>JAAONU010000014.1:22817977-24176290 GCA_012932295.1 Cyclina sinensis | reverse complement strand
GTGATGACGATTATGATGGCGATTGTGATGGCAACTGTAATTGCGATTATGATGGCGATTGTGATGGCGATTGTGATGGCGATTATGATGGCGATTGTGATGGGGACTGTAATTGCGATTATGATGGCGATTGTGATGGCGATTATGATGGCGATTGTGATGGGGACTGTAATTGCGATTATGATGGCGATTGTGATGGGGATTATGATGGCGATTGTGATGGCAGTTGCAATGATAATGATGACGATGTTTATCAGGAGCTGGAACAGACTGAAATAGTTTGATTTAATAAACTGAAAGAAACGATGCTAAAGGTTATAAAGTTAATGCTATTAATAATGATACTGACGTTATTAAAGATGTTAAGGTATGTAGACAAATCAAACACAATTTAAAATTTGCAAGGATGAAGAAACAAACCGTACCTATGTAAGATTTACCTACCTGACTTAACAAGCACGTGGTACTCTGGCGTTGGCACAGTGACAGTGGTATCACAGACGTCTGCCTGGTAGAGAGAGGCTGAACTGCTTACCTTGAGTCTCTCCCCTCCAAGGTTTATTTCTTGCACTGAAAAGGGTTTTAAAGACATTCAATCTTTTTTGTCAAGATTTAATCAGAAAAAAAATTATACAAGAACTATCTAAGAACTATGGCGTAGCATGTAGCTATGTCATTATACATGTAGACGGTGACACTATACCGGTACAAGACACGAATGGTTCAGACATTTTAACAATATTGCTGCAGATATTTGTACTAATGAACCAGAGACGATAAATATTAATGGTACAGGAAAAATAGCTGACATAATTTAACGTTTAACTTTATTGTATCTTACAACTTATAATAATGTAAAAGTTGAAAAGAAGACTGTTTACCATTTTTCTGATAATATATATACGAATTAGCAGTAGTTGCAGTAAGTTCCATACAAAGATAAGCATACACTTGTCTTGTAGTTTCGGAACTGAGAGGCTGGAATCTAAACAAAGATGTAGTTCTGAAAAGAGAAAACAAAATATGAAGTATAAATACAAACTCGTTTTGCTAGTGTATCATCGACTATTGCAATATCCAAATCACAGGAACATGCCTTATTTGATATAATTTATTCTTATTTGATTGTTTATCTATAGTGATAATACTAGGTAGTAAATCATAAGTTTTTCTAGGGATAAAACAAGGTACGGTACTTTGCGCTATATTTTTTATGTAAATGAAATGTTCAGGTGTAAAAGTTTTAAATAATCATTTTACGATTATTCATTCTTTATGGTTACATAAAAAGAATACAGTCAATAAAAATGATTGAAAGTAAAAGAAAAAAACGTTTTTCAGTTGATTCAACACCTAATTTCCCTGTGACGTCATGATTGCAATTAACTTAGTAACAGGTAAATATCATTATTGTAGATATCAGTTTTCAACATTATTCTACATATATACCTGAGAACAAGGTGGGTATCTGTATGGTTTACACATTGCCAAGAGTTAACGATTGTCGTTCCAGTGGTTCTAATTGACTTAAAGCTCCATCCTGACATACCAGTGCTTGTAAATGTTAGTGTTCCCTTCGTGTTGTCATGCCAAGTTGTACTGGCAAACGCTGTACCAAAGGTGCATTGACCCCTCACTATATGTAAGAAAATCATCTCCTCATTAATAACCCATCAGCGTTTTTGTTTTGCTTCTATGTTACTTTTTGTAATTATAGAAATATTTCGTCTGAAGCTAACGTAAGAGTTGTTTGTATGCACATTTCATATAATTGATAAGCGTTAGTCGACATTTTTGTCGACCATATCAACATAGCAAAAATTTATGTTACCTTGCACCGTATTGCTTCTTAACTTTGTGTTACATGTGTATTTTTCAGGATTGAGAACACTAAAACCTAACATATGTATTGCTCGCTAGGTACTAAAAATATGTCGATTTTTTAAATCATTGTAGTTTATGCTTAACTAAAAAAGATTTAGATAACCACATAAATTATAAAATATAGCAAAACTACAGATACTTTCAGTCCTTCGCCAAATAATTATAATAAAACAAGAGTAAGTAAATAATAACATAAATACAAAATGTAAGATATTTTTTATTCCAGTTAGAACATGTTTAATGTAGCGGAGCTATTTAACTGTGAATTAAGCAAGAAATACTTCTTACCTTGCTGAGATAAAGAAACGACCACCAAAGTTGTAATGCCCGCCCAAACAGACATTTTACTGTCATCTTGGATCAGATTTTTCCTGTCATATCTTTTTTTCAGTCCCCTCATATAACAACAATTAATCCTATAGTTACGTACTTTGCAATAAAACACTTTAAAACAATGAAAACTATTTTTGTAAAATAATCAATGGAAAAGGAAATCGGATAGCTTTTGGTTTCACGGTGTTCGGACAAATTAATATATGAATTTAGATATACAATGGTTGACAAAATACAATGGGTATACACTTAAATAACTTATACAAAAGTAAAAGAACCCCAAAAGCATTAAGTCTTAATTGAGTAGGACTTTTTTCAACGCTCCCTAGAATGAGAAACTTTTATAAATGAAAAAGCAAAATGACATGTTTCTAATATATAAGGTTAATCAGGTCGATTCAAAGGTTATTTTTATTAAATTATCTTATTAAAGAGAAGTCCCGAAAATAAAAGTACAATTTCTAATTTATCATACTATTAATAATTGTAAACTTAATTTCAGAAATAAAAAGGAACATGGTTATGATATAAGTCTAAAAAGTCTATACGGAAAATAATGAAATATTTCTTTACAAACTTTTACTTTTGATCTTTAGAAATGGTTCATTGCAATCATAATTTAAATTATATATTTATCTCAGCTAGCAACGAAAGTGACTGAAAATTTTAAATGTATATATTGAAGTTAATCTTGTCTTTAAACAAAGGCTCGGTGCTAGACCAAAGTTGGGCGCACTTATAGAAGTCTTCTGTCAACCGATATAGTTATTTAAACTTTAAATACTGAGTATTGATTGACTGTATCTATTGTTTTAAAAATATCATGGTATTGTTTTTAAGTAGTTTCACTACCTGTCAATACCATGAGATTAATCTCAAATGTTTAAAATTATTCATTCATTTGAAATGTGTAAATCTTAAAATGGTTTCCCTTACAGCGTAGTGACAAAGAAATATTTGCTCAATTTCTTTTTAAATTCTTAATGATGTGGATATTAAAACTCAAAGTGCTCATACTGACATTGATAAAATTAGTCGGTATGTATATCTTATCATATTTTTCCTCAAAGGTAGTGTTGTCTTACTAGAATATGGGTGTGATGAAATAGCTGTTGTGTCCTCTTGTAACCAAAGTTCAAATGAAGGCAAATGTTGTCATGGTGAAAAAGAATTTTCATTTACATTAAAACTTATACAATTAGATATTATAAAATTGATAATACAACAAAATCACTGATTTATGTGTTTATGAAATAGAATCTATTTATTGTCTTAAAACGAATAAAATAAGATAGACCTAGTATTAAACATTGTATAACCTTTTGATAAAAGATGGACAATGTACGTGGCCAAGCGAGTTTGCCTCAACCTCATGGACAGACAACAAACGTGGCAGTCTTACGTTTACGCAGACGATAATGACCGGTTGGTCATTCACCAAAGATACACAGGTTATAGATGAGTGGCAGTGTACAAACGTTGACCACTTTGAATCCGACGGCTATATAGTAATGAGGTCAGTAGATTTATTCTTTTACTTTTCTCTCTATCAGTTCCTGTTCCTCTTTTCTTTCTCTCTTTTACCTCTTTGTCGTCTTTTTCTCCCTCTACGTCTTTCTCTTTTAATCGTGATGTTTGAAAGCGTTGCAGCTCTAAATGGCATATTTCTTCATCACTTATCTTCGTCTTCTGCTACAATACTAACTTATTTAATCCATTTTAACTTAACTAGAATCGTTTACAGACGCTCAGAGAAAGTCAAAGTAAAATGTGTTTCCTTATAGTTCCATCCCTATTGAAAGGGACTGGCTCCTGGACGGATGAGACGCTGTTGCTCATTAACACATTCACTCCCAATTTCTTATTTTATATACAAGTCGCCAGGTAGATAAGTAATCAGCTTGCAATCCTTCCGCTAGCTGGTAGCTTACCAACCAGCCTCGAAAGAACAGGCCCCTGACGGAACTTGAACTTTCGACATCCCAACTTGTAGGCAGACACTTTAACCAAAAGGAGACTACTTATTAGTTTAAGTTTCGGTATTTCACCTACTGAGGGTCTCTAAAGGGATCACACATATCTGTATAACCTCTCATTTCTTGGAAATTTCTTGGAATCTTGAAATGGTGGATTTTATGATAAGCCAGTCGCCGCTATATATTATAGCTGATTTAAATAAACACATGTGTCTGTCTTTAAAAATATAAAATGTCCCCTAATATTATCAATTCCAGGTCGGTGAATAGCTTTCATTCAATTTGTGACGTCACATTACTACGCCTATTTATGCCTGAAATTGACACCTATAACAGACGTCTCGTTCAGATATTATGTTATGGAACGTAAGTAATTCTACTTCTTTTTTCAGTTTTATAGAATCTTAAGTAAGCTATTAAATGGCATCGAAAATAGTAGGATCTGGCACAAATATAAACTTTTTTCAACGAAGTTCAGGAAAATATTATTAAGCGAGCATCTGGCTAACCAAAAAGAAACGAATGCATTCTGGACTTCTTGAAAAAAAAGTCGTAAAGCGATATTCATTATCGTAATGGGCCCGACAGTTGATTATGAACACCTATTTATTTAGGTACCAAGTTCTCAATCATACCAAAGCATTAAATGAAGAAATATGATCAAACTTCCTGGCGGTCATAAAAATATCATTGACATTTTTTGGTAAATCCAAATAATGAAATCCCCAAACAGGTTATAATTTGTACAATGCAAAATACGAGGGCAGACCTAAGTTTTTGAGAAACCTGTGATTTAAAAGGTCAACCTGGTCCAGTCTGACTAGACAAAAATCTATCAAAACAGTACCTAACGACTCGCGAAAACAATGGCGAGGTAAACTTTAAGATGAACAAGTCTCACTTATTCATACAGTTAAACTATTTTCATTATTCTGTCATCAACATCAGCTCAGCAGGCGGAACTAGCCTGGGATCGTTATTTAGTGAGTCAGGACGGAAGTCGCTCGACAAGTAGCCCTGACCTGTTATGACGCATATGGGGCGTCTGGTGCCGAATACAACGTTATGATTAAATCAGGTAAATGTGATAATTTCTTCAGGCAAATTTATCAACCTATGTTTTTTTTTTCTGATTGATACATAAACTATAATAATCCATCCATAACATTTCTGACAAAGTCCCTCACACTCTCCTAACAGCCGCTAAGTGGAAAGATTATATTATTAAACTTGGATTCACGTTTGCACGATTGATTTATTAATCATTCAGAGGCATCGCCAAGAGACAACACAGCAATGTAGTCATGAACTGTCATGTTAAAAAGTCCGTCTTCCGATACGGGTTTAGCTCGTGCAAGCAAACCCAGTGAAAGCATACACATATATTTATTTATTGGCCTTCATATTTCTTCTACCAGAGATCGGTAGTGACAAAGAAAAGTATTCAGTTTCTTACTACCCTTTTTTCTAATTTATGTGCAGGCCAAGAGAGCTCGGCAGCTATTTCATGCCCATGGGTATTCCTAGGCAGTTTTGACTACACTCATACAAGTGCTAGTGGATTGACATCTTGCTCTGCAGGGGGTAGCACGTGGAGCATGTGCACGGATGTTACGGGCATGACCTTTGACCTTTCTACATGTTCTGTTGACGTACCGTATTCAGGTTGGTAGTGTCTGTTTTATTCTTCTTTTTTGTTTTAATCATTTATTTTCAAATTCATCTTTAAATTTTGATATTTCATATTTGGTCAATTTTCATGAGTTTTGACTTTACAATCTTATCCTAAAAGTTCACAATTTAACAGTTTCACTATATCGCAATTTAACGATTTCAGCAAAAAAAAAAAATTCATGATTTCAAAATTTCGTGATTTCACACTTTCACGATTTTACAAATTCTCGAATCTGTCTTAAAAGTTTATGATTTTCCAATTTAATATAAAAGCATGAAATAGCGAAATTATGAGATTTAAGGGGAAGAAAATCGTGAAATAACGCGAAATCTTGAAATGGTGGAATTTTATGATAAAATCATGAAATTGCAAAATCCCGAAATTAAGAAACTGACACATGAAATCTTGAAATATGAAAATCTATCGTTTATTCGAGAAATCATGAATTCTTGAAAACGTAGAATTTTGAAGTTTATAAGGGTGAAATCGTGCAATTTTTAACTGAAAGTCGTGTAATGTTGAAATTGAAATATCACCACGGGTTTTCATATTAATTTTATCTGACTTTAATCGTAGTAAAAAAGTGACACGTAGGTACATTGACTATTTTAGTTTAAGTTTAGTTTGGCGGTTGAGCATTTTGTTTAACGTTTTTAGAAATATGTTTCATACTGTTTTATTCCCCAGGTACGGATGAAGTGAAGTGTGTAGACACGGTTCCAGTCGGTTCAGAGAATTACATCACAGTGTACAACAGTGGAAGTTACGACGGAGTCACGACATACCAGTTCTCGTGTTTCGTAAGTAGAGTTCAGCCATTACGATTTGAAATAAAATCAAAACCTGTCACGTGCGTCCAGACACATTCACGAAAGCGCCATATAAGTCTTAAAAAAGTCTAGATCTATTCTATTTGAAAAAAAAACATACGAAGGTGATTTTCGTATCACAGAGAGCACTTCACGTCAAACTGTTCTCGACAGTGTTGAACATAATTAATGAAACTGATAAAAAAGACAAAGTATCAATTAGCTTGAATCCAGTGCACAGATAAAAAAACAAATGTGTCAAAATCAAGAGAATTAAGAATGGCTTCTGAGTGCCGGACGCCAGCACCACGTTCGCATTACTCAAGTAGCGAATGTCTCTTTCAGGCTGTGAACGACGATTTATCAGCTGCTTCTGTCGCCCCGGGATACTGCAGACATGGACAGACATCATCAACTTACCCTGTGGACACGAGCCAGTCTGATCCCTTTAAATCTGATATCGGAGCACTGATCTCAATAACATCAATCCATGGTAAGATCTCAACGAGTTTCTGCGGGGTGTGTGGTTGGGGGGCTGGGGCGGAGGTCTTACATTTTCTTGATGACTAGTACAGGCACGAAACAAAATACTCTCCTGTGTTCATTTTTATGCTTTATTCTGAAAGTAAAATCTCTTGTGTTCATTTTTATACTTCATTCTAAAAGTAAAATCTCAAAAAATATCTTGTGTTCATTTTTATACTTTATTCTAAAAGTAAAATATCTTGTGTTCATTTTTATACTTTATTCTAAAAGTAAAATCTCTTGTGTTTATTTTTATACTTTATTCTAAAAGTAAAATATCTTGTGTTCATTTTTATGCTTTATTCTAAATGTAAAACGAACACATTCAACGTGCCCCTACAACTGTTATAAAGACGTTATAAAGCACTCTGCTATCTACAGTGTCTGACTAACATATCAGAAGCCTCATCAGTAAGATCTGAGTACCAGCAATATGAAACATTTTTTTTTTATTATTCAAAGAGTTTAAATTGATTCCTTGAAAGCGTTTGAAGAAATCGTTCTTACTGAAAATTCTGCTTACATAAAAATATAAAATAAAAAAAAATCCATAAGACAGTACTTTTTAACTTTTCTTTTCTTTCTTTCTCTTTTCAGAGACATGCTGTAAGTACAATTTGGAGCTTTTCTCATATTTCAAGGTAGTCAAAGTTACCAATTCTTTCAGTTTTCCATTATAAGAAACATACTCTTCAATGTTCTTGTACACACTGCACGTTAAATATATTTCTAATCACCTTGTCATGTATGTTATGCCTTTTCATTTTGAGATCTTCAAACTTACTAAATCCTGTACGATATATAGTTACCTGCCCTGCCCTAGACCCACCAGATGGAGGGTATGTGAATGTTGCTACGAACGGGTCGGTCACAACTGCATATTACACGTGTGATACTGGTTACGCCCTATATGGCGACTCGGAAAGGGATTGCCAAGAAGACAGCACGTGGACTGGACAACCACCAACTTGTAGTGAGTTGTCAGATCAAATTTTGCTTCTTTTTAACATTATCAATGTGCTTTGTATTATTACTAAACCTATGAGCAACTTTTTAAGAATATAGATTACATGCATATTATTTTCACTACAAGATAGTGTCCAGTTTCTTGACAGGTTGCATCGTTGTGTTATATATTGATATTGATATTTTTTTGCAGTAAATCGTTTCAGTTCAACGTAGCAGGGTCTGTTTTTAGCTGCTTATTTGCCTCTTGCATTAATTTTTGGGGAGTTAGAATTAAAAAATTGGATCAAACTGATGGACACTTGTCCTCTCAATTATTTATGTACGCCATCTTTAATATACATGTACTAATACCAACTAACGTTCAGAGGTTTCTCAGTGTGAGTAAAGACTACAAAATATGGTATATATACGTAAAATATGTGCTGTAAATAACTTTCTGCGTATTTGACTATTGCATAGTGTTGTCTGATATATATGTAGAATCTGACTTTGCATTTCATACTAAACTTTGATTACAACAAGTTCAGGAAAATGTTATATAAGCAAACCTTTGGAGAGCTTAAAAGTTATTTCTGGACGAGATGTCTAAAAATTTACATGAAATAGTTTGACGAGTGACAGATTCTTTTTATCACCCAACCATAAATGGGTGTCACGTAGTTATATTTATTAGAACTATACTGAAAAAGCTAGTTACAAAACATCCGTCAAGAAAATAGTTCCAAATGAAATGTCAAAATATGTCGGAAATACGGAACATTAGAAGACATCTCTTTCAAACAGGACGTCTATATGATAACAAATTTTAAAAGTGACAATAAATTAAAGAGCAATTGGAAGCAAGAAGTAAATGCGTAATGTTGTGTAAGTCGTTATATTACACGTGTGTAATATCAGAAAAAATGTAATGCTTATATTTTATTACAAACAATATTTGTCATGTAAATAAAGCATCTTAGGTCGTTAAGCCTTTCGTATTCTTCACATAATTTATAACTCCTTTACATATAAATTAGAATGTGAAGCAGCCTAGTGACCCGGATTTCGGATCAGTCAGTGTTTCGGCGGACGGAAATATCGCGAACTTACACGTGCAATGTCGGATATGTACTAAAGGGCAACCAGTACAGAGGATGTCAGACGAATGGTAACGCATGGAACGGAACCGATCCAACTTGTGGTAAACAATTTTCACTAATTCCAAACCATGTTTTCCTCTTACATAACAATAGTGTTTATGAAAATTCACATTTGTTGTCAGTGTCATTATTGTAATTCATACGGATTTAATAACACTGTAAACCTAAAACTTATGTTTAGATGTGAAGCTCATATATTTAAACTCATATTTCAGAAACATGTTCAGTTCTTGGTGATTTAGCAGACGGTACAATAACCCTGGAGCAAGAAAGCTACACTACATGCCGCCATATTCTCATGTCACGTAGGATTTAGCCTTTCAGGAGCTGCCAATATAACTTGCCAAACCGACGGCTCTTGGAGTGATGCTATGCCTTCGTGTAGTGAGTACATTAGTGACATCATTTCATCAGAGTTTTATTAGAGTTGTTTTTATTTAATAGATGACATATTTAGTATGAAATTTTGATTCTCAAAAACTGATTCAGAACAAAACACATGATAACACAGAGTAGCTTTTATAAGCCCTGTTTGTTTTGGGTAAATTATGACAAAGATCTTTTTGAACATTGAAAATGATTTTAACGTTTTTTTCTTTTTTTTTACTTTTTCAGTCACGTGTCAGTCCCTCACAAGCCCTTCTCTTGGTAACATCACCTACACCACTGACAGTTTAAAGACCTCTGCACAGTTTGCCTGTATGACTGGATACAAGGTGTTAGGGGCCGACCAACTAACCTGCCTGACAGATGGCACTTGGGATTTGAATGAACCATCATGCAGTATGTGTTACTATTTCATTAAACAATACCTGGTCAGCTCAAACCGTGACTTCCCAATTTCTTACATTTTTGATACATTAACGTAAACATTGATTGATTTGCATTCTAGAGTTGTCTCTGTGAACAGATGATACTTATAAGTAAATACAAATACGACGCTTTTTTTCACTCTCTTTATGCGTTCACTTTGCTGGGAAATGTTATCATTGACCGATATTATAAGTTAATTATTCGACGTTAGTTGCGTATCGGTGAATGATTTGAGTTACTGTTTTATTCAACTTATTTGACCGGAACAAGTAGACTTGAACTATCATTTGATTCACATCAAAAGGTAATTTGGTCTGATGAATTCCGTATTTTTGTTTCAAGTATGTGAGAATCCAGACATACCTGACTTTGGGGAGGTGACAGTAGACAGTGCAGGATTGTTAGCCATCTACACTTGTGATGTCGGGATATACGATGGACGGTGAGGTAACACGGACATGCCAACTAGATGGATCGTCGTGGACTGATGTAGCGCCATCTTGTGGTATTGCTTCTTAATTCCTCATCTCAAGTTGATTTGACGTTGCTCTTTTTACACGAAAAACTCTATATATGGTGATTAACACTGTAACGAAATTTATGGTGAAAAAAAAATTCTACTTCTGTTCAATTTTTTATCTATTATTCTGCTTAATAGTTTCAGTCATGAAACTGTGAAAACTAATTTTTAAGACAACACTCACAGTTTAATGTCTGTTACCCGTTTTCGTCTAGTTTCGCATTTGTTAATAAGTGGCACATTTATTTACAAGTTTGTGTAAACTGTGATCCTCACTACGTAAAATCTAGAAGTAGAAATCAATTATTGTATGTTTCAGTGACATGTACAAGTTTATCCTCTCCTGGTGTTAATATAACGCTCTCTTCCAACGGAACACAAACAAGCGCTAGTTATAGTTGTCTCCCTGGATACACCATGGCAGGGGAAGTAACTGCTACATGCGACACGACTGGTGATTGGTCACAGACATTAACTACTTGTGGTATACTGTTGTTCTGCTCATATTTCATTTTTTCCCTGAAAAAAAATAGTACAGTATTTTGTTATATGTGTGTTATATCTGTTGTGTAACCTTGACTTTTTGTCGAATAAAATAACAGAGTAGCAAATCAAACAAAGACAACTTTTTTTCTGACATGAAGGAGAAAAGACTCTCATGTCTCATATTAATTTATTACCATTTCTGTTTGATATTTCTATTTTTTAAAAGAAATCTTTAATTAAATTGTCAGGATAAACAATAGTTTTAATTTTGTAAACATGCGATTATTATGATTTTTTCTATGGTTATGATAGTGTCATGTGACACGTTATCCCCACCATCCAGTGGCAATGTGTCTGTGACAAGTAATGGAACAGTATCAGTGGCTCTGTACACGTGTAATAGCGGATATTTATTGAGCGGAGCCTAGTACACGCGTCTGCGGTCAAGATGGAACTTGGGCTGGAGAAGCGCCTGAATGTGGTACAAATTTACGTAGATTTTGGAACTATTTGTTTCTGTTCACTGTAATGTTGCCTCTGTTATAGTAACAGAAAATAAATCATTAAATAACTGCTCGCGGTGCTTTGATATTACGACAAAACCAAACAAGAAAATAGTTTGAATACCTGTGGATATAATTCAGTTAGTTTCAAATCATACTTTAAAAAGTTGCCATATTTAAAATTAACTTTCTAACAAAATATAATAAATGATTGGTGCGAATTCGTGTTATGTTATTTTTAAAGTAAAATTTACTACAGTTAGAGCATGTCTGTATGTAGACATTTCCTATTTGGCTTAGGAAATCAAAAAGTTTATATATGTGTTGATATTGAACCAACAGTTCTAGTTTTTTATGTTTGTGTTGTTTTCGTATTCTTTAAGATTGCGAGGAACTGGCAGAAATTCAGAACGGCAATTTGACTATAATCGATCAGACGGCATACTTTACTTGTGCAGTTAACTACACTTTAAATGGTGACTCAACACTTCAGTGTCAACCGGATAGTTCTGGATGGAGCGGGTCATCACCATCTTGTGGTAAAATTTACTTAAGACAGTGCGTCGCATTGTGTCATGAATTAAAGAAATCTATATTTCGATTTCAAATGAAAGTTTTCATTTTGATTGCATTTATGATAATTATTTTGACAAGAGAATAGAAAACAGAGGTATTTTAATGACTGCTTCACTTTTCCAACGTCCATTTCTGTTGTGGTAATTGTTTAGAAACAATTAATGTAGTTAATAGAATTTCGACTATGAGACCATTAACTTTAATTGTTCTCTGGTTGCAGTTGAATGTCAAAGTCTTCAAGCCATAAATGGTGGCAGCATCGCATTCACCAGTTTATCAGGTTTGATGACAATAGTTTTGTACACATGTGATGTTGGTTACACCCTTGTTGGTGATTCTACTCTTGCTTGTAACACGGATGGCTCGTGGAATAGTTCTGTCCCTTACTGTCGTAAGTATTATTCTGTATTTAAACTTAAAATATAATATCAAACAAAGCTAACACACGTGTTCTTCTAATTTACGATTTCATTGTTTTGTTCAGTTGTATCCATACTGAAATGGCTAGAGCAGTTTAAGTGTATAACTTCGAAGTCTTTTTATTGCATAGGGATACTTGTGTAGCCAGAATGTTCTTTTGACATTGAAGTGTTTGTGTCTTGATATTTAAATATTTTTAGTATTATTTTCCCAAAAAGAACAGGTTTTGGAAAAGTTTGCAATCACGTTCCCTATTTTGTTGACATTACTGTTTATTTACATGCTATATTTCAGAATTGTGCGATCCAGTGCAAACACCAGACGATGGTACAGTAACCTATACAAGCAATGGATTCCAAACGATAGTGACGTTTTCGTGCGAGGTTGGGTTCACGGTAAATGACGTGACGATCGTCATCGTCAGAATGTGACCAGAATGGAGTCTGGACATCAGAAACAGTGACCTGCGGTTGGTTCTTTATTCTTGTACCTAAATTTGGTCAAATTTCTTGGCTTTGAAAATAGTGCATTGAGCGATATGTGGGCATGATAAAGAAAGGAACATTTGCAAATTTGTTTTCATATTGTCCAATTATTGCATTGTTAGTGTAGCAATATAGTCGATTCGTTACATTTGATGAAAGTTTTTTTCCCCTTAATCTCTCTTACAAAATTCAAGGTTTGTATCCAGTTTTTCTTCAACTGGAGAAATCGTGTTTAGAAATGTCGTTATTTTATTAGTTGGTAAAGTACACTAATCTTCTGACATACTACTTAACGTAATACCATTGGTCAAAGTGACCTTGGGAAATTAAAAAAAAAATTGAACTAATGTTCATTTGTTTTTACTTAAATATATTCGCTGTGAAAAAAAAATCATATTGATAAAAGTTGAATGAGGTTAAAATCAGTTTTGCCTGGCACGGTCAAAACTGAATTTGCTTCGGTACTGGAAAGTGCATTTTTATTAACCTTGACCGGAATGGAATGCAGTTTTGTCATTGGAATAAAAATGAAACTTAAATGAAACACTGTTGAAAACGAACTTATACGTAAAATAAAGCTTATGATTAACAGTTTTTTTTCAGTATCTTGTGATCAACTGACAAATATATCAAGTGGCATCGTCTCCTTGTCAACAAATGGAACATTTACCATTTCATCATATGAATGCGTGCATGGATACGAACTTGTTGGTGTCAGTACAAGAACTTGCCTGAACACAGGGTCTTGGTCGAACACTGAACCACGTTGCAGTAAGTACTGTTAAGCCTATATTAACTTCTATTTATACTCGATGTAATGTACAATATAATGAACAATATGAAGTCACAACCCATCAAGATGAGAAAAAATTCATCTCATAAGTAGAGTTTCTTTCTTTTTATATAATAAGATATAAAGCTTTCGAGTTTGTCTGACTTATTTTGTTTTCTTGTACATACCGTTGATAATCCCTTACACTTGTAAGTAAAGTTGTTCACATGTGCAACACTGAAACAGAACTTAAACAATTAGAGAAGGCCAGATTCTCATGGAGAAAGGTACAAACATTCATCAAATTAATGACTTCTGTGAGAATTAAACTCCTTTTCTCCATTTTCTGTTTTAAAGTGCGTCATGAAATTATTTACTGATTTGTATTGCAGAATGTGAAAGTCCAGGGTTCATACAAGACGGCTCTCTTACATTGTCCACCGATGGTATGTTAGCTTTCTACAGCTGTGACACTGGTTACAGTATGAATGGAACAGCAAATATTACATGCGGAAATGACGGCACGGGATGGAATATGTCTCCACCATCTTGTGGTAAGCCAACTTGATTTTTGCTCTTTAATCTTACTATAGAAATAAAAAAAGTACTTCTGAAGAAGATTTTATATTCAGTATTTTCTGGTATAGGCCATTTTACTTTTAATTGTCTTTTCATGTTCACCCCAGTATAAAGTCTAAAGGCTTAGTTCGAAGTCTCCATGACAATTGTGTCTATATCCTAAAAAGTTTTGTTGTTGCATTGCTGAGGCTGTAAAAGTATCTTCTTTTCCGACATGCATTATTTGCTTTTCTAAAGCAGTATTTTATGTTCAGTAAATTTGTTTTCAAGTTCGTTGTGAGGATCTATCAGACCCAGCAAATGGCATTGTTACCATAGCAACAGATGGTAGTAATAGCGTGGCAACGTATTCATGTGACGTAGGATATTCTCTAGACAGTGCAGGGTCGTCTGTTCGTACGTGTAACTTTGACGGAACATGGGTTGATCAGTCACCAAACTGCAGTAATATAACACTTTTGTTCTGTTGATTTATTCGTTATGTTAACTGTAGGACCTTGTCTGCTCCAAGGTTTCTCATTTTTATCATCAAGTCTTTGTAAAGTATCTTAATCCACGTTTTACTATATGGCGTTTGCATTATAATTCTTTATAGATTCCCCTGACTGAATTTTCATGCCCCCGAGAAGAGGCATATAGTTTTTGAACTGTCCGTCCGTCAGTCCTTCAGTCAGTCCGTCCGTTCGTCAGTCCGTCTGAAAACTTTAACATTGGCAATAACTTCCTTATTAGTAAGTGAATTTACTTCATACTTGGTCACAACACCCCTTTGGACAAGACCTTTACACTGACATATAACTATTTGACTTTGACCACTGATTGGCCTTCATCTTGAAGATCCAATTGTCCAAAAACTTTAACATAGGCAATAACTTCTTTATTAGTAAGTAGATTTACTTCATACTTGGACACAACACCCCTTTGGACAAGACCTTCCCACTGACCTATATTTGTTTGACCTTGACCCCTGAATGACCTTGATCTTGAAGATCCAGTTGTCCCAAAAACGTTAACACTGCCCATAACTTCCTTTTTAGTCAGTAGAATTACTTCATACTTGGACACAACACCCCTTTGGACAAGACCTTCCCATTGACCTATATTTATTTGATCAAAGGCCAAAGCACCACTTTCGGGGACATTGTCATCTTACAGTTACAGTTCTTGTTACAGTTACAGTTCTTGTTGTTTGTAAAATTGTTATTTAATGTCGTAAATTTGCAGCACGTACAATGTTGACCTGAATCATGGTTTAGCCTTAACTGGTAGTTAAGAAATTATTCTAGTTATGTCTTAGCTAAAGATAGCATGGACAGGCCACCATTCAGTATTTAAAGAATTTCAAAGGATGATGCTAACTTTCAGTTTCATGCGAAACATTGTCCAGCCCTGACAGCGGCGCAATGACGCTAAGTTTCAGTGGAACAAGCACTCAGGCTATGTTTACATGTGTCAATGGTTACTATCTTGATGGACAAAGCTTGCTAACCTGCGGTCAGAATGGAACATGGAACTATCCGGAACCAACGTGTGGTAATGAAAAACAATCCACTTAAAATTATATAGCTGTGTGGAACGACCATAAGGTTTAACCTATTATATGGATAATATTCAATTATCTCTTAAAATGTATATGCTCATTTCTTTGCATTTTCCGCTGATTTGTTTAATGATTTTGGAGTCAGTAGCTCAAAGGTCAAGGTCACAGAGACCTTAACATTGAAAACCATTTCAGCCATGTAATTTGACAATCATTTGTTACAGAGACTTCAAACTTAATATCATGATTGCAAACATTTAGAAGATGACCCCTGTACATTTTGGGGTCAATATATCAAAGGTCAACGTCACATTGACCTAAATGTTTGTAATTGTTTACACTCTGTAACTCGAGAACCATTTGCTATAGAGAGTTCAAAATTCATATAATGGTTCCACACACTGAGTAAATGACCCCGATTGATTTTGGGATCAGTAGATTAAAGGTCAAGGTCACAGTGACCTAAGAAATATTTCCGCTGTAAAACTTTATAACCATTTGTTATACAGAGTTCAAACTTCATATGATATTTGGTAACAATAAGAAAATGACCCCCGTACATCTTAGGATCAGTAGGTCAGATGTAAAGGTCACCTAAAAACTGAAAAGCGTTGCTGTATAACTTGTTAACTACTTCCCATACAGACTTCAAACTTCTTAAGATGATTGTCATCATTGATTACATGACTCTTATACTGTTTGGGATAAGTACGTAGAAGGTCAAGGTGACAATCAACTAAACAATCAATATTTCTGCACTATAACTTGATAACCATGCATCACAGCATGAACATCATAACTTCTGAAAGACTGACATTTATACAAATTATAAAACCTAAAATTCAGATGTGATAAAGATCTATAAAACTCTAAAATTAAAATTATGAAATATTATAAATCAATATATTATAAATCTAAAACAAAAAATTCAAAATTTAAAGCAAATCATTCAATTCCAAAGCCTAAAGTTTCCTCCCTTATATCACAAATGCATCATACTTAGGAAAAAAATTCTCTTCGGGCATATAATACTCCGGCCAGCGGTGCCCTTGTCTTAACTCTGCTTTATTCTTGCAGTAACAGTTTTGTAATTAGAATTCCGGTCGAAGACCGGATGATTTTTTAAAAATTTCAAATCTTATTTATTTTACACAAAGTCATGGTGATAATACGCTGCTGGGAGGTAACCGCTTAACACAACTTCTTCAAACTTACCTGAATTGACGTCGATACATGGTGCTAACGTCAAGGTGCTTTTTCGCCAAAATTGTCCTAAAGTTTGAATATTCAGCAGCTCTTTGTGTGCGTTTGAAATGTATGAAAAAAAAAATGGTTTGCTTCAAGTCACTAAATAGTGGTTGCTATAGATACCTCTAAAACTTCGATGATATGAAGAAAATGAAAACCCATTTTAAAATATCATAGGATATGTGTCAAACCATTTGGGCATGTACTTTTCATGTAATTTGATTGAAAAAAAAGAGAAGAGAATTTATGGAACATCCCTACTACATGTGATTGCGAAAGCTTTTTTATGCAAATTATACATAGTGATGATTTTCAGTGTGTGAAGTACCAGCCGACACCATCGAATGGAAATGTCTCGGTTGCCGACAATGGAATGACATGTTACCTACAGCTGTGATTTAGGCCATTACCATTAAATGGAGCTGATGTCAGAACATGTCGGAGTAATGGACAATCGTGGAGTGGAAATACACCCACCTGTGGTACGTAACAAAATTATTTCATGAATGAGTTAATGGAAACCTGTCGATGTGTCTGTATTTATATATTGAGAGAGGCTCGCTGTTTTAAGAAAAGGGACATTGTTGTCCGTAAGCCAATCGTCCTTATTCTTTCAGCGAAGAATTCTGACTGCACACGTACGTCTAGCAGTGTCTGTCAAGTGAAAAGATAATTTTAACATCAGTTATATTTTAAGAGATTAATATATTAATATAAGGTATAATTCTGCATCTTACCGACCAAAAACACTTCAGTATGAACACAGTTTAAATTTTGAATTCATGACCAACTTACAGGCAGCTAGATATCCAAAATTGATTTTCTTAATGTCCGCCAAAGTGCTTCTGTGAATGATCTCCACAGCAAACAGCTAACAACCAACTTCATTGACCTTTTTCATATCGGGCTCTCGTACATTTCTTTGCTCCCTGAAATGTTTTTTTTTACAGATATATTGAGCTTTATACTGATGACAACAAGAACTTCTTTTTTTACAGTTGCTTGTGACACAGTTCAGTCTCTAGCAGATGGAAACACCGGATATTCCAGTAACGGCACGGTGACGGAGGTTACATTCACTTGTAACGTCGGTTATACTTTATACAGCGTTACGGGAGTGACGAATATAGCGTGCAGTGACGACGGAACGTGGAGTTCAGCCACTGTCTCTTGTGGTACGAACTGTTGGAGATTTAAAAAAGACCTCTTCTGAATGAAAGATGTTCTATACAAGGAAAGACTGAAACATTTTAGTACACTACGAATATATTAAAGAGTAGAGTAAATGGTTCAAACTCGTGATCTAAGTCCAAATGTTAACTTACTTTGCCATCATTTTCGTATACAGACAACTTTTATATTATGATAAATACCAGTCAGTATTGTATTACACCATTTGATATTGGAGTTTTTTTAACTCTACTAAATTTTACTATTTTGTACTAATTTAACATAAGTTGCCCCCTTGATTGATACGTTGCATTGTAATTCTAGTTGAATGTGGACAATTGTCAAGTCCTAGTAGTGGTTCAGTGTCGTTATCAACTAATGGATTTACAACCACTGCCTCTTTTGAATGTTCAGTGGGATATTATATAGTTGGGGATAATGCATCTGTCTGCGAAACATCGGGGACTTGGACTAGTGATACACCAATTTGCCGTAAGTTTACCAAAATCTATGATTTTAACGTAAAGAATCTCACTTCAGAAGTTTATTTCCCACTGACCTATATTTGTTTGACCTTGACCCCTGAATGACCTTTACCTTGAATATCCAATTGTCCAAAAACTTCAACATTGCCCATAACATCCTTATTGGTAAGTGGATTTACTTCATACTTGGACACAACACCCCTTTGGACAAGACCTTCCCACTGACCTTTAATTATTTGACCTTGACCCCTGAATATCCAATTGTCCAAAAACTAATATTTGGCCATTACTTCCAAATTGGTAAGTGGTTACACTTCATACTTAAACACAACACCCCTTTGGACAAGGCCTTCTCACTGACCTATATTTGTTTGACCTTGACCCCTGAATGACATTCACCTTGAAGATCCAATTGTCCAAAAACTTTAACATTGCCCATAACTTCCTTATAAGTAAATGGAATTACTTCATACTTGGACACAACCCCCTTTGGATAAGACCTTCCCACTGACCTATATTTATTTGACCTTGACCACTGAATGACTGGTTCTCAGTTCAAAGGTCAAAGCACCACTTTCGGGGGCATTGTCATCTTACAGTGACAGTTCTTGTTTGTAGATGATATTTTTGTTTTAATAATGGGTAAATTACTTCTCCCTCAACATCAAAATCAATCAGTCATTACAATAAAGAAGTGCTTTCTTATTCAGCGATGTTCTAACATCAACATGTATCTTTTAATTTTTATGCTACTGTTGTTGTTTTTATGTTTGCCCTATTTTTGTATTGCAAAACTGAAAACGACATTTCAGTGTGCGTTCTTCCATCTATACCTTCAAATGGGGACATGTTGGTGTCTAGCGACAACCTTACATTGACATTCACATGTGATGCTGGATATTTACTGAGTGGATCCTCTGTCCGGGTTTGTAACTCAGATGGCACTGGGTGGTCTGGAACGCATCCGACATGTGGTATGCTATAAATTACGTGTCACACTGAAGGTTTTTAGAAAGCAAACTTAGAATGCTTAATTTCTTTCATGCGTGTATATTTTTGCCAAAAAATAAGAAAGTAAAACCGTAACAATACTTGGTAAACTTAAGGTTAGGAATGACCAATAATAACAGTTTTCTTGCTTTGCATTCGACAATTTTTTTCATACATAATTGGCAATCTTAAAACATCTTTGAGCCGGCGCTAGAAAGTGACTAGAATTCTAAATTTCAAATATGAGAGTTCTGGTTTTATGATATTCTAATAAGCAGCAGATATAGTACTAGTATTTGTGCTTTACACATTATCAAATCTCGCTATGACACACCAGGGGCAGATAAGTTAATTGTTGTGTTATCAATCAGAAACATGTGACCCTCTAAGCGCTCCTGGCAATGGACAACTGACCCTGAACACGGACGGTTCTATAACGTCAGCAATATTTACATGTGATATTGGAACTTCTATGAGTGGTAGCCCAACATTAACGTGCAGCATCGGACGGTTCCTGGGATCTCAGTCCACCTGATTGCAGTATGATTTTACCTTTAATAAATAATTTTCCGTTATTTTGGTGTTTTAAACATTCTTATATTTGTTCTAAAAGTTTCAGTATTATAGATTGTCTTTAATAAATGAAGCATAGAGTATGTCTCTTATCAAAAGCAATGTACAGATTTGTGCCAGAAGTGATAGGCAAAAATCAAGGGCGATACAATAATGATAGTTTCATGAAAGTTTCAAATTGTTTCAGTATCGTGTACAACACTTGATGATCCTTCGAGCGGTTTTGTTATTTTGTCAACAAACGGAACATTGTCTCGGGCAGACTTCAGTTGTAGCACTGGCTACCATATTGTCGGAAAATGACGTCCTCATTTGTGAAACTGACGGAAGTTGGAATGGAACGTCACCGCTCTGTGGTAAGTGACAAACAGAGACTTGCATTTACTATTTCGTTTATGTATAACTCAAAGTACGGGTTTTTGAGAATAACTGATCATATTTCACTCTATTGTTGCTAAACTTTTTTTTAATGAATTTAATGAAATATGTAAGTTTAAACTTTTTCTATGTTTTTTATCGCAGTATGCAATGTCCCAACAGCGGCCGTCTAGTGGAAGTATCTCTCTGTCTGGGGATAACATGACAGTCTATTATAGCTGTGATGCCGGTTCTACTTTATCCGGTCAAGAAACACAGACATGTGCAACTGACGGCACAGGCTGGAACGGAAACAAACCTTCGTGTGGTAGAATGTTATAATGTTATACTCAGAGTGTACTTTCTCTTTTAAGGTCACAGTTGTAAAGTTTGAATTCTGTATTTTTTGCTAGTTTCTGTTTACTATTCCTTGAACTCTCATTTTCCAAATAATCTTGAATGTCAATTTGAAGGTTTTCTCGTGGGAACACGCGCATAGATCACGTTTACAAACATTATTTCTTTTCAGTTCTCTGGTCATTTTATTGTCATAGTTCCTATTATTAATAGTAGTTGTAGTAGTATAAGTAGTCGTAGTGGTATTATTATTATTATTATCATCATCATTATTATTATTATCATTATCATTATTACCGTTATTATGATTATTATTATTACCACCGTTATTATTTTTATTATTATTATCGTTATTATTATTATTATTATTATTATTATCATTATTACTACTACTACTACTATTACCACCGTTATGATGATGATTATTATTATTATCATTGTCCCCCGCTTTTTCGATAAAAAGGGGATAAAGAAATGGGCTCCGTCCGTCCGTCTGTCCGTCACACTTCGTGTCCGGTCCATAACTAAGCCATTAATCAAGGGATTTTGAAATAACTTGGAAATGTTCACCATAATAAGACGTGGTGTCACCCAAACTCCTACCTCCAAGGTCAAGGTCACACTTGGAGATCAAAGGTCAACATTGTCTGTTGGAGGGTATATTTCGTGTCCGGTCCATAACTTTTTCATCCATCAAGGGATTTTGAAATTACTTGGCACAAATGTTCACCATAATAAGACGACGTGTCATGCGCAAACAGCCAGACCACTTCCTCCTAAGGTCAAGGTCACACTTAGAGGTCAAAGCTTAACATGGTCTGTTATAGGTGTTTGTGTCTGGTCCACAACTTTTCCATTCATGAAATGATTTTGAAATAAGTTTGCACAAATATTCACCATATTAAGACAAGCGTGCAACACCCAGACCCCTACCACCAAGGTACAAGATCACAATTAGAGGTCAGATGTTAACATGGTATGTATTTTCTTGTCCAGAGTATAACTCCGCAAGTACTAGAGAGGTTCCAGTGAAACTTAAAATATAAATAGATAACAATGAGCGGGAGTGCAGTGCAAAGGAACCACAACTCTGTATAGAATATTTGATGCCTTATGATCCAGCTTGTGATTAAGTTTTGCCATGATAATAACCGACAATATGTAGAAAAGCCAACTCATTAGTTGGAAAGAACATTAGACCTGATTTTCGCATCTGATAAGCATGCACTGCACTAGTCCAGTGATCCCAGTTTCTTTCACAGACCATTTCCTGACTTTTATATCTGTCTTCTAAATGGTTTGTATTGATTTTGTATTTGTGGTTTTGAAATAGTGATAAAAACTACACACATGTTTATCTGTTGACACATACACAGAAGTTATCTATCCTCCCGCCAAAGGTGGAGGGGAAATTAGAAATGGTCGCCGTCCGTGTGTCCGTCCGTGCGTTCGTCCCAATTTTGTCCGGAGCTTAACTCCAAAAGTACTTGAGCAATTTTCTTCAAACTTCATACACTGAAAGAGCACATTGGGAGGAAGTGCAGTGTGTAAGAACAATAACTCTACCTTGCCAACTCTAAGAGTTATTTTCCTTTATCAGATTTACTTGAAAAACTTTGTCCGAGGAATAACTTCAAAAGTAATTGAGCGATTTTCTTCAACTTTCATACACTGACAGAGCACATTGAGAGGAAGTGCAGTTGTGCAAGAACAATAACTTCACCTTGCCTACTTTAAGAGTTATTCTCCTTTATCAGATTTACTTAAAAGGTTTTGTCTAGAGGATAACTCAAAAAGTACTTGAGGGATTTACCTCAAACTTAATACACTGACATAGCACATTGGTAGAAAGTGCAGTGTCAAGAACAATAACTCTACCTTGCCTACTTTTAGAGAAATTTCCCTTTATCAGATTTACTTGAAAATTATTTCCACAGCATAACTCAAAAAGTACTTGAGGGATTTTCTTCAAACTTAATACACTGCAAGGCACATTTTTGTAAGAACAATAACTCTACCTTTACTTGTAAAACGTTTTATAAAGCATAACTCCAAAAGTACTTGAAGGATTTACTTCAAACTTGAAACACTGACAGAGCACATTGGGAGGAAGTGCAGTATGCAAGAACATAACTCTACCTTGCCTACTTTTAGAGTTATTCCCCTTTATCAGATTTACTTAAAACGTTTTTTCTAGAGCCTAACTCCAAAAGTACTTGAGGTATTTACTTCTAACTTAATACACTGACTTAGCACATTGGTAGAAAGTACATTTTCAAGAACAATAACTCTACCTTGCCTACTTTATCAGATTTACTTAAAAAGTTTTGTCTAGAGCCTAACTCCAGAAGTACTTGAGGTATTTACTTCTAACTTAATACACTAACTTAGCACATTGGTAGAAAGTGCAGTTTCAAGAACAATAACTCTACCTTGCTTACTTTTAGAGTTATTCCTCTTTATCGGATTTACTTGAAAAAAAATTCCAGAGTATATCTCCAAAAGTACTTAAAGGATTTTCTTCAAACTTAATACACTGACATAGCACATTGGTAGAAATTGCTGTGTGCAAGAACAATTACTCTATCTTGCCTATTTTTGAGGGATTTCTTCAAACTGCATACGACTATGCTTACATTTAGTTTTTGAAAGTACAACCTTCAGGTAACTTCTTCCCAGCGGAGGGATTAACCATGTGTAACATGGCTCTTGTTTCATTTTATTTCCATAGTGAATTTATTGTTGCATGTGCAGATCTAGCATTTATCAAGATTTTGCACTGAAAGTCCAGATCCATACCTTAAAACTTTTGAAATAGTACCTTCGTGTGCTTCATGTAAAACTTCCCTTAGGCGGGGGACGTTGGTAACTCTATTACAAATTCTTGTTATTTTTATATTCAGTATCCTGCCCGGCTATTTCTGTCCCTACTGGGGGATCAGTTGAAGTAACAACTGACGGAACAACATCCACGGCTCTGTTTATGTGTGACGTAGGGTATACGCTGAACGGATCTCCATCAGTCACATGTACAAGTGCTGGAGGGTGGGATCAAGTGTCTCCATCATGCGGTATGACCTTGATTATCATTGTCTTAAACACTTTTACGTTGCAAATATAGATTTCTGTCCTTCTGTCATCCTTATGATGCGAAAGGACTTGTCGGCCTTCCTGAACTGGTGATTGCTTCATAATATAATATTTCAATGTTTGCAGTTCTGTGTGCTAGTCTCATATCACCGGATAGTGGAAGCGTTGCATTAACAACGGACGGAGAGCAAACCATTGCAAGTTACACCTGCGTTACAGGGTACCAAATAAATGGTGACAGTCCCTTATTCTGCCAGACAGACGGACAATGGAGTAACACTGAACCAACCTGTGGTAATAATTTTACAGAAAATAATTGTTTCGAACTGATATATAAAAGATGAGTGATTACTTTGATCAAGTAATAATTTGTAAACCAAAGATATTTTTACATTTATCGTAATAGAAAAAATAAATATAAATATGAATACAAACAGAAAAATTTGAAAGTTATAAATAAGTTTTTCTGTATGAATATAGTCAGAAACTACAGCTGAGTAATAAAACAATTTTAGCCTATTACTCTAAGCTTTTACGCTCTTCTGATGTGTAATCAGATCGTTACACATGATTCATGATTCATATTGTAAACATACGACGTTTATACTTGTATTTTAAAGTGTTTTTTGTACAATTTTGATTCAAGTTTGCATTCCGCCAAACACACCGACAAATGGTCATGTTGAGATATCAGCCGACGGTTTGACGGGCTGACTATACATGTAAGGCTGGATACACGCTCAATGGTGTGGACACAAGAGTGTGTCAGTCGAATGGTGCAGGCTGGAATGAACAACAGCCAAGCTGTGGTAAGGCTGGTCAAGTTGTTTCTTTCGCTGCAGTTATATCAATAAATAAAGACAGTTTTCAGCTGTAGTGAGTTAGCGACTGTTTATCTTACTTTTTTCGGTCCAGGTAAGGTTATTTCTAACAGTGACCTAGGAAAATGCGCATTATATACCATTGTTTATTTCTGTAGTATATTTTGACACGAATACGTCGGTTATTTCATAGCAGTGATGATTGACTGTAACAGCTGTTCTTTCACCAGAGTTAACTTCAGTCAGTTTCATAGCATTTCTGTGAAGAAATTTTCATACAGATGTTTAAGGCAATTAAATCCTTGATAGGGTCTATTATATTATTTTGTTTTATTTTGAAATCAGACACTTTTTTTATGCAGAAACGTGTGATGCCCTAGAAAATCCTACTGGAGGTTCAGTGAGTTTATCAACCAGCGGTACAGTAACTGTTGCTGAAATCACGTGCCAAACTGGTTATACCATAAACGGAGGTTCTTTTCTTACGTGCAGAAGTGATGGCACGTGGGATGTATCGGTACCAACATGTGGTATGTGTTTTGACATCAGCGTACTTGCAAGTGATATTGATATGAATTTTCGCTAATATGTGTAAGATTGACGTACTTTTTAAGTTTAAATACAAGGATCATTTTGTTCATTATAATAACTGTCTTGGACGTCTGTTACACGTCTTCACAGTTGAAGCTGCTCAAGTTTGTTCCTACAAAACAACTCAATAGAGTCTCGCACATTAATATAAGCAGCTCTTTTATTGTAAGTTTGTCTGTCTTTCGAAGAAAAAAAAAAGTTTAAAAATGTTTTATCTTCGGGATTGTCGTCTATACAAATACAAGAATTTATATATATAAAAAAAAAAGCTTTTAGTTTCAAAAACACAAATGAAGATTTATCATTTCTTTTCCTTTTTCATTTCTTTTAGGGGTTTGTAGTCCGTTGTCAAAACCTAACAGTGGCTCAGTGGAGCTCTATTCAGACGATAGTGTAACCAAAGCCAATTTCTCTTGCGACACTGAATACAGTATATCGGGAGCACCTCTTCTTACCTGCCGGACTGACGGATCATGGGACTTTGTTGAACCTGATTGTGGTAAGCATCTGTGTTTTATGAGTCAATGCTCTCGAATGAGTAAACCGTTACTTGAATATTCATGAATATTGGTGTTGTGTTGTATTTCCTTACGTTTCAGAGTGTAATTTTATAAACAGTTATAATAAAATGATTAGAGGGTATTTGTTAACTTGTTAAGATTTACTACATAGGAACAAATTTCATGAAAACTTTTGTAGAAGAAAATCCTACGCTTGTTTCAATATCTATCTTTGATTGATATGTGCGTCGATGTAAGTAATAAACGCACTGTTGTTGTTGTTGTTTTTCTTTTTCTTTTTCTTTTTGTTGTTTTTTGTTATTTTTTAATGTTTGCAACGTAGGCCTTTGTATATATAGATATAAAAATTACACATGATTTCGAATAAAAGATAGAATGTCACCTACTAAAACCACGTGCAAATATTACAGTCCAGTGCGCAGATCTCCAAGATATTGAAGCAGGTACGATCAATACATATTCGGACGGTATTCTTACCTATGCGTCCGTCGCGTGTCTATCCGGCTACTATGTCAGCGGAGGAGATCTCTTAACATGTGATTCAGATGGTACATGGGATATGGAACTCCCCTTTTGTGGTACGTTACACTGATTCAGTCTTAATAAGTCCCGCATAATAAGGAATGATATTAATAAATAATAAAATGATATAATTTTTACTAGACAGTCCTAGCAGAAATATGATACATTTTATCAAAACATTTGTTATATACAACAAAACATTTAGTTTTAGATTAAATCCAGTTATGACTTGAATTTACACAGTACTTGGTCAAGTCCATTGCAATGTGCATTTTAGTGTGTTTCTTTCTTATTCAATTCATTACTGATTCATAAATTTGCACACAAATATAATTATGTTCTCATATAATTATGTTGGTCAGTCTTTAACGAGCTAAACACATGAAAAGCTGCCTGGCTTACTTTCATTGTTTCATTTTTTATCAACTTTATCTCGTCTTTGTTCTTTTACCTATGCCAGTATGTGATCCTTTGGCCGAGCCGTCAAATGGAAGTATGGTGCTGTCAAACAGCGGTATGGTTGCTACGTTCTCCTGTGATATTGGTTTTACCCTCTATGGTAGCGTAAACGCAACATGTTCAGCAGATGGTAGTGGGTGGGACAGCACCAGTCCCGTTTGTGGTATGTAGTACAGATAAACGTAGTATGTTGACAAGAAATAAACTGTCTTTGCGTCTATTTATTTACTCTAGCAGCCAATCTGAAACATTTAGATGCCTTTTTTCCAGTCATTCAGGTATGCCATGACGTGATTTGATACCCTTAAGTTTGATCATTATTTACCTGTAAGATTTCTTATACTGTATGTGCTAAGTCATCACTATTAAGCGTGTTTATCAAATTGTCGGGGCGGTAACTTTTGCCTGCTGTCAAAGTTATGGAATAGATCTACAGCGAATTTGAATTTTGACATCGGATAAAAACTAATGGCAATTCAAAACATTAAGAGACTTTCTCTTACTTTTTATAACGCAACCCCTCTTAAACCGGATGGCAGATTTTGCTTAAAGTTCCAGGGATGAACAACCTTAATGTGTAGATGGTAGTTAAGGAAGGAATTTTTGCTGCGACCAAATTTAACAGAATTATGGCCCTTTGTTGATTTTTTCACTATATACCATATAGAAATTTTGTGAACGCAACTCTTCTTAAACCGGATGGCAGATTTTGCTTAAACTTCCAGGGATGAACAACCTAAATGTGTAGATGGAAGTAAAGGAAGGAATTTTTGCTGCGACTAAATTTAACAGAATTATGGCCCTTTGTTGATTTTTTCACTATATACCATATAGAAATTTTGAGAACGCAACTCCTCTTAAACTGGATGGCAGATTTTGCTTAAACTTCCAGGGATGAACAGCTTTAATGTGTAGATGGTAGTAAAGGAAGGAATTTTTGCTGTGACCATATTTAACAGAATTATGGCCTATTGTTGATTTTTTCACTATATACCATATAAATAATTGAACTTGGTTTACTTAGGTTCGGAAAAAAATTCAAAGTTATAGGCATACTGAAGATGATTTTGAACATAAGATGCATTATCACCAGATTTGTTCAGAATGGATAACTTTGCATTTTTACAGTGAGTTGTCCAGACCTTTCATCTGTGTCGGGAGGATCAGTAGAAATGATAACTGACGGAAGAACAACTGTATGGGCACTGTCATGTGACGCAGGCACCAGTGTTTCCGGCACAGGAACGCTCTTTTGTCAAGAGGACGGAACGTGGTCTTCAGTCCAACCGTCATGTAGTAAGTTTTTATGTGAAAGTTTATCAGTTAGACCGGATGGAACAGGTTACATTCCGGTAAAAAAATTCGTGTGATAGTTTATCAGTTAGAACAGGACACATTCCAGTACAAAACAAACCAATATCGTAAATATTTACTAAAAAAACTCTGGGTCACTTTTTAAAAAAAAATTATAAACATAACAAAATGATAAAACATGCATGCAGTTCATCAGGATAGTTTTTCAGATAATTCTTCATAAGCTTGTTTTCAAAATAAACGATAAAATTCTTTGCAGTTGGTTTATAAAATAAATAAACATTTTACAAAATAAAAATCGTTTACCTTAAATTAGTGATGGTTTATGTAGCTTAGTAGTAGCGTCCAATTAAAAACACGAAGTAGACGTGGTGAAGTCCAAAGGACACTTAAAACTCCGTCTATCAAATATTTAACAAGTTTCAATTTCAAGCATTGCAAAGCCGTCTGAAATAAATACATTTGACCGCATCTGTGTCACATAAAAAGCATCATAATTATATTATCCATCTTTTTGGGTTTTGTTTTTTTTTTTTATTTTTTTTTTTGTTGTTTTTTTTTTTTTTAAAGTATATCTTTAGACATTATCTTAAAAGAAACGTGGTCATCTGTAAATACAAAGAAGACTTTCAATCGATGCATTGATTGTTCGAGTATTTAATGTACATATATAGGGGCTTGTATGCACCTTAATCAAACTGATACTTAAAATCCTAATAAAAGTCCCACTGCAAAATAGAAGAATCATTGCCTTATTTGAGGCCAGAAAATGATTTCACTGCAAACCAAAGTGTCTTAAAATACTTTGCGTAAGCCATAAATGTCTAGAGTGAATAACAGTTTTTTTTTCTCGCCCAACTCATGTACAGCACGTTTCGTCGAACGTTGTTAACTTGACAGTATCTCTCGAACACTGGCAGGATCCATTGGTTGCTTTGCCATCACTGTCTTTGTGTTTCGTTTTACTTGTTGTAGTCAGCCCTACATAATCCACAGAACAGTGACAGAAGACATCTTCTGCATCGTCTTCAGTGTTTTTGCTTTTCCTTATAACGTAACCTTTCCTATTTGGTTGACCACACTTGGCCTTGCAACGTTCTTTGTTCCTTTCCCAACCTTTCCTAATTTTTGTGACATGTTTATCTACACACGGTAGACAGAAAAATAGTTTCAGCAGCAATTGTGATCCATGGCACAATGGATGACAGGAATGTATAGACTTGTGAATCATCTTCGGACCTTTAGGCCCAGCCCGGTATACCCATCACTAGAATATGAACGATTGCTAGAAACAGTGCAAGGTGACCAAGCTTTGAGTGGACGAAACGCCACTCCCTCCAGTTCAATGTGTCCGTCACGGAAGGAAAGGTTGTGACCCAAACAAAGCACAAAATGATGAAGGCAAAGATACCTGTCATACAGGCGGCCTCACCTTTCCAGTTCATCCAGATTATATTGTTTATCTCGTAAGCCTCAGATCTGTTCGCAGGAATGACAATTTTTCGTAGAATGGTACCATGATCGTAGGTATGTTGGAGACATTATAAGTACCGACATGATGACGTGCATCGCTATCAGGATGAAAGCGACCAATCCCAGCTGCTTCCGGTGTTTAAGCCAGACATCCAGCCATTTTGAAAAACGGATGTGTTTTGTCCCATAATACAACTGAAATGACGCAGCAAAGCTGCTAGCTAAATATGTTACAGCGAGAATTGTGATTCCCGTCATGCAAATGGCTTTGTTCAGAACCTTTACAAATATTTGTTCCCATTCGTAAACTGTCTTTTCAATGTAATAAATGTAGATAAGAAAAAGCATCCAAATGTTGAAAACAGCAAGTGAAAATCCCAGCGGACCCCGCCATTCTGGAAAGAGTAATAATGGGTGTTTTTCAATTCGTCTTGCACCCGCAAGGCCTCCAAAATCAACTGGTGTAAAATTCATATTTCGAGCAATACTTGAGACTGTTCCGCGAGCTTGGTCGTCATTGCTTGCAATAAACACCTGTCTGCTGCTTGTGTTGTAATCATTTTCCATGACGTATGCGGAAATGACGTTAAAAGCCTTAACAACCGAAGCTTTTGGAATCAAGTTTTGTAGATATTCTGCATTTGATCCGGATTTATTTGGCTTATCTCTGTTTGAAACGTCTATAACAATTTTGTCTGCAAGTTCCTCGGTGTGATTTTCTAACAGCGGTTTGAAATTTTCCATATGAATCGCTAGAAAAAGTATGGAAACTGATCTGATACATGCTTCTGTGGAGACAACGCTGACGTTACAAAAGCATTCATCTATTGCAGAAAGTGATCTCTCTTCTGGTCGTCTGCTTCCTATAACTACGTCATATCCCTGAGTAGTACAACCGCTTTGCCAGTGCTCGCGCAAAATCGCCTGTACCAAGTATTCCAACTATTCGTGTTTGATCACCCATTGCGATACCTGTATCAAAATAAAATCAAATTTATACCGCGATTTTACAAAAAAGGCGGAACACTTAACAAGGAAGTGAAAGGAAAATGCATTTATTACGGAAATTACCGGTATTTTATCAATGTTACATTCATACAATTTATATGTCGAGAAAAACTTGATCCGAAGTTCAAACACAAAACTCCTGGTATATTTATTCAGGATGTATATAATATATGACGAGTAGCAAACTAATACAATGTAGGGCAAATTTTCTGCGTTTTGATAGTCATAAATTTTTGATAATTCATATTTTTTTAATCCAAAGATTTTTAAAGGGAATCTTGACATTGGTCACAAAATATTGACAGTTGAAATTATTGAATGTAAAAAATATGACAATGTATCTGCACTTTAAAGTGTTTTAGTGTCCAAAGGTTTATCTTCAATAATTTTAAATAAAATCATGCAAATGTCTTTATTTTTGTTTAAAACCATGAAAGTCATTTCAATAAACGTGATTATTTTTTGTTTAACAGAGAATTTTAACGTACTGAGACCAGATTTGGTTATTTTACATAACTAATTTGAATCTCCAGGATACCAAATCTGAAAACTTAGGTTTAGAGTTGTCAGCCACTTGCAGAAGATACAGTTCAACCTTGAAGACTTAACCCTGAACATGCTGAAATTTTGTAATGGATTTGCCCAGCTTTGAATTTGAAACAGTCCATTCAAGTTTAAGGGATTTCAGTATAAAAATACAAAAATTGAGTTACCAACAGTATAGAGCCTGGTCAGACTGCACGGATGTGCAGGCTGGCCTGGCTCTATACTGGTGGCAAAGGCTTATCACTTTCGGTTCCAGCAGGTTAAGGGTCAATGTTACCTGTCATAATTGCTTCATCAATCTAATTGTAGGCATATACCATGAAAAGTTACAGAAAATTTACAAACTATGATTTACGCTAAGAATAAAGGGAAAGCAGTGAATGAAAATAAAGTGAATCGTGTTAAACACAGTTAAACGCTAAGGAAGTCTATTTAGTTAAAGTAAACATGTCATTGCAAAATAATTTAAACAAACATGAAGACTTAACTGAAAAGAAGATGACAAACCACAAATTGAAATAATCTATGAAGATGACTTCTACATGATAAAGACAAACTATAATGTGAATTGCATTTTGAAATATGTTAAACACCATTTATATTATGACAATATTTTAAGAAATATGTTAAACACAGTCACGTGCCATACTTTTTAGTTATCACAGTAGCATCATACTTATAATAACTTATAATTAAATAATAACTTATAATTAAATAGTAACTTATAATTAAAACAACCCTTTATCACATGTTTCACTAATTCTTAACAAGAGACTATAATTTTATAGCAGTTAGAATTAAAATCCCAGCATTGAAATCATCAGCCTTCTCGCTGTTATGTTTCAACATTAAACTTGATTTTAAATGTCATACATTATCACTGATGTAAAACAAATGTCGAAGTTACATAACCACAGCCATAAATTTTGACAATATTTGTTTGGGGAAAAATTCAAAGGGATATTTGCGTAGGAGATCGGCTTCAGAGAGAGCAATTCCTTATATATTAAAAAAAAAACAAATAAATACTTAATAAAATAGATTATATGATTACTAGAAAGTTGATGATAATTTAAACCAAATTGACTTAAAGCATGTTTGATCTTAGCTGATAAAATTTCCCTACTTATCCCTTTATCATCTTATCTAAATTCTGATAAATGGCTCTTTTTCTATATTATTTATATTTTAGACGTTAAGTCCTTGTGTACACTTATTACATACCTTTTTAACGTATAATGGAAGTTCAATAAAAAAATTATATAACGAGCAAATATTCTTAAAATGTATCAATAACAAAAAGTGACTATAGACTTTTAAGGTTATGAGAAAGAAATGAAATGCGTTATTCCCATAAGGCATTTTATCTCTTAAATAGCGCTCTAGATCTCAATAACTGTTTGAAACTGTCAAGAGTATTTCATAACCTGTCAATTTTTTATTGTTTTTTAGTTATTTATTTTAGTTAAAATGAATGTTTTACACTGTCTAAACTTGGATATCTATTCTCAAGCGAAACAAACAGATTTCAAGGTTATGTAATGGTTAGACCATATCCAGTAAAATCATAAAGAAGGGGCGTAGCGGGCAGGCCACTCCTGAACCTGTAAAAGTAATACTGAAATATGATCTATGAATAAAACCTCATAGTTACGCTATTTGAATTTGTGTACAGTTTCAACATTGTAATCATTGCATATTCAATTTTCCAGATTTTGGTAATATTTGGAACAGATTACAGCGGATCGTAAATAAACCGCATCTCGAAACACGTAATAATTAATGATCCCATTGGCTATACTTCAGGTTATTATGCCCCCCCATCGAAGATGAGGGGGCACGTAGTTTTGCAAATGTCGGTCGGTCGGTAGACACTTCGTTTCTGATCAATAACTAGAGAACGCTTTGTCCTAGGTTCATCAAACTTGGTATGCTGGTTGTTTATCACCAGTAGATGACCCCTATTGATTTTGAGGTCATTCGGTCAAAGGTCAAGTTCACAGGGACGTTCATCCTAAAAACGGTTTCCAATCAATAACTAGAGAACGCTTTGACCTAGGTTCACCGAACTTGTTATGCTGGTTGGTCATTACCAGTAGATGACCCCTATTGATTTTGAGTTCATTAGATCAAAGGTCAAGCTCACAGGGACCTTCATCCATAAGTTTGTACCAAGTTATTTGAAAAATCAATACCGGTAGTGTAGTTTGAGCCCGAACATACCGACCGACCGACCGCCCACCGACACAGACTAGCATAATGAGTTAAGGTGTATCTTATTTTGCAACCAGATTTTTTTGTAAAACAAACGGATGTCTCTGCTCCTCCCCCTGCCCCTCAACTCTCAGTGTTATACCCGGACTATTAAAGGGGACATATTCACAGTAAGGCTAACAAAAATATGAAGGCTCTTGGTAGCAGAAACTGTTATCAATGTTTAAAGTCACAGTGACCTTTGTCTTTGACCTAGTGACACCAAATATAAAATATGTCATATATTTCATTCAGACATCAAATACATTGTATATAAGAAGTTTGAAGGTCGTGGACCCTAACCCTTGATGAGATAGCGTGTCGCGCACAAGAACCGTTCTGCTATTCAAAAAGTAAAAAATCATACTTAGATGTCAAAGGTCTAAATTGAGTTCTGTTTGTTTGTCCGGGCTCAGACTTCTCCATGATTTGAGGGATACTCAGTTAACTCAGTATAAAGAACCAGACTGCTACCTGAAAGGTCAAGGGCATACCTATATATAAGAGGTAGAAAGTGAGTTCTGCTTTGTTTGTCCAGACTCAAACATCTCCATAGATTGCGGGATACTCAATTAACTTGGCACAAACGTTAACCAAGTGTAGACATTGTGTCGCGTACAAATGCCACGCGCCTATTTCAAAGATCAAGGTCACACTTCAAGGTCTTCAACATTTTCGTATCTGGGCTATAAATTTGACATGCATGAAGCTATTTTGAAATAGGTTGGCACAAATGTTGACATCATCACAGTCAATAAGCCATAATATGCCATATCAATTTTTACGATTCAGTCTTTCATTACCAAACTCCCTGTAGACAATAAGCTGCAAATTTCAAAAACAACAGCATTATATTTCTCAACAGCAGTGTAAAGGAGACATTTCACTGAGCTGAAAATCTTCAGAGTAGTTCTGTCTGTTTTATTGACATTTTTGTGATTCATCATTCAATTTTTACTTGATATTTTCCCATATGCCTCTGACAAGGCGGTACTATTGGGTATTAATCACATTCAGTGATAGCTCTAGTTTGATTAGCTGAGGCAAATTTCGGCGAAAGCAGTATCAATTACACTGGTTGTGTATTCACTAAAATAAGATAATAATGTATAAGTCTGTCAATAAATCTGCACGTGTTATATCTCGAGAACGATTTATTCCAGATTTCTTATCGCGACGTCTTTAACATAAGTGCGTAAAAATATGAACTGGCAAAACTTCTCTGTAATCTGGTTTGCTACGCGCCCTACTTTTAAACGCCATGAGCTGGGTGACCAACTCACTTTATTTGACAGAAAATCAGACGGGATGGGGAAGTAAGTGAGTGGGCAAAGGGGGTGGGGGGTTAAATGTATTGCAATCGGTAGGTTGCACTTCACACCGGTAGATAAATGTTCACTTAAATTGCATCAGCAAGTTTGAAATGGTATTCGTGACGATTTTATAGCCAGTGGTAAGGCATTTATTTAAATTCACTCAATCAATCATTTATTCATTATCTCAATTTTGCACTTACGCGCGAACGTGAACTTCATTTTGATACTGAGAACTATGTTTTCCTCTGAGTAATAATTCTTTCCTGTACATTGTTTTCTTCGCACATGCATTTGGATATTGTTCTTGATTTGGTATAAAAGTCGTAAAACTATTATAATAAAAAATGTAAATAAATACAGATGAATTATTTACCCGCTTATTTAAATGATAGTCTATAAACTGCCGTTAAACAATAAAGGTAAACGGACTTACCTATGTGATTCATAACCTGAACCATCCCGCGGATAAGATTATAAATGAATAGTGCGCACTTAGCGCATATTATATGCCTACATAAATAGCTTATATTAAACCGATCCATAGTATAGCTCAAATACTATTGGCTGGCTGATTCCGGAACTTGTAAAACTTTATCCATCTATATTTAGTATTATTCGTTTTAAAGTGTTAGCTTAGGTTATTTATGGGAAAGAGTCGATTTTCATTTTTCAGTACCAGTTATGAATGGACGACTTCACACAAGATTATAACTAGCAATAAAAACTGAAATTTAGAATTTTTAAAATTAGTGAATTAGAAGATGGCAGAAAAAAAGGGTGAAAAATCGTGGCTAAACCGGAACTTGATACAGGGCCTACCGCTTACAGGGCGAACTCTTTACCAACTAAGCAACCAAGTCACACGGTATTACCCATCGATTAATCACCAGTACAGTATACCTGTACCCGGCTACAGAAATAAGAAAAGTTAATTATCTCAAACATGAAGACGAGAAGCACAACTTTTTTCTCTTCTTTTCTCTTTTCTTTGTGGTTATATCTTATGTATATCAGTTCTTCTTGGCAATGCTCATTTACCCTGTTGTTGTTTTTTTATTGTTTTTACGGTGATTTTGATTATATATTTCAAGCATTTGTGAGATTTAAAATAATGATTTCAATTTGCTCATTATAATGTCACTTATACTTTCTGTATGTACGTAGAAATAGATCACTGCTGAAAATATACTTTGTCTTATCGCTGTACCGCGCCTGACCATGCTTATATATACGTAGAAGTCAACTTATTCTAAAGCAAATACCACCAGTTTGCCCTTACGAACGGTTTGAACTATGAAATATTGCGTATATTGCAAGAATAAATTACAGAATAAGTACATGTTTCACCAGTTGGTGTTGTCATTTGTTTGACGTCAAGAATGGATTAAACGGTCATAAAGATATAAAACGTCTCCACGGAATGGATTAACAAGGATACAAAGATATGATACGTCTCCACGGAATGGATTAACAAGGATACAAAGATATGATACGTCTCCACGGAATGGATAAGCAAGGATATAAAGATATGATACGTCTCCACGGAATGGATAAGCAAGGATATAAAGATATGATAAGTATCCACGGAATGGATTAACAAGGATATAAAGATATGATAAGTCTCCACGGAATGGATTAACAAGGATATAAAGATATGATAAGTCTCCACGGAATGGATTAACAAGGATATAAGGATATGATAAGTCTCCACGGAATGGATTAACAAGGATATGATAATAGAAATGCATGTTGATATATAATATAAATCCAATTAATAAATGCATCACGGCTTTTGATATAATGTATGGGCCATTGTCCATTTTACGTTCGTGATAAGGAAAGGAATTCTTCCTCTGCTAAAATTCTGTATATCTCAATAGAACAGGAAAATTGTAAAATAAGTTTCTTTGAGCAATTTTCATTTTCATTTTCAATCAAACCGACGTCTGCATCTGGGGGTCTTTAAACAAGGCTTTGATATTTAAAAAAAATAAGATATTTTTTCTCATACAAACAAGCAAAGTTTGAATACATAAAAACATGTAACTTTAAAAAAAATAGCGTGTGCCACAGTGAACAGTTTTCAACTGCATTATCAAATGTTTGATTTTATCTCAAGTTTATACATCAATAAAGCTGAGACGCATGTTTTTGTCATTGAATCATTGCATCGCTAAAACTACAGAATCCAAATGCGTGAAGTTAGCTATGAGATCGGCAATCGAAATTCGACATTTAATGTGCAGCAGCGCAATCAGCATTAGGCTCTGCATTCAACGAATGTATTGCGATGCAACCAACATTCAGCTCTACATCAAACGTAAAATATTCCTGAATGTAGAACTATGCAACGGACGTTCAGCTCTGCATTCAAAACAAAAATTTTTCCTGAATTTAGAGCTTTACAATCGACTTCAGCTCTGCATTTAAAATAAAATATTCTTGAATGTGGGGCTAATCGACTTCCTGCTCTGCATTCAGCGAATGAAGAGCTTTGCAATCGAATTTCAGCTCTACATTCAAAATGGAATATTCCTAAATGTAGAGCTATGCAATCGACGTTCAGCCCTGCATTCAGCGAATGTAGAGCTATGCAGTCGACATTCATCTCTACATTCAAAACAAAATGTTCTTGAATGTAGAGCTATGCAATCAACGTTCAACTCTGCATTCAGCGAATTTAAGGCTGTGCAATCGACATTCAGGTCTACATGCAAAATAAAATATTGCTTGAATGTAGAGCTGAACGTCGATTGCATAGCTGTGGATAAGCATATCTGCTAATGCATACCCGAATGCTGATTGCACAGCAGTACATTGAATGCCGAACTTCTATTGCCGAACTTCTATTGCCGATCGCTTAGCTAACTTCACTGTAATACAGAATCCTTTATTTAGCTTTATTTACACCCGAAAAAGGTCTTGATCAATAATTGTGAAGATGTTTATTGATTCTGGTATTTAGCTTTGTTTTGAATAGTTTGACGTTGCGAGATATATTCATCATATTGTTTTTATTTATGTATAACAGGTTTTACAAAACAATTAGATATTATTCATTAAAATGCGTATTTGATGCATAAAAACTGGTAATTAAAAATTGCTTCGTCATTGAACGTAAGAGGATATATTCTAATAATACGATATAATTTTATTTGTGCTAAAATAGAAAATTAACACTAATTAATCTATTGACTAGTTGAACATCGAATAAAAAGAATAAACAAATGGGGTGAATGCCGTGCCATCTCTGAAGACGATCGTTAAGGTCTGTCTGAGTAACGTTGTTTATAATCCCTGTCTATAGGTAGACAGAGGTCCCTGTACCACCCCTTACTAACCTTACAAATGATATGGCATGTATATAAAAAACTGAATTTACGTAAATACCGAGCTAACTTTAAGACTTGCATTCAAACTTTGATACAGTGCAAAAACAACTAATATCCTGGTAAATATGGAGGCAACTCTGAGATAGAAATACTGTTGACAATGTTAATCAGTAACTAGCTAGCATTTTACATGCCCGAAGGGGGCATATTATGTTATGGTCCTGGACGTCCGCCCGTCTGTTGGCAATTTGGTTTCTGGAGGATAACTCGAGTACTCTTTGGCCTGCAGTCTTTTACACCTATATGATTATTGTCCACTTTGAGTGGATGACCCGAACCCTATTGATTTTGGAGTCAGTAAATGCAAGGTCAAGGTCTCAGTGACCTAAATATTGAAAACAATTTCCGCCATGTAATTTGACAATCATTTGTTATAGAGTCTTCAAACTTTATATTGTGATTGCAGGCATTGAATGGATGATCCCTATACATTTTGGAGTCAGTATATCAAAGGTCAAGGTCACAGTGACATAAATGTTTAGAATCATTTACACTCTGTAACTGGGCAACCATTTGTCATAGAGACTTCAAAATTCATATAGTGGTTGCACACATTGAGTGAATGGCCCTATTGATTTTGGGGTCAGTCTGTCAAAGGTCAAGGTCACAGTGACCTTAGCACTGAAAATTATTTTCGCTGTAAAACTTAATAACCATTTGTCATAGAGTCCTCAAACTTCATATGTTGATTGAGAAAATGAATCCCGTACATCTTAGGATCAGTGGGTCAGATGTCAAGGTCACAATGACCTAAACACTGAAAAGCATTTCTGCTGTATAACTTGGCAACTCCTTCCCATACAGATCTCAAACGTCTTAGGATGATTGCCATTATTGATTACATGACCCCTAAACTGTTCGGGGTAAGTACATAAAAGGCCAAGGTGACAATCAGTCAATATTTCTGCACTATAACTTGATTACCATGCATCACAGCATGAACATCATAAGTTCTGAAAGACTGACATTTAGACAAATTATAAAACCAAAATTCTGATATGATAAAGATCTATAAAACTCTAAAATTAAAATTATAAATGTTAATATCTAAATATTATAAATCAAAAACAAAAAGTTCAAAATCTAAAGCAAATCATTTAATTCCAAAGCCTAAGGTTTCCTCCCTTATATAACAAATGCATCATACTTAGAAAAAACACTCTTCGGGCATATAATATTCCGCCAAGCGGTGCTCTCTTTTATCAGTGTCCAAGATATTTTTCGACATCGAAATTCGGAAAACAGATTACTTGAGTACAGTATGGAGCTGATTATAGAGCCAGCTTTTGTTTAGTTCAATCGAATTGAGGGTTAAATTAGATATTAGGTAGGCTCCGAAATAAAAGGAACATTTTTGTGGATATAACTGCAGTTCTGGCTGTTCCAATTTGATCTCAGAGCTGGGTCATTTCATCTATACTTTTTAGATGACTGTCTCAGCCTTGAAGTGATGTGATATTTGCTCCCAGTCACGGGAATCACATTTTTTTTTCGAATATTTATGAAGCCTGATCGGCGTAATGATCCATTTCACTGAAGATTTACGTTATTTCCCTGTATTTTGATCATTGTTTTTAATTGTAAATTTGTTCAGTTTTCACAAAAGCTCTAAATCTGTGTTGTCTGTTTCAGCTACTGCGATTTCATTCAAAGGTCGTATATTCCGAACAATTATTTCGGAACTGACTGTATGATCTCAGCCAAAACTTGCGTTGTCATTTTGACGTCGATCATCGAACTGACCCGATATGCCAGCTTGTAATTTACTTTTTTTCATTCGATCTACATGCTCGCTTGTAACTGCGAAATAATGTCTCATGATATCTGTCTCGATGCTGGCAGATTGAAACTGCAGGGATTGCTTTTGAAAACAAACTAGAGAGCTTGTTACATATTCAGCTCTGTATTGAACTTGACATACAACATCCCATGTCAGTGCGAACTTCGCCCACATGTATCGCACATAGCACTGAAGCATTTTCCATAGACTACGTAATAAAACAATGAAACAAAAACTACATAGAATGTCTTACAACTAGTGAGGATTTGAAGCGAACTTTTCACCCTTGACTCTTTATTGCGTTTTATCGTTTCCTGCGTATACAACTTGTGCAATATTTATGTTGGGTGATTTTCAATATTTTTTTTCAATCCCTTTCTGCAAAGCGGGGAGGGAATTATAGGAATGGCCTCCGTCTGTCAGTCCGTCCGTCCGTCCGTATGTCCGTCCGTAACACTTTCGTGTCCGCTCCATAACTTTTAAACTGCTGATTTTTTTTAAAATAACTTGGCACAAGTGATCACCATTATGAGACGATTTGCAGAGCGCAATTATTGGGTTGCTACACCCAAGGTCAAGGTCACACTTACAGGTCAAACATCCCCTTTTCACGTCTGCTCTGTAAGTTACTAACTTGGCTTACGAAAAGTTTTTAATTACTTTGTACAAATGATCACCACTATGACACCGTGTGCAGAACCCAACATCCAGGTTGCTACCCCCAAGGTCAAGGTTAATTGTTCTCCATAACTTTTTGACTTTATTGAAGATTTTAAATAACTTGGCACAAATAATTACTATCATGAGACTATGTGCTTATGGCACAACATCAGGGTCATGGTTGGTTAAAGGTCAAGAAGTACACATTCATGTCCTTCAGACTGCCTTGTTACACGGTAAATTGCAGCAATTACAAAATATCATTGACAAAGTCAGGGTTTCATAAATTTCAGTTTGGATTAGCTAAAGAAATCTCCTACGTAAGTTTGTTCTACATATCAACGAAACATTAGGGCAGGCATTATGCATGTTATAATTTGATAAAGAAAAAGCACTCTTTCTATTAGATCTGTAAAATTGGCAACGTGCATGTTCTGGCATAATGTCAAAATAAAGTTTATTTTGAAACTGTAATAGCTCGAAAGGTCCCAGTATGTAGGTTGTTTGATCAAACTTCTTAAAGAGTTTTTGAGAACATTCTTTGTTGTTGTCAAGACTTGCTTTTTAAGTATGAAGAGGAAAAGAAAGCGACAAAAGTAAAACAAAACAATAAAAAACATCATGATTCATCACCATAGCAACAGCAGCAGAAGCAACAGCAGTGGAGTAGTTGTTGCTGTTGTTGTTGTTACGGTTTTGTTATTCCCCCGCACAATGAAGTTGAAAGGGGTATACTGGAATCAGCTTGTCCGTCTGTCCGTCCGGCTGTCGGGTATTGTTTGTCCGGGGCATAACTCAAAAACTATTGGAGATATTAACTTGAAACTTCATAGATGGATAGATCTCATTGAGTAACAGTGCAATGCCTACGAACTATAAGTCTTTTTTCATAATTTTGGAATTATTGCCCTTTGAACTTCTTCATACTTAATTTTTGTCTGGGTGTAACTTAAAAATATATTGGAGGCGTCTACTTGAAACTTCATAGATGGATAGATCTCATTAACGAAAAGTGCAGTGCCTAAGAACCATAACTTTATATGCATTATTTGGGAGTTATTGCCCTTTGAAATTTTTCATACTTAATTTTTGTCCGCAACATAACTCAAAAACTATTGAAAATATCATCTTAAAACTTCATAGATTGATAGATCTCATGAAGGAAGTGTAGTGCTCAAGAACCATAACTCTCTTTTGAACAATTTTGCACTTATTGCCCTTTGTAATTTTTCATACTTAAGTCTATTCCGGGGCATAGTAACGTTCCCATATATCAATACCCTACTGACAAAGCGGCATGCGGGGGGTATTGGCGCCAAGACTGTGGCAGTTCTAGTTGTTATTACATTTGTAGTGTAAGAAGTTATTGTGGTTGTACTATTTTCTTTTGTCAAAAATTGTATCATACACAAATCTTTAGATATGATTTTTATAATCAGCGTTTGCACCTGATAAACTGGAAAAAATGAACAAGATGTTTTTGTTTTTGTTCAAAGAACGCTTCACGCACATTTATCGTAAGATTTCATACTTTCGGATCTAAAAAAACTGAAGAAAGGTTATCGCGCAAATACCCGTGTCATCCTGTTTTCTTTACATGTTCTATAGTGCATTTTTTTATTCGAGTGTAAACTTACGTGGTCTATGATACTTCCTTGATTGTATCTGCATGTTATGAGTTCAAATAAATTTGATTCTTCAAAAAGACTGAGACCGCACCTATGGATGAGAATGTTATCATAACAGGTTATATCTTAGTTGTAATAAATTGTTCTTATATACTTTTAAATGGGCAATATAAGAAAAGTAAATTCTGTGTTTATGTCAACCAGCAATAAAAGCGTCGCTTGATAAAATATATATATATATATATATCAGGGCAAACATACTGTCAGGTTAATAATAAACTGAATGAAACACGAATATTACCCCTCACAGAAGTCCAGATGACTCAGACATAAACAGACCAAGCATAATGTTTCATTTTACTTTTGATAACTGTCAGCTCAGTTTACCTAAGTTAATGAATTATGGGTGTGCATATTATTATGAAGGAAAGCCATTTAAAACGATTGAAATAAAGAGATATGGTTACGTTCACTAAAGGTACTTTTATCTTCACAAGCAATAACCTTTTGAGAAACGTGTTCAGGTATGCATAACAACTGTCAATGATAAACACGCTGATATTACGAAACATTTCCCATTTTGCGTTATAAAATAGAGCATTGATATACTATACTCAAGCAGGGTGATATTTGCAAATTTATTGCGAACAATAAAAATCAGTCAAACTCTCTAGGTAACAGTGCACGTGGTCCTGTATCGAATATTGCATAACGGCATTACGTAACGATGTCTCCGGGGGAAAGCATGAAACGGAAAAAAAACTTGTGCACAGAAGTATTGTGAAATTGAGTTAAACAGCGCGTCAAACGCTCGTCAAACCACTAGGTAGTTTTCAAAGAGACACATCATCTTCCGATATTTTGATTATTTTTAATAGCATTAAACAATGGCACCGCTGACGGACACTCAGAGCGGTGAGGTTGCGATGATTATCCAAAGTCAAAGGCAAATACAGGTTGCTAGACATTTCGGTGTCCATGTTTCCAGCAGGATAATGCTCGGCCCCATGAAGCGAGGATCTGTCGCGACTTTCTCACTAGCAACAATATCCATCCACTGGATTGGCTGCTGTTCAGCTCAAACCTTTCCCCTATTGATCATTTATGGGACCAACTGGATAGAGAGGTTCGAGGACGCCAGTCTCCCTCTGTTACTCTGGCCCAACTAAAAGCAGCCCTCTTGGAAGAGTGGGCAAACATACCAATGAGGAGGATAATCTCACTCATGAACTCCATGCCTAGGAGAATAAAGGCTGTGGAGAGAGCGAATGGGGGACATACCCGATATTGACTAGACAGTTCCCACAATCAGTCCATTTCGATTTCAGATCACAGAGGTCTCTTTCAATTCCCTTCAGTTACTTCTAAATCACTAACAAGATTCAAATAATTCATTTTGCAGTTTGTTCTGTATGGATTAATCTTCATTTTTACTAAAAGGTATTAACATTATACTCGACGTCTTAACTATAATCATCGTCAAAGTCTACCCTGCGTTTCTTTATCCCTTGAGTATATTATAATTTCAGAAATGGTCATGCTAAAATCTATAGCATTTATTGACTACTACTAATACTACCCTATCTGTTCTTTGTTTATCAGAACTATTGATAAGTATGAGTTAAGTAGTTACTTATCTTCTGAATAACACTGTTTTAAACAAATAGAATTGACGAGTAAGTGGTAAAGAACTCTGTCAAAACACTAGCCGACCGTTCTCAGGTTGCTTTGTGTTATATGTTTTCAAGCAAGTGAGCCTTTTAGTTTATATATTTACAAGTTATGGTAAAAGGCATGATTGTACAGAAATTTGTAATTGTGAATAATATGCCAAAATTGCACTTTTCCTGTCGACTGGATAAAGTATAAAATACAAAATTTGTAACACGTAAACGACTTAGTTTCATCTGTTACGATGCCAGTTTGTTTGCCTCTCATTGTATAATTTTCAATCGGGCTTTTCCGTTTAGTTTTTACCTTGCAAATCAATAGAACCTGCACTTACATTTGACCTTTTTCAGTCTCTTGTCCATCATTGGCTTCTCCAGCAAATGGGGGAGTTTCCTTGACTACAGACGGTGCCACTACTGTTGCAGACTACACATGTGACATTGGTTATAGCATGAACGGTGATTCGAGATCTACATGTCTTTCAAATGGAGCATGGAACTCTACAAAGTCAACCTGTGGTATTATTTATATCATCATAACACTCTAACATTGACAATACTAATTCCGAAAATACAAAATTAATATGAAATTTAACAGCCTGTGTCATTTTGGACATTTTTATTCATATTTTGGTCTGAACACACAAGGGTACGCGTGAGCTTTTTGTGAGATCGTCTTGAGTCCGTCGGTGCAATGGGGTGTTTTCACTCTAGACGCTTAGATGCTTATCTTTGATCCTACAACTTTTGACTTAACAACAACAATAACAACAAAAGCAAAACAAGGAATTCCGACTAACTTTGTTTATATTCTAAATCATTTGCTATTGGTACACATCAAATTCTTATTTCTCTGACAGCTTCCTGTGTTACTCTGGACCAACTGGATAGCGGCGATGTGACATTCAGCACGGACGGCCGCGTGACCATTGCAAGTTTCTCATGCGTCTCTGGGTATTTTATAAATGGTGCGGTAAATTTATCGTGCTTAGTTGACGGGTCTTGGGATGACAGCCAACCAGTCTGTGGTAAGAAATGCCGAGTAATTGCTATATTACACGTAGACATATAGTACAGATCAATTAAACCAGGAAGATGTATTGCTTTTCAAAATTTTCAGTTTTGAACAAAGCAATAGTTCTTTTTTGGTAAATGAATTTTCAGAGGTAAACATGCTTGAGTTATTGTTAAACCTCTCATTTCTCAGTTTTGAAAATCTTATGGTGTTAAAAAAGTATTTTTATGTTTTTGTGTAATCGTAAGAAGTTAGTATGACATTATACAGTATGTGAGCCCCCAATGGCCCCCACAGATGGCAGCGTGTGGATTTCCGTAGACGGTATGTCTGTTTTGTACACGTGTAACACGGGGTACAGTATAAAAGGCGCTGATAACAACTCCTGTGAACAGGACGGCACAGGCTGGAAATATGATCACCCAACATGTGGTATTATTTTATTGTTTCAAGGCTTTTTTTGCTTTTTTTCATATCTTTCCTGTCATAAGTTTCATGTGTGCTATTACATGCCTTTGAAATAACTTATTAAATAATTGTCGTTGATTTTAAGGTAACACTATATCTTAACCGCTTTTGTATTTCTTTATGCTGCCATGTATATCTGGTATCGAGATAAAAGTTCAAAGGTATTTTGTTTACACTTATTCAAGTTTATCTTTGAAACGGTGTACCAACTGAAAATTATGTATTATAAAAAAACTTATCTTAATAGTGCAGTGTCAGTCCATATTTGAGCCTGTAAACGGTGGCTTTAGTTTATCTACTGATGGTTCCCAGACATTCTCTGTGTTCTCTTGCGAGGCCGGGTACACTCTGAGTTCTGAATGTCAACACTGTGACTTGCAGTGACGAGGGAATATGGGACCAGGCCAATATTGATTGTGGTAAGTAAAGGAAAAGTTTTAAGTTAACGAAATGATTGAAAAACCCTGACCCAACACGTTGTTTACGACAATATTTGTTGATAAGAGTAAAATGAAAAATTGTGAAAGAAAATGTCCTCCTGTGTAAGTCTGAGGTGAGAATATTGTCCTCACTCGATTTCTCTAATCAACTGTCAAACAGTATTAACAGATGTTCGATATAAGTTCAATATCTTAATTTAATTTTTATTTTCAGTCAAGTGTGAAAGTCTTTCGTCCCCAGAGAATGGCGATGTCAACATATCAACCAGTGGATCGTCAAGTGTTGCTCATTACACGTGTGTAACAGGCTACACCTTACAAGGTGACACCGAAAGAAAGTGTTTGACCAATGGAAGCTGGGATCTCACAAAACCTCGCTGTGGTACAGTTTATCTTTTCTTCTGTGCACATTTAGAGACTGTTTTTACAGGCCAATAAAAATAAAGTTAAAAGTTTGGTGTTCGTTTGTGCAAAGTCGTCTATCAAAAGGTGACGACCAGAAAAGTTATAGGCAAATCTTTAGCCTCCTGTAAAGGCTTCTTTTATTCTTTCCACATCAAAAATGAGGGCTAACTTTCCAGTCCGTTCGTTAAGTAACCGTTAAAGCAAAACTCAACGGGAAATCTTGTACACATATAATGTTGTCATTGCACAGATTCGAGTTTTTTTTTTGTTTGTTTTGTTTTGTCTTTTTAAAGAGCGAACTTTAAAGTATATTTAAAGACTCATTTGTTTTTGTATGTTTTTCTAAGTATGCAACAACCCGACAGCGCCTGCAAATGGCGATGTAGTCATTTCCGGTGACTCTCTAACTGCGACATATACGTGCCTGAAAGGTTATTCTCTGAATGGAGTATCAGAGAGGTACTGTAACAATGACGGTTCAGGATGGAGTGACCAGAAACCTACATGTGGTAAATTCGACCTTAAATGTCCTGCTTTGACTTTTTTAAATAAAAGCATAGATAGCATGCTTAACTTACATGTTTAGGACTTTCTCGGTGTTTGTGATAACGTCAAGTAATAAAACCAAAATAGAAAGTTCTGGGAGTCAGACTTGATAAGTTATAATGTTATCTCATTTGCAGCTAACACTTTTTTTTTGGATGAACGAATCAAAGTTGTGATTGGTGAATAATTCGAAAGTTGTTAGTGCACGTAGTGATATTGTTTATGCATGAATTTGCTAAGTAAGTTTATTGATATAACACTGAGTTACCGTGCATAATGTATTTCCAACTTATTTGCAAATATTATTTATTTCTAGTAACATGTGAAACTCTCAGTTCAGTAACTGGTGGATCAGTGGCAGTTTTGACAGACGGAGTGTCAACATTTGCCAATTTCAGCTGTGACAAAGGATTCACTATGAATGGACAAGCTGTAATTGAGTGTAGGAATGATGGTACTTGGGATTTCAATGCCCCTGCATGTGGTATATACTCAGTTTTACCATAAATCTTAAAATACAGGAAGTTGCCGTCAAATCGTTGAGAAAAGTGTAAATATTATTAAGTGAATAAATAGGTATGACAGTTAACTTAATGCGTGTGTCTTTTAACTGTGAGGTATTGAGGAACATGGCTATTCATTCGAATATCGTATGATATCAGCTCAAATATATATAAATCATGTTAATGCTATCTATCATTTATTGAAGTTTTTTGTTTAGACTCCAGCTTTCAAAATTACTTTGCTTGTGATTAATGGATTTTAAAATGGGAAATTTTGACATTTCAAAGACGATTTGACAAAAGCCCTCCTCTCACCAAGTAAGGGGAGACCAACTAGGTTTTTCTTGTCAATCTGCCCGTCTGTCCCTCCGTCACCAAGTTATCCGGAAAACTTCTCTGAAAATACCCGATTGTAATTCAACCAAACTTCACATTTTTGTTCAGTGCCAAGGCAAGTTGTGCATATTTTGGGCATTCTCCGGTTCATTTTCAGTGAAGTTATTGCCCTCTTTGGGTTCTTTTTTTAATATTTGCTATACTAGCTTCTGTGCGGATTTCAGCCAAACTACACAGAAGAAATCAATGGCATATCATCCACAATTTAGGATGTAGGCGGGTGGTAGGAGACATGCATTTCCCCTTGAAAAACAAACCTTTTACTTGATTTGATACTTTTTAAACAAATTCTCCATTTTTTACAAATGTAGGCTCCCTATTTTTACTTTGAAGATTTTATGTTTAATAAACACACAAAATTAACCAACATTCTAATGAGAAGTCATCTCCTTAACAGGATGTTTACCTAAATCATACCGCATACCAGAGACACGAAAATAGAATTTATATTTCAATGTTTAATCAAATGCATTTTGTCTATTCGGTAAACTTTTATAAAGTAGAGCAATATCTTTAAAGATAAAAGTGGATATTATATAAGCATTTGCATAGATTTTCTCATTAATATGTTGATGTTATCTGTATACATTTAAGGAGTGTGACGCATTCATTAGTTTATCTATTTACCTCTTATATCTCAAGCTTCAATCATTCATTCAATTGTTCATTCATTCATTCATTCATTCATTCATTCGTGTGTCCTTTCGTTCGTTTGTTTGTTAGTTTTTTCTAAAATCTGATAAATAAATGAATGGATAGAAAGACAGCAAATTTTCTTGCACATGTCTTTATGACACGAAATATACGCACCTTCAAAAATGTACATGTTCTTTTTTTACAAATTGCAAAATAACAGTGGTTTGCGAAGCTTTGTCGACCATACCAGGTGGGTCATATATTTTGAGTACAAATGGAGAAACTACAAGCGTGACGTATACGTGTGATGTAGGTTACAGCATGGTGGGATCGCCGGATGCAACTTGTTCGTCCGCTGGTTCCTGGTCAGCCGCTGAGCCAGAGTGCGGTAAGAAAGTTTTCTTTGTTTTAGTTGACACTGGATGTCTTAAATAGATATTTATTGACGGTAAAATTTCACTAGGTGATTAATATAAGAGTTTTCAATTACAACTTATCGAACCATTACATCTTATTTCACGCCTCACTTTATAATTCGCCTTTTTGATATTGCAACTTAACATGGTAATTTTCTATCAGCTTTCAACGTCAAACGGAGAGAAATCAGCCAAGAAATATTCGTTTGCAGGTTACATTGTAAAAATGAAATATTACTCTGAATGATGATGATGATTTCTTTTCTTCCTAAAACGTATATTTGTAATGACTTTACTTGCTTGATGCGACTGTCTGTTTAAGCAAATTGTGTTTATGTCACGTACTTCGCGTGTTCACTTAGTAATAGATTGTCTCTTTTTGACAACAAATCCTAAAAATGTATAGAGACAGACGTTTAAAAGTGTTCTGTATTTTTCTAGAGCCAGCTTTATACCATTAAAGGAAGAAGAAAAATTAAATTATGAAGCACAGGGCGTAAAGGATTTGTGTTTTTTTCTTGTACATTTTTATATCAGAAGTTCGCATACATTTAACCTCGGCCTTTCAGCCTCATTCTGGATTAACAGATTCTGCATACATTATTCAGAGTAGTTCCTCTTTTCAGAAATAAAAGTTAAATAAAAAGATGAACTTCTCTGGATAATGTTTGCAGAATCTGTGAATCCAGAATGAGGCTAAAAGCCGTGGTTAACGTACAGTTAAAAAGCGGAAAGAACCTAAAAACCAAAAAGGGCAGGCATCACCCCACATCCCTCAATGGTTCCAGTAGGAACTCCTGAATGCTAAACAATGTTAAACTTAGTTCGATCAAATATAATTTGCTTGATTTCACTAATAACGCGCGTCTTTTAATGCTCATAATTTCTAATCCAAATGAACAAAAAATTATAAAATAGGCAAGAGCGAAATTGCTTTTAAACATTCCTGCTGGGTAGATAAGAAGAGTTATTGCATTAAGTGTAAATAGTTTTAAGAGGAAGGTCACAATTGAAATACAGTAAAATTCCTCTATTAAGACCACCATTGGGTATAAAGAGAAGTGGTCTTAATTGTGAGTTGGTCTTCTGATCTACTAATCCGGTAATACGACCATCTTGTCAAGTTCATACTGTGTGTTTTCTTATTGTAATGTTTCGATTACGACAACTAAAATTAATGCCATCCAGGCATGTCACCAATATCAGTCTAGTGCACTGCCATGTATAATGACACTGCTTGTGTAAACAAAAGAAAGTCTGTCCTGTGAAAAGCAAATTTTCTCCAAGTGATTACTGAAAGTAAGGATACAAAAGGATGATATAAGCGTTATTTAAAATTGATTTAATTACAACTTGATTGCGACGCGAGTAGATAATTAGGAATTGAACTGAATCCTCGTAAAATATTGAGTTAATGTAATTAAGGGCTAATTCTGTTACAAATCGTAACGTATTATTTTAAAATTTATTCTAACTTCAAAACTCAGAATATTTACAGTTAAATTTTAAATGAGTCAAACAAATCACCAGCATAGAGAAACGTAAAAGAAAAGATTTAAATATCAAAGAAAAAGTTCAGTTAAGTTCAGTTTTTTTCCGAGAACTCAACCCAGTAATAAGACCAACTCACAATTAAGACCACTTCCCTTTATACCCAATGGTGGCCTTAACAGAGGAATGTTACTGTATAAGAAGTCGGTTAAAATTACATCATCATAATTTAAAGTTATTCTAAAGAGGTTTAATATGATTTCTTAAAAGTGGGGACTTCAAACCCGATTTGTTTGCATATCCTAAGTTATTCATAAATCGTTTTTGTGATATAAAGTGACCATATTCGTATAAACGCATTTATCTGTCGCGAAGAACGACAGAATCGTTTATCAGAAAAAGAGATGAATATATAATTAACATAAAGTGACTTTACTATCTTTTTATAACAATAGCAAGTTCATGTATTTTCTTTTGCAAATACTCTCTGTAAAAATATCCAACATCCGTCATACCTTTGTTAATGTTAGTCATCAGATACTTCTATATTATATTGTTTAAAACAGGTTAAATCCTATAAAGTGAATTGTAAATAGGTATTACTATTACTTTTAAATTACACCATGAATGAATCAAAGCGCTGAAAGGCACAGTTCGTTTAACAAAAAAAGTCGCAGTAACTTTCGATTTAGCAAGTGTAGAGTGCAGTAAATCAAATTGTTCTAAACTATATTTCTTTTTTCCGCACATATGCGAAATAGAAAGAATTTTTATTGAAGAACATTCTCGAAAATCGAAAGATGCATTTGGTGTTATTTTCAACTGTGACACGAATAAATGAAAGTGTCCGACAGTCAATAAAAGTTAATATTTGAAAACTGATAGATTTTTCAAGGGTTTTTATGTCCCCTCTCTCCCTCCACCCTCGAAGATGAGGGTGTATATTGTTTTGGTCGGTAGACACTTCGTTTCCGATCAATATTTAGAAAACTCTTAGACCCAATTAACTCAAACTTGGTTTATAGGTTGCTCATGACCAGTAGATGACCACTATAGTTTTGGGTCATAAGGTCAAAGGCCAAGGTCACAGTAACCTTGAAAAACAAAACAGTTTACGATCAATAGCTATAGCGTCCTTGGGCCCTGGTTCCTCAAAGTTGGTATGTAGGTTTGTCATGACCGGTAGATGACTTCAGTTGTTTTACAGGTGACTAGGTCAAAGCTAAGGTTAAAGTTGCCTTGAAAAAAAACAAACGGTTTTCGATCAATAACTAAAGAACGCTTTGGCCCAGGCTCCACAAAACTTTATAGGCATGTTGGTCATGGCCAGTAGATGGCCCTATAGTTTTTCAGGTCGCTAGGTTGAAAGCAAAGGTCACACTGACCTTGAAAAAGCAAAACGTTTTCTGATCAATAACTATACAACACTTTGGCCAAGGTTCTCTAAAACTTCATTGGTAGATTGGTCATGGCCGATAGATGACTCCTATAATTTTTAGGGTCACTAGATCAAAGGCCAAGGGTCATACTGATCAATAACTGAAAATGGATTCTGATAAATAACTACAGAATGCTTAGGCCTAGGGTCTTTAAACTTGACAATGACCAGTAGATGACTCAAATTGCTTTCAGAGGTCACTTGGTTAAGTTCAAGGTCAGAGTGACCATTAAAAGAAAAATGTTTTCCCATCAATAACTAGAGGACTCTTGGGCATTGACTATCCAGGTTGGTCTGTTCAGGAAAATGACATCTATCGTCGTTAAAGGTCAAGGTCACGGTGGCAATAAACCATAAAGAGGAAAACAGATTCTGATTGATAACTAAAGAACCCATGGGCCTTGCTGCCTTAAAACTTCCTACCTACCCATGCAGTTCCTGTACTCTCTCGTCTTCTCAGTTACTGAACTTTATACATTTTATAACCAATCTGTTTTTGACATAATCTACAGTTCCTCTCATTCATCTACCTGTCACCGCCAATAGCTTTTGATATCAGAAGCCACTGGCATCCTCCACTTAATGTACTGATACAAGTCCCTGACCTTCTACCTTCCTATACTTCTTTGGCTGCCTCTAGCAATAAGATGCTAGGTGCAAATATCTCTTGTTTTTTATTCATTTTGTTTTAATTCGTACTGCTTAAATTTCAGTATTATGTGACACCTTGGTGCACCCAGACAGTGGTACTGTCACTGTCTCTACGAATGGTACAGTCAGTACAGCGGTTTTCAAATGCGCTTTGAACTATCATATTGTGGGCGACACTCAAAGTGTTTGTGAGAAGGATGGTTCGTGGAATTCTACTGTTCCTGAATGCGGTATGTCTTATTTTTACTTGTAAAACATTTGTATATTGCTAATACCTTGCGTTCAATAACACTGGCAATGGACATCACCAGCTTCACTCGCCTAAACAATAGTTCACCATTTTAATGTACCAGCAAATGAAAATTCTGCTCTTAGAATATATTTGTCCAGTTTGCCACCTTCATTTTCTTATTTTAAGAGGTCAGAATTCCTGAATAAAACTGAACACAATAAAAGTCTTTTACTTCATAACGAAGCATTTATGATCTTATTGGAGAATTTTGTCTGAATTAAGGCTGAATGGTATATTTCAGTGTGTGACCCTCCTATGTCACTGTCTGGTGGTGCAGTGACACTTTCGGCAGATGATCTAGTTGCGACATATATGTGTGACTTAGGTTATACACTTAGTGGTAACACACAAAGATTTTGTGCACCTGATGGATCTGGTTGGAATGGTACAACGCCAAATTGCGGTAAGTTTTTTTTATATATTCTAATTCAAGTTAAGCAATTCAGTCACACTATGCAGAGACTGCTTAGCATAAACATTACTCTTACTTGTCACAAGTTATCGTGATGTTTTACCATTGATATGTATAATCAGAAAATGCCTTTTACTTGGCTACTTATAAAGAACTACTTAAAAGCAATTGCAACTTTAGGCCTATATTTACCATTAATTTCAAATAACAGTTACCTGCGACGTATTGACGTCTCCTAACAACGGATCAGTAGATACTTACACAGATGGAGTGTATACCTATGCAGATGTGTCATGTGAAGTTGGCTTTACCTCATCAGGGGAGGCTACTTTAACTTGTCAGTCTGACGGAACCTTCAGTAACGTCGTTCCAAGTTGTGGTATAAATGTCTTTTCTTTTATTCAAAACCTACCATATTTAGACAGTACTTTTTAAGCATTGTATCTGCATATTTCATGTATGATTTGATAATTAAAACGGTTTTTTCCAATTAATTTCATCAATCTTTCTGTCGAAACAAAATCATTTTTACATTACAAAACGTTACGTTTATACACTTGAATTTGTAGAATATTTGGAAGTAAAAATGTAAACCAGTAATTCAGCTTAAGTACATGTACTTCATTAAGTATGTGTATTTTTTTAAGATATGCTTATTTAAGAGTAAACTTTGCTTTTTATAACGTTTTTAAATATGTGACATTATTCTAACAGTCGAATGCGAATCACTTACCTCACCTTCTGATGGAGCTGTGACTTTGTCATCAAACAATACCCAGACAACAGCCATGTTCACATGTGATGTTGGGTACACAATGATCGGAGACAGCTCCATACAGTGTTTGACAGACGGATCTTGGTCATCCGCTTTGCCGTCATGTCGTTAGTGAAACCTTTTTCTTTTACGCAGATTTCTCATAATCCGCTGACATTAAAGTTACAGATTGTTCTTTGCTGTTTAGACATTTCCGTATCTTGACGCATTGTTATGTTTGTTATATTTGTATTATTTTGTTATATTATGTAAAGCCGTGGAGACGTATTAGGAGAAACAAACTGGCTGTTAGGCTGTAAAATATTCAAACTAGAGAGAGAAAAAAAGCAAGTTAGAACAATCGCATTAACGTTACTTATAACGTAGCATATTTATACCAAATAACATGTTTGCTCAAATATTAACGCATTTTAGATCAGTCCTTTCCATTCCAGAAAAATGCCAGTCCTTTCCAGTTATAGCCAGCGGTTCATTCACAATGGACACCAATGGTACTACAACCTACATAACGGCAAATTGTTCTACTGGGTATTATTTAGACGGTGACGCTGTTACCACGTGCTTAGTGGATGGAACATGGTCGCACACACCTAATTGCTGTATGTTACAAAATATACTACGTAATAAGTTACATTTCTGGCTACTTTGTTTAAGCTTACATCATCAAAAAGTACAAACATACACATCAGATCAGGTAACAGTGTAAATACAAAAACAGATTTGAAAACAAAGGCGCCGAAATGTAGTCGTAGACAGAAGGGTCAAAATCTGAAATCTGTCAGCTAACTTCGATCTTGATTTCGTGCATGATTAATGGTCATAGGTCATTTTAAAAAAGTCAGTATAGGTTTGGAAAACTTTCAAAATTAAATGCAAAATAAAATAAACTTATGTTGTTGTCTTTCAAAAACATTTTGCGACTAGTTTATTTATGAAAACCGTTCGTGTCTCTGCATAATAGTTCTTGTACTTAATTTACTTCTTCAGTATGTAAAGACCCTTTGACTCCTACCAATGGTGCAGTGACATCAACCGGAAGTACTGCTACGTTTACATGCGACACGGGTTTTACTTTATCCGGTACAACCGTTGCAGCATGTGGAACTAACAGCGAAGGCTGGCTTTCACCAACACCGTCTTGTGGTTTATACCTTATATTTACAATATATTAGTTTATCAGGATTTTATGAACTATACATTCTTGTATTATCAAAGCATTTGTAGAGGACACCGATAAGAAGAATCGTGTATCTTGTCCTAGTTGTTATCATACGTTAAAATACATATCTAAACTAGCTTTTTTACATCAAATCATGCCACACTCATGTTACCTAGCAACAAACACTAATAAATCATGGTAATGTAAAATTCAAAACTGTCAGTACGTATCGATGATATCAGGTGACATTTATATTACACTCTGCTATTTCCTGTGTACTAGTATTATTAAAACACTGTTGAAACTGACTAAATGAAAACCATTAAATTATATCATTGTGAATGAACCGCTGGCTATATATATTAATTTTATAGTTAAATGCGACACATTGATAAGTATCGATGGGGGTGAAGGTCAAGTGTCAACTGACGGCAGTCAAACATACGTCACATACTCTTGTCCTGTTGGATATACCTTAGATGGCGACGTCACAAACTTCTGCAGTTCTGATGGAACTTGGTCAACTATGGTGCCTTTGTGTGGTGTGTTAAATACTCACAACACATAAAACATTAAAAAAATGATTTCTTAATTATTTAAAGATCAGTCGTATTCAAGAATCTAGCGATTAGCGATGAAATATAAAGTTCTGTACCTATATTTTGATTTGTAAAGATTGCATCTGTTAGTGCAGTTAAGTTCTTTCCTATAATAAATGTCATTGCATGATATGACATGACACACACACACTAAATGTTATCAAATATTCATTGACAATAGCTATAACAAAACAGGAAAATCCTGGTTAAGAATACATGAACACCTTTTTTTCTTCAACGAAATCAGCATTTATCACATGTTACGTGTCCCTGAATTAATTGCGTCAGTATATTATCGCAGTTACATGTGACACCCTGTCCAGTCCTGACAGTGGTACAGTGCAGTTCGACACAGACAATATGACCACTTCTGCGACCTACTTTTGTGCCAGTGGATATCAGCTTATAGGCAGTGGCATAAGAACATGTCAGAGTAATGGCACTTGGACGAGTGAGGAACCCATTTGCGGTATGAAGTCATTTGATTTCAGAGTGTGTGATATAATGCAATTTATATAATGATGAGTAGGCCCTAGAAATTTAAGTTTCCCACTGTATCATAATATTGTAGAATCTATATATGCTTGGTAATATTTTTACGAAACATGTAGTGCAGTAGGTTTCAAATGAAAAACATTGTATGAAAAAATAAAGGTTTCAAAAGATATCTGTAATACATTACAGCATGCATAGAACCAGATGCGCCATCACATGGGTTTGTTTTTGTTACTGCCGACAAAATGGCTGCTTCCTATGGCTGTGATGTAGGATATACGTTAAACGGTGAAACTACTAGAATATGCCAAACTGACGGGTCCGGCTGGTTGGAAACAGCGCCCTCCTGCAGTCAGTATTACACCTCATAAACATGTCATTTATAAATACACATAACGAATGCAAATTATATATACCTCATGAACAATGCAAACAAATGCAATTTATATGGTATACCTCAAGAACACTGTAAACAAATTCAATATATATGGTATACCTCATGAACAATGTAAACAAATGCAAGATATATGGTATACCTCATGAACAATGTAAACAAATGCAAGATATATATACCTCATGAACAATGTAAACAAATTCAAGATATATGGTATACCTCATGAACAAGGTTAGTTGCGTGAAACCTCAGTAGAGTCAGTGTGCCTTTACACGTATTTGAAATAACCTCAAAAAATAAGATATTAGTAATTAAGACATTTCTTGCAATTTGTTCTGACTTTTTATACCTCATGAACAAGGTTAGTTGCGTGAAACCTCAGTAGAGTCAGTGTGCCTTTACACGTATTTGAAATAACCTCAAAAATAAGATATTAGTAATTAAGACATTTCTTGCAATTTGTTGTTCTGACTTTTTATCTTAAGCAATCAGTTGTAAAGAAATAATAAAATCTAAAGTTTTCAATAAAATTATTGTACAAAAAAGGTCTTTGTAACCCAATAACAACCCCAAGTGGTGGCGCTGTAAGTCTGTCTTCAGACGGTGAAGAAACCGTGGCGACGTTCACATGCTCAGCCGGATACACAATGGATGGAAGCCATACAATGTCATGCAGGGAAGATGGATCTTGGAATACCTCAGTGCCAACTTGTGGTTTGCTACTACAATATATTATCTAACTATTCTAATTTAAATTTGTTAAGGTGCTTTTACTGTAGAAAAAATAGACAATCAAAAATGTATTACGAAAAAAACAAAACACAAGCTTTAACGCCAGACTGACTGTAAGCAAGAAGCCGATTAGTTGTTAAGGACTTTCCCTAAGGATTAACAAAATGGGAGTAAATATTTAACAAATAAAAGAAGATTCAGATGAAGTGTTTAATCAATCGCCTTCTTATTATGTATTGAACATCAGTATTACAAAAATATAAGAATGTCCAGTATACGGATGTTTGCAACGAAATTCTGCGTTATACTTCTTTACTATTGAAAACATGTTTATACGCCTGAGGCATTAAACAATAGGGTTTGCAAAGAGAAAAGCGATTGAATTTGGGATGTACCATTGTTAAGTCCTAATTATAGGCCTGAATAGAAATGTCTTGCTAACTGAATTCTGCTAAAATGAATGAAAAGAAAAAAAAACATTTGATTTCTAAACTAAGATATTGTTTTTACATTCTAGTGCTATGTGACACAGTCAGTGCACCAGATAACGGTGATTACACAACTATAACCGATGGCCAGTCATCGACTGTGATTTTCACGTGCGCCGCTGGATTTACATTGCAAGGCACAAATGACCTGACCTGTTCTGTATCCGGACAATACAATAGTCCCGAACCTTCTTGTAGTAAGAGCAGTTATGTTTATTCGGTGTCGTAATATGTGACCCTAGTTTGATATTGCTTCGAAAAGTTTCAAATTATGCATGTTCTGCTTGGTTGTTTCATATTTAGAATATGAACACTTGGTTGTACTTTGTTCAGTGGTTTGATGTGAAATTATTTTTGACAAATATTTGTGCAAGAGCCTTAAAATTCATGTCGCCTTTGTTCCAGTTTCTGCTTGTCCCTCTACGACAGAAAGAAAATATAGTATGCTTCCTGTTTCTTGTGAAAGGCTACTTTTATTAAAAGACCTGTGATATATAATTTATTTCCGCTGAAGGATCTCCAGATATAGTCTGTCCAGAGTCACTGTGCTTTTTTCTTGTATTTCACTTTAGTACAGTGTGATTCGCTTGTCACACCTGATTCAGGGGACTTGAGAATGTCAACAGACGGAACTGTTACCATCGCTACTTTTGAATGTATGACGGGCTATTATCTAAATGGTGTTTCAAAGCTGTCATGTGGAACAGATGGAGGCTGGAATGGAACAGAACCAGTATGCTGTAAGTTTAACAGATATAATATTTTAGATATGAATACAAGGTAAACTGCATGTAGCTCGAGCAAAATAATTTTATAAATACTTTTAAAGGAACTTCAAGTATTTCAAGTTTTTGCCATGTCTACTTCTAAAAACTTTTTTTTCAGTTTGCTATGCTGTAAACATTTATAATTTTTATAAGATGATTGATGAAATGTGTATCACTACATGAAATAAGATCTTTTTAGACACAGCATCTCGTGTCAGATGCAAAATCATCATGTGTTCGTTATTTCTAAACACGTATATGAAAATATCTCGTCAAGTTCTTGTTGAGTTACAGTTACTTTTCAGTTTGTGAGCATCCTGCCAGCATTGCTAATGGGTTCTACAATATTAGCAGTAACGGTTCAATAGCCGTTTACACTTGCTTAGAAGGTTACACTATGGATGGACAACGAAACCTTGTCTGTAAAAGCAGCGGACTTGGTTGGGATATTAGCCCGCCTTCATGTGGTATATTAAAAATGAATTTTGAGCATTGATGTACAGAGATATTTTCTTATTGCCCTTTTTAGATAATGCGACAAATACAGTATAGGTTTTGTCCCTGTTCCAAATCGAAATCTACCTTTTATTTATGGGTTTCTGTGGTTACTTCAGTCAGGCAATATTTATTTATATAAATCAGATACAACTATTTTGAATGGTAAGCCGAATAGTATAATGTAAAATATCATATGCAGAACTGCGATATGTCACGTGATCCGAACAGGATTCCACAGTTTTGTTTTACCTTAATACCTTAATGTCTGAATTATAACAGTTCAGTGTGACAGCCTGCAATCACCTGTAAACGGTTCTGTGGAGATATCGACGGATGGTACAGTGACGTCAGCGAGTGTGACATGTACTCTTGGTACAACACTGGTTGGTGAACCTGTTGTTGAATGCACGAGTTCTGGAACATGGACTGTTTCCACTATTGCTTGTGGTAATATTATACTTTGTTTTTCTGTTTTTGACTTTATTCTCTTTTTTCTTGTTTATTTTATGCCTTGAATTATCAAACGACAGTTTTCCCTTGTATTTGTCTAAAGTCTAAGAGGAAATCATATTCTCGTTGAAATTAAAGTGTCCGCATGTAGACCATCCAATAACTTATGTAAGATATTTCCATCTTAACTTTTAATTCATTTCAGTGAAATGTGAGGCTCTTGTTGTCCCCGATAATGGAAATGTAACACTCAATACTAACAGAACAGTGACAACAGCAAATTTTGCATGTAACCCAGGATATTCACTTTCTGGAAGTGACGAAATCACGTGTTTATCGGATGGCTCATGGTCAGATTCTGTGCCTATCTGTGGTATATTCCTCTAATGTTTTTTCTTTTACAAATAATGATCGAAACTAAAAATACACAGAACTTAAGTAAAAATGCAATTATTCCAAAAGATACCAGTTTTGCTTTGAAATGTGACAATAAAGACGCCAAAATTTATGGAAATATATAACTACTCATAAGTTGCAGAATTACTTCAGTTGAAATATTTTTCATAATTGTCTTTGTACAGTTCTTTAAAATCAGTCTATTTGTAAAGTTCATTGATATCTTTGAAGTATCAGGTATGTTAACTTACTCTGTTTCTAGTGCCATGCCCAGCGGTTACATCTATAGATAACGGCAATGTGACTGTGTTATCAGATGGTTTCTCTACTTCTGTTCTGTATACATGCCATTCAAATTATGGTCTAAGTAGTTCTGGATATTTGACATGTAGAACTGATGGTAGCTGGAACGATTCCATTCCTTCCTGTGGTACATTTTTGTTATACTCGATATGATGTTGCATATTTCAATAACATTTTATTGTTCGCTATAGTGGCAATTATTTTTATTGTGTATTTTTAGATACATTTAAGCATTTGTTTTGTTTTTCAGAGACGTTTTTCATTTCAGTAACACCTTTTTATGCACCTGAAAGGAGGCATATAGTTCTTGAACTGTCCGTCACTCCGTCCATCAGTCCGTCCGAAAACTTTAATATTGGCCATAACTTCTTTGTTAATAGGTGGATTTACTTCATACTTGAACATATCACCTCTTTGCACAAGACCTTTCCACTGACCTATATTTATTTGACCTTGACCCCTGAATGACTTTCACCTTGAAGATCCAGTTGTCTAAAAAATTTAACATTGGCCATAACTTTCTTATTCGTAAGCAGATATACTTCATACTTAGAAACAAACCCCTTTGGACAAGATCTTCCCACTGACCTATATTTATTAGACCTTGACCCTTGAATGACTGATCCTCAGCTCAAAGATCAAAGCACCACTTCGTGGGCATTGTCCTCTTACAGTGACAGTTCTTGTTTACAAAGTAAGTTCAATACAATTATGGTGTTGAAGGTTTGAGTTGTTAATTAATTGTAAATTATTTCTTCTTGTTTCTGTTGTCTTATATATTTAATTTTTACTACGATTTTATCATATCACTTGTCGAATATATAATTTACCTGTTTACCAGCGTCCAACACTGAACTTTTTATGAAACGATGTACCGGTGTTCAGACATTCAGAATAAAGCATAGACAGTGTACGCTTAACTGTTATGTTAGAATTATTGTTATACTGTTATATTTTACAGTTTGTGATCCCCCACTTTTATTGGTTGACGGCAGCTACAGTATAAGCAGTGACGGCATGACCTTGACCTATTCGTGTGATGTCGGGTATACATTGGTCGGTGCATCAGAAAGGTCTTGTGCCACTGATTCTTCAGGCTGGACCGGGTCTCCCCCAACTTGTAGTTAGTATAAATACCTGACTTTTCTTTGCTTTACTCATTGACCAAGTTTCCTGATACATTGATATTGTCACTTTCAGTGTTTAGATTTGCTTTATATTTAGAGTGACATTACAATACAAATGGAATTATATACCTTTATTGATCTAGGGGTCATGATCTATCGAGTCTGCTGTGTCTTCAGTGGTCAAATAAAAATATTTCTGTATTCCACTCCAATGCAATATTTACAAGAAAATATGTATGTCACCATAAGAATAGTAATGCGCAAATTGGTGTATTCTGTATTGAGCTGAAAGTGACATTGTGCTCATCACAAACAGATGAATTGGGAGAATTTCTTTGAATCAAAGGTTACACTGTGTCGTATTGAAAATAAAATGTTCTGGTATAATTATAAACATTAGATGTCAACTTAAATGTTTATAATGAATGATACTTAAAGAAATGAAGGTATTGATGGATAGTTTAAACAAAGTTTAAATATATCCACATCAGTGTCAGTTTAGCATTCGAGCACTTTTATTAAAAAGATGAAATGCAATTTCAATTACGTGTACCTTACAGATAAATGTGAAAACCTGCCCTCGTTATCTGATGGAGATCTGTCCTTGACCACAGATGGAACTACAACATCTGTTACCTATAGCTGTTACCTGGGATACAGTATCTCTGGTGACTTTTCTGCGACTTGTGACAGTAATGGACAGTGGAATGTAGCGACTCCTTCATGTGGTAAAGTTTAATATCAGTCCCCTGTCATTTAAATTTGCCTCTTTTTATAATCACATGAATTACTCAATTTCTTTGATGGGTGCCCAGTTAATCTCCTCTTTTTTAAAGTATCAGTGTGCTATTGTCAGCTGTACGGAGTTTCAGATGATTTTGTCACAAATAGTGGCTTGGTTTTAATACCATATTCTTTGGCTATAGAAAAGACTGATATGGAATTTTAGTTTGTATCTTTCCTATTTGTTTAACACGAGTCAAGAATATTCATATAATTGTCACAGATTATACAATGTTTACTTAACAGCAAGATTACAGATTGCTCAAAGAATATTACTCAAACGAATTATAACAAGATAAGCTATTACTGTTTTTTTTCTAGTTTTATAATGACTCGGGTATATAAGCTTTCTTTGTTTTACTGACAGTGCAATGTCCAACACTTGACACTGTCACAAATGGTGACGTGAATGACATCACAGATGGCGTAGTTACCACTGCTGTATATGAATGCCTGCCTGGATATTATTTGGTCGGTGATGCAGAGAGGGAGTGTAGAGATGGTGTTTTTGGTGGCTCATTACCTGTATGCTGTAAGTATATGATAATACTTAAATATTTTTTAGTAAGTTTCATTTTTTGTTCACTTTTAGAAAGTACTAAGAAGCATACATGTATTCTCAGATTAATCTTTTTTTTTACATTGGTATCTGCTTTACACATTGATGCAGTATCAGAAATGGAATATTCAAAAGAAAGCTCAAAACATATTGTAAGCAAACAACAGGCGTTAATAAAATCAAGATCAGGACGTTAAAATTATGACAACACTCATCAAAAATAAGATGTATACAAGCACTGTTTTAACGTAGATCCGATAGAAATACTACTTGCATAGACTAGACGTTTTTCGAGTACTTGAATTAGTTTTTGGTTTACACATTTGCATTGTTTGTTTGTAGTATGTTCCTCCTCGTCATATTTTGCCAATGGTGATGTAGTATCCAATGGCTCTGTGATATCATACAGTTGCAATGCTGGGTACAGCCTCAATGGAGCGTCTCAGAGAAGTTGTCAAGATGATGGAAGTGGCTGGAGTTTAAGTGAACCAACATGTGGTAAGTTTTTCTACCTACTGTTTTTGATTACAGAAATATTGTCTTTAGCTGTCACTTTGATTCTATGGAAACAAAACATTGTGCGAGTTAAATAAATGTGGAAAATGGTTAATGTATTTTATATTTTTTCTAATTTTGGATATTAAATAACTTTCCATTGATTATAAACATTACTTATGCAATACTTTCTTTTTGATGATAAAGAAAAATGCATAGAAAAGAGACAAAATAGAAAGAACAGAATACAATGAATAGTGAAAATTGAAGATAAAACAAAGGCCACTGTGATATGCTATCTTAAATCAACGTAAACAACAAATATTATCTTAACATTTCTTATTTTGCAGTAAAATGTGACTCACTAACTGTACCAACTGGAGGGAATGTCACACAGTCAACAGACGGGTCAACAACAAAGGCTTATTTCACATGCCTCACTGGTTATACAATGTCAGGGTCCTCAATCCTAACATGTGGGTCTGATGGCAGCTGGGATATCCAGAGTCCATCCTGTGGAGGTAACAACGTTAGGTTTTGCATTCTGTAAATAATAATAAAAACAAATCATTAAATCCTTTGGTGCAGTCTTTGACGTGGCCAAGTTGAAACCTGTTAGCTCTTTACAGTGATGTTGAATAATAGTCTAAATTGTCCCAATCAATTGATCTAGACAAAATTTCTTGTCGACTGTTGAAAACGTAGAATTTATTTCATAAAAAGTCTATTTGCATTAACAATCAGCCTTCTATTGTGAGAAGACAGCAAAAAACAGTTCCTAAGCTAACAATCTATCGTTATTTGTTTAACAATACTTAAAAGTACATCTCAATATTTAGTGCCATGCTCAGCGCTGAGTTTGCCGGCTGGAGGTCAGGTGACTCTTCAGTCTAATGGTCTGACAACAACAGCAATATATAAGTGTGATGTTAACTACACGCTAAATGGTGTTTCACAGATAACATGTAGATATGATGGAACATGGGACTTTACAGAAGCCACGTGTGGTGAGATAATGTGTTATTTAATCTCGTATTCATCTAACTTAAAGATAAGAATTTCATGCAATCAAAGCAGACTATACTTTTATTGTTATCATAACATGGTATAAACATTCTTAAAATGAGGAAGGATCTTAAATAATGTATAGGACTATGAACAATAACTTTTTTCTAAGTATGGTGAAAATGTTTTAAAATGAACATTTCCTGCATTTTTTATATAAATCAAACCAAATAAAACTTAATAAATAATCATTTATTTGTTAAATTTGTGACTTTAAAATCAATTTCAGAAAGGTGTGAGGTAATAACATCACCTACAAACGGTTATGTTAATTTGACATCAGATAGTGTCACAAGCGTAGCATACTTTTCCTGCCACGAAGGGTATTATTTGAATGGTGTTAGTTTCTCGACATGTTCGTCTGCTGGTACATGGAGTGATGAAGTCCCTACGTGTAGTGAGTATGAGCAACACAATAAACAACAATAAACTTATGAACAAGTGTTAAAATATCATCTGCAAAAAACAACAACAAAGCTTTCTCAAAAACAATGCAAATCACATAATTTTGTGACAAAATTTTGTTGTATCTAATGCAAGTGGAGCGTATGTGTTACGGATGTCTTGTTCACAAAATATATCCTGCAGCATAAAAACAACTTAACAAACAGTAAAATGATAATTCAGTATTGATTGCACGTTGTCTTATACATTAGATATAAATGATGAAAGAAAAAATCATAAAGTGGATATTTGTGTTTGCAAAGATTTCTTGAGTGTATCCACAATATTAAACACTTCGGTTTGATATCTTTTTATGTATCTGTTCTTTTCAGTTTGTAACGCCCCAGATCCTATCAGTGATGGTGAAGTGAGTTTATCAAGTGATGGTTTAATAGCAACTTACACCTGTTCTCCTGGGTTTACGTTGTTCGGCAGCATTGTGATCACGTGCCAAGATGATTACAATGGATGGTCGGCGAATGATACTAAATGCGGTTTGTATTTGAAGATGCCGTGGAATTCCAGGCGAAGACTACATAAAATTCACTATAGAAAAGAGCTTTAAAACGAAATAGAAAACTACATTTTTTTCTTTCAAAACAAATATATTTTTCGATTATTTTTCCTTTTTATATTCATAAAATAAAGAGCAAAAGTAACTAAATTAGCTCAAAAGTCATTTTAGAAGAAAAATCGTGGTTCACAATATCCTGTTTAATGTAATTTCTCAGCGAAGTGCATTCTATATTATTAATGCAATGGATCTTATATTGTCTTATATTATCACAAGCTGTCATAATTTTAGTAAACTGTGGTGATATCCCTGAAATACAAGATGGGACTTCCTCGATAGAGACCGACGGAATTACATCAGTCGTAGAGTTTATTTGTGAAACAGGCTACAGCATTAAAGGAGAAACAAACATTGAATGTGACAGCAATGGAGTGTGGATATCTACCTTTCCAGAATGTGGTATGTTATCCTTCTGTTTAGTTCTTTCGATATATAGAAAACATTATAGTGCTGACATATGACTACCTTGTTTTCCAACTTATCTAAGGTAAATGTTTTATACTGATACATGTAATAAAAATAATACTTATGTTCACCAACAGAATGATATTTTCCTTTTCATAATGCCGCAGCCAATTTCAGGATTGTATGGCAAGTGTTTATTACATTCATGGTCAGAGAAACATCATATTAATGACTGCCTTTTATTCTGAATTTGGTGATATCATTCAATCCATATCTGATGATTAAACAAAAGTATCAGGTGTGACAACAGCAAAATGTTGCTGTTTATTTGTTGAAATAAGCAAACAATAAAAAGTGATAACTTTGAAATGAATAAGGGTAGTTTTTTCACTGTATTCTCTCTCTCTCTCTCTTGTTTTTTTCAGTGTCATGTACTGCACTGGAAGATATTAGCAATGGAACAACAGTTACTAGTACTGACGGACACACTACAAGCAAGACATATCAATGCGACCTGGGATACAGTTTAAATGGCGAAAGTGAAATTTCCTGTCTAGAAGATGGTAGCTGGATAAATAATCCACCTCTTTGTGGTAAGTTTAAAATGCATTTGTCATGTCATTTTGGAGGGTTCTTCGCATATATATTTGATATTTAATATTTTGTTTCGATACGTTACATTTAACTGTACCATTGTCACGTTCTGAAATGCGGACACTTGTAACTGCGAAATTTATCATTTTTGTTTATCTGTTTAAAGCATTACAAAAGTAGACATTTTAAAAGCAATGATTCTGTTTTGTGGCCAAAGAAATTATAGGACAATATTAAAAACTATGCCAAATTGGTGACCAGTAGGAAAAGGTTTATTTTCATTTTACCTACCAGTTAAATGTGATGAAATATCAACTCCTGCCAGTGGGTACAGGGATGAATTCACCGATGGGTTGTTCTCCTACTCTGAGTTCTCATGTATCAGCGGCTACCATCTTGTTGGTGACTCCATCATCCAGTGTCAGATAGATAGAAGCTGGAATGGGTCATCTCCATCATGTGGTAATAGTTTTATACTTAAATTAAGCTACAGTAGCTATATGAAAAAAAATAGCAAAGTAATTGTTTGAAAAAAATTGAAAATATGATTGGTTTATGAACTTCAATCTTGTAATCAGTGAATGTTATTTTTGCTGCTCATGAATCTAACATATGATATGAACTCATTATCTTTGACTAACTGGAAGTCTCATTTATGTATGTTATAGGCGGATATCATTGTTGATATGTTTGTAAATAGATTTCTTTTTAATCTGCTAATTAGACAAGATATGGTACATGAGTGGAAAGTTCCATCATACAACGAATCATCTAAGTAGACTTTTTTCTTATAAACACAGCTTTCTTAAACAAGTTTTTTGTTAATTTCAGTATGCAATGTCCCAAGTATTCCAGCTCATGCCACATTATCATTTTCATCTGACAACATGGTCGTTGAGTACAATTGTAATGCTGGGTATAGCTTGCAAGGAGATACATCAAGGCAGTGCAGCGACGAAGGATTAGGATGGCTTGGAAATGAACCTTCTTGCAGTAAGCCTTACTATTTTTTTATACCGCTGACTACCGGAAGATTTAATTATTATATAATTGTGATACTTTTCTACCAGATTTGTTCTTTATTAACTTTTTCAATTTCTAAAACTTTATATTGCAAAAGAATGCTTTTACTTCACCTAAGAAACTACGTTATGTTTGAGTTCTGTTATATATGCTAATATATCTTCAATAATTAGCCTCTTTCTCAGGACAGATTTTTTTTACATTAATTACTTTTGTTCCTTACTTTTCCCAGATGTAAAATACAGCAAAGTGCTTATTTATTCATATGATACTTCCCTGATTGCCTTGATTTTTTGCGTCAAGCTATCTGTATTCCTTTAGTACACATAAGGTGAAGCAGAACGTTATGCAACATGTTTTGTATTAATTTTTCAGGTAAATGTGCTGATCTGCAAAGTTTAGCATCAGGAAATGAAACACTTTCATCAAATGGGACTGTGTCAACTGTAGAATTTGTCTGTGGTACGGGATTTACTTTGACCGGAGAAAGTGAGATAAACTGTGATGAAAACGGTGAATGGAGCGCAGATATACCTCAGTGTGGTAAATGACATTTATTTTGATAAAGATTTTTATTTTTAAGATAAAAGATGTTTATGTTTACAGCACAAGTGATGGAGATTATTTATTTTTGTTGCATTTAATCATTTATGCTGTCAGTTGAGCCTATCGTGAATATATTATGCTCTTACTTGTTTACCGGTAGCCAAAGTCAAGTGATTCTTTTATGACGTAAATTTGGAAAAGAGTTTAGTTATTGTGTGAATGAGAAATATTTTTAATGCCTTGAAATGAACAATGTGATTTACTTTAACAACTTGATTTGCCTTAGTACGCGATATCTATGGAATTCACAACGTGACAAAACAAAAGAGTTGGTTAGTTCTTAATAGTAAAATGATTGGAGCAAAGTGATTTAAGAATTTTGGTGATCAACACATTTTCATATAATTGTTCTTAAAATATTCACAGAAAGCATTTGCAAGTAAATGCGTATGTTCAAATACGAAAAGATACAAATTGTGTCGGCAAAACGGTTGTCCTTGACTGAGTTTTGTTGTTATACGTGTATTTCTTAGTTTCTTGCAACGACATTGAAGCCCCTGCCAGTGGCTCACTGGTTATATCAACAAACGGCACAGTAAGTTCCGTGTACTACAATTGTGACGCAGGATATTCACCGGTAGGTGACATTACTAGAAGCTGTGCAGAAGATGGAGTATGGACGTCACAGACACCACAATGTGGTAAGAAAATTTTGATATCAGCTCTTCTTTCAAGATTAACACATAGTTTTTCCTGCGAACAAATAGTATATCATGCAATTTACACTGACATTTTATTGATGACTCAATCTGTAATTTGTTTTAGATATAATCAGTAGACATAATTATGTTATAGTTTGTGATGACCCTTCTACACCTGTTGATGGCGCTGTAAAGGCGGATGGCTATAAAGCCACATATACATGCGACAGCGGTTTTACACTGTATGGAGAATACCTGAGAGTGTGTAACAATGACAGTACTGGTTGGAATGGAACTGCCCCAACTTGCGGTGAGTATAAAACCTTTGACACAAAGTGTACAGAACGTCAAATTTGAACTCTTCATCTGAGGTTGATTTTTATTCAGATACCTGCTAGTTGTTGGATAGACTCTTTTCTTATTTTTTTTTAAAGCTTCGTAGTTTTTCAGTGTCAATGTATATATACTGACGGAAAAATATAACTGTGCACACTAAAATACTTAATATCTTTTATTAGGTATAAAATTATTTTAGCAGATTTCTTTTGTGTAATTCACAAGGTAATCTTGTTTCAATAATACTGCTTTTCGCGAGTTGCACGTGCAAAATTTATAGCCCGTAACGGTCGCGCTTTTTACGTGTTTCTTTATGTTAACATCCTCGTACATGCTGTTTCGAGTTATTTTAACCGTCAAATTATAGTGAGCTACCCAGCAGTTCAGAAAAACACCTTAATTTGGATTTTAAGTCTTTGAAGACAATGCCACGCATCTCAGAAAATGATCGCCTACGGTATGCTCCAAGCAGGCATTGCTCAAAATGCGGTTGCGCAGCGTTTTGGTGTTCACCGAAACACCATATCAGCACTTTGGCGACGATTTCAGCAACGTGGCAACGTCCGTGATCTACCACGTCCAGGGCGTCCACGTGTGACGTCAATCCGTCAAGACAATTATATCCGGCTTACACACCTACGGAATCGATTTCAACCGGCCACATTAACAGCACGAACAATTCCTGGCTTGAGACCTATCAGTGGACGAACTGTTAGAAACCGATTAAGAGAGCACAGCATTACTCCACGACGTCCTGCGATACGTCCTACTCTTCTCTTACGTCATCGACAACGTCGACGTCAGTGGTGCAGACAGTATCTAAGGCTTCCAAGAGCATATTGGAATAATGTTCTGTTTACTGACGAGTCGCGGTTTCACTTAGAAAGTTCGGACGGACGAGTTCGTGTATACAGGCGTCGCGGAGAACGTTACTTGGATCCCTGTGTTTTTCAACGTCAACGTTTTGGTGGTGGTGGGTCGATAATGGTTTGGGGAGGTATCTCATCTCAAGGCAGGACCCAGCTTGTAATTGTCCGTGGCAATTTAACGGGTGTTCGTTACAGAGATGAGATTGTCATACCCCACGTGCTGCCATTTCTTCAACGTCAAGGGCGTAACATGACGTTTCAACAAGACAACGCTCGGCCACATGTAGCACGTGTAGTTACCGGGTTTCTGGCTCAGCAAAACGTGAGTGTCTTACCCTGGCCCGCTGTTTCACCAGATCTTTCACCAATTGAGCACGTTTGGGATGAGATGAAGAGACGCCTCCGTCAAAGACGTAACCAACCTCTCACGCTGGACCAACTAGCGCAGACATTGGTCAACATCTGGAACACCATTCCACAGGCAGTTATCGCCAACTTAGTTGCCTCTATGCCTCGTCGCTGCCGTGCTTGCTTGAACGCCAATGGAGGCCACACACGATACTGACCTTGTGAAATCAGATTTCATACCTGTCAACTTCTGCGCCTTGTTACTGTAAAAATTGTTTTACATGATGAAGTGTTTGTATTGATTGTTAGAAATAAAACGTTGATTGGCTAATTTGCAAAGTTTTATGTTACTATTCCTAATATTAAAAAAAATTCTATACCTTGAAGTATGCACAGTTATATTTTTCCGTTAGTATATGTTGAGGAATATTTTAAAAGATTGTACCTGATAGAACCATACATTATGTATTTATTACATTTTTTTATTATAGTTAACCAAAGTATATGTTTTTAGATATTTCAAGACTTTTTGTGATATATCATTATACCCCCACCACAAAATGTGGGGGGCTATAATGGATTCGCTTTGTCGCGTCCGTCGGTCGGTCGGTCCGTCCGTCCGTCCGTCGGTCCGTCCGTCCGTCTCCATTATCGTGTCCTATACCAATTGAAGGATTTTCTTCAAACTTGGCTGAAATGTTCACCTCAACAAGGGGATGTGTAGAACCCATGTTGCCAATGTGTCAGCTCAAGGTCAAGGTCACAATTGAAGGTCAAATATCAAACAATCAAATATTAGACATTATGTCGTGTCCGCTCTATAAGTCCTACACTAATTGAAAGATTTTCTTTAATCTTGGCTCAAATGTTCACCTCAACAAGGGGATGTGCAGAACCCATGTTACCCTTTTGCCGGCTTAAGATCAAGGTCACACTTGAAGGTCAATAATTGACTTAGAAAATATTCTTAAATTTTAACATGTATTTGAATATTTCTGAAACTAGAAAACGTTTTTGCTTGAAACTTAAAATATATATGAAGTGTCACAATTAGGATATGCAAGTCAAGTTTCATAACTCTGTATTGCATTTTGACAAAGTTATGCCCCTTTTTAAGCCTTTTAATTTACTTACAATCAATACTATACAATATGTCGTGTCCGCTCTATAAATTCTATACTAATGGAAGGATTTTCTTCAAACTTGACTCAAATGTTCACCCCAACTGGGCAATGTGCAGAACCCATCTTACCCTTGTGCCAGCTTAAGGTCAAGGCCACACTTGAAGGTCAAAAATTGACTTAGAAAATGTTTTTTTGTACTTGAATATTTCTAAAACTAGAACATTTATGCTCAGTATGCAAAGTTTTTCCACTCTTAATTACATTTTGACATAATTATGCTATTTTCTTAACTTTACTGCTTTTGTTTGTTTTAGTACATTGGGAAAATGTTTCGAACATTATTTGACAATATATATTTATACTATTACCTGTACAATTTGTTTGTTTTTTTTTTCACCAGAGATAATTTCTTTTTATGTATATGTATTTGTGCCACTAAAGTTATTCCCTTAACCACCTTTCCATGTCGTCTTCTGTCAAGGACATTGGTGGGGGTATGAATCGCATTCAGCGATAGTTCTAGTTTGTTTTTGTTTTTTACACTTCTAGACAAAAATGTATATGTAATATAGTTAAACATGAACTTTTACTACAGTTGCATGTTTATCTTTGGACACGCCTGCTGGTGGCAGTGTTTCCATAGAGACAGATGGCCAAACGACTAGAGCAGAGTATACATGTGAGACAGGGTATACCATCAGTGGTACAACCACAGTCACTTGTCGATCAGATGGGACCTGGGATCTCACAGCGGCCACTTGTGGTATGAATCTAACAATGTTAAGCTCTTTCACACATTTTATTCAAGTTATTAAGTTTATTTGTAATCTTAATCATTATAATTTCGAGTTGACCAGATAGAGATGCATTGTGAGCTTGTTGTTCAAGTACATGTATTTATCAAATTTCTCAGCGTTTTTTTTATCGAAACTTGAGTTGGACAAAAAGATTAAAAACACATTAAACATTAGTCAAGTATTCAGAGTAATCCAAAATACTTTATACAATGAATCATTTCTCAGCTATTAAAAACATATTATACTTAGTTTTTAGAAAGCTTTTTTGAAGACATTTTTGGGACCCTTTTTCTCTCAATTGTGTTTCAGTTACCTGTGACACCCTATCAGTTCCTGATAATGGAATGGTTTCCCTAGAATCGACTAGTAGTGTTACGTATGCTTCTTTTGAGTGTAATGCAGGTTTCACACTAAAGGGATTTGGACAAATAATGTGCAGAACAACAGGAAGTTGGGATTTCTCAGAACCATCTTGTGGTTAGCATTTCTGTTTAACATATTAAAACTCTGTAAAAAAAGTATATCAGAATGACTCAAAATTACGGGTGTTAATTTTTTAAATACATAATATTCAAAATTTTCGGACAACTATTCCAATAACTGAACAAGAAGTGTTTTACACAAGTTTATTTTTCCAGTAGAATATTCGTCAATGGATAACGATGTGATAAAAACAATATACGAACAATCATCTAAAGGGTTTATTATTAAATTAACTAGATTGTAAAAATGTTTCGAAAGTTTACATTGGCTAAGCAAAGATGTTTATTATTTTCCCTTACTTATAACCGAAATAAACATGATTGATATGTATTTTTTTAAATTTTAGTCCAGTGTGATGCATTAGAAACAATAAACAGCGGGGAAATGTCTATAACAACAGATGGGGTTGTATCCCATGTGTCCTACAGCTGTGCTGATGGATATAATCTTATTGGTGACACTAATAGAACATGTGGTTCTGATGGACAGTGGACTGGATCAAAGCCAGTTTGCAGTACGTGAAATGTTTTGTACATAACCTTCATGCGTTTACCACTTTCAGTTCTACTTTCATTTAGGTCTGTATCAGGCAAATTTTGTACTATCATCGTTAGTTTCTAGTGGTAGAGAAATTTTGTTTTCGTGTCTAAGATTTGGAACTAAAGGTTTTATCAAATAATTTCTGGTAACTTTTTCACACATCACCATCTATACTCCTCAAAATGATTTCAGGACCACTATTTCATACCATTATTCTGAAACAGTACACGTATTGATAATTTATCCATTGAAGTACAAGTATACATGGGTGTATAGGGTACATGTAGAACACAGTTAATCGTGCGTAACTGCACAGGTAAATTTAGGATTTTGATTTTGTTTAGGTTACCCTGCGATATTGAGCGTTTCATACCATTCTTTAAAACAGTTATTTTGTAGTGTTACTGATTAAACACATTTTTGTGTAAAGTTTGGATAGTTTTAGACTTGAACGGTAATTATACGGCAATTATGACTCTAAGGGGAAATTTACCGCTTCGTGATATGGAACGAATGGTTGGAATGCTGTTGGCCGGCCAGACTCAACGTCACGTTGGACGTCAGTTTAACGATAGCCTTACTGTGGTCGTTCGTGTGTGGCAGAGGTACCGGGATACTGGCTCTGTTGTTGAACGAGCAGGAAGAAGTCGTCCGAGGAAAACAACGGACCGTGATGACCGTTATTTTGTTAATATGGCTAAACGTCGGAGGTTCGAATCCGCTAAAACGTTCAATGCAAACTTTCGTTTGGCATCTGGGATTCGTATCTGTGAACAAACTGTATGAAACAAACTTCACGCTGCCAATATTCGTGCTCGGAGGTCAGCTGTCCGCCCTCCATTGAAACCAAGCCAGAGGAGGTTAAGGTTGGCTTCTTCTCAACACCACCATAACATTCCACTATCTAGACTCCGGTCAGTCCTGTTTACTGATGAGTCGAAGTTTTCTGTTGCGTTCAATGATGGCAGGAGACGTGTGTGGCGGCAGAAAAATGAGCTATTCAGGGACTGTTGCATCCAGGAACACGATAGGTTCGGTGGCTCGTCAGTACTTGTTTGGGGTGGGGTCTACTATGATGGTTGTACTGACTTGTACGTCATCCAAAACGGTGCTTTGACCGGTGTTCGCTATCGAGATGAGATCCTTGATGCATTTGTGCGACCTTATGCTGGTGCTTTGGGCCAGGACTTTGTGCTTAAGGATGATAACGCCCGTCCGCACCGCGCTCATGTTGTCAATGAGTTCATTGAACGCAAAAGAATAGAGCGTATGGACTGGCCTGGCCGCTCTCCTGATCTTAATCCAATAGAGCATGTATGGGACATACTCCAACGACTGATCAGTGCGCGGCCAGCTCCACCACAGACCCGGGAGGACCTTGCACAAGCGCTCATTGAGGAATGGGCAAGAATTCCTCGTCCTGCAATCAGGAAACTGATTCGCAGCTTCAGTTCCAGGTGTAGAGCTGTGATTTACGCTAGAGGTGTTCACACGCGATATTAACTTTACTTGGTGTGTGACTTTCAACATGTAACATTGCTGTTTGTAAAATTTAATTTCAGTAGTTACTACACCTTTTGATCACACATGTGTTTACCATTGTTATTTGCTATTACGTACCTTTACAATTGTTAACTACAAATATCATGAAGGTTATATCATAAAATGTTTTGTTTGTAATAATTAAATTAATGAAATTATAGCCCTTTAATTCTGTGGTCCTTAAATTATTTTGAGGAGAATATTTGAACATGTAACATTCAGTATGATAAAGACGGCTTTTAATGCATTTACGAGGGTGAGTCGTAAAGTTCTCGGACTGTGATTAAATTAGAAAACCAGTGTGTATATTTTTCAGTCTGTAATGAACCAGATGTGCCAGAGAATGGTTCCGTGATTGTTTCCAATGATGGGACCATTGTCACATTTTCCTGTGATATTACATTTTCTATGGTTGGGAGTTCTGTACTCACATGTCAGAATGACGGAACGGGATGGAGCGGCACAAGCCCAACATGTGGTGTGTAACAATAAAGTCAATAAATAAGTTTATAACCCAACAAAAGACATTTTGGTTTCCTTTAGCCTAAACTGTATGGATTTAATATAATATATATAGATATAATGGGTATAAACGGTCAAATGAACTCCATTTGGTATCATTTTCTTTCTCAGTTCAGTGCAATGCATTTGAGGCTCCTGAAAACGGATCTGTGACATACAGTACAAATGATGTTGTAACTTCCGTGATAGTAACCTGCAGTATTGGATCTTCACTTAGAGGTTCAACAGAAGTTACATGTGGACCTGATGGATCTTGGGAAGTACAGAACAATCTAGCTTGTAGTAAGGCTTTGACATTTTCATATTTTTTATTACCTTGAACCAGTTTATGTTGAACATTTCAATATTTAAGTCTTAGACATGTTAAGATAGATTTTATTCAATCACACTTCTGATATGTGTGAAAAAAATACTCTAAAATAACAATATTCTGTCTGTTTACAGTTTCATGTCCATCTTTGGATGATCTTGAAAATGGCAACACAACAGTAGTTACAAATGGCACATTGACCAAGGCATTTTTCAGCTGTAATATTGGAACTTCTCTATCTGGACATACTGAAATTAAATGTACAAATGATGGTGTTTGGAATGGAAATGTCCCTAGCTGCGGTAACTTATTTGACCGATGTTTAAATGCATTCGCGATGCTTTTATTTGGAATGCTAGCTGCCTTAATTCGAAATTACATGTGAGGAATTTATTATGCTCCCCGAAGGGAGAGCATATAGTCGCCACTTTGTCCGTCCATATGACCGTCCGTATGTCTGTACGTCCGTCCGTCCGCATTTTCTTGTCCGGTACATAACTCTGAAACTTCAAGTATCAACAAGAAACTTTGTAGGTAGATAGATCTTTTTGAGTAGAAGTGCAGTGCATAAGAACCTTAACTCTGCTTTGCCTATTTTTGAGTTATTGTCCTTTGTTCATTTTTACACTTTGAACTTTGTCCGGGACATAACTCTGAAACTACAAGAGGTATCAACAAGAAACTTTGTAGTTAGATTGTCCGTCCGTATGTCTGTATGTACGTCCGTCCGTTAGCAATTTCTTGTTCGGGACATAACTCTGAAACTACAAGAAGCATCAACAAGAAACTTTGTAGGTAGATAGATTTTATTGAGTAGAAGTGCAGTGCATAAGAACCATACCTCTGCATTGCCTTATTTTGAGTTATTGTCCTTTGTTCATTTTTACACTTTGAACTCTGTCCGGGACATAACTCTGAAACTACAAGTAGTATCAAAAACCTCTGGTATACCTGTCACCAGCCTACTTCAGTGACTATAACACTGTCTGGATAGGACTGCCACTGTCTGAGTTTATAGAAAAATAAAGAATAAAATTGTAACTGTCTTATATTCTTCATTGCATATTTAAACAGTTTTAACCTTTTTCAGCAACTACCAATAACATAATATCTTTATGCTGAATTTGGCAAAGACTTTATGGACACACTATTCTGTGTCCAAAACCTATTCGGGGAGCATCACCCGGTTCGACCGGCTCTTGTTGTAGTAAGGCATGGAGAAATACTTTGCAAATAGTAAAAATTATCTACTCTTTAGAATAATTGTACGTAAGGATGTAATGCATTGCAACGTTTACGTTTAAAAAATTCACCCAAACAGCTCAGCATTTTTTATTAAATATGGACACTAAGATAGATTGTGAGCTTTGAAATCAGAAAAGTCTCTGTTATTATTGATAAGCAGTAAACAATTTTATGTAAGAAGTTTTATAAGGAATATAAATTACAACACAGATAATTGTCCTTCTCTGGTTGCACCAAGTTCATCCTACAGGCCACTCCAGTACAGCACTGATGGCTATATGACAACAGTGACTGTCACTTGTGTGGATGGTTATTACACACCCGGAGGTACATCAGTAAATTGCACTGAAGGCTTGTGGGATAGCTCCCTACCAGGATGTGGTAAGGCCCCATCTTTTATTATTTTGATAAAGTGCAGTACGTGCTGAATTATGAATTCCATGGATGACATTAACTAAAGGGGACTTATTGTAGGTGAAATATTTGAACTAAAATCCATGTTTTGTTATTTGAAATAAAACAAATAGGGCAAATAATGTTCATCTATTTTTTTTCTTAAATAGTAACTCATATAAATGCAACATTTTTTCTTGGTTCAGTTTGTGACCCTTTACCTGCACCTTCAAATGGTAATGTCAGCATGATTGAAGATCTCATGACTTCAACATTTACTTGTGACGCGGGATATACCATGGTAGGTGAGACAACATCTCACTGTCAAGCTGATGGGTCTGGTTGGAATAGCACAGTTCCAGATTGTGGTGAGAATAATAATTCATCTTGTTTCAGTATTTACTCTGTAATAAATTAAAGATCAAAGTGGTACGTAAATAACTTAGTTTGTAGCCTGCTTTAAAAATCATAAATTTTACCTTGTCAGCATATACCTCTTTGAAAGACTTTAACCATGAAAACAGTTGTTCTAAGTAAAGTATAGATAAATAGCCATTTTATTCAAGGTAAACATTTATTTTTTCTGTGTACCCATTATGAACTTTGCTGAAGATATCTTAATCGATATTTAGTTTTATGCGATGCATTAACTGACATTGCGTCTGGTTCAAACGATATATCGTCCAATGGATCGGTATCTGTTGTAACATATACATGTGGCTCTGGCTACACAATCAGCGGACCAGCTATGAGACAATGTGACGTCAACGGGGAATGGACAGATGTTGAACCAGCTTGTGGTAAGCAAATAAATGCACATATATCTTTTTTGTAATGAAGACCTTTGAGTTATATTGAAGATAAAATACGTCATTCTGTTCAATCTGCCAAAAGCTTTTATGTTCAGAACGGGAAAAACTAGAATATTTCAATATTATATCAGATTGGTAATATCTTTACATACAGATAGAAAAGAGAAAACCAGTCCTTCTTTACTTTCTAGTGTCATGTCCAGTTCTTGATGTACCTTCAAGTGGGTCAGTAACAATAACAACAGATGGTCAGGTTAGTGAAGCTATATATACCTGTGCATCGGGATATCAGATTAGTGCTGATTCAAGGAGAGAATGTTTTGCTAATGGCACATGGTCATCTAATCAACCATCTTGTTGTAAGTACTTTTGTTTAAAATAATGGCAAACAGAAAACTAATACTTTTATTGACACAAACTGACTGTTCATAAAAACTTTTAGGGTAAGTTTTAGAGGAAAATAAATGGAATTACCCGGGTCCGGGGGCCTCATAAACTTTTAGAGTAACAAAAACTTGCTTTCATCATATATGAAAATATATTTTCTTTAAAGTTATTACAATGAATGGAGATTTTTGTAGCATGTGTTTAGTTTCTCAAATATTTGAATTTACATTTTCTTCAGCATGTATGTGTAACTTTTAAGTTTAACACATAAACAATGTTTGGTCAAATCTTTAGATATGTATCACAAAGATAACTTATTTTAATGAAAGAAAGGTAAAATTATTTTATATTGTAGACTGTATATTGCCTACTGCACCATTAAATGGAGGCGTTGCTTACGGAAATGACGTGTCAGTTTTGAAATTCACGTGTGATAGTGGTTACACGTTACATGGTAACGAAAAGGATATTGTCAGAATGATGGTTCTGGTTGGAACACAACTTCACCTGAATGTGGTAACTTTCTAGTGTTATCGGTGTAATTTCTCAAATGAAATTTCTTTTAATTTTTAAACACACAGCCACACATATAAATTTAATCATTCCTTAGAACAACCATGAGAAAATGATTTTAAAACTTAATTCATTTAAGGCAAACAATAAAATGCTCTGTTAACTGACTGTTCTGCAGTTTTATTTTGTGATATTTAGTGTATATAATTAACAAAATATTCAAGGGCCAGTTCTGTAAAAAAAATGCATATCATTTCAAAATGAAACATCGAAAAATATTTTTTGAACTTTCATATATCAATTCAAAAACTGCAGAATACATGTTAAATTTGGATGATAAATTTCATCCATAAATTTCCAGTTGCTTGTTCCACACTTTCCTCATCCCCCGGTGCTTTTTTCAATATATCAACCGATGGCTTGACCAGTTCGGCTGTGTATGAGTGTGGAGTTGGATACACAATCCACGGTGAAACAAACCTTGTTTGCCGTAGTGATGGAACGTGGAATGTACAACCACCTTCATGTGGTAATTCATTGCCTTTATTTTTGAAATAAAACTCACACACCTTTTTAGGAGGCATATTTTAGTAATATCCAACATTATGATAAAATCAATGTCTCAGATTTTTTTCAGTGAAAACCACATATATTTTAAATGGTTACAAAATTAGTTTGTATTAATTAATAAAATTTAAAGGTTATGTTCCGTCATTATAATACTTCTATATTTACCTCATTTTGAACTTAATTTTCAGTATCCTGTGACACCTTGACACTTCCTGATGGCGGAGATATAACATTTACAAGTGATGGTTCAGTTACACAGGCTACCATAACGTGCCAAAATGGTTACTCTTTGACTGGTGCTCAGACTTTATCCTGTAAAACAGATGGAACCTGGAATTTTGCTCCTGGATCATGTGGTATTGTTATGTACCAGAAATGGACTTTTTTGTATTTTTTTCGAAGAATTAACAGATGAAAAGGATTAATTCAACAAGCATTACACTTGCAATAATTGTGATATAAACACAAGACTTAATGCAACATTAAATGCAGAATGAAAATTATTAACATTTTACGACTTGAAAAACTTAAATTTTAGGGAAAGTTGAAGTGTCTTATGGTTTGAAACATTTTGCTTTACCATTCTTATAAAAAAGACCATTGCCTATTGTAAATTAGGACAGTAAACAAGCATGAAGTTGAAAGAGATTTAAGTAATGAGAATAAAATGTCAATCCCTTCAGTTTAAAGTCATTGGTCATTCTTTACATATTTATCTCATTTTAGTTGAATGTCCTACACTTGAAAGCCCTGACAGTGGTTTTATGAATATGACCACTGATGGATCAGTGACAACAGCAGTGTTCTCATGCCACCAAGGCTACTACATAGATGGGAGTGAAATCCTTTCATGTGCAACAGATGGAACTTGGAGTGATCAAACTCCAACTTGTAGTATGCATTCGTTTATTTTTCTTATTACAAATTCTATCGCACTTGCTACGGAATCAGTTGAATTGAATCTTTTATTGTCTCCTGTATACAGGATTTAGGCTATTCATTCTAATAAATTTTTAATTTTAGAATGCAGTTCTCCAGGTGCAGTTTATAACGGAAATTTTGTTATTTCTAACGATGGTTTTTCTGCACTATACACCTGTGATATTGGATATTCCATGAATGGTACGAACACACGCACATGTGACACAGACGGAAATGGATGGTCTGGCACACCTCCAGAGTGTTGTAAGTTTAGCACTTTTACTCTGTTTTTCTCTAACAATTTTAAAGTACATTTTGTAATAGAACAACATGAAAATCTCTCTCTCTCCAATGTTTCATATTATTTATCTTTTTATAAAGCCAAGCAAAACAAAGAACCTGCTCTTTGACATATTTATAATAAAAATATATTTCTGTTACAAAAAAAATGTTTTTCAGGCGTTTTAGCTCTGTGCTTTTTTATCTAATATATACATGTTAATTACTTTGGATTAGATAAATGCGACGATCTGTCTGATCATGTCAATGGATCTGTAACCATAGCCACAGATGGCGACAAAACAATTGCTTCTTTTGCTTGTAAAAGTGGTTATAGCTTATCCGGAAATTCAGTAATTGAATGCACTCCAGATGGTTCTTGGGACATACAGCAACCTTCATGTAGTAAGTCAGGCATTTTTTTGCTTTACCCTTGAAATATTCTAAGTTGTTCTAGTCAGGTGTTATTCTAAACAGGATATGTAATGTCATACCATGACAAAGCAATGTAAATCTATGCTGTAACAGTTCCACAAGAAAATTATCTAAATAATCTGTTTTTGTCCGGCAATTTGATCACAAAAAATGCTGATAAAGTATAAGCAGGATTTAAATAAAAGAAACATAGCTAATAAACAGGCTATATCAAAACTATTTTCAACGTTTCATTTCCAGCCAAATGCGAGGAAGTCTCCCCTCCAGAGGACGGCACGTTCCAGTGGGAAACAAACGATACCTTCTCAGCGGCAGTGTTTTCATGTGGTGCTGGGTATACTATGGTCGGAAGTTTAAGCCTTACCTGCACCTCAGATGGTGTTTTAGAAGGAACTACTCCTGCTTGTGGTATTGATATAAAAAGTCATATAAAACTTGTTTTATCATGTGGTAGAAATAGGTGAGAAAAACATTTTATTGATTTTTAACTAATAAAACTACATGTATTTATTAAACATATTTGACTGAGCTGAAGACAACGTATTGGTTCCCTAGGAGTCTGAGAGACTATTAGTTATCTTTCCTTTTGAAAGTTTTATAAGAATCAGTTTTTCTATGTTATATATTTTGTTTTATTTGAAGTTGTATGCCCAGAACTTGATATTCCAACGAATGGTGCTGTGACAATATCCACGAATGGTACTATGACGGTAGCAGTGTTTGAATGTAATTCTGACTACAGTTTGATTGGCAGTGAGCAGCTCATGTGTTTGGGCGGCTCGTGGAATGATTCACCTGCATACTGTGGTATATAATAATATTTTATATCAAGTTTTATTAGTTATTAGATTATACCTGAAAGCTTGACTATATTTTATCGGTTATATGTAAATATGCAAGCTCATTGATAATGTTGATGTGTAACTGGTTCATATACTTACTTTCTTAAATATTCTTCATATTTTTTCATTAAGAATCAAATGTGTTCTGAAGATAATGTAAAGAAGAGAAAACATTAAAACTTTTAATTCGGTTCATATGCAATGGAACTCTAGTGTCCAGTGGCACGATTAACTGTAAATGATTAATATTTATTTAAGAAATCGACATACACCAACATGTATTTAGAAAATAAGGTACTTGCTTCAATCTATTCCAAAGAATGCTCAGCTTTTTCAAAACCAACTGACGGTAACATAACGGTATCTGATGATGGAAAAACAGCGGCGTATACCTGTGACCCAGGGTTTACACTAAGTGGAGAACCAGAACAAATATGTGTATCACAAAGCTCAGTGACCGGGGCACCATCTGCTCCAACCTGCAGTAAATACTTCCACTGTTTAAATGATAACTTAAAAAGCAACAGAAGTGACCATGTATTTTCTGTATTTAAGATGAAAGAATAATTCTTATATCAAGAGTTCCAAAATTTGCTTGATGTACATCTATGTAAATACGAGTTTCTGATTCATTTTGAATACTTAAAAACACGTGACTTCTGTTAATTTCCACAAAATAAATGTTTTGTGCAGCATGTTTTAGGCCACTCGCTTCATGTAAAAAGGTCATGTAAAAAGGTCAACATCCTGCAACATTATTAAAATGTTTATGTATGGATAAAGAATTCGATACTGAATTTAAATAGAAACAACATTGAAAGTTATAAGTACACAATATTTATATGCATAAAGTCTAACATGTATTCACTATGTTTATTTTTTTCCAGCTTCATGTGATACATTAGCAGTATCAGGCGTGTCATACACTTTCACAACCGATGGTACAACAACACATGCAGTTTTTGAGTGTGGTACTGGTTACACAATGATAGGAGAAGCAACAAGTTCATGCCGCAGTGACGGAACTTGGTCAACTGTTGTCCCAACTTGCAGTAAGCAAATGCAGCAACAAAAAATACTTGATGTGCAAATAGTATAAAATGCCACTTTTTGTTGTTTTCAAGAAAACTAAATGATTTTGAAAATGCTAAATTCTTACTTAATTGCTGTTAAGACTGTTAAATATTTTAACACATTGTACATTTGCAAACAGTATTTCGCAAAACATATTATTGGTGACAAAATGATTAATATCACAGGCTCGAAGTATCCTGTTCATAATTGTGAAATCCTATCAATAAACTAAAAAAACTAATCTTTTAGAAACATGCCAAACACTAAGTCCACCAGCAGGAGGGGATATCAGTCTAAGGTCTGATGGTTCAGTCACAAAAGCCACAGTAACATGTGATCCAGGATATTCACTAAATGGTGTCGTGAATATGACATGTAGAACTGATGGGTCATGGGATTACATTACAGCTACTTGTGGTAATGTATATTGTATTTAATGTTCAAATGTGCCCCAACATTAGGTAAATGTTTCAGTTTAAGTGTATAGTATTCGAAATACATGCAACTTGCTTATTTTAGAGCCAACTAAAGATACTCAATACTTTTGAATTTTAAACTTTTACACTGAAATTTATCATGACTTTTTGACTTGGTTCTGCGTGAAATTTGTTAAAATATCAAAGAAAATAACAGCAAATGTTCATGGAAGAAGTCATCAGACCTTTCCACAGTGTTGTGGATAAGTGCAGGCTGCATCCATTTTTATGTATCGAAATGAAGTTAAGCCTTAAGATATAAAGTTTATATCTTTGTAGTTAGTCTCCAATAATCTTTGTTCGCATGCTCTGCTTGAAAATGAGAACTCAGAAAACTAAAAAACTATATTACATGTTACCAAAATGTTATTCTAAATGACCATTCACCTGTTTAATCTTTGCAATCTGCAATCTGCATATTAAAGTAGATTTAATTGGAGCGAACCAGTCCAAAAATGAAAGGAGGCATGGCATATCTACTTCAGTTATTGCCATGTTTTCATTTGTGGAATTGTTAAATTGCCGATTTAAAAATAGCTGATATACTGATAAGACAAAATTAGTGGTAAATTTGGGGAGGAGTGGGGCAGAGGGGACATCGGTTTGGCAAAACCTCGGTTATAGGAAAAACCAAGGTCCAAGGGAAGTAACTGCTGTAAACTGTAAGGTTATATTCCTGCAAGAGTGATTCTCCTAAGTTTGTCTCCCAAGCAGTTTACATAGCGACGTTATAGGCGAAACAAAAGCACAACAAATTAGTTTGTGAAAAGTGTCTTTTATAAAACCATATACGTGTACTGAGTAAAAGGCGAAATTCGCTCATCTATTGTGTTAAATTCAATCGCTTGGAAGTCAAACTAAAGAGAATCACTTTTGCAGGTATAACCTTACCGTTTACAGCAATGACTTCCCTTAGACCGTGGTTTTCGCTATAACTGAGGCTTTGCCCCAGCCGTGGTATTCCCCCTGATCTATCGTTTTAAACTGCTTGGGAGACAAACTTAGGGGAATCACTCTTGCAGATATATAACCTTACTGTTTACAGCAGATACTTCCATTGGACCTTGGTTTTTGCTATAACCGAGGTTTTGCCAGAACCGAGGCCCCTCCAATTTACCACCACTGACATAACTCTTCAGAGCACTCTGATGAATCTCTTTTATGTTTCTTTGTGAAGATGCTTCCTCGTATGTGTAAATGTTTAATACCACCAACTGCAGCTAAGTTGCCGACAAATATAACTGTTGATACATTGTTAGAAATTGATATTGTTAAACGAACATTTTCTTGTTATGAACATAGTATCCTTTTGAAGAATTTTCATTTTATAAACAGTAAAATGTCCTGACCTTGAAATACCATCTTCCGGAACTGTAAACATTACCACGGATGGAACAACAACCAGTGCAGTATATGAATGTGTGAACGGTTACTATTTAAATGGTACTGCAAGTATAACCTGTGGTACAGCAGGAACTTGGAGTTCTGAAACTCCATCTTGTCGTAAGTAAAACTACAAACGTTTAATTAGCACCAGGTTTCATCAATTAAAATATCCAAGGAAAGAACTTGGATGTCCTTTTTGAATTCACTTTATTTTTTACTTTATTCAAGATATTGCTTCTGTCTCAAACCTTCTTGACTAGTGCTGTGTTATTTTTGTTTGTTTGACTTCACCAGGTAACTGCTGGTGTTTGGGTTATTGTTTTTTGACATTATTTAACTCTGATTTCAAAGCATCTTAATGAGTGTAATATGTATAACAAAAACGTTTGAGTAAGGACCTTATAATATATGTCTTACTTAGAGGGTTTTACAGCTGTTTTTCGTCAAAAATAAATTCATGGTTAAAAACTAAGATAAAAAAATTACGAAGCTCTGGTTTGAATTCCAAAATGTAAATGAATAATGTTGCAGTTTGTAACCCACCAGACCCTTTACTGAATGGTTTCTACACAATATCAGACGATGATCTTAAAGTAAGATATGAGTGCGACCTCGGTTATTCTATGGATGGCATTGACATGCGTAGTTGTGGGAGTGACGGCAGTGGTTGGGATCTGCAAGAGCCAGTTTGTTGTGAGTTACATGTCGTTATAAATAGCTTTTTTATTTCTTTCCCCTGTTTTTGTGTTATTTGATCGTTGATTTTAATTTTTATTTTTTTATAATGTATGTAAGTTTCTACTGTGATAATAAGAATGAAAGAATAATGTACTTTGTGATTGTTTGATATAGAGTTATAAAAATATGTGTAATAAGTTCAGAGATTTTTAAGAAAAGAATTGTTTCATAAATGATTTTTAATTAATGGGATGAAATGCACAAGTATTAGTTTTACACCTGTCTGTCTCAATCGTTAAAATTGGTGTTTAACTCTATATTTAATGTTTCATAATGCAGTCAGATGTGACGATCTACTTGAGGAATTGAACGGAAGTATTAGTTTAACAAGTAATGGTGTGTCAACTTTTGCCACCATCTCTTGCCATACAGGCTATTCAGTGTCTGGTCAACCAGTGGTACAATGTCAGTCCGACGGGTCATGGAACTTTGAACAAGCTTCATGTGGTGAATTTTATTTATTTTAATCAAATATGTGTAAATATGATTTGATGGTAAAAAGACTATCTCTGCTAGAAGTCATTGTAATCTATGATACCATTCTTGAGTTAGGTCAGTTCAGCAAAGTATACGTTTCCTGGAATGTATCAAACTATTGATAGAAAGCGTTGGTCAATTCTTAGTTGATATATATCTAAATGAAGATAAAATAACGAGATTTTATTGTTTAAAAATAACATAAATGACAGGTAGACTTAGTGTTAATAGATATTTATGAAGAGTAAATTACACCTTGTCTCTAGATTACATTACTATTAAGTTGTTGAATTTATCAATATAGGTTAGTCAGCTTTTTAGAACAAAAACCTATTTCAGAGAAGTGCGCAGATGTAACACAACCTGACCATGGTGCCCTGTCATTAACTTCTAATGGAACATTCACATCAGTACTTTTCTCTTGTGACATTGGGTTTACCTTAAACGGTTCATCAGAGATTACGTGTGCTGCAGACGGTACATGGACAGAAACAGCCCCATCTTGTGGTATGATAAAACACCATTTTTACAGTTTTACTTTGTATACCTGTACTTTCATATTACTTTTATAATAAAATTACTTAAAAATTTTTGTCATTTTTTAAAAGGCATGATTACATTTCTTTTATGTCAAAATTTAACTGTTTTCGAAAAATAAATATTTTCTTTTCAGTGTCATGCCCAACATTGGCTGGTTTAGAAAACGGAATGGTTTCTTTGACAACTGATGGAAGTGTTACTGAAGCAACATTTACCTGTAACGAAGACTATAGCCTTTATGGAAATAAAATACTAGCTTGCACAGCTAGTGGCACATGGAATGGATCAACTCCAGAATGCGGTAATAGTTTCAAAAATAAGACCATTATGACCACTTCAATGATCTATGCATCTAGTTTTATTTTCATTTTCATAATAAAGTCTGTACTAAAGCAATCATCTTGAAAGGAAGTATTTAGCCTTTCAACAATAATTACAGAAAAAAAGAAATTGTTTAGAGTTTTTGTTCTTCTTTCAGTTTGTTCAACATTTATACAACTAAATGACGGCACCATTGTTATATCTGAAAATGGAACAAAAGCAACGTACTCATGTGAAGCTGGTTTTACACTCAGTGGTGGTGCAGAACAGATCTGTGGACAAACTACTTTCAATGAAGCTGTTTTGACACCTGCATGCGGTAATAATATATACTTCAAATACAGATATAGTAATTATCATGTTTTGCTAACTGTGTGGTCTTATTCAGATAAGATGTGTTACAGAATTCTAGCTCTGTTGCTTTTAAATGTCATATAATAATTGTTATTGTGCATATAAAAGGTTTTGTTTGTAAAACAGTTACGTGCGAGACGCTGCTTACATCGTCCGATGCAACATTCAAATTATCAACTGATGGTACTGAGACAGTAGCATCTTTCCAGTGCCTGGCAGGATATACATTGATCGGCACCAGTAATTTAACATGCCGCACAGATGGAACTTGGGATGCTTCCCCACCAGAGTGTAGTAAGTTCAACAATTTGTCTAGTAAGAAGACTTAAGATGTTGTTCTGTTCATGGTGCAGGATATCTTAATGCAATTTTCTATGTCTGAATAAAGAATTACGTGAAAATTAATTGCCTTTGAATCGGTTGTCACCAATGGAGGGTATTTTCGGTCAATTTGCACAGACTTTGAAGTTTAGGGGGAAATGATTGAAATCAATTCAGCGTTTATAAAGCCAACTTTTCACAGATTTTTTTCTTGATTTATAGATTATAAACATACCATAAGTTAAACAAAATTGGATATTGTATCTGTAACAAAATTTAGTTTGAAATAGATAAGTTGGATGTTACTGGTATTTTGTGTATCTGAATAACTGTATTGTATGTCATAACGCAATTAATATATGGCTTTCTCAAACGCTCAAAACGAATTAAACAATTAATTTGAGCTTTTCTTTTCTGATTCCTTACTGTACTCGATTTATTTATTTTTTTGCAGTCAGTTCACATTTGACTAAAAGTAGCCTGGTTCTGTTTAAACAAAATCATTTTATAAACAAGTAGTAATTCGGTCCGTTATCTTTCAGAAACATGTGACACAATACCTACTCTTTCTGGTGGGAACATTCTTTTAAGTACTAATGGTGAACAAACTGAGGCTTTCTTCACGTGTGACCTAGGATCTACAGTATCTGGTCAGACTTCACTAACATGTAGGACTGACGGAACATGGGATTTTACACCACCTGAATGCAGTAAGTATTCTAAATCGTTTTCTATTTTGTCGACAAAATTATCAATCAAGTTAAACCGAATTTCATTTATAATTAAAAATGAAATTATGTAAGATTATTCGACAAATTAAATGAAAGTGAAGCTAATACTCCCGATTTCTGAATGTATAATTGAGGTGCGATTCATGAAACCTAACTTTATCATCTACAATGAACTATATTTTGCAACACATTTTCATCCATTTCATAAATACAGTTAATAAGATTCTTTTGAGTCAAGGCATTTAAGCAAGCAATCTTTCCTACCTTGCAATCAGTGCAATGCTCATTACGTTCTGTCCTTTATAAACAGTACTTGAGTCGATATTGTACTTTTGGTTTTTTTCAGTCAGTTGTCCATTGCTGTCGGATCCAGACAATGGACATATTAACCAAACTACAGATGGCCATGCGTCGGTTACGAAGTTCATCTGTGCTGATGGTTATTATCTAGCTGGCAGTGACACACTGACCTGTTTAGAAGATGGAACGTGGGACAACGACGTCCCGACATGCATGTAATATATCAAAAGATTCTATTCAGTTATTTCTGTATTACTATCGAATTATAATTACCTCCATGTTTATTGCTTTAAGAAGTAGTTCTTTTATTTGTGTACACGTCAGGCTTTTCATTAGAATGATGATACGAAGGGACGATTGAATAACGCACTAACTAAGTACTTTAAGTAATACATTTGTCGACTGAGTGAGAAAAAAGAGTATCGTTTAAATTTAGACACTACATTGTTGACTTTCTTCAAATGTTCTGATAATTTTTTTAGGATTTATCATTTAAGATGAGTTAAAGCTATAAGTATCTGTGTCTTCTTAGTATGTGAGCCGCCTGAAGATATTATCAACGGTGAATATACAATTTCAAATGACGGACTGTCTGTAGCATATACGTGCAACATCAACTACACGTTAGACGGTACTGAGACAAGAGAATGTGACAGCAACGGAAATGGCTGGACTGAAGAAGCACCTGCTTGCTGTGAGTATTTTTAGTATGCAAATAAGCTACTCAAATGCAAAGAAATTGTAAGGAATGCACATAATTTTTGCTTGTAGTGTTTCTCCTATCGTTATAACCATTTCATGCATACCTTTAGAACAAAAGGTATTTTTGAAAGGCGCCATCACACTATCTGTCTATGATGAGAAATGAATTTTTCTGCTCCATGACATTTTTTTAAATTTCAGTCATAACAGAAAAAAAAGATTTTATTGTCCCAGTGGTATCATTCAGATAGCCAATTAGTTTTGACCTTTGTAACGTGTCAGTAGGCGTATTTACGTTTGTTCACTATGATGATACATTATTTTTTTATTATATATGACAGATAAGTGTGGTGACTTGTTGGAACATACAAGTGGAGCTATTGCAACAGTGACAGATGGTACATTGACATCTGCCATATTTACCTGTGAGCAGGGATATTCAATCTCAGGGTCCTCTGTGTTACAGTGTATGCCAGACGGAACATGGAATGTGCAGCAGCCATCTTGTGGTATATCATTTGTTGGATGTTATCAGGATTTGGTCCATTTTAAGATATTAAAAGATAACAAACATTTATTTATTATTCTGTTTTTGCATCAAAGAAACAACAAATCAAAGTACATCCCAAACTTTTGTCAATGGAATGATTAAAGAAAGCCTTTAAATATATCATTACCTATTATCTTGTCTTTTTTCTGGACATATCAGGCAAAGATAACAGATTTGATTTCATATCAGTGACATATTCTTATAATAGTTCTCTTCTCATACAACAAATCCGTAACTTCAGGTAGAAAGAAACAGTAACTATCTGATTGAAAAAAACCTTTCTTTCATTCAGTAAAATGCGAGGATATTCAAGCACCAAATAATGGAACGATACAGTTTAAAGCAAATGGTACCTCTACACGTGCAGAGTTTTCTTGCGATTTGGGATATACTGTCAGTGGATCTGTAGAAATATACTGTTCAGATGATGGTACTTGGACAGAAGATTCTCCTTCTTGCGGTTGGTTGCCAAAATCTGTTTGATAATTTTATTTCACACTTAACTGCTTATATAAAGATCTAATTAACTCTTCTTTAACATAGATTGAACTGTTTTTAAGCTTCCTGGAGATATTAACTCAGTGCCTTAACATAATTCAAAATGGTTTGTTTTGTACCTCTTACTGATCATTTTAAATCTTATCTACACAAAGTTATAATTCAATTCAATAGTTTATTCTGGTTAAGGCCTCCGGCCCATACACAAACACATCAATACAACATGAAATATTCATCTTAGTACAGTGACTTAGCAATAAATTTTACATTACATAAACGACTCATTCGAGATGAGGAATTATTAAGCTGGATACTTAGTAAATGTACACTAAAACAATTTGCTATACCAGCGTTAAATTAATGCAAAAATAGAAACAAAGTATAATGCTTGAAGAAAAGCTAGGCAGAACAAGTAATACTGATCCACACGTGATCCGCGATTCTGAGTAAACATCTCACTCAGCCTTGTCGAACGAAAGGCAAGGTATCTGAGCGAGAAAAAAAATAACAATAAAAATAGAAAACAGCGTTACAAAATAGTAAAAGAGACAATTTTAACATGCACCAATATGCAAATATAATACTGTAGCTATGATAATCTACATAAAATAGCATCACATGACATACTTTAATTCTTATTCACGCACATGAGGGGATAATGAACTATAAAACAGTTGATTGGAGAACAAAGCCATGGTAAATAAATGAAGCCAGATTTTTAATAGTTTGGTCATTTTGGGAAGACATAAGTATATTAAATTTATGTAAATTTGGATTTATGTAATATTTCTTATCAATATAGCGTTCACGTGATGATTTATACAAATTATTTACCCTTGTATGCACAAAGTTTCTTGTTTTTTAGTTATTTCCAGCCGACCCGGCTGTCACTGTTAACAAAGGCTACAAAAAAGTGTTCAATTAATATAAATGTTGCATGATAAATTTCTGTTACAGTTTCATGTCCATTATTATCAAACCCAACAAATGGGGAGGTAGCATTATCGACCACCGGAAGTGTGACTACCGCATCATATACCTGTTCCCAAGACTACACCCTACAAGGTGATGAAGTTCTTACTTGTGATTCGACTGGGACTTGGAAGGGGCTGGTCCCAAGTTGTGGTATGTTTGATTGTATACACATTTGCTGATCTAGTCCGATGTAGGAGCAGAATATTTTATTAATTCAAAGAAGGAATTTACTACTGAAGAATACTTACTTATGCATTATCAATAACAACTCAGTAGTTACATGACATGCATCTTGATGGAAATCTTATTATAACTCTGTTATAATGTACGCCATAAAATCTGAAATTGGTTTTAAGATATTTCCTTTTTAGTTTCACTGTCAGTAGATTGTCTCTGTATCTTAAATTCTAAATTTGCATGGTAAGATATTTAATTTTATCCTGTCAATTATTTCATATCCGACCCGATAAAGGAGTGCCGTAAAAAGTTTGCTTTATACGGTACATGATACGTCACGGACTATTTTTCTGTTTATAATCAGAAGGAAGTGATAAAATTGATGTTATTACAAACAGAGACTACTTGGAATTAAAATTAAATATTTCAATATGTAGATCTTACAATATAGGTGATCATTTAATGGAAATATAATTACTGAAACTATGGAACTATTTTTGTGTGTATGTACCACTGGCGGATAACCTTGATATTAGCCTAATTTGAAACACTTTCAAGATAGATTTTCAATATCTTTAGTAAATTATTTCCAAATGCCAGATGTGGCAGGATAAATAGAATCATAGGTTATTGTCTTAATTGAGAAAGTTTATCTGACTCGGCTGTGGAATATATCGGGATTGATCCCGATAAATTCCTACGCCTTGTCAGATAAACTTTCTCATATTAAGACACTAACCTATTATTCTCCACTGATGATAATGTAAAAGATTTCATGATTCTACATGCTTTGTTTGGTGAAACACTGTTATTTTCAGTGCAGATTTAGATCAATTTTGTATTATGGTAAGGATCCAGAATATTGCAGTTTGGAATAAAATTGTTTTGTTGTATATTTTTATAGTTATCGAGAGACTACACACAAAAACTATTGTACTATTAAAGCATTCTTAACATAACATAAGCAATTTATTATTCTAGTATGTTCAACATTTACTACTCCAAGTGATGGAAGTATTGAGATATCAGAAGATGGCACCATGGCGACGTATTCATGTGGAGCAGGATATACACTGTCAGGTGATGTAGAACAAACATTGTGGTGATATTCCAGATTGGAGGTACATCGCTGTCGCCTCCGACATGCAGTGCGTATAAATTATATATATATATAAAAGATATATATATTTATTGACAGAAAAGTTTTTGTTGCGGTCTGAAGTCCCATTTTAACTAGACCACCATTTCACCTACCTCTTGTGCGATATTTCAGTTTTAACTGTGTTTATTGTTTATAGAAATACTTCTTGAAATATGACTTCAACCGTAAGTTAATCAAACGATTTTATTTAGTTGTACTGTACTTACCTGTATCATCAAAATCTTCAAATATTACTATTGAGCTATGACTGAAAGGGTAATGCAATGAACAGATGAAGGTCCTCGTTAGTTTTTAAATTGTTTTATAAGGATCAGGAACTAACATTCAGTTATATTTTAGTCACTTGTGAATCTATTTCGTCATCGTCGGGGGCAAGTTTTGAACTAACAACAGATGGCAGTCAAACAGTAGCGACTTTTCAGTGTCCTGCAGGCTACACTATGGTCGGTACCAGTAATTTGACATGTCGCACTGATGGAACATGGGATGTTACACCGCCATCATGTAGTAAATAGTTTTTTAGACTTTTTGATTATAGAATTTTCAGGTATTTTTAAAGCAGCACAACTTCGGTTATCAGTATCTTAAGCTTTTATCTTTCTTTTTTTAAGAGTAACCTTTCCAATGAATGAAAATTTTGCCAATTGCCTGAGGATCTTTTGTCGAGGTAACAGTAAGGTCGTTTCCTTCCTGAATTTTGTTGTGAAATCTCCATATCTGAATTTTGTTTAGAATCCTGCGACACGCTGCCAGCATTATCTGATGGAAGCATCTCGTTAATTGACCGATGGTGAACTAACACAAGCAGTGTTTACATGTGACACAGGAACAACGCTCTCTGGCCAAACCATTCTGTCTTGTAGAACAGATGGAACGTGGGATTTTTCGGAACCTGAATGTGGTAATGAGTATATTCTGAAAACCAGCTAACCAGCAATACCTGTCATAAAATAAACTTATTTTAGCACATATTGCCAAATTATTTACTTCATTTACTGACTGTACATTATTGAGTTTAAACAGGATTTTTTTTCGGATATGAAAAACATTTATACTTTTAGGTTGCAAAAGTTGTTCTGTAAACTTCAAGTAGTTCTGTACACTTTCAACTTTTTCAGTCTCTTGTCCCTTGTTAAGCGATCCTGTAAATGGAAAAGTAAATGTTTCAACGAATGGCCGAGAAATCCGTCGCACATTTCATATGCACAGATAGTTACTACGTGTTTGGAAATCAAACACTGACTTGTTCTGAAGATGGAACTTGGGACTTCGAACCACCATCATGTAGTAAGCATATGTTAACCTATACAAGCCTTTTCTTCGTAATTTGAAATGGTCATGTGACATTCTAACATTAAAAAAATAAAATTTTCAAACGATCAGTATCACATTTCACTTTGAATATTAACAGCGAAATGTTAACAAATATACTAAAACTGTCAACGATTTCAGTTTATTTTCTTGGTAAGGCCGATATTTGTATGATTTTTCTAACGGTTAATTATGTAATTGTTTTAAGGAAGGAAATTTATATATATGATAAATAAATATAGTACTTGAATATAGTAAATTGCTAATAGATAATTAATTTGCTATACTGCCAGGATGTGTTCCTCCTGCAAACATTGACAATGGTTCAGTGACAGTTTCTGGTGATGGGAGAAGTGCGTCTTACGCATGCGCAAAAGGATTTAGTCTCAACAGCAATAGTGAAAGAACATGCGAATCAGATGGAACTGGTTGGAGTGGGAGTCAACCAGAGTGTGGTAAATATGATATTTCTGACACCTGTTATACTTATAATCAAGTCTTTTGAAGACTGTCTTAGTTTTTGCAGAAGTCCTAACATTCATCTATAAGAAGTATTATTCTTTGAATATATAGTCGGTGAAGCTTAATAACGAAATCTTTCAAGGATGTAACAATGTACAAACAGACATTGTATAAAGAAACGGAAAATGGCAATTTATCTGAAATAACCAGTGCACTCATTTGAGTTTTCTGTATAACAATGATTCTACCGTTTTACATAGCCGTGTATGCTGAGTATCTTCGTTGTCAACTTCTATCTTTTCAGTATTGTGTCTTTCAATTCCAACTTCGTACGAATCTTGATTACACCCTGAGCACAAATGGAAAAAGTACAACAGCAGATTTTACATGTACCACCTGGGTCTTCTATGAACGGTGAAGCCACACTGTACTGCTTGTCAGACGGAAGCTGGAACGATGTGTTTCCAGTGTGTGGTAATGTCTTCCTCAAGTGTCCTTGTATTACAGACAACTATTTAAATACACTGCCATATTTAAATTATGTTATGAAAATTCGCTACCACTCGTACTTTTATCGTTGACCAATAATAAATAAGTAGCACTGTATTCATATTACTTTGCCATTTTACAAGGAAAAGTTTGAATTATTTTGACAGTATTTTGTACAGGCTTGGAAAGAATGCTGCTTACAATCCGAGTACTAAATGTAAAAGGACTCTGGTAAAACTGATGACACTTTCCATATCATTGTTTAAAAAGCTTTTGAATAAGCGCTTGTTTTATTGAAAAACTGTTTTCTTTTGTAGTTTCTTGTCCAGCAGTGGCAGTGGACAGTAGTGGAAGCATATCAACTGCTTCAAATGGAACAGTAACTACAACAGTATTTCAGTGCGCGGAGGGTTTTGCTTTGGTTGGCGAATCGGAATCTTTATGTACTGCCAACGGTATTTGGTCGAGCTCTGAACCTGCTTGTGGTCAGTATTTCAGTACTCTTTTGACATTCAGTGATCTGTGACTTAAAGTCTCTCTTTGTATTTTTCCTGAATTGTATTGAAATTTGGAATTTAGTCATAACTTCTAGTCAGGTTTTAAAACAGTTTTTAGTGATTAAATAAGGTTTTTATCTGAAAAACAAGAAAATACTACATGTAAATATTATATTGTATAATATATTATATTACAGACATTAGATTGGTTGCATAATGTCTGTTGCATCTAGTAAAGAAAAATGTTTGTGTATATACAGTTAAGTGTCCAGATGTGACAAGTCCGGTAAATGGAGACGTGAGCATATCGGTTAATGGCAGCACAACATGGGCGGTATTTACATGTGATGATGGCTATAGTATTGCTGGGACATCAAAGATTTACTGCACAACTGATGGTACATGGGATAGCGATACACCAACATGCGGTAATGTCTTTATACTTTGTACCAGAACCTTTAATAATAGAATCAAAGTTACATGGCAGAGTAGTAATTTTAAAAACATTCAAATTTGACTTATTCTCTGATGAGCCATATTTTTGATTTAGTAATTCACTTTTTCTGGGTTAACCCTTTTTTCCTTATTTCTTTCAGAATGTGGTATATTCAGTGAGCTGCTAAATGGAAATATGAATGTAGCTGACAATGGATCTGTAGCAACATTTAGCTGTGATGTAGGTTATTCCCTCGTCGGGGAGCCAGCACAGCATTGTGTTGTCAGCAGTGACCCTAATAATGCCCCAACGCCTTCTTGTGGTTAGTGTTGTTTTCTTTAAAATAATAGTTTATATGGTGAACATACTTCAGTTTGAACTGAAAAACATCCACCAGAATAAAAAAAATGTTTACGATTTTAATAGTATAGTGTCAGGAATATGAAAAAATTGTCAGAATACATGATTTGTGAAAAGTAATAAGTGTCTTGCTTTAAAAAATCAAAAGCCAGAGTGTAAATGGTGTCGCTGTTTTGATTACAATGTTTTCTGTTTCCTAGGTTCTAATGCCATTTTTATATGCCCAAAGAAGCAAATTATGTTATAGTCCTGGGCGACCGTTCGTATCTCTATCCGTTAGTAATTTGGTTTCCGGAAGATAACTTGAGAACTTTTTGGCCTACAGTCTTTAAACTTCATATTAGATTACCCACATTGAGTGTATGACCCTATTCATTTTGCGGTCAGTAGCTCAAAGGTCAAGGTCACAGTGACCTAAATTTTTAAAGTCAATGTCCGTGCGTCCTGATAAAAAATTATCTCCCTTACTCAGATAAAATCAAAGCTAGACCAAATTGCACATTTGTCCTTTCAGTTGGAATCTTCTAACTTTATCCTTGTTTCTCTTTTAGTTGTGAAAATTGTCACTTATATTTTAAATAAAAAGTTAGGATTATCAAAAAACAAACATAATATTGTTAACAAATCATGCTGCGAAACTAAATGTGTGATCTGACTGCCATTGTTGCAAATAATTAGGCTTTATTATGACCATCCCCAAAAAAAGAAAAAAGCGATGGAAGCAGAGTAATCCAAATGGAATGACCAATGTAATATCAGAGAGTATTCTGGATAGATAATCCACTAATGTCCCCCATTTGGTTTCCGGAGGATAACTTCAGAACTCTTTGGCCTACAGTCTTCAAACTTCAAATGTGTATTGCCCACATAGAGTGAATGATCTCTATTGATTTTGGACTCAAAAGGTCAAAGGTCAAGGTCACAGTGACCTTAACATTGAAAACCATGTCCGCCATGTAACTTAACAATCGTTTGTTATAGAGACTTCAAACTTTATATCATGATTGCGTAAAGTGGATGACCCCCATACATTTTGGGTCAGTATGTCAAAGGTCAAGGTCACAGTGACCTAAATGTTTAGAATCATTTAAACTCTGTAACTTGACAGCCATTTATTATAGAGACTTCAAAATTAATATTATGGTTGCACACATTGAGTGAATGACCCCTATTGATTTGGGGTCAGTAGGTCAAAGGTCAAGGTAAGAGTAACCTAAGCACTGAAAACTTTTTCCGCTGTAAAACTTTATAACCATTTCTTATTTGCAGACTTTAAACTTCATTTGATGATTGATTATATTGAGACCCCCATACATCTTAGGATCAGTAGGTCAGATGTCAAGGTCACAATATCCTAAACACTGAAAAGCATTTCTGCTGTATAACTTGGCAACTACTTCCTATACAGACTTCAAACGTCTTAGGATGATTGCCATCATTGATTACATGACACCTATACTGTTCGGGGTAAATACATAAAAGGTCACGGTGACAATCAACTAAACAATCAATATTTCGGCACTATAACTTGATAACCATGCATCACAGCATGAACATCGTAACTTCTGAAAGACTGACATTTATACAGATTATAAAATCTAAAATTCAGATATGATAAAGATCTATAAAACTCTAAAATTAAAAATATAAAATGTTAAAAATAAAAATATTATAAATCAAAAACAAAAAATATTCAAATTTAAAGCAAATCATTTTATTTCAAAACCTAAGGATTTCCTTCCTTATATCACAAATGAATCATACTTAGAAAGAACACTCTTCGGGCATATAATGCTATTGTATTCATTTATGTAACTATTTTAGTGGCCTGTTTATCACTGTCTACGTCTGCTGGATCATCAATAGAGCAGTCTACCAATGGAGTAAATACTGTAGCTTCCTACAGATGTGACGAAGGCCATGTCATGAATGGAGAGCGTGCCTTGACCTGCCGCACTGATGGAACGTGGGATTATGAACCACCATTTTGTGGTATGTACATATTCTAAGCATTTAAAGCAGAAATGAAAAATTAATGAAAATGCACTGTGCAGAGTAGGTAACTGAAAGTGATGGTACTCAAATTGATAACTTGTTTTGGCATAGTAAAAGACATGAAATTACAGTTATCAGTACTCTCATGCGCATCGGTCGAATGTTTCACTTTCTTACGTGAAGTAACGGTAGTGTATTCATTTAGCTGCTGAGGGAGCGTAAGTTATCAGTTGCTGGTTAAGTTGTGTCTACATCGAAAGTCTGGGGAAAATTATGAATGCCTTATCATTCTTTAAAGTTTAGTTAAAATGCCTTTCACTATCCTGTTTTATACTACAGTAAAGACCCACTCAGTCAAAATGTGGACTTATTAATGAGTCGGTCTAAATAACAAATCTTATTCGTTTCAGTTTTATAACTGGTTCTTTCAAATTGCTGAATTTAGGATGATTTTGCTATAATTACGGTGGTCTTAATAGCTGGTCTTTACAGTATATCTAACTTGTTCTGTTATTCATTTCAGTTGTATGCGACTCTCTTGATCAACCAATAGGGGGAACTGTCATTCTTAATTCAGATGGTGGAAACACTACTGCATTATACTCTTGCGTTAATGGATTCACTTTGGTTGGAAAATCCGAACTTACCTGCAAATCTGACGGCTCGTGGGATTTCACGCAACCGTCATGTGGTATGACATAGTGCCTGGCTGCTTCTGCTGGATCCAGGCTGTACTTTATAGAATATACTAGTGGTGTCTCTTAAAATTTAACAATTATGATATAAACAATTAAATCATCCCAGAGGGTAACAAATCATGTGCAGATATTTGTACCATCATATATTTTCATCTATCACGTGTTTTTGCGGGCCACATAAATAATCAGCTTTTCCTCAGATCAAATGAATTTCGTGAAAATTGCAACAGGAAACACCAATCTTAAACTGCAATAATTGCTTGAAGGTGTTTCAGCAATGGTCAAGTTTACTCGTATTACTGTTTTCTTTTTTCTTTCTTGCTTTTAAGTGACTGGTAAACAGTGTTTCCTCTTTTTTTAGTATGTGACTCGGCTGCGCCCATTGAGAATGGTGAGGTTACGTTATCTAGTGACAAGCTGACAGCATCGTATAGCTGCGATGTGGGTTACTCGTTATCAGGACCTGACAGACGACAATGTCAAACGGACGGATCATGGTGGGAAGGAACTGACCCTGTCTGCAGTAAGTTAATTCCTTATTCAAATCCCTTCCATCTTATTACGTCACAAGTGAATATGAAAGATTAGGATGTGTGGGTGTTTTTATTTTACACTTGCAGTTTCCATCCATATTAGAAATTTACATTTGATGACATGGCGGCATGAATAAGATGTATTAATGTTTGACCATACATTAATTGTTCCTTAAACTCAGTCCAAAAAATCATCAAACATTTCTAATCGATTACTTGTATTCATCAGTATGAAATAAGTTTTTAATCTTCTCTTTTACATTGATATTTATCTTTAGGCATCACATATTGTGTCTTGGATAGGGGAAGCTTGTTAACAACTATGCTTAACATTTACTTATAAATCATATAGACGAATGTTCTCTGCTTACCGCCGGGACTGGAATGAACATAACGTTCACTACCAATGGCATAACTACAGCTGCGCTGTTCAGATGCGACACAGGATACAGTCTTTCTCATACGAACAATGTTACATGTCTGGACGACGGAAGCTGGAATATAGCCTTGCCTCTTTGTAGTAAGAAGTTGCGGCTATATATTAAACGAAGAAGTGGAGATCTATAACATTCAGATTTAAGTAGAAAATCAGTCCATATACAGTTGTTTTCTATAGAACCTACTTTATTTAATAGTTGAACAAAAGGTAGTATATGTGACGAATGTACTATCCAATAATGAATTCTACAGAAGCAATGAATTTCGAAAGGACATCATTTCCTAAATTTCGTCTTAAGGACAACTGTCTAGTTTAAAAATGTAAATACAAAATACTTACACAGGAATATCAGTGAGGACACATTGAAACAAGGAAACATGCATTTTGATACAGTCTAAGGAAATATTGATCTTTTCCAGTCCAGTGTGCCTCGGTTAATACGACAACAGCACTGTCATTTAGCCTAGAATCAGACGGCTCAACAACCTCGGTATCCTTTGCATGTGCCACCGGCTTTAGTATGAGTGGACCACAGATAGCTACGTGTTTGCGTAACGGATCATGGAATATGGAACAACCGACTTGCTGTGAGTCTAAACAGATTTTTTTTTAATTTGCTAAGTCTTTCTTTTTCTGTTCCTATTTAAAAATTATGTTTCGAAAACTTCTTTCCCTCATTTACATCCCTGCTGTTGTGGAAGCATAACTGGTGTTCTTTTTGGAATTCAGGCATGATGTAAGGTTTTTATATGTTTAAAACAAATATTGTTATAGTTACGTCGGACCAAGAGTAGACAGATAGCTAGTGACAGTGGTGGATCGGGTGCAGCTATAGCTTTTGGTATATTATTTGGCGTTGCCACCATAGCTGCTATTATCCTAGCAGTCATAGCCTGGAGGTTCTGGAGAAAGTACAAGTCACTTGGAGGGCATAAAGCGGAACCATACGTCCAAAGTAAGCCCTTTTATGCCTAGTTTTATTTGAAAATGAATTCATTTCCTGACTGATTATTGCTAATAGAAAAATAGTCTTGCCAGGGTGTTTTAATTTGCTATTTCATTTTGAAATAATATTGTTTTAATTTCAATTATGTCACGTTTACCAGTGGGAGATGAGGGATGTATCTTACATATTAAAACAATTTTTTTCAAAGGGTGTTATTATTTATATTTTTCTGCAAATTAGTGAAAATAAGTAACTTTTGTGTGATGCCCAACAAGGAAAGCTTTTCGGAGAAAATGGCTGTTAGGAAGTGAGCCAGCACGAGATTTATTGCTTTTCGCTCTTTGAACAACCTGTTAATCAAATTCGTTTTGTATGGTCTTTTTTTAAAGTTTTTGGATATTATTACTTTATCAAATCAAAGAATTTGTAAACAAAAAAAAAATAAAATAAAATAAAAACTTCTGATGATGGTGTTTCCACTTTGTTACCAATGAAATTGAAATTAGCTGAAGCATTCAGAAAATTCGGTACACATTTCAGATTACGTTTGTAAAACTGCATTGAAGCCGCAAATTGATGTAAGGTTGTACATGTGTTGAGTTTGATACTTAGCAATGCTTATTATGTTTTTTTTCGGATATCAACTTTCAAATTCTTATTAATTTTTTCAGCAAATGTTAAACAAAACCCTATATTTTTCGATATGGACAGAAGTGAGGTCACGCCATCTCGGGCGCCTGTCAGTCATGAACGTCACGTGACAGACTTGGGTCGTGCAGGCACTTCGCTTGCACCTCATGGACACCATAAACATGTTTTAGGGTCTGGAAGTATATTAGCTACCAATTCGCCAGCGCCATTGACCACCAGAAATATTGAGATTCAGAAGCCGCCATCAATGACAGGTAGACGCTCTCCCTTTATGTCTTCAGTTATGTCTTCAACACCGTCTTCCTTAGGAGAAACAAGTTTAGAAGGTTACCTTCCACAACAAATTTTGACTCCTAGAAACACACCATCTGTGATCCTCTAATTTTGACATCCCAACAATAAATGTTGAAGAACCGAAGCCAAAGAGAGCGGACGCTGTCAAAGGCCAAAAGAAGCAGCGAAAAGCCGAAAGTGGACAAAAGACAGGCAAGTTGTCACCGTTCTTGCCTATTAAAGAAACCGAAGGGCAACATATTCCTCGTGAAGGTAGTCCTTTACCTCAACAGATTCTTACGCCCAGAAATGCTGATGACATTGTGCGAGAACATGGTAAGAAATATAGTTCCCACGAAAACGATGACAAATCAAGACACAGGCGGCAAAAGAAGCCCAAGGGTGACTTAATTGATAAAGATAAGAACTTACTGAAGATATACAGCAAGAAAGGAACAGATTCTCCAACACCAGGAATATCTACACCACAGTATCAACAGCTTGCTGGTACAGAGCAGGATCATGAAATATCTGACATTGAGGTTTAATGCAAAAAAGGAAACTGTTTATGAAATTCAGACCAACTTATTGCGGAGGATGATTTGATACATACATAAAATCTAACCACACGACCCTTTCATCGCTATGCTCTTTTTTAGAAAAGTGACTACAAATTAGGTTGCAACCAGTCGCTCTGCTTGATTATATTTCCTCAGACAATTCGGCAACTTGAAAATCATATTTGCAGAAATGCTTGACATTGTTCAAACTTTAATTTTTACGAACATATGCAAAACAGTAGGTTGCTGTTTTCAATTAAAAACAACATTGGGTGAAAATTTAAGAATTATTTTGACTTTTCTATATTTATTACAAAATGATGAATCATATCATGAAAGGAATAGAAAGGATGACAGTAAGTAAAGTTCATTGGTTCGGGATGTTTTAGGAACAATATTAATTTGGGCTGTAGAAAAAACAAGAAACAAAATATTAAGCTAGCTTATATCTTTATTAGATTGTAAAATGGTCCCGTAATATGTTGTAATATATAAAAATATCATTACTAAATTATTTACATGGCAATATAAAACGATTACAGCACAGTGAAATCAATGAAATGATTCTACACAAAGAAAATAAATATGTGAATAATAATATCATGAACCTTAGCCTGTAATAACCGTGGGCGTAAAGCAATATAGAAAAAAGCAAACACATTAACAATATTTAAAGTAAAAGATCACACATAAAATGTGTAAAATAAACTAAAGCGGAACCAATCTCAATGGATAAGATGTAATTTTTACAATGATAAAATAGTCTCTAAAATGTGAATTATTCTTAACAAAACACTAATTACAAAAGTCAGGGTTTTTTTTTTTTTTGTTTTTTTTTTCAAAGAGCAAACATCTTATCAAAATAATTAAAGTTGCAATACCTGTTATTTTGGGAGCAAAAAAAGCTTCTTTTGTTTCCAAAGGAAGTCAATAACTTAAGACGTTCTGTTTCAAGATGGTATTTGAAGCTCATTTCCTAGGTACTGCATTTATTTTGATCAATTAAGATGCCTGTTTCTAAGTGCTTCTAGACTGAGCTTACATTTTTTGAGCAAAAACAATCTAGCAGCACATGCTACATGTATCTATTTTAGGACACTGTATGTATAAAAGTTTAATTTGTTGCACATTTCAACTTGCAAAACATACATATGGCACAATAAAGGACACTGTATGTACAAAAGTTTAATGTATTGCATATTTCAACCTGCAACATACATGTGGAACAGTAAAGCACAAAGCCATGAATCAATGCATCCTAAAATATTTTATTGTTCAAAAATTCACTTGAAAAAAAGTTAAATCTTCCCATTACATCCTCGGGTGAATTTCATAACGTTTTTTACTAGCTAGACATTCAAGTATCATTTTAGCAGCAACGTTTATCATGTTGCCTTTCTCAAAATTTCTGTCGAGTACAATAGACACTGAACGGTCAAAAGTAGTTCTCTAAAGTTCAAATTAGTCTGCTAAACGGTGGTAGACCTCGCCCTGTTTTCCATCGATTTGATGTATTGAAATATGACGTCATGTAGGTATTTAAAATCTTCCTGAAACGTCCAGAAGATGTTACAATATTCAATTAAAGGTCATAGATTAAAAATAGGTAAATACATTTTTCAAGATTTTAAAATGTAAAATTGTTCTTTTTTTAATTAAATTTACCGAAATAACGATAGATTTCGAGAAGTCTGCTGTCAGTTCGCTTTTAATTTTTACTGAATACAACCTTGAAGTCCGAGAATTACGAGTGAGTTTGGCTCTACTTTATTCATAGAATGATTTTTTACAATGCATTTACATATTTTTCTCTGAGAAATTCGCGCTGATAACACAGAACAACATCAAGAATGAGTATGTCATTATAGATTTTGTACAGAACAAAATAAACCATAGGCTAGTCGTGCTTACATATAACCGATTTATATAATAAATTCAACTTCTCTATTCAATCTGAGAAACAAGGCAGGTGTCATAATTTTCTGTAGCAATATACCAAACAAAATTGGACAAGTTCAGAAATTAAGATTTCCCCTTAGAAGATGCAAGAAAAAACACTTACGAATGTTCTCACTGACTTGTCAGTTGCCTTGCCTCCGATAGCAACTATTCGGAGAATATCAGCATGTTTTGACTCTATTAGGATTTCAATAGCTGAAGCCACAAGTGTAAACAGAATAGCTTGTTCATGAAAATTCCTGCCAACAAAAAATGCATAAAAATTATTGAATTGAGATTTTACGAGTATATAGGAATTCTACATGAATATATAACGTAGGTGACATTTTTTCAAAACTATAACAAGAAAGATTTACAGTCTTAAAGAAGGTACCATCTGCAGGTTTAATGCAAATCTTAAATTTGTGCAAAGTATATTAAAGTTCATTTTTCAGCCTGTTCAAAAGTATAGCCATGATGTTTTTACTGAGCTGTGATAGTAGAAACAGTACCGATTTCAGTAAATCTAAAATGCATCATTACTTTGATACGCTCGTACATTTATCTTATTCTTAATCACTGCCTTTATAAATTAGTCTTGGTCAAAAGATATGGTCGCAGATAATAACTAATGTGATTACTACTTCTTTAATGACTCCCTAAAAATCTTAACATTTTAACAATAAAAAGTATTTATACTGGGAAAAACACCAGTTTTTATGCATACTTACATATAATTTACAAGAATAATGCGTTTTCTCTGTGCATAATTGATCTGCTGAAAGCGTTCTATGAACATCAACAGTGTGGGTATAAGTGGAAGTCTATCTTCCTTGTTCCAGAAAAAACATTCTAAATGTCTCACTGCACGCCTGTCTTTCGTCCCCTGAGACAGAAAATGAGTCAAAGAACTGAGTTTTCTGTCTACATTGGCTATCCATTTCAAAATATAAACGTTTACTATTTTGTTAACGAAATTTGAAAAATGTTAGTGAAGTATAATATACTTAAAGGATTGTTTTTGTATAAGTTGCTTGAATACTATTCATATAAGAATATAGGAGAGGGAATAAAATATCTATGAAAAAATGCAAAGACCCAGAAAAGCCATATGCTTTCTTTGTAACTGCGGTAGTCTATCATTGAACAAAGATTGAGTCTTAACAGTATTATATAGACTTATGGTCAGATATTTCTACATTGTCTTTTATCCACTGGACTTGGGTGGCAATGCTCAACTCTTCGTTGGCGTTTAAAATAAAACCATGTAAATGGTATAACTTACGAGTCTCTGTACAGTAAGTTTAGTCTCCTTATGGGAGCGATGAAGTTGTACGTCAATACACTCGACCACATCATGTCCGATAGTTATTCTCTCCCCTGGTCTCCAAGAAAACGATGCTTCCTGTTGGTAGAGACTATTCATTTAGTAACATTTTTTTGCCACTCCAAACTCTCGGGGATAAACTCGTACAAATATTCAATTAAGCTTCATTTCTTGTGATGAAAGATTACTATGAAGTTTGTTTCATCGACAACCTTTCATCGTTCAGCTCAATATACGGTTGATGAAGGAGACATAACATAACGGACGTTGTTCAAAAAGTTGTACAAAGCAGAAAAAACTTCTTTCAAAGAAAATAGTTCCAAATAACAAACTATAACTTGTTGTACAAACGGTATACTTCGAGCTAGTAATTAATATGCAAGCCCTTACCTTTCCTACAGAAATGATAGTTTCTATTTGTCTTTGTTGTAAATGATTCCAAAGAACTTCAGATGCAGCAGCTGAATTGACCAGAAGAAAACCGCTCAGATTGGCGCCAAGCTAACAAAAAAAACTAACGAAATAGTTCAGTCATTACAGGCACATAATAAAGAAGCTAACTGTTGATGTTAAATATGGGAAACTGGTACCGACGATAAATAATCTCAAATAGATAACGAAGCTGTGCTGTTTGTAAAAGTGAGATAAATAATTTGTAAAGGAAAACAATTTAAACTTTATTTTACAGCTTAAAAAATATAAGAGCTGGTTAGATGGTACAAGAATTATTACCGGCAAAAATTCTGGTATTCTTGTGGAGTTACTAGAGTCTACATGCACCTGAATGTCGACCGAGTCAACTGAAATGTTCATTTTACGGAGTGATTGAAACGTCCATTAAACTTTAAAAGATACACAAATGTTCTTGATTAGGGAAAAAAATTCGAAATAAGAGATCTTCATCAATTCAAATTTTTGGACACATTTTCTTTATGTATTCCAAAAAAGTTAAAAAGCGAGCAATTAAGAAGAAAAAAACACAGAATAAAAACAAAATATATCTTTGCAATGGAACTTGACTATCAACCATTTCATTTTCATTTCATTTTGTTATCAACAAAAATACTTCTTTCAAAATACGTCTTTTCTGATGTGGCTTTTAAAAGCTCTGAAGGAGAAAATACGATAAAATTGAGTGTACCTGCTGTACTGTAATAAGCATTCTTGGTATGGTCGTTTGCAGCTGCGGAATGATCACGTGGTCTCTGCACTAGGAATGACTGGAAAGAGAAGAATGCAGATGGACAGTGACGTATTTCATGTATCTGCTAAGGGATTCAGAAAAACCTTACTTAGAGTCATTGTGGGTAGATATTGTTAATAATCATAAAGCAGTTTTGATACAAAGTTTAGATCGTAATTTTATTTTCGCTTCATTTCTTCTATAACAAGAATGTAATTATACAAAACGGCAAAGTATAAGACTGGAAAAATGCTCATTTCAATACCTGGTACGAATCATATAGGAGTGTCCGTCCATCCGTGGTGGCTTCCTGTAACTGTTGGTATATCCTGTGAAAGTCGTCGTAATGTATGAGATTGGACTGAAGATTTACACAGTCATACATCCGCAGCGCTGACTGCTTACCTATCATAAACATTTATTTTACAGTAGAATGTTTAACTAAACCATTAGATAACCAAGACAGCCTTTTTTATCATTTGGTTATTTCGTAGGCTTCTACAATTGATAATTTAAGGTAAGATCAGTTATCGTCTTTTATTGTGGTATGTGCAGTATATTGATGTGCAATTATTATAGCTAACGGAAAAACAATAACAACAGAAACCAGCTCAATGTACCTCTCAGTCACACAAACAATAATATCTCCCAAAACAAAATATCATCTCACCAATCATTTGTGATTTGTTGGAAACAACATTCATTTTATGTACGATGTTAAATGGTAGAATGAATGGGAGAGTTCTTTTTTTCTTCAGTACATAAAACTCTTTTCAACCGTTTCCCATTTACATGTTTATAAATACTTATAAAAAATAATCATAGACCGTCATGTTTTGAAAGATAATTTGAAAATGTTTTATTCAGTATTGTAAATTTCAGTAACCTACCACGTGTACCGTTCGACACAGCAGGTTTCTCGACATTTTTTCCCAGGTGGTGTTGATCGTTGCGGCGTTCTGTCATAGACAGACGCTGTGTAGAACGTCTCAGTAACGATGCAAGCTCTCGTATGTGAATTGATTTACTAAAACAATCAGTGAAAATACTACATCTGTCATGAAATAATATTTGTCATAATTGTGATGCTGTTTTGTTTCCCAAAACAGTCCGCTTTTACCTTTCCGCGATATGAAATAAAATCTTCAATAATCTGAATTATTCCTGAGATTACATTCAGTTTTGTTTAGGCAAGTTTCTGCAAGAGACAACCGCAAAAGTCTTACCTTTTAGCTTGAAAATCGGTGTGTCAAATTATAAATCAGTTTTTGCCAGCTGTTCTATTTCTTTTTGTATGAGAAAATAATTTTTAAAGGCAATTAGTTTATTTCAGACAGAGCTAAGTTTCACCCAGATACAGGAAAGATTACAAAGATTGAAATTTCATCTTAAATAGCTCTGGTTCAAGAATGAAATAAGTTTCCCCCTTTATAAGACCAGTTTCGTACTTTGAAAAGTGAAAATGAATAGATTCTGTCTTTTTCTTTAATCATCAATACTTTAAAAGTTTTTTTACTTTTCCCCGTGATCTAAAGGAAGCAAAATGTACATACTCCCCCTGTTTATTTCTCCAGACAATCCATACAACAAACACTGAAATCAATGCTAAGGCAATGAACCCGGCAATGAACCCACCAATGGCACCACCATTAACCATGTTAACGTCACCATACGATCGTTCGTTCTTTCCTGTAATGTTATGATAAACATCAAATTATGTTAGTTATTGAAACATGGTGATAAACATCAGATTATGTTAGTTATTAAAAGGTGCTCCAAGATACCGAATTTGTCCTGTCTGAACGGGCAACAATCTGGAACGTTGTAATGTTTAACTCCAAAAGAATTTCAATAGCTGAAGGCACAAGTATTTAAACTGCCTTCTTTTGTAATTTCTTTGAAATTGTCTGGTTATACCTGATTCTTCTAATTAAAAACATTTCATATTTGACAAGAAAATAATGAATACAGTGCACTATAAATTTACTTTTAACATTACTGGGAAATTACTTTAATTTATGATATAACAAAAGATATTCATTATAGACAAGACACATTCAAAGAAACTTCTGAAGAGACCTTCTTCAACAACTTATTTCTTTATCAGCAGACAAATTAATCAAGAGATAGAATACACTTGTAAATTACTGTGTGGTATGATTTGACTAGTATTTCTTTACTTATTTTCGATAAATATAACATATATCCTTACTCGCATCGCATTTTAGTCCTGTCCACTCTGAAGCACACCCTTCCAAACAGTGTCCATCGCCTTGGTGGCACGTGGTGCCCGACTTGCAGTTGCCACAAACATACTCACAGTTCTTACCATAGTGGTTATACTTACATTCTTAAATAAGAAACAATCATTCAGCATTTTATGTAAATGAATCAGTGTAACGTATCAGAGCAACTTTAACTGGATAATTTGATTTTCAAATTAATGATACTGATTTATTTAGACGTAAAGTACTCCTACAAAAAGGGTTATATTATGTATCATATTGGGAAGGAAAGGAAAGATGCTGCAAGGAAATATACTTTCATGCTTCTCTTTAACCTGCAAAATAAATATTTAATATTGTTCATTAAGAATATCTGATTAAAAAGTGTCTTATATTAGCAATACCTTCCTGACACATTGGTCCAGTCCATCCAACCTTGCATACGCACGAACCGTCCGTCACAGAACAGTTAGTTTCACAGTTCGCCGGACAACGTCTCTGGCATTTGTATCCATAGTAACCAACAGAACATTCTATTAAACAAATATGATATGAAAATAAAAGTTAAACACTTTATTCAGACTAATCTGTGAATCCTGTTCACTATAATAAAGTACGTTTATATTTTACAAGGCAAGACTGTCGATGTTTAATTCAATTTATAATAAGCACTTTTTGACGAAACAACAGACTAGTGTATTTTTATAAACTAGATATTAGAACCTTTACATTGCAAAATTTACACTTACATGTCTGTAATACCCTAATTAATAAATCCAAATACAATGAAACAACAACCTTTCCTTTTATCTGCTTTTCTTCAAAGAAAAAAAACAAACATGCAAACTGCTCACTTGAAAGACGACCTTAAAATTACTTTACTTGAATGAAAAGTAGTATAAAAGCTGAAAGTTAACTAAGTAACTCACTATCTTGACATTTGGTTCCAAGGTAACCGTCATCACATTCTCCAGGGCATTTGCCAGTAACTGGGTCACAGCTAAACCCATTTTTACAGAATCCACAAAACTTTTCACAATTAACTCCGTAAGTTCCAGGGGTGCATGCTATAAAACATTGACAATAAATCAGCATATATGTTAGAAGCCATGTTACCAATACCTGTACTTTCCAATTATAAATTAATATATATAGAATTTATAGCCTCAAAATTTATATAATATATCAGGTCAGTACCTGTCAGCCTCAAAAATAGATATCTTAGTGTCTGTAGAACGAGTAGTGAGGCATGTTACAAGTTAAATTTTATACTAATGATTGTCCTTGTGTACTGCATTTGTTTCCATTGTTACTACTCTTATACTGCCACCTATAAATGATTAAGAAAATCAGATATGTAAAGTACTTTTATGACACTTTGAAAATCATGACATTTTATTTTTTATATTCACTAATCGCTTCAGAATGAAAGCATAGATAGATAAGTATTTTTCAGACAATTGTTGTTTTGTTTTATTTTTGATGATAGAGGTAATAAATTTTCCCTGAAATGCAATTGTTAAAACAAGCACTGCTGATTGTTTGATTTGTTTTCCTTTACTTGTAATAAAAAATAAAAGCAAGCATATCAGAAATGTTGGATGTACTTATCCTAGAGTTGTGATTTTAATCATCTAAGAACTTTAAAAAAATATGAACTAAGTCTTATCAAACTTCATAAAAATTAATTCTTTTTTTGTATTTGTAGACAAATCATTCTTAATAGTTTCTTTGAAATAAATCATGAAATACATTCTATAATTCTACTAAACACCTCTTGTATAAAATAGACAATATATATGTTAAAAGTAAACAACAGATAGAGGACAAAAGACCCGAAGAAAATTTGTCAGTTCTTAATAATAAACGATTTATTTGCAAACACATGTACACACGCCAGCTTAAGAGGCATAGAATGAAATCACGAGTTTTCCGTTTTCTTTAAAATTATGTAAATGAATTTTTACCGGATGTCAAGGTTTCGGTACATTAGATAAACTGAAAACATTAACATAAACCTTTACAGAGAGAGTTGTTGTTATACTATTTTTGGGTGTCTGGATGTACAGGCATTTACTCCAAATGAATACTTTCTGGATGTCTGAATGCATAAAGGATGTATTTCTGAACACATATTCTTCTTCAAATCATCTTTTTTCATTTTATACTGAATGAGCTAACAAAACAGATAAAACAGTTATACAGTATTTCACCGATTGATTGAATAGCATGTTGGGTATGTCCCTTTATCATAATCCCTCTAAGTCTGGCTACACGTATGTTTATATTTCCAGATTCAATCTATGTTATCAATCATAATATAATCAAGTAGAATGACAAGATAAGTTTGTAGGGTTTTACAAACCTTGAAAAAGAATGAAGAATGAAAAAGAATGGCACTTTGTTTTGTTTTGTTTTTTTTGTTTTTTATATCCCAAGTCTTAATTTTTTCTGGCCAACCCTAACAGTAAGATAATAAAAATAGGTATATCTACATATATGAACATGTTTATCTTCGGTACCGGTTTCCCATGTGCAGACGCACTTGGGTTTGGTTAATTTAGGTTGTGATAGGTACAGTAAGAAAAAAAATCATGTGTCCCAAAGTCATTCCTTGTACTTTTACCTGCTCTGCGTGTAGCACCAACACATGGAATTAAGTGGGTCCATCTAACTATTTGAGTTTTTTATTGTCAGTACCGGCTATCCATATGACAAACTCCCCCTGCAGAGATTAGTTATTTTTATGCTATGGAGTAAAGTGCAAGATACAGAAAGCATCCCGTTCCAGAGACACGCCTGGTTCTTTTACATGCTCAGTGTAAAGTACTGATACATGGCATTTCGGTTTAATGTCTCATCCGAAAGACAATTAATAATGTTAGTGGAAGAGCGAGGAATCAATCTCGTGACCCATGGGTTACCAGTCCAGAGCGTTTCCACTGGACCACTGATCCACTCTTGGTTTTGTCGGGTGGTTCTTCTATGTGAATAATTTTATGCTGTTATACCGATGTGACGTCATACACTTACCTTCTGTACAGTAGGTCCCTTGCCAGCCCGGCATACATCCTGTCAGACAGCTACCATCTGATTTCACACAAGGAACTGATACCAAAGCAGCGGCATTCATTGTTGCACAATATCCACACGTGTTTACACAATTAAATCCCCATTTGTATTCATCGCACTCTATTGTAGAACGACAATGTACATTGTACCAATACATACATGTATAAGTCAAATCACTTACAACACAGTATTTTATATACTGACAAGTGAATGTAAATGAAATGTACCTACATGACCCTGAGAACCACAGGTGCTGCATATAAATTTCAGAGGTCAATGAAACTGATTATCAAAAACTGTAATTAGATCATCCATAAAACTAATGCCAGATCAAGTGTACTTAGAGTACACTAGGAAAATGGAATTTTAAAGATGAATCAAGACGTTAAGGGTTACAAACCTGTTCTACACTGATGCTGACTCCCAAGACTCGCAGAATCTTCTACGTATCCTGGTGCACACTTCAAGTCACACCTTCCTGTGATTTTGTTACATGGCCCCGGCTTCGAGGAGTTTGCATAACAATTCCCACACTCGTAAAAACATTGATTTCCATACATTCCATCTGGACATGCTAAAAATATCAAATAGTTTAAGGTCGGCAAAATAGTGAAAATACTGATTGTGTCTATATGATATAACCAACAGTGTGAAACACTGATCTCTGATATTAACTGCCATTGCAAGAGCGTGTCTGCAGTTATGGCTTTGGCCACTTACATTTTGCTTGTCACTTATGTAAGGTCAGATATGTTGATCAAAATTTATTTTAAAAAAAAAGAAAATATAAATGAAAAAATGAATTCAACAGCTCGTGTTTCTAATTTTGTACTCAATATCATGTGGAGTACTAAAGATGATACATATACTTACATAGCATTGTAAAGTACTATACATACGTGTTACACACAGTGATCCTTGATAGCCTTCTGCACACCCATTCATACATGTTCCACTTAACTTTTCACAGGGCCGGTTGTATCTACAGTGTCCACAATCCATACATCCCAACCCATACTTGCCATCTTGACACACTGAAAATTGGAAATGCATGACTGAAAAATAAACTTTTTCATGGTCACATTTAACTTATTCAAATACCAAGCACAAGATAAGGTCTTGATTACCAGATAAGGCCAATGATAATGTGCTTGTTGGGGTGTTTTGATGTAAAAAGTTTAATCCACTGGCAGTACTTGTGTATCACTGACAGGGTTTCTTTGGCAATACATGTTTGACCCTAGCAGTTTTTTGCCAATATTAGAGTGTATTTCTTTGATAGATATTTACTGCTTCTACCCACAGGGATTCGAGTCGGAAAAAAGTTGTATCAAGCACTGTATCATACATGCTATATTTCTGGAGGTTCTATCAGGGAGATTTGGGTCCCAGCCAGAAAGAAATGTCGTTAAACCCTCAAGTGCACTATCAAATTCTCAAAAGCACTATCGTTTTTTCAAATGCACTATCAAATCTAGTCCAACTAAACAGACTTGTCGAAAAGGCATCGAGAAAATTTTTGACAGGCTGTCTTTCTGACATGATGTCTTTTTTATCCAACGCTTTGACAATAATAAAAAAATGTCTATAAATTAGGTCAAACCGTGTTTGCCCTTTGTTATTTTTCATACTTAAAAAAATACATATTAAACAATAGCCCTTTTGGAATTGGCATTTATTCGGGGAGCATCCACCGATTTCTTGTTAGGATATGATTTTAATCAGATTAACAACAGACATATCTACAGAACTTTTAAAAGGCTTTGGTCCTGCGTAAAGCTAACATTCTATTATCTTAACACCTTTGGCACTGAAAGAACTACGAACAAAAAATGAGACCAGATATGAAGCAGTTGAGTATTGAATTTCGCAACCCGAACATTGACTTTTCAGTTCAAAAGAGTGTTCCAAGAAGGTATAGAATATCAGCTGGAGACAGGACAAAAGCCTTTGAAAATGCCAGCTATGGTCATATTCCGGCGGTCATTCTACCAAACAAGTGTTCCTGGGTATCTAACCAGTTTACTAACCAATTTCACCGCAAGTGACTGACTACATCCTCACTTGTTTCAGACGTGAGGGACAAATGACCTTTTGACGCATTGTCTGAGAACAATTATCACGGGGATATTTTGCCGACCCTGATGGAGATCGAACCCTGAACTCCAGGATTTACAATCTGATGCTCTACTGATAGTCCTAGCCAGGCCGGCTATACATCATGGCGATGAGTCCTTCCTTTTGTATAACGATTCTGAAAAAGGAATACATGTAGTCATATTTTTTGCAGTAAAAACTTGTAATGGGTCTGTTCTGCAGCCGACATTTTCATTGATGTTACATTCAAATGCTGTGCAAAGTTTTTCACCAGACGTATAGTGTTCATGATCTTTAACATTGAATGATGGAAGAAGTTTCTTTGGATAAATGTCTGCAAATTATATTCAAAAAATGTCCGAAAATGATAACATTTTTACCGCAAATAAAGGATTTTTTCGCAAAAGATATGCATTTTTCCGAAAATGAAATCTCAGGTTCGTTTACAACATAATTTGGCATATTTACCACTCTGACACATCGGTGACTGGTACCCGGCTTCACACACCCCGCCATTGGGACACTCGCCATCATACCGGTTACAAGTAGCGTTATACTGACATTTACCGCACGTGCTTGCACATCCGTCGCCGTACTTGCCATGAGGACAAACTGTATTGTGCAAACATAGCGTGTATTCTTGCGGAGTTAGATGCATAACATCGACGTTTTAGTTGAAATTTTCATACTGTTTTTATTTTCATTTATGTGAAATGAGCAAAAAGTGTTTCCACAACATATTAAAATATTTCTTGGTTGCCATGCCATGATATTTAACGAAGGAACATTCAATTTGTTATTATATAAAATAATGCTTCAAGCAATGATATTTCAAGCCAAGATTAAAAATCGTGTATATCAGTTTCTTTCACACACACGCCCGTGCGCCCGCACTCGCTAACTTTCTTTTATACACGAAAATACATACTGGTATAGTCAGCTGAAGTTTAGTATTTACCGTGGTGGCACGTGGTGCCAGAGTAACCAGTTTCACAACCAGTCGGGCAGCGGCCCGTCGATTTATTACAGACTGGTGTGTCTGGATGACAGAACCCGCAATTATAATTACAATAATTGCCATACGAGCCGTCAACGCATGCTGAAAATAGACAGTGATCATTAACATTTACATCATTTCGATAACTTAATAATAAAGAACTCTGTGCATATTTTGACACATTAAACGTAGCATGCCAAACGCATTCTCGCTAAAGTAAATTTTTTACTAAAACATAATTTGGAAACGATCAGTTGTTTTTCAAAGCACCAAACTTGTGTTTCTATCAAATACTTCACACCTAAACGGCCAATCAGGATGTCAACATATTAAGCTATGACATCATGGTAGTTTTTTTAACTTGCATAAAATAAACGATTCCAGGATACATTCCTCTTATTTAAAAATATATCTGATATAATTATACATGCAGTCTTTCATATTTGACCGAATGACCTACACCACCTCAGTTGTAGATTACGATACATACCTCCGTACACGCCGACGTCACAGAGCACCAGGTTAAGTCGTGCGTGAAAAGCAGTGAATCTCACGGTTCTACCCTGTAGGCGTGTGTTACATTGAATATGCAATGGGTTATTGAATGATTCGCTGCCTTCATGACACATGCTCCAGGTGTTTTCCCCATCTTTCTGCACTTTAACTGTGTAGGAGGCTATCTTTCCTGAAATAGAAAGTAACTTTTGATTAACACAAGGCATAAAAATATCCCTTTTCTAAATATTTGTTTAGATTTACTAAATCTTCTTACTTAACTGTCTGTACATGTTGTCATGATGAGACGAAATTAGCAAAATCCCCTTATAATCCCTGTGACTGGTATTAACATTTTTCTTCTGTAGACATTTCAGGAAAATCGCTAAGACTAAATTCACGGTTTTTATTGAGCATATAAATATTTTTTAAATATAACAGAAGTTAAAAAACCTGGGATGCCTAAAATGATTATCATCACGGACGCAAAAATCTGTTTGTAACACATAATTAAACAAACATACCTATGCTTTCACTTCCAATATAAAGGTCCATACCGTCAATAAACATGTCCTTGTTAAGGTCTACGGACCACCAAGGGTCAGCCACAGGTGGACTCATGACCGTGCAGCTTGTCATATTATTATCAACGGCAACGTGGGCGGAGTGCGAGACCCATTCTTCTTTTTGATTGGCGTTCTTTCTATAGGCGTAATTATCTGCAGAAATAGGTAGAAACATGTTTATATGTAGGGGCTCTTTAGGTTACACATTTTACAAACAGATCGAAGATATGTCCACGTTTCTTCCCTGGACAATCAATTAATACTCTTTCGAGTGAAATACCGAACATGTGAAAAAAATCCAGGACAACTCAGAAATAGGCACGCTACATGTATCTTGCACTTTGTCTAAACTTCTTCAAGGGTGTTCGACATTTGAGAAACCGGTGCGGCTCAATAAAACTCAAATAGAATCTCACTTCAGCGCTTTTTATTAAGTGTTATGGTAAATTCGGGTCTTCGTTAATGGAATACTGAAGAAAAAAGAAATTCTACATTGAGATGGATCTACGTCTTAAGAAAAATATAAAATAAGAAAAAAGGTCTATTAGATATGGACTTAAAATAATTTACATTTATCGCAGAATTGACCGGCCATCCCTGGTGGGCAGAAGGCATCAGCTGGCACAATGATCGCTGGAAAGAAACATCTAACTATGATTATTTCGTTATCAATCAAAAAATAATTTAGATAAGAATGACTAGATTTCCCTCAAAATTGTAAAGGGAAATATTTACTTCAAATGCACCGTATTGGTCGCTTCCCGGAAACTGATGTCGAAAGTTTTGAACTCAATTTTTTTTTATATTTGCATTTCCTTGACATATTTGACAAATAACCGACGTAGCCTCAATCATGACCAGATGTGTAATCGTTCGCTTAAACTGTATCAACAAAATATACTAAGAAGACATCTACATTTCAATTTTCATTTTAGATCCAGTTGCTTTTCCAAAGTTGTTAAGACCTTTTCTCCTGTTTAAGTACCAATCAGGTCAAAAAAGAATGTAAACTTCAGATACTCATATACGAGTGTTTTGATGAAATAGAACAGAATAGCTGAAACTTGTGCGGGGTTTTGTTTTTCAATAAAACCGTTCACCTTTGATTTTCGTTTAAATAGTGTAAAAACAGAAGAACTGACAGCAGTGAAGATGACTGAAAATTCAATGTTTTCTAGGATGGCGCTCAGAAAACTTGAATTTTTCCATTTATACATGTTATACAGAGATATACATGTCATATGAATTATTTTGCTCGAATAGTGAAACAGTTATCATTCTCGAGAATGTTAATCATATATAGAAGCCAATGGCTATTTTGGCCATACCACGTGGTAAATGATGTCATGTAGGCTCTCGCAAGCAGATTGTTTGCCTCGATTCGGAGGAGAAACCCGTATTTAATTTCCTCATCAATTTTAATGGTATATAGCGCATGAAAAGCGGAATATTATGTCATCCACATTGGCCCTGGTGGTCCTTTTGTCAGAAGTACAGAATTTTCTATTTTCTAACATTCTGCGATAGCAAACATATTTTTACGAACTCCTTAATTCCCGAATGTTAAACAACTGTACAACTAATAAAAAAAATCATCATGACCTACATGTTGGGCACAAATTTCTGCTTCACATGCAATACATTCCCTTTAAATTGATGTAGAAATAAAATACAGCAGTTCTCTCCTCTGGATCGAGCCCAAGACATTATGCTTGCGACAGTCTAAATGACATCATTACCACGTGGTATGGTCACACTGTCTAATCTATCATATTTTCCGGTCCCTCCTTGCACACAGCTACACCAGAAACAGATGTAATCCTTCTGAAATTAAGAATCAAACAGGTCACTACCGTCACACTATAAGACCCTCTACTGAATTAGCCGGTAAAATAAGACAAGTCTTTCTCAATTTTACGGTAGTGAATGGCTATGAAAATAAATTCAGTAAAAACTTCTGCCCAAAAGAAACCACGCGAGGAAAACAGAGGGCGAAAGAGTCTGAGGAATGGTATATTACACTCAACAAAAGAAATTAAGGGTCAAGGATATACGACAGAAGTTCTTAAAGACATACCTTTTTTACTTGCTAAAGTTTATATCCAACAACAATTCATTATATCTGTGATCAATTTAAACTAAAAGTAACATGTGTTTCACAAACACAATAGCACGATTAATCATCAAAGACAACTGGAGACCTAGCTGGCCATTCCATGCGATCAACAGTTTGGTCGTCAAGGTACTGATTGAGGTTTCTCGCAGGGTGAGCTGTAGCATTGTTGTCCATTAACACGAATTCCTGGCCGATTGCACTAGCATATGGAATGACATGAGGTAGGAGAAACTCGTCAATATAACGTCTAGCAGTAACTGTGCCGTTAACAAACACGTGAAGATCTGTACGCCCGTAGTAATAAATGCACGCCCAAACAATAACAGAGCCACTACCAAACTTGTCATGTTCGGATATACAACACTCGCTGAAGCGCTCATTTCACTGACGCCATACACGCCAACGTTCATTATGGAAATCCAGGCAAAATTTGGACTCGTCGGTGAATAGCACATTACGAAAGTGAATGGCAATTTAACTTGATCTCTGGCAATCTTCAGACGGGCCGCACGGTGTCTTTGCTTTAAAGGAGGACGAACCACAGGACGGCTAGCACGTAATTTAGCGTCGTAGTGTCTGTTTTGTGCCGAGATTCGAACACCGGAAGCAGTTTGGAAGTCTCTTTTTAAAACAACAGCCGAGCAAAACCTATAGCGTTTTGCCAGGACAGCGATGGCACGATCTTCCCGAGCAGATGTTGACCTTGGACGTCCACTTTCCAGGTACTTTTGCCAAAGTCATTGGATAACACTTTGGCTAACACCATGCCACCTTGCACTGCGTTTGTCTAGCCAGCAGACGACCGACTTCTCTGGCTGCCTCAGACTCCGACATGTGTCTTCTACGCATCATAGATACTTCTCACTAATCAGTTCTATAGTGAAACAGATGATTCGAATCAATAATTCAAATTAAAACCTGTGCATGTCACGGTGACTTTATTCTGCACATTTGATTTTCACTTGATTTTGAGGGGTGGGTGTGTTTGCACGGACCTGCACGGGATAATAAAGCTGTTACGGGTAGATAAACACATATATACAGTATTGGTGTGTCTAAAGTAAAACACAATTTTAACTTTTACATGAACATTTTTGCATTTATAAAATCTATGAACCTAAGTCTTGACCCTTAATTTATTTTGTTGAGTGTATAAAGGTTCCAACCCTTAGGTTGGCGCCCGTGTGGTATATATGCTCAGTGTATAACTGCCTCGGCATTTAGTATTCAAATAGTCAAGAATAAAATCCTAGCACTATCCTGGTACACTCACCGTTAAGCTTTATTCAAGAAATACCAAAGAAACAGGAAAATTCTTGAATGACCAAATATACCTACTCCACGTTAAGCCCTGACATCTGAGATCTATCCACAAATATATACAGACCTATGAATTCCCCGCCCACAATTAACGACACTTCAAAAAATGAATAAGACATAAGATATACGTAAATTTCAAGAGAAACATTTCTAGGGTGTACAAACCTCCGCATAAAGAAACCTAGTCAAGATACTAAATGACCAACAATTGTTTGCAACAATTAGCCAGTTTTTCCAAAAGGCAAATATCTCATAGCAAAGAGAAATAACCTCTAAATTTCCTTTCAAAACGTTTTGGGAATATGCATTTACGAAAACAACTCATTTCGCATACAGTTCTTTACTATACACAATAACATACGAAAAAACATACAAAGTCTGTAACACTGTTCAAAAACAATAGTTACACTTAGTGGCATTGTTTAAAAACCAAGCGCTCAGATCAACTGGGAGTAAAAAAATGAGCTAAAATGGCCGGACTGGTAATCCACGGGTGGCGAGTTCGCTCCTTCACTACCATTAATTATTATCTTTATGATGAGATGTTAAATCGAGAATCCATGTGTCAATGCTATACACTGAGCGTGTAAAAGAACCAGGGGTGTCTCTTCAATAGAATGCTTTCTGTATCTTGCACTATCCCAGCTAACCTAAAATAACTAACTTCCTTCTTCTTCTTGATAAAGATAAATAACTTTTCGACTATGCAGGTATCATTTCGAAATCATCTAAATTTGATAGTTAAGGACAGGTAACATGGGTAAAGCGTTAATACGCAGGCAAGCGTGACCGGTCTGAAATTAAGTTGTTTGGCTAAGATGTAGTTATAAGGAACCCCCTTGTCCCCCCAACCCCCTCACCACCTTTACCTATTCATGTTAATGCAAAGGAAATTTGAAACACAGTGACATGTAAATGAACCTTAGATTAACTTGAACGAGCTCTTTGTAAAAGGAATACTTCCCTGCTTAGCAAGAGATCTTTGACACATCCAGACATACTGACTTGGTCAATCTGGTTTTGATCTCATTTGTTGACTGGTGTACCTATTTATGGAAGCCAGTGCCAAAAAATACAGCACTTTTTCCCATTTTGATATTTTAAATAACCCTTTTAAGACATGCTGGGAGAAATGTCGTGGCCCGATTTCCAGTACCGAAAGGCACAAATAATTCAAGTCACCATTTACTAGAAACTTAAACAAAACATGAAAATGCAGCGCGTATTCTGGTATCTGTCATAGATACTCTAGCAGATTTAACACTGTTTTATATCGTAGAAGATTGTCGCGCATGTTTACATATCATAAAGTTTATTCTTAATAAACGCTCAAGATGCTACCTTGAAACGGGAATATTTAACTTAGAAAATTTATTCTTATACCTACAACATCTCTATTTAATGGAGAACATTATATTCGCATTGTCTATATCTTATAACAAGAATAACTGCGTATATTGCATTCATATTTCAACGTTTTTGATATTTTTTGTGTTTAAATACGTCTGATAAGTGACAGAGAAATTCAAGAAAGAACAATCGTCAGATTTCTGTTTTAAGATAAAGAAAAAGAATCATTCAACAAATAAGTTAACGGATTTAACAATACTTTTTGTCCGTTACGCATGCATGATTCATTAATTCATGGTTTACAGGAAAACGTAAATGCATTATACGTGTCACAGATGCATAATTATTATGTAGTTTTAAAAATTGAAAAAAGGAGAGAAAAAGTTGAAACTTTCATCTCTAAAGCAACTTACGCGGGGCGCTGACGAACATTTAAAAGCTAACATTTGACATTTCAGTAGATCATTGTTAAGACCTTAAATCAATACGGCTATTCACCCCGATGTAGACGATTATTTATGACAAAGTTATATTAGTGGAACAAAGACTATCCAAAGCGTGTCGTGTCTCAACAAGCCATGACATTTTTTACTAATGGTATATTTATTGGAAATTGAGAACACTCTTTTATTAATTTTTCTAAATAGATGTTAATATTATTATTTCATTATTATCATTATCATTGTGTACTACTTGTATGTATTTGTTATTAAAATCTGTAGAAACTTATTCATCGCTCATTTAAATGCAGGGTCAACATGCCCAGTGCTTTAAGGATTGGACAAAAACTTTGTTTCGATCATTTAATTCAGTACAGAAAATAAGGAAAGTATGAACGTTTGATGTTTTAAGTCATGAATTTTGAATAAAACGTCCAATTAATGACGTCACAAAACTGTACTATCGAATTCAGATTTATCTCCAAAACAGTAAAAGATGAGCATTTTAAACATAAGGTTTTCAAATCAGAAGCGAGGTAACTTTCATTCGACATTTTAAAATGAGTTTAAAATTGGGTAACGGTAACTAAAAAGTTGTTTCTAATACTAGTCAAGAGTTCCTCGAACGTAGGAAAAAGGTGCAATCCTTGTCCGTTTGTATTGGTCCCTAAATACAGCTTAACCAGTTTTGATATAAGAATCGCTGCCGCCATTTCTATTTTATTAACGCTCAAAGTTTCTAAAGGGTAAGTTCGCGTTTGTTTATCTTGACGTTTCAATGTATGTAATTATTGGGGATAAATCTTACGTTTAAATCAACTTTAAATAACCTAGCATTTAATGGTCAGTATGTGTTTGAGAAAATAAACACAAATCTGTTATGAAAAGAAACGTTTTTTCTTTCAAAGGGACATTAATCTGGGACAAAAATTACAGTTACCTGCATCGTGTTACTTCTCTTGTATCGTAACTACATATACCATCAAAGAGATAAACCAATACCAGAAGGTGCGTTTAATACATAGGGGATAATATTACGAGTGTTATAAAGTTACAACCACCTTAAATGGTATATCAACGGGATTTATTTTATTCAAAACAAAAACAGACAAAAATCTTTTGTACCCAGTTGACAGCAAGCTAAAAATGTTACAGTATGAGACGAATGAAAGGGTAATCACTTCGAAGACGAGACCCAGTAGAATAAGGGAGATAGTTTACTGCAATGACATTTCCCTTAACGGTAACGACTACTTTGAAAAACAAAAGTGTTCACAGATCACAATTATGCCCTTATATCTGATAAAGTTTACTTGACTCTGATCTTGGTTGTAGCTGTACTGCTACATTCATGGATCCACAGCATGTCCCTTAAATCTTATAAAAATAGGATTTATCGACGTGCATTTTTATATACTTGTTTATGGTGAAAGTATAACTGCAGTTCTTTGTGAGGGGTCAAAGATTCATCAATTAATGCAAAAATAAAGAGATTTTACTGGTAGGGGTCAGGGATTCCACCATTCAGTGAGTTGAAAAAGAATGATAATGGCAAAATTGGTTACTTCAGATAAAAGCGAAAAATAAATTTCATATACCTCAGCCTATTTTTAATATACATTTTTTTGTTCATTTACTCGCGTTCATATATACGTATCAGTCACAAAGCGTTGTATTTTGATAATTTTATTTTAGAAATGATCGTACTAATACGCAAACGTTGCTATTTAATCAAAAGAATTTTGCTATGGAAGATTAAGTGTCAACAGTTTACATGCGTGACAAAAACATCTCATTAGTTCAACAGAGATATCAGTTTTACTTTAAACCTATTTACGATCTTTGTATTTAATTTCACTTTGCGTAAAAACAAAAGAACTTGTTATTATACATGAAAATAAGCGCCTGTAGTAACAGTTATACTGTGTACTTAGAAACAATTGGCCGTGAAATGTACAGTAGAACAGAACGACTAAAATGCAAAACAAATAAAGTTGATGTACACGTTTTAAAAGTTTTAAAAAACGGATAACTTTTTTATATCGTTTACTATACTTGTCTTTGGATACCCATATTCCGTCCGAAAATGGGAGAAGACAACCTTCAGCTGGTCGAAAAAATACAGAAGAGTGCAGGAAATTTTCTCAAAATCTAATCAAATATAAAATTGATTTTCTTCCAAAAAAATCAGTTACATAATCTGTCCGGATGTAAAATTCTCTTTTGTTTGTTTGTGATGCTGGAAAACAGGTCATCTTGACTTATTCATCATTTTGTCACCTTGAATGGAATAATTCAAAACTCTGACACCTGAATGGCCTATTTTAACTTGAGTTCACATTAAACAAGTTAGGAAACAGATGAGCAAGAGGCAGTCCCAGGTGAAAACAAACATGGAATATATAATTATATATATATGTGTTATACATATTTAGTGTCTATTTTTCAGTGACTTTTGGGTTTATTACTTTAAAAGGTATATTTCTTTTTAACAAAACTCCTTTCATATTGTATTACTAAATTCTAAGTAACAAATTCAAAAGACGTGGAACGTACAAGATTATCACAGTGATATTGAGAAAAGGGTAGCAGTAAACAACGTGGCAGGTGTTATTTTTTTAGATCTTTCTTTTTTTGCGGCGGTGCTTTTGAATATAAACAATTACCAAATAGTTATGTCAGAATTTCGTATCTGAATTCGATTAACAGTTACTGCTAGTCAAAATGAAAGATTTGTATTTCATGGCGTTTAAAAGGTGTATTAATATTAGATTTAACTTACCTGTGAAACTTAAAATCACGACTACAATGACTCGAAATAAGTAAATATCCATTTTCAGCTACTGGCGATATCCATACAAGGTTTAATACTGTATATCTAATTGGGCTTCTATGCAAAAATGGCCGACAGTTGAGATACTTTTGTTTAGGTATGAAACCACCAATTCAGTCTACTGGAGCTAAAGAAATGGTACCCGCATAATGGCGGCTAGAAATAGTTCTCAGTTTTCTTGGCTATTTTTAACATTTTTGCCCTAATCTGTGTATTTTTTTTTTGGTGGAATCATTTTGTTTGACTATTTCTGAGTGTGGTAGCAATTTTATGCTCAAATGCATTCAGAACAGAATTCACAATGTGAAATTGTTTCACATACCCCAATCTGAAAATTAGCTAAGATTTTTTGTTAATTTTATGGGTAAGTTCACACGAGCAGAAATATCTTTCTTGTTTTAAACACAACCCACACTTTTCTTGCTATTTTTCATGGGTACAGATATAGATCTACAAGAATATGTAAGTTAAAGCTATTTAAAAAAAGGTTTTGCTATGTTTTGAAGCCCTGTGAACTTTATGAATTTTATATAGAATAAAGAAAGAATCGATTTGGTGGTTTCACACCTATTTTACCATTGATGCATCTTTTAGGTTACACACAACTAAATCAAATCCTACAGTTTTTCAATGTGACATCAAGTCCCAATCTCACTTTACTAGCTTCTGAAGATGCTACCTATGTCGATTTCTTGGAAGAATCAATCACGAGAAACAATTTCATTCAGATGTTTTTATAGCATGACCAATCAACTTTTCCGGTGCATCGTCTTGAAGGAGATCACCCCAGTCACTTCGGTATTTTTATTACAATCTGTCGAAATTTTCTATTTATTTTAAAACGACAAAAAAGTAGCCAAGAACTGTCCGTCACACTTATGCCTAATCTAAATTTGTTCTTCAATATATGTGTTGTTTACAAGTAAAATGATTTTCAGAACAACCTTTCCATTTTTGACCAATCAGACAGCTTTGTCATCTTAAAGCTCCGCACAAATCCTGCACAAAATTGACTGGTTCTCGACAATACTGATTTGGTGGTGTATAACAAATGGCCGAACACAGCTGTACAGATAAATAAATGACGCATTTAATAAAGGGAGATAATCGACTGCAAACGGTACCAGTTGCAAAATACTTCATTGTCCTATACTCTTCAGTGCCACAACTGACGTCTTCTGAAGAGGGTATGAGCAGGTACGTATATTAATATATGTACCATGTATGAGGTTTGATCTTAAAACAAATGAAATAAAATTACAATTAGAGTTACGACAGCTATGAGATCGGCAATCGACATTCGACATTCAAAGTACAGCTGTGCAATCAACTTCAGCTATGCATTCAACGAATGTAAAGCTGTGCAATCGACATTCAATTCAAAATATAAAATTCCTGAATTTAGAGCTAGGCAATCGAAGTTCAGCTATGTTTTCAGCGAATGTAGATCTGTACAATCGATAGCAAGCTCTACATTCAAAATACAATATTAATGAATGTAGAGGTATGTGTTCAACCAAATGCTCTGCATTCAGCGAATGTAAATCTGTGCAATCGACATTTAGCTCTGCCTTCAACGAATGTAGAACTTTGCAATCAATATTCAGATCAACATTCATAATGCAATATTCCTAAATGTAGAGCTATGCACTCGACGTTCAGCTCTGCATTCAGCGAATGTAGAGCTGTACAATCGACGTTCAGCTCTGCATTCAGTGAATGTAGATCTGTGATATTCAGATCAACATTCAAAATGCAAAATTCCTGAATTTTAAGCTATGCATTCGGCGTTCAGCTCTGCATTCAGAGAATGTAAAGTTGTGCAATCGATATTCAGCCCTACAATCAAAATACAAAATTCCTGAATGTAGAGCTGTATGACATTTCGACATTCAAATCATTTTCCTTCAAAGAATTACAGCATGTTCACTTTTGCATTCAGGATGAGAGTTGAAGAATTCTATTCAAGTACAATTTCAAAATGTAAACTATGCAATCGAGTTCAGCTCTGCATTCAGCAAAGAGGCAATCCGGACATTACAATGTATGCTTACGACACATTCAGCTCATCTACATTCAAAATAAAGTATTCAAAATTATTCTTGAATGAAGAGCTATGCAATCGGTTTTCAGCTCTGAATTCAGCAAATGAAGAGCTTTGCAATCCAACATTCAGCTCTACATTCAAAATACAATATTCCTGAATGTAGAGCCATGCAATCAACGTTCAGCTCTGGATTCAACGAATGTAGAGTTTAGCTCTACATTGAAAATACAATATTCCTGAGTTAAGAGCTATTCAATCGACGTTCAGCTATGCATATAACGAATGTAGAGCTGTGCAATAGACATTCAGCTCTACATCCAACATAAAATGTTCCTGAATGCAGAGCTATGCAACAGATGTTCTGCATTCATCGAATCAATATTCAGATCAACATTCAAAAATAAAATATTGCTAAATGTAGAGCTTTGCAATCGTCGTTCAGCTCTGCATTCTGCAAATATAGAGCACTGCAATCGATATTCAGCTCTACATTCAAAATACAATATTCCTAAATGTAGAGAAATGCAATCGACGTTGAGCTCTACAATCAACGAATGTAAAGTTATGCTATCAACGTTCAGCTCTGCATTCAAAATAAAACTATTCCTGAATGTAGAGCTATTCAATTGATGTTCAGCTCTGCATTCAACGAATGTAAAGCTGTGCAATCAGCATTTAGATCTACATTCAAAATAAACTCTTCCTGAATGTAGAGCTATGCGTTGACTTTCAGCTCTGCATTCAACGAATGTAGAGCTATGCAATTTATAATCAAATCAACATTTAAAATGCAATATTCCTGAACGTAGAACTATGTAATCGACGTTCAGCTCTACATTCAACAAATGTAGAGCTGTGCAATCGTCATTCAGCTATGCATTCAACGAATGTAGAGTCGTGCAAACGATATTCAGATCAACCTTCAAAATGCAATATTCCTAAGAGTAGAGCTATGCAATCGACATTTATCTCTGCATTCAACGAATGTCGATCTGTGCAATTGACATTTAGCTCTCCATTCAACGATTGTAGATCTGTTCAATCGATATAAAGCTTTATATTCAAAATACAATATTCCTGAATGCAGAGCTATGCAATCGACGATCACCTCTGCGTTCAGCGAATGTGGAGCTGTGGAATCAACATTCAGCTCAACTTTCAAGATTAAAAGATTCCTTAATAGACCACCCCATACTAACCTTACAAAAAATTTGACATGTATATTAAAATTGAATTTACGTAAATACCGAGCAAGCTTTTACTTGCATTCAGACTTTGATACAATGCAAAGACAATTAATTTCCCGGTTAATATCGAGGCAACTCTGAGATTAAAATACTGTTGGACAATGCTAATCAGTAACAAGTTAGCTTTTTTATCAATATACAGAAAAAAAATAGGAAAACAGATTATAGTATTGAGCTTATTATAGAGCCAGCTTTTGTGTAGTTCAATCGAATTGAGGGTTGCATTTGATATTAGGTAGGTTCCGAAAAAAGTAACATGTTTGTGGATATAACACCAGTTCTGACTGTTCCAATTTGATCTTAGGGCTGGGTCATCTCATCTAGACTTTTTAAATGACTGTCTCAGCCTTGAAGTGAAGGGATGTTCGCTCCCAGTCACGGGAATCGCATTTTTTCAATATTCATGAAGTCTGGTCGACGTAATGATTAATTTTACTTAACCTTCACGTTTGTTTGAACTACTGTGATCTTCATTCGAATGTCGTTTAACCCGAACAATTATTTCGGAACTGACTGTATGATCCCAGTCAAAACTTGCGTTGTCATATTGAAGTCGATCATAGAATTGACCCCATATACCAGCTTGTAATTTACATTTTCTTTCATTCGATCTTCGATCTACAAACTGGATTGTTGTCATGAAATTGCGTGTCATGATATCTGTCTCAAAGCTGCCAAATTGTTACTACATTATTGAAAACAAATTAAAGAGCTTGTTAGATATTCAACACTGTAATGAACTTGACTAGTGGACCTCTGCCATCTTGGTTAATGACCAAATGGTCAATATTGGCACCGCCTTAGGCTTATATACTGTTATCTATGAAAAACTTTAAGAAATCTTCTTCTCTAAAAACAACTAGACACAGAGCTTTTTAATTTGATGTGAGGCATCGTCTAGTATACCTTTACTAGCATTGTTCAATTATGTCCCCTGGGTGAAAATTAGCCCCACCCCCACTTGGATTATTTGCAAAGACTTATATAGCAAAAAAAGACTTCTAATGTGAACGCACAAAGCATAGCACTCACTTAATTATTTAATTACATGGGTACTTCCTTCTCCCCCATGAGAAAACCACCCACTGTTACATCCCCGCCCCCAAAAAAGTTATTTTTTATTGATGTTTTGTTTATTTATGTGTAGAAGGAACTTTCCTTTCTTCCCCCCCCCCCCCCACGACTCCACCCCGTCCCAAACATTTTTTGTATTGTTTTTGTTTTCCATGTGTAGGTATTTGCTTCATCCCCCCTCCCCCCGCTCCCCCACCCAAAAAAAATTATTTTACGTGTAGGTACGTACCCACCCTCGACCAGACACAGATTTCCCCTGCACCCCCCCCCCCCCCCCCCCCCCAACTTCCCCCCTCCGGCCAAAAAAAAAACTTCTTTTTTTCTCTCTTTTCGTTTCCCTTTCGCTTTTTCTGGGATTAATACGTACTTTAACATTTTGGATATGTAGGAACTTGCATGCCCATTTTCGATAAATAAAACAGACAAGCACATTGGAGCCGCTCCGTGGTGCCCATCTTTTTACTTGCAACTTGTATTCAAAACCCATTACATTACTACCATGATTATCTTTTTAGTACTGGTCACATTGATATTTGACCAAATTCAATAATGCGTGTTGGCATTGCCTTATAACTTACATATATACACCATAAAAAAGATAACGCTACTATTTGCCAACTAAAGACTTGTTTTTCGGGGGCATCCGTGTCCTACAGACACATGTCTAGTCTTTACATGTTCTGTAGTGCATTTTGTATTCGAGTGTAAACTTACGTGGTCTATGATACTTCCTTGTATCTGTAAGTTGAGTCCAATAAATTTGATTCTTCAATAAAAGACTGAGACCGCACCTATGGATGAGAATGTAATCATACCAGGTTATATCTCAGTTTTAATACATTGTTTTGCAATTTTAAATGCGCAATATGAGAAACGTACATTCTCCGTTTACGTCAAACAGATTAAAAGCGGCGCTTGATAAAATACACATATCAGGGCATTCATACTGTCAGGTTAATAATAAAATGAACGAAACACGAATATTACCCCTCACAGAAGTTTATAAGCAGTTAGACGGAAAAAAGCATAATGTTTTCATTTTAGTTTGGATAACTGTCAACTCAAGCTCCTAAATCAATAAATTATGGGTGTGCATATTATTATGAAGGAAAACTTTGTAAAACGACTGAAATAAAGATATATTATATATAAGATATATTATTTTCACTGAAAGAGAGTTTTAACATTTCATTAAATAGCCACAAGCTACCTTTTTAGAAACGTGTTTATGTATAAGTATGTGAAGTTGGCTTGTACATTGTGCATCGTAGTTCAGCTTGTAATTCGCCAATTACAAGCTAGTAGTTGGGTATTCAGCTTTTAGTTCAACCCAGATACAACAGCATACGTTATATTTGAACTACAAGCTAGTAGTTGGGTATTCAGCTTGTAGTTCGGACCAAATCCTTCAGCATACATTATATTTGAATTACAAGCTAGTAGTTGGGTATTCAGCTTGTAGTTCGGACCAAATACACCAGCATACATTATATTTGAATTACAAGCTTGTAGTTGGGTATTCAGCTTGTAGTTCGGACCAAATACATCAGCATACGTTATATTTGAATTACAAGCTTGTAGTTGGGTATTCAGCTTGTAGTTCGAACGAAATACACCATCATACTTTATATTTGAATTACATGCTAGTAGTTGGGTATTCAGCTTGTAGTTCAGCCCAGATACACCAGCATGCGTTATATTTGAATTACAAGCTTGTAGTTGGGTATTCAGCTTGTAGTTCGGACCAAATACATCAGCATACGTTATATTTGAATTACAAGCTAGTAGATGGGTATTCAGCTTGTAGTTCAACCCAGATACACCAGCATACGTTATATTTGAATTACAAGCTTGTAGTTGGGTATTCAGCTTGTAGTTCGGACCAAATACATCAGCATACGTTATATTTGAATTACAAGCTAGTAGATGGGTATTCAGCTTGTAGTTCGAACGAAATACACCAGCATACTTTATATTTGAATTACATGCTAGTAGTTGGGTATTCAGCTTGTAGTTCAGCCCAGATACACCAGCATGCGTTATATTTGAATAACAAGCTAGTAGATGGGTATTCAGCTTGTAGTTCGGACCAGATACACCAGCATACACAATATTTGAATTACAAGGTTGTAGTTGGGTATTCAGCTTGTAGTTCGGACCAAATACATCAGCATATGTTATATTTGAATTACAAGCTAGTAGATGGGTATTCAGCTTGTAGTTCGGACCAAATACACCAGCTTACTTTATATTTGAATTACAAGCTAGTAGTTGGGTATTCAGCTTGTAGTTTAGCCCAGATAAATCAGCATGCGTTATATTTGAATTACAAGCTAGTAGATGTAATTCAAATATTGTGTATGTTGGTGTATTTGGTCCGAACTACAAGCTGGATACCCAACTAGTAGCTTGTAATTCAAATATTATGTATGCTGTTATATTTGGTCCGAACTACAAGCTGGATACCCATCTACTAGCTTGTAATTCAAATATAACGCATGCTGGTGTATCTGGTCCGAACTACAAGCTGAATACCCAACTACTAGCTTGTAATTCAAATATAACGCATGCTGGTGTATCTGGGCTGAACTACAAGCTGAATACCCAACTACAAGCTTGTAATTCAAATATAATGCATGCTGGTGTATCTGGTCCGAACTACAAGCTGAATACCCAACTTCTAGCTTGTAATTCAAATATTATGTATGCTGATGTATTTGGTCCGAACTACAAGCTAAATACCCAACTACAAGCTTGTAATTCATATATTGTGTATGCTGGTGTATCTGGTCCGAACAACAAGCTGAATACCCATCTACTAGCTTGTAATTCAAAGATAACGCATGCTCGTGTATCTGGGCTGAACTACAAGCTGAATACCCAACTACTTGCTTGTAATTCAAATATTAAGTATTCTGGTGTATTTGGTCCGAACTACAAGCTGAATACCCAACTACTAGATTGTAATTCAGACATTGTATATGCTGGTGTATCTGGGCTGAACTAAAAGCTGAATACCCAACTACAAGCTTGTAATTCAAATATAATGTATGCTGAAGGATTTGGTCCGAACTACAAGCTGAATACCCAACTACTAGCTTGTAATTCAAATATAACGTATGCTGTTGTATCTGGGTTGAACTAAAAGCTGAATACCCATCTACTAGCTTGTAATTCAAATATAACGCATGCTGGTGTATCTGGGCTGAACTACAAGCTGATACCCACTACTAGCTTGTTTATTCAAATATTGTGTATGCTGGTGTATCTTGTCCCGAACTACAAGGCTGAATACCCATCGTACTAGCTTGTAATTCAAATATAACGCATGCTGGTGTATCTGGGCTGAACTACAAGCTGAATACCCAACTTCTAGCTTGTAATTCAAATATTATGTATGCTGATGTATTTGGTCTGAACTACAAGCTAAATACCCAACTACAAGCTTGTAATTCATATATTGTGTATGCTGGTGTATCTGGTCCGAACAACAAGCTGAATACCCATCTACTAGCTTGTAATTCAAAGATAACGCATGCTGGTGTATCTGGGCTGAATCACAAGCTGAATACCCAACTACTAGCTTGTAATTCAAATATTAAGTATTCTGGTGTATTTGGTCCGAACTACAAGCTGAATACCCAACTACTAGATTGTAATTCAGACATTGTATATGCTGGTGTATCTGGGCTGAACTACAAGCTGAATACCCAACTACTAGCTTGTAATTGTAATATTGTGTATGCTGGTGTAGTTGGTCCGAACTACAAGCTGAATACCCAACTACTAGCTTGTAATTCAAATATAACGTATGCTGATGTATCTGGGTTGAACTACAAGCTGAATACCCATCTACTAGCTTGTAATTCAAATATAACGCATGCTGGTGTATCTGTATGAACTACAAGCTGAATACCCAACTACTAGCTTGTAATTCAAATATACGTATGCTGTTGTATCTGGGTCCGAACTACAACTGCAATACCCATCTACTAGCTTGTAATTCAAATATAACGCATGCTGGTGTATCTGGGCTGAACTACAAGCTGAATACCCAACTACTAGCTTGTAATTCAAATATTAAGTATGCTGGTGTATTTGGTCCGAACTACAAGCTGAATACCCATCTACTAGCTTGTAATTCAAATATAACGTATGCTGATGTATTTGGTCCGAACTACAATCTGAATACCCAACTACTAGCTTGTAATTCAAATATAATGTATGCTAAAGTATTTGGTTCGAACTTCAAGCTGAATACCCAACTACTAGCTTGTAATTCAAATATAACGTATGCTGATGTATCTGGGTTGAACTACAAGCTGAATACCCAACTACTACCTTGTAATTGGCGAATTACAAGCTGAACTACGATGTACAATGTACTAGCCAACTTCACATACTTCCACTTTTTATGTATGCATAATTACTGTCAATGATAAACTGCGCTGATATTATGAAACATTTCCCCTTTTGCGTTATAAAATAGAGCACTGATACACTATTAGAATTTCAGAAATGGTCATGCTAAAATCTAGCATTTATTGACTTTACTACCGAATCTGTTCTTAGTTTATCAGGACTAATGACGAATATGATACAAGTGCTTACTTATCTTCTGAACAAATATTAAAACGGTAAAAGAATTAACGAGTAAGACGGACAGAAATATGGATAGCAAATTTATTTTGTGTATTTACTAATGTTATTTCCTTCAATATGATAACAAGCTATGGAGTCAAAATAAAAGTGGATAGGTTTCAGTGCGTTTCAGTATATTATATAAATTGGACTATATCAGAAACATATTGTGAAAAATAAGCTTTAATGATTTGAGACAATAAAAACGTACTCTGAGAATAAAACAGTAATCGTCCGTTTAGAGACAGTTGTGTCTGTCATCTTTTTACACTAGAATTTACGTTTGTTTCTTAAACTAATACTTTTAAGCTATATTTTCGTATACCGAATGTTCAGTGCGGGATACGAGGATGTTCTATCAACGATGCACCCACAAATAATCGGATATTCTTTTATTTGAAAAAAAAATCGTTCTGATGCCAAGGCTATAGCAATGGTTCCGGAGAGTTTGAATCAACTGTAGAAATAAAATGGCATTTGTTCTGAATCCAAATTTGGTTCAGCGCTGAAACCCATTTTCAATTATACTGTTTCGATCAGAAATACATTACATTTCAATTCTTCCTTTATATATTCGTTTTAGGAATTCTTACAACGTTATAGAATAAAAATACACATCAAGAAGACTAAATTACTTTCCTGCAAACACTATTTAAATGTGCAAAATGATTCCCTTTTATTGTAACGTTTTTGCTAGTTAATTAACGGAACATGAACCTAGAGTAAGGCACTTGCTGCTTTGTTTACATCTGACCTATTGTGAATGAAAAACCTAACACAAAATATTAATTGTGTAATCAAAACAGAATCTTACAATGCTAGTAAAATGGGCATTTGCCTTCGAATGTTTTACACATCAGAAACTGGTTTTACCAATATTTTATCTTCTTTCATTAGAACACTACAGAGTTTGTAAGATAAAACGACAATAATGACCTACGCGCATAGCACGATTACTTCATCTCTCTTTTGGACACTGGACAGAGAAAATAAGCAGAGTCCGTGTACAGTGATTCTCTTTATTTGCTTGTGATCACAGTAAAATGTTGATACTAGAAAACTCAGAGAATTCAAAGAATTTTCACTTAAAACTTTAGTAAAGAGTTAAATTTCCTTAGCACATAGTTGAATACATTTTCTACATACTCATAAAGTTATAAAATGGAAGAGTTCAAATTTTCGTGTCCGTTAAAACATGTTACGAACATTAAATGAACCGTACTGTAAACGTTATCAACCTCATTTTAACACAGTCGCTTTAAAGGAGCCAACAAAACAAACAAAATCAAAAATCAAATATTACAACTGAAATTGAAAAATGCGTACGAGTAACAGAAGGAAACGTAATGACGACAACAGAACATTTCAAAGACAGTTACTGTCTGGACTGATGAAAAAAAAACGGCAAAAAGTAGGTCAGTCATTATGTTTCCTTTTCTGTAATTCGTTTCCTTTGAAATAATAAAGATGCACTATTTTAGAAAAAAAATCTGATTCAATACTTGCGTCTCTTTCATGTAGACGCACAGAAAACAGCTTTGATTAAATCTATTCATCAAATTTCATGTATACTGTTATAGTACGAATGATGTTTCGAAATTAATTCGACTGCAGCTCCGTAATAATTGTGCAATATTTTCTTCATATTTCAATGAATAAGGAAACGTGTCACAAAAACGTTCAAAAACGAATGTCGAGCTGAATGTTGAGCCAGTGCGATATTTGGCTCCAAATTCAAAACACGAAAAAACGTTCAAAAGACGAATGTCGAGCTGAATGTTGAGCCAGTGTGATATTTGGCTCCAAATTCAAAACACGAAAAAACGTTCAAAAGACGAATGTCGAGCTGAATGTTGAGCCAGTGCGACATTTGGCTCAACATTCAAAACACGAAAAAACGTTCAAAAGACGAATGTCGAGCTGAATGTTGAGCCAGTGCGACATTTGGCTCGACATTCAAAACACAAAAAATCGTTCAAAAGACGAATGTCGAGCTGAATGTTGAGCCAGCTCGACATTCGGCTCGACATTCAAAACACGAAAAAAGGTCAAAAACGATTGTCGAGCTGAATGTTGAGCCAGTGCGATATTTGTCTCCAAATTCAAAACACGAAAAAACGTTTAATAGACGAATGTCGAGCTGAATGTTGAGCCAGTGCGATATTTGGCTCGACATTCAAAACACGAAAAAACGTTTAAAAGACGAATGTCGAGCTGAATGTTGAGCCAGTGCGATATTTGGCTCCAAATTCAAAACACGAAAAAAACGTTTAAAAGACGAATGTCGAGCTGAATGTTGGGCCAGTGCGATATTTGGCTCCAAATTCAAAACACGAAAAAACGTTCAAAAGACGAATGTCGAGCTGAATGTTGAGCCAGTGCGATATTTGGCTCCAAATTCAAAACACGAAAAAAACGTTTAAAAGACGAATGTCGAGCTAAATGTTGAGCCAGTGCGACATTTGGCTCCAAATTCAAAACACGAAAAAACGTTTAAAAGACGAACGTCGAGCTTATTGTTAAGCCAGCTCAATATTTGGCTCCACATTCAAAACACGAAAAAACGTTTAAAAGACGAATGTCGAGCTTATTGTTAAGCCAGCTCAATATTTGGCTCCACATTCAAAACACGAAAAAACGTTTAAAAGACGAATGTCGAGCTGAATGTTGAGCCAGCTCGACATTCGGCTCGACATTCAAAACACGAAAAAACGTTCAAAAGACGAATGTCGAGCTGAATGTTGAGCCAGCTCGACATTCGGCTCGACATTCAAAACACGAAAACACGTTCAAAAGACGAACGTCGAACTTATTGTTAAGCCAGCTCAATATTTGGCTCCACATTCAAAACACGAAAAAACGTTTAAAAGACGAATGTCGAGCTGAATGTTGAGCCAGCTCGACATTCGGCTCGACATTCAAAACACGAAAAAACGTTCAAAAGACGAATGTCGAGCTGAATGTTGAGCCAGCTCGACATTCGGCTCGACATTCAAAACACGAAAAAAGGTGAAAAACGAATGTCGAGCTGAATGTTGAGCCAGTGCGATATTTGGCTCCAAATTCAAAACACGAAAAAACGTTCAAAAGACAAATGTCGAGCTGAATGTTGAGCCAGCTCGACATTCGGCTCGACATTCAAAACACGAATAAAACGTTCAAAAACGAATGTCGAGCTGAATGTTGAGCCATCTCGACATTCGGCTTGACATTCAAAACACAAGAAAACACTGAAAATTAAATGTCGAGTTGAATGTTGAGCCAGAAATAAAAGTAAAACAAGAGGGCAGTGATGGTCCTTTTATCGTTCAACTGAAAACAACTGCAACTAATTTCTTCACACACCAAATATCTAAAATCTAGGTATTGTGGATTCTGAATAGAAGATCTTTTTAAGTTTTACCTATGCCAGTCCATATAAAACCAAGTGACCCCTTCGTTGGGGCCAATTTTGATATTTTAGCCTTGGTGACCTTGAACCTAGTGACCTAAAATCTAACCCAAAGGCAGATGCTAATGATACATACATACATACCAAATATCTGAGATATATTTCAATACATGAAGATTCAAGCAATTGGTTTTAGATTATTAAAGCTGTGAAACTATTCATACATAGCAAAATAAGCCTATTCTAGCCCCCATACGTCTGAAACACATGATGAGATCAGGTTGGTTCAGGAAAATCAAGGAGATCTATTGTCTATAAATGTTTTGTGAAAGTTTGTTGAAATTGAATCAGTTGCGAGCATAACCCCATCCCCATTCTTCAAATGGTGAAGCCCTAAGAAGATGGGCCTATATCAAATCAAATGTCTTAGCTCTAGGCCTTGTGGTTTCAGAAGAGAAGATTTTATATTGTTTCCCTATATAAGCTTATGTAAAATCATGTGGTCCCTAGGGGTCAATTTTGATCTTGGGGCCATAATTTGAACAAAATTGGTAGAGCACTACTAGACAATGCTACAAACCAAATATCTTAGCCCAAAGCCTTGTGGTTTTAGACGAGAAGATTTTAGATTTTTTCCCTATATAAGCCTATACAAAATTATGTGGTCCCTGGGGCGGGGTCAGTTTTGACCCTGGGTCCATGATTTTAACAAACCGGGTAGAGGACCACTAGACAAACCATTATATACCAAATATTTCAGTTCTAGGCCTTGCGGTTTCAGAGAAGATTTTTATAATTTTCACATTTTAAATCTATTTTTAGCTCCTGTGTCCTAGATCTGCAATGGACCAGAACCATTTGAATAACTTTAATATAGCTTCATGGAAGGAATATTCCTAGCAAGTTTGATAAAATTTAGCCTGCTGGTTTCAGAGTAGATGTCCTTGAAGTAATTGTAACGACGAACGCCGACGGACGACGGAAACCGGACAATCACTGATCCTAACAGCTCACATGACCACTGCGTCCTTAAGTGAGCTAAAAAGCAGGAACATCTCTGAATAATGTATGCAGAATCTGTGAATCAGAATGAGGTTGAAAAGCCGAGATTAACGTACAGTTAAATAGCGGAAAGAACCTAAAAACCAAAAAGGGCAGGCATCACCCCACATTCCTCAATGGTCCAGTAGGAACTCCTGAATGCTAAACAATGTTAACCTTAGTTCGATCAAATATGATTTGCTTGATATGTTTCACTAATAATGCGCGCCTTTTAAATGGAATCTATTTCATGCTCATTCTTTCTATTGCAAATGAACGAAAAATTATAAAATAGGCAAGAGCGATGTTGTTTTATAACATTCCTGTTAGTTGGATAAGAAGAGGTATTGCATTAAGTGTAAATAGTTTTAATACATCTAGAAAGTTACATAAGAGGAAGGCCACAATTGAAATATAAGAAGTCGGTGAAAATTACGTCTTCATAATTTAGTCATTATAAAGAGATTTAATATGATTTATAAAAAGTGAATAATGGAATTCAAAACCGCTTTGTTTGCATATCTTAAGCTTTTTTGATATATAGTAACCATATATATGTGCATTAATCTATCATGAAGAAAAGAAAAAAAAATATGAATATATAATCAACATTAAGAGACTTCTCTTTCTTCTTACAACAATATTAATTCTCATTTCATTTGCAAATACTTTCCGTAAAAATATCTAACATCCGTCATACCTTTGTTAATGCTAGTCATCAGATACTGCTATATATATGTTTAAACAGGTTAAATCTTTTAAAGTGAATTTTAAATAGGTATTACTATTACATTTTCAAAATACATCATGAATGAATCAGAGCGCTGAAAGGCACAGTTCGTTTAACAAAAAAAAGTCACAGTAACTTTCGATTTCGCAAGTGTAGAGTGCAGTAAACCAAATTGTCGTTAAACTACATTTCTTTTTTCCGCGCATATGCGAAATAGAAAGAATTTTACACTCATGAAAATCGAGAGATGCATTTGGTGTTATTCGCAACTGTGACACGAATGAATAAAAGTTTCCGATGAACAGGCAATAAAAGTTAATGTATGAAAAATGAGGCATTTCTCAAACAATCCCCCCCACCCTTGCTCTCGTAGATGGGGTGGTATATTGTTTGATCAATCGATCGATCGAGTTAGATAGCTAGATAGATAGATAGACAGATTTCTGCATAAAATGTGTAAAACATGGTAGCACATTACATTATCCACAAAAAACATACATGAGAAACGTCCATGTCAACTCCATTATATACAAAGGAGGACACAAAAAAAGAAATATACAGCTCTTTTTTCCATTGTGGTCCTTAAAGTACGGTGTAGTTTGGCATAGGAAGACACATTAAAAATAATTAAATGCAATGGTAGTGAAAGACCTTAAGATCAAATTAAATTGCAATAGTAATAAAATACAAAGTTAATGAAAGACCTTAAGTTAAATTAAAATTGCACGGGCTATCAGTCAGGTTGAGATAAAATCACAATAACCTACATTCTTAGAACCTAGCACTTAAAAAGTTTTAATATCACATATAATGAAATTAAGAAGTAAAACTACAGAAGAAGTAAAACTGCAGTTACTCTAAACCTAGTACTGTAAGTATGTACAGTACTAGCAGGAGTAAAATATTCCATCATGTGTAAACCATGGCACAAATATAAAAAGTCAACTCTGCTGGCAACAGGTAACCATTTGAGAAAAGAAAAATGGTCTTTGCCAATATGGGTTCTTGGATCAAGATCCATAACCAATCTAACGAGCTTGTTTTGGGTGACCTGCAAATGTGTTCATAAATTCTTGTCTTACAGTATAAACCACACAGTACAAGTATAATCGAAGTGACATTTCAAAAGGGACATAACCAACAACTGTTTGGTATGGAATGTAAGATAATCACCTTTTCTGTATAGGAACTTTAACCTTGCATTGACTTTCTTAATAACAGACATGACTATAGTATAAAAAAATAAATTCCGATCGATTGTTGTACCTAAAAACTTTACAGAGTTCTTAGCCTCAATGGAATGGCCTTTACATGTGACTGTAAAATTGGACTGCGATTTTACTTTCTGCTTGGAGCCAAAAAGTATAGATTCTGTTTTTCTTAGATATAAAGATAATTTATTGCAGACCTGCCACTCACTGACGTTTCCAGTTCAGCACTTAGAGTGGACTCAATTTCATCTTTGTGTTTACCTGAAACTAAGATGGCAGAATCATCTACATATAAGAGCAATTTATGCCTAACTACAGCTGCCATATCATTCACGTAATTCACGTTTCCGATCAATATTTAGAGAACCGTTTGACCCAACTTCCTCAAACTTGGTATGTAGGTTGATCATGACCAGTAGATGACGACTACAGCTTTTCGGGACAATAGGTCAAAGGTTATGGTCACCGTGGCCTTGAAAAGCAAAACCGTTTCCGATCAATAAATATAGAGTCTTTGGGCTTTGGTTCTTCAAACTTAGTATGTAGAATGTACTTCCTATTGCTTAAGTGCTCCTTAAGTAACGTTTTCAAGTAGAAAAAAATTTAAACTATACATAATGTCTTAACCGTGATAAAAAAAGAAATTCGTAGATATTCAATAGTAAAACTAAATGAGTTTAAGAAATATGCCGTGACATCATTTTTGTTTACCGTCTTCATACCTTCCGACTAATATTTCATTATAAATAAAATGATTTAATTTACCAGTGCTCTTCATCAGAATATGATTTATATGCTAAAATGACAAAGATTCGTAAATTGGGCCACTGGGGAAAAAATAATATGTGTAGAAAAAATAGTCTTGCCAGAGGGTTTGTACTTTGCTCTTATTTTCTATTTCATTTTGAAACAATATTGTTTTAATTCAATGATGTCATCTTTAACAGTGGGAGGTGGGGATGTATATTACGTTTTAAAACATTGTTTTTTTGCAAAGAAAGTGTTATTATTCATATTTTTCTGCAAATTAGTGAAAGTAACTGACTTCCGTGCGATGTTCAAGACGGAAAGCTTTTCGGAGAAAATGACTGTTAGGAAGTGAGTCAGCACGAGATTTATTGCTGCTCGCTCTTTGAACAACCTGTAAATCAAATTCGTTTTGTACGGGTTTTTTAACGTTTTTGGATTACGTTACCTTATCAAATCGAAAATTTTGTAAAACATAAAATAACAAATAAAATAAAAACCTCTGATGATGGTGTTTCCAGATTGTTACTATTTAAATTGAAATTAGCTGAAGCAATAAGAAAACTCTGTCCACGTTTCAGATTACATTTGTAAAAATACATTAAAGCCGTAAATTGATGTAAGAATACGCATGTGTTGAGTCTGATACTTAGCAATGCTGCTTATGTTTATTTGGATATAAACTTTGAAATTCTTATTTTTTCAGCAAATGTTAGACAAAACCTTATATTCTTCGATATTGGCAGAAGTGAGATCACGCCATCTCGGGCGCCTGTCAGTCATGAACGTCACGTGACAGACTTGGGTCGTGCAGGTACTTCGCTTGCACCTCATGGACACCATAAACATATTATAGGGTCTGGAAGTATATTAGCTTTAAATTCGCCAGCGCCATGGACCACTAGAAATATTGAGATTCAGAAGCCGCCATCAAAAATAGACAAGTCAAAATAATTTTTAAATTAGAACCCACTGTTTTTTTTTTTAATTGAAAACAGCAACCTACAGTGGGTTCAAATTTAAAAATTATTTTGACTTGTCTATTTTTAGTTTAAATGATGAATCATATCATGAGAGGGATAGAAAGGATGACAGTGAGTAAAGTTCATGGTTCGGGATGTTTTAGGAACAATATTAATTTGGGCTGTAGACACAAAAAGAAACAAAATATTAAGCTAGCTTGTATCTTTAATAAATTGTAAATGGTCACGTAATATGTTGTAATATATAAAAAAATATTAATTCTAAATTATTTACATGGCAATATAAAACGATTACAGCACAGAAAAATCAATAAAATGGTTCTACACAAAGAAAATAAATATGTGAATAATAATATCATGAACCTTAGCCTGTAATAACCGTGGGCGTAAAGAAATACAGAAAAAAGCAAACACATTAACAATATTTAAAGTAAAAGATCACACATAAAATTTGTAAAATAAAATAAAGCGGAACCAATCTCAATGGATAAGATGTAATTTTTACAATGATAAAATAGTCTCTAAAATGTGAATTATTCTTAACAAAACACTAATGACTAAAGTTAGTTTTTTATTTTGAAGATATTTTTTATTTTGAAAGATCAAAAATCTTACAAAAATGAGAAAAATTGCAATTCCTGTTATTTTTGGCAAGAAAACTTTTATTCCTAATAAAGTCAGTCGCGAAAGACTTTGTCTTCCCAGATTATATTTAAAGCTATTTTTCAATTTGCTGCATTTATTTTGATCAATTCATATGCCTGTTTTCTAAGTGCTTCTAAACTGAATTTACATTTTTTAAGCAAAAGCGATCTAGCAGCACATGCTACATGTTTCTAATTTAGGACACTGTATGTATAAAAGTTTATTGCATTTAACCAGCAAAACATACGTATGGCACAGTAAAGCACTAAGTCATGAATCAAATGCATCTTCAAATATTTTATAGTTCAAAATTCACTTGAAATGAATTTAAAGCTTCCAATTACATCCTCAAGTAAATTTCCTGTCGTCTTGAAGACAGAAGCTACTATTCATGTCAACAGATCATAAATCACACAAAAAAAATCTTGATCTTCGCTATCACAGTTGCTCCCAGTTCCAGGAAGACTCCATTTCGCCATTCTCTCTCTCTCTCTCTCTCTCTCTCTCTCTCTGTCTCTCTTAAAAAGGGTCAGTGGTCGAGCTCTATGCATACGCGCATTCAGCCTTGTACTAGGTCAGTTATTTCTATCTGTCAGGAATAGGTTTATTTACAAGTCCTTCAGTTCATATCTTTCATTCTGATTCTTTTTTCAAATCCAGTTTATGAAGATACTAATATTTTGAAACTATCGAGATAGAAGATATAGATGTAAGTATCTGGAGTAACAAACTTTTTATTGTTTCTCTACAAGTACTTTGTCTGAATACAAATACCTTTGTGTTGGATATTTTAGACAGAAACCAAGAAAACGTACGCATTCTCGTAAAACCATGATGAACTAATGCCTCGTTCTTATTCAGATATTTTATACAATGTACTTTTTTCATAACTAGACATTCAGTACCATTTTAGCAGCAGCACTAATCACGTTGCTTTTCTCAGAATTTACTTTTGTCAAGTACAGTAGACACCTGTTAACTGAACGGTCGAAAATAATTCCCTGAAGGTCAAATGTGTCTGCTAAACGGCGGTAGAACTCGCCCTATTTTCCATCGATGTGATGTATTGAAATATGACGTCATGTAGGTATTTGAACTCTTCCTGAAATGCCAAAAAGGTTTTTTTTTTTTCAATATTCTATTCAAGTTCTGATTAAAGGTAGTAAACAAGTAGATATATTTTCTCTACATTTTAAGACGTAGCATTGTTTTTTTATATATATATACTACTCAAAATTTGATAGGGATCACTTTTTATTTCTTAAATATCTTTTTAATGATAACCTCAAAGTAACTGATTTTCTCATAAATGTAGTTTATTCATATGGCAAAGCCGACCTGTCCAGCAGATTTGATTGTTTACCTGTACATGGCTCGAGATGCACGGGGAAAGCGATACCCCTGGAAAAGTGGTGCACCGCGGGCATGTACCTTCATGTACACATCCGTTTTATTCAGACTTCGTTTGTGCATGGTAACGTTTATATCGAACCTAGCCAATGGTCATGGCAAATCTACGGCAAAGACGGCGTATTGACGATCAGGAGATGAATAGGGGGTAGGGATGCTTGAGGCTGGACGTTCCCAATGGCACGTGGCAGGTGTCCTTGTGGTGTCCTAGAGCACCGTTGCCAGGATGTGGCGACGGTTTCAAACTTACGGGCATGTCACGCATAGGCATGGCGGTGGGCGTCAGAGGTCCACAACTCAGCGTGAGGACCGGTTTATTGTCGTTCAAGATCGACGTCAGCGCTTTGTTACCGCTACTGCCCTCCAAAATGACTTCCAGAATGCCACTGGTGTAAGACTTTCCACTCAAGCCATCAGGAACCGTCCTTCATACAGCTGGCATGAGGGCTAGAAGGCCCGCAATCCGAATCCCATTGACGCGAAACCACATCCAGGCACGTCGTCAATGGGCCCGCGATCACGCCAGGTGGACGCTGCATGACTGGACCAAAGTGCTGTTCACTGACGAGTCTAGATTTTGTGTGGACTTCACTGATAGGCGAGTGCGGGTATAGAGATCCGCCAATGAGCGTTCGGCACCCGTTAGTGTTGCTACCCATGACCGTCATGGCGGGAGTTCGGTCATGGTGTGGGCGGGCATTAGCATGCAGGGGAGAACGGATCTGCACATTGTTCAAAACGGCACATTGACGGTTGTACGATACGTCAATGAGATCTTAGATGTGTACGTTCGTCCGTACGCTGGTGCTATAAGCCCTGAGTACATTTTAATGGACGACAACGCCCTCACAGGGCAAGGGTCACCGACGTGTACCTGGAGGCTGCAGCCATAGAGAGAATGGACTGCCCAGCAAGGTTCGCCAGACCTCAATCCAATACAGCACGCCTGGGACATGCTGCAGACTGCAATATCTGATCGCCCAGGACAGCCAATTACGGTCCCTGGGCTACAGCAGGCGTCTCTGGACGAGTGGGCTCGACTCCCACAACAAAGCATCTGGAAACTCATTAGCAGCATGAAAAGACGGTGCAGAGCAGTAATCAAAGCAAACGGACACCACACGCGATATTAAAGCAAAATTCAGGCCATAGACCTGATTTTTCCAAAAAGTTCCATTTTATCTCCTGTCTGTTATCCCAAATTCGAGCCCCTCCCACGGCTCAGCCTCTGTCACGCTTCAACGGTTTACAGACGTACTCATTTTTTGGAGCCAAACTGTTGTCATATGAACATATTTTCAGAATTACAACAAAAAATGTAACCTTTCAACCTTATGTAGTAAATATAGTAATATACACATTCTTATAAGTGATCCCTATCAAATTTTGAGTAGTATTTATTAAATTTGCAGAACTTATGATAGATTTCGAGGAAACCGCTTTCAGTGCACTATATATTTACCGAATACAAGGTTAAAGTCCGGCCGAGAATTACGAGTGAGTCGCGGCTCAATTTATAGAACGATTTTTAGTATACTTGTACAATGTTTTTGCTAAAAGATTCGTGCTGATAACACAGAACAATGGCAATCATAAATATGCCATTGCAGATTTTGCAAAGAAAAGAAATCATACTAGTCGTGCTGATATAAAATCAATTTATCCAATATGACCAACTTCCCTATTCAAACTAAGAAACAAGGCAGATAGAGTCACATTACTTTCTGTAGCAATATACCAAGCTAACTTGGACAACTTCAAGAATAGAAATGTTTGCCTTGGAAGATGCAAGAAAAAACACTTACGAATGTTCTCACTGACTTGGCAGTTGCTTTGCCTCCGATAGCAACTGTTCGCAGAATATCAGCACGTTTTGACTCTATAAGGATTTCAATAGCTGAAGCCACAAGTGTAAACAGAATAGCTTGTTCATGAAAATTCCTGCCAACAAAAAATGCAAAATTAATTGATTTGAAATTTTACAAGTATGTAGTAACTCTAAAATAATATATAATGTAGGTAACTTTATTTCGAAACTATAACAGGAAAGATTTACAGTACTAAAATGGGGTACCATCTGCAAGTTTAATGCAAATCTGAAGTTTGTGCAAAGTATATTAAAACTCAATTTTCATCCTGTTAAAAACAATGCGAAGCCATGATTTTTTCACTGAGCTGTGATAGTAGAATTAATACCGATTTCAGTAAATCTAAAATGTATCATTAATTTGATACGCTCTTACATAAATTATCTTCTAAACCACTGCCTTCATAAATCAGTCTTTGTCAAAAAAAAGGGTCACAGATGAGAACTAATGCAATAAATCTTCTTCAATGACTCCCTAAAAATCTTATCATTTTAACAATAAATTGAAATTTCATAGGGAAAAAAACATTAGTTTTTGCTGCATACTTACATATAATTTACAAGAATAATGCGTTCTCTTTGTGTATAATTGATCTGCTGAAAGCGTTCTATGAACATCAACAGTGTGGGTATAAGTGGAAGTCTATCTTCCTTGTTCCAGAAAAAACATTCTAAATGCCTCACCGCACGTCTACCTTTCGTCCCCTGAGAAAGAAAATGAGTAAAAAACTGAGTTTTCTGTCTTCATTGGCTATCCATTTCAAAATCTAAACGTTTACTGTATTGTTAAACAATATTTGAAAAATGTTAATGAAGTTTGATACTCTCAACGTTTTGTTTTTGTATAAGTTGCTTGAATGCTATTCGTGTAAGAATATAGGAGAGAAAAAATATCTATGAAAAAATGCAAAAAACATAGAAAAAGCCTTATGCTTTCTTTGTGGCTAGGGTAGTCTATCATTGAACAAAGACTGAATCTTGTGAGTATTATTAAGACTTATGGTCATATATTTCTACCCTGTCTTTGACCCATTGGACTTTGGTGGCACCGCTCAACTCTTCGTTGGCGTTTAAAATAAAACTATGTAAATGGTATAACTTACGAGTCGCTGTACAGTAAGTTTAGTCTCCTTATGAGAGCCATGAAGTTGTACGTCAATACACTCAACCACGTCATGTCCGATAGTTATTCTCTCCCCTGGTCTCCATGAAAATGATGCTTCCTGGTGGTAGAGAATATTCGTTGAGTAACATGACACTGCTAGTTTCCAGCACTGTTACTTTTTTCGACTGCGAACTTTCGGTGATAAGCTCATACAAACGTTTAATGAAGCTTCTGTTCCTATGATGGAACATTACTATGTTTCATAAAAAACCTTGCATCGCTCATATCAATATAAGGTTGATGAAGGAGATATAACCTAATGGGACGTTGTCCAAGACTATTTTACAAAGCGGAAAAACTTCCCTCAAAGAAAATAATTCCAAATAACAAACTATACTTCGTTCTACAAATGGTATTCTTCAAGCAAGTTGTCAATATGCAAGCCCTTACCTTTCCTATAGAAATGATAGTTTCAATTTGTCTTTGTTGTAAATGATTCCAAAGAACTTCAGATGCAGCAGGTGAATTGACAAGTAAAAAACCACTCAGATTGGCGCCAAGCTAGAAAATGAAATTAACGAAATAGTTAAGTCATCACAGGTTCTATTTTAATGTTTTGCAAAAAGCAAATAAAAATAAGGTAAATGTTTATGTTTAAAAAACCTACATTTTTAACGAAGCTTGAACGGATCAGTGGTAACTCGCTGGACTGGTAACCCACGAGTCGCGAGATCGATCCCTCGCTCCTTTACTAATATTAATAATTGTCTTTCGAATGAGACGTTAAACTGAGGTTCCATGTATCAGTGCTGTACATTAAGCATCCCAAAAGAACTTGGGGTGTCTCTGGAACGGGATTCTTTCTGTATCTTGCACTATCTCAAAAAAAAACTAAAATAACTAATCTCTGCAGTGGGCGCCGGTCATATGGGAAACTGGTAGACGATAAATAACTTCAGACAGATAACGAAGTTGTGCTATTTGGAAGAGTGAGATAAATAATTTGCGAAGGAAAACAATCTAAACTTTATACAGCTTAAAAATATTAAAAGCTTGTCATTGTCAGATGGCACAAGAATTCTTACCGGCAAAAATTCTGGTATTCTTGTTGAGTTATTAGAATCTACATGCACCTGAATGTCGACCGAGTCAACTGAAATGTTCATTATACTGGGTGACTGAAACATCCATTAAACTTTAAAAGATACACAAATGCTAATCAATGTGAAAAGAAAACGAGATAAGAGGTCTTCAACAATGTATTCTTGTGAACATTCTCTTTATGTAGTCTACACAAAGTAAAAAAAGAAAATAAGAAGAAAAATCACAGAATAAAAAAGATATGTCTTTACAATGGAACTTGACTATCAACCATTTCATTTAAGAATAAGACAGTTTACTCAAAGCCAAAGTTAGAAAAAATGCGTTTTATTTTTTTTAATTTGTTTTGGATGTGGCCTTTAAAAACTCTGGAGAAAATCAGATAAAATTCGTAACAAGTGTCATGAGTATACCTGCTGTATTATAGTACGCATTGTTAGTATGGCCGTTTGTTGTTGCGGACTGATCACGTGGTCTCTGTACAAGGAATGACTGGAAAAAGAAAATTGCAGATGGACAATGACTTGTCTCATGTACCTATCTGCTAAGGGATCAAATAAACATCACTTGGAGCAATTGTAGGTATTGTTAGTGAACATAAAGAAGTTTTGATACATAGTATATTGTATTTTCACATAATTTCTTCTGTTAAAACAACAAGAATATAAGTACAGAAAACTGCATAGTATAAGATTGGAATAAAGTTCATTTCAATACCTGGTAGGAATCATATAGGAGTGTCCGTCCATCCGTGGTGGCTTCCTGTAACTGCAGGTATATCCTGGGAAAGTCGTCGTAATGTATGAGATTGGACTGAAGCTTAACACAGTCATACATCCGCCGCGCTGACTGCTTACCTATGATAAACATTCATTTTACAAATTTGTTTTACAGCTAGAATGTTAACTGGACCATTGAAATAGACTCTTATCATTTGCTTATTTGATAAGCCTCTACAATAAATAATTTAAGGTAAGATAAGCTATCGACTTTTATTGTGGCTTGTGCTGTACATTGTTCTGCAATTATTACAGTTAACGGAAAACAATAACAGCGGAACCCAGTCAAATGAACCTATATGTCACCTAAACAATCATATTTTCCTCATACAAAATACTATCGCAGCAATCATTTGTAACCTGTTAGAAATGACATTCATTTTATGTATGATGTTAAGTGGTATAATAAATGGGAGAGTTCCCTTTTTCCTTTAGTTTATAAACTCTTTTTAAACGTTACGCATTTATGTGTTTATAAATACTTACAAAAATAATCATAAACTGTCATGTATTGAAAGATAATTTGAAAACGCTTCATTTAATTTTGTAAATTTAGGTAACCTACCGCGTGTACCATTTAATACAGCAGGTTTCTCCACATTTTTTCCCAAGCGCTGTTGATCATTGCGGCGTCCTCTCATAGACAGACGCTGTATAGAACGTCTCAATGACTTGCTGCCTCGTATTGACATACGGCGTAAAGACGATGCAAGCTCTCGTATGTGAATTGATTTACTAAAGCAATCAGTAAAAATACTACATCTATCATGAGATAATGATTGTCATATGTGATGCTGTTTGTTTCCCAAAGCTGTCTATGAATAATACATTTTATGTTGTGATATAACGTTATCTTTTAGCCCTACGAAATAAAATTTTCAATTAATCTAGTAAGTTATTCCTGAGACTACATTCTATCTTGTATAGGTAAGTTTCTGCAAGGCACAAATAACCTTAAAAATTTTGCCCTTTACCTTAAAAGTCGGCGTGTCAAATTATAATTCAGTTTCTGCCAGATGTTCTATTTCTTTTTGTATGATAATATAATTGTAAAAGACAGTAAGTTCTCTAAGACAGAGCTCGGTTTCATCCAGATATAACAAAGATTATCCATTGACATTTCATCTTCCATAGTTCTGGTTCAAGAATGAAATAAGTTTCCCCCTTTATTAGATCAGTTTCATACTTCGAGAAGTGAGAATGAATAGATTTTGTATGTTTCTTTATTCAATGATACTTAAGATCTTTATTCGCTTTAAGCCTGTGATCTAAAGGAAGCAAAATGTACATACTCCTGTTTATATCTCCAGACAATCCATACAACAAACACTGAGATCAGAGCTAAGGCAATGAACCCACCGATGGCACCACCAATGACGTCACCATACGATCGTTCGTACTTCTCTATAATTTTCTCTGAAATGTCGTCATGATAAACATAAGATTATATTAGTTACTGGAACAATACGATAAACATCAGATTATGTTAGTTATACGAATATAACGACAAACTTCAGATTATGTTATTTATTGGAAAGTGCTGCAAGATACACAATTCGCCATGCCTGAATGGGCAACAGTCTGGAAAACATTACCATGTTTAACTCCATAAGTATTTCAATAGCTGAAGCTACAAGTGTAAAAAACTGCCTTCTTTTGTAATTTTCTTTGAAAATTACCTGGTTATACCTGATTATTCCAGGTAAAAGCACTGTCATAGTTTTGACAATAACATAATGGGAACAGCGCACTATACTTACTTTTAACATTTTTTGGGAAATTACTGTTATTTATGATATAATAAAAGATGCTTGTTATAGACACATTCAAAAAAAGTTCTGAAGAGACCTTCTTTAACAACTTATTTATTTATACAGCCGACAAAACTATCAAGAGATAGAATACACTTGTAAATTACTGTGTGGTGTAATCTGACTAGTATTTCTTTACTAATTTTAAATAAATGTAACATAAATTCTTACTCGCATCGCATTTTAGTCCTGTCCACTCCGAAGCACACCCTTCCAAACAGTGTCCATCGCCTTGGTGACAAGTGGTGCCCGACTTGCAGTTGCCACAAACATACTCACAGTTCTTACCATAGTGGTTATACTTACATTCTTAAATAAGAAAAAATTATTCCGCATTTTTTTATGTAAATGTATTAGTGTAACGTATCAGAACAACTTAACTTGTTAATTTGACTTTCAAATTAATGATACTGATTTTTTAGACGTAAAGTACGTCTACAAAAAGGGTTATATTATGTATCATATTGGGAAAGAAAGGAAAGATACTGCAAGGAAATATACTTTCATGTTTCCTCTAACTTGTAAAATAAATATTCAATATTGTTCATTAAGAATATCTGATAAAAAGTGTCTTATATTAGCAATACCTTCCTGACACATTGGTCCAGTCCATCCAACCTTGCATATGCACGAACCGTCCGTCACAGAACAGTTAGTTTCACAGTTCGCCGGACAACGTCTTTGGCATTTGTATCCATAGTAACCAACAGAGCATTCTATTAAATAAATATGATATTAAAAAAAAGTAAATAATTTTATTAAGATTCATTTATGCATCATGTTCACTATAATAAAGTATGTTCATATGTTAAACGGCCATGCTGGAGGTGTTGAGTTCAATTTAAGCTCTTTTTGACGAAACAGTAGAACAGTATATTTTCATTATAAATATTAGAACCTTTAGATTACAAAATTAACATGTACATATCTGTGATACCCTCATTAATAATTCAGACACATCGAAACAACAACATTTGCTTTTTATCTGCTTTTCTTTAGGGTAAAACATTTGCAAACTCATTTGAAAGATGGCCTTACTTTACTTAAATAAAAAGTGGTATAAAAACTGAAATTTAACTAAATAACTCACTATCTTGACATTTGGTTCCAAGGTAACCGTCATCACATTCCCCAGGGCAGTTGCCAGTAACTAGGTCACAGCTAACCCCATTTTTACAGAACCCACAAAACTTTTCACAATTAACGCCGTAAGTTCTAGGGCTGCATGCTATAAAAACATTGACAATAAATCAGAATATATGTTTGAAGCCACGCTACCAATACCTCTTTGTTTTGTACTATCAATTAATAATTTTAACTTATACAGAATTTATGGACTCAAAATTTAAATAATGTATCAGGTCAGTACCTGTAAGCCTAAAAAGATTCCTTTCTGTCTGTAGAAAGGGTAGTGAGGCATGTGACAATTTAAATTTTATACTAATTATTGTCCTGGTGTACTGCATTTGTTACTTCCCTTATGCTATAACCTACAAATGATCAAAAAGTACTTTTAAGATAACTGGAAAATGGTGACATGCTATTTTAATTCACTTTTCGCTTCAGAATGAAATGATGTTATTTTTGATGATAGAGGTAACAAACTTTCCCTGAGATGCAACTGTTGAGACAAGCACTGTTGTTTGTTTGATTCGTTTTTCTTTAGCAGTTATTAATCATAAAAGCTATAATTCCAGGGGTGTTTGATTTCTTTCTGCTACAGCTGGGATTTTAATCATCTGAGAAGGTTTAAAAATTTTAACTAAGTTTTGTCAAACTTCATAGATTTTTTATTATTATCAACTACAGTGTAAAGACGCGGACATAACATTTTGAATAAATATTTTCTTTGGAAAAAAATAATAATAAACAGTCTATAATTCTACTAAGCACCTCGTGTATAAAATAGACAATATATGTTAAAAGTAAACAACAGATAGAGAAAAAAGACCCGAAAAAAATTTGAGAATACTTGAACAATTGATTGGCAACCACATGTACACATACCAACTTCAGAGGCATAGAATGAAATCACGAGTTTTCCGTTTTCTTTCAAATTATGTAAACGTGAATGATATTGAATAAATTATAACCGGATGTCAAAGTTTCGGTACATTAAATAAACTGAAAACATTATCAAAAAGGCTTTATAGAGAGAGATAGTTGTTGTTGTACAGTTTTAGGGGCTTTAGGGTGTTTGAATGAACAGGCCTTTACTCCGAATGAATACTTTTTTTATGTCTGAACGCATAAAGGATGTATTTCTGAACACATGTTCTTCTTCATGATATCATTTTTTTTTCACTTCATAGTGAATGAGCTAATAAAACAGTTATACAGTATTTCACCGGCTGATTGAATAGCTTGTATGGTATGTCCCTTTATCATAATCCCTCTAAGTCTGGCCACACGTATGTTTATATTTCCAGATCATTCAATCTGTGTTATCAATAATATTATAATCAAGTAGAATGCCTAGATAAGTTTGCACTGGGTCTTCCTCTTACAAACCTTGAATAAGAATGATCATGGCATTTCTTTATATTCCAAGGCTTAAATTTGTTCTGGCCAAACCTCATAATTAGCTAAAATGGGTATATCAACGTATATGAGTTTATTTATCTTCGGTACCATTTTCCCATATGACGAACGCCCACTTCAGTTTGGTTGTTTTTTGGTTGTGATAGTTACAGCAAGGAAAAGAAAGCATCCCGTCTCACAAAGACATTTCTGGTTCTTTTACCTGCTTAGAGTCTAGCACCAATACATAAGATCTCGACTTAATTTGAATATACTGTTATACAGATGTGACGTCATAAACTCACCTTCTGTACAGGAGATCCCTTGCCAGCCCGGCATACATCCTGTCAGACAACTACCGTCTGATTTCAAACAAGGAACTGATACCAGAGCAGAGGCATTCATTGTTGCACAATTGCCACAAGTGTTTACACAATTTAATCCCCATTTGTATTCATCGCACTCTATTGTAAAACAACAATATACATCATATCAATACATATAAGTAAAATCAGTTACAACAAAGTATTTTCATACTGACAAGTAAATGAATGTCAACTAAAATGTACCTACATGACCATGAAAACTACAGAAGCTGCATAAAAATTCCAGAGATCAATGAAAGTGATTATCAAAAATCTGTATTTAGATATCTCTGCAACCATAAAACTAAGATAAAGATCAAGAGGACACTAGGAAAATGGAAATTTAAAGATGAATTAAGCCTTTAAAGGTGACAAACCTGTTCTACACTGTTGATGACTCCCTAGACTTGCAGAATCTTCCACGTATCCTGGTGCACACTTCAAGTCACATCTCCCTGTGATTTTGTTACATGGGCCCGGCTCAGAGGAGTTTGCATAACAATTCCCACACTCGTAAAAACATTCATTTCCATACAATCCATCTGGACATGCTAAAAAGATCAAACAGTTTAAGGTCGGCAAAGTAGTGAAAATACTGATTATGTCATTATGATTATAATCAGCAGTTTGAAACACTGATCTCTGATATTAACTGTCGTTGGAAGAGTGTGTCTGCAATTATGGCTTTGGCCACTTACATCTTGCTTGTCAATTGAGTACGGCCAGATATGTTGATCAAAAATATTTTTAAACTAGAGCCATTACTAAATGTGATTAATACCCCCGCAAGACTGCTTCGGAACTGAGGAAGTTATTGAATTCGAACTATTAGTTTTCAAGTTATGCCCAGACAAGGAAAACCAACAAAGGGCAATAACTCTGCAAATACTGAAAACGGAGTTATAGCTCTTGTACACTGCACTTTCTGTCATTGTGCTTGATCATTGTATGAAGCTGCATTGAATTCCAACTATTAGTTGACAAGTTATGCTCTCGACAAGGAAAACTAACAAAGGGCAATTCCAACAATCAATTTTCAAGTTATGCTCCGAACAAAGAAAACCAACAAAGGGCAATAACTCTGCAAATAGTGAAGATGGAGTTATGATTCTAAAACAGTGTACTTTCTCTCCTTGTGCTTGACCATTGTATGAAGTTGCATTACTCTTAAACACTGCACTTTCTCTCATTTTTCTTTACCATTGTATGAAGTTGTATTGAATTCAAACCATTAGTTTTCAAGTTATACACCGGACAAGGAAATTCCAACAGACCGCCTGACCTACCGCCCGACCGACCACTGGGTGACTCCTCTATACACCCACCCCGCCCCCCAAAAAGAAAGTAAAAGAAAAAAAACTTTCTTTAGGGGGTATAAAAAAGGAAAACACAAATGAAAGAATGGATTCATATTCTTTTAAAAGTAAAGTTTATACAGTAAAGTTTAAACAGTTCATGTTTCTAATTTTGTACTTAATGTCATGTGGAGGACGAAAGATGCTACATTGCTTTCCAGATCAACAGCTACAACTGTACTAACATAGCAGTGTAAAGTACTATACATACGTGTTACACACAGTGATCTTTGATAGCCCGCTTCACACCCATCTATACAAGTTCCATCTAGTTTGTTACAGGGCTGGTTATTTTTACAGTGTCCACAATCCATACATCCAAAACCGTACTTGCCATCTTGGCACACTAAAAAATTGAAATACAGCATTGAAAAATAAACTTTCTCATATTTGTCATATTTAACTCATTCAAATGCAAAACACAACATAAGGTCTTGATTATCAGATATGGCAATGATAATGTGCTGGTTGAGGTGTTTTGATGGAAAAAGTTGAGCCTTCTGTCAGTACTTGCGTATCACTGACAGGGTTTCTTTGGCAATACATGTTTGACCCTTGCAGTTTTTCTGCCAATATTAAATTGTATGTATATTTCTTTGATAGACATTTATAGCTTCTACCAATAGGGATTGGAGTCGAAAAAAACGTTGTAACAAGCACTGTATCACGAATACTATATTTCTGGAGGTTCTCTCAAGGAGATTTTAGTTTTCAGACAGTGAGATTTGGGTCCCAGCTAGGCAGGTTTAAATGATATGTCGTCAAATCCTCAAATGCAATACTATAACCTCAAATTCACTATCAAAACTAGTAAAGCATCTCAAAAATCATAACATTAAAATTCTGAAATATAAATTACTTACTTGTGTATTACTCAAAATGCATAAAAATAATCTTTAAAAACGTTGTTCACTAAAATCATTGAGTCAAATGTGTACTATCTAAAATATGGTATCAAGGGATGTTACTCCTGACATGGCTTGACTAGGGCAAGCACAACAGACATATCTACAGAACTTTTAAAAGGCTTTGGTCCTGTCTAAGCTAACGTTTTATTATCTATACACCTTTGGAACTGAAAGAACTACGAACAAGAAACGAGACTAGAAATGAAACAGCTGACTATTGAGTTTCGCAGCTGGATCATTGACTTTTCAGTTTAAAAAATGGACATTTCCTGTGTCTATCCTAACATGTTAGGAGACACGGTTTTCTGTCAATATATGACTGAATGTTTATTTCTGTAACTCACACAGTTGCTACGGCAATATAATTTATAAGACTATGTGTTAATTTCAATACCTGATGCATCAACATTTGATGTAGCTAAATCAGCCTTATAATGATAATTTTACACCAACAGTTTTCTATAACTAAATCGGGATGATTGTTAATTTCACTAGCTTATACACCAACAGTTTCTATAGCTCAATAATATTTTATGTTAATTTCACTAGCTTATAGACTAACAGTTCCAATAGCTAAATCAGAATGTATTTACCACTTTGACACATCGGTGACTGGTACCCGGCTTCACACACCCCGCCTTTGGGACACTCGCCATCATACCGGTTACAAGTAGCGTTATACTGACATTTACCGCACGTGCTTGCACATCCGTCGCCGTACTTGCCATGTGGACAAACTGTATTGTGTACAAAATAAAAAAAAATACTGCGTACAATATTTTTTGCTCAATGTGATGCATGACACCGACTTTTTAGTTGAAATTTAAATTTCCATACTGTTTTTCTTTTTATCTATCTGAAATTAGCAAAAGGTCTGTTTCCACAACACACTGAAATGTTTCTTGGTTGCCATGTCATGATGTTTAACGAAGTATCGTTCAATTTGTTATTACATAAAATAATACTTCAAGCACTTTCACATACATGCGCGCGCGAACGCACTCTCTAAATGTCTTTAATACCCGACAATACTATCTGGCATAGTCAGCTGAAGTTTAGTATTTACCGTCGTGGCATGTGGTACCAGAGTAACCAGTGTCACAACCAGTCGGGCAGCGGCCCGTCGATTTATCACAGACTGGTGCGTTTAGATGACAGAACCCGCAAGTATAATTACAATAATTGCCATACGAGCCATCAACGCATGCTGAAAATAGACAGTGATCATTAACATTTACATCATTTTGATAACTTAATAAAAAAGAACTTTCTGCATATTTTGACATAATAAACGTAGTAAATATTTTACCAAAACAATTTGGAAAAGATCAGTTGGTAATCAGTTCGACTGTTTCAAGGCTTCTGGCTTGTTGTGCTTCTATTAAATACTTCACACGTAAACGGCCAATCAGGATATCTGGTTAAAACAATATATTAAGCTATGCCCTCCTTGTTCACATGGTAGTTTTTTTTAACTTGCATAAAATAAACGATTCCAGGATACATTCTTCGTATTCAAAATATGTCTGATATAATTTTACATGCAGTCTTTCATATTTGACCGAACGACCTACACCACCTCAGTTGTAGTTTACGATACATACCTCCGTACACGCCGACGTCACAGAGCACCAGGTTAAGTCGTGCGTGATAAGCCGTGAATCTTACGGTTCTTCCCTGTAGCCGTGTATTACATCGAATATGCAAAGGGTTATTGAATGATCCGCTGTCTGCATGACACATGTTCCAATTGTTTTCCCCATCTTTCTGCACTTCAACTGTGTACGATGATATATTTCCTGAAATAGAAAGTAACTTTAAATTAAAACAAGGCATCAGAAATATCCATTTTCTGAATATTTGTTTAGATTTATTTAATCTTCACTCTTAACAGTCTGTACATGTTGTCAGGATTAGACGGAATAAGTAAAATCCCCTTATCATTCCGATGACTAGCAAATTCTTAAATAAAACAGAAGTTAAAAAGCCAATCATCTGTTTGTAACGCATAATTAAAAAAGCATACCTATGCTTTCACTTCCAATATACAGGTCCATACCGTCAATAAACATGTCCTTGTTAAGGTCTACGGACCACCAAGGGTCAGTCACGGGTGGACTCATGACCGTGCAGCTTGTCACATTATTATCAACGGCAACATGGGCGGAGTGCGAGACCCATTCTTCTTTCTGATTGGCGCTCTTTCTATAGGCGTAATTATCTGCAGAAATAGTTATAGAAATATGCTTATCTTTAGTAGTTCTGTAGGTTACGCATTTAAGAATGAGATGGAAGCCCACGCTTCTTCACTGGACAATTAATGCTCTTTCGAATGAAATACTAGTATAAATCAATATATCGAACACGTAAAAGACCCACAGGAATGGCTCAGAAATTGGTATGCTATATGTAGTCTTGCACATTTTCTTAACTTCAACTAAACTTCTTCAAGGGTGTTGGACATTTGGGAAACCGGTGCGACTCAAAAAAACTCAGATAATCTCACCTGAGCGTTTATAGTTAAAGTGTTGTAGTAAATTCTGGTCTTCGTCAATAGTATACTATACTTCAGAAAAAAAAATGCTAGTACAGTGATAGGGATCTATTGTGTTAAGAAAATAAAAAATAAGGAAAAAAAGGTCTTTTAGATAATGGACTTACAATAAACTTACATTTATCGCACAACTGGCCGGCCATCCCCGCTGGACAGTAGGCATCAGCTGGCAAAATGGTCGCTGAAATGAAACATCTAAGTCGTTATCAATATAAAAAAATAGGTAACAACGACTAGATTTCCCTTAAAATTGTCAATGGCAAAGACACTGTATTGCTCGCTTCCTGGAAACTGATGTGAGAAAATGTGATCGTTCTTTTTTTTTTTTTAGTAAAAGAGTTTATTCGTGGTTTAAAGACAAGCAAAAGTGTGAAAGGACAAAAAATGTATCTATAATTTTTCAGAGGCTATCACGACATAAAAAATAGACAAGTCAAAAAGGATATGCAGACGCCCAACTGGTTGTGAATTTTCCTCTAAAGTTTCGCTTTTTTTCAGTTTTTTTGGTTAAAGAGACAATATGAACATTTTTTCTTGTGTGTGCGTAGCCACGGCTATTGTACATCTGCAAGCAATCGAGAATGACATTGTTAGAAATTTTCACAAACAAACATTTCAGTTCTAGATCAATTTTTTACAGAACAAAAGAAAGGCAAAACATTTATGACAGTCTTTGAATAAGTAGTCAGACGTTCTCTTAGTATTATCTAACCATGATGACTGCATGTCTAGGGTGGGTTTGGGATTTAACGCTAGCCTCGAAAATTTGAAACGGCAGTTCAAGTCCAGCAGGTAAAACGCCCAACCCTCTCCCCCACCACCACACACCTTTCAGATCAGGATCTTCCCTTCACTTAAACGCTTCCTCAAGCTTCAAGGGACATTGAAATGAGTTTTCCGTTGATTTTCACGACTAATAACGCTTTCGGAACGCTTTGGCAGTCCTGTATATTTATGACTGACTAAGGGTCTAGTTATATAGGACAATCATTATATTCTATATAATAAAACGAGTCGATTCAAGTTATCATTTTCAAGAACACGACCGCGAAAAACCGGAGTATAGCTGGAACCATGTCCCCGAGGTAAATCAGTATCAAATATCAGTATATAAACAGTATCAAGAAACAAGGCTAAGCTCAGGAGCGGATCAGTGGTCTAGTGGTAACGCGCTGGACTGATAATCCAGGGGTCCCGAGATCGATCGCCCGCTCCTCCACTGAAATTACTAATTGTCTTTCGGATGAGACATTAAACCGAGGTCCCATTTATCAGTGCTGTACACTGGGCATGCGAAAGAACCAGGGGTGTCTCTGGAATGGGATGCTTTCTATATCTTGGACTATCCCCTATAGCATAAAATTAATGTCTGCACGAGGCAGTCAGTCATATGGGCAACCGGTACCGACGATAAATAAACTCAAAAAGACGGCTAAGCTCTTCCAACTTTAGGAAAGCGTGACATTTAGGTCAACAATACTCCGCCATCTCACAGAGTGACCATACCACGTGGTAAATGATGTCGTCTAGGCTGTCGCAAGCGGCATTTTTTACCTCGTTCGGAGGAGAAAACTGCTGTAATTATTTAATTTCCTCATCAATTTTAATAGTATATATAGCGCATGAAAAGCGGTAAATATGCCCTCCGTATTGACCCTGATGATTCTTTGTCAGATGTACAGAATTTTCAAACATTCGGGAAGACTGATGCGCTTTTCGCGACAGCAAACATATTTTTACGAACACTTTAATTCCCGAATGTAAAGAAAAACTGTTCAACCGACAAAAAAATATTAGGACCTACATGAAGGGCATAATTTTCCGCTTCGCATACACTATATCCCTTTTAAACTTGATGAAGAAATAAAATACTTACAGCAATTTTCTCCTCCGGATCCAGGCAACAGCTGCGACAGTCTGACATCATACACCGTGTGGTTTGGCCACACTGTCTAAGCTATCGAGCATTATCATATTTTTCTATTCCTCCTTACACACAGCTACAAAGAAACAGAGGTAGCCCTTCTGAAATTAGGAATCAAACAGGTCTCTACCGTAACACCTTATGACCCTCTGCTGAATTAGCCGGTAAAATAACAAAAGTCTTTCTCAATTTTACAGTAGAGACTGGCTATGAAAATAAAGTCAGTAAAATCTTCTGCCCAAAACAAACCACGCGAGGAAATCAGAGGACAAAAGAGTCTAAGGAAAGGTATATATAAAGTTTCCAACCCTTAGGGTGTCCCCCGTATGGTGTATATGTTCAGTGTATACTGCCCGGCATTTAATATTTAAATGGTCAAGAATAAAATCTTAACACTATCCTGGCACACTTACCCTCAAACTATTCAAGAAATACCAAAAGAAACAGGAAAATTCTTGAATAAAACTGTAGGCACTGGTCATATCCAAATATACCTACTTCCCGTTAAGCCATGACATCTCAAATCTGTTTACAAATTTATACAAACCTATGAATTGACCGCCAACAATTAACGACACCTCAAAAAATGAATAATTAAGTGATAAAATATAAGTAAATTTCTACAGAAGTATTTCTAGGGTGGCCAAACCACAGCATAAAGAAACTCGTCAAGATACTAAATGACCAACATTTGTTTGCAACATAAACATTAGCCAGTATTTGCAAAAGGCTAATATCTCATACCAAAGACAAATAACATGCAAATTTCCTTTCAAAACGTTTTAGGAATATACACTTACGAAAACAACTCATTCCGCATACAGTTCGATAAATAAAGCAGGCAAACGTGACCGGTCTGAAATTAAGTTGTGTTTGGCGAAGATTTGGTTATAGTGCAACCCCCCCCCCCCCCACACACACACACACACTCCCCCTTGAACGAGCTCTTTGTAGAAAAAATACTGCCCTGCTTAACAAGATTTCTTTGACACATCCAGACATACTGACTTGGTCAATTTTAGTTTTGATCTCATTTTTCGACTGGTGTACCTATTTATCAGATAACGTTTTGAAGCCAGTGCAAAAAAAACAGCACTTTTTCCAATCTTGAAATTTATAAATAACCCTTTTAAGACATGTTGAGAGACATGCGTGGTCCGACTTGCCAGTACCGAAAGGCCATATCAACTTTCTTATGTACAAATAAGTCAAGTCACCATTCACTACAAACTTAAACGAAACATAAAATAATTAAAATATTTTGGTATCTGACATAGATAATCTAGCAGATTAAGTACTGTTTCAAATCGTAGAAGATTTTCCCGCATCTTTACATATTAATGTTTATTCTTAGTAAACACTCAAGATGTGACCTTGAAACGGGAAAAATTTATTCCTGTATCTTACTGCGTATGTTATATTCATATAATAATAATAATAATAATAATAATAACATCTTTATTTAAAGAAGGTGACATATTAAGGTTATACATGAAACATATGTAGACCTTATTGACATATGACCTTCTTAAACAATAGATTAAACACAGAATATAATACATGTTAATTACGCATTTAAGCTTCACACATACACCATACACATCGACAGACACTCAAAATTATATTCATCACGTAATATCAATTAACTTTTCCCGCTTAAACGTAAACCAATATGTACGGCAAAGTTGAGAGAAATTTAAAGTTTATCAGTTAGAAATTGATCACCCTATAAGTCATAAGGATCCATTGTATGGTAATGTACAAGTTCTGAGAACACGTTGTTACGCTGGGTTACGTATACTAATCTAGAAAGGTCAACAAGTTATGATATTTAGATGCACAGTGCGTGATAAATACTTATCGTAGGATGTGCTGGATTCGCTAGCAGCAAAATGTAATAATTTAGTAGTGCACATTCATATTATATCAGTTAAACATATCATTCACGCAAATTTACATGAACATGGTAATATCAGACATCCTATTTGTCATCTAATATTGTTGATTGCAGTAAATGATGCTTGTATCTGTATTTAAATGAGCTAAGGGTTGGTGCCAAACGAATAGAGGTAGAATATACAACGTTTTTGAGATTTGTTTAGTTTAAATACGTCTGATAAGTGACAGAGAAATTCAAGAAAGAACAATCGTCAAATTTGTGGTTTAAAATGAAAAAAAAAAAAACATTCAACAAATAAGTAAACGGATTTAACAATCCTTTTTCGTCCTTCACGCGTGCATGATTCGTTATTTCATAGTTTACAGGAAAACATGTGGTAAATATGCAGGTAAATGCATATTATGTGTCACAGATGCGTAATATTGTATTACGAAATGCCGAGTAACAAATTCAAAAGATGGAATGTATTTACAAGATTATCACAATGATATTGATAAAAAGGTTACAGTAAACAACGTGAGAGAATTTAACAAATGTTGACTTTACAAGGCCATGTATTTGTACATGTATAAAGTGTGTTAGCAGTATTTCTTTAGATCTTTTGTTTCGTTTTATTTTGTTGTTATTATTTTATGGGGGCGGGGGAGAGCTTTTTAATATAAACAATGACAAAATAGTTATGTCAGAATTTCGTATCTGAATTCGATTTAGAGTAACCGCCAATCAAAATGAAAGATTTGTATTTCATGGCGTTTAAAAGGTGTGTTAATATTAGATTTAACTTACCTGTGAAACTTAAAATCACGACTACAATGACTCGGAATAAGTACATATCCATTTTCAGCTACTGGCGATATCCACACATGGTTTAATACTGTATATCTAATTAGACCTCAATATAAAAATGGCCGACAGTCGAAATACTTCTGTTTACCATTGATGTTGTTCTATAAATAGCCGAACACACCTGTATTGTACAGGTAAATAAATGACACATTTAATAAAGGGAGATAATCGACCGCAAACGGTACCAATTGCAAAATACTTCATTGTCGTATACTTTCCAACGCCACAACTGACATCTTCTGAAAAGGGTATGAGGTGTGATCTTAAAACAAATGAAATAAATTTACACTCTTTCTTCTAAAAGAAACAACAACTTTAAAATTGATGATCGACGTAGGCACAGTACAAAATTGATGCCCCATACGTGTATAGTTTTCGGACATTGGCAAATATTGAACGCGCGTAGTAATCAAATGTCCTATTTCCGTAAGAGTTTTCGCTATAAACAAAAACAAAATGTGGAGCTTAATGCTAAAAGTTTCAATATCATTTCAGTAAAATAAATCAAATAATTAGACATATTTTTTATATATTTATTGCAGTTACTATACTTTTTCATGGTTAAAAAGTTTTGATATTTAATTTACGGCTGTATAAATTGTTGGTTTTATTATTGCATTATTTTTAAAGTAAAGTAGACTTATTATTAAAAATTCTGCTCTAACATTTCTTAACAGCAACCATTTTAATCCAATGCCAATTTCCCTTCTTCACCTGAAGATTTTGTATCTGTCAAAATCGATTTTAATACCGAGAAAAAGAGGAAATTCTTAATGATCATAGTAGGACTGTTTAACCCAGTAAAGGAAATCGTGGACACAATATGCAGAAAACGATATTCATGCTCCCTAAATGGTAATTTCAATGAAAAACTTCCTTTGATACTCATCTACCTGTGTAATGCATTTAGTTATTCTATCAACTTATTTATTTTACTTCGACATGGGAAAAAAGTTCTTGTAACACGTTTATCCCGTTCAGTTCTACCGCTGATATGTACTGGCGCTGAAAGTGTGGAATGTCGAAAAGTTACGGGAAGACTGTTATCCCTGGTGATATTCAAACGACAGTGATCTTAGGAAAGGAAGTCCATCGCTCTACACTTCGATCTACTGCTCATCAACCTGGCAAGCGGCGGTTAAAACAACAGAAACAACTCTCATGGACCCAGAATATTTGATTTTCGGTTTAGATATACGCCCATGGTCTGTAACGTAGTGAGCAGTCCTGTTGCATTGACTGATAGGCAATTTTCATTATGGCAAACAGGGGCGTAGCTAGGCCAAAAGTGATTGTACGCACAATGCAGTGGGCCCCGTTAGGTCACCTTACAGGTTCAGAGCAGAGCTTTGATGGTGGTCCAGAGGACGAAGTGGTCGGAAGTTACACACATATTGTCATTTAGGGATGCTTAAAGTATGATTATTATGAATATTTCTACTTCCGAGAACGAATTGTATGTGGGTATCCGCGTATAGGCAGCTACGCCACTGACAATGGCAGTAACTTCTAAAATTAAAATTCTTATAATGCTCGATAACTGTTCATCATTCGTTCTTTTGAAGCTAAATTCTTTTTTTTTTTAATTAAAAAGAATTTTTTTTCATCAGTTTCCATCAGCTAGGGTGTTTGGAAATTAATCAATCTCACTTACTGAGAAAACTCTCTAATTATGTTTCAAAAGTCAAAAAGAATAAATGAATGGACAACAACAAAACCAAAACGCAATGACTTTTAAACGTATATATTTCTAGATCAGAGATAACAGAGTTCATTGCGTAATATATTTACTCGTAAACAATGTAAAAACGTTATGTTTTAAAGCATGTTCAGGTTTATGCACTTACGTAGCAGTCTAATGTAACCTGTTTAATGAATAACAAGTTTTCATACATCAACAAAACGAAAAATCACGTTTAAGTTAGTTGTACTTTTGTTCTGTTCTGTTCTCTCGTCTCTGTTGCACGTGAAACGGGACAAATACTATAGTCTGAGGATTTCTATCTGCTATATCATGTTGGTTATCTTATTGTACATGCTTTAAGGGATATCTGTTAACTGCTGGGTATGTCATCCTCTACACCTGCGTCATCCAGACTGTACACAAGCTTTGCCAGTTCTGGAAAAAAAAATCTGTTATTTATTTAAAGAAAGAAAAACATTTAAGTTATAATCATACAGTTTTTCATTTACATGTATCAATAATAGCACAATTATACTTAAACACATAAAGATTTTACACTGCATTGTGTATCATTATTATAAGAAATACTAAAAAAGTAGTCAATTTTTATTACTACATCACTGATAAATTATTCCTCTCTGCGGTACTTGATTGCAGTTTTAAAAAAAATCTTAAAAATACTCAAACATGCAGATGGTTCCTTACTGCATATTACATCGAACAAACAATAAGGCAATGTGACCCATAGATAAACGTTTTAGAATTTGACCATGGCGGTACTTTGTACAAATCACAACATGTATACATTTTACAATGGTGTGCAAATCTGTGATAAATCTTACAAATAATAATTTTGTTAGCATGTTGTTACATGTATATTACTGGACTTTTCATTTACCTGAGCAATCTAGGTCATCGCTTTTGCTGAAAGGTAACTTATTAAGAATGTGTTGCATGTTGTTACATGTATATTACTGGACTTTTCATTTACCTGAGCAATCTAGGTCATCGCTTTTGCTGAAAGGTAACTGATTAAGAATGTGTTGCATGTTGTTGCATTTATATTACTGGACTTTTCATTTACCTGAGCAATCTAGGTCATCGCTTTTGCTGAAAGGTAACTGATTAAGAATGTGTTGCATGTTGTTGCATTTATATTACTGGACTTTTCATTTACCTGAGCAATCTAGGTCATCGCTTTTGCTGAAAGGTAACTGATTAAGAATGTGTTGCATGTTGTTGCATTTATATTACTGGACTTTTCATTTACCTGAGCAATCTAGGTCATCGCTTTTGCTGAAAGGTAACTGATAAAGAATGTGTTGCATGTTGTTACATGTATATTACTGGACATTTCATCTACCTGAGCAATCTAGGTCATCGTTTTCGCCGAAAGGTAACTGATTAAGAATGTGTTGCATGTTGTTACATGTATATTACTACACTTTTCATTTACCTGAGCAATCTAGGTCACGACTTTCGCCGAAAGGTAACTGATTAAGAATGTGTTGCATATTGTTACATATATATTACTAGATTTACCTGAGCAATCTAGGTCATCGCTTTCGCCGAAAGGTAACTGATTAAGAATGTGTTGCATGTTGTTACATGTATATTACTGGACTTTTCATCTACCTAAGCAATCTAGGTCATCGCTTTCGCCGAAAGGTAACTGATTAAGAATGTGTTGCAAGTTGTTACATGTATATTACTAGACTTTTCATTTACCTGAGCAATCTAGGTCACCGCTTTCGCCGAAAGGTAACTGATTAAGAATGTGTTGCATATTGTTACATGTATATTACTAGACTTACCTGAGCAATCTAGGTCATCGCTTTCGCCGAAAGGTAACTGATTAAGAATGTGTTGCATATTGTTACATGTATATTACTGGACTTTTCATCTACCTGAGAAATCTAGGTCACCGCTTTCGCCGAAAGGTAACTGATTAAGAATGTGTTGCATGTTGTTACATGTATATTGCTGGACTTTTCATCTACCTGAGCAATCTAGGTCACCGCTTTCGCCGAAAGGTAACTGATTAAGAATGTGTTGCATGTTGTTACATGTATATCACTGGACTTTTCATTTACCTGAGCAATCTAGGTCACCACTTGCATGCTGTTACATGTATATTACTGGACTTTTCATTTACCTGAGCAATCTAGGTCACCGCTTTCGCCGAAAGGTAACTGATTAAGAATATGTTCTGCTTCCTCGTCATCGACTGGGTCTGAGCCTCGCATTGTCAAGATTTCCTTCATCTTGTCTCTGCTTATTTTACCTTGAGAGAGGAATAAAATGACGTTAACACAAATCTTTATCTTAACTGTAGCATTCTTAATTACTAACCCTTAAAGAGAGTCCTATACAATGAGCAAATCATGAGTTATCAGTGCCTTAAATTACCCAAAACGTTTGGGAAATAAAATCAGCACTTAAACAATTTCCCAAATTTTTTATGCATTAGTTGTAGCTGCTACTTTATTTGATGTACACAAGTAATGTGAAAACGAATTCACTTTAAGTTGAAATAGTATTTACAAAATTGACATAATCCATTTAAATAAAAACCTGAGCCATCTTCGTCGAATTCAAGAAGACTTTCTGCCAAGCGTTGCATAAAATCTACTTCTCCAATTCTTTCCTTTATCAATTTCGTGAATTCTTCCTCCGTAAAACTGTCTGGATCACCTGTAGGCAGAATATTCTAATCATCTATATCATCTTATTTTGTAGTAATTTAAGCTGAGGGTCCTTTGGAGGTTTTCTTATTTACAGTTTTTAATAGCTCATCAGGCAGATTTGAATATGGCATTTCAAAGCTTCAGAAAAAAAAGAAAAAAATGCAGCCAGTGGATACATATTCATTTACAGAGCAAAAATATTTACTTTATCAGAAATGTTCATTCTTTGATTCCGGTTCTGTTCTGTTCTGTTCAGGTCAGTCTTAGAACTCACCGTCGAGACAGTAGGTGCCTTGTAACTCCTCCTCAGTCAAATCTAAACCTAACAAAAACAGTGCGTTCCTTAGTTCTTTCTTCTCTAGTACTCCGGATCCGTCCATATCAAATGCAGCGAATACTTCTGTCAAACGAAAGAAATAGTTTTACTCGCTGAATTTTAAGAAAAAAGATTTTCACGAGTATTAAAACCCTGTAAGTCTGGAGTCTTTAAGTTTATAGAAATTTGCTCTTTTTTTCAAACGTGTTATCAAATTTTGAATATTTTACTAATTAAAAAACATTCTGCCACTGATTTCGACGAACGAATTTCGGATAGAAATCATTTAAATACCCTTACTTACCATGTATTTTTTCGTCATCGAGCCCACTCTGAAAAAAGACATATAGTACAAAGATATATAAAACTGTTTATTAAATGGTATCAAACGGATTGTAGGTTGCAGGATCCATCAGTATTATTTGAAAACAACACCCAAGTAAAAAGTTCAGCATTATGAGAAAAAAATAATAGTAAAATGTCTATAAGTTTTGATATTAAACGTCAACAGTAAAACAATGTTTTTAAGTTAATCTTTAAAATAGTTTTTTTACCAGATCAAATTTTTATTAAATCAATTGTTCTCAAATTAATCTCGCGTACAACACGAATTTCAGAGGAAAGTAAAAATAGATGAAACTCTTACCATTTTTATATTTCCTTAAAAGATCTACACCCAATTTCAAACTAAATGACTATGCAATAAAAATTAACGAAACCTAAAAGATCAATTGACGTTAGCTTTCATACTATCGATTACGCGTGATTGAGTATAAACAAGTGTTTGTTTAAAATCTAAATAATTGATTTAAGACAGTGTATCGTTTAAATGTACCGATAATTTTCATTGTTATGATTCAAATATCAATTGTGTGTTTAAAAGGAAGGCAAGTAAAAGCGTGTCTTTTTCCCTAAGATTAACTCGGACTTTTTGTGATGTGCAAAAATTTCATAGTAGGACAGTAAGATCGTTTCTGCTTTTTTAAGTGACTATGATCGAATAAATTGAATTATTTGTTTTTTTATTCTAAGTAAGTAAAAATATAAATATTTTATTAATGTGTCATATGTAAACATAGAAAACAATGAATATACAATACATGGAACAACTTTAGTATAAACCCGGTCCAATGGGCCTATAAGACACTAACAACATAAAAACAATGATTTGAAACACGTGAACAATTGAAAAGGAATTCTATATTTGTGTGGAATTTGTTTTCAGACATTTACGTGTACTTTTAGTAAAATTATTACGTAGCAGAATCCTCAATATAATATTGATCTCCGGAAGATATGAATAAACTCACTTAACACATTAGTTATTCAGCAAAAACCTTATGCATATTTAAGGGTGATTTATACAATATTTCAGCAATTTATATAAAATATCACTCGACCAGTCATGTCATTAATAAATCATGACTTGAAATCGATTTTATACAATGTTTAAAATGATAAAATCTTTTAATTCGTTGTCAAAACATTTATACTACAGTGATGATTTTGCTTTATTGAACAATAGGTATTTTACTTATGTAATACAAATAAAACGTATTTTAGCCAAGGTTTTGCTTAAACGGACAGGTAAAAGTAAGACAAATTTTAGGTTCAAAATAAAGGCAAAACATATATCACGTTGCTTGGTGGGTGGTATCAATATACCCTAGACGTAAAATAACTGCTTGATATTTATAATTCTACAAGTGGTTCCGAGTGCACTGAAATCATCTTTACTCAAAATGTATTTGTTACATTTGTGAGTTTCTTCTCTCATTTGTAAGTACCTTCTTTTTCTTCGTTTTTCTCTTTCTTCCTGCTTGTCTGCCTGTCTATCTCTCTTCCTTTCTTTCAGTCTATTAATCTGTCAGTATCTACTGTCTGTAATATCTACATCAGACCTGTGTCACAATATAATTTCACATCTAATTTTTTGACCTCATAGCTAACTTTCATTTTGTAAGTAAATGGATAATAAGGCGCAATTTACACAGAAAGATAATCTACGCAAAGCTGGATAGTGCATTAGTCCCAACAAATTTACAGATCAAAGGGATGGTAAAATTATAACTTGTACCTTCCATTATATATTGTACCCTCTAGATTAAGATAAAAACGTGCTTAGGCAATTTAAAAACATCTGCAGATTAAACCAGACAGACTTAACTGAGTCTTTTTGCAAACAGATTATAATTTAAAATGATATTTTCAGCCTAACTGGATAACAGGAGAGTTCAACGCGCTGGAGTCCTAACGAGATCGTCAATACAATTTGTCATAACGGTAGATATGTTGAATTAATTTTCAGCCTGCATCTCTTATTAGTAAATAGTCAGATGTCAATGGCGAGGCTCAACATCAATCACAACAATAGAATTGGTATTTCGATAGTTTTATGGATATATTAATGTTGCTTTCTGCACGGAACTCTCTAACTCGTTCTTTGAGGATATACTCTCTGAGATCGTGAGATTATCTTTTGTTGAAGAAATTTCCAAAAGTAAACTCAAAATGTTCATCAATTATTTTGTTTTATTGTACATGTAGCAGGAACAAAAACATAACTTTAAGCACTTGTGTAAGGGTCGAATATTTTCAGCTCAAGAGACAAAACTCTTAAGAGAAAATATTGAGATTAGCTCCCTTTCAAACTTGAACAAATTAGATTAGTTTTTTTATATTACTCTTTGTGCGTTATATTTCAGTTGACACATTACTATTAGTTTTTCTATACTAGGAAGACAGCCAATATGAACATGTAAAACACGTTTTCTTTCAGTAGCTATCATAAGTAAAAATAAATTCATCACAATATCTGAATAAATGAAACATACTAATTACTACTCTACATGCACAAACTAGTTTATCACAAACTGTTTAAAGTTCATATTCATATAATACAAAAATGTAGACTGACGTTTATGTTTTATCATAATAACATATTTTCATATTACACCAACTGAAATGAAATACCATGTAAAAATCTTTAGGTTCATACTAACTGATTCGAATGTTTCTGCATTCGTTCTTTGAAGATTTTCTCTCTGAGATCGTGAGATCATCTTTTGTTGAAAAACTTTACATTATGAAACGAGTTAACATGCTGACTATCCTAGGAAGTTTAGTTTAGTTGAAGTAATATCGCCCGTATGAATCACCTTTGTAGTTGCCTCAATTTCAGTTTTACCAAACTTTAAGCTGACTTTTGCCTTCCTGTCCTTTCCATGACCTGGAACATCAACCTGCATTGTTCCTAGTTTATTACATCCTTTCTCATCTATAAAACCTGGCGACGGATTCGTCGTATAATAAAATACTACTCTCATTCCGTTCTGGTCAGCTCTGGCAACGCTGTAAGTGTCTTTAAATTCCTCATCTATCTTAATCATCTGACCAGCCTTTACGTAAATGTCGAATACATCTTCAACTTCAAATTCACCATCAGCATTTTTAACTTTTCTTTCAGGAGGATGGGTGCCTTCTTTGTATGACTGCGTACATTGCACACCGTAAGTAAATTTGCTCACTCTTTCGGCTATAACCGTTGGCTTATGACCAAATATCACTGCTCCTTTCAATACAGCTAACCCTGCTTCGTCTGGTACAATGACCTTCACACTTGGGAAATTCTTTTTAACACTTTCTTGCAGTATTGGCGACTCAGAAAACCCACCAACCATAACTATAGCTGCACACCCTCTCACAGAAGGCTCTCTCATTAAGTTGCCCACATGCTCAACAACACTGTCGACAGATTCCTGGAAAAATCTCTTCACGACTGATACATCAACGCGAAGTTTATCTCCTGAAAATAACATAACTGTATCAAAACATACCTGAAAATGATGATAGTCAAAGTAATAGGCTAGAGAGAAAACTAATGCTATATTTTTACAATGGCGAGTTTCGCAAGTATACCAGGTGTTGATAATGTTCGATACCTGCTTTTACTATGCTTTTAATGACTTACTATCAGCAGATTTAGATGAAGCTATATCAGCTGACACTTCTTCCTTATTTCACCTTTTCGATTGTTTTAAAATTTGACATAAACATTGCTTTACCGATTATAGTAATCAATTTATGTGTATTTTAAAACATCTCTCCGCCCATAGCTGTAACCAGAAAGTTTTACTCTGGTTCAAGGTACATGTTATAAAGGAACTGACTGAGTTTTGCCAGTCACGTAATCCAGTATATATACTTTAAAATAAATGAAACGCAGAAATTAAATTTAAATTTGCATTATTATACGTTTCAAATGTATCAGTAACACCTGCAAGAAGCATAGTTTCTGCAGATGTTTCACCAATAACCTAATTATACCCGAAAAATAGAGATAAAAATTCGTGTTAGCCTTTGATAAGCAAATCTTATATTTATGGAACGGAATTACTGCATTTATTCCATCTTGCTTGGAGACATTAGAACTTGCATACTATTTGATTCCATCTTGCTTTACGGCATTGGAAACCTGTATTTTGCTGAATAACATGCTGTATGATAACTGAATGCGCTATCATCACACTGCAACTTCATTTGTTCCTCTTCGACATATGCAATATGCTATATGTTTAATTGTAGCTTTTTTTAATGACATCGCAATATGTTCGGCGTTTTATCGAACAGTGTTTAATTACTAGTTATTAATATTACTTGATGTAAACTTACGTTCCCTTCCATTACTTTAATTTGCAGAATGTCTTTTACTGCATATCATCTACCTACGTGTATCGAACCTATTTCATAATTAATAATTAATTTTGGTCTGTGCTCAGTGATTTTGTCGTGTCTTGGCATTCATTTTCTTCAATGCATTCATTCAAAACAAATATAAAAGCATTTCATAAACACTACGCACCGAACACGAGAATGACAACGATACCAATAACAAAGTATTCACTTTACAATAAGCACTAAGCAGTAAGCATAATGCGATCTGCAATATTTATGTTCATATTATGACAACAGATGGCGCTTTGTCTGTACATCCTATTATTATCCGGATGGTCCCGCTATTTTGCGACTAGATTTTTGCAAAGTTTTGAATATGTTTATTTCAATATTTTGTTTGCATACCAAAATTTCGACTAAATCATAAATAGAATAACCTTAAACGCCACAACCTAAAGAATGATTTTACTTAAGTGTTTATTTTACCCGAGGCATCCTCTGTAACTCAGGTTATTTATCATACCTGATAAATACGGTATAATATAGTTTATACGGAATGTGTACCGTACCGTGATGTTGCATTTTTATTATTCCAACACAGTACAAAAAACTATGAAATAGTACAGAGCAACACAGACTGAAGAGTAATGCAAGTTCAAAGGTCAACAATCAATGATAGAATGATAAAATTAAGCATAACGCAAGCTCAAAAGAAATAAAGTAATATGGAATCAAACAAGATCCATCAAGCATAATGTAAGTACCAATGTCACCAAGCACTATTGAATCAAGCATAATGCAAGTTCCAATGCCATAAGGCAATATGGAATCAAGCATAGTGTAAGTACCACTGTCATCAAGCAAGATGGAATCAAGCATAATGTAAGTACCAATGTCACCAAGCACTATTGAATCAAGCATAATGCAAGTTCCAATGCCATAGGGCAATATGGAATCAAGCATATTGTAAGTACCACTGTCATCAAGCAAGATGGAATCAAGCATAATGCAAGTACCAATGTCATCAAGCAGGATGGAATCAAGCATAATGTAAGTACCAATGTCATCAAGAAAGATGGAATCAAGCATAATGTAAGTACCACTGTCATCAAGCAAGATGGAATCAAGCATAATGTAAGTACCACTGTCATCAAGCAAGATGGAATCAAGCATAATGTAAGTACCACTGTCATCAAGCAAGATTGAATCAAGCATAATGTAAGTACCAATGTCATCAAGCAAGATGGAATCAAGCATAATGTAAGTACCACTGTCATCAAGCAAGATTGAATCAAGCATAATGTAAGTACTACTGTCACCAAGCAAGATGGAATCAAGCATAATGTAAGTACCAATGTCATAAGGCAATACGGAATCAAGCATAATGCAAGTTCCAATGCCATAAGGCAATACGGAATCAATCATAATGTAAGTACCGCTGTCATCAAGCAAGATGGAATCAAGCATAATGTAAGTACCACTGTCATCAAGCAAGATGGAATCAAGCATAATGTAAGTACCACTGTCATCAAGCAAGATGGAATCAAGCATAATGTAAGTACCACTGTCATCAAGCAAGATGGAATCAAGCATAATGTAAGTACCACTGTCATCAAGCAAGATGGAATCAAGCATAATGTAAGTACCAATGTCATCAAGCAAGATGGAATCAAGCATAATGTAAGTACCACTGTCATCAAGCAAGATGGAATCAAGCATAATGTAAGTACCACTGTCATCAAGCAAGATGGAATGAAGCATAATGTAAGTACTCCTGTCACCAAGCAAGATGGAATCAAGCATAATGTAAGTACCAATGTCATAAGGCAATACGGAATCAAGCATAATGCAAGTTCCAATGCCATAAGGCAATACGGAATCAATCATAATGTAAGTACCGCTGTCATTAGGCAATAGGGACTCAGGCATAATGTATTTACCACTGTCACCAAGCAAGATGGAATCAAGCATAATGTAAGTACCACTGTCACCAAGAAAGATGGAATCAAGCATAATGTAAGTACCACTGTCACCAAGCAAGATGGAATCAAGCATAATGTAATGACCACTGTCATCAAGTAAGATGAAATCAAGCATTATCTAAGTACCAATGTCACCAAGCAAGATGGAATAAATGCAGTAATTGTGTTCCATATATATTGGGTCTCGTGTCACAGTTTTTCATCTGTATACGCTCTAGTTATACTATTTGAGAGGCAATTTGTTTAAACTTTTATAAAAGAATGTTAATTTTTACCAGTTAGACTTATGTGATCAGCAAAGTTTGTCTGTGGTATGGCTTCCTTCAGTGTTTCCTCAGTAAACTCTTTGAACAAATCCATCAGAGACACTGGCATTCGGATTGTTACTTTCCCAGTTTTATCTAACTCTACATTCCTCTTCTTGATTTCGAAGTCACGAAATATCTCCAGATAGTCGTCCATGTGTTTATCTTGAACTTTTTGATAACTGGAGCACCTGTAACATATTTCCGGTTAAGGTATGGTTTGGTTTGAAAACTGATGTATAAAATTGTGAATGACTACAACTACCTCATTGATGACCAATGCACAAAAAAATCGAACCCCATTCCGAGATCGTTCTTTACGTGAGAAATGGATCATTAGCTACTGACTTTGTTGTGCATCGGTACACTAGTCTGCTCATTCACAGCCTGTTTTGTTTAATATTTTCGTTTCCTTTAACACACTCTCAATTTGTGTTGAAAGTTTCCGAATATAATATAGTATCAGCCAGTCTTACTTCATTACAACTAAGTTAAATGCCATCATTTATATCAAATTTCGATTTAGCAGTCGAATTTTGCTTAAAGTATTTTCCTTCATATTGTACTAGTACCAGGCATTAGATTTTATAGTTTCTGTAAACAACTATATTACATAACATTTATAGATGTTTGATACAAATTTATCTTACCAACAAGTTTGATAATGAACTGTCTGAACGCTTCATCCACCTTTGTTCCTCCCCATGCCCCTCCGCTGGCTTTGTGTAATTCTTTCAGCCTCTCATTTCCCATTACTTCATGAACAGTTATGTCCACTGTTCCACCTGATATAGATTGACTATGAGCTATGTCGATTGCAAACAACTTTCATTTGTAAACTTAAGTCTGCATATAACAATCCTCTAGCTGTAATTTTACAAACAACTTCTTCCTTGTTCTAAATACTGGAAACTGTATAATTCCTTAATTGACGAAGGAATGGTGTTTAATCGTTTCAAACGTGCAATACGTCTTACACCAATAACTTTATTCGTGTTCGTTTAGTTTTATTTGAAGAATGGCAGCATCTACCTCGACGGGTTGTTTTACCATTTTAGATATTAACGTGCAAATGAAGTTACTGCATAGTTGATAGAATCATTTAAACTATCTTTATTTAATCTTTTACTAACAAAGTTTACCTCCTGCGTCCAAAACTAAATACTTTGTTCCAGCTTTAAACTTGGCCAGTGAAAAGTTTGTTGACTTTTTACCCACTTGTCTTTCTACTGGAAGATGTCGACAGTATAAAGAGGCTGCTTCCGGTTCTAGTGCAATCGTCAAGTTGGGACCAGGAATTCCAGCCTGTAAACGTAAAAGTCAAGAACACTTCGCTTCGGTAGTTTTCTTTTGTCATTTATGTTTTATTTAGAAACATTTTGTTTGTATTTTGTTTGTGGATTTGTTCGCATGTTCCCAATCAATACCATTTATTTGAATCATTTCTGTAAAATATAAAGTCAGAATGAATACTTATTGCTGTAATAATTTGTTATAAGAATATGTCATGACAATTTCTTATTTCTTTATGTAAGGCGATTATGAAATCACTTGAATCATGTAAAACTGCAATTTATCATCCGACAAATACCGTTTCTGCTGCCTCTCTCATGAACTGCTTGGCGGCGTCATTCCAGATCGCCGGTACCGTGAGCACCCAGTGTATTTCATCAATGTTAAGACCACCGTCAGCTAATCTTTGCTTCGACATTGACAAAAGGTCGTCCTTAAGATATCTAATAGACAATGAAAATACAGTTTTGGCTGGAAGTTTCTTTTCTGTTGCGTCTTCCAAGCATGATGTCCCTCTGTATTCCCTGCGAAGTAATAGGAAAATAAGGACTGGGAGCTAAATGCTTATCAACTGTCAGTCAGTTTGATAATTAATCTCAACCTAATCTTGTAAAGAGGTTTACATTTGCAGGGGAAATACAATAGTTAAGCAAGCAAGAATACTTACTAAATTTTGAATTTTAAAGAACTACGCATAGTTGTTGGTGGCATAAGTCTACAATGCTTAGAGTACTTCTAGCGATATTGGGCGTGGTATTATTCTTACTGAAGGTCGCGAATATGACTTTATGTCTACCATTGCCGACATAAACTTACTATTTTATCGTAAAGCATCATTTTGAATCGTTTGAAGAAGTACCAGTCCTTGTGTTCCTTGTCTTCTGCAAGTTCAGCATACTTAGATTCAGCTTCGTATGCAAACGAATGCAGAGTTTTACCATCTGGCTTAATCAGGACGCATGTCGGCCCTTTAGAAGACACGAGCTGCCCACCGACCCACTGTTTGGCTGATACTTTGATAGGGTCTGCGTCAAATTCGTGTTTAAAAGAAAAAGCCCAGCCTGAATATGTGGTCCCAAAGTCAATAGCGGCGACAAGGATGGCGGATTCTGATTTCCGTCGATTTTACACTGCTAAAATATCAAAATGAAACCTTTTGTTATATGGATTATGCTTTTTATGATTTTGATATTGGTTAAAGATCCTTGATAAAATAACTGTAATAAATTGTCGGTATTTTCAGCAGGAAAAACAAAACACTGCTTTAGCTTTCGTGTTTTCGGCATTTGATTTGACGGTCAGGGCGACCCTCCTCAACTTCAACAGTTTGGCGAACCGTTAATAACTTCCTGTAATATCACATAGTTTATTTTTGTAAGTGATTGTTAAGTATTGCCTATAAATGAAGCATAAAAATAAAACTTATCACACACATTCTGAGTGAATAATAGATCCACGAATTGAAGACCTGTTTTGACGAAAGAAAACATTTACATACCATGATTGGTGCAGATACTGTGCTGAAACGGGAAAATAATTAGTGATTTACCACACACTCATTGTACTAAATGAATAAAATAGAGACAGCAAGCGTTATATTTTACTGATTGTGATCTTGAAATATAGAAGACTGCTGCTTTCTAATGTTGTAACAATCTATAGATCTGTACATAGTCACAGATAAACACTTCAAACTAATTTCTAATGGAAATAAACATGTCTGTCTGTCTATACAAAACCGAAAGTGGATTTATTTAACTTTACTGTCATATAGTTACAGCTTTTAAACGATACTGTATATGAAAACAGGTATAAACGATATATATTTGTACTTACCTTAACAAAATCCAAAAGTTTAAATCATTATATTCTTTATGATTTGATGGCAAACCTGAAACCTAATTGCTCGATTTCGTAGTACTGGGTAAAAATAAAACTATCAATCCAGTAATATACTTCCTGATTGGATTGTTTAATTTTTGCAACAGTCTGATAAACGTTTGCAGGGTTTCATGTGTTAACACATTACTATGAACATTATTTAATTACTCACTTTTTGTCTTAAGAAAGGCTTTCTTATAGCATCGATTTCTGTATATTAAACTTTATTCATAGAGAAATTCAAAGAAAAACATCAAGACCAACTCAAAGCTCTTTGAAAAACTTAATACAGTGTGTGTCCTAAACATTTACATAGTTTAATAAAGACCTTGAAACGATTGTATATTTAACTATGTATTTTGGAAAAAGTAGGGTATTTTTGACATCGGCGTTAGAATCTTAAATGTCAATTATTTAAAAAGCAGACTGGTATTATGTGACTCACTTCAAAAGGGTCCTTTGCAGCAGTGTAAAACCTTACCCAGACATTCGAGCCCTTATTTCATGTAGAAAAAAAAGCCAACAGATATATTTCCGACTTGAATGATAACATTCAGTTTGAAGTGTTTCTCTAGCAAACCGTTTGATGCTGCACTTATGTCGCGTTAATCTACCCTCATGGCTTATTATTCACAATGTCGTTTCACGAATGACATCCCATAGATAAAACTTTGTCTAAAATCGTTTGAAACTAATAATATACACACGCCTCATTTCTAATGTCATGGATACTTTTGGAGCAAGGATACATTTTACTGAGCACGGTTATTTAACAGTTAAAGATAGCGTAAGGCATGCCCTCGTTAACAGTTTAGGACAGCGTAAGGCATGCCCTCTTTAACAGTTTAGGACAGTGTAAGGCATGCCCTATTTAACAGTTTAGGATAGCGTAAGGCATGCCCTCTTTAACAGTTTAGGACAGCGTAAGGCATGCCCTCTTTAACAGTTTAGGAAAGCGTAAGACATGCCCTCTTTAACAGTTAAGGAAAGCGTAAGGCATGCCCTCTTTAACAGTTTAGGACAGTGTAAGGTATGCCCTCTTTAACATTTAAGGATAGCGCAAGGCATGCCCTCTTTAACGGTTTAGGATAGCGTAAGGCATGCCCTCTTTAACAGTTTAGGAAAGCGTAAGGCATGCCCTCTTTAACAGTTTAGGATAGTGTAAGGCATGCCCTCTTTAACAGTTTAGGATAGTGTAAGGCATGCCCTCTTTAACAGTTTAGGATAGCGTAAGGCATGCCCTCTTTAACAGTTTAGGATAGCGTAAGGCATGCCCTCTTTAACAGTTTAGGACAGTGTAAGGCATGCCCTCTTTAACAATTTAGGATAGCGTAAGGCATGCCATCTTTAACAGTTTAGGACAGTGTAAGGCATGCCCTCTTTAACAGTTTAGGACAGTGTAAGGCATGCCTTCTTTAACAGTTTAGGATAGTGTAAGGCATGCCCTCTTTAACAGTTTAGGATAGCGTAAGGCATGCCCTCTTTAACAGTTTAGGATAGCGTAAGACATGCCCTCTTTAACAGTTTAGGATAGCGTAAGGCATGCCCTCTTTAACAGTTTAGGATAGTGTAAGGCATGCCCTCTTTAACAGTTTAGGATAGCGTAAGACATGCCCTCTTAAACAGTTTAGGATGGTGTAAGGCATGCCCTCTTTAACAGTTTAGGATAACGTTAGGCATGCCCTCTTTAACAGTTTAGGACAGTGTAAGGCATGCCCTCTTTAACATTTAAGGATAGTGTAAGGAATGCCCTCATTAAAAGTTTAGGATAGCGTAAGGCATGCCCTCATTAAAAGTTTAGGACAGCGTAAGGCATGCCCTCTTTAACAGTTTAGGATAGTGTAAGGCATGCCCTCTTTAACAGTTTAGGACAGTGTAAGGCATGCCCACTTTAACAGTTTAGGATAGCGTAAGGCATGCCCTCTTTAACAGTTTAGGATAGCGTAAGGCATGCCCTCTTTAACAGTTTAGGATAGTGTAAGGCATGCCCTCTTTAACAGTTTAGGATAGCGTAAGGCATGTCCTCTTTAACACTTTAGGATAGTGTAAGGCATGCCCTCTTTAACAGTTTAGGACAGTGTAAGGCATGCCCTCTTTAACAGTTTAGGATTGTGTAAGGCATGCCCTCTTAAACAGTTAAGGATAGCGTAAGGCATGCCCTCTTTAACAGTTTAGGATAGCGTAAGGCATGCCCTCTTTAACAGTTTAGGATAGCGTAAGGCATGCCCTCCTTAACAGTTTAAGGATAGCGTAAGGCATGCCCTCTTTAACAGTTTAGGATAGCGTAAGGCATGCCCTCTTTAACAGTTTAGGACAGCGCAAGGCATGCCCTCTTTAACAGTTAAGGACAGCGCAAGGCATGCCCTCTTTAACAGTTAAGGAAAGCGTAAGACATGCCCTCTTTAACAGTTTAGGATAGCGTAAGGCATGCCCTCTTTAACAGTTTAGGACAGCGCAAGGCATGCCCTTTTTAACAGTTTAGGACAGCGTAAGGCATGCCCTCTTTAACAGTTTAGGATAGCGTAAGGCATGCCTCTTTAACCGTTTAGGACAGTGTAAGGCATGCCCTCTTTAACAGTTTAGGACAGCGCAAGGCATGTCCTCTTTAACAGTTAAGGATAGCGTAAGGCATGCCCTCTTTAAAAGTTTAGGACAGTGTAAGGCATGCCCTCTTTAAACAGTTAAGGAAAGTGTAAGGAATGCCCTCATTAAAAGTTTAGGATAGCGTAAGGCATGCCCTCATTAAAAGTTTAGGACAGCGCAAGGCATGCCCTCTTTAACAGTTTGGGATAGTGTAAGGCATGCCCTCTTTAACAGTTTAGGATAGTGTAAGGCATGCCCTCATTAAAAGTTAAGGACAGCGTAAGGCATGCCCTCTTTAACAGTTTAGGATAGTGTAAGGCATGCCCTCTTTAACAGTTTAGGACAGTGTAAGGCATGCCCTCTTTAACAGTTTAGGATAGCGTAAGGCATGCCCTCTTTAACAGTTTAGGATAGCGTAAGGCATGCCCTCTTTAACAGTTTAGGATAGCGTAAGGCATGCCCTCTTTAACAGTTTAGGATAGCGTAAGACATGCCCTCTTTAACAGTTTAGGACAGTGTAAGGCATGCCCTCCTTAACAGTTTAGGATAGTGTAAGGCATGCCCTCTTTAACAGTTTAGGATAGTGTAAGGCATGCCCTCTTTAACAATTTAGGATAGTGTAAGGCATGTCCTCTTTAACAATTTAGGATAGTGTAAGGCATGCCCTCTTTAACAGTTTAGGACAGTGTAAGGCATGCCCTCTTTAACAGTTTAGGATAGCGTAAGGCATGCCCTCTTTAACAGTTTAGGATAGCGTAAGGCATGCCCTCTTTAACAGTTTAGGATAGCGTAAGGCATTCCCTCCTTTACAGTTTAAGGATAGCGTAAGGCATGCCTCTTTAACAGTTTAGGATAGCGTAAGGCATGCCCTCTTTAACAGTTTAGGACAGCGCAAGGCATGCCCTCTTTAACAGTTAAGGACAGCGCAAGGCATGCCCTCTTTAACAGTTAAGGAAAGCGTAAGGCATGCCCTCTTTAACAGTTTAGGACAGCGCAAGGCATGCCCTCTTTAACAGTTAAGGACAGCGCAAGGCATGCCCTCTTTAACAGTTAAGGAAAGCTTAAGACATGCCCTCTTTAACAGTTTAGGACAGCGTAAGGCATGCCCTCTTTAACAGTTTAGGACAGCGCAAGGCATGCCCTCTTTAACAGTTTAGGACAGTGTAAGGCATGCCCTCTTTAACAGTTTAGGATAGCGTAAGTCATGCCCTCTTTAACAGTTTAGGACAGTGTAAGGCATGCCCTCTTTAACAGTTTAGGACAGCGCAAGGCATGTCCTCTTTAACAGTTAAGGATAGCGTAAGGCATGCCCTCTTTAACAGTTTAGGACAGTGTAAGGCATGCCCTCTTTAACAGTTTAGGACAGCGCAAGGCATGCTCTCTTTAACAGTTAAGGACAGCGCAAAGCATGCCCTCTTTAACAGTTAAGGATAGCGTAAGGCATGCCCTCATTAAAAGTTTAGGACAGAGTAAGGTATGCCCTCTTTAACAGTTTAGGATAGCGTTAGGCGTGCCCTCATTAACAGTTTAGGATAACGTTAGGCATGCCCTCTTTAACAGTTTAGGATAGTGTAAGGTATGCCCTCATTAAAAGTTTAGGACAGTGTAAGGCACTTTTGAAAAAAAAAAAACAAGTTTTTCATGTACATATATATATTTTCAAATTTACACACAAAAAATAAATGATAAAACACAGAATATATAACAAGCATTTGGCATTCAACATCTGCAGTAATTTGCATGTAGTAAGTGTGTACAATTAGTTGCATTGTTTGCTGTTTGGTCATGTTTAATAACTGCTGCCGATATAATACCTTAATGTTATTCCAGTCTAAAGCAGTGAGTGTCTTACACAGATAAAGCAAAGCAAAGACAAATTACTTCATATTATAAGATTTATATATTTCATAAATTTTCTTACAGTTACTCTTTTGTAAAGTCTGCAACAACAATTTATAAAGTTATTAGATATTTCACAAAACTAGATGTTCTGAATGTCTCATGTCATTTAGTGGTAACATATTTGACTACAAGTTTTGTTACAGGTATATGCAAATATTTTTTTTCCGAAGGGCCGGACTGAGAATCTGTTTCATTTTCGTTTCAATCAATAAAGTTAATTGTCTTAATTACAAAGATTATATTTGAGAGTCATTTAACGGAAACAATCAAAACTATCAAATAAATCTTAAAAATCTAACCTAAATTTCATATTGACCAGAAGAACAGACATGCGTTGTTCATGTGTGTGGTCATACAAATCACTAGCTCAAACACAGAAAATATTTACCAAGCAATTGCACGAAAAAAAATACATTAGCTATTACTTTGCACAGAATTTCTTGGCTGCTATATATAAATTATATCGTCCTGAAATATTAATGATTAATCGAAATATGTTTAATATATCAACTACTGTAATGCGTGTTTTGATTCTGTCTGGCGAGGGTTCCAACATTTACAACATCAGGTTTAGGTTCACTGTGAGCAAGATCTTCTTCCTTGTCAAATATTGTGTTTGGGTAAGATATCTGTGTAGAATCATATTCCTTAGCCCCAACGAAATGAGTGAATGGTCTCGGAATCTTGAAAGAATACCTGAAAGTGAAACCAGATAAGTATATATTTCTAAATCTTTTATACCTAAATAGAATTTGTGTAATAACTACAATAAGGGATCCTGACTTTCGTTCTTTAATTCCTTCATTCAATCTCAAATGACTGTGATTGGATATTAAATCTTTCATCAATGAAAACCTTGACAGACTTGAAAAATGCCTTTTTAACTGTCATCTACGAAAAGTTTTCTGAAAAATTATAACTGATTAAAAGATTATTCTGAAGTAAGTCGGAGTGACAATAAATGATACAACGTATCTTCTCAAAACTAAAGCTAGCATTTACCAGCATTCAACTCTTTCTCTGAAAATGTGTTAATGGAAGCAGATTTGGTTTACAGTTTTCATTACCTGTTATTAAAACTGAGAGCAAAGAAAGTCAAGTTTTTACCTTGAAGTAGCATCAGTTGAAGCCGTCGATGAACTGTCTCTGATCGGTTCCCTCCTCCCCCTTCTGAAATATACACCACCTACAATAAATCAAGTGTGTCTTGATCGCTCCACTTCTCCCTCTATAAAGCATTATATCAAATATTAAAGTCATTTATTTTATGCCTACCAATGAAATATAGGGAAATATCAGTGAGATAAAAGTGATAATACACTGTTTTGAATCAGTTAATTACCATTTTGATAATACATGTTTGTGCCCGAACTATTGAATATTGAGTATTAATCCGCTTTTATAATTAAAGTATGTATGACAAAATTCATTAAATATTGATAAACTGTGTAGACAAAAATAAATATTATTTGATGAAAGTGTATTCAGTTTATTTCAGCAGAAGTAAAGTTATCATATGTATTGGAGATTGTCTGCACTTTTTTTTGTGCGGAGTAACCAAAGTACGTATAAACTGATTTAGGGCTCACCATGGGGAATTTATTGAAGGCCCTGATTAAAAATGTCATAAAAAAAACCCATTTTTGACGTGTTGGCATAAAATAAAAAGAAAATGTGTTTGTTTTTTAGTGGAAGATGGGAATTTATTTCATCTCGTGAACACCATATGTTGATATTTTCACTCGTGGCTGCGCCACTCGTGAAAATATCACATATGGTGTTCACTCGATGAAATAAATTCTCATCTTCCACAAAAACAAACAAATATCCTCTATTTCTTAATAACAAGAATAAACAAAATATGCCGTGATCAGTTATCGTTACTTCTTGTAAGAGTGTAGAAAGATGGAAGGCAAATTTCGCACGAGTTTTACATCAAAATACCAATTACTGCGTGTAAGAAGAAGAAGGCAGAACAAACGTACCTTTTCCACCGTACGAGTGCCACTACTCCAATAACTATACCAAGCAAAGCCACAAACCCAACACAACCTCCAATAATAGCCCCTTGAACTTTTCGAATTTCTAAAATAAACGAAAGAAAAGTTTGTTTTCTATATTTAATTTTTTCGATCTCCACGCCTATTCATAACAAAAGCCTCAGATCACTATTGCAAAAAAAGGGAAATCGGAAAAATAACAATTCAAAAGATGATTTTTCACTGATAAGAAACTTTAAACAAAAAATAATTAGAAATATGTTGAAACAAAGTAGATAGTAATAAGACAAGAGGGCCGTAATGATCGATCACCGGATTGCTGTTTTGCCTGATGACCTACTATATAAAAATAAAAAAACAAGTAAATCTATGTTTTGACCCGTGACCTAGGTTTTTTTTACCCGAGATAAGCAATATTCAAATTCGACCTAGTTATTATCAAGATATATAGACAGAAAATATGGCCTCAAGAGTGTTAACAAGTTAAACCTTTGTTCTGACCCCATAATCTAGTTTTTTATCCGAGGCAACCGATGATCTAACTTCAATAAAATACCATCAAGGCAAGTATTCTGACAAATGTTAATCACATTTAGAGAGAAAGTGTGGCCTCTAATACTGTTTACACGGTTTTTCTATATTTTGACCCCATGACCTAGTTTTTGACCCAAAATAAACCATATTTGACCTTGGCCTAAATAATATAAAGAGTATTAAGACAAACATTCTGACAACATTTCATGATATCTGAAAAGAAAATGTGACCTCTGGAATGTAAAATGGTTTTTCTATGTTTTGACCCCGTGACATAATTTTTATCCAGGGATAATACATATTAGAACTTGACCTAGGTGTCATCAAGCAAACATTCTAACAATTTTAATGATATTTGGACAACAAATGAGACCTGTTGATTGTTATCAAAATTTTACTTGATTTGAGCTAGTGACTTAGTTTTCAGTCTGACATGATCTATATTCAAATTATATTTCAAGGTACTAAAATAGATGAAATATTGTCATGATATATACAGAGTTAAACTATGTTAACAGTTACTATCTTTAAAACGTTTCATACTTGATTTCGCTTTATTGTACATGTCGTAATCACGTGATTCTCGTGACTGATGGAGACAAATCATTTCTTCTCGTGCACCTGAAGTAAAGCAGCGTCTTAGATATCTACACTTTTAGTCAAAACACGGACGTGATATGAAATAAAACCCAGACATGTTGAGACAAACATACCATATTATAAAATGTAAAGCAATACTCAACTTTTCCTTTAAAATATACTTTTTTAAACACGAAACTGCACTTAATGCACACCACAAAAGAATTCATGTATGGTTTCACAAAAAAAGAAAAAAGAGCATATAACGAATAGTAGGAAACAAAGTATAATAACACCTATTGTCCTAAAATTTTACTGACTTACCTACTTCAAAGGAATCATTTCGGCATTGTATAATATCAGGGTACACTGCATTCATATCAAGCCTATCAACAATTTCATGCAGTCCTTCTTTACACCGACACTTTCCTTTGACACACTCCTGCTCGAACTGCATGTAACATTGAGAGAAAAAGCCCCCGCTACATTCTTCCCCCACCACGGGGAAGTCAATAAACCAGCTTGTCTTTAGTCTACACCAGCGGCCCGAGTCACTCCTCTCATATCCATCCTCACACTCACATACACCCTTGTCTCCACACTGGGTCTTCTGACCTTGGCATATCCTTCCAGAGCCACATGCTTCCCCCAGTGCTGAAACTGAGTTACAAACAGTCTATGAAATAAAAATTCTAAAGATCAACCGTCGCGATAACAAAACTGTTAAGAATTTTAACTTTATAGAAATTGTAAACCTAAAAATTTAAATTACAAATTAAGATGACCTTTTTTCATAAACTGATTGTTGTTATTCCGCTGAGTAAATCTGTCAGTGCATGGATTTTCAGTTTTGTTTAAATCAAATCTGTAAATACTTAAGTAGTGTGTACTTTAATTCCGATGTTGGTCTTTTATTTAGATAAAATGTCAGCAGTTTCTTTGATCTTTTGGTTAGTGTCAAATACATCTAATTAGTCATGGCCACTACAGTTTCAAGCGTTTCAAGAAACATTAAAATAGAAAAGATATATTAAGTTTTCAGACTCGATAAACACGATCACGTTATACTAAGGCAAGCTTACGTTTCCAGCAAGATTTCCCGTCGGGGCTGTCAGCATACCCTAGTTTACAGCGACACCTCTCGTCTTTACATGCATCCATCACACAGTCAGAATTGTTTGGACATTTTTTGTTGTGGCATTTTGCCCCAATTCCGACTGAACCAAAAATATAGTGAACGTTGTTTTCATTTATTGTTAACAAACTTTTAAAGACAGTATTCATTACAAAATAACGGAGTAGAATAGTTTTAAATATGATGAAAAATATGAGTGAACCGGTTAATTTCACAATGTACTATTTAATTGAAATTTGGCTATTTAGCGAATTCACTAAATGCGGAACAATCTTGAAATTGAACACTGAACTTTGAACGTTTCTCTTGTTATTCTTAGTTACCTGTAGTCGCTGCAGTGGTCGCTACCTCTGATGAGGGTATCATAGATGTAACAGAAGATACTGAAGAATTTGCTTGCACTGGAGAATTGGTAGAACTAGATTTTATCGTTGAACTTGTACTTGTTTTAAGTGATCCTGTGTCAACCATAAGTGTAGTTGTATCAACAATTTTGCTGGTGGATAATATCGAAATGTCAGGAGGTGTGCCAGTAATTTCGTCTAACGTTGTGTTTGACTTAATAGCTGTTGGCGTGGTTGTTGAGGTTTTACTGTTAGAAGCTATAGGAGAGCTTTTTGTGGTTGTAGAAGTGGACGAAATCATGGTAGATTTTGTAATACTTGAAGAGGACGTTGAAGTAGCACTAGAAGTTGTTGTGCTTGGTTTTGATGTTGTTGTTTTTGTTGTAGATGGAGCAACAGTTTGCTTTAATGTAGTTGAAGCTGGCGTCGATGTTACCTTTGTGGTAGTTACTGTAGAAGGGCCTGGTCTTTTTGATATTGTTGTATTTGAAGTTTTTGGTTTAATCGTTGAAATTGTGGTTGGTTCTGTAGTTGGTTTAGTCGTTGAAATTGTGGTTGGTTCTGTTGTTGGTTTTGTCGTTGAAATTGTGGTAGGTTCTGTTGTTGGTTTAGTCGTTGAAATTGTGGTTGGTTCTGTTGTTGGATTCGTTGTTGGAGAAGTAGATTTGGTGGTTGTTACTAATGTTGTAGTTGTCAAAGTGGATGACGAAGTTGATAGTAATGGTGAATATGACGCTGTGGTTGATGACACTAATGAAGTAGGTGTATAGGATTCCCTGGATAGAACTGAGGTGGATTCTGGTAGCACTGTGGGTTTCCATGAAGTGTTATGTGCTATGCTGCTTGTTGACGTTGATGTTCCTGAAATGATAGCAATAGTAAAGACGTTATCATGCATTTTGTGCATGAAAATATTCACATTAATTGAAACATATAATGCTGGTTTATTATTCTCTTTCTCTCTAAATATTTAAAAAAAAGAAATAATGATAAAACAGGATTTCTCAAATACCTGGCTTCTGGCATTCAGCCCCACTAACATTCACAGGTACCCCTGAAAATAGGTAAAAAATAATAAATTACGGACAATTTTAGTATTAGTTTATAGCCTATCATTTCAGTGGGTATCTCTGGAAAAAAAAGATGAAAGTGATGTTTTAATCTGTGTACATGACAAGATGAAATAAATTACATTTTTTCAAACATGTTATCTTATGTCTTCCTGATTTCTTGTCAAGGTAGCGTCTGTACTATGCATCAACAACCTCTTTCGGTTTCAGTTTTTAATTAATAGGGAAAATAGTTGTTTCTCCAATATATGAAACTATGTTCTGTTGGGTAAGGAAGTAATGTCGATGTATCTGTTGTCTTCGTTCATTCATTGCATCCAGTTTTTCCCTTTCTAACTTTTACAATAAATAATAATTTGATTATTTTACAGTTGAAATGCTGCATTCAATCTAGAACAATATGCACAAACAACAAATAGCTAGTTAACTTATTTCTAAATTATTAATGGCATTTTTTTTTCATTTTAAAATTTCTGCTTACCTAACTGAAAAGATAAAGGTCTACAATATCTGGTATTATACGGCTCGGCATATCTTTCTGCGTCTGTCGCCGGTCGAAACCCTGGTTCACATTCACACCTATTGTTCCAGCACCGCAGGTCATCAGGAAAGCACCAGTGTTTCTCATTATCACAGTACTGGCCGTACTCAACGGCTATATCATCCCCTTTCATCATGAGGACACAGTATGTTCTATTAACAGAAGGTTTGTACCCTTCCAGACAACTGCAGTCCGTGTTCAGACGACATTCACTCAAAGGCTGACCCACACATACTGAACCCATCTTGCACGTCTCACCCACCGGTGTTTCTGTATCAAGAATTATACGCTATGCAGAATGGTTGAATGAAATATGAACGGGGCTATTTTGTTAGTAAATCTATAGAAAGTAAAACCTTAATTGGAATTCTTTAACTTTTTTTAAAATATGTTTTTACATAAACTACTTATTGATGGATCCCGGTCCCCTCACATTTGCATGATTTAACAAAGAAGTACAGTTACTTTTTCAACACAAACAAGAATAGAACAAAAGAGCACATGGTAATGTTTGTGGGTAAAACCTATTGTTATAAGATTTTAGAGTCATTTTGTGGATCCATGAATTGTTAAGAAAAGCCCTAGATTTCTTATCACAGCTTTATTACAGGAGGAATAATTTCTTTTTTATAAGTTTCAAACTTACATCATGATACTTTTAATGATAATGTTCTGCCATGTTTTTCGTATATCAATGGTTTGTTTAGTTTTCTAGATATAGTTTCGTATTGACGAAAAAATCTTCAGTTACCCTTAACGCAGCTAGTTTTGTTCAATGATGGCAACAAGTAGGTGTCACAGACACACCTCATGCCGTCACAGCCCCGCCAGATACACTTGGATCCAGAGGGGCAAATGGATACATCGTCTTCGCATGCATCAAATACATTTAGCCCCACTACAACAAAATACAGTATCAATCTTATATTGTTGATTCAGATCTTTTAACACCAGGAAGAAAGACATCATCTTAAAACGGGCAATAAACAACGATTTTAATTATACAATACAAATATTCGAAACTTGATCTTAATTACGATATAACTAATTATGCGATGAGTGAAACATGTTCCTACTGGTCGAATAGACGAATTTTACTGTGAATAATTTACATTTAAGCAATATATTTATTAAATGCCAAAATACAGTTTCGGACATATCCTGTATGGTGGTAAATCAGACACTTCTTTGCATTTCTAATGCTATAAAAAACGGTAATTTTTAAGAAATTGCCGTCCGTTTAAAACCGCTATAAGTGATATCACACTATTTACTCACCGGAGCTAGAAAGAACACACATCCAAAACAAAAAGACTGAAACGTTTAATGACATCATTCGAGATGCAAAATTATGAACAGCGAAACGAAATATCCATGCACATATAACTGTTGCAAAATTACTACTCTTTCTTGAGTTGTTTGCGAAATTCCCTAAAATTTGCTTGTAAAAAATAATTACAGAATATCATTTGTTTATGGCACAAGAAGTGTTTGTTATTGGAAATTTGGCTGACTGGTGGTGTTGTTAGAATTCCCTTTTAAACAAAGGATTAGATGAATTTGCTATGTTTACTACTGTCTAACTAAGTTTAAACCGTCCGTGTGTCATATAATAAGGTTAATTCCAACCGGCGCCACTTTTTCATAAGGGAAACACGTCCACTTTAAAAGTCAACTTCCATAAATGTTCACTTCAAACAGTTATATTCTGATATTTCACACAAAACATGCGCTCGGTTACCGAATTTATCTATATGAAACGCATAAACACTGCACGACAAATACTCCTTTTCGAGGCCATCTGTTTTGTTTAGAGAGGAAAAAACAAGATCATCAGTAAAAGTAAATCTTTCATTAATCTGACCCTGTGTTATCGCGGTCCTAATTTGGATTTTTGGGCATCACACTTAGTTTTATCAGTGTTTCCCTCCTGCCAACCTTGGACGCTGAGGAACGCCAATGGTTTCGGAGGAAGTCACGAAGATTAACGGGGCGTCCCCGCGAGATTGTTGCGTGTATCCAACATCAGTATACTTCCGACTGCAAGGTTTGATAAAGCCTTGAATAATTTGATGATGGCTTACCTCTACAAAAATATGCCATAGTTTTCCTCTGTTTTCTTTGAACGTTGTTTTTATAGCTATTAAACTTCATTGACCTTTGCGATAACAAAATATCGTAGACGCCACCTTTAAAGAAGCTTCTCAATGGAATCTGTAATAGCATCGACGAAAGTATATCCCCTAGTGTTACTATTATCATCACAAAAATCACCATCCTCGTTGTCGTAATCATCGCCATAAAAAAAAGGCTAAACAAAAGTTAAAATTTTTCAGTGTGAAATCGCATTAAGGTAGAAGGATTTACAGTTGCTACCGTCAAGACTCTCAGTACAGTTAAGACTAACATTAACAAATGTGTTAATTGAAAATAAAAAAAGAAACAAAGAAGACATTGACAGTGCCATTTTCATTCTTTCCATATCTTATTTCCATGTTAGTTTTCTTCATTGTTCACAGAAACTTAGATGATTTCAATACTGAAATTAAAATAAACCAAACAAAAATGCATGATAATGGATAATTCTTTGGATTTATTGGACTGACCGACCGACCGACGGACGGACTGGCTGACTGACTGACTGACTAATTGATTGATTGATTGATTGATTGATTGATTGATTGATTGAACATTTTTCATTTAGTTATTTAGTTATCTTTCTTATAATTTATTAATTAATAATGGTTAAAGATGGATAATTTAATAAATAAATAAGCTAACAATTTTCAACATGTTGACGTCTAAATTTTGATATCTGCGCTAATCTCATTTAGCCGTGATGCTGGAATTTTGTTGACTTAACAAATTCCTTCTGGTTATATGATAGCATCTCACAGATGTCATAAACTAGTTTAATAATACTGTTATCAAATCTGTTGACACTTTTCATGTCAATGAACTTAGAGCAACGGAACTAATGTAAGGGTCACCACTTTCATCTTATCGTATATTTAAAAACAATTTTATTAATTTTGCTCACTCACTCACTCACTCACTCATTCATTCATTCATTCATTCATTCACACCCTCACTTACTCACTCACCTACATACAACTTCACTCTGAACTTTTGACCGACCAACCGACTGACTGACTCGTTCATTCACCCACTATCTCATTCACACTCTCACTGTCTTACTCATCACTTTCTCAATTATACACTATCTCATTCATTCACTATCTCATTCACAAACTTTCAGATTCACTCACTATCTCACTCACGGACTGTCTTATATGTACACTATCTCAATCACTATCTCACTCACTCACAATCTCATTCACACACTATCTCACTCACACACTGTCTTATTCAAACATTATCTCACTCACATTCTACCTCACTCCCATAAAATTTGTCTCACTCACAATCTCACTTACTCTCTGTCTCTCTTACTCAGTATCTAATTCACACTATCTCACTCACTATCTCCTTCACACGCACTCTTACTCAAACACTATCTCACTCACTTACTATATCACTCACACACTATCTCACTCACAAACAATCAACTATCCAAGTTCTTCAGATTTTTATCGATGGTGGAAAATAAACCTAGAGAAAAAAAGGTTTTTAAAACTATTTTCTGATGTATTTATTCACTAAAGATTAAAAGACAAATCACTCAAAATCAAATCTAGCAAAAATGCATCACCTCAAAGTTAAACTCTGTCGTGACCTTCGAGGTCATCATGTAGGGACAAAACGACCGCAGAGTTTTCCTTATAAAGGATAAAACTAACTAAAACTAATTACCATATACATCAACTTATGTGAATAATGAAGCAATTGTTTTAAATGGTAATTCTAACGTCCTCCAAACGTAGATCTGAAACAATACATTTTAGTAATCTGAATTCTTTTAAGTACTTAATCCATAATCTGGATCAAGTTCTCAATGTATGCTTATGTTATTAATCTTCTAACCTTTTAAGACATCTTACTATTTAACGTGGTACTGTTTGATTCCAATGAAATATTATCGGACAAATCTGAAATCATTACTGCTGGCGAATATGATGAATTCTATAGTGTCATTTGTCGGGCTATACATTTCAGACTAAAAGATTCCGTTATAACACTAAAACTACATTAACTCAACAACAAAACAGTGTCGGTAAAAGGTTAATAGACCACAAAGAACTCCAGAAGCATAAAGATTAAACAATATGATGACATTAAGAAAGACATAAAGTGATTGAAAATAAATTTTATGATTATAAAAGAGATATTTAATGAACACGTATTGCCGTTTTGTCGGTTTATGCAAGAATCGACAAAGCGCGTGTGAAAGGAAAATAGATTGCGTAGTCTAGATGCTTTCAGGCTTACAGGAGTTTTGCGTTTATTGAAAAAAGCGGAACTCGTCTGTAGAAATCCTATCAAAAGAAAACAAACAGTGAGAAAATGGAATAGTTTCAAGAAGCTGTGTTTATAAAGGGTTGAGTTTTGAAATAACAGAAAACATGGAAATGGAAGTGGATAAGATTGATATAGATGGAAAATCTAAACAGGTATTACGTTTATTCTTAGTTCTTGGCTTACATATTGTAGAAGTAGTCCCAACGATTTACTTGCGGGGAAAAAATGGGTAGAAAATGCTTGTTCTTCGCCAACTCTGAATGGCGTGTGATCAACACTTTAGACAGAACAATAATAGGTCATTAGATGCCCTAAATAAGTATTAACTGCTATTACAATATAGTCGCAATAAATACACCTTTTTTCCATTTGTAACTTGTTTTTTGTGCTCACTAGCTATAAATTCAATGTCACGAATAACCGTGATGTCGTGAGAAAAATTACGGTTCACTGTTTTTTTTAAGAGAAAACAAAGAATGGTTATACTTGGGAAATCACCAAATTTAAAGCATGCAAAGTATACACACTAAATACTTCGATGGGTTGAGTCTGCGTATGCGTTTCCTGGCCTAAATTTTATAGTCTAACAGGATTAAATGTTTATCTTAATTAAGCGGAACAATGTCAATAAAGGAAAGAGATGCAGCATATAACCAAGGTTAGGGAACATACACCCCTTCACGAAGAAACCCTTTCTTGAAAAGAGAATGGTCCGGGTTGATGGCAATGCTTTATTTCATTTATTTTGACCTAATATCAAATTCAAAATCTCTTTTTTTATCCTGCACACGTAAATATCTTATTTTACATCGTATAATACCGAAAACTATAAAGTTTTATACACAGTCGACTGTTGATATAGTTACATAAAACTACTGCTTTTATCATTGAATCACTATTGTTGGATTTAAAAGAAGAAACGATAGATACATTTGACAAAATTTTGTATCCAGTTTCTGTACTAAACATGTCAAAGGATCAAATCTTTAACACAATTTATCTCTTAAGAGTTATCATGTAAATACTGTTTTCGTTTGTCTTTAAACTATACACTTGTATATAAAAAGAACTATTCAACAAATGTTTTGCATTTGTCTAAATGTTAGCTTTTGTGTTACTTAAGATCGACAGATATATCAAAATATTGTTCAATCAATTAGGATTAAACATATTGTCAAGTGTATCAAAGTCAATATAAAGAAATGGTTTGTCAGTAACAAACCAATTTAAATCTTGGTTTAAATACAGCAATATTGAAACCACCATGAAATAGTTATTTAAACTTTGTGACATAGAATGTCAGCTCAAATATAAAGACTTAGTTCATAAAATTTGATAAATGTCTTAACATGTGTACGTGTTTTAATCCATGTTTTATTGAAATGGCATGTACTGTGTTTGCAATACTTTATTAGCTAGCTGTGTCACTAAACGAAACGAACTATTTCATATCTTAGAACCAAAAAAGCCTAAATGTGACTGAGCACAGAATAACACTACATTCACATGACACTGGAAATGTCTGAATCTTTCCTGCATAGTTTCAGATGCCGATTCCCGGAAGAAATATTGTTTTATGATAGAAAATCATTTTTCTTGGTAAACCACCATCACATATTGACATTATTGATTCAGTCCCCTTTTTCGACCTGAACGTTTGTTTTTACATTTATCCAAATTGTTTTTTCTGATATGTCCAGTTCTGTTACTGACCAAGTAAATATGGGTTATTAAGAAGACATGCACAATGCACATGTACTTAAACTGAACCAGATCAAGCCAAGTTGTAGAGCTTTAATGAATTTTATTCTAAAACCACTAGTTTTGATGTAACTTCCCAGGCACTGGGTGGCATTCAAGATAGACTTGATTACAACACAATATCGCAATAAGCTTTAATTAATTTATTAAATACCCCTGCGTGTCTGATTTGATATACTTTAAACCCGTGACGCTTAGTCAAAATAAACATTACTGATTAAATCTTGAACATTTTTAAATGATAAAAGATGACTTTATGAGAATTAAACTTGATTTTAGGATAAGAAATGAAACAAAGGGTTTTGGAAACGGGTGATAAATAAATAATATTTATGTTGTTGAATTCCCAGACAGCAAGATTTTATGACGCGCAGTTCTATGCATTTTACATACAGTCTGAGAGTATACAGTTTGAAACTAGGCACACAATATGGCCATAATTTGTTCACATGACAATCATCTTTATAAAACTTGGCTTTCTCGGTTAAATATTTACAAGTAAATTTTGTAAAGGACTGTTAAATTTTTAAAATACAGGCAACAGGACTTTTGAAATAATCAAAGGATACCAAACAAAATTGTTCCGTTTTCAACTATAATCTGTTCATTCTAACGTGCTTGTGAAGTGTAGGAGTTTTCGAAGGAAAATGAGTTCCCAGGATGAAAGGCGCCTGTCTGAAATAAGGGATATGTTAGATCCAAAAGAGGTAGGTAAAGTTTTGATCTTCAAATTTCTCCAAAAGATAAATGGTGATTTCTATCACTGATTCAAAGCAGGTAAATAGGTAAATAAAAGATTTTTATTGCTCGGAAACAGGCAAACTGGTCATTCTTCCTTGAATAAAAAAAAATTAGGAAAATGTGGATTTATTTCATTGTTCCAAAAGAGCAAATGAAGGTGTTTTTTTTCTTTAATCCAAGTGACGTAAATATAAGTTTCTCTGAGGTAATTACAAGTTTTATTAATTGATCCAAAGAGATAACTGAAAATTTTTCTCATTGATCCAAAAGAGGTATTTGAAAGTTTTTCTCATTGATCCGAAAGAGATGATATAACGTTTTACTCATTGATCCTAAAGAGGTTAACGGATTTCTTTTTCATTGACCTAAAATAGATATAATAAAAGATTCTCTCATTGATTTCTAAGATGTAAATGAAAGTTTCTCTCACTGATCCAAAGAATGGTAAATAACGTTTCTTTTATTGATCCAAAAGAGGTAAATAAAAGTTTCTGTCATTGATCCAGAAGAGGTAAATAAAAGTTTCTGTCATTGATCCAGAAGAGGTAAATAAAAGTTTCTGTCATTGATCCAGAAGAGGTAAATAAAAGTTTCTGTCATTGATCCAGAAGAGGTAAATAAAAGTTTCTGTCATTGATCCAAAAGAGGTAAATAAAAGTTTCTGTCATTGATCCAGAAGAGGTAAATAAAAGTTTCTGTCATTGATCCAGAAGAGGTAAATAAATTTTTCTGTCATTGATCCAGAAGAGGTAAATAAAAGTTTCTGTCATTGATCCAGAAGAGGTAAATAAAAGTTTCTGTCATTGATCCAGAAGAGGTAAATAAATTTTTCTGTCATTGATCCAGAAGAGGTAAATAAAAGTTTCTGTCATTGATCCAGAACAGGTAAATAAATTTTTCTGTCATTGATCCAGAAGAGGTAAATAAAAGTTTCTGTCATTGATCCAGAAGAGGTAAATAAAAGTTTCTGTCATTGATCCAGAAGAGGTAAATAAAAGATTCTCAATGATATAAAAGAGGTACATGAAAGTTTCATTTTTATCCAAAAGAGATAAATAAAAGATTCTCCGTGATATAAAAGAGGTAAATGAAAGTTTCTTTTGTTAATCAAAAAGAGGTAAAAGAAAGTTTCTCTGATTGATCCAAAAGAGGTAAAGAAAAGTTTCTTTCATTGTTCTAAAGAAGTAAATGGAAGTTTTTGAACTGTATGAAAGATACAAAGAGTTTTATTTGTGAATTTCAGGTTTCTGTTATAAAAACATCGTACACACTAAGCAGCCTTTGAATAGCCATAGATTTGTTACAAATAATTTCAAATCATCTGAATATGTTACTAATGTTGCTATTAATTTCAACAGTGACAATCATAGCAAAGACGACTTTTCATTTATATTGATAGACATTGCTGTAGACGATATGAACTGGTTTTGGATGCACAAACTAAAAACGTTAACACCAATCGGACTTAATGCAAATGTGTTATGTGTTATACACATATAATTTAGACATCTAACGATTACTTTTAATAAACATTACGTTTGTTTCTTATTCATGTTTTTTAATTGTAATATAAGAAACTTGGCATCATTTATGATCCGTAATCAATCAATAAACTGATTAATTCAATTTATTAATTCAATATATCCTGTCACTAGTAACAAATTCGAACTTATTTATTATTCCGGAATATATCGGGTACGCCATCGGCTTACCAGATAAATTCATAGGACTTGCTTCATCAACGACACCAACCTATTAGTCTCTATTGATCATGCGCGTAATGATATCATTTATGTACTTCATAAAACGCATGTTACTGCTATTAACTGCCATTTCTGAGACGTTTACGGCATGATCATGTAACGTGCTTTTTGGCGTCGCGGAAATGACGTCATATTTCACTTCCGTATTTTTGAAGAAGACGCAAGTCGAAAGTTAAATACTCTGTGTTTGTTTTTCGTTTATTTGGACAAGGTTTCTGTTATCAAACTTAAACTTTAAACAGATACCAACATAACTATGACCTCAACAGACAATGAAGTTATTAAAAGCGAAGTTAGTTGTATCAACTTTTGAACTTTATTTCATTTATGTAAGGAGACAAATGTTTGCCTATGCTAATTATCTATGGTTAAACATCAGTTAGTTTAAGCATCATGTAGCCTGCTTTTGTTCTATCATAACAAACCACAAATGGCATTTCTGTATTGGCCCCAGCAATAAGTTGCTCATGATTATATAGCAAATTATGTTTTAAAGAAACAATTTAGTGTAAGATTTTTGTAAGGTTGTGGATTTTATGGACAATTTACTAGACAGAACATACGATATTCGTCTGTTTACAGTGACTTCGAAAATCAAATTGCATATGAAATCAAATGAAATTAAAATATTTAAATTCACTTGTACTAACTGTCGATCTCAGATCTAGCTCCTTATTGACTCCAACACTAAATTTATCTAACTGGATGTCAGTCGCAAACTAATGAGCTCAAACTTCACACTGTCGAACTAGTGTATCAATCTCAGAGCTGGGTCGATATTTTCATCATCACAAAATTAAGTTTTATATAGTTTTGACCTCACAACTGGCTCGTAATTTTACTCCAAATTCACAGTGTCTGAAGTGAATACGATCGATGTCAAAGGTGGCTCAATTTTCAGTTCAATATTGAAATTCGAACTTCGATGTTCGATGTCAGTGTTATCTTAACGGACCACCACTATGGTAGGTTGGTATTTTTGTCGCAGTGGGACACAATTAACAAGCTGAAATGTACTGCGACATGGGCAGAAGGTTTGTAAAATCACAAGTTTTCTCTAGTTCTCAGAAGCCAAGACATCTGAAAGTGAAGATGCCTCAGTTATTTACAAAGGCACCACTTGCATGTGTCTCTGTCGCATTATAAACGGCTTTGTGCTCAAAAGTTTTATCTGGCTTGTGACATAAGATTTTGCTGAAGAAAAATATTGATAGGCATATGAAATACTTGACACGATATATAGTGTAAATTATCATTGGATAATTTTTGAGACAATTTATCTAATTAACGAGATGTAATGTTATTTAAATTATTATTGTTTTTCATTAAGAGTCTCTCAATAATGTATTGAACATGTAGAAACCAAAGATAAGGGGTCTGTTTTAATGTTTGGCAAACATTTTCTTCAGTCTAATAATGATTATTGGTAATATGTAGGCTACGGCTGTACGTATTACATATTATATGTGTTATCATCCTTCGACTCAAAAATGAGAAAATAATAAAACACATTGCACGTATTTAGTTCTATTTAATTAAGTAGTTTTATGGCTTGAAATGCTATGGATTAAAGTTAAATGCTGAAAATTGGTACCATTTATCTACTGAAAAGTCAGTGTGAAGGAACTTTCCTTTTTACAGCAACCACAATGCATCCAGCTTAATGTTCTATCTTTATGTTTAGTTTTCTGGGACTTAGTGAATCTTTCCCCGTTAGAGTACAATCTGGTGTTCAACAACATTGAATTCAGTTTTAATGTTTGGCACTTTCGAACGTATTCTTACCCTTTTTAGGGCACACTCCTTTTTTAGCAGCAATATCTTTGCAACTGAAGCTGATCTTGAATAATACATATAATGAATAAATGTATTTTCCACTACTTTTAAGTGTTTATCTTTATTTGTCATTATTTCATCTTCACAACTCTCTTGTCACACTCGTCTTATTGGCAACAGTTCGGGGTCATCTGCTTTCCGTGATCTTAGGCTGTCATACACCTGTATCATGTCTTCGTTTTCTTAGTAATATGTAGTCTTTACTTTAGAAGCTACTGTCCTGGCTTTCCTTTTACTGTTGCGGCAATTCTACATTCAGATTTCACAAAATTCTGTATGTTGACTTTTACATTGAAGTGAATAATATGACGTAAAGGTAACAGTCTCCAGTTAAGTAATGTCTAAGCCTCGCTTGAGGGTAGTTCAATAATGTCAATCAGTTCGTAAAAATTACAAATAAATGTTCTTGCAGTCTTTTGAATAAATTATGATAACTGATTAGTTTTAATTTACAATTATATTTATATATATTTTTATAATGTACCATGCCATGTATCATATGCTGAAATAAATTGAATTGAATTGAATTGTACAATTTCGATTTAATGATTTTTGCCTAAGAATCAATGATAGCCGTTTAAATATACTAAATTCTACTTTTTGACTTGATTTCTTAAAATCGGTATTTATCACAGAGCGGGGGTGGTTTTCTTGGTCCCTTGGCAGCTCCTGGTCTGATTCTCCTGTTGCGAGTGTCGACGGTCGAAGTGACCATGCCGTTGGACCCACATTTCCTCGGTTTATGCCGACTTTTCAAAGGCTTGCCTTCAATAACGGCATTGATTTCTTGTGTAAGAATATCCATGGACTCTTGGCTGTAAATACGTTTTTCTGAGTCTTGAACAAACTCAAACTGGGCATTATCATCACTTGTGGGCGCACCGTGTCGGCTCCAGTTACCAATCATGCTCAAGTTACTAGCTGAATTCCTTACAGACATACCGGGATGTACTCGGCTATTTATGTTCCTCATCGAAGTGGACATTTTTGATTCAAGGGCTCGTTCACCTCTTGTCATAATTACTTTTTCTTTAGTGCAATCAATCATTTGCTTTACTTCGTTTATTAACTTCTCGAAACTTTTTCTGGTCGGTACCCAACCTTTCATCAAGTGAATAACACCTCTGTCCTTAAAGAAGTACATTACCCATTGATGTTCTGGGCTAGGTTGTTTGAAGTTTTCCTTTGTTGTTAGATACCTGTACATAAACATGTATTCTCCAACGCTAAGTTCTGAGCCGCTTTCTGGTCTCCTAACATCATATGCTGGGAAATCTCTTGTAGGAATAACAAAGAAGAGTTCGTCACGGGAAAGTCCTTCTTTCCTTTCTGCATTCTGCTCTTCACTGCTCGGCTCTACGACCTCTTGTCTTTCGGTACACGGAAAACATCTATCTACTAACCTGGTCAGGAACGAAGTCATACTGCCCGCTGATTAGTCAGACACATTTTCGCAAACAAAATAATTCTCTAGAACGTAGATGACGATTAAATACTAGTAATCAATGACGTCGTTACTAGGTGAATATTATGACGTGATCTCGGCATCAAATCACGTCTGTACGAGATATTGGTGAATTTTGTCAATGATGTTTTATTATTATTATTATTATTATTATTATTATTATTCCTCTTAATCTAATTATGATTTAAAGGCCACGACTGTTTTATAGTTTTAATAAAAATAAAGGGATGTTTAGATCAGATCTTCAATATAGTCACGTTTAAACTTATATTATTTCCTGTAGCCTTGATTACAACTACTAGATACCTAAAATAACTCTGAAACACGGAACTAGCTTCTTCTAAAGATAAAGGTCGATAATACTCAGATGTGTTTTTTATTCTGTTGATAAAAATGTTTTCGTCCTCTCGTTATTAACTGTATGTTTCACTTCCTCGAACAACACACCCGGCAAAGTAAGAAATCTACATCGAGGAAATAGTAAGCCACAAAATCTAACATGATACTTCATCTCAGATCCTACGGACTAAACATTTTCTGAAGCAAAGAGAGAAAAAGAGATTTTTTCAGTCTTTGGAAATATTAAAGTTTTTTTTTTCACTTTTATCATCCCCCCCCCCCCCCCCCACGAATACACATATGGGAGTTAAAACAAATGCTTTTGTGTTTTGTTTTTCCCGTTGAAAGCGTTAATGTTTTGATTCATTTCAGTGATTCATGTTATTTTTCTGAGATCGATGATTAGATAAGTTTTGAGTTGTTGCGAATATCATGCCAGCTCAATCCATATTTGAGTATGTCGGTGTGAATGCCGAACTGAAACGAAAATCGAGCCAGCTTTGAGATCGATATTCAGGTTAAACAGTTCGAATTCTAACGAATGTATTCAGTTTGCAAATTTTGAGCCTGCTCTGATAGTCGGTTAAAACAACAAGAGCCAGCTCTGAGATCGATAATCAGATTATACAAATTTTTCGAGCTGTGGCAAATTTTAAGCCAGCGCTGAGATCAATCTTGAGTAAAGGCATATTTCGAGCTAGTTCGGGTATCTATCCAGCTATCAGATATTCAATATAGACAGTGTGGATTTCCTACTATTAAATCCATATATTATAATTTAAAAGCGATAACAAAGCTTATTAGATATCGATTTCAAATATTCCCTACTCACATCGATTTCTATATCAATATTGATTTCAATCTCAAGCTAGCTAAAATTTGCACAAACTTAAGAATAACGTAATCTAATTTTTCGTCTATTACATATAGTTCGATATTAACCTCAGCTCGAAACTCACAATGTTTAAGTTAAATATCGATCTCAGAACTAGTTCGATATTTGCACTTACTCGAAATTCTAAATATCGATCTCAGGGATTGCTCGAAATTCGCCTAAGCTCGAACGTTTCTGCGTGTTTTGTTATTTTTCTAATATTTCACAACTTTCATATTAATGTAAAATTATTTATGGTATTCGTACGCTGGAGTGGAGAAAAACGTTTTATTATCACTATATCCTTTGGCTCCTACAGAGCAGGGGGTTATGGGCGTTTGAGAAATGTTATTCAGGTGTACAAAGAATAAATTCGACTCGATTAAAGAAATCGTCCGTGTCTTCTTTTCTTTCAGTTTGACATATGGAGTCTTATCAAACGAGCCAACACTACGGACCCCTATATACTAATGGCGAAGCACCGCATGAACAAAAGCCCAACAAAGCGAGCAAAGACTGCCGGAAAAGTGATTGGTCGTCGCCGACAGCGTATATCTATGGCCGAGAGTGTCGACGCTGATTCGAACCTCACTGAGACAAGCTTTGATATGTGTGATGACGGGCAAGGAGAAGAGTTCGATTATGATGGTATTTTAATGAATTCTCACACACTAAAGCTCACACTGACATTCCTGTAAGCTATACTTTTGCAGTCTTAATAAGTATGCATTGAAACCGCCTTTGCTAAATAACTTAAATGGCAATTTTCCATAATTTTAAAAGTACTAAATTGTTAAAACTACTTCATGCCAGTGGATCTATTTAAATGTTTGTGTTTAAAGACTTGTCTTAAAGTTTGTAAGGGTAATGCTGCAGCCACACTCACCGTGACATTCAGTAATTCTGTCAAATGTGTTTGACAGATATATGACTCTTTGCTTGTTTGTTGTTACCGCATTTAACTGGTAAGCCATGTTGTATTTCACAGCGGAAGAAGAACAACATGACATGCGCACGCCGACAGAGCACTGTCAGGACATGTATGTCAGGGCATGTAAACAATATGGCGTACATCCGGTGCACTATTTTCACGATGCCCTCAAAACTGACAAATGTGTCTTGAGGCATCGACAGATGACATCGGATGAGATAAAGGCCATCGCCGTGGCTTTAGTTGTATGTCACATGCTTTACGTTTAATTATAAATAATTCTTTTTATGGCAACAAAAAGTGCACAGTGTATTTTCTTAATGGTGTTGTCAATTTCAGAACAGGGTAAGGAACTTTAACATATCAGTTCATTTATGTCAACATTCGTTATGTTTGTCTTGGATGCTTCTTATAAGATAAAAAAAATAGCGCCATATCCTAGTAAATCCAGAGCTTTTTAGAACTAATCTGAACACGCTAATGTTTGCATTTATATCTGCAGGGGAATGGTAGCATAGAAACCCTAGACTTATCTGACAATGATATGGGACCACGAGGAGCAGAGTACCTAGCCGACACTCTCCGGGAAAATACGTTTATCCGAACCTTGGTATGGCTTTCTAACATTTAGTTTAATTTATTTCACATCGATTGGGAAGCAACGTCTTGCAACTTAAATCCCTCTAGATGACTGCTTCCCGGCTTCAAATTAGTACTCGTGCCGAAGTGTGAATGCGGAAAGCCACTGGACATTCTCACTCTTGGTGGGATTCGAACCAGTGATATCCAGGTCATGTGTCCAGTACCCTTCGATCACTTCTTCTATCATTTGACACTGTGTCATGCAAACAATGGTCCCTTTGCTGTATATCCTAGAAAATATAAGAGTTATAATTCTTATCGTACAAGTTCATCTTGGTTAGTACATTTAAACAAGAAAAGCTTAAAAGGAATCTAAAGTTTGCAAAGTTAAAACGATTAAAGTTTGGCGTATCGCAATGAAAGGTATCATAAGAACTTTTGTTGGTAATTTCTTATCATTAAAAATATACCGTAAAGCAATTCTTTAATGAGGTCAATCTACAAATTACACAGATTTACAGCTAATGTCACTTTTAATGACCTCGTCATTTAGTGATTCTTCTTTGACATACCACAAGAACGCAAAGTATTGCTGATGCGAAACAACATATACACATCCAAACAAAACGGTGGTTAAACAATGCCAAAAAAATAAAGCAATATAAAACGTTGAAATCTAATAAAATACAAAGTCGTGCTGATTTGTTTTATTTTTTCAGACATCCATATACATTCACATCCAAATACATGCACTCAAATTGATTGACAAAATTCTATGAAGTAATATTGTAAATAAAACATTATAACAAAACATGCGACAAACTAAACTAGACATTGTATATTGTATTTCAGAATTTAGCGTACAACAACCTCGGTGTTGAGGGAGTTAAGTTTATTGTTGACATAGTCGTCAAACAAGATACTGTCAACAGTTTAAGCATAGCTGGTAAGTCTGAAATATGTTTGTTGAATTATTTTTGCCGTCTTTCTCAGACATAGTTGTATTGTCGTTTGATTGAAACAAAACGCTTTTTGGTATGAACATTATTTGAATTACTATCCTTTTCTTAACTAACAAACAATCCTTATTTCGAGGGCTAAGTCCTAGTCACTTTATCTACATACGACATAAGAAGGAAATAAATCGTTTTTATGCCCCCAAAGGAAGCATATTGTTTTCGGTCTGTCTGTCTCTCCGTCTGTCTGTTTGTTTGTCTGTTTGTTTGTCACAAAACTTTAACCTTGGCCATAACATGGAAGTCCTTCTACCTACAGCCTGCAAACGTCACAGGTGCATGCACTTCTATGAGCTCTATCCGCCAGACCCAGCAGACCTTTTCACAAAAATCTTACGATTTATCTTAAGATTTTGACTTACGATAATCGTAAGTGAAATCTTAAGTCATTTTCACAAAACCAATCATAAGTTAATTTTTTTATATTATGATTATTCTTATTCAAGATAAAAACTTACAATACATTTTACTTGTAAATGTAACATTTTACACTTAAGATAGTCCTCTAGTGACGAATCTGAGTGTTCTGCGCAGATTTCGCGCATGGATGTTGTAAAATTGAAACTTGTTCTTAAGGTATTAGTATTGATTAGAAATGATAAAAGAAATTTCACTCATCAGGTCTTTCTGCGTTACCGCTTTTATTTAGGGAAATATTGGACAAAAAACGTCTGCTAGTTTTGTACGACTATGAGAGTTAGCTCCCTTAAATCCAGACCGCTTTTCGGTTATCCGAAACATGTAAACATTAAAAAAAATCATTTGCGTGTAAAACAAAGAAAAAGACGTGAACAAATTGTTGATATCAGAAGAAAAAGATGTAAACAACAACCAGCAGTACATGTACGTATAAACTTTATCATTTTTTTTTAATTTCCGTGAATTTTAGAGCTGTTCTAGTCTCATTTACGAGACGTTCGGGCACCCGTTTTTCATTTGGATATTTATTATGTACCCTAAACGACGCGGAGGATATTGCCAGTCAGAAAATTCATCAATATCCTACTGCGGCAAGGTTTCCTGGACTAAGAGCTGTTCCTGAAAACGAAAGTAGATATTTGTAAAAAAATGTGTCATATTTTGAAGTTTATTTTTGTTATTTCCATTTTTCATTTTTATCTAGTAATGCGTTAACATTAATGGGTTCAATTGCATACAAACTGGTTTTCTGCTTGCTACTTAAAGGAAATGCCCTAACTTTCAGCCCAAAACTGAACAGTTTATGCTAACAACATTATTAATTACTTTCAAGAGGTAAGAAAGGCAAACTAATTTTCAGTTGCAAAGGTCTGCTTGTTTACTCCTTTTGGGACCATGTACCACACCAGTCAATATTAATGCATTAGTGCATATTAATGATGGGTGCAGATACTTTTACAGATGATTGGTTGATTTGTAAAAATTATGAATAATGCTACCACAGTTTTATGTTATTGTAGATGATGGCTTCCTGTTTAGTAAAACTGAAAAATGCTGAATTCAAAAACATATTTTTGATTGAGTTGGACCTGTGATGAGTTACTTGAATGGTTTCAATTACTTCCACATAATCCAAATAATACACAAAATTGTAGAGATTTTTGTTAAACAAGATTGAAATACAAAAAATGTAATAGTTTCAAATTTATCTCTTACATTAACTCCTTATCAGTACAGAATTTTGAAGATTCATGAGCTCAACAAAGGTGTAAAAAATAATACCAAATGTAAAAAGCTCAAAATTTTAACACTGACGTCAATGCGAGATACCCTAAAAATTTTATTAAGCCTTAGCATACATCGTTTATTCATAAAATGTTGAAAATTCACACTTTTCCTATCATTCCAGCTGTAAATCTTTAAAATTTTAATGTGTAAAATGAAGGAACAAACTGCAAAACTTCATGTGCTGTTTGTGTATAAGTAACATTGAGTCATTTTAAAATGTAGGACCTTAGATTAGATTGTCAAAATGTATTTCATGCCCATTATCCCCCAAAGAAAAATAAAGAAACAAAGTTTGCAGATTATACAGTAAGTAGTTAATGTCATCGACAAATCAAACATGTATCTTACCTCTTTGTCTTTATGTTTTAGATTAATTGGTACCAAGTCTTCATTCAGATAGAAAAGTGAAGAAACATCAAGTGTATGTGGAATTAACCACCCAAATAGCAATGATATGAACTTACAGATGAACCTTTTAATCTTACGGATAACCGCCCTTTAACTGGTGTGGTAAGTACTTTTTTAGAAATATTATCTTTACAGAAGCTGGTTTTTCTCATTTTCATCAAGTTTTTGCAGATTTGTTTTGCTTTGTTGGTAGATTTATTTCAGTATTAAATCTTATAAGGTGCTGTTAGTTGTACCCTTCTTGAGTCTTTCCTTAAAAAATTTCATGGAAAGTATGAATGTATATCACTTTCTAATTGATTTGAATGCAATCAGCTGGGGTTAAAACCAGGAACTCAGTGTAGGCCATCATTTAAATTTCTGATTTTTTATGTGAATGATCCAGACTATCAAAATAGTAATTGTTCCTTATCTGAGTTACCTTTAACACAAAATTTCAGGAGGAAAAATTGAGCAAAGGAATACAGAAAATGAGTAGGACTCATGACTTGTGGACATACTGCATTTTTTTCACAGTTATCTTGTCCCTAAAGGTTATTTTATGGGCATAAATATGTAGTAGATATTTCTTCTGCATTTGTTTTAAATTAAACCCTTGATAAATAGTCAAAGCATTGTTAATATAAGTATATTGCAGTGGCATAAAACAGAAGAACTTGGTACAGGCACAGATTTACAACCCTGTCTAGATACATTTAATTTAGTTTGTCTTTTGTTTACAGGAAGAGGTTCTTCAAGTGCCCAGATGACTGCTGTTTAAGTTAGTGCTCAGATTGATCAACAACTAGCATTTTATACCAACACTTCTTTCCAGACAGGAATTCTGGATTACTTCAAACTGGGCATCTAAGGGATATATGAAAAATGAAAAATTAAGTTTGAAACTGTTCAAAAGTTGAAGCTTATTGTGATAACTTTTGACTGTCTTCACTGTAAGTACTCTCATGTATTTTTATAATGGGGATGAATAAAATGAAGAAGGAAAAAGGCTTAGACAAATTGATCTGAAGACATTTTACTGGAGCTGCTTTAGAGAATTTACTTCTTAATGAACATTAAGGTCTACTAAGGATAAGTAGAATATTTTATTAGAATTTAACTTGTACACAGTAATGTGTAATCATGTTAAGTGCACTGATGACACAAGGTAAAAATTCTTATCAAGAGAAACTAAAGAATTAGCAGTCTTTCTGCTATATAGTTACCTGTTATCCTGGGCAACCAATACTGACTCTGTAAAACAGAAACTGAAAGACTTCAACTTTATATAGCTTCAAGATTTGAAATCTATTTGGTTCATGACAACTTGTTGTCAAAAACTGTTCTAGTGATTGCATAGGCTATTGCTCACCTCCATTTGTGAAAGATTATTTGTTGAAATATGTATGAGTTGATGAATGAATGTGTTATATTAGTCTGGTCTGTTCATAAGGTATTAGACATTGTGAATGCAACAATCTTTGTTTGAAAATTAACCATGTTCAAGTACTTCCGAAGGGCCTATCATTAATATGAAAGTTGTAAATATGCATGTGAATTTAGGGTAAATGTACATCTGATTCTTTCATTTTCTTTCAACAATTTGCTTAAAAAAGTGATTTTTTTCTCAATTGTGGACTTTATAGGATACTAAATTGAAATTTGACATCAGATGCCATTGTTAAATTTTTATCATTTTTAAAATTATTTTTTGTCAATAGGGTCTATACTGATAATTTCTCTTAATATTTTAGAAACTGAATACTCTTTATTATTAAATTATTTGAATTTGTGTCAGTTTATGCTAAATTTCAGCCAGTTTCGCTAGTAATCAAAAGAATTTTTTGCATTTTATGGTATTTTATGCTTTTAAAAACAATTGAGTTGTTGATTGCAAAAATAATGATGTGACAATGTGACAGTAAGAGTGAAGAACTGAACACTAGAAATCCCAAAGTGGGTGGGATAATTCTACCTTGGTTTATAAACATTAGTTACAACATTATAAATTTCTTTTTGGTTACTGTGAGTTTGTAAGTCTTTCAGTTACATGTACATTGGATTTGTGGGAATGTACAGTTGACAAGTTTGAAGTTAAACATAATAGAACGTAGCTAAACCACTGCGGATGATCACGTGATCAAAATCGTACAATGGCTCAAATAATGGCGGCCGGATCGCTCAGTTGAAGCACCAAAATCGAGGTAAGCATACAGTTAACGGTAGATTTATTTCTAAAACGTGGCCGCACGGAACCCCTGTATAAGAAACATGTACTGGCATCTTATTGTTTACTTTGTAGCTCACCCTGTTTAGGCCTGAAAGTCGAAAAAGTTGTTTTGGATATTGAGTACAATGGGCGAACCGGTCCTTCTTCTCGTTGTTTTCAGCAAAAGAAACGCATGTAATGCAATATTTGCATCGACGTCTTGTGTACAATTCTAATTTTGCCTTTCATGAAAAGTTTCCATTGTTTGTGAAGTTGCATTACGAAGTTACACATCTATTTACGACGCAAGTACAATGGTCGAACCAGATTAAATGAGTACAATGGTCGAACGATTCTATTGCCTACCACTACTCATCAAGTTTTACATTGAATTATTCTTGCTTTTCATACCCTGTCATTCAAACAAATACAATACCGAAGACTGAAGGGTAAAAGAAATGCTTCAATTTAATGGATATAGTTAATTTGAGTGTCATACGCAATCATCTACACTGTTTAATTATATAGTTTAGAATTTTTTTAACAGCGAACAATTAGTTTAAAATGTTTAAAAGCTCTTATTATTTCATTCGTTATTGTTACTATAAAATCATTTATATTTTTGTTTGATTTCAGAGACCGAAACAAGTGGTACTTCCTAAAATGGATGTTAACGTATTTCAATGGAATGTAATTTGAAAATTCTGATATTTCTCTTAATTATCTTTAGATACTTGACCTCGCCAAATTAAATTTACATTTGAATGTCTTTACAGGAATCAGAAAGGTCTGATGTATACATCTGCCGGCATTGTGGCAAAACATATAAAGGACGGTCCGGACTTTTTCGGTATGAACAAGTACATGAGGGGAAAGCTCCTCATGAATGCTGTGGGAAATTGTTCCCAAGTAACAGCAAGTTACAAAGACAAAGGTTTGTAAAATATATATTACACTTTATGGCGGTCACATACTTTTTTCATACTGCTCATTAAAAAATGTGCAGAAACCCAAGAAACCTTTAAAACCATTGAGAAGATAGTAAATTTCAGGCAAAATTAGGTAAACGGAGAGCCACTGTATATAGCTGTGTCGTTTTGATAAGCTGTTAGGCGCGCCGGATGCTCGACACAATGTGCGTGTGCCAAGAAATGAATACGTTAAAAATATCCTAGAGGCAATGTTTCTTGTCAGTTCTGTATGCACGTAGCTTAAGATGTTCTTAATGGAATTATGGCACTTTTGACATATTGTATTTAGTTACAAAAAGGTTGCAAGGCCAAAAAATATTACAAAAGATGGAAACCAATCTTCAGTCTTGTTGATGCTTTTTTATATTTCCGAAGGGGTCATATTATGTTATGGTTCGGGGCATCCGTCTGTTTGTTAGCAATACAATCATAGCATGAACATCATAACTCTGAAAGAGTGACATTTATACGATTTATGAAAATTAAAATTCAGATATGATAAAGATCTATAAAACTCTAAAATTAAAATCATAATCTGTTAAAATTCAAAATATTATAAATCATACACAATGCCAACAGTTTTGATGCAACGGTTTGGATATTTTTGCCCAAATTACCGAATTCCTTCAAGTGTATGTAACAGTCCCTTCGTCCATTCCTTCAATTTATGTATATTGAGATCAATTATCTGATAGTATTGCCACAATTTTATGTGTTTCAGAGCAAACAAACATGACGGATTGAAATTTAACAAATGCGAAGAATGTGACAGTTCCTTCGCCACTAAAGTCGAGCTTCAACAACACAGATTATACCATAGAGAACCCACTCAGACCTGCAGCATGTGCTCCAAAGCTTTCCGAACAAGGGCAACGCTCATGGATCATCTTGCTTCCCATTCCTTTCATCTACTTTTAGTTTTCAATTATGTTTTTCTTTTTCATTATAATATATGCCTTACGTGCATAGGCATGTATCAGTGTGATTATTTTTGTGATTACATAATCTGTGATTTCTTTTTATTTTATGAGATTATCAAGATACAGGGGTACTTTTTATATTAGCAGTATTAAAAAATATATGTTTGATTGATAATAAAGACTTCTTCTTGGTATTAATCAATATTTTTATTTAATCATTTTCTATATATACACATCTATATATATACATATATATAGACACAACATTAAAACTCAACATATTTATTGTGACAATACACTTAATAATACAATACAGGTTGAATTGGATTAGTTTCTAGATGGCAAATCATTCTATAAAAATGCTAGCTATGAACATTATCTATTAGTAATATCAATACTTAAAACCAAAAACATGTTAATCGGATCAAAAAGAAATTTAGTTTTCTGGAAACGATTTAATACACTGTCCTAACAAAAATTATTACAGGTAGATACCATTATGCAGCTATATAGCATTTGCTGAAAACAGAAATATATGGTACATGTCATTTTACAATGTTTTAAACAGATACACATTTTCTCATTCAAACATATATTCCCATTTTAGACGAAGGCAGCAACTTTGCCTGATTGCATCTAGCATTTTCCCACCACGGGCAGCTTTCTGCACTGAATTTCTGTAAGTAGAGATCGTTCCAACTTTGGATTTTCGAACAATACGCGTACGGTCACTTGAGTCAAACTGATGGTTTCTGAAAAGATGTCGATAAATATATAGATAGGAATAGGTAGTGGTTAAGTAGTAGTAGTAGTACCTTTCTGTCTTCAGTATTGTATTTGTTTGAATGACAGGGTATGAAAAGCAAGAATAATTCAATGTAAAACTTGATGAGTAGTGGTAGGCAATAGAATCGTTCGACCATTGTACTCATTTAATCTGGTTCGACCATTGTACTTGCGTCGTAAATAGATGTGTAACTTCGTAATGCAACTTCACAAACAATGGAAACTTTTCATGAAAGGCAAAATTAGAATTGTACACAAGACGTCGATGCAAATATTGCATTACATGCGTTTCTTTTGCTGAAAACAACGAGAAGAAGGACCGGTTCGCCCATTGTACTCAATATCCAAAACAACTTTTTCGACTTTCAGGCCTAAACAGGGTGAGCTACAAAGTAAACAATAAGATGCCAGTACATGTTTCTCATACAGGGGTTCCGTGCGCCCACGTTTTAGAAATAAATCTACCGTTAACTGTATGCTTACCTCGATTTTGGTGCTTCAACTGAGCGATCCGGCCGCCATTATTTGAGCCATTGTACGATTTTGATCACGTGATCATCCGCAGTGTAAACTAACATGTCGAGATTTTGTGGAAGAAATATTGAAGTTGTTATTATATATTTTGTACATGTGCAACAGTACAAGCATTATCTTATATTTTTAAGACATTTATTTCACATCCTAAAATATATTTTATTACAAGCAATTACATTTTTAAATAAAATGCTAAAAAAATTTTTTATTGAACTTAAACACTTTTCAAAATTTTAAACACTCGGTAACCGTTTAGAAATGAACCAGACTGAGTTCCAAAATTAATAGTGTGCTGATATCATATTCAGAGCTTTAAATAAAGAAAATCTGTATTTTTTTCAAATTTTCAATTCAAATACTTTTATTTTTATACTAAATTTAAACAATTTGAGTTTTACTTGAATTATTTTTAACTATTTAAGATTGTAGGCTGAAAAAAAAAAATTAGCAAGAGTGGGTGGGGTAATTCAATATCAGATTACTACAGAATTTATGCTTCACTTGGTATTTCTTGGCATTTTGTACTAGTTTTGTACAATGTTAATTTGTCAACTATATACCTCTAATGTTTAACATACATATCTTCTATGGCATATTAAATTAACAACTATAATCACCAATGTGTTGTTTTAATTACAAATAAGGGGGGTGGGGTAGAATTTTGGTAAAAAATTTTCTTAAATGATCACTGACATATTGTTTTTGTTTAAGTTTTTTGATTGCCTATACATCACCTACACAATATTGTCTTATCAGAAAAAGTTTGAAACTATTTCTATAGTTTTTTTTTAATTTTTAGGAATGGAATTGATCTTTAAAAAAATATAAAAAATCAAATTTTGTTGAAATATTGAAATCATGAGAAAAAATATCATGGCATAAAAAGTATTTTTTACATACATTTGCTCTCTCTGAACCTATATTTATACAACTTTTAACTTTCTTGAACATTTTTCAAATTTATTTGGTTTCTGAGAGTAGAATTTTAAAAAGTATCAATTTCCAAGACAATTTTAGAAGGAAGCTTAAATAATTTTACACTATAAACTCGAACACATTTTGCGAAAAAGTTCAATCACTGACCTACCCTACTTTTATGATAAAACAACTTCATAAAGATTATTGTTAATAAAAAACAAGGTAAGAAAAAAACTCTGATATTCAGTAGAGGACTACCTTAAACGGGTAACATCAATCATTAGGTTAAGACAGATTTCACACTTCAAATTTTCTTACGATTTTTTGTGAAAAGGATATTTATCGTAAGATTTCTCTTACGAAAAATAAACTGGCGTAAGATTTTTTGTGAAAAGGTCAACAGCATGGCGTTCATTCGAGCGTAGCGCTTTTTTTCACTTACTTGTTGATATAATAATGCCCTCTTCAATTTTGATATCAATGATATTTTTTTAAGTTTGCCCTAACAGCGCCTTCATATCAGCAAAGCTTGTATTAAATAGTAGTCATAAACTATTCCAAATTATATTCAAAATCCCTTCCATCTGATTGAATAACCAATTTTATAAAGGGGTTAATTAGTGCTAAAGATAAAGATTCTAAAAATCCTGGCTTAAACCTTTCATTTGCGTGCCTGCATTGTCAGAATGGGCCCTTACAAACATAAATACGTGTCAACAATAGATATCTTTACTGTTGTGGAAGAAGACTTTATATTTGTCAGATAAAAAGTCGAAATTATGTTTTATTACTGACGGAGGAAATCCCTTTGACATTAAGGGCCATATTCCCTTTTTATGAATTAGTCAGAGTGCCTGTTTTGAGTAGTCTTTCATAGTAACTAAAACCTCTAAGAAAAATGTTAATATTGTTGTATTCAATTTTGTTTTGACATTGTAGGTAATGGTCTCCGGGAATGTGATTCTGAGGTCATCCGGCCACTCATTGAAGTAAGTTTATGATAAACAAATAGGCCAACCAAAATTATTTGAAAGTTTGTGGTGAGAAATGTATCTACTGCTTGATTATTTGATTTGAACAGTAAGATTGTAGTTTCGGCTAGATTCTTCTAGGTCAAAACACACTCAAGAGTGAATGCGGTCGTCTGCTGACAGCCAACTGAAGGTGGCACTGCAAATTTACGAAAGAACCGTTCTGAGCTTGTCTCTATGGTCAAGAAAAAATCACGCTTATGCATTAAAATTGTACTCGACATTTGAAAGGTTTTCATGAAAATGCCTGAAAAAAAAGTATTGAAAATGCACGCATGAACTTTCAGAATACGATACACTTGAAACACCTAGATCTTTCACACAATCAGCTACGGGAAGTGGGAGGCGAGGTGATAGGAGAGGCACTCTTGTATAATGACACAATGGAGTCCCTGGACCTCAGCTGGAATCATCTACGCAGAGATGGTGCTTGTTTCATTGCCGACGGTCTCGCGGTAACAAACATATCTGTAGTTTTTCACAGTATAAAATTCAAAAACTACCAGGAGATTAAAAAGCAAACCACATTGAGTTTTGTATCACGTGAAGCAGCATGGTTGTGACTCCCGTTTCAGTGATAGCGTTACCTAGTGCGTTTCCATATGTATTTTATACAATCTGTGATTTGTAAATATGTTTGTGTTTTGGGAATACATAATTTGCTTTTTTAGGTTTGATTATAAAAGAACTGCATATAATTTCAGGAAAATATTTGCTTGAAGAAATTGAATGTGGCGTGGAACGGGTTTTACTTGGATGGTTGCCGAGCGTTAGCAAAGGCGCTGGAAGAAAACAAAACTCTCACTGAACTAGATCTCACGTGCAATAGGGTCAGCAAGGAATGTTTGGAGAAGTTGATTGGAGGGTTAAGAAGGAATTCAACACTCGAAATTTTGAGAGTAAGTGTTACAAAGATGACACTTTAGGACAATATACGGTAACAGATTCTTAAATTTGATTCTGAGATGAAAAGAAAATACTGCGTGAAAAGTTGTTTTACCTTTTCGTGTATTTGAATAGGTTAATTATCTTCTTTGAAAAAAAGACATGGTTTGGAAGAAATTTTAGCCCCTATTTTACTTTCAGTTCCTTGACCTTGCACTTACATTCGCTTAATCATCTCTTCGTCGCTTTTTTGCGATGTTACCTTTTTATATTATGACATGTTAACCTTATTGGTATGTTTCCAGTTAGGATGGAACCCTATAACGCCTGCTGGTGCCATGATGATTTTAGAGTTTATAAAAGAAAACCGGTCAAGTGGTATAAAAGAACTCGATTTAACGGTGGGTGTTTCCTATCCTCTTGCTGTTAGCAGAACTGTATTTCTGGAATTTTAAAAAAAAATTTCATAACTAGACATTTTCGTACAACAGTTCTTTCAGTACATCATTAGTTCTGCTGTAATTCAGATACTAAATTAAAATAATCTATACTAGATATATCTAACATCTATTCAATATAAAAGTTTGGTTTCTAAGAAGCGCCATGTTCAAAAGTTATCGATATATTTAAATGCCTTATTTTTTATTACATATCTTAGGATCAGCTAGTAGAACCAGCATTTGTGGCGTTACTAGGTGAAATAGAAGCTACGCGAGAGATTAAAGTCATTTATGGACAGGTATGTTGTCGTCGAAATACTGGAATGAATTCCTTACGTCATATCCGGGTCTCAGAATATCACTTTAGTGTCTTTTTCACTAAAATGTTATAATTTATCATTGTTCATTCAGATTTTGAGAAAAGATAAGACTTTGATGGGTTTTTTTTTTCTTCTATAAGCATGACGACAAAATAGTAAAAGTAACAGAAAGCTGTCGTGCCAAACTCATCACCTTAATAAAGGCAAAAATTTTGCCACCTCATAAATTCAAAGCCAAAAATATGTAAACAAGTAATTTAATATTTTTGTTGATTCAGTCGCTTATCTGACAGTTACTGTGAAGTTGAATTATACTCAGGTCAAAGGTCAGGACACACGTGGTGATGACGATGACGAGCGCCAACTCATGGACGAGAACCCTATCATTGTTCTGATGGAATTCGGTAAACTCATGGGTTTCCGCCTCATGGATCTGTTTGCGGCCCTGGATAAAGATGGCAGTAAATCACTGGACCATGACGAGATAAGGACTGGACTTCGGGTATGAGGCTTTAAGCTGACTGTTTCCAATTGTGAGATTCTTTCGAAAGACCTTGTGGATACACTCGATCATTCTATTCATTTAAATTGTAATATGAAATATTTTAAGTTATAGCGATGTTTTTTGCGATTAAATCAGAATAGTGAATTAGACATTTTAACACTGCTCTTTGAGATTTATACCTTTGCTTTGAAAACAGACGATGGTCGATCTATAATTTTCAATGAAAACAATTGCCTCGATCTTGAGACTGGCCTTATAAAGTCTTACCCTCTGTGAACTTCTATCGTCTCTAGGTGTAAAGTAATCAATCTGTAATGAGTCCATTTATCTGAATGTTAAAACATTTTCTCTAGGGAAGGAACTGTGTTAATGACTTGCTTTATATCAGAAAATTTGTCATGTTGTTGCTGATGTCCAGTGATGTCATAAATAATTAGAACGTCAACGGCAAATACTTTTATTATCAAATGCTGTTATAAGCAAACAGTCGTCATGGTTCATTTTGCCTTTATAATAACTTAGTACTGTGAGGGTCATTCAAAACCAGTGTGTAAGAGTTTCCCTAGGTCTTTAATGGTAAAACTTCAAGCTTTTTCTGTTGTAACTGCGGAGTTCGACAAGGCGAGAATCTTTCCCCTCTTCTTTTTAGTTTATTTTTAAATGATCTTGAACAATATTTAGAGAACAAAGGTCACTCAGGAATAAAATTTAATGATTTGGAACATGAAGTTGATACATTTTTAAAGATACTTCTACTACTTTATGCTGATGATACAGTTTTAGTGGGTGATGAACCAACAAAGCTTCAAAACTGTCTGAATGATTTTGCTGAATACTGTAAAACATGGAAATTAAAAATAAATGTTAGCAAAACTAAAGTTGTAGTATTTGGCTCACACAATGATAGAAATATAAGCTTCAAAATTAATGATATTCCAATTGAAGTGACAACTTCATATAAATATCTTGGTGTATTATTTTCAAAAAGTGGTAGTTTTCTTAATGCAAGAAAACACTTGGCTACCCAAGCTAAAAAGGCAATGAATTTACTGTATAAACGGATATATAATCTGTTCCTTCCTTTAGACCTTGCTCTGAAGCTTTTTGATAATACAGTGCTACCAATACTACTGTTTTCAGCTGAAATATGGGGTTATGAAGATCATAAGATATTAGAAAGGATCCATTCAGAATTTTTAAGAAAAATTACACATCTAAGAAGATCTACACCTTTGTATATGTTATATGCTGAATTAGGTCGGTTCGAACTAAGTTTAACGATAAAAACAAGAATGATCAATTTCTGAAATAGAATAATAACAGGAAAACAAAGCAAATTATCTTACCAAATATATAAATATATGCTTGAACTTCCAAATTTCCAGTCAAAGTGGATAAGCTGTATAAAAGGTATTTTTATGGAAATAGGCAGAATAGATATATGGCAAAATCAAAATAATGTCCAAAGTAATAACTTAAAGTATATAGTCAAACAAATTTTACTTGATCAAAATACACAAAACTGGAATTCTTCCTTGCAGAATTCAACAAAGGGAATTAATTACTCAATTATTAAACAGACAATCCAACTAGAAGAATATTTACTTAATTTAAAGAAATCTGATTGGGTATATCTATTAAAATTTAGAACTGGAAATCATTTTTTCCCTTGTGAAACTGGAAGATGGTCCAACACTGACATAAATGACAGAACTTGTAAATTATGTAACAAACGTGATGTAGCAGATGAGTTTCACTATCTTTTACAGTGTCCTTTCTTCACACATGAAAGATCTCTTTACATCAAACCATACTATTTCAGAAGACCTAATATTCTTAAATTCAAAGAACTACTTAATCTAAAGACAGGAAAAAAACTTCATAAATTATGTGTATTTATCAAAATAATCATTGAAAATGTTAAGAATGAATAAAAATGATAAAAAATAATAATATTAACAATAATAACAACAACAATATTAACAACAGCAATGATAATAACAATAATCAGACAAACTTCAGAGTTATTTTCATTTTCTTTTTAACTTTGTAAGAAATATGTTTTTATTAGCTTACTTCTTAGCTGTCCGTTCAACTTGATATCAGACGATTTCTGCATTGAAACATAATATTGATATCCGATAATTGTATTTTGTGAGTACTTTTAATACGTACATGCTGTCACATGTTCATATTTACAAATTCACTTGTTTCCTTATTGCACTGTATTGTACATCATAATGATAACACGTGACCTTAGACCTGAAGTCTATGAATATATATAAAAAAAATCTCTACTTACCAACTGATATATTTAGTCCGGTAGACTTCCTATGCTTATTTTTCATTTTAATTTTTTACACTTTTTTGTTATCACTATATTAGCAAAACATTGGTTTACATGTGTATTTGGGATCAAGGTGAAAACACTCCAGACTATTTTTAGATCAGCCTATAGTCAATATCAAAATACTTTGACCTAGTAACTTGGCTATTTTTATGCCCCACTACCGACAAATGTCACGTGACCTCACGGTGTTAACTTAATTACTTGTACTTATTTTTTGTTCTGTATACTCTTGTACCATAACATTTGGTTAGAGTTAATAAAGTTATGTTGAGTTGAGTTTGAGTCTAAAATGTATCCTAAAACACCTTAACTGCATTATTTCAACTTTTTTAACAAATCATCACCATTTTGCTTTAATTAAAGGATACGTTACACAGATTATTAAAAAGAAGTATTTCTGTTGCAATTTTTTTTATCTGTTTCCATTTTGCTTATATTAATGATGGTATAAGACTAGTTGCACAAAGGACTTTCAAAAATTCTGTAGCAAAATGGTGAACGTTGAATAACAGTACATTTAAAGCATTGCCTTGTTTTTCAGATGGTGAACATTCCTCTCAGTGACAAATGCATTGAGATGCTTATAAACAAACTGGATGTTGACGGCGATGGTGAAATTGACTTCGGGTAAGTTTGATACACAAGCAGATTATACACTTAATCCATAATCGTATTGTATGCAATATTATCATCAAGATAAATGTATATAGCTATTAATAAAAACTGACGGGATTACTGTATTTTAGTGGTACAGACTGTTAAGTGCTTGTAAATAAAAACTGCTTCAAAATGTGTACGTGAAAATTACTTAACATTTTTTATATCTTTGTCAGGTATTTATAATGTAAATAAGATGACAGGAACATTTATCATCAGTATAAAAGGAAATGTACTTGTAGTGCAAAACAAAGCAATTGGAAGAAGAGAATTTTTATCTTTAGAAATGACACATTCCCTAACACTGCTGACTAGTACACACACACATTTGAAACAATAACAGTTTGGATTCTGTTAAATATCGATAAAACATCAAATTATCTTGAAAACTTTGATTTATAACACATATGAGATAAAAAAAAATGGTGAAAAAGCGATGTGCAAGATGTATTTGTGACAGTGTTTTAACATAAACGGAAACTAAAGTTGTAAACCGTTGCCGTCACATGAAATACATATATTGAATGTTGGTTCTTGGAAATGCTAGTATGAGGATTGAATAAGGTGTGGTTTTAACAATAATTAATTCTATAAATGTACATTTACTGTTGCAATGATCTTGACACAATAATCAGGGCAGAATGATGAATTAGGAATTAGTTTGAAACAACCTTTTGTGTAATTGGATAAATGAATAATTTGTTAACTTGATGATTTAACTGCTTTAACACATAAAATGTTGTTGGTAAACTTGAAACCCTAACAATAACATTACGAACACTTGTCAAAAAAAGTGGTCCATTGCTAGCACTGAATAGTTTTCATTTAATCTTAAATAAAATATTAAAACATTTGTCCTTCAGCGAGCTGATGGCTGCACAAACAGAGCACCGGAAGAAGATGAGCAAGTTTTACGCGGCACAAGAAGGGGACGTTGACATCGAGGACACAGAGATAGGACGTGTCAGGATCAAACTTTCACGTCTTATGGCCAAGAAGATGTCTGGAAACCCAGCTTTCAAACGTAGAGTAGAACAAATGAAACTTTTGTTGCATGAGCATGGCGGAGAGAAGAAACTTGCCGAGAAAATGAGCGACAGTCTGGCCCAGTTTTCCGAAAAAACTGTAAAATCTTCAGGCAGAAGAGAATCTCTGAAAATTCCAAACACTTCTTTTACTGAAAAGATGAAAACTTGGAAACCAATGAGTACTTAGGTATTGAAGTGACTCAAAGATGGTTGGGTGCTGTGAAAATTGGGTCTTGCTGTTTTCTGCTTTACTGGTTATTTATCTGGATTATTAATTTTTCATTGTATATTTGGCTTTATTATAAAAGCCTATAGAAAAGAGAAAACATCCTACAACATCCCTGTTTGTTATGCATATTTATTTCATGCTAGGTAGAACTACGCTTTCACTGACAAGTCTGTTTTCTTCAATACTTAAAACTTGAGTACTAGTCAACCTATTGTCAAAATAATTTCTTTAGTTTTGTTATAGAGAACTAGATGAACACAGGATAATATTGACACTGATTGCTCATCGAGACTCGGCAGGTTCTGACTCTCCCACTCGACTGATCTCAGACTTAAGCAATTTCTGTATAACACAGATTGGTGTGATTTTCTGCAATTATTATTGTTTTTGTATTTTTCAGTTTTGTTTCGATATTCTCGTCTGCATGTTTATAACAACAATAATATCTATTGTAAATCTTGACACATTCTAGTCCATATTTTACATATTTAAGGTGTTAGCATGTCGTCGCTTGAGGTTTTTATCGTGTTATTTTGTTGTTGTTGTTTTTTACTTGTGTCGGTTTATTCCTATAGGTTTTCTGCAAAATACTGAGTTGAATTTTGTTGATTTAAGAAATAGAGAAGGAAATAAATTCGTTTTTCATCATAATGAAAAATGCAGGACTCAAACTTGCATCTTTTCAACTGTTGTCTGCTGCCAGATTTGGACACCAGCAATCATAAAAAGAAATTGCCGATGTTTATTTAGATATGTAGACAGCATGTAGGATATAAGGAAACAAAAAGAAATATCTATAATAATATAATAATGCATATATATGCATTTCATATCTGAAGACTCCTCTCATTTTAGTTATGTTGTTATTTCAGCTTCTTGTTCAATAAATGTTTATATTTTAAATAGAAACGTTAAGACTAAACGGATGCTAAATTATCTGTTTTTAAAGGTCTGAAATGGACGTTTGCTTTATTTTTTATAATACATTATAAATATGTATAGTGTATTTATGTGTTATATTGTTTGCTCTAGAATACTGAGCTACATGCTTTTGCAGCTCGTGTTTTACTTTTAATTTATGTCTTGTACAATAACCATATGTTAACCATGATTAAAGCATGTATCATTTAAATTGAAGTGCCAAAATAAACTAGTTATCTTGTATTTCTGCTTTGCTTTTATTTAACTATATAACCATATATGTAAACTGACTAAAAGAAATATTAACGAATTTGTGCATGTTAACAATAACTTTCAACTTAATAAAGTCTCTAATTCCTAGTGTTTCATCAACGTAATCAAATTTCAAAATTGACTTGTTTTCTTCGCAGTTTTAAATGTTCTTGGCTATATCAAAATGCATGGAATGCTTTATATGAAAACTAAAACAAGACTTGCGACATTGTGATTTCTTTGGACCGACATATGTACTGAGGCAGCTGACCATCAATTAAACATAGTTTATAGACAAACATAGAATTGAAATTTTACAAATCTACTAATGTTCATGTACTAGTATTGTAGACTTTGTGATGATGTCTGATGTAACGCAAGTAATTCTCGACCATGTTTGAAAGTTTAATGTAGACGACATTTTTCAAGCAGTCTTTGGCTAAATGAATTAACGAAACCATAATGTTTGAATTTCCTACTCATGCCACTAAAGACTCGGTGATCAGTATCTGTCTACTTTTTTTCTCGCTCTGGTTAAGTTTTTCGTTTTGGCCCTCTATGAATAAATGATTTAGAACGAAAGAGATAGATTCGTGTACTTAATTTTGGTCAAGACAAAAGCTCGTACGTCTGTAAATCCGAAATGGTTTACAAAAACGAATTGAAAATGCAATGGCTTTTTACTTCATACATACATTTAACGCCGATTTTTTTTCTTTTTTATAACTGTTAGAAAGAAGGTCCTTCATGATTTTAATGTATTCTGATTTGTTGTAAGGACTCTCACCTTATAATTTTAAAGTGCATGTTTATTTTGTTTCTAGGTCAATCAAAGGTGTTGCTAGAACAGATGGGAATACTCGATGAGACCCCATCCGTCCCAACGCCCAGGGAGCAACCAGGTTAGAGACCCAATATATAAATGTCCGCTGCTAACGGAACTAGAGAAACTTTGCATATACCTCATTTTGTTGGATTCTGATTTTATTTGAATAAAAACTACTGCTATTTTATTTTAGTTATCAGTCAATGTGTGCAGAGTTGGACATATTTCTTTGCTGAAATACACGCATTATTTGCATTCGATTATATTCATACCAATATATTGACATTGCAGCAAATGTAACAGTACTCAAGTTCTTTAATTTTGGAAACAGCTTTCCTAATAAATTTGTTGAGTTTATTTATCGTCGGTACCGATTACTAATAACATCGAAGTCTCCTGAAGAATTTAGCTTATCAGGTTGTGGGGGTATGTGCTAGTTACAGAAAGAAGTAAACGTTTACTGGGTGTAAAATAATCTACATTAAAACAGTTATAATTGTCGCACAACTGAAAGGATAAGTCTTACTAACCAACGTTATTTTAATATCATAAATTATTGGCTAAAACTATGTAATATCAATAATGAAAATGTACGTGGAATCAAATTCGACAAAAGTAAATTGGGCTTCTCATGTCAAAAGTTTATTATCAAGGCTAGGTTATGACAATGTTTGGCTTGCACAAGGCTTTAAGGATGTAAAAAAATCTCATAATGAATTTAGGCAACGTTTAAAAGATACCTTTATACAAAGTTTAAAAAGTAGTTTTCAAGAATGAAGCGGGGCTTTGTTTTGAGGGCACATTTTTGGTTACGGTTTAGTGAATACTATAGTAACCTGGCCAATGACGTTGGTTTCGGACACCCATCCAAGAACTAATACCTTGGTTCACATAGCAAACGTGCCAGACACTACAAACATGGCGCTAAAAAAGCTAGCCCAACAGCAATGTTGAAAGTGCCCTATCTCTCCGGTGTCCACTATACTCCTCCTCTCTTCTTTAACCTTTCATGAGCCGGACATCTACTGTACAGCTTCCTACAGAACCCGTTTCAGCTCCAACCGTGCAACCGAACTTAATCCTTGCACTTTCAGTCAGGCACTAACCAAGGTAAAGAGCTGGCAAAGATTCGTGGACTAACCGCTGCCACCATTATAGTAACCTGGCCGATGACGTCGGTTTCGGACACCCATCCAAGTACTAACTATAGATAACGTTGCTTAACTTAGCAAACGTTTCGGACACTCTGACCATGTCGCTAAAGAGCTAGCCCAACAGGGAGCCTGTTGAAAGTGCTTTATCTATCCGGTGTCCACTACAATACTTAATTGATATAAATATCAGAAAGTACATAATATCCTTGTCCTAGGATTACGACTGTCTTCTCATAGGCTAACAGTTGGATGGGGGAGGTGGCATAGACCAAATAGTATACCTTTTAAAGACAGGAAATGCTTACGTAGCCAGATATTAGATGACGAGTATCATCTGTTTAAGAATGTAGACTATTTGCAGACTTACGGAAACAATACATTAAAAGACTTTATTGGCAGAACCTGAATTTTAAATTTTTAAAAATTTGACAACTGATTGAGTCAAACAAATTTTAAGAAATTAGAAATTTGGCTAAATTTATATACAAAGCATTTGAACACCAAAGGAATACATGATTGTCTCTCCTTAATTTGCCGTAGAACTTTTGCTGAAGACGTGATAATATGTTACCATTCGTTGTAATGTTGTTAAAATATCTGCCATCTTGTTGTATATTGTTGTACATTGATATTGTATATTTGATTCACAGGTGTAATGCTGATTTATGAAGTTCTTATATATATTATGACAGTCTGCCAAAGACTATATAACGGTGCCTTTTAAAGGGTGGGGGGATGAAAATATAGGTACACAAAAGGTTAAGATATTGTACACACAAGGTCCAGACATTAAAATAAGGCTTAAAAAAAGCACCGAACTCCAGTTTTAAATAGTGTCAGGTAATAAAATAGAAATAGTACACTATTAAATGTGTCGTTCACAATAACAAAACTCAGACATTACCATACTGGTGTCAAATTTTAATGATGCCACAAAAGTTCAGAACCTGTGTGTGTGTGTGTGTGTGTGTCTATGCATAGTGCAAAATTATTCGATATAAGTTGTTTTCAAATATACGCGTTTCAAATAAATAGACTTTCTAGTGTAAAATATATTTTACAGTGCAAAGGGAATGTATATATGTTATGGGATAAAAGTTGTTTACTTCATTTACTTACCATTTACTGAGAGGATATATAGTATGTTTAAAAATTCAAGAGTAAAAAATACAGGTTAATTTTAGTGTGAAATCATTTCGAAAGCCTTCGGTATAAAATACATTTTTCGAGTTATCTATTTTCCTGTCATAGATGTATAATGATGATTTTAAAATAATCTTCTCAATAATATTCTAAAACTAATTTACTGTCCATGTTACATCACGCAGCGACGTGCAATTCATTGCATTGAACACTGTTACAGTACAAGATTATAGAATCTTCTCAAAATATGAACTAATATGAAAGCGGAGATTAACTGATCAATAAATATGAGCTAAGTGAGATGGTTGTACACAGGATGATTAAAAGTAATGATATAGACCATGGTCGTAAAAAAAACCAGTTAATGCTACATTACGTGAACATGCTGTGTAACTGAAACACTCAAATCAGGATATGTCCTTGTTAGGAGTAGATTTGAGAGGATGAATTCGATAGAAGAAGAAAAACAAAGACTCGCAGAGATCAGAAACATGATTGATAATGCGGAGGTTTGTAATTTAAACAAGTTGTAAGTGTTTTTAATATATATGTATGCTTTACTCTTGGTATATAAATTCAATGTTAACCATTTCTAATGTAGGCTAGAAAATTCTTCTGTTGTGTCGGCACCAAGGGGGAGAAAATGTATAGTGGCATGAAAGTGACTCAAACTTATTTTTTTCTAAATTATCAAGATATGCCATACTAGAATCAGTTACTGATTGAGTGTCCCTAAATAAGGAAAACCCTCGCCCCTTAAGTGAGATCGCTAAATTTTGTTGGTGTATTTTTTTTAATTTGTTATTGGAAAGTATTATTTCGCAATAACCCGATACTGATTCATTTATGACAAACTTTGCAGTAGTTATTCCGGAGTTTCTAAACCTAAACTTTCTCTTCACCGTAAAAATGTGATATTTTCTTGATGCCCTACAGCAGAATGACAAGATACCAAGGAACACCCTATGCTTATAGTCATCGAACCGTCTTTAAGTAAGAAATACGACTTAGCCGTTCCTACCGATATACCATAAAATGAACCCTAAAGAGGCATGTATTTATGGACCCACTTAAGTGATGCCTTCTTGGATAACTTTTTTCGTGTTGTTTAAAACGTAATATAACATTAAAACGACTTTTAAAAGTAAATACCAAAAACATCGGTGGCTCTCGAAACCATATATTTTCAACCATTGATTACAGACGGTTCAGAAGTGATATTACTTAACCAGTAAGCTAGTCGAGATTAAAAGAAACACATTGATTAATTCAAATCACCTGACTGTTCATTTATTAGTTTGAAATTGAGGAATATTGCTTTTGATTTCATGTGATTTCAATGCACATAACAGATCACAGTCGCGTGTGACTGGTCAATATAAATAGAAATAAATTTATCAGTAAATGATGCGAGCGGATTAGTTAAATCTATCTATAAAAGCTGATTACTGTGCGATTATCACCTTTCAAATCATCTACACGATTTTAATTTACATTCGGCACGACATCTTTTCAACATAAATTGCTACATTTTAATATCTGAAATCTTCATGTACATGAATTGACTGCACATGTTTAAATTCCTACTTTATACTGACTGATTTTATGAAACATCTCGGTCTTATCTTCGCCTCTCAGAGTTTTTAAAAAAGTATTTGTCTCTATAGTTAATCCAGGTCCCCTTTTAAAATTCGCTTAAAGACACAAGGGACAGGTTAGTGAGTCCACAATGCCGTATTTAAAATAGGCTTTGACATGAAAAGAGAAACAACAAAAGAAGTCAAAATAGTTTTCTAATGATATGGGTGGTATTTCGGGCTGGTTTTAGATTTTTAATTTAGTAAAGTGTCTTAAAACGTTGCATAAATTCATATCACAGCTTGACACATTTTTCTGCAACACCGTGGCACAACAACTTGGTTCATGGACTACAAATCATTTTAGCAGGCATTTGTTCTCCAGATTTACGTTTCAGTGCATTTCAGTTGGACATATGGAGTTTGGTTAAAAGGGCAGAAACGACCGACCCTTATATAATTACGGCGAAACACCGCATGCATACAACATGTCGCACTCGCCCAAAGACGAATCGGAAGATAATAGCGAGAACCCGCCGGCGGGCTTCCAACACAGAAAGTGACGGTGGAGAGTCGAACCGGAGTGCAAACAGTGTAAACTTAAATGACGGGGAGATAACTGGAACAGAATTTTCATTTGATGGTTAGAGTTCAAACTAGATTTGAGTTTTGATATTCTCTGAAATGAACAGAAGTTGTAAAACATTGTTTTAACGAGAAATTTTAAATGCCATGATTGTATCGAAATTTCTAGGTATTCTTGACTTAATGTTGAATAGATTTTAACCACTTAAACTGATAATTAACACCTGGCTAGGGAAATTTCTACCGAGCTCCTTGAAGAAAGCTGAGTCCCGAATGGAAATTTATAGAGAGACCGGGCGAAAAAGAAGCTCGAAGTTGCATCTGAAACTATTTTTATTTCAGTTGATGATGATGCACGAGAAGCACGTGCGCCTATGGAGCACTGCCAGGGCATGTATATAAAAGCCTGTAATAGCTTTTGTGTTCATCCTGTCGCCCATTTCTACAAAGCTCTGCGGACAAACAAGTGTATCTTACGACACCGCAATATGACAGCAGACGAAATAAAGGCAATAGCAGTAGCACTGGTTGTAGGTTTATCTCTTGTTTTACTTTGTCTGCGTACTATCAAAACATTGATTGGTTGGCCTTGCTTACCATTACCAAAATATATTTAAAAAATACATCATTTCAATATTCTGTGGCAAATTCGCCGTGACACATTTTTCGTAGCTAAGAAAATACTGGCAAATAATTTCTATATATTCTGAATGTTCACACTAATTCAGATATAATTTAATTTACATTTGAATCTTCATGACTTAATTGTTTGAGAACAAAATCAGACATCGCTCAGATAATACTTGATAGAGTTTGGTGTATCGATTACTAAATCAAATTGATAAAGATGATTATGATGATGATGGTGATGATGATATGATTTATTTATTTCTTTTCAGTCTAACAGTAGTATTGACACGCTTGACCTCGGTGATAATGATATGGGTCCAAGGGGAGCTCAATACATCGCCGAAACCCTGAAAGAGAATACCTTTATTACTAACCTTGTAAGCTGAAACCTATCATTAGATATGAATATAAGGTCAGATGGTAGAAGGTTTGTATTCGCCAAACTACATATACAGTCTGTGCATGTATACTCAGCAATCAGTCACGACAACTCTGTCATCTCCGGAATATTCCGTGAGAGATTTTCGGAGAGAATCGCTGATGGCGTCAGTGTCGAAGAGCTGCATTATAATTTCCTTCTGTTTCCAGTTTATATGTTATTATCTAAGATTTAGAAAAAATCTACATTATCGAATCAAAATGTCTTGTCCTATGCAATAACATACACCTATTTCTAGAAGAGTATGTAAAAGTCAATTTTATGTAATAAAGGGTTGACTCCAAAGCCTATATCTATTTTAAACACTAATTTTCTTTAAATGGAATTTTCTCTTTTTCAACTCCTGAATCTTTTTTTATACTTTCAGGATTTATCAGATAACAAATTAACTGTTGCCGGAGTGAAACACATCATGGAAATTGTCGTGAAGCAAGACGTGATTCACACGCTCAGCATAGCTGGTAGGCCGTCTGTTAAATGACTATATAAGTGTAATCTATTTGTCGCTTGCTTCGAACATTTGAGAACCTAAAGAAAGTAGTATACGATCGACTTGTGTTATTGCATCATTTAATAAAATGGTTTGGAATCTGTACGCTTTCGTTGTAACGGTTATTACAAAAACTGTTCCTGATTTGTCATAGAATTTCAATCTTGTGTTTTATTCGCTCTGCTCTGGGAGGAGTCATGCTCAAGACTTTAAAGTCAAAGAATATCTGTTCTGATGAGTTATTCTATAAATATATGATTTACCCAATCCTTACATCTATTAATTTCTAGTAAAGGAAAGACGTTCTTACTCTCATTTATTCAAATTTCTTGTTAAATGAATATCTTAATGCCCTTCTCGACTCCTGATTTTTAAACCTTTTGTAAGCGAGAAAGGATGACATAATCAAGTGTTGTTATATATATTACGTGTAATGATTGAGACTGACATGAAACTTCGTTTGCCTTTTTGATTCCTTATTTTGTAGGGAATGGACTTCGAGAATGTGATTCCGAGATCATCCGTCCACTCATAGAAGTACGATCTGTGCAATATCTTGAATTTAAATAAAATGTATATAACATATCTAAGTACTTATGACAGTGTTGATAATTTAGAATTCCCCGTCTTCATATTTATCTCAAGTTAAATCTGAGACCTCGTAATACGGTGTTGACTTTCATATTTTTATAGGTAAAATGCAGGGTTTGATTACCTACTACAGAAAAAAACCATAATAGTTAGTCCAGCTATTTTGTAGAGTCCTAAGAAAAATGAAATATTTAACAAATAAACATTTGCTTCTACTGTTTCTCCCTAGAAAACGTGTTCGCTCAAACAATTAGATGTGTCACGTAATGAGTTACGCATGGCCGGAGGTGAAGTCATAGGTGAAGCCCTTCTAGAAAACGAAACCCTGGAGTCTCTAGACATCAGTTGGAACCATTTACGTAGGGACGGGGCTTGTTGGATCGCCGATGGACTTGCGGTAAGGACAAGTTCCTGTCACTTAAGGTAGTCTGAATCTATGAGTTAGTCCCGCTTTTGAAATCTGGTCAGCTGAATTTCAGATTGGTTATAGTAGCCCCCTGCGAACTTTATATTTTAATTGCTCTACGTCCAGTATTTAGATCGATTAACAAATAGCAGCTGCAGATAAAAAAAAAAGTTCAAAAACTAATATTGACCATAACAGATGTTTTTTTCTGGACTCGGTGGGTAGGAATTATAACTTTCATTTTGTACGCAGGGTAATACGCATCTTAAGAAGATAAACATAGCATGGAACGGATTTCACATGGATGGATGCCGTGAGTTAGCTAGAGCGCTGGAAAAGAACACCACCCTACTCGAACTGGATATCACGTGCAATAGAATTACTAAGGAGTGTTTAGAGAAGCTTCTAATGGGCTTGAAGAAAAATGAAACGCTTGAAATATTACGAGTAAGATTACGAAGTGCTTTGTTTTCGTTTGATCAATTAAAACATCTACATTAAGTGCGAAGTGAGAGAAGTAACACTTTGTTGTTCTTGTTGTTGTTATTGAAAAATAGAGATCAAAGGTCAAATTTAGTATTTGGTTATTCATTATGACTGGACAAAAGTATACACAGCAGTAAAGGCAATTTTTAAAAAGGGGAATCTATAGATGAAAAATACACTGAAGAAGTATGATATAATGTAATCGTAAACATTAAAATGATACTCTTTGTCGCAGAATGACCTTGATTTGGCATATTATCACCTATGAAATACATGTGCTACAAGTATAGGTTTTTTATGTTATCTAGACATGGTATATGTAAACTTAATGGTAAGTGTGAATATCCAGTTGCCGACTAAAGGATTATTTTAAACAGTATTTTCAGTATTGTCTATAAGTATATAGTTCTCTTTATAGCTTTAAACCAGTACCTTTAAAATATAGAGATTTATGTTTCAGATTGGAAAGAATCCGATAACCTCAGCCGGTGCCATGATGCTTCTTCAGTTTCTTAAAGAAAACAAATCCAGCAGAATAAGGGAGCTCGATCTTTCTGTAACATCTTCATTGTTTTATCCATGTTCTTTTCTCAATATGCTTATTTGTATTTCTGTTTGTTTTTATTTTGTTTAAGTCTCAGATTTTTGGGGAAAGTTCGTTGACCTTTCAACTGACGTCGCCTTACCAGATTTTACCTATTAAGTATGGTTACTGCTAATGCCAGATAGGATGTCCATCGTTTCTCGCTAATAACACCACAAAGATTATGATAATTTGTTCAAATTGCAGTCTCGACGTATTTTATATTCCTTTTCATTCATTGCTGGATAAATATATCTACATTAACATTAAATTCCAAGTATATAAGGATCATGTGTCTCACAGATCAAGCGACTTGTTTTATCTTAAAGGTTTTCGCCTGTGATTCAGCGACTGTTAAACAATATTTACCAGTCAGTTTCATTGCTGAGCAAACTGACTGAGATTTTGTATTTTGTCATTTACCGTTTACGCGACCTTTTGAAAACGTTTGTAAAATGATTTCCCTGATCAAGATACTTATTCAAACATTTTCAGGATCAGATTGTGAAGCCGGCATTTGTCGACCTACTTGCACAAATAAAGGTTGTGAGGAAAGTTAAAGTTATTTACGGACAGGTACGAAAACGGCAATTTTACATATGCGCAATTTTTACATACGTTTCACATATGCGTTTGTGTGGTTTTGACATTGCATTCGTTCAAGTACTCAAGTACTGCTGCTCATCAATTTACCTATATGTCTGGATGAATCGTGGCAGTTCTATGGTTGTTCTTTTTAACAATCCTTCTCTTTCATCGTCATTTTCTTCGCTCAGTTATTTCTACCAGCAGAAAGTCAGTCAGCAGACAGACCTGTAAGTATCTTTAATATTATAGACGGATTACAGAAATCAAACATAGCTGTTTCTTCTTCAGGTCTTAGGGCACGATAAAATCGATGACGAAGATGAAATTAACCTCATGGATGAGAATCCAACTATTGTGTTCTTGGAGTATGGGAAACTCATGGGGTTCCGTCTCATGGATCTGTTTTCTGCATTTGACAAAGATGGAAGCAAGACACTCGATCACAGCGAAATCAGAACTGGGCTTAGGGTGAGATTTAAAGCTATGTTCTGATGGAGCGCAGTAGTTTTTAAAATACCTGAGACATGCATATATACTAGAGCAATATTTGTACACGTTCTATATATGCAAAGACGTGAAACATGCCTTTCAAGAAAGTTTTCTCGTCTTTAATTGCAGATGGTGAATATTCCCTTGAGTGACGAATGTATAGAAATTCTTATCAACAAGCTTGATGTCGACGGGGACGGTGAAATCGACTTTGGGTATGTCAAAACAATTCAAAAAGCAACAAGATGATGTGTACACTCGTCCTCAGATAGATACATCTATAATGTAAACGAAAGTAGTTTTCTTGGAGGCGTTCACTTTGTCGTTGAAAAATAACATTAAACGAGTGTTATGTAAAAGCGAATGTTTTTAAGATAAAAGCAAAGAGAACTGAGATGAAAGCTCCATAATTATGTCGTGAAAGTGATGTAACTACTTTTATTTTCATAGCTTTCATTTCTTGATAAAAAAAGAGATACGTGTATGGTATAGTTACAATTTGCTAACAATTTTGATCTAAAAAGGTAATTTTTTAACAAATCAAGCTGCTGTTTTCAGAGAATTGATGGCAGCGCAGACTGAACACCGGAAGAAGATGATTAGCTTTTATGCTGCGCAGGAGCAGGATATAGACATAGAGGAAACGGAAGTGGGTCGTGTTCGGATCAAGTTGTCTAGACTGATGGCAAAGAAAATGTCTGGAAATCCTGCATTTAAAATTGGCGTGGAAAATATGAAAAAGAAAATTAATCAACAAGGAGAAACAAAGTTTGCGCTGAAAATGAGTGAAAGTCTGGTACAAAGAATGAGAGGGGCTTTAGTACACCATACAGGAAAAGTTGCCCCCATGAGATCGGCATCAGTTGCGCAGATAACAGTGACAGATAAGATAAAGCAATGGAAGCCTATGAATTGACATTTACTGTTGGCGCACTATTTTTTGGCGTATGAATTAACATTTACTGTCGGCACACTATTTTTTGAACAAGACAAACTGGTGGATTTTTCATTCCTTTGCCAGACTTACGGACTCACTAAAAAAGAATATATGTTTGTTTCCTTTGAAGAGATAAACTTTCTTCGGATTCTAATAGTAGCTTGAGGTTTATTTCGCAATATCCGCGTACAAACATGCTTTATTTTGTATTAAAACAGATGACAAAGACTGGATCAACTCCTGGTATTTCAAATATATCCCCACTGCTGACACTGCAAAAATACAAGAACTAGATAATAGCTGTAACTAAACCCACTGACTGCGAGGGATGATGGGGCTGATGTCGTTAGGATTACACGTGAATTAAAAAAGGGGCCATGATGGCCCTTAATCGCTCACCTTAGAACCATTGAAGATATTGTTTAATTTTTCCTTGAACTTCCAAAATAGTACGTAGATCAGTATGTCAAGGTTAAAATATGATTTCAAAATTGACCATGTGTTAAGAATTGCTTTTAATCATCAAACTCTAACAAATATCATAAAGGTCCGCCAAAGGAATATTTCTGTGAAAAATCTTTGAAACTTGGAAAAGGGTTTCTGAGAAGATTTTAAAATCATATTTTCATATAGTCATACAGGGTAAACTTGTCCAACTAATGTCAAGTTTTTTTCTAATGAACCAACCCGACTTCAAGTAATTGCATTAAAAGTCCTCCACAGGAACATGTCTGTGATTTTTTTTTCAAACAGGGCCAAGGGTTTCTCGGGATTTTTTTCTTCAAATCTTCTATATACTTGTATACTGAAAAGTTACCCGCCCCCTGTCAGCCAAATTATGTTACAAAGCAACATTACTCAAAGAATGTTAATGGGTCACTAAGGAGCATTTTGGGTTAATATTTTGAAATTGTGCAAGTGGTTTCTAAGAAGAATATTTTTTAAATGTTTCTGTATAGTTGTATAGTGAAAACAGGCCTGTCCTCTGTCAGCCAGTTAAAACAAACATATTGTGAAGGAATTTAATTAAGGGTAACGTTAAAAAACATTTAGCTGATTCTGAGATTTTCAAAGTTTACCATATAGTGATAAAACATGCTCAACCCTTTGTACCCAGCGTTTTTATGGTACCCAAATGGCTTGAAGGAATTTGATAACAAGAGGGCCATGATGGCCCTGGATCGCTCACCTGAGTACTTTGGCTGTGGGTTTGCTGTTAAGCAGTATTTCATTTTTTAATTGGAAATATGTAAGTGCCTACAAACCAAATATGTAAAATATCAGTCAATAAATAAAGGCTCTATGACAGAAAGTAGAAATATCTATTATAAGTTATGGTGACCTTGACCTTGCCCCAGTGACCTCAAACCCTATGTATGGGTAGAGGTCCATGCAAGGAACCTCTATACTGAATATCAAAGATATTGGTCTATAAATGAAGGCTTTATGAGGTACAGTAGATAAATCTATTTTTAGCCTCAGTGACCTTTAACCTGATCTAATAATTTGAAAAAGCTTGGTAAAGCTTGCTTCCTGCAAAATTTTAAAATTCTAGGCTTTGTGGTTTCAGACAAGAAGATTTTTAAAGATTTTCTTCTATATTGTTATTTAAAACTTGTGACCCCTCGGGCGGGGCCAATAGTGACCCCAGGGACATTTTTCTAACAAACTTGGTAGAGGTCCACTAGACAATGCTGCATACCAAATATCTTAACTCCAGGACTTGTGGTTTCTGACAAGAAGATTTTTCAAGTTTTTCCTATATAATTCTATGTAAAACATGTGACCCCTAGGGCAGGGCCTATTTTGACCAAGGGGCCATGATTTGAACAAACTTGAGAGAGGTCCATTAGATAATGCTGCACACCAAATATCTTAACTCTGGGCCTTGTTGTTTATGACAAGAAGATTTTTAAAGCTTTTCCTATATAACTCTATGTAAAACATGTGACCTCTGGGGCGGGGCCATTTTTGACCAATGCTTCATACAAAATATCTTAACTCTAAGCCTTATGGTTTATTCTGTGAAGATTTTTAAAACCTTTTCCTATATAACTCTATGTAAACAAGTGACGCCTAGGGCTGGGCCTATTTTGACCCAGTGGCTATGATTTGAACAAACTTATTAGAGGTCCACTAGACAATGCTACACACAAAATATCTAAGCTCTATGCCTTACAGTTTCTGACAAGAAGACTTTTAAAGTTTTTCCTATATAACTCTATGTAAAACAAGTGACCCCTGGGGCGGGGCCATTTTTGACCCAGAGGCCATGATTTGAACAAACTTGGTAGAGGTCCACTAGACAATGCTACACACAAAATATCTAAGCTCTATAACTTACAGTTTCTGACAAGAAGATTTTTTAAGATTTTCCTATATAACTCTATGTAAAACAAGTGACCCCTGGGGCAGGGCTTTTTTTGACCCAGAGGCCATGATTTGAACAAACTTGGTAGAAGTCCATTAGACAATGCTACACACCAAATATCTAAGCTCTATGTCTTACGGTTTCTGATAAGAAGATTTTTAAAGTTTTTCCTATATAACTCTATGTAAAACAAGTGACCCCTGGGGCGGGGCCATTTTTGACCCAGAAGCCATGATTTGAACAAACGTGGTAGAGGTCCACTAGACAATGCTACACACCAAATATCTAAGCCCTATGCCTTACAGTTTCTGACAAGAAGATTTTTTAAGATTTTCCTATATAACTCTATGTAAAACAAGTTACCCCTGGGGCGGGGCCATTTTTGACCCAGAAGCTTTGATTTGAACAAACTTGGTAGAGGTCCACAAGACAATGCTACACACCAAATATCTCAGCTCTATGTCTTACGGTTTCTGATAAGAAGATTTTTTCCTATATAACTCTATGTAAAACAAGTGACCCCCGGGGCGGGGCCATTTTTGACCCAGAGGCCATGATTTGAACAAACTTGGTAGAGGTTCACTAGACAATGCTACATACCAAATATCTTAACTCTAGGCCTTCTTGTTTCTGACAAGAAGATTTTCAAGTTTTCCCTATATAACTCTATGTAAAATCAACTGACCCCTGGGGTGGGGTCAGTTTTGACCCCTGAGACATAATTTGAACAAACTTGGTAGAGGTCCACTAGATGATGCTTCATACCAAATATCAAAGCTCCAGGCCTTGTGGTTTCGGAGAAGAAGATTTTTAAAGATCCAATTTATAAAATCTATTTTTAGCTCCAGTGAACCAGAAATGCAATGGACCAGAACCATTTGAACAATCTTGGTAGAGCTTCATGCAAGGAACATCCCAGGCAAGTTTCACTAAATTTGCCCCATTGGTTTCAGAGGAGATGTCGTTTGAATGAAAAGTTGACGACGGACGGACGGACGACGGACAAAGACCAATCAGAAAAGCTCACCCTGAGCACTTTGTGCTCAGGTGAGCTAAAAAGCAACTTAAGAACCACTTTTATGAAAATAACTTTAGAAATTGGGCAGGTGGTTTCTTAAGAGAAAATTTTCACAGATTTACATACAGCCATATAGTGAAAACAGGCCCCACCCTCTCGAGGCCATGTTTTTTAAGGGAACCAAACTACTTGAAGGAATTTGATAAAGGGCCACCCAAGGAACATTTTCTTGAAATAATTTTGAAATTGGGAGGGTTATTTCTTATGGTTGCCATGGCAACCAGAGTTCTGGTCAGAACCATTTAATTTTAAGGAATTTGAAATAAGACCAATTGAGGAACATTCCTCTCAAGTTTGGTTATAATTAGTCGAGTGGTTTAGAAGCAGAAGCTGTTTGAAGAAAAATGTTGATGACAGACGCTGGACCATCACCTATCCTAACAGCTTACCCTTGAGCACTTAAACTGAACTGCAGCAGCCCATCAAGAAAAGTCAAAGAAATGAATAGAAAACCTGTCTCACTTTCTGAACATTTTATTGTTTTTCAAGGTAATTATACCAGTAATATAATCTGTAAATACTTTTGATATAGTCTCCTTATGTATGCAATCTAATCTTTAGGTAAAGTATATACAACATACTAAATACATATATAAAGATAAGTAGCACAAAAATGGGTAACCATTAATAAATCTGTACAACAGAAAACACTAGATGAGTGATTATGTACTAAGATAGTAACTATAGACAGTTAAATAAAATAACAAAGATATGTGTTAAGATATTGGTATAAAACAAGAATAGTGAGGACAAAAAAAAACTCAATAGATATCTGTGAAAGAAGTTTTATCTGAAACTCCTTTTTTAATAGAAGTTACACAAAATCTGATGAATCTTGCAGTGTTTCTGTGTCTAATAAGACTTTAATTGTGGGACTGTCCATCCACCTGGATGCATCTTTGCAAATTTCAAGTTTGAGTACAATAACATGTTCTGTCTGGTCTTCTCTGTTTTTCTGTTCAATGAAAAATCGGGAAACATGCAGCATGTTATACTAAAAATTTTATTGATAAGCTGTTTATTTTATATTTAAAAAAGTTTCTGGAAAAAGTATTTATCAAACTATAAAATTTGAGTAATACAAGAAGTCAACTTGAACTCTTACAGTTACCTTAGAACTTGGAAATGAAAATCGTAAAACAAATGTAATAAATTACTGATAAACCTATCAGAAATATTTGCTGGTTCAGAGTTGGTGGGTCAAAACATCATTTCATATAATACTCACTATACTACGATTGTAAAATCATATAAACAAAGTAAAAATAAGGATCACAGAACTAAAGTTGTCATGGAGGTATATAACACAGTGCAAATATTTTGTTTCCATTTTTCTCTAAAGGATGTCAATAAAATGTTCAGCATTCAACATGTTCAATGCTGGGCACAAACCATTCCAACACTCATAGCATGCACACATCACTTTACACGTGCAGTTTTGTAATCAGTCACATTTAACAATGCTTATTAAAGAAATCAGACTAAATGAATAGTTCATCTTAATTATATCTTGACTGCACCAGTAATGAATGAGGAAAAGAAAACAGTATTGTGCAATGGCAAAGAAAAGGACAAGAGTACAAAATATTTGTCATATATAAAAACTGACATAAAACTTCACACACTTGGGCTTGTAATGGCATTCAGTTTGTCTTAGCAGCTTCTATAAGGCAAAGTTATTTGTAATGCAAAATGAATCCAAAATGTTCCTCTTAAAAAGCATACTATTCTTGCTTTATGGACATGAACCTCTTTAAATTTTTTAACCAAGAATTCATTGATCCTTTCTATTTATAAAAAAAAACAAATTAATATTGTTCAGTTATAGTAGCAGTTAAACAGAACTATTTAAGATTTTAAGGTTCTCTGACGTATCAAATTGTCAATTCAATTTCATAAATTTTTTTAGATACTAGCTGTCACCCCCATTTCCAAAACAACTTTAAACTGCACCACTACATGACCAAGAAAAAAGTTTTTTTTACATTTCTAACAAACTACAAACTTTGAAAAAAAAATCACTCATTTTTACAATAATTTGAGTCTGGAATGTTTTAGAAACAAAATGGAAACCATTTCATGACACACTGCTTCCTGGGAAACATTTGTGGACTATTCTGATCAATGTTAGCAGAAATGTTACCACAGAGATTCTTCTCTGGCAGATGGTTTTGAATGCACATGAAATTTTACCAATGTTTATTCAGATCTGTTGTTTCTGTTGTGATGAAAACAAAAGACATAACACAGCCCATAACCTTTCAGTGAATTGTTTATACAGTAAAACCTGCCTTAACGGTCACCTTTGTATAGCGTGACCCTGCTCATAATGGTCACTTCGTGGTCCGCCCGATGAAATTCACTATATAATGCACCTTTTTATAACGTGACCCTGCTCAACGCGGTCAGCGGTCAGCCTAAAGACCGCACTTCAAGGTATATAGCGGCCAGTAACCTGTCATCGATTGGTAGTTTTCACGACGTGTGAAAATTTCAAGCGCAAAGGAAAATCACTCTGATCAATGTAAAAAGAATATTGCCGCCACGTTAACGATAAACGAGTCAAATCTGTAACAGCTTTTGATTTTTTAAAACCTTTTTATAAAATATTTTTGTCTGTTTTAATTCAGAATACTTATTTATCTTTTAAATGCATGTAAATCTTTTTTTTTAAATATCACCTGTATCTTTAAAATACTTTTATCTTTTTTAATTCAGAATACATATTTATCTTTCAAATAAGTCATTTTTTTAAAAAAATCACATGTATATGATAATAAACAGAAGAGTTCTGTGCATGTTTTTCTATAAGTTAGTACAAACTGATCATCTGAAAATATACACCTGTATATAGTGGTCACCTGTCTATAGTGGTCACTTTTGCGGTTTCCCTTGGATGACCGCTATATACAGGTTATACTGTAATACAAATAATGTGAAAACAATAAAGAGACGGCAAATATATATTTGATTCAATCTTAAACCCAGAAAGAAAGGGTTCTGTTTATATATCTGTCAAAAATGATAAAATACACATAAAGTACTAAAGAAAATCTCATATAATGAATGTATCACAATTTAAGTATATACATAAAGTCTTAACTGGTACAAAGACTTCCTAGATATCCTAACAGTAATAAATTCTCACAAAACATAACAGATGAGCAACAGGCTCCATCTAACTTCTACATAAAATGGCATCTTACAGTTATATTGGCATGTGAAATAAAATCTCAAAGATTTCAAGCATTTAATCACAATCCTGTGCAAGTGAGTGCTGACCAACATTTTAACCCTGAACATGCTGAAATTTTGTAATGGATTTGCCCAGATTTGAATTTGGAACAGTCCATTCAAAGTTTAAGGGATTTTAATATCAAAATACAAAAATGGATCTGCCAACAGTATAGAGCCTGGTCAGACTGCACAGTTGTGCAGGCTGGCCTGGCTCTATACTGGTGGCAAAGGCTAATCACTTTTGGTTCCAGCAGGTTCAGTATTAATATTCTTTAAACATTCTTTTTAAGATGGCATTACCTTTCTTGTAATGTAATGTGTATCTAGTATTAAATCTCATAAAAAAGGTTAACTTGATAAATTGGTCTGAACCATAAATAAACAGACATAAATTTAGCTTTTTGACAATAAATGTTTCTTATTTCTACAATTAGGTATCTATACATTCTTCAGAGCTTAAAAGAAACAGAACCATTTTTTCTACTGATAAAACTAAGCCAATACAATGGAACAAAACACTGGCATGATCTTGTCATTTTCTGGCACTGGAAAAAATATGCAACCATTTGAAGAAATAGCTGAAATTAAGTAAAAAGTTTTCATTAGCAAAAATTCTCAAGTGTTCAAATATCACAAAATCCAAAACAATTTGAAATTTCTGTACGTTATTTCTGAATTCAGCAATCTCCTTTCAAACTTAAAAATGATAATTGATAACAGGAAAGGACAATATTACTAAAATATTACTAAAAGCTTCAAGGAGACATTTCACATAAAGTGATCTACAGCTACATGTGTTTCGTTGTTTTCTATAACAAAACTTACTAGCAAAACAAACCACATTTCAAGCAATATCTAACAATTGCAACAGCTTAATAAATCATTTTTGTTCAAGAGTTTTCAAACTTTTCAAAAGTGTACTCAACAATGAAGCAAGATTTGTTGCCTGCCTCATCAAATATTTCATATGAGGATCGCCAAGGGGTTTCCCAACTGCTGCATGTGCAGCATTCAATGTGCTCTTGTATGCATTCGCAACCCGTATCACCTCCGAACCCAAGTGTTGAGCCTGATGTATTGCCTCCATCATGAACATTGTTGCTTGACCATGAAGGAAAATTTTAGCCAATGAATGCATACTGGCATCCATGTTTACTGCTAATTTTGCTTTTGTCTGTGTGGCATTACTGACAAGTAATTTGGCATCAGTAACAAACTGTCTGACTTGTGTCTGTAGTTCATCTTTACACATGTTAAACTGGATTGGTTTACGGTCAATCCGAGAAGATTTTAAGGACTCCATTGTTTGTTTTAATTCATTTAACAACCTGTCCACATCATTTGTAGCCTGAACAAAGTCTTCTGATGTATATACTGTGTCAAGAACTTGTTTCACCATATTGGAATGAGTTGCACTCACTTTTTCTCTCAACAATGCAAAACTCTTTTCAGATACAGTTTTCAAATCTCTGACAGAAGAATTTGCTTTTGTTGTTTTGTTTGAGGGAGATGTTGGACTAGCTTTTCCATTTAAATGACCATTGACATTTGAACTGTCTGCATTTACTGTGATCTGTGATTTTTCACTTGACATATCTCTCAAAACATCAAAGTTATTGTAAGACTGATATGTTGCTTCTTGATCACTGTTTGTGCTAGTTGTCATGGACATTGGTCGCCACATTTTCCCAACAGTTGCAAAAGGACTTGTCTTCACATTTGCTTTTGTAGCAGATTCAGTGTTTATATTCAAGTCATCTTTACTCTTTTGCTCGGAGAGAGGTGACTTTGCTCTCTCACCTTGTTTTCGCCTTGGTGGAGCTGTGGGAATTGTCAATGGTTTTGTTAAACCTGAAGCTAGAGTCTGTGTACCAGATCTTGCTGATATCACAGATGATGTGACAGGTGTGGCAAAAGATGATGTCACTGGTGATGTAATGGAAGTGATCATTGTTGTTTCAGCTGGAGGCTTTGGTGCTTGTGGAGCCATACGTTTTGGGGACTTCTCTCGAGGATGGGATGGTGGTACCGACAGGTTGTTGTTCTCAGGTTGCGGTGAGTCAAACACACTGGACAAGGCCTTTATTGGTCCTGATTTCTGTTTTCTAGCCTGAAACACAAAGCAAAAATAATATTTAAACAAATTTGTTCAGGTTGTTCTAGAACACTTTACTAGGTTGTTCTAGAACACTTTATTAGGTTATTCTAGAACACTTTACTAGGTTGTTCTAGAACACTTTACTAGGTTGTTCTTGAACACTTTACTAGGTTGTTCTAGAACACTTTACTAGGTTGTTCTAGAACACTTTACTAGGTTTACAAATTCCGATGATCATATTATTTTCATTTACAATAAACAAACAGAATACAACTTTTCAAGCCATTTGACAGATTTTCACAACAGGCATCAACATGTTTCTGACCATTCAATAATACTAAGACTGTTCACCTGACTATGTCATAAATATGTCAGGTTTCTTTTATTTAGTTAGTTGTACCTAAATGTCATGTTTCTTTTATTTAGTTAGTTGTACCTAAATGTCATGTTTCTTTTATTTAGTTAGTTGTACCTAAATGTCCGTACACCTCATAAAGGTCTTTAAACTACAAAAAGCTAAAGACAATAAAAAGACCAAAATTAAAGTTTCTTGAATGAAAAGATCAGAACAGTCATGTCTATAACAAATATTAAATCTTTAATATTTCATAAAGTATTAATTTCTATCTTATTTAAGAATAAATATTATCTGACATAACACTTCATTCAAAATTTCATTAAAATAATGTAAAACTCATTTGAAAAGTTAGAAAGTCGCTTTGTATGTTACAACAAACAATTTCTAAGAATGCAATTATGTAAGGAGTTTAAACCAAAAAATAATCTTTCAAGCTATCAAAATGCAGTAAGACAGTACAAAAACTAATAATGTTCTAAGTTATAATGTAGACCTATTGAAAAATTCTTTATGCTTAAAGTCTCTATAATATAAAATGTCTACAGTGAGAGATTTTCATTAAATTTGTAAGAGAGAGTTATTTCCATACAAAATACTTAAGAAACTTGGCAAAACAAAAATGAACAAAGGTATAATTTACTGAAAGTCAGAGACTGCTCAATCTAATAAACATGAGCAAATCAAAATGCACTAATCTTGTTCATTATTCAGACAGAAAGAAAACATTCCAAATCTAAATCATTTCCAAACATAGTGTTAACATCATAACTGCAAAACAAAAGACATCATTCACTGTTAAAACAAAAAGAAATAAACAATCATTTCTGCTACCATTTGGCAAGCTAAACATATACATATATATATACATACAAATTTTTACTTTCTCAGCAAGCCTACATACCTGGAAACTGTACTGGGCTAAAATACCAAACAAAATTATCAAAACATCAAGTACAATATACAACAAAACCTGTCGTTGTGAACCGACAAATGCTCCCGAAGCCACACTTAGGACAAGAACATGTTTTTCACTGGAAATGAAGGCCAGATAGTATAGGAAAGTGTGAAAGATGAAAATTTTAACAAACACATGTCAGTAGGTTGGTGTAGGCACATGTTTAATAAAACATAAATTACTAAACATATCTATAGTTTGGAGGTTACCTGTCTGTGAAATTGCTGGTGTCAGCCAAAGCACAAGCACCTTTTACATCTGATCACTGTATCATTTATTTTTAACTTGTATCATTTTTGTGAGCACAGGAAGTAGATGCCTTTACCTACTGTTAAATTTGTAATACCATAAATAATTATACTGATAGTAATTATCATAAATGACAACAAACAACAAAAGAATTTAACATATATGTTGTTTGTCAGTTGAGATAAATGCTCTGAGTATATATATATATATGATATAATAGGTAAAAAATTATTTTAGAACAAAATATTATTATTCATCAATGTATATAAATGTTAATACCAAATCACTTAAAACTCTAATAGCATATTTTTTCAAGAAATATTTAACAAGAACATCCTAACTAGGCATTTAAGAATAACAAAATTGTCGACCTGAACAGCCATCAATGAATTTTTACGAAAAATTTCCTTTCCAGTTAAGTGTCACCTTAACCTTTTAGCTACAAATCTATTTGTATCAATTTTCAAACAAATTTACCCATAATTATTTCAAAATCCATCTACAAATAACAAAAATTATGCACAAAACACGACCATCTATTCACAACCATATCATGACTTTCGACATATAAGTGTGTGACCTTTGAGGTGGAGGCCTGATTCTTGTGTGCAACATGTCGTCATCATGTCTAAGACATTTATACCAAGTCATTTTAAAATCCATCCAAGGATGTCTGAATTGTTGACCAGACATGACCATCAATGCACTTTTATGAAATATTCATATCATTATTACTTTGGACGTACAAGTGTGACCTTGACCTCTGAGCTGGACACCTGATTTGTGGGACATGTTGTCACCATGTCCAATACATTCATGCCAAGTCATAAAAAAAAAATACATCCAGAAATGACAGAATTGTTGACCAAAAGTGTTGATCAATGCACTTTTATGAAAATTTCCTTTCAAGTCCAAATGTGACCTTGACCTTAGACCTACAAACCTGGGTCATGCATGTGACACATCATCTAAATGTGCCACACATTTATGCAAAATTATTTCAAAATCCATCCATGACTAAAGCCGATAGATGGACAGACAGACAATTCAAAAACTATATGCCTCCCTTCAGGGGCATAAGAAGAAGTTCCAAATGTGTTACTATGGTTACATACCAATATTTGCAATAAGCCTATTTAAGAAGTCTTTAGTTACATTAGCAAAAAACCCATATCAAATGAACAAAATAAATCAGAACAGTATGATTTCTTATATTCAACTCATCTCGAGCTCAATTAATATTTAGTTCACAATACAAATTGTTGAAAACTGGTAAAACCACAAACCTGGCGTGATAATGAGATCAGAAACTCAACACTTACTATGATACTGAACAGCCATTTAATTTTGCAAACAAAACTGACAAGAAAATATACATTGAAACATTCGAAACAAGTGAAAATGCTGGTGTCATCACTAAAACATTGATGCAAACCAAACACTACAAATGCTGCACACAACAAGAATTTCTGAACAGTATGTCGGATAAGATCCCTTTGAGATAACACTGACAGAACAACTACATGAGACAATTACAATTTCACAGCATCAATCAACTGATACATCATTAAATAACCTTAGAAATTAAGCAATGTGGCCATCAGAGACAAATGACCAATCATTAAATGCGTGATTGCTAAAAACAATTTGTACTTAGGTGGGATAAAAAAATATCAATAGAAACAAAACAAGGTGTAAACACTAGAAAAGCCAAAATAGGTGCACATTTAGAACATAATACCACTGTGTAAGACATCCGTAGCAACAAAAAGTAATGTGGACAAGGTACAAAGATGTCTTCATTACATGAGTACATTTGCATAACGTGACTACAGTTTAAACATCAACAGTGTTGACAGCTGACAGGACAATGATCAATGTGAACATGTACACTGCATCACACGTGTGCAATATCAACAAGCTTTCAAATTACCTCCCCCTTGTCTACAGTGGACACAGATGATGGTAGTGGGGGCTTAGGGGCAAATCTCTCCTAAAATACACATTTAAATCACTGCATAAATATTGCTAATTCAAGTATTACTGTAAAAAGAAAATAAAAGATTTGCAATGTAACCATGTAAAGTGTGTCTAATTAAAAAATCTAACAGAATTAGTAATTTTTAAAATTATAAATTAAATAATGGGGAAAACGTAAATTGCAGAACCCACTGCTACCAATAACAAAGAGGTGACTAAAGGGCTATGAAAGTGTGTTTGGTCTACTCAAAATGAAATCTCTAAACTACTTGACCCACTGTTTGTGCTGGTTTCATAAGGCAGAGTCGTGTTTACACAACAGAGACATTCTGTACGACAGTTTACTAGTGTTTACTATCCTGACCAGGTTGTTGAAATGCAAGAATAAAATGTGAAATGAAAACTGCACAGCAAAATGTTAAAACAATTATTCTATCCAACTGTACATATTACAACTATCCAATACAGAGTTAGATTCTTAGACTGGTTCTAGACACTGCATAACTCAACAAACCTTGACTTTCAGAGGGAAAGTGTAGCGCTGAAATAAAGTTAATTATATAATTGAATAAATGTGAGAGTGCACTAAAAGTGCATCAGATGGACAACAAAAGCCATAACAGAAAACCGAAAATGATTTTTTTTAAAAAGTGAAAAATTATGAAGAGACCTGTGAACAACATGGAAGCATTGTTACTATAGGAAATAAACACTTGTCTAAAGTCAGGTTCAGATTTACTGATAAGCCCTAAAGTTTGGTTCTTCAGTAGGTTACTGCTTATAATTTTTGTAAACCAAAAAACAAATCAATTAACTTTAGTCACTCCATGAAATGCCATAAAGTAAGTATATGAATGCTAACATAGGCTGTCATGAAGTCAACAAAGGATTTACAAAAAAAAATCAGCTGAAAGAAAAGAAGATGAAAACAGACATTAAGGCACAATACATGATGAACATTTAAACTTGAACTATATAATACACATTACTATACAGTATATCAACAGATCAATGGAGATGATTATGAAAAGAATGTGACTAAACAATGTTATGCTGATCTTGTAAAATGATATACATGTCACAACAACTCACAACACAGCAATGGTCAGATGACAAGAGGCACTAAGCATTTACATGAAACCAATTTAATTCACTGAACATGTACAGTAATTACAGAAACCTTTTTTTACAAAAATGTAACTGTATGACATTTTCACCCCAATTTCTGATCAGGTAAGAAATGACCGACATTTCTCAAATGGCAAAAACCAACCATTACCCTGATTAACCTGTCCTGGATCAAGAAAACCTCATCGTCTGTTCTCTGAGAGAAACTTTGAGGATGATATATAAAGGGTCTACTTTACTCTGTCTTTAAAAATAAGGCTAAAATGTCCTCATTTAAAATGACTCTTGCTTATTTTGTCATTTTAGACCTTGTCATGTACATGCCTATGTAACAAGTGCCATCTGACTGCACAGTGTGCAACACTCAAATATCATGCTGAAGCTGTGATAACAGATGTATCATGCAATCTAACACACAACACAATCTCATGAAATATAAATATTTTCCTACAAATCTGTAAACATCCTTCTTCAGATCAATCTGCATTTGCTTAAGAAAATATCTATTTTTTGTTTTTGTTTTGTTTTTCTTACTGAGAATAAATTAAGCTGGAATTTCCACAGAAACAGTAGATATTAAACACCTACAGATCTGAATAAAAAGAATAAATCTTTGAGTGATTGCTTTCTACCAAATAAATGAATTAATATTATGAACTTTGCCTAGAAAAATTACTTTCAGGCCCAAACCAAACAGTTACAATGACATACAATGAACATTGTTAATTCCATCAACATGCAACCTTATTAACTTTTTTTATAGAATACATGCACATTAGCTGTTCATCCGAGTAACCTTCATTCAAACATCTAAAGCTTGGGGGTCATTTATAATATATAATTATTTTTCACTACCAAAGTTTCGCAATCTTTATTGAAGCTCTGCTTTTAGGCTGAGGCTAATATAATGTAACACTGTTTACTCCATAAGCTTAATTAAACCTTGAACTGACCATGAATACATTCACCTTCAGCTTGTCTTTAGATGTTATGTTAAATGTGATTCTTTAACCCTTTACTCCATATATACGCATTTTTACACATGTGCGACCAGTGTAGATCCAGATCAGCCAGCACATCCAGATGTGCCAGCTGATCTGGATCTACACTGTTCGCCCAAGCCATAAAGGTGTATATATGGAGGAAAGGGTTAGGACTTCCCTGAGAGCCCGCCCGCTTAGCTCAATAGGTAGAGCACTGGATTAGTAATCCATTGGTCGTTGGTTCGACCCCTGGGCAGGGCAAAATTTCTCTGTGACAACTGATCTCAGACATTGTGTCTAATGTTCATTTGTCTCTCACAGCTAATTCAGAGTGGATCATGTGGGAACAGTAGTCAGTCACTTGTGGAGAAATTGGCAATTACTGGTTAGTTATCCAGGAAAACCGGTTAGGTGGACTGACCGCCGAGATATAACCTGTATGTTGAAATCGGTGTTAAACCCCAAAACAAACAGACTTCCCTGCCTTCAGGATTTTCTTGCATGACAGACTCTACATAACCTAGTAACACCCCAGATCTAATACTGTTACTTTTACTACAATTATTAAACAAGTGACATATTAACTGAACACCAGCCCTGTTCCTAATAGGGTTAAACAATATTATAGACGTCTAGAATCATTTTGAAAACATTTTCTATTCTAGGTCTTATTTTAGTGTTTGAACCCTTTGTCACAATCTATGAATTTTAGACTACCACTGATTAAAGAACCTAAATAAAATGGTTAAAGTCTATCCCAGAGAAGGACTGTCCCACATTTAAGAGTGAAGTGAAAAAAGTATTTGCAAAACTGACTTGTTTTTCACATTCACTCAAACCATTGAGATAGTAATATACATACTGTAAGTCATTGTTCTGCAGGATTCTGCATTTTTATAAATAAAGTTTAACAAGGGACTTTTTTTGTGGTTTAAAATGATATGGAAATAAAACTTAAAACAAACAGATTTTTGTGAAAGATGTTTCAATTAAGCTAAGCAAGTATAAATTAATCTCAAAAACAAACAAAAAATCTTCCAAAATGCTGAATTTTTCAGACCATATGCAATGTAACTATCGAAGTCTGACTTTCATATATTTCCATCTTACACGACTTAATTAGCAAAACAATGACTGGTACATTACTATCTATGTCCCCAGTTTGCCCGTGCTATTGGTAAGAGAGAAAGCATAGATTTCACACCACTCCCTGCACGTGCGCTATATGACATATGAAGCAAACCTACCATATCTTCTGATAGGTCAATAAAGAAATCATCCTGTAGATTGTATAAACATATTCAATTTTAATTTCTTCACAAACTATTGAAACATATGCAGTCTAAATTTGTCTGTAGTTTGAAAAAGTTTGGAACCACATAGTTTGAATATTCAAAAGATGTGTCAAATTTTCTTTAATTTCTGAAATTCGTTATAAAATATGGAACAGTTGTTGTTCAAATGTAAGAAAGATTAACTGTTTAAAACATCTTGAAGTTGAAATGTTGGCATTTGTTCTAGCACAAACTACATCATTAAAAGCATTCAATCTAGAATTTCAAGTTGTGCTTATTCTTGAAAAATAAAAAGCATTAATATAAAACAATTTGACATTATTCTAGAACTTAATTTGGCAAAAAAAAGGAAAAAAAACTGAGAATAATACCCCAAAGCCATTTACAGAACAAGACAAGATAACTTTATATTTTATCATAATTCTGCTAACATGGTTATTTAAGGCACCTTGTGTTATATAATGCAGTGCTCGTACTTCTTACATTGCCTTTAAAACACTTCATTGCATTGTACAAAAGGTACAAGACCACCAAATTTAACAGCTACATCCTATAACATTAAAAACATTCATATGACAATTTTGTAAAACTCTTACAACAGTTATGCAAAGTGCTTGTAAACACTATGAAAATGCAATAAATACATTATTTCTAGATTTAGTATATTTAAGTGCACCTATCAAATCAGCAGCAAGCCTGCAAGGCACCAACAGTGAATGTATGTGAATGGATAATGGAAAAGCACATTCAGGGTACAAAAACTACATAAAATGAACAAACGATTTACATCAATGTATGAAAATCTTAAGATTAACACAGATAAATTCTGTAATAGGTTTTAAATTTACTATACTGATCAAAATACCACTGAAATGAATTCTGACTGAATTTATTTTGAACAGAACTAAGCAAACATGGTGCTTTGTTATTACCTGTGCCTGTGCAGATCCTGTATTTGGTCGAAAGTTTGACCGAGGTGTTGTCAAGGTGTTCCAGTATTTTTTATCCTTCAGTACATGGCTTTCTTTACCATCCATCCCTTCTGATCCATTATCACGAGTAGCTGAGGATGATCGACCTTCCGCAGATTTCTTAAATTCCCGACCTGCTGACCGGCCCAATGACCTCCGGATCAATGATGAAAATGAATTTGACCTTGTCAATGAGCTTTTCCTTTCACCAATATCCCCATCAAGTGATATTCTATCTGCATCCATTTTGTCTGCCTCCATCTTCTTTTTACGCCTTAGACTTCTGTTTAGTAAACTGTCTCTATACGACTGAAGCTTTGCTTTCAAAGATGCAAAACTTTCACTCACTGAATTCTCATCACTAGATGCTTTTTCAGTATTGCCTGTTGGCAATGCATCAACGGAATGTGTTCTTTGGAATTTCAAAGTTGTATTTTCAAAGTTTGACTTAACATCATGCTCTTCAGGTTTAGTATTCACAACTCTATCTAAAGAAGCAGTTTTAAGTGGAAAAGCCACATGCTCTCTCACAGCCGGTCTTTCTATACTCAACTTTGGTCTTAGTTTTGGCTTAACTCTAACTGACCCTGTCACCAAATCATTGTTTTTGTTCACTTCCATATTTTGAATCGAACTGAGAACATCCATGGATGAGCTTCGACCAAGACGGAGAGAGGAAGTCCTTCGAAAATGTCCAAGGGCCTCTTCTTCCTCTTGGTTATAGGAAGACAATGACTTCAGTAAAGCATTAAGTTTTTCTGACACAGATGCTGGTGAGGTGTCATTCTGGGTTGCATTCCCATTAATGTTTTCTTTATCATCATGGGATGCAATATCATCTTCATTCTCTTTGGAAACCTGTACATCTTTCTTATCTTCTGTTACAACAGAGGACATTTTGCCTTCTATGGAAGTCTGGTTTACAAAAGATTGTAAATATCCTTGACAGTCAGTTTTCTCAAACTTTTTTCTTTTCTCTTTCACAGATTCAACTGGCGGAACTATAGGGATATCCTGAACAGCAAAAGATTCATCCGGAGGTGGAGGTATAACTAGTGAAGAATACTGCTCATCTAATGCTAAACATCCAAGATCCACTGTCCTACTCATAGCTGGGTTCTCAAACTCCATTCCCCCATCTTCTTCTCTCATTGGTCCATTCCAGCTGTGTCCCAGTTTATCAGTATCAGCTGGTTCCTGGCTTTCTCTGGATGCTTCAGTGGGTGGGGGTTGTACAGTAAGTTTATCTATGATTGCATCAATATCATCATCAAGGAAATCGGGACAATATCCAACACTCACTGATTTCTGAATGGGTGACCTCTGATTGCCCTGAAAAATAATTTTGCTTTTCTGAGTACATCTTATCTTTTTTTCAAATTTACAAGCTATAGCATTCTAAACTATCAAAAAGCACCTCATATATCCTATAACTTACATACGCCCTAAGCCCCTTGGAACCATTTATAATTGGTTTCAATTCTAACAACACTGTATTTGTAAGATCTGAATTATGATTGAATTAAACATTACTGACAAAAGAATAATCTGGTTTCAATAAAACAAAAAGATTCATGTATCTAGACAAATTTCTTTCTCTTTTTTCCTTTTATAATGGTGATTCGGCATCATTCTAATACAGTATGATGCCTTACCTGTGAACTTGTGGCACCAGGAGGTGCATCACCAGAAATGGTTACAGTTCTCAGAAGTCGTGGATGACCGTTCGGATATTGACTAGAGGAAAGTTCTTCTTCAGTGGGAGGGAATGGAGGTAGCAAGGTTAAATCTGTAAGTACAACAGATCATATGATGAACAAAGTATGCCTTTTATAGTAACAGTGGTGATACAGATGATTTCTGTTCAATTAAGCTTTAATTTTAAACAAAAGTAAAGAAATGAAAATATCAACAGACTGCTGTTTTAGCTGCCTGTAAATCTAGCTTCAATTTATACTTTCCTGAAATGGGGGCTTCTTTTAAACTGATTTGTCTTTGCATAAAAAAGACACATTTATGTAACTATTCTAGCCTTTAAATTTTATTTATTGGAAATGAGCTTGCAAGTCCCATCTTCCCCCCCCCCCCCCCCCCCCCCCCCCCCCAACACACACACACACACACCCAACCATCCCCCCAAAAAAACAAAATAAGGAAATGAAAAAAAAAAATTTGCAAACAGTTAAGTTCTAGGCTTTGTGCTTTCCCATTCGAAGTTTTTATATTATACAAGTCTAAACCAAGTGACCCCTGGGATGGGGCTAATTTTTACCCCAGGGACATAATATGAAAAATCTTGGTAGAGGTCTGGTTGAGGATGCCTCACATCAAATTCCAAAGCTCTGTCTCTGTGTCAAGTGGTTTTGGAGAAAATTTCCAAAGTATTTCCTATATAAGTATATATAAGCCCCTGAGGTCATGATTTGAAGCAACAAGGTAGAGGTCTACTAGAAAAAGCTACACACTAAATATCAAAAGTTTATGAAAAACTGGCCACATTAAAGTTTTTGCAGGACGCCGCCAATGCCGTCTCAGTGACCATAACAACTCAACTTTTTTCTCTGAAAACAGACAAACTAAAAAGATTCTCTCTTTTTATTTACTTCAGACAAGCCAAAACACTGAGCTACACATTTCTATTGTTATCAACATGACTGGCAGCAAAACCTCTTTACTTCAACACAAACTGGAGTCAGAAAAACGAAACACTTCATTTTCTTCTAACCAGCTTACCAATAATATCAGGGTCCACATATATCTCATTATTAGAGAACAGTCTTGGATCATAGACAGCATTCTGTATCTCCAATGGCAACTGATCGGGGTCAAAAGGTCCCATAAAGCTACTGTCTGGGTTAGGTTGCAAGGCTGTAGAACTGGGAGATTCTGGTGCTGGTACAGTACCATAGGACGGATCTATCAAACTACCTGCAACACAGAAGAGATATTCTTTTAGAGTAAATGAAAAGATTATAAGGCAGGTCCATTGTATTCTCTTGTTTATTTTGCACTATCACTATTTACATTCAAAAGAGAATTCTCAGATGAATTATAAGAAAACCCGTGAGCTGAGATAAAATAAGATATAACTTCTTGATTATATTGCTTTATTATGGATCTTTTTCTTTATACTATCTAACCTTAAAGAACAAGAGTAACTGATTAACATTTGTACTAGAAATGACATTTTGTCATGTCTGTGGTGAATTACTAATTTTATTTATCATTTCATCAGTTCAAGCCAGCCGTGTTAAGAACAGCATGGTGCTGTATAACATTACAGGTGAGAAACAAGTTAATGAGTAATAATTTACAGTAGGAGAGATTTATACTTAAAATGAAATATCACACTTCAAACAGTAGATACATTAAATATATAAAAAAAAATATCACTGAGATAAAAGCTTTAAAAACAAATATATTGGCAACACAGATGGATGATCCTAGATGCCACTTGGACACAACTGGAAAACATTGTAAATGGAAACAAACTGGGGTAATGTTACCTTGACCTTTGAACTACCATTCTTGTTCATGGGCATGACACAAAGTCTCACTGAGATAAACATTTGTGCCATGTAATTTTGAAATCCCTCCAACCAAGCCCAAGTTACAGCCTGGACAAGCAGAATTGTAGCCTGTGACCTTGACCTTAGAGTTACCAACCTGGTTCATATGTGCAACACACTATCTCATTCAGGCAAACATAAAATTTTGTGCCAAGTAATTTGAAATCCCTCTAACCAAAGCCAAGTTACAGCCCGGACAAGCAGAACTGATTTTTATTTGACTTCTAAGTGCGCCTTTGACCTCTAGATTGACCTTAGCGCTTTCAACCTTGTTCATGTGCTTAACACAGCATCTCACTGAGGCACACATATTTGTGCCAAGTAATTTTGAAATCCCTCCAAACAAAGCCAAGTTACAGCCAGGACAAACAAAAGAATGATGGGAAGAGAGATTAACAAAGTGGCAGTTACATGCATCCCCCTTCCTTTTGAAATTTTTAGGGGGCATAAAAATTTACAATAAAAATCATCAGACTCTTAGAATATTAAATACCAAACTAAATAAACAGACCATCTCAATAACATTCTTGGCCACAAAAGTTATACTTTATATTGGCCCTCATGTGAAACAATTTGATTGAGATGTATAACAGGCGGGAAAACTGATACTGAATTGTGTTCAAATGAATGTCATTTTGCTTTCCAAGTGATTACATCATGTCTTTATGGTATAATTAAAACTGAAATAATTTAAGTAACATTTGCAGTATGAAGAGGCTGAACTCAATGGCAGTGTGAGTGTGGAAAAAGCAGATTTGCCTAATCTATTTGAAACTCTTATATTCAATGGAGGACATGAATTCATTGAAGATATTTGTTTAACAATGTTTCAAATCTAGCTAATAATACTTTTTGATATTAGTTATTAAATAAAATTGTTATTAAGATAAGTCACTTGATAGAGTCCCTGTTATGTGTCCTCATTACAGTCATATTGGCTCTTGGCCTTCAGCCACAAGACCAATACAAATGTGTCCATGGGACACAGATGCCCCTACCATGCTCAAATGTTCACAGATCATAAACAGAAGGTTAAAATGTAAAATGTCGAAAGCAATATAACTATTGTAGGTATGTAATGAACAGATTGCAGCAACACAGAGTCCTTTAAATGTGAAGAAAATTAGTTTTTATCAGAAATTAAGTCGAAAAAGGGTTAGTCTGATTCAAGTGGAGATGTCACACCCAATTTTGAAAGGAACATGTAGGTTCATAAGATACATATATACCTGCAAAATATGGGTAAAATCTATGCCCGGGAATAAAATGTGGATGGACAGATGGACTCTAGGACAAGTGCAACACTTAATGCCCCATCCCCATTCTTCAAATGGTGGAGCCCTACGAAGATGGGCCTATATCAAATCACTTTATAACTTGTTATATTTCAATTTTGGATGTTGAAGTTGCTGTGTAAACAAATATTCTGTTAACACTGTTAATCTTTGAAAACAAATCTACATCGAACTTTTCCTCAATTTACCTACAGCAGTATATAACCTCTTGTATAAAACTTTAAGTCTGATAAATGAACCAAATATCTCAGAAACAGAACTATTTCTACAAAGTCCAATGTTTTACAGTCTTTTATGACACAGATGCTGTATTCCGATATTAATTATGTTTAATAAAAGATGTGGAAACTTATACTCAAATTCCTAGACAATGGTGTGATTTATAGGAAAATTTTCCAACCAACTGATATATGAGATTTCTAACATGTCTCAGATGTTGTTTGGTTGAATTTTCCTATTACTCTGTTTAATGAATTCTGGTTCTACATTCACACTATTTTCACCATTTATCTTGACTGTATCTTGGTCATTTAAACTTTCACATAACTTTAATCTAATTTTGGTACTAACAATGACAGAAATATCCAATCAGTCAATATGCAAAGCTGTGGAAATGTTGATTACAGATGTGCAGTGAAAACTTAAAAAAATTTACTATTATAGTCATGTGAACATATGTCAAGTTATATCTAGGAGTATATTATGTAAGTAATTGAGAGAATTAGCTTGGAGAATGTTAGTGCCCAACCTTCATCTTTTCTGTAACATACCATCTGCAAAATGAAACAATAAAATTATGAATCCTTACTGATAGGTCATATTCAGAAACCATGTATGTCTTAATATAACCAAGTACAGCAATTAAGGGTAAAACAATTGAAAAAGCTCGAAAGACACAAACTTAATATCCTGTGTACCTTCAGCTTCCAAACAGGTAAGTAAAAATTTGCCTGAAGAAGAAATATCATTAAACTGAAAACAAAACGAAACATGACAGACCTTCACCTTAATTCAGTCATAAAATGAGAACAATATAGCCCACTGAACATTTTCTTTGATCACAGTACTATATCATTTTTGTACAATTGGTCTTAATTATGATTCTTTAACTAGAGCTATCACTGAATATGATTAATACCCCTGCAATACCACCTTACCAGAGGAAAAGGGGAAATGTAAGATGCATCACACAAATCAACACTTATTGGTGATCTTGCATACTAAGTTTCAAACCTTTAGTCCTAGAGATGTCCAAGAAGTTCACATGACAAGATTTTGCTATGACAGATTGTAAAACCACAGAGAGGGCATTGGTGTGCATGAAAAATGCATCAAGCACATCTACATTATTGGTGAACATGTAAATTTTTCCTATAAATGTGGAAGTAGTTGGGGGTCACAAGATTTCTGCAATGAACTGGCTGACCTTAAGATGACTCCTATACACCCCACAAAGTTTGGCTGGGGTTTAAAAATTCATACTTTTATAACTGAATTCGTAGGCAGATGCCTTTATTTTTGGACAGTACTTACTGAGATCTAACTGTAGTTCAATGTGACGAGCGAGTTCATATCTACTTGATGGTATAGCATCTTCTGGTGTACCAGGGGGTGTATCCCAATCATCAGTCTCCTCCTCTTTGCTGTTACTTCGCCCATGTATACTTTCCTGAGCACTTGATGAGGTCCTGTCTCCCTCTCCCCCAACCCCACTATCAGTATCAGAACTGTTCCCTCCTGGTTCAGGAATTCTATTTTTCCCAGTGTTCATGTATTCAATTTCATTGTTATTATTATTATTTTTTAACTTTTCTATTTTTAATTTCTCAACCTTGCTTTCATTAGATGGTACAATTTGTCGTCTGCTGCTATCATAAGGTATTAAAGTAGGTTTATGCTTTGATTCAATGGGTGAGGAGTCTGCGTCAGATGTCAAACTGCTTGATGTATCACTAGATACAGACTCTGAGTCACGTTTGTCTGATATATTTTCAGTCACTTCCGGCCTAGGAGATTCTATTTTTATCACAGTTTTCAATGGTTCCTTTACAGGGGAAGTCACTCTATCAGGTGATTTCAGTCCTTGAGGTTTTGTTTGGACACTTTCTTCATCTATGGAATCTAGATCTTTTGTCTTTTGCTCAGACTGCAGAGAAAAAAACAATATTTGACATGATTTTACAAAGAAATTACTATCATTTCTTTTACATTATTTCTATTTTTGTACAAATAATGAACGACCCCTCCCCTTCCACCCCCAACAATTTTTCTCTTTAACTGCAGTACTCTGGCTCTAAGACAATGGCCTTGGGCTATTCTTCAAATCCTTGCAAGTCAGTAAATACAAGTCTGTGAAGGTTAAGTCAATTCACTCATTTTGAATAAACACAACAGAGTCTGCTTTTTATACACTTACAGCCTAACATGTACAGTTTGAACAAGAGGGTCATGATGGCCCTTTTATCAATCACCTGAAAACAACTGCAACTACTTTCTTCACATACCAAATATCTAAAATCAGGCCTTTTGGTTTCTGACAAGAAGATTTTACCTATGTCAGTCTGTATAAAACCAAGTGACCCCTGGGTCGGGGGCCAATTTCAGTATTTTAGCCTTGGTGACCTTGTTCCTAGTGACCTAAAATCCAACCCAAGGTCAGATGCTTATGACACATACATACCAAATATCTAAGATATATAAAGATTCAAAATATCTAAGATAAATGAAGATTCAAGCAAGTGGTTTGTAAGATTATCAAAGCTGTGAAACCATGCAGACGTGGCAAAATAAGCCTATTCTGGCCCCCTCCGAAACACATAATGGGAGCAGGTTGGTTCGGGAAAAGAAAGGAGATCTATTGTTTATGTTTTGTGAAAATTTCCCTGAAATTGAATCAGTTGCGAACATAAATAACTCTATGACGTAGGTAGAGAAATGTTTTTTTTTAACTTCTGTGACTTTTACATTGACCCCAGTAACCTCAAACCCCATCCAGTGGTTGCGGTCCATACATGGTACGATATCAAAGATATCAGTCAATTAATGTAGGCTCCATAACAAAAAGTAGAAAAATCTATTTTTAGCATTAATGACCTTGACCACTCTATGGGGAAAAGTACAAAAATCTATTTTTAGCCTCAATGACCTTGACCTTGTGACCTTTAGCACACTTAATGGTAGAGGTTAATGCAAGATGCCTATATACCAAATAATCTAGGATATCGGCCAATAACTAAGGGCTCTATAATGAAAAGTCAAGAAGTCTATCTTTAGCCTAGGTGACCTCAGGGGCTGAGCCAATGTTGACCCCAGGAACGAGATTTCAACAAACTTGGTAAAAGTCTGGTAGAGGTCTACTAGGCCAGGTTACACATCAAACATCTTAACACTAAGCCTTGTGGTTTCAGACAAGAAGATTTTGAAGTTTTCCCTATATAAGCCTATGTAAAATAATGTGGACACTGGGGAGGCGTCAATTTTGACCTTAAGGCCATGATTTGAACAAACTTGGTAGAGGTCCACTGGAAAATACTAAAAACCAAATATCTTAGCTCTAGGCCTTGTGGTTTCAGAAGCAAAGATTTTAGAAGTTTTCCCTATATAAGCCTATGTAAAATCATGTGGCCCCTGGGGAATATCGATCTTGACCACGGGGCCATGATTTGAACAAACTTGGTAGAGGAGTACTAGACAATACTACATACTAAATGTATCAGCCCTAAGCCTTGTGATTTCAGACAAGAAGATTTTTGAAGTTTTCCCTATGAGAAACATGTAGCCCCTGGGGAGGGGTCAATTTTGACCCTAAGGCTATGATTTGAACAAACTTGGTAGAGGTCCACTAGACAATACTACATACCAAATATCTTAGCTCTAGGCCTTGTGGTTTCAGATAAGAAGATTTTTGAAGTTTTCCCTATATAAGCCCATGTTAAATCATGTGGCCCCTGGGGCGTTACAATTTGTCCCTGGAGCCATGATTTGAACAAATTTGGTAGAGGACTACTAGACAATGCTACATACCAAATATCTCAGCTGTAGGCCTTGCAGTTTCAGAGATGAAGATTTTTTTAAATTTTCACTTTTTAAATCTATTTTTATGCAATGGACCAGAACCATTTGAACAACTTTGATAGAGCTTTATACAAGGAACATTCCTAGCAAGTTTTGTCAAATTTGGCCTGCTGGTTTCAGAGGAGATTTCCTTTGAAGTAATTGTGGACAGACAACGGATGCAGACCACAGAAAGTCACAGGTTCTAAAAGCTCACATGAGCTAAAAGACAAACATCACGACAGAGAGAAACATACCTTGATGCCAAGATCTTGCTTCAATTTGCTTATGAAATCCTTGTTGCCTTCATAAGCTGGTGGACCTCGGGAGAAATCTACAATTCTTTCATTCTCACTCTCTTCCCCCTGATTGTCACCATCCTCTATTGTCATGGATACGATATCCTCAGGATAGCTCCATGGTGCTGCAAACACTGTATGCTTACTCTCAAATGGTGGAACTGAAAAGTAGCATATAGATATCTGAAAGTCTTGTAATCTGATAGGCTACCAGTTGCTACCAGTTTCAATCATACCAGATATGAAGAGTGCATAAAAGGTTTGTAAATGATCATACACGTTTTAATAAGTATACTTATTACTGAACCCAAAAAGGACCATGAAAGATCTTAAAGATTACATTACTTCTGCCATTGTTACTTCTTTTCCAAAGAATCTGTATAGTTAGATACGCTGCAAGAATGGACCAAGTGCCTTCATAATTCAGTTAGAGTTGATCTAATATTACTCCAAGCTTTCTAATTATAGTTATGAATTTAAATTAACTGCATAATTGATTCTAAAAGCCTCAGGAATAAAAAACAAGAGGGCCTTGATGGCTGCATATTGCAGAGTACAACTGCTCTTAACAGCATGGTCAATGGAAGACACCCAACTATAGTATAGCATACTAAGACATCTATAATTATGTTCACTTAGTTGCAAGTTCTTTATCCAGACTCTGACCTCTAAAACCTGACAAGATTTTATATTCTGTGTATATCATTTGGATAAGTAACTAGTGATCCTTCGGATGCAGTCGTTTTAAATTTCTTTGCTGCGACTTCATCAAGGACTTAAGTCAGAAGGTTGAGGTCAGCCATATTCAAAGTAGAAATTTACAAGAAAAAGTATACATGTGGTTCAAATTTCATGGATGTAGTGCCAATAATAGAAAATGGGTCAGTAGGTCATCGATTGGTTGCTCAATGTGAAAGTTCAAATGAACAAGCAAAATTATGAATTTAGTTTAAACTTCAATGCTGTAGCTTAGAAAACAAGGAAGGTATTCAAGTTAAAGTTCATCCAATATTGAAGCTGAAAGCTGCATGCAAAACTGTACATATGGTCCAAATTTCATACACATAGCTTCAAAAACAGAAGGCCTGCCAATAGTTTCAAAGGAGATGTTGTTAAAGTCAGTTGTGAACACCAGAAAGAATGTGATCACAATAGCTCACCCTAAGTCTCTGGCTCATGTGAGCTAAAAACAAAAGACATTCAGTATTACTAAAACTGGCACAAGTACTCTAAAATGTACCCTAGCCATTCAAGAACAATCCTAAAACCTTGAATGGTTATAATTTTTGTACATCAAGAAGCAGACAATGTTACTTTTGTTATCTGTTATAGACAAGTAAGAAATATGTGCAACTTAATTGATGGATGAGTGTATTTTCCCAGTGAAAGAAAAGTAATGACTATTGTTCAGAAAGACAATCTAAAATGATCAATGTGGAACAAAAATTCCTTGAAATTCCTATATTAGGTGCCCTCCTAATAAACAAAAGATAATTACTGTCTGGATCATTACTCTGGCCGCCAGCATTTTTCTGCACAAGGTTGCCATTTGGGTCAACAAAGATCCTGTAATAACCATTGACCATACTCACAAAGTTCATTGCATCCTCTTTAAGTAAACCAAGATTTAATGTCTGAAATGGAAGAAAATGTTATTTCTTTTTGTTTCTCACTTTTTGTAATTCTATAGTGTACAAGTATAGCAGGAAATAAGTCTGTTAAAGGAGTCTAAGGAATTAAATACCTAAGTTATCTATTTCTATTATAATAGATATAATAACTTCCACACAAAAAGTATGAGCACCTTTCCATCAGAGTCAAGAATATTATCTACACCAACAATTGTTTTACATATATAGGCAAGACCAAAGACAATTTGTAAAGAAAATCACAAATGCATTTAAAATCTCTTATAATGTTCAATTCTATTTAGAAATCCTCCAATGCATAATAACTAAATTTACAATCTTCCCTTTTTATCCTTTCTTTCATATATAAATTAACTGAAAATACTAGAAATGTGTCCATAGGATGCGGATGTCCCAACTTCTGATGTGTTTTCAAGAGCATATGGTATAAGAAACAAACGGCAATAAAATAAATTCCTTTAAGTAGAATTTCACTTATCATCAGTTAACCTTAACTTTAATCCAGAAAACTGGCTATAATATGTTCATAAGTCAATTTCTTAAAGATCAGTATCAAGGATTCATTTACTGCATAATTAACATGGCTGAAATTAAAAAATTTATGACACCAAGCTTGACAGCAGTTCTAACACCACCCGTTAATACCTAGACCATTTCCATTCCACGTCTGTTCTCAGCAGTCTGACTTTGTTACATTTTTATTACCATATCATCCATTCTTATACCAATAATTTAGAAGTATATTGTTAACACTGTGAAAATATGGTGATTTAATGTTCTAATTTTCAGTGCCTATTTTCAGTAATATGACGTAACTGATGTTAGTGAAACTGTTAGGTTGTTTTACTGGTAGGGGTAATAAAAATTTTATTTTCTAAAAGAGGCATTTGTTTATGTTCCCAACGACTTGTTCATTTCTTCTCATTTTCATGAGAAAAAAAATCACCTGGACTCAGAGTTGGTAATCTTCAATTTTATTCCCCAGGAAATGTCTTGGAAATGATATACAATGTATTCTTTAAATTTATTATGTTAGCCATCACCATTTTCAGCCCCTAAAAACATAAAAAGCTAGATTCTCAATATCCCTGTAAGATAAGCACAAAGAAACCTTAACTATGTATTGTGACTTTGCACAAAGCAAGATTTGGAATGTATTCAACAAACAAAACTATGTGGACAAGAATTCTGGATTAGATTCTTTACTATGTCTGTTCACTTCTCTGCAAAATTTTTTGGCAGACTGATATACATAACCAAATGCAAATGCTATATATCTTAACCCTTAACCTGCTGGAACCGAAAGTGATTAGCCTTTGCCACCAGTATAGAGCCAGGCCAGCCTGCACATCCGTGCAGTCTGACCAGGATCTATACTGTTGGTAGCTCCATTTTTGTATTTTAATATTGAAATCCCTTAAACTTTGAATGGACTGTTCCAAATTCAAAGCTGGGCAATTCCATTACAAAATTTCAGCATGTTCAGGGTTAATTTCTATTCTAGATTTGTCTTGGTATGGTTGAAATTCCTCAATTTCAATGTAATTATTATTATGTAGAAGACAGTATGAGAATCTAACAACTTTTGCCCAATACCCCAGACATATACTTTATGAATACTATACCCATGTATTTTCAGCCTCAGTATACTGTATAGGACAGGAAATAACACAATACATAAACATACAAGAATGAAACCAAGGAAAGTATGCAAAATGTTGTTGTTGTTGTTGTGCTTCAAGGTATGTGTGCAAACAAATTTATGTTTGAGCAATAATTTCCAATTTATATTTTTCAGATGTCATATTTTTGAACATTCCCTAAATTAAAAACTAACTGTACATATTATGGTGTTGGTAAAAACAACTACAACATTTTATGTACTGTATCGATGTAGCAGAGAAAACTGTAAAATCCAGAAAAAAATTTGAGTACAAGTCTACAAAAAGCAGGAAAATAACAAAGGGATTTTTTTTAACTACAAATGAAATCCAACATTTAAATGCCATCAATACAACCAAAGCATTAAATGCTGTCAATAGAGTTTTCCTAACTTTTTCAGTTTCTTTTTGCCATTTTTACTTTTAAAGAAATACATGTCCTTTAGATTTCTAAATAAATGAATATTTCAACTGTTGGGAGAGCACAAAATTAATGTAAGCACTCACAAAGGAGATAAAAAAAATTATTTTTTTTGTTAACAAACAAAACCTTTTTCTAACTAGGTAAAAACAGAAGTTGGTACAGCTGACAAAGTACTGCAACTAATCTAAAGTACAGAGTTCTCACATTTTTTTGTTGTTATGTCCATAACTTTCTTAGTATTTCTGTTTCATCTGTTCTGTTGTTTTAACATCCCAATCCTCAACCCCTACCCCACCTTGAGTCTCTTACCACAGAGTTCAAAGGATGTCTCCAAATTTTTTAATACAGAAATTGCAAGAACCCCATATTTCAATATTATAAATAAATATCACTAATTCTACTCAAACCAAAGCATGATAATATATACTATAATAAATCAGTTTTTGTTAATTAACAGCCAGATTTTTATTGTACCTTCAGCTTATTATTATTGTTCTGAATGAGTCCTTTTGTTACTTCTGACAGCTGTAAAAATTCGACATTATTTTACCAAGGTGCTTAATAAATATTATGTTCTTTTCTGAACCAAAGTAAAATGTGCATATTCTTGAAAATGATCAGATATGAAACTATGAAAGGAATTTTACAAGGCAAAAAGTTAGTAATTTTCAAGGAACAACTTGACCTTATGACCTAGTTTTACTAGTAATACAGCTGCTGTTACCTGATAATGTCAAGGTTATGCAAAGATTATCTTAGATCAATCACATTATCATACAATGTCCATTTTGACCAGAGCTCTAATTATTTTTGCAATCTAAGAATGTATCTGCATAATTTGAAGGGAGAATTGTTGGTAATGTTGGATTTAAATAATGTTTCTAAGGGAAGTAACTGTGACCTACCCCAGGTTCATCTCCCTTGACAGAGAGTTCTACTCGGTGCATGTTGTCTTTGTCCTTGGCTACCTTTATACACTGTACTTCACTGAAATCTGCCAACATGGACAACTGAAATAACAAGAAACAATTATATACAAACTCATTCACTCTTCCTATTTCCTGATATTAATATCATGTAATTTTTAGGGGAGTGTTTACCTCTAATGTTGTTACAAGGTCAACCTCTGTTCATGCAACAGTGGAAAGCCCTTTGTCCTACATTGAGACACTATGTTTGCTAATTTCTAGAACTCTGCATTTATTAAACAAACTATAAATTCAATTGTGCTTAGTATCTGACTCATGTAAGACTTTATCATTTACTGGCTTGACCAAAACTTTTGAAACTGATTCCTGAAATTTTCTGGAAAACACATGAAACACACACAAAAAAAGTTCCATTTATTTCATTTTTATCATGTTGGGCTTTTGCAGTAGCTGGCTTATTTCAAGAAAAAAAAAAACATGTAACTAAGTCATTAATAAAGCCACATGCTAGAGAAAATGTAATTTTAAAGAAGAGAAGTATATGATTAATTCTAATAATGAGATGCTCACTTCACTATAATGTAAAAAAAAATTTTTTTATTATACACTATTTCAAATAGCGTGTATCTGTAAAGTTGTGAAAAACTCTTTTAAATGGTTAATGAAAACTTGTCAATATATTTCTAAAACAAGAACAAATTTATCAAAGTGTTAGGAAAGCACTCAATTTTATGCCAGCAGTTTTCTGACTGATGTCTTCAACTAAAGTTCAATAACATAACTGAACAAGCTGCAAGGATGCCGATAATAGAAACAATATTTCAAAGTTTCTAGCAGAAATCAAGGACGATTAAAAAAATTGTCAGTGTCGACAAATTCCTGAGAAATTAATATCATGCATGAATTTTTTTTCTTTAATAATAGTATTTTGAATTATCTGTACATCATGTTCTGATTTCGTTTGATGTATTTCAAAGGAATTTAGCAATTTTTTAAAATGATTAATAAAATATACAAGGACATAGTGAGAGCTGGTGGTGTACATAGATACTAACCATTCTCATACAGTTTGAGGCAGAAACGATTACTTTTGGATACCCTTGTCAAAGATTTGTACTGTAAACTGAGAATCTTTCTTTTTAATTTGTTATGTTTCCCAGCAAATCAAGCACAACACACAAATGAATGCTTTTTAGTGTTAAGGTTTTTGTTTCCTGTTTCTATCCTTAACAAACATAAGAGTATCAATTTCATCTTGAGTGATGGCATCTTAACCCTTACCAGGCTAAATATTTAAAATGAACTTGTCCATCTTTCAATCTGGACTGATCCATTAATTTTTTATTAGAAACTTTACTGACAGTGACTGAATGGATAATAATGCAGACCATGATCAGACTACATGGATGTGCAGGTCTATCTTGGTCTTCACTGGTTGAAAAGGCAGAGTCAACTGCCTGACCAGCAGGGTATGGGTTAGAAATTCCATTTTAAAAAAATTCAAATGTAGACTACAATCACCTTTTTTTTTTTCAAGAAGTGACCTAATGATAGTAGATAATGAGAGTAAAAATGTTGTGAGAAATTCTATACTTATGTTATATCAAGAAGAATTCAAGATCTGGCTTTCTGGCTCTAATAAAGAAGCTATGCTTGTCCCAGTCCCTATAGGTACAGTAAACTACCAACTTTCTTAAAATAGCAGAAAGTCAAACTTATCACCATAAATGAGTGAGAAGCAGTAGTGGTTTACAAGTCAACCAGTCCTTAACTACATAACAACAAAGGCCGACTTCCATTTCCATGAAGCCATTATGCACTAGATTCATCATGGGAAAAGATTGTGCCAGGGCTCCTAAAATTTTGAAATCTCAATCGGTCCAAGACCTCGACCCCCCGCCCCCCGAGACCAAGAACCAACAAAAAAATAGAAACGATTTAAGGGCAAAGAACAATTAAAGTTATGATAGTGTTGACGTCGCGAAAATATGTGTTTTTCAACGCGAAAGTAGAATTAGAGCTAATTTTACAACGTCAAACTAGTCACTGATATTTTAAAGTGTGCTTTGTGCTGCAGCTAGCCACTACAATTACTATTAAGCCCTTAATGAAATTAAGCAGATGACAGTTATCGCCTATTTCAATGCACACTCCTCGCACCGGTTACGTCACGCTTTTCTACTTACCTAAACTGTTTTCTGTACTGATCAGGGGAAGTTACCACTGTGGGGAGTATGATTTCAATGAAATTATATTTCACAGTTTGAGCCGGTGAACTTTAATCGATTGGCCAGCTGCAAATCAAGCACACTTTTACTTGTTTACAAGTTAATTGGCGATAATTGCCGCGGGCAACAGTGATAGTTTTATGGTTTTATGATAGGTGTGAAGTACCGGATTAGCGATCAATTGAGGTTTTGGTGTGAGATTTTGACTGTTTTTTGAAAAGTTAGACAGATTTTTTTTTTGGAAATTATCTGGACCGATTTTTTAAGGACTTTTGGACATCGTAATCGGTCCATTGAGATAAAATTCGGTCAAAACCGGCAAATTTTCGGTTTTCGGGAGCCCTGGATTGTGCATTATCAGGTGTAATATAAACAATAAGCTAGCAAAATACCATCAATTTCTAATCTACTACACAGCTTGTCTTATCTCAGAGGAAACAATTATAAAATATCATTATTTCTTCTTTTATTTTATTATACAATCTTGCATAATGAAATAAAAGATGGAAACAAGGAAAAATAATTCTATTAAAGCAATCTTTAGTCATAAACCATACAGTAAGGTTGTCCCTAGACTAGTTTTTTTTTTTTTTTAAATGGCTGACAGAGGAACAAAGGGAGTATAAAATACACAAGATAAGAAAACAGAAATGCTGGTACATTCTACATGAAAATAAAACTTATATGTATCAGTAATTGCCCTTATATGTATCAGTAATTGCCCTTATATGAATCAGTAAATGCCCTTATATGAATCAGTAATTGCCTTTATATGTATCAGTAATTGCCCTTATATGTATCAGTAATTGCCCTTATATGTATCAGTAATTGCCCTTCCAAGCAATAATGAGCAGTTGAAAACTACTGATCTAGAATAAAGATTCTTCCTTTTCTGTACCAATAGGACCATTTATACTGCCCTAAGTAGTCCTTTGAAGACAGAATATGTGCTCATTGTGAACAAGTGGTAACTAAATGCAGACTAAAAAATAGCTGCTTGGTGCTAAAAAGCTGGTGTAAAAAGGGTATGCTAAACCAAGATGCCCCTTATTCATCATTTCACATAAGCACTCCTCAGGATTTCATGGTAACATTTAAACTGTACTAGGCAATGTCAAGACTTTAGAACAGGCATTCAATCTGATTTTTGTGTAGATCTTATGGGGGTCAAAGCCAAGGTCAATTTAACTGATTTCAGACAGGGCTTACATGTCTAAATATTCATTGAAAACTTTCGAATACTTTTAAAATTGTGATGTAAATTTTCACAATGCAAAAATTTCAATTACTGATCAAAATTCATATATGCATTCTATTAATCAATAATAATAAATTCAATCAATCAATTAATCAATCATCAAATAATCAATCAATAAACGAACACTAGCAATAGTACACTTCTATATTTAAATGTCAGCTAACTCACTCACAAGTCAAAAGGCTTATATACAAAACTGAGACTGATAAATTGAGTTTGGTATGACAGCTAACAAGAGAAATTTTTTTTTTCAGCTATAAGCTTCTTTTACATCAATGTGAGCATCACTTTGCTTTGTTCATTGACTGTGTATATTTCTGTTATACTATTATTATACATACTATAACTGCAGAACTTGACAGGTTTAGAGAGGTCTATACCATCCTGATCTTTGTACCAGGCCAACTGACATCACTTCTTTACATATGGCATAAAATATTTATGGTATTTTATTCATACAGCCAGCAGAAATTGTGTATCATAGAAAAATTATGCTGCTTAATGTATATATTATGACTCAAAGTAATTTAAAGAAAAAATTGGTTAATCTTTCACTTCAATTTCTCTATAATTCATCTGTATCATTTCATCAGTATAAAGTGATCATCATTCTAAAATCAAGAAAATGAATTGATTTACAGAACCTCCAGAGGTAATGCAGTTATTAAAACCAAATTCTTCTGACCTTGTGTAGGCTATATCATAAATCAAAGTTCAGTCACTGGAATATTTTGACAGGCTGTTATATTGGTTGTAAATAATTGGACATTTTCATTCCAATTCAACCAGACATTTGTTTTTTTTTCAAATCCTTGATCGGACTAACAATATAACATGTTTAAAATGATCTTAAGAATGGTCACAGCCAGTCAAAGTTTCAAGCAACATTGCTCTACTCTTTCACTATTTTTAACAAATTCTATAAAAACCAAAATACCTGGAAAGATCACTACTTCACTAGCACACTTCTGGGAAATATAAGAACAAGTTTTGTATACAAGCCCAGAAATTTATCAACAATCTTACCTCAGACTCTGTATTCATACCCTTTTATACAAAAATAAATGATTTACATACAGATTTAGTTAAACTCTAAAGTTACTCTATAATCATTTCTCTTTCTTAGGTCTGCTTCAGCCTTTATAAGATAATATTACTGTATTATGTAAACAAGAAATCGGTAGAACTGATGGATGCTCCCTGAATAAATGCCAATTCCAAAAGGGCTATTGTTTAATATGTATTTTTTTTAAAGTATGAAAAATAACAAAGGGCAATAACTCCTAAATTATGCAAAATAGAGTTACGGTTCTTGCATGCTGCACTTCTCCTCATAGAGATCTATCTACCAATAAAGTTTCATGTTAATATCTCTTATACTTTGTGAGATATGCCCCGGACAAAAAATAAGTATGAGAAATTTCAAAAGGCAATAACTAAAAAATTAATAAAGTAACAGTTATGGTTCTTGTGCACTGCTCATCAATGAGATCTATCTACTTATAAAGTTTCAAGTTGATAACTCTTATACTTTGTGAGATATGCCCCTGACAAAAAATAAGTATGAGAAATTTCAAAGGGCAATAACTCAAAAATTAATAAAGTAAGAGTTTTGGTTCTTGTGCACTGCACTGCTCCTTAATGAGATCTAACTACCTATGAAGTTTGGTCTTGATATCTCTCATAGTTTTTGTGTTATGCTCCGGACAAAATTAGGACAGATGGACGAACGGACGGGATGGACAGACGGACAAAGCGGCAACTATATGCTTGCCCTTTGGGGAGCATAATGAGTTACCACACAACAGCTGCAAACAAGACATAATTTATTGTAAGTGTTTTTCATAACTTAATTTTTGCAGATTTGACTGGACAGTATGCAACTATGTCATACTAACAGTTTAGCGTCCATCCTGACTTCATATTGACATTTGTTTGTTGTTGTTTTTTTTTATTTTCAAATTCTGAACCTGTTACTCTTGTGACTTGTTACTTAACAAGAAATAAAACATTCAAAATACAACATTTTGTTGTCATTTCTAAATTATGATCAATCAGTGTTTACCATATTGAAATGCTAATACCAAAATGTTCCTTTAATTGCCGAGTAAATTCAAATAAAACTGAACACAAATTCTGCAATTTTTTGTAATTACATGCCATTGTCACAGTAAAACATTTATCACATGTATCTGCTCATATTGCCCTATCTCTGAATGCAGCGCCTACTGTTCAAACGATTTTTTTGTCATCATCACATTTTCATTCAAAACAGTACTCGCCCAGTTCCACTTTTCTACAAAATCAATTTTTCATTCTCTACTGATCTAGAATCATTGCAAAGTAATCAAATTTCATGCACAATAAAGTAGAATGTGCTGTTGTAAATCATTTTAATGTATCATGCTCAAGTTTACTTCCCTGCAGACAAGTATAAGAATGTCGGTGAGAACTTCAAAATTCAGCAGAAATCTTAAAATGTGAAAGTAAAAAGGTGTAAAAACATTAAAAATCTTTTTAGTGATCTGTGCTTGTAAAAGTAAGTGTTTCAAGTTTGTTTTTTTATGCAAAGGGCCATTTGTTTCATACTGTCAAAAAAGTCAAAATATACTTTATATTAGGGGCCACAACTACCATGCAGGGCAGGATTTTACTTTTTACAAAACTTCTGGAATATTTACCCCTGTATAAGCATATCTGAGTAGCTAAAATGAAAGGCATATATATATCAGTCATTTTTCTAGCTGGTACTACTTTTTAAAGTAGATTTAAACTCTAGACCTTACATAAAATACAACAATTCTTCTGGTTCAAAACTAGAGCACTTGTGACTTTGACCTTATATCCATTTTTCAAAAGGTACATTTATTTTAAGGCTGTAGGAATGTTCTGTCAGCACAGCAACCTAGATACGATGATGGTGTGGCCTTGACCTTCACAAACCCTGATTCTTTGAATCAACGAAGGAGCTGATATTTATTTGTTCAAGTACAATGATATTAATCATTGTATGAAATGTTTTGTTCCTTGCAAAATTCACTGCAGAAACTAAGGGATATTTTATTAGTACACCCTAATGTCATTATAGTGAAATTTGTGTTCTATTCAATGGAAATTTCTTTTTCTACTTGATGTTTTATGCTGGATAACAGTTTTATAATAGAGCACAATTACTGAGTTACCTCCCTTCATAAACACTTGTATAAAGCTATGTGAGACCTTACCGTATAGAATCTAACATTTGTGACTAGACTGATTCCTGACTTTGGACCAACCAATACCATTGCTTCTGTTTTCTTGTCCTGAAAAATAACATGAAATCTACAGTAACTCTTGAATATTTAAGAAACAATTTATTGTTTGGCATCTTCATAACACTTTTATGTGCTGGTGTCTTTAAATTAACATCATAAAATGACCCAAAACACAAACCAATCTCAGAACAGCCTAGGCTTTCCTTTGCTGCTTATATTCTACTGAAATTAACTGGCTTCAATTAATCAATCCAGTCAGGTTAAACAGCAGGAGCTTAAAAATAGTAGAAAAAAAGTCATCCTTTTATTACAGAACTTATTCAAGGCAATCTGATTAAAAACCATCTCCTGAAAACTGCTGTGGTATCAGGATCTGACATTTCCTATGTCGGTAGTTTTGTTTACATCTGAGAAGATTTTGAACAGTTTGAATCTTTGTTGTACAGTACATGTAGGTTTAATTCATGCACAGAAAAGTGTCTATGCAATAACTGATGACAAAATGCATATTTAGGCTTCTTTTTTTCATTTAAAACTTTATCTTAGATGACATCATTTTGCTTATTCCTGGTTCCTCAATCTTACAGACCCACAATAACACTTCCACAATTACAAATCTAACTAAACATATTATTTTCACATCCATTAACAAGAGGGCCATAATGGTCCTGGATTGCTCACCTGAGTACTTTGTCTGTGGGTTGCTGTTAGGCAAATGTCAGAAACAGTATTACCATTTTTAATTGAAGATTTGTAGGTACCTACAGACCAAATATCTAAAATATCAGTCAATAAATAAACTCTCTGTGACAGAAAGTTGCAAAAATCTATTAATAGCTGCAGTGTCCTTGACCTTACTCCACCTAAGGATAGAGGTCCATGCAACGAACCTACATACCAAATATCAAGATAATGGTCTATAAATAAGGCTCTATGAGGTAAAGTATATAAATCTATTTTAGTTTCAATAACTTTAACACAAATTTAATGGAAGAAGTTCATGCAAGGTGTCTATATAGCAAATATTTAAAACATCAATCAAACAATAAAGGCTATATGACAAAAAACTATTTTCAGGCTTAGTGACCTTGACCCAGTGACCTCAAACTCCAAGTAAGGATAGGGGTCCTTCCAAGTTAACTACATACCAAACATCTCAGATACTGATCAATAAATGAAGACTCTAAGGGGAAAAGTTTAAAAAATCTATTTTTTGAATTAGTGACCTTGACCTTGACCCAAGTGAACGGCAGAGATTCATGCAAGGTGCCTATATACCAAATATCTAAGATATCTGCCAATAAATTATGGCTCTATGACAAAAATTTCAAAAGTCCATTTTTAGCCCTGGTTACCCAGGAACTGGGTCAATTTTGTCCCCTGGGTCAAGATCTGAACAGTTTTGGAAGAGGTCTACTAGGCCAGGTTATACATCAGATATCTTAACACTAGGCCTTGTAGTTATGACAAGAAGATTTTTATTTTTTTTATGCAAGTCTTTACAAAAATCAAGTGACCCCTGGGGTGGGGTCAGTTTTGACCAGAAGAGCATCATTTGGACAATCTTGGTAAAGAACTTCTAGATGATGCTCCATGCAAAATATCTAAGCTCTAGGTTTTTTGGTTTCAAACAAGAAGATTTTTAAAGACTTTTCTTTTGGTGATAAGGTTTTCCCAATATCCGCCTATGTAAAATAAACTGACCCCCAGGATATGGCCAATTTTGACCCAGGGCCCAGGGACAAAATTTGAACAAACTTGGTAGAGGACCTCCAACTGATGCTCTATGCAAAATATCTGGGTTCTAGGGCAAGAAGATTTCTTAAGTCTTCCCTATATAAGCCTATGCAAAATCAACTGACCCTGGGGAGGGCCCATTAATGACTCCAGGGGCATAATTTTAACAATCTTGGCAGAGGACCTATAGCTGATATCTGAGTTCTAGGCTTTGTGGTTTCAAACATGAAGATTTTTAAAGTTTTCCCTATATAAGCCTATGTAAAATCAACTGACCCTGAGGCTGGGCCAATTTTGACCCCAGGGGTGTAATTTGAACAAACTTAGTAGATGTCCACTAGACAATGCTACATACCAATTCTTAAGGCTCAGGGCCTTTTGGTTTCAGACAAGATTTTCAAAGTTTTTCCTTTCTGCTGCCATGGCAACCAGAGTTCTTGATGGAATTCAATTCTTTGAACATCTTTGGTAAAGCTTAATGCAAGGAATATCCAAGCATGTTTGTCAAAGTTGGCTAAGCGGTATAGGAGGAGAAGTTATTCAAGTCAAACTGTTGACAAAGCACACTGCATGACACATGCCAACGGACACCAGACAGTCAATGACCCCAAAAGCTTATCCTTGAGCACATCATGCTCAGGTGAACTAAAAACTGAAGCCAATTTTACATCATGCCAATTTAAAGCAACAACCAGTCAGTGGAGTTAAAATATGAGGCATCTGAATACTATTCATATTCTTCTATATTCTTGCAGAACATGTATAGCCTGTTTGGAATTTTGAAAATATTACCATTTCTGAAAATGAATGGGGCTTCAAATAGTGAATGAAATACAACACTTATAATGATTATATCCTTGAGTTCAAACCATAATAAGAATGTCATATATTCTCAAAAGACAATAATAGGTCCCTCTTGATAGGAGGAAGGTTCTGCCTGAAGTCCCACTGTATATAAGGACAATCTTCCACTCACCAATAAAGTGACCATGAATACCCTGCTGCCAAATGTCTTCAGCTCACTGACAATCTTCATGTAGTGTAATTTTGCCTGCAGAGCTGTCAGCTGTTTCTGACCAGGAGCTGTCAGGTTTTGGTTCATCTTGAGACACTGGGCGAGAATCTTCCGTAAGTCCTTCACCTTCATGTTTTCACGTATACTCTGAGGTACAAATTTCTCAAAACCAAACTCCTTCCTAAAAGCCAGATAAAAATTATTGAAAAACAAAAAACTACAGTATTCTCTCTGTTCACCCCATTTAACAGAACAATTTGCTCAAGTATTATTCCAGCAGACATTAAAAACAGAGCTACTATAGCAGCACTGCTTCACCCCATGATTTTGCACAGTTGAGATATTCTTGTGACTTACAAGACAGCACCAGAAACAACCCAACCACAGTTTTTCAACTTTATGCAACAAAAATCAACAACAATAAAAAAGTTCTAGAGAATTATTTACATACTTTAATACTTTAACAAGACCTGTCCGCAGACAGCATGCTCCACTTTCTCAGTGCTGGATAATAAATTATAAGCCAAGTCAAACAAGAGGCCCAAGTGAAAAAAAAAATTTGGTTCGGGATTGGGGGTGGGAACATGGCTGAGTAATGTGTGTGTGTGTGTGTGTGTGTGTGCGTGTGTGTGTGTGTGTGTGTGTGTGTGTGTGTGTGTGTGGGGGGGGGGGGGGGGGGGGGGGGGGGGTCCTGAAGTTTTTTTCCCTATATATAAGTATAAGCAAATCAAGTGACCCATGGGGTGGGGCTAACTTTGACCCAAGGGACATGGGTACCAATAATCTTTGCAGGGTTCTAGCTGGAGATCAAGTATTCCAAGATTGAATGGAATATCTTTGACACTTTTTGAGAAATGGTCATTAACAAAAAGGTTAACCAAGAAATTTTAAGTTGAAAAAAGGAGCATAACTTTGGAAAAATAATTTTGAGGGTTATCTGCCCTTGTGAAATGGTGTCACCTTTTGATAGTGAACATGTATTCCTAATTTGAAGTAAACAGCTTTGATAGTTTCTGTGAAATGGACCTTAACAAAAAGGTTAACCAACGTCGACGGCGGCGAGGGGGTCATGACAATAGTTCCACTTTTTTTCTTCGAAAAGTGGTGCTAAAAATGATGTCAAACAACTGTTTGTCATATAAGGCTAACAATTCTACAGCATATGACCAAAATTATCATGTACCCCAAATATTTGGCATTGTGATACCAAAAATAGAAAATGTTTTTTCCTTTTTAATTTTACTGTGTGCAGGTTCATGAAAAATGATTTTCTCTTGAAATAAAATTAGCAAAGATACTAGAAAGCTGGAATGAGAAATATTTGCACACTACGTTTTCCTTAATTTATCTGTAATTCAATTCTGTTCTTGTTGACTGAATTAAAGAACTTTAATTTCACACTTCATAGAGATAACATTCCCAGAGAGCCTTTGTTGATATCTATGAACTGAACAATACAACTGCAAAAAATAACTTCTGACAAGTCAATTCAGTCTTTTTCAAGGACTTGTAACCCAAATTTATGATGCCTTACTCTTAAGAACAACCCTTTTAGAAAACTGTGATCTATAAAGCTCAAAACAGCATCTATTGGTATTCACCAATGATATAAACATTGACTCTTTCTCAGTATTTGTCATCTCTGACAATGATAGCAGATTATTATCAATCAATTAATACAATATAGGCAGCAAGAAACTTTTTAGGGCATTCAGAACATTTAAAATCACTAACAAATTTAGCTGGTTGACCTATCTATGCATTTTGCTCTCATTCTTCTATTCTTGTAACTGTTTAATATTTACTCTAGGTAACTGGTTTGAGTAGGCAGAATGTTTAACCTTGTTTCTGGGTGACTGGTCTGAGTGGGCAGAATGTTGTACATTGTCACTAGGTAATTGCCTGAGTGGGCAGAATGTTTAACATTGTCTCTGGGTGACTGGTCTGAGAGGGCAAAATGTAGTACATTGTCACAAGGTAATTGCCTGAGTGGACAGAATGTTTAACACTGTCTCTGGGTAACTGGTCCGAGTGGGCAGAATGTTGTACATTGTCTCTGGGTGACTGGTCTGAGTGGGCAGAATGTTGTACATTGTCTCTGGGTAACTGATCCGAGTGGGCAGAATGTTGTACATTGTCTCTGGGTGACTGGTCTGAGTGGACAGAAGTTTTTGTCTCTAGGTTTAACTGGTCTGAGTGGGCAGAATATTTTTGTCTCTAGGTTTAACTGGTCTGAGTGGGCAGAATGTTTTTGTCTCTAGGTTTAACTGGTCTGAGTGGACAGAATGTTTTTGTCTCTAGGTTTAACTGGTCTGAGTGGGCAGAATGTTTTTGTCTCTAGGTTTAACTGGTCTGAGTGGACAGAATGTTTTTGTCTTTAGGTTTAACTGGTCTGAGTTGGCAGAATGTTTTGGTCTCTAGGTTTAACTGGTCTGAGTGGGCAGAATGTTTTTGTCTCTAGGTTAAACTGGTCTGAGTAGTTCAGAGTGTTTTTGTCTCTAGGCTTAACTGGTCTGAGTTGGCAGAATGTTTTTGTCTCTAGGTTTAACTGGTCTGAGTAGTTCAGAGTGTTTTTGTATCTAGGTTTAACTGGTCTGAGTGGACAGAATGTTTTTGTCTCTAGGTTTAACTGGTCTGAGTAGTTCAGAGTGTTTTTGTCTCTAGGTTTAACTGGTCTGAATGGGCAGAATGTTTTTGTCTCTAGGTTTAACTGGTCTGAGTAGTTCAGAGTGTTTTTGTCTCTAGGTTTAACTGGTCTGAGTTGGCAGAATGTTTTTGTCTCTAGGTTTAACTGGTCTGAGTGGGCAGAATGTTTTTGTCTCTAGGTTTAACTGGTCTGAGTGGGCAGAATGTTTTTGTCTCTAGGTTTAACCGCTCTGAGTGGGCAGAATGTTTTTGTCTCTAGGTTTAACCGCTCTGAGTGGGCAGAATGTTTTTGTCTCTAGGTTTAACTGGTCTGAGTGGGCAGAATGTTTTTGTCTCTAGGTTTAACTGGTCTGAGTGGGCAGAATGTTTTTGTCTCTAGGTTTAACTGGTCTGAGTGGGAAGAATATGTAAGGTCAAAGAGAATGTACACCACTTGTTATGACTTCTAAACTGTTACCGTTTGTCTAACAGTCATCCTCTGCCAACCCATACCCTTCTACTCCCATCTCAAACTCCTGTATCTCATTTAATGCAGTGATGTCAGTCTCCAATGTGGGTCTGAATCAGTTTTTTAATATAACTATACACTTACTCAACAGTTTTGATGTTAATCTTCCCTGTGACATTGTTACTCATGGCATGCTGTTGTATATGTAATGCCGCGAGTCGAAGTAATGTGTCTGTTTTAAGTTCTGATGCAAACCGATCTTGCAGGACATCATTCACACACTGAAAACAAGAACAACACATGTGCGCATCAATGGACAGAAATATTAAAAGCTTTTCTTCAAAGCTTTTACAAGATCAACTGGAAAGGAAAAGTAAATTCACTGAAATTCTAATAAATCATTAGATGCTACATGCATCTCAGAAATCCATTGACAAGCTGTCTGGCAGTAAAGCTTAGTCTACTTAAAATGAACTGAATATTATAAATCAAGATTAATGGTTTCTTGAAAACAAATTAAAATAAGGAAAACACAAAAAGGGCATATGAAGATAACTCCAATTGATTTAGTAATAAGTGAAAATGGCATTGAACCTGTCACTGGCTTCCTTTACAATACACACATCTTTGCATTTCTATGTTCAGTTGTATTTTTGCTGTATGATATTCAAATGACAGAAACTAACTGCATAAAGAAGTATTCATATGCTATAGGACAGACACTTACTTGCATAAAGTATTCATATGCTACAGGACAGAAACTTACTTGCATAAAGAAGTATTCATATGCTCTAGGACAGATACTTGCATAAAGAAGTATTCATATGCTAAAGGACAGACACTTACTTCCATAAAGAAGTATTAAAATGCTATAGGGCAGATACATACTTGCATAATGAAGTATTCAAATGCTACAGGACAGATACTTGCATAATGGAAGTATTCAAATGTTATAGGAGAGACACTTACTTGCATAAAGAACTATTCATATGCTATAGGACAGACACTTACTTGCATAACTGAAGTATTCAAATGCTATAGGATAGACACTTGCATACTGAAGTATTCAAATTCTATACAGACACTTACTTGCATACAGAAATATTCAAATGCTATAGGACAGATTTTTACTTGCATATAGAAGTATTCAAATGGTGTAAGACAGACACTTGTATAATGAAGTATTCAAATGCTTTAGGATAGACACTTGCATAACGAAGTTTTTGGATGCTATAGGTTAAACACTTACTTGCATATAGAAGTATTCAAATGCTATTGGATCCTGTTTCAGCAAATCATAAGAATCTTTGGGTACATAGGCTACCCGAAACAAACACCGGAAATGTCGTGCCCCTGGGCGACTGGCAATCTGCAATACATATATCAATGATCTGGTTCCTATGAGTCATAACTTTTATTTCCATAACAAACAGAAACATAAACCATTCTATTACTAAAACCAATTTATGTTTTATCAACTTTCAGTAAGAAATGTTTGATGATTAAGACATTTAGCATGAGAGGTGCTCACAAAAACAACACAAAAATACACTCAATACAGTTATTCCTCAAAATCTTAATACAGATAACATTATCTTATAAAACTTGTAAATTATACTCTCAAGTGCCAGAATAAACAAGTACTTGTCTACAGTGCATGTACTTGATACTCAATTTAGCATCATATAATGTATTTGGTATTAACATATTTTATTCCATTCCTTTGCAACTGCAGTAATTCAAATTATCAACAGTTCTTACTCTTGCCAGATTCTTTTGCTAAAACAAACTAGAGCTATTACTAAATGTGATTAATACCCCCGCAAGACTGCTTTCAAACTGAGACGTTATCAGTAACAGAATACTTTGTAAAAGAATTGAAATAGAGTTATGGTTTGTGCAATTAAAGATAGTTGTGGTTCTTGTACATTGCATTTCCTTTCATTGTGGAAGACCATTGTATGAAGTTGCAATTAATTCAAACCAGTAGTTTTCAAGTTATGCTCCGGACAAAGAAAACCAACAAATGACAATAACTCTGCAAATACTGATGATGGAGTTATGGTTCTTATACACTGCACTTCCTGTCATTGTGCTTGACCATTGTTGGAAGTTGCATTGAATTCCAACCAGTAGTTTTCAAGTTATGCTCCGGACAAGGAAAACCAACAAAGGGCAATAACTGTGCAAATAGTGAAGATAGAGTTATAGCTCTTGTACACTGCACTTCCAGTCATTGTGCTTGATAATTGTATGAAGTTGCACTGAATTCCAACTATAAGTTTTCAAGATATGCCCTGGACAAGGAAAACCAACAAAGTGCAACCATTAGTCTTCAACTCATACTCCAGACAAGGAAATTGCAACAGACCACCCGACCGACCAACCACTTGGTGACTCCTATATACCCCACCAAACTTCGGTTAGGTTAGGGAGTATAACAAGAGGGCCATGATGGCCCTAGTTTGCAACTGAGTATTTTGGCCGTAGGTTTGCAGTTACGCAATATATAATATGTTTAAATTGAAAATAATTATGTTAGTAATGTAAATATAAATATGTAAAATATCAGTCAATAAATAAAGGCAAGTAGAAATATCTATCATAAGCTATGGTGACCTTGACCTTGACCCAGTGACCTAAAACCTTACCCATGGGTAGAGGTCCATGCAAGGATCCTATATACCAAATATCAAAGATATTGGTCTTTAAATGAAGGCTCTATGAGGTACAGTATATATACCTGTTTTTACCCTCAGTGACCTTTAACCTAATCTAATAATTCGAATAATCTTGATAAAGCTTGTTTCATACCAAATCTTAGATCTCAGGGCCTTGTGGTTTCAGACAAGAAGATTTTTAAAGTTTTACTATATAAGCCTATGTAAAATCAAATGACCCCTGGGTAGGGCCAAATTTGACCCCAGAGGTATATTTTGAACAAACTTGGTAGAGGTCCACACGACAATGCTACCTACCAAATCTTAAGGTTCAGGGCCTTGTGGTTTCAGACAAGAAGATTTTTAAAGTTTTACTATATAAGCCTATGAAAAATCCATTGACCCCCCCAGGGCAGGGCCAAATTTGACCCCAGGTGTATAATTTTAACAAACTTGGTAGAGGTCCACAAGACAATGCTACATACCAAATCTTAAGGCATAGGTCCTTGTGGTTTCATATAAGAAGATTTTCAAAGTTTTCCCTATGTAAAATAAGTTGACCCCCGGGGCGGGGCCAAATTTGACCCCAGGGGCATAATTTGAACAAACTTGGTAGAGGTCCACAAGACAATGCTACATACCAAATCTTAGATCTTGGGGCCTTGTGGTTTCAGACAAAAAGATTTTTAAAGTTTTACTATATAAGCCTATGTAAAATCCATTGACCCCCGGGTAGGGTCCAAATTTGACCCAAGGGGCATAATTTGAACAAACTTGGTAGAGGTCCACACGACAATGCTACATACCAAATCTTAAGGCTCAGGGCCTTGTGGTTTCAGACAAGAAGATTTTTAAAGTTTCACTATGTTAAATAAGTTGACCCCTGGGGCGGGGCCAAATTTGATCTCAGGGGTCTTGTGGTTTCAGACAAGAAGATTTTCAAAGTTTTTCCTTTAAGTTGCCATAGCAACCAGAGTTCTTGATGGAATTGAATTCTTTGAACAACTTTGGTAGAGCTTCATGCAAGGAACATCCCAGGCAAGTTTCATCAAATTTGGCCCAGAGGTTTCAGAGGAGATGTCGTTTGAATGAAATTGTTGACGGACGATGGACCGGTCACAATAGCCCACCATGAGCCAAAGGCTCAGGTGAGCTAAAAATCCTTTAAGGTCATTTATTTACCTCAGAGACAGTTTCATGATCTTGTAACAATGTCATATGGTTTGGCAGATGAGATTTCATGTTGTGAAGGACAAGGTTGAAATGATGAATACATTTTATATTCAACTTCTCTTGTAGGGAGTTCACAACATCCTGAAACACAGACAGAAATATGTGATAATTTTACATAAATTCACACTTCTCAGTACAGCAGACATATTTCAATGTTTATTTAATGTTTGGTAAGAAAGATATGGTCAACACCAATGCAATAACATGGCATTTTCTAACACTGTCAATGAAGACTCCAGTTCATTTTTAAATTCATTCATCAACAGAAGACTTGTTCTTTCTGTAATGCTAAACATATTAACTTAAATAATTAATATCTAAAAATGTCAGCTTTGTAATATCATTTTAATATTCTATACATTTTCAATGTATTCTATCTTTTTATAAAACTACATGTATAAAATATTATGATAGCTAGCATAATACATTATACATTATGATATCATAAGTAAGAACTGTCACCAAAAACTGTTGCCATGTCCTCAACAGACCTCAAGAAATTCGATACAAGATTGGCATTCATTTAAAAGGACAGTAGTGAGTCTATTAACTTTTCACTTCAACTCTGCATTTGAAGAGGGAAAAAAATGCCTTTTTCTGCTGATTTCAATAGTGCGTATTTGAATAGTATCAAAGATGTCAAAGTACCCTTTTTCTTGTGTTGTCAGTCATATGACTACATGCAAATATGTATTCTAATCAGACCACAAATATTTAATGATATTTACAACCAAATAAATGAAGACACTTTTGAATTCAGTTCAGGTCAACTGTCCAAGACTGAAAGCTGGTAAAATATGTCATTTCTGTAAATATGTCACATCAGACATTTGCTGTCACACACCAGTTAATGGTCATGGTGTAAAGTCCAAACGCAGAAGACACTAAGAAGGCTATTCTAGTCAGTGGTCATATACAGTTCCCTGACCTGATGATGGGTTTTGTGCAACATAAAACACACATCATATGAAATTAATGATATTACACTATTACATTATTGAGGACACCTAATGTACCATACCTCAAGGTCAAGTGATCCATTGTTACAGATATAGCATTTTTAACAAGCAGTAACTTGTTGTTTCTGTCCGACATATATTTTTCTCCCCTTTTCTTATTGTTATAATAATGTAAGCTTCTATCTTTTTCTTTATACCTTCAAACTTTTCAACAATGTAAAGAAGTCTTATTATAGCTATTAGCAATGGTATTATTGCAATTATCTGATATAACAACAAAGAAGGACCTTAATTATAAAACATACCTTGAAATAAAACTTTAAATCGTTTTCTCCTATTTCCGCTGGCAACAAGTTCTATTTTTCGACAATTTCTGCAATAATGCATCATTCAACCTTAGCATTCACAAGATACTGTCAACATCTATCCCGTGATCCTTTTATTTGCTAACTTACCTTCACAGTAGTTTTGTTGTCATATTTGAAAGACTTGGTTTGACCATTCTCTAGGAACACTTTGAGCACATTTGGCATAAAGGGCACATAACTCTCCTCTGGAGAATTCTGAAACATTATTAGACAATGATTTATCATTTAACCTATTTGTGATTAGAGATAGTCCTTAACTCATTAATGAAAAGAATGTATCTGTGGATAAAAATGTGCTACAGTAAATTTCTAAGATTCTCACTATTTTTTTTTACAATAAAATTTAACTTCAATCATCACAAAACAGCCTAAGAAATATAAAGATATTTCCGGTCAATAAAATATTTGGTTCTCGTTGGAAGTTTAGAAAACTTACTGAGGGTACTGATGCACCATTAACGATAATTTCCTCAGCAAATCTCACTCTTGACGGGTTCTTCTTTAACCTATCCTTCTTTGCAGCCGTTAGTAATGCCGATTTTCTAGAAGACTGAAAATACGTCATAGAAAATTAGACATGCTCTGGTTTCCCTTTCAAGTATAAACATCTAAAATATTGAGATAAAGATGGACGTATAAGAAGCCAGTTTTGCTATATAATACAGATAAAGCACACTCCTTCTCAAGTAATTTTTATGCTATTTGGATAAATTTCATACCTATCTACACTTCAATGCAACAAATGTTATTCTTCTTTATTTGATCAAAAATTAAAATTTTATTAAACTGTTTACTGAAATTATGTTTTATGATACAATTTTTATTATCTGCACCATATCAACATTGCATATTAAGTTTCAAATACCGGTATAAAAAAGTTAAGATATTCCTGAATAAAAACAACAACAACAACATAATGTTGAAAAATTGTTAAGGCATTTTGAAAGGTATTAAATCTTACACACCAGAATCCATTATTTGTTAAAATTTTGATAACATTCAATAAGGCATGTTGTTATTTCAATTATCTGATGACAAGATGGAACCATTTTTACTGAAACTAGAATGACATGTTTTTTTGTTTTGTTTTTTTAAATGCTTGTCTCCCACCACTAAGTCAATACTCCTATAAATCCTGCAAAAAAAAAAGTCAATTGAAGGAGTTGCATTGACAAAAGAACAAAAACAAGAACTGTTTCTGACAGATGACAATGCCCATGAAGAAGTGTTTTGACCTTTGAGCTGAGGACCAAACGAAGATAAACTGTAGACCCTTCAAAAAACAGTGTGTTTTTTTTTTACAAATACATACAGTCCCATAACTCCTGAAAAAGCACTATCACTGAATGAGATTAAATACCCCAACAATACTGCCTTGTCAGGGGAAAACGGGAAATATAGAATATTTGATGCACATCTACACTTATTGGTGACCTTGCGCACTGAGTTTCAAACTGACAGTCCTAGAAATGTGGAAGGAATTGGAATCACAAGATCTTAACTGAAAAGACGGGCTGTAAAATCACAAAGCACACACTGGCGTGCATAAAAAAATGTGTCATGCACATGTACACTTAATGGTGAACAAGTACACCAAGTTTCAAACTGATAGTCCTATAAATGTGGAAGGAGTTTTAATCACAAGATTTTTCTATGCAGGCTGTAAAACTGCAGACTGGGCATTACTATACAGGAAAAACATACATGAAAAAAGGCACACCTACACTTATTGGTTAACATGCACACCAAGTTTCAAATTGTTAGTCCTAGAAATGTGGAAATAGTTTGTCCAAATGATGGGCTGTAAAACAGCAGAGCAGGCACCAGTGTGCATGAAAAACATTTCAGGCAAATCTACACTTATACCTGTATATGCACACCAAGTTTCAAATCAATAGTCCTAGAAATGAAGAAGTTCACATCACTACATTTCTGCAATGGATCAAATGACCCGCCAACCGACCAACTGTAAGATGACTCCAACATACCCTGGCAAACAAAGTTTTGTATGGGAATAAAACTAGTCAAGTGAAAATTCTGAAAATATGGGCAAGTACACTTGGTACTGAATATTTCTATTAGGTTTCATGAAAATCCAGTAATGAATGTAGGAGGACCTCCCCTAACAAAGGATAAAAATCAAAATCTATAATGTCTATAACTCTGCAAATACAAGTCAAGCAGAAAACAGTGACTATATGAACAACTACCCTTGGTACTGAGCATTTCTGTAAGGTTTCATCAAAATCCATTCATACATGTAGGAGGAGTTGCACTGACAAATTTTAAGACAGACACCCACACAGACAGACATAGACAAAATCAATGTCACCACTTCATGGTGGGAGACATAATTACACTGTTTTTATTAAATTCATGTCATTCCCACAAATCTATATTCCATGAAATGTGAGGAAAAAAGCTGTTAAAATATGTGTTTGTGTGTGGTGACTGGCAACAACAAAACTAGCAACAAATGATATAAATGAAAATTAATGTAATTCAATGAATGAATAATGAATGAACATTACCAAAATAATTTTCAAAAACTTTACACTTGAACTAGATATTGTTTTTGAGAAAAACGTATGTCTCCCCTCATGTGTCATTTACCATGAAGACTATAAAAGTTGTCGGACAAGAACACCCTGATAAAATGCATAACTACAAATGGTCATGATCACTGCTGAGAAGTTTCCTCAAAATCCAACCAACGGTTATGGAGATATGCCCAACCATATTTAAATTTGGACAAATCAAGGGCTGAAACTCTGCTAAAAATCATCTGCCCAGTATAAGCCAATAATATGCTTAACTACACTTGCTTATGATCAATGCTGTGAAGTTTTAGCAAAATCTAACCAGCAGTTATGGAGATGTGCATAACTGAATTCAAATTTCGACAAATCAAGAGCTGTAAATTTACTAAAATCATCCAACTGGAACACAACAAAAATATGCATAACTACTCTTGCTTATTATCATTCCTGTTAAGTTTCCTTAAAATCTGATCATTGGTTATGGAGATATGCTTATATGTATTCAAATTTGGACAAATCAAGGGCCAAAACCCAACTTAAAATCAGATGACCAGAACTCATCAATAATACGCATAACTACCGGTACACTTGAACAATCATTCCTGTGATGATCGTCAAAATCCAAAGCGATTATGGAGATGTAAAAAGTTTGACAAATCAAGGCCCATAACTTCAATGAAAATCACTGAACTGGAAAATGCCAAAGATATGCTTAACTATCTGCAGTTATGAAGAAGAAGTGCAGACAAACTTTCTGACACACATACAGACGGAAAGTACGAAAACAATATTTATCCCATCCTTCTTGGTGGATGGAGACATAATCATTACTTATCTTATAGACAAAAATAACTATTCTCTATAAAAAAAGATAATTCTTTGACATTACTTAGCTATGAACAAATATCATCACAATCAACATATTTAAAATAACCATAGCATCACATGCAATACTGAAAACCAAATGTAACCCCTTCATAGCTGATCATAACTTTACTCTGATACCATTGATGCAAAAGTAATTAACTAATTAATAATCATGCTTGAACCATGCCTTTCTGTCTTTGTGCAAAGAATAGTTTTGCAATGAATAAAATAATACAAACACCCTTGCCTTTGATAATCAAAACCTCATTCAATTCAAATCTTGACAGTTGTGTTCATTTATTTCTAAACTCATTTTTTTCCCAAATATAATTATATCTGCTGTATATTTAGCCCTTGTTTCATGATACATTTACTTCAGGCCAATGCCAAAACAAACCCACTCTTGCCTATTCCCACCTTTTCCTGTAACTTAGTACAAGAACCTCAATAATACATGTATTTTATGAAATGTAACTGCTGTTATCATATTTTCTAGCATCTTTATAAGAGTACCATTACATGCAATAAATGCCTATTATACAATATATAAATATAAAATACGTAAGTAATTCTATCAAAGAAAATGCTCCAATACATTAATAACATCAAGTCTGTGTTACATATTTATGTATTTGTCATGTTTTAAGTACTCTTTATGTAAGTTTGTGAGGTTGTGAAAATCAAGGGCAATGACTCTATACCAGATTTATCTCCCCTACCTCATCTGTAACATCGGCCATAATGTCTCGTAACATTTCCAGCCAACCTACATTCTTTTGCATACAAAAATAATTCTCATAAAGTGTCTTTCTTATTAAGGAATATCAATCAAAAATGTAAGTTGACAAGATTAAGACATCAGCACTAATGAAATACTGAAAACTATGAAATTAATAAATGCGATTCAACAATCATTATTATGATACTGCTGCTGATCTTGATGATGATGATTGTGATGATGATGATAATGACTAAAATACACATACATTCTATCAATGATGAGAATCAATGCTGTTGATGATATTTTACTGCTGTTATTGTTGATGATGATGATGATTATGATGGTGATATTGATTTAGATGATGACTTAAATGTCGAAAACAAGAGGGCAATGATGGCCCTTAACTGCTCATGTGTGTCCCATCACTAAGAGGCCATAACTCTGGAATCCATGATTGGTTCAGGAAACAAAATGACCCAAATTCGAAATCGAGCTAGAGATCATAAAGACAAACATTCTGACAAGTTTTCATGCGATTTGAACAATAAAGTTGGCTTCTAGTGTTAAGAAAGTGAATCTGTGTTTTGACCCAATGACCTAGTTTTTGACCCCAGATGACAAATATTCAGTCGTGAACAAGATATCATCAAGACAAACATTCTGAAGAATTTTCATAACATTTGAATCTCTAGAGTGTTAACAAGGTGTTTTTATGTTTTGACCTAGTTTTGGACCCAAAATGACCCATATTTGAACTTGACATAGATATCATCAATAAAAAAAATTCTGACAAATATTCATCATATTTGGAAAGAAAATGTCGCCTTTAGAGTGTTTACGAACCAATTGTAGATGGACATTAAATGATTCTAAAATCCCACCGAGCTGTGCTCAGGTGAACTAAAAATCAGAAAATGCATATTTGACATTAGTATTTCCATCCAAAAATAACACAATAGACACAATAAGTATCACATGAATAGCAAGTTCAACCTTGTTCAACATTTTTGTATACATTTTAGATGGTGGGGGAAAGGTAATTTTTAAGATTCGAGCAAGATTATACTGCTGTTGTATTTATCCACAAATTTCAATCTTTCTAAATGAATTTAATAGGACAAGGTCAATAAAATAATTTTTTGCCTAAGTCTAGATTAAGTTAACATTTGTTAAGATAACGTGCACCTATCTCCCACTCAGAAATAAGACTACATGTTGTATCTCTTAATACTGTTTCTGGTCTTCAACTGTGACAAATGGAGACTCATTTTTTTTTCTTAAAGTTAATTCTTTTTAATATCTGCCTTCATAACTTCCTCACAAAAATAAAAAGGCCTCCTACTCATGTTTTTTAGCCCTAAATGTGACTTGCGTGTGATATTCAGGATAAAATAAACAGTACCACACTGAAATCTTATCTACATTATTCATCATCCCACTCAATTACTCAAGATCGTATTTTACCAATGTCTAGTTCAAGTTTAAAAATGAATTCTGAGAAATCAGATTTCAATGTTTTCCTGTAAACAACTAGTTCAGCATACTAAGAAAAACAGGTCTTTCACATCTGAAAATATGACAATCTGTCTCTTCATCCAATTATTAAGGACTAAACAGTCAATATTTTTTTTAATAATATTCAACAATGACCTCAATTTCTTGGAACTCTGACTTAAATCAGTAGCCAAGGACAATAATGCAGGCCAGCAGGGTTTCCACTGGCCAATTTTTTTTTTCCGCCACTGGAAGGATCCATGAGGGAGCTCCCCTCCAGTCGTCGAAAATTTTTCAAATTCTCATTTTTAAATACCCAATTTACAAGGCATCTTTAACCTCAACTGTTATGAATATGTTATGGCATTTAAAAAAGGACAAATGTAATACATACATGTGATAATGTCAGTAACTTAGAACTGGATTTGTAAGTTTGCGATATAAAGAGTCTCCTAGACACTGATTTCTATAAATATTAAAATACGAGATTTTTACTGGCTGCTTCATGTTGAATGAACTAAATATTTGCTAAAATTGGTTTCCTTCAATTTTTTAAGCTTTTCTTTAATCACTCAGTGGTCAATAAGGGTATATTTTTGTTAAATCTTCTACGAAAAAAATGTTAATTTTTAAAAAAAAATTGTTCGCAGCTTTCATTATTTTATTCGCCATTTGCTGAACTGGCGAATTGCAGGGGAAACCCTGGGGCAGGTAAATACAAAAGCAGTATCCAAAACAGAACAATACCTCGATATAAAATGTTTTCATTAAAATGAAACTATACAGGAAGGAAGAAAAGCTGGTATGAATTTCATTAAATTGACCTCAAATTCAGACAACAAAGAATTATCAGTTCTATACAAAATGAGTTTCTGACACTGAGGTCATTCCTTGTACCAATTATCGAAAACTTCAGCATTTTAAGCATTTTTTACATTGATATACAATGAAGAAAAAAATCACTTATAAAAGGTCACAGTCACTGGCTTAAGATTACTATTACATGTAACAATAACCATTTAAAAGCTCTACATACATTTACAAAAAGAAGTCTTTATAGCACAACAAGGAAACAACAGGGACATGATAGTCATTAATCACTCAAGGGCCATAACTCTTGAACCCATGATAGGATGAGATTGGTTCAGAAAGTGAGAGGGCCCATATTCAAACTCGACCTAGAGATCATCAAGACAAAAAATTCTTACAAGTTTTCGTGCCATTTTGACAAAAAAAATTGGTTTCTGGTGTGTTAACAAGGTAAATCTGTGTTTTGACACCATGACCTAGTTTTCAATCCCAGATGACATATATTCAAATATGACCTAGATATCATCAAGACTAACATTCAAATGTAGCCTGTTGAGTGTTAACAAGGTTTTTTTTCTTAACTGGCCTTGTGACCTAGTTTTCAGTCCAACAAGACTCACTTGCAAACTTGTCCAAGATCTTACTGAGGCAATCATTCTGATCAAGTTTCATGATAATTAGGTCAAAAATATAACCTCTAGAAATTTAACAAACCAATTGTGGATGACAGACACTGGACATTTAACTTTCCTAAAAACTCACCCCAAGCTGTGCTCAGGTGAGCTAAAAAGCACCTCATTACATTAGATGCAAACAAGTTATATTTGTAAACAAATTTTAATCAACTGAAAATCTATGACATCTGACCATTAAAGAATGGAAAACTGACTTTTAGTTCAAGGTCACTCAGGTCATTGTAACAGATGCCCTGGGCACCAAACTCCTTTCATTACTTTCACTTTCTAATTTAATGTATAATTTCGGAGATTTGGCTCATCTGAGTTTAATGCCCCCTAACGTCAGTCAAATCAGACAGGCAATTTACCTAACCATTATTCCTTAGGAAAACCTGTACTAAAGTCTCATTCTCAATAAGAAACTGTTAACTTTCTCTCATAAATGGTAATGGTTGGCAGCAGAGCTTGAACTCATTATCATCAACCAATGAGAAGTTTAGTAATTAGAAGTTAATTACTTTAACCACCTGACCACAGGGACAGGTACTATTTCTAACACAGTAACTGTCTTTTTTTCTATTGCCAATGGTTTGGTTGTGTGTGCCTTATATATATACTAAGAGGTCTCCTATTCTTTGCTTTAAAAGGAGGGGAAACATATATTTCTGTCATCAACACAAAAACATAACCTACTTAAAGGTGTGTATTACAGTTTTTTTTGCACTTGGAACATTATATGTGGCACCAAGTTCATATACCACATTTTCAAAACCAATAATGTAGGAAGAAGATCTTTTACAGAACAAATAACCTTGAATATTTCTTCTTAGCCCACATACACCTGCCCACGCAAACAAAACATGTTTTCTTTTATGGTGCTGTCTATGACAAATTTAGATTCTGAATGGAAAACAAATGCTGAAAGTTATGTACAAAACAGCATTTTTTTTTTTTAACAGTGTTAGACTTAGCTTGCTTCATTCTTGAAAATTATTTGATGCCGATAAGCACAGAAATATACACATGTGACTTTAAGGAATCCATCTGAATCCTTTGTTAGTATCACTAGAAACAAACCAAAATTTTACTGGAATTACAAAAATCACTGGCATTAAGCAATATACAATGTGATGTTAGAACACTCGTAAAGTACTGCTTACCAAATGGAACTGTCGATAAAATTGTATAAGGATTATCCACATCTCATTTCAATCAAGATTTTACAGAACATAAGCATATACATGAAAAGTTTTCCAGCCGTACAACTATCTTGCTGACAACCATATACTATCTTGCTGACAACCATATACTATCTTGCTGACAACCATATACTATCTTGCTGACAACCATATACTATCTTGCTGACAACCATATACTATCTTGCTGACAACCATATACTATCTTAATGACAACTTTAAACTATCTTAATTACAGCCATGCATAATAATCTTTCAAGTTTCAAAGCAACTTTAACAAGAAATGTTTGTAAAACATAAATGCCCCCCGGCAGCACCTAATGGCTTGTGACTGGGCCAAAGTGTTCTCTAGTTATTGATCAGAAACCGTTTTTAGGATCAAGGTCCCTGTGGCCTTGACCTTTAACCTAATGACCTCAAAATCAATAGGGGTCAATAACTGGTCATGACCAACCAGCATACCAAGTTTGGTGAACCTAGGTCAAAGCATTCTCTAGTTATTGATCAGAAACCGTTTTTAGAGTCAAAGTCTCTGTGAGCTTGACCTCTGACCTAATGACCTCAAAATCAATAGGGGGTCATCTACTGGTGATGACCAACCAGCATACCAAGTTTGGTGAACCTAGGTCAAAGCGTTCTCTAGTTATTAATCAGAAACCGTTTTTAAGATGAAGGTCTCTGTGATCTTGACCTTTGACCTAGTGACCTCAAAGTCAATAGGGGTCATCTACTGGTGATGACCAACCAGCATACCAAGTTTGGTGAACCTAGGTCAAAGTGTTCTCTAGTTATTGATCAGAAACCGTTTTTAGGATGAAGGTCCCTGTGAGCTTGACCTCTGACCTAATGACCTCAAAATCAATAAGGGTCATCTACTGGTGATGACCAACCAGCATACCAAGTTTGGTGAACCTACGTCAAAGTGTTCTCTAGTTATTGATCGGAAACCGTTTTAAGGATGAAAGTCTCTGTGATCTTGACCTTTGACCCAATGACCTCAAAGTCAATAGGGTTCATCTACTGGTGATGACCAACCAGCATACCAAGTTTGGTGAACCTAGGTCAAAGCGTTCTCTAGTTATTGATCAGAAACCGTTTTTAGGATGAAGGTCCCTGTGAGCTTGACCTTTGACCTAATGACCTCAAAATCAATAGGGGTCATCTACTAATGATGACCAACCAGCATACCAAGTTTGGTGAACCTAGGTCAAAGCGTTCTCTAGTTATTGGTCGGAAACCGTTTCTACCTACAAGGTCAATGTGACCTTGACCTTTGACCCCTTGACCCCAAAATCAATAGGGGTCATCTACTGTTGATGGACAATCATCCTACCAAGTTTGAAGTTCCTAGGCCTAAGCGTTCTTTAGTTATTGGGCGGAAACCGTTTCTACCTACAAGGTCAATGTGACCTTGACCTTTGACCCCTTGACCCCAAAATCAATAGGGTTCATCTACTGGTGATGGACAATCATCCTACCAAGTTTGAAGTTCCTAGGCCTAAACATTCTTTAGTTATTGGTCGGAAACCATTTGGTCTACGGACCGACGGACCGACCGACAGACAGACAAATGCAAAGCAATATACCCCCTCTTCTTTGAAGTGGGGGCATAACTAGAGCTATCACTAATGTGATAAATACCCCCACAAAATTGCTTCGGAACTGAGGAAGTTATTAGTAATAGAATACTTTGTAAAAGAACTGAAATAGAGTTATGGTAGTTGACAATTAAGATATAATTGGTTCTTGTACAATGCATTTCCGTTCACTGTAGTTGATCATTGTATGAAACTACATTGAATTCCAACCAGTAGTTTTCAAGTTACAAGTCCGGACAAAGAAAACCAACAAAGAGCAATAATTGTGCAAATAGTGAAAATGGAGTTATAGCTCTTGTACACAATGCACTTCCTGTCATTGTGCTTAATCATTGTATGAAGTTGCACTGAATTTCCAACCATTAGTTTTCAAGTTATGCTCTGGACAAGGAAAACCAAAAAAGGGCAATAACTCTGCAAATTGTGAAGATGGAGTTATGATTCTTGAACAATTCACTTCCTCTCATTGTGCTTAACCACTGTATGAAGTTGCACTGAATTCCTTTGAGTTATAGCTCTTATACACCTCACTTCCCCTTCTTGTGCATGATCATTGTATGAAGTTGCACTGAATTCCAACAAGTAGTTTTCAAGTTATGCTCAGGACAAGGAAAACCAACAAAGAGCAATAACTGCAAATAATGAAGATGAGTTGTAGCTCTTGTACACTGCAATTCCTGTCACTGTGCTTGATCATTGTATGAAGTTGCATTGAATTCCAACCAGTAGTTTTCAAGTTATGCTCTGGACAAGGAAAACCAACAAAGGGCAATAAAGCTGCAAATACTGAAGATATAGTTACGGCTCTTGTTCACTGCACTTCCTCTCATTTTGCTTGACCATTGTATGAAGTTGCATTGAATTCAAACAATTAGTTTCAAGTTATACTTCGGACAAGGAAATTTTGCAACAGACCGCCTGACCGACCACCCGCCCAACCACCGGATGACTCCTATATACCCCCCAAACTTTGTTTGGGGGTGTATAAAAATGATAAGTGAGATATTGTGTGACAATATTTACATTAACCAGAAATATCTTTTCACAATATCTGGTCAAAAGTAACATGAAAAGGATTATGTATTAATATATTCCATATTACTGTAACCTACAGAATTAATCAAGTGTCCAGAAGACTTTGAATACACTATGATGACTCATATTCTTGAATTCTGATTGGTTAAATTTTAAAGATTTTTTGTTAGCAACACATTCATATCAACGGAAGTGCAAACTAAAAGTAATCAAACATTACAAAGAAATCGACTATGGCAAAAAAAATATTATTTAGATATAACTCTGTACTTATTCTCAAAGCAATCCTGCAAGTTTTAGGCTAATACACTAAAAAATTACAAAATTAGACAGATATATGGTTTTTAAAGTTCTGCACTTTCAATGGCAAATATATATATTTCCTTAAAGTTTCAAAGCAATACTGAAGGGTTATGCTGTTAGGTTCTTGGGCCTAACAGAAGTTTCAGACAGACACACGCACACAGAGAAACAGAGATCATTAACCTTTATTTATTGTTGACCAAGATATGCTTTGCTGTTGTCATAACTCTCTCCTGTAATTCTGATGTGGAAAAAACTGTCTTATGAAAATGTGTGGTGGAAAAGACACTCTCATAGAATTGTGTAGTGAAAGACTTTCATGGAATCATGTGGTGGAAAAGACTTTTATATGGAATTGTGTGGTTGAAAAGATTCTCTAATCAAAATGTGTGGTGGAAAAGATTCTTTCATAGAAATATGTGGTGGAAAAGACTATTTAATGAAACTGTGTGGTTAAAAAGACTCTTATACAATTATGTGGTGGTAAAACCTCCCTTTTGTAATTATGTGGTTAAAAAGACCCTCTTATATGGAATGCTGTTGCGGAAAAAACTCTCTCAATGAATTATGTGGTGACAGAGACTTCTTTATGGGATTAAGTGGTGGAAAGGACTATGTAATGTCACTGTAAAAGACTCTCTCATGTAACTTTGTGGTGGACAAAAAACTCTCTAAAGGAATTATTTTGTGGAAATGACCATCTCTCTCTCATAGAATTTTGTGGTGGGAATAAATCCTCTCTAATGTAATAATGCAGTGGAAAAGACTATCTCATGTAACTGTGTGGTGCCAAATACTCTCTAATGTAAATGTGTGGTGGAAAAGACTCTCTCTCATAGAATTTTGTGGTGGGAAAAAATCCTCTTTAATGTAATAATGCAGTGGAAAAGACTATCTCATGTAACTGTGTGGTGCCAAATACTCTCTAATGTAAATGTGTGGTGGAAACAAACCTTCTTTTGTAATAATGTCATAGAAAAGACTCTATAATGGAACTGTATGGTGGAAAAGACTCTCTCTCATAGAATTTTGTGGTGAAAAAAAATCCTCTTTAATGTAATAATGTAGTGGAAAAGACTACATGTATCTCATGTAACTGTGTGGTGCCAAATACTCTCTAATGTAAATGTGTGGTGGAAACAAACCCTCTTTTGTAATAATGTCATGGAAAAGACTCTATAATGAAACTGTGTGGTCGAAAAGACTCTCATAATGCAATTGTGTGGTGGAAAAAAAAACTCACTTATGTAATTGTGTGGTGAAAAAGACCCCTAATGGAACTGTGTGTTGGAAAAGACTCTCTTATGGAACTGAGTGGTGGAAAAGACTCTCAAATAGAATTGTGTGATCATACATCTAAGAATGCTATGGTGCTTCTAAGTGTAACAGCCATTTTAGTCATAACTCAACAATTTTTACTGATTCTTAAAAGACACTAAGCCATTTATCACTGAGCATTCAAGACTTAATATGAATAAGGATATGACCTTTCTTTTGACCTCTATAAAACTTTGGGAAACTGTAAGAAAAACATCTTTATAAACAGAGAAAACAAGAAATGGTCAGAATGCTGAACAACATTTAAACACTGTTCAAAGCTTAACTTTGGCTACAATAGTTGTCACTGCATTGCTATAGTAATCCACTGTTCATATGTACTTGTTATGTTTCATTCACAAGGACCATGACCCTGTTCTATTTTGTCCAGACTAAAATCAATTCAGTTTTCTTCAGTAGCAGGAGTAATTCCATGATATCAATTTAAGAGAGAAATGTAACAAGATTTATACACCCAATACATAGCTTGCAGTACTTTAATCAAATTAATCTGTAACATTCATCGCTGTATTCCGACGATTGACTGTCACATCACTGTAATTGGATTTGGAAACTTAGGTGGGTTATTTGCTTTCTGAAAATGACTTCACATTGATCTGTCCTAAGGTGATGTAATACAGAAGAACCTTTTTTCAGATTGCCTATGTATCGCAAAATGTTGTAATACTGAGTGAACTTATTCTTAAAAGATCAAGAGGTACTGATTACAGGGATTATCAAAATAATTCAATAAGCCAAATCAGTAAATTGCATTTGTTTGTAAGAGCAAGAAGCAGAAGGCAAACTGATGTATACCTTTAGTAGATAGCTCATTTCTTAACTGGTCAAATAACATGTTCTAGATATATATACTGTACAGTTTGATCATTTATATGAAAACTAACCTCAACAAGAAATGTTTGTAAAACATAAATGCCCCCTGGCAGCACCTAATTGCTTGTGGTTGGGCCAAATCGTTCTCTAGTTATTGATCAGAAACCGTTTTTAGGATCAAGGTCCCTGTGGCCTTGACCTTTGACCTAATGACCTCAAAATCGATAGGGGTCATTTACTGGTCATGACCAACCAGCACATCGAGTTTGGTGAACCTAGGTCAAAGCATTCTCTAGTTATTGATCGGAAACCGTTTTAAGAGTCAAAGTCTCTGTGAGCTTGACCTTTAATCTAATGACCTCAAAATCAATAGAGGGTCATCTACTGGTGATGACCAACCAGCATACCGAGTTTGGTGAACCTAGGTCAAAGCGTTCTCTAGTTATTGATCGGAAACCGTTTTTAAGATGAAAGTCTCTGTGATCTTGACCTTTGACCTAATGACCTCAAAGTCAATAGAGGGTCATCTACTGGTGATGACCAACCAGTATACCAAGTTTGGTGAACCTAGGTCAGAGCGTTCTCTAGTTATTGATCAGAAACCGTTTTTAGGATGAAGGTCCCTGTAAGCTTGACCTTTAACCTAATGACCTCAAAATCAATAGGGGTCATCTACTGGTGATGACCAACCAGTATACCAAGTTTGGTGAACCTAGGTCAAAGCGTTCTCTAGTTATTGATCGGAAACCGTTTTAAGGATGAAAGTCTCTGTGATCTTTACCTTTGACCTAATGACCTCAAAGTCAATAAGGGTCATCTACTGGTGATGACCAACCAGCATACCAAGTTTGGTGAACCTAGGTCAAAGCGTTCTCTAGTTATTGATCGGAAACCATTTTTAGGATGAAGGTCCCTGTGAGCTTGACCTTTGACCTAATGACCTCAAAATCAATAGGGGTTATCTACTGGTGATGACCAACCAGTTTACCAAGTTTGGTGAACCTAGGTCAAAGCGTTCTCTAGTTATTGATCGGAAACCGTTTTTAGGATGAAGGGCCCTGTGATCTTGACCTTTGACCTAATGACCTCAAAATCAATAGGGGTCATCTACTAGTGATGACCAACCAGCATACCAAGTTTGGTGAACCTAGGTCAAAGCGTTCTCTAGTTATTGGTCAGAAACCGTTTCTACCTACAAGGTCAATGTGACCTTGACCTTTGACCCCTTGACCCCAAAATCAATAGGGGTCATCTACTGATGATGGACAATCATCCTACCAAGTTTGAAGTTCCTATGCCTAAGCATTCTTTAGTTATTGGTCGGAAACCATTTGGTCTATGGACCGACGGACAGACAAATGCAAAGCAATATACCCCCACTTCTTTGAAGAGGGGGCATAATTATGGTATTAATCTTTGATAATGAACCATTTTATAATGCTATTCTCATGCTTGATCAAACATCACTTAACAATCATGTCACGAAATTCCCAAAACTTTATCAGGATGTCCACAAAGACAAACCAATAATTGCACAGCCATATTCTAAGTCTAGCACATCTACAAACATATTCACAAAATAACATCCTGTAGTCATAAAAGCTAACTATATATGAAAATAAGAAATATGTATCTTTGTTTAGTATATTATTCATACTTACATTATCATTATAAGGTTGGCACACTTGGAGGGTTATTGCCTGTTTGCAAGACCTATAAGAGAACCAATCATTCTTATAATAAAAATAGTAAAAACACTGTGTGATGAATTTCATGCAGAACCATACATGTATACAAGTTCTAGGCTGGCATTTTCTATACTGCCCACTATTTTCTTTCTAACAGAATCAGTCCTAAACTTAAACTTAGTTTCCTATTCATCCAAGGTAAAATTATTTTCTACATCTGAAAAAAAAAACCCTGATAATTCTGGCAACCTAAAGAGTTTTCTTTTTCAAAGTTACACAAGGTCTGAGCAAAGATTTCCTGGATGTATTTTTGGTTGAAAACTTAACTAAGGTATGCCTTTATTCAAGACACTAATAACAGTGCCAACAAACTAACAGTGCCAAAAATATAAAATCGTCTTTGATGCAACTTTCAGTAAGGTCTAAATTTGTTATTGATATTCAATCCACTATTTGATGTATTAGCCAGCAAAGACCAACTGCTAAGAAATGCTTCAAATATTATCTGTCTGCAAGATTTATCTGAACATGAGCAATTAATAAAGTTTACATGAATATTCATAAAGCTAACAGAATAATCAGAGAAATGTTTTCCTGTGGACACATTTCCAATAATCGAAACAAATCTACTATTACAATATTACAAAATTCAGCAACATTTGGTTTCAGGTCAATTAATAATAACTCTCGATTTCAAGAAACATCTAAATGTTTAGTTTCATTTGCCTAGTACTTTTTTTAAAATGCCCTTCAACAGTATTCATTGTTTTGCAACTAGGTCATTAACCTTGCATTTCTAGGATGAACCTGTATCCATGTTCAAATAACTTCAGAGATTTCACACTATAAGTAGCAAAAGGCATTTTCCCCGATAATGGCTTCTCCTCCATAAAAATAGGAGATTTTTCACATGAAAAAAATAAGAGGTTTTATCCTCTACATTAAAAAAAAGGCCTATCACTAAGTAAGAATCAAATTTGCTTCATCCTCCAAAGAAACAAGAAAACAAGCTTTTCCCCGCAACTCTTTTTCCTCCTTAAGTATCAAGAGGCTATTTCCTCAAACAAAAGGGTTTTATTTTTCTTCAGTCCCCAGTCTGAAACAAGAAGTTTTTTCCTCAATAAGAAACAAGAAACATGGCAATGCCACGAAACCAGGTTTTCAAAAATGTTGTTCTGATTCTATACTATAGTATGAATTTTGGAATGAAGATTGCTATGAATATTCAAAAGATTATAACATGACATGAAGGAAAAGATAATATTCATGAGAATACATGATAATGAGTAGGATGTAAATTTCGGCTAACAATACTGTCTGCAAGGAGTATACTTAATAATGAGACAACAATTTCTGCACGTCATCTTGATGTGGTAAACATTTGTCTGAAGTTTCATCAAAATTCTTCAAAGGGTTGAAGAGTTACAGAGCGGACAGGATTTTCAATGTTAATGTCACTGTGACCTTGACCTTGGAGCCATCAAAATTCTTCAAAGGGTTGAAGAGTTACAGAGCGGACAGGATTTTCAATGTTAATGTCACTGTGACCTTGACCTTGGAGCCAGCCATGCGGAACATGCGTTCTGCACGTCATCTTGATGTGGTAAACATTTGTCTGAAGTTTCATCAAAATTCTTCAAAGGGTTGAAGAGTTACAGAGCGGACAGGATTTTCAATGTTAATGTCACTGTGACCTTGACCTTGGAGCCAGCCATGCGGAACATGCATTCTGCACGTCATCTTGATGTGGTAAACATTTGTCTGAAGTTTCATCAAAATTCTTCAAAGGGTTGAAGAGTTACAGAGCGGACAGGATTTTCAATGTTAATGTCACTGTGACCTTGACCTTGGAGCCAGCCATGCGGAACATGCGTTCTGCACGTCATCTTGATGTGGTAAACATTTGTCTGAAGTTTCATCAAAATTCTTCAAAGGGTTGAAGAGTTACAGAGCGGACAGGATTTTCAATGTTAATGTCACTGTGACCTTGACCTTGGAGCCAGCCATGCGGAACATGCGTTCTGCACGTCATCTTGATGTGGTAAACATTTGTCTGAAGTTTCATCAAAATTCTTCAAAGGGTTGAAGAGTTACAGAGCGGACAGGATTTTCAATGTTTATGTCACTGTGACCTTGACCTTGGAGCCAGCCATGCGGAACATGCGTTCTGCACGTCATCTTGATGTGGTAAACATTTGTCTGAAGTTTCATCAAAATTCTTCAAAGGGTTGAAGAGTTACAGAGCGGACACAATTTCGTTTGACGCCCGCCCATCCGCCCATCCGCCCGCCATACCCCAATCTAATAACCAGGATTTTCAAAATTGAAAACCTGGTTAACAATGGTTTTTTTTATCTGTAAGAAGCATGAGGGTTTCCTCTCCATAAGAAGCAAAAGGGTTTTTCTTTAAAGAGGGTATGTTCTCAGTAATAAACACAAGGGTTTTTCCTCCATAAGTAACATGGGGCTGTTCCTCCATAAAAAAACATGAGATTTTTTTCTTCCATAACAAGGTTTTTTTCACAGGAAGAAGAAATAAGAGGGGTTTTCCTACATTAGAAACAAGATGCTTTTTCCTCCATTAGAAAAGTGTTTGTTTTTTTTTCCTCCATATGAAACAATAGGCTTTTTCCTCAGTAAGAAATAATAGGCTTTTTTCAATATGGAGGGACAGGCTCAAAATGGGGCTGTAACCAGAAAAACACACAGAAAGGTTAACAGGTCAATATTTTTGCTGGGTCAAACATTGAATGTCACAGGCATGTTCACTGGAAACAATGACAAGAACTCTTTCTCTCAAACAATAAATCACACAATTTTAGTCTTACCTGACTAAATCAATTACATATTCTCTTGGAGCTTTCTTCACATCTTGTCCATTTATCTTGATGAGTTGGTCTCCTGGTAATAATTTGTCAACACTTGGTCCACCTAAAAACAGACATGCAACACAACTGTCATAGCTACATGTATTTTCAAAATGTTACTTTAAATCTTTCCGACTATGAATGACTAAAACTTATCGATGCATTACTTAAGTTCAGCATGTCCGATGCATCTTGTTATCCATGCTGTATTACCAATAGTGCAAAATAACTGAGTCTACCATATAACATACTAAATGGTACTCAACCTTTATCTACCATTTATTATCCCTCGAACTTAGCATGATAGCTCGCCACCCTTAATTTTACTGACCAAAAGGGCATGGGTTTGAATCCTGTTGAAACCAAATTCTTTTTTCTTCATGATGTATAAAAGCATAAAATTGGGGGGGAGGAGTGAGGGGTCACAGGTCAAAACTTCAATAAAACCCTAATTTTCTTCAAAACCCATTTGCATTCATGTCTTCTAGCACAGCATTATTATTGCTAGTACATTACTTAACTAGTACATGTATCTAGTTATGTCTATTACATCTTGTATGGCAACACTCTTTCTATAACCTTTAAGTCTTAAAATTTCTAAAAAGTTCTGCCAAGCTAATCTCAATCATCCTGTGTAATTGGTATTTGACAACATTAACATTTGTTCAACATTAACATTTGTTCACAGGGTTTGCAATTATTCAATGTAAGGGTGTAATTGGCATTTGCCTACATTATTTTTCTCAATGCCAGGAATCAACTTTGCAATCACTCAATGTAAGGGTGTATTTGGCATTTGCCTACATTAACTTTTGTTCATAGGAATCAACTTTACAATTATTCAATGTAAGAGTGTAATGGCATTTGTCTACATTAACTCTGTCATTACTTCAGTTCATAGGAATCAGCTTTGCATTTATTATAGGATGTAAGGGTGTAATTGGTATTCTCTTACATTAACTCTGTGATTGCTTCAGTCATTATACAGGAATCAGCTTTGCAATTATTCAATGTAAGGATAAATTTTATCAAGATATGATCTAACAAAGAATGGGAGTATATGCTTTTGCACTTGACCATGTGACCTTCATTTCTGACCATCACATTTTAAACAAAAATCAAGCAATAATTCTGAAACTTTCTATAGAAAGACAAAATGGAAATTTATGTTAACACCTGGAAAGGGCTTGCTAAGTGACATAGGAAAAAGTATATGGAAAAATATTATTGTTACTGTCTAAGCCTTATTTCTTTTGTCTTAAATACAACAAATCTTCCTTCTTACCTTCTGTTACAAATCGAACTACCACTGGTTTTTCACTGCCTGCTACAAAACCAAATCCCTTCTGAGGATCCCGTATGAGTTCCACCTCTCGAGGTTTTGGGGGTTCAATATAGTCCGGATCATCTCTGGGGTCATCTCGAGTAGTGAAGTTCTCAACATGACTGTAAAAATTACATGAAATTTTTTTTTATCATGTAAGTTAAACAGATATAGCTGAAGATATTAAAGAATACCTCTGCTCTACTGACATTGCTGCTTCTGTTACATAAGTTTTTACAGGCCTTTCCATGGCGTTAAGTATGAAAAACTGGCTATTTCATTTTTACCTTTACTCATCAATTTTTTCCCATTCCCAGTGGTATGAAAATTTAAATAAAAAGAAAAAAATGATATTGTCTAACTTCTCCATGAGTATTCAATGACCATTCCTTTTTTGTATTAGGTTTTTAATGAAATACAGCTCGATTCCAGTGTATATCCATACCTGAAAATTTTCCGCAACTTGCTAAATTTCAGTCTCATATAGAAACTTCCCACTCGAAGATACTTCAAACTCCTTCGACAAATATATTATTTCTGATTTATATTAATGATTTATATCATTTTTTTTACTTAAAATCAGGTTATTTATGAACTACAGCTCGATATCGGTGTAGATCCTTATGCGAACATTTTCCGCAACTCTCCGATTTTCAGTCTTATATAAAAACGTTCCACCCAAAGACACTTCAAATTCCTTTTGTAAATATGCTAATTATATTATATATTAATTAATAATGATTTATAACTTTCAAAAATTAGGCTTATGTATGAAATATAGGTTGATTCCGGTAACGTAAAGTGGATTACGATCGATTCTGGTAATAATGGTCGATTCCAGTAAAATGTGGGACCGCACAATAACTTGTGAGGAAACCTGGATAGGGCTATTGTTACACTAATGACAATAGATTTTTATGTTGGCTTTGAGAAGTTAGAACACAGTCCCTATAGTCCAGATTTAACACCAAAGAATTTTGCAGTCTTCCAAAATCTGAAATACAGGCTGAAAGAAAAACAACTCAACAGAATTGAGGAAATGAGAATGGCAGTGCACAGTTTCTTTACAACATGTGACAATAGCTGGTATAATGATATATTCTCAAAAGGGGTTGACAGACACAGATAATGCATCACATGTGGGGGGAAAACTTCAAGAAAATGTCACTATGTGTCAGTATAACATCATGACGTCGATGTAAAGTATATGGAAGTGCTCTGTAGTTCTATATATGTGTTTGATCTATGTGGCGTATATTTTTTATCTGTCAATATTTCGCTTTGACCCTCATACATGTAAAATATATTCTACATAATAATTTAAGTTTTCATGAAAATTATTGATAATACTGAAAATACTGAAAAGCTTATTAAATCTTTATAATAAATTACAATCTCCCCTTCAATCCATTATGCAGCATAGATACATGTATAAACTATCACTTATCTGACACAATCTTAAAATCAATAAACTAAACTAAACTCAATCTTAAGAAATATGAAGCATATTTTGTGTATGGCAATTTCCTTACTTGCATCAAACTTTCAGAAGAGCAGAAACAATGGAGGACTGTTCTTGACATAATGACTGCTTGTATGAGGATTTAAATAAAAATACTGGTCAGAATTAAGGCAGACTGTAAGAATGATTCATTTATCATTCCAAACATGTAAAAATCTTTTCAAAGTTTTACAATATCTGTGTCTGCCTGATCCAAATCTAGTCAGGTATTAGATGTATAAAAAAAATTCAATGAAATGCACGGCAGTATTTCCTCCACTTTTTCGATTTTCAACAGTAACAGATTTTGCCTTCAAATCAAATCAATCTAAATGATGTCTTTCAACAATTTCTACAATTACTGAAGAAGACTGACACCCATAGATACATGTATCACCATGACAGACATCTCTTTTTACGACCTAACACTTTTTTCAAGAAAATTTAAAAACAGAAATCGTAACCTACTTAATGAAATACTGTTTCTTGTTTTTGTCAGTGCCTGCTTCCCAGCCATAAGGAAGTCCCATGCTTCCTGGATCCCAGTTCTCTCGAGGTGGTAACCATGATGATGCCTGAGTCTTGTGACTGAAAGAAAATAATACTGCTATTAAAGATGTTTTGTGGAGATGTTAAATATGGTTCATAACCAGTACTTGCCATGGGATAATTAAATAAGAATGACAAACAGAGAGTAACATCAACATCATTCAATCTTTTTAATGTTTAATCAGGCTACAATATTTTATTTAGAGCTATCACTGAATGCCCTTCATAACCCCTCTAATATGCTATACATTTTATCACAACTAATCACAATGAATACTTGCACACTAGAAATGAAAACAAATATAGGAATATTAAAATCAACTAAAATTAACGATCATGAATTCCATTTTTCTTAAAAAATTTCTTCTTTGTATAACATTACAATAATTGTTTTAAAAATTGTCTATTTAGAGACATTTTCTAAGCAAAAAGGGGTATATTTATATCAAAATGCAAGTCAGAGTTATAGAACTTGCCCTATGGAACTTGTGACCCTTCACATATATTTTAAGTTTTAAGTTAATACAAATATTTGTTTCAGAGATATTCAAGAAAAATAATGGAGAAGCCACAGGACAAAATGATTTGTTATTATACAGCCCCCACACCCTCTGTTTGATGGGGGTATATTAATGAATATATTCAGTATTTTAGTTTGATTTGATCCTGAACAGCTACACATGTACCTCAGTCACTCAGTTGTTTCAGATATGCAACTTAGACAATGAAAACTAATGACCAGTGTATGACTACAGAGTGTAAACAAAAATAAGTTTGCTAACAATTAATTTACCATGTCCATGACTACATGGTATATAAAAAAATAAAACTAAATAAGAACTCAGTAATTGTTTTGGAAAATTATCAACACCCTATCAGCATGGATATTTTCATGGAGGGCAAGATGTGCTTTAAATACATGTAACTGCTTTAGAATACATGTAACTGCTTTAGAATACATATAACTGCTTTAGAATACATGTAACTGCTTTAGAATACATGTAACTGCTTTAGAATACATTTAACTGCTTTAGAACTCACTCTGTCAATATCCGTAAAACAATTTGTCAATGTCACATGATCAAATCTGAATATTTTATGTTAACAACAATGGTAGATCAACCAAAATTGCATTTTTTTAAACATCCTCTGATCATGGTGTCTGCACCAATTCACCATTCAGTCCATAAATTTTCACCAACCACCTTCATAAACAATTAATGGATATGTCCAGTGCCCGACAAATCCACTTGTGCACTCGTAATTACGAGTAGAAATTGACTCTGGGCAAGCTGATCTTCCGGCAGCACTAGTCCTGCAGGAGCCGTGGAAATTCTAGCCAAAATTTTTTAAATTTCAAGTTTTAAACACACATAAAACAGAACGTATATGACGTGCTAACTAGCTGTTGATTTATTGCATACAATGCTAAAATCTGTCAATTTCTGTTATGTTTGCATAAGCTAAAAGCTCGCTGGTGACAGAAGATTTTAAAAATGTCACAGCACATTATTCGGCACATGTTTGGGCAGGGAGGACAGAAAATCACAATGTAACATGTTAGTTGCTGATTCATACAAAGTAATCAATTTATGCATTTAGTGAACTACAGTCCAAGTACATATTGCAGCAGGATGAGTGAAAATTCTAAGCTTCTCATCCTGCATTACAAGTTGCTTCCAAAACTTTGTCGAGCCTTGCTGTCCAAATTAAAAGTTGGACAAATCCGTTTTAGATATTTAGCATGGTTAGGGTTAAGGGCCATGCTATATCTTTAAAGTTAACTTCTGCTAGGTTAAGTTTCAATCACAAAAAAAAAATATTGATTTGTTTGTATTTTTTATGTTCAGAATACTGTTCATAACTCAGAACAAAAACGTGTCACTAAATCTTCAAAATGATGTTTTATTCCAAAACCTTCATCATATCTTCTTTAAGGTAAAAAGTTAAAGTAGATACTACATTGTCTTACCAGGCAACTTTGTTATGCCTGTATATTAAGTGTAATGATTTGTTTTTTTCCCATTCCGAAAAGCAACAGTGCACTTATTTTTTATGTTTGACATCTCAGAGTGACCTTGACCTTTGAGCCACACACCTGGTTCTTATGCACAAAATTGCATTTAATTAAGGCTAAGAATTGTTTAAAGGCATTTAAAAATCACAAGTTAATTGGACCTCTGAGCTTTAAAAGTGATCTTGAGTTTTGAGCATCTGACCTTGGTTCTCAGGCACAACATTCTGTTTTACCACAGTAAAAGGTTTTCCAAAGATACAGTACAGCTCGCCTGATATGTACATTTTCCTCTTTAACTCCAGGAACAAAATGGAGAAATTTGCAGAGATTACCTCTGAGAAACTCCCTAAATCACAGAGGCATCATAGAGACAAATTTTGTCTGATAATGGACGGAATTTGATGAAAGGGTTTCACATGTATAAATTTCATGATGACTATTTATAACACGTTTAAAAATGTAAATATTTTGTCAAAATCTACAAGGTGATGAAGCATTAGAACATTCTAGGAGAATCTCCGATTGAATGCTCTAACGACTGTAGGTAACCTGAAACTGCAGAGATCTAGATCGTTTTTTTTTTTTTTTGTTCTTTTTTTTTCAAGGAGAAACTCTGCAGCAGGGGAGAGGGGGTGGGGTGGTGGTTAACATGGTGGGGAGGTATGAGGGGGGTCCCCATGCAAAGCGGGTGGGGGAGTCAAGTACCTACGTATTTAAGAGAAAAATAATGGAAAAAATTTGATGGGGAGACATGGGGAGTACTGACCCATCTCATGTCTCTTGAAAGTTAAAATTTTATTTCAAAGCTTAAGAAGTTCTTTTCCAAAATGGGAGGAGGGGGGTGGGGGAAGTACTTACTCATCCTATGTAAGTTAATAGTTTTTTCCTTATATATAAGTATAAGCAAAACCAAGTGACTCCTGGAATGGGGCTAACTTTAACCCCAGGGACATGGGTACCAACAATCTTTGCAGGGGTCTTGCTGGTGATCAAGTATTCCAAGTTTGAATGGAATATCTTTGACACTTTTTGAGAAATGGATATTAACAAAACGGTTAACCAAGAAATTCTAAGTTGAAAAAGGGGCATAACTTTGCAAAAACAAATGTGAGGGTTATCTGCCCTTGAGAAATGGTGTCGCATTTTGATAGTGAACATGTATTATAATTTCTGAGAAATGGACCTTAACAAAAAGGTTAACAAACGCCGACGCCAACGAGGGGGTCATGACAATAGCTCCACCTTTTTTCTTCGAAAAGTGGAGCTAATAAAAACCCTCTATCATATGTATGCACTTCCTAAAAATAATAATTTCTGAAATAACAATTATGTTATGATGAAGTTTTATTCTATAGTCTTGAGGAAATTAAAGAGTACGAATAAAAAATATTCTCTGTTCACTGTTCCTATGTTATGCACTATATTTAATCAACAAGATCTTCCTAAGAACACAATAAAACTAACATAACAAATATAAAAGCAAAGAAAAAAAACATTATCTGGAAACAATACTCAGAAATACCTGCTGTTTTTATGTTCCACAAACGATCTTTTCAAAGGTTCAGACGCCACTGTACACAGTAATACGGAATTCCTATTTCCCATATTGAAACTTGTATAATTAGAATCATGTTCACCATTATACAATTAAGACACAAAGTATATCCTTAACATACTGTCTGATTCTCTGATTTAGACACTTAAATTTACACAATTTCACTTTAACACCATTAAATCTATAAATATATATAATTATACAGTAAACATTTCACACTAAAAGGTACTAAAAACAAAAACCTGTGAATGTTTTATGTTAACTGTTATTTTTTATGAACCTGACTCTACAAACTCCTGGCAGAAAGCACAAGAAATGTCATAACAAATTAGACATCGTATCACAATCACTGAAACTGTAAAAGTATTTTATGTTATTCTACGTAACTGTTGTTTTTTCCAATTCACTCAGCCAAGTTTATAGTCACTAAATATATCATCAGATAAAAAAAGATAAATTATTTTTTCTCAATTCTGTCTAGGACTTTCGACATGAGCAAAGTTACTGAATTTTTTTTTTCAGTTTTTGTCCACTTTTTGTACTTATTTTGAACACTTACAGTGCAAAGAAAAACTGTCAGTAAAAATAGATATATCCTGCATTGTGAATAATGTGGTTTCTCTTCAATTCTCTCTCAAGTATAATATTCTACAAGCAAAATTAAATTTATATGCTTACAGAGTACTATAAAAAAACTCAAATGTAAAGTAATCACCTATTTTATGAAAATAAAACACTCATTCAGGGTTTTATTTCCTTTATTTCTTCCTAAGAACCAGAAAATGTATATTGAGGAAACAGAAATAACTCCTTGGAACTATAAAACAGATACAAATTATAACATGCAGATACTCCTGGTAAATTCAATCAAAATAGATTGATTTGTCCGTAGGCTACATCCTTCCTTGACAATAACAATCTCTTAAATAATTTCTGCTTCAAATAAAACCAAAAAAACTTATACAAAAAAAAAAAAATCAGCATTAAGTATTACTAATATCATAGCCATTAAATTTTTTCCATAAGTTATTCTTAAACTTGTTTCCAGACAGTATATTACGGAGGCTGTAGAAATAGCTGTTACAGTAAGCAGATTATTTCCATTTCAAACTTACGTACAAGAATTTTATATGCATACCATGAAGTCTTCAAAAATCATCACGTACATTTCTTAATATATAACAAAACATATATCACAGTGCAAACAGTTCTCCTGGGAAATATTCTTAATTTGAATGCTGTGGAATAAAATTAGATTCCTTTCAGTGACACAGCCTGCATTCTAGCTCTGTTTTCAGAGAAGTTATGAGAATCAGACTGGCCAATAAATCAAAGAAACTAGAAGTAATAGTATAAGGAGCACACAAGACTTGACATTTCCAATCAGTTGCTGGTACAAAGAAGCTTAATGTGTCTAATATGTGCAACTGGAAGAAAAGTTTACTTCAAGTATAACTGGCATTAAACAATTAAAAAATACTATCAAAGAAGATTCAGCATGCAACATCATAATTATTTTTTTCTGACATATTAGGTTTCAGGTAAACCTTATACCCTTTGACCCCAAAAAAATAGCCTATTTTATTCAATCTTCAGTATTAAGGCAAGATTATCTCAAAATCATTAAGTACTATTTTTCGTAATTTAATTTCAAACAAGTTTTGCTCTAAATAAATTCTTGAAAGGAGTGAAAAAAATAAACATTACAACTTTCATAAATTTAGAAGGATTTAACTTGTCTGAATTTGGGCCTTAATTAGCTTAGATGGATTCAAGTCTGAAAGTAAGTAATACTGTGTATGAGTAAATATGTACAAATTTTCTGGAAATAAGAATGTTCTACTTTCAATTTTTTAAATCATCATAGAAACTGTAATATCAGTATGAATGTAAAAATCAAAACCAGTTTACATATTAATAGCATTCTTTGAAAAAACTAGACATTCGTGAGTCAGACGTGTCACCTGACAATAGTATACCAAATATTTAACTTTTTTCTGTGGAATGGGGATTTATAGCGCCCGGACAAGAATTAAGCATGAAAAATTACAAAGGGCGATATCTCAAAAAATATACAAAAGAGAGTTATGGTTCTTGGGCATTGCACTTCTCCACAGTAAGATCTATTCACCTATGAAGTTTCAAGGGGATATCTTCAATACCTTTCGAGTTATGCCCCAGATTTGTATTTCTATCATTTAAATACCTCACAAAAATGTTAACCAACTTTTTTGATATTACAGGTTTGATCATGAAGTTTTGTACAAATAACGCGGGATTGTGCAACATTATGATGATGACATTGTCTTTAATTTTGACGTCTTTTGACAGTTTGGTGGCCATTTTCTTTGAAAATGAACACTGAACAGAGGTGTGTGATAAAAATTTCATTTGAAAATGAGATTCCAAAGAAAGAGATAACAGATAAGCTAAACAAGGCATATGGTGATCGATCTATGATGAAAACAGCAGTTCACAAGTGGTTTGGGTGGTTCAATAAATGGAAGAAGCAACGTTGTAAATTACGTCGGCCATGGACATCAAAAATTATCTGTAACGTAAGATAACGTTGTGAAAATCAGGGAACTTGGACAATGCCCGCCAAATCACTATACCAGAAATTAAAGAGAAGGTTGACTGCAGCATTGAAACAGTAAATTGCATTATACAGGAAGAATTTAACATGAGGAGAATATGCTCTAGACAGATTCCCAGGTTGTCAGAACAGAAACGGCAACAGATCAGGTGTTGTGAACAGTTTGTGAGGCAAGTTAAGAATGAACAAGAGGAATTTGTCAGGTCCATAGTGAATGTTGATGAAACATGGATCAGTCTGTATGATCAAGAAATGAAGTCACAGTCTACAATGTGGAAAACTCCAGGATCACCTTCCCCAAAGACGTTTAAAGTTAGCACATCCACCAAGATACAGCTAGATGTTCATAATCTTTTTCGACATCAACAGCGTTGTATCCAGTCATGCAGTTCTCCAAGGCCAGATGGTGACAGATGTATATTATTCCAAGTTTGGTCTAAGATTATTATTTACAAACAACTTATCACTGCAGTTGTCAGTCTGAAGTGTAAAATACTATGATAAATTAATTCAGTTGTATGACAAATTTTTTATTGTTCAGAGGTGCCGAAAAGTGATTTCATTCAGGCCATGAGAAAGAAATGGTTGGGAAAGCTCCAGGATTTGATATTTCACCATGACGATGCACCTGCACATCGAGCTTCAGTTTGACATTCTTCAGCACCCAGCATATAGCCAAATTCTCGCCCAATGTAACTTCTTTCTCTTCCCAACTTTGACAAATTTTCTTCACGGAAAACATTTAGATGATGTTGGACAGTTATCCCATGCAGTTCAAGAGTCAATTTCGGCAATCCTACATGAAAAGTTACTTGTCATGGGTGAACAGATGCAATTAATTCCACAGAAAGTATTTTGAGAAGGATTAATCTCTTCTAATTAACAGAAAATCATTGCAGCAAGTGTCTATGATATGTCAAAATGAGGTCATAATGACACTGGGCCAACTTTGTGGAGGTATATATACATACTCCAGTCATTCGTGTTTATTAATTACTGAAACTAAGTCACCTGACCGATGATGTGTAAGCTTACAGAAGTTGTGTCCAAATTTTTATAAAATACAACCAACATCAATGATACTACAAAAGTTTTCAATGCAATTATTGAACACCCCTCGAACAAAGGCTGGTAAAATTCAAGTCATTGATTTTTGTTCCTGAGAAATATTCTGGAAAAACAACTGCTCTTCAGGCATTCTAAGGTTAGTATAACCATGTGAAACATCATTTGACCAAAATATCTAGATAATATGCAAGAGAAACTTAAAACAAAGTATGGTTGAAATCAACCATTGGTTCCTTAGAAATAGCATGGCAACTACACTGTTCAATTCAAAAACAAAGAGCCCTAAACCAGTGAAAATTCATGCCACCCAAAACTGGACAAACCTGCTAAGTTTGGTTCAATTCAAGCCATTAGTGTCTTAGGAACAGCCTGGAAACAAAATCTGACCAGAACATCTTGACAAAATTTTCTCTTGTCAGTGAAGCTATATTATAATGTTTTGTTGACTTTAAATAGTCAGAGCCAAATTCAATCATAGGTTCTGCCAATCATATGACTATACTTATTATTAACCAAACAACTTCAAAATCCTTCAAAGTGTTCAAGAGGTATGGAGAAGAGAGCTCACGAGTGACCTTGACTTTTGACAGAGCAACCTAAATCATATGTTCTGCCTATCAATTAGCTATGTTTAATATTTCTATCATGTAATTTTTCATATTACACAAACATTAACTGCACTTCTACAGAAATCTCTACTGTGTTTATCTCTGTACACAGTAAACTTCAAATAAGGACACCCTGAAAATTAGGGATGGCAACGAGTAACCGGTTAACCGAGTACTCGATCGAACGTCCGAATATCGGTTAACGAAACTGATATTCGATTACTCGGCAAAAATATATAATTTCTATTTTTTTGCGATTTAGAAAGGTTGGTGTATTCAATCAGTCCGGATTGCTATTATGAATGTTAGATTAAAGGTAGTATATTAGACCCGATTAAGCGTTTGTTTTTCTTTACTCAATAAAGGAGAGTAACTCCCTTTTCTTCTTTACGCATATAAATCCAGAAATATCATTAACTTTTTATATATTGATAAAGTTTTTGTTTAGAATAAGATATTAAAATTTCAAGAGTCAAAGTGCCGTCTGCAAAATCTAATGCTTGGAAATATTTCAAACTCTGTGCTGATAGCAAGACTATTAAATGTACATTATGTAGCTGTGGAATAACGTATACTGGTGGAACTACAAACATGTTAAATCATTTACGCTTCAAGCATCCTACTGAAAACAGACCAGTCTATATAATTTCAAGAAGAAAAAAAGATATATGAACTGTTATACATGTTTTAAACTTGATATTGCATTAATTAAAACATTATAAAATATAATGTTGATTTAATTTGTTTGATGGTTATTCTAAGTTACCTCCCTTGCAGTCCTATTTATAGTTACACATCTATGAATTTAAATAGAAAACGAAAGTAGCATGCAGACAGTGTTAATATATTGTGATAAAACTTTGAAGATCATTGGAAATCATCCGAGTAACCGAGTACTCGATCGGAAAAATGACCGAGTACTTGAGTATTGATTTTGGTATTCGTTGCCATCCCTACTGAAAATGTTAGCAAACTTGAGAATACTATTTCATGCAATTAATACTGAATTACTTCCCTTGCAGAAAATTTGACCACAGCTTTATATCACTTAACCCTGATACAATTCATGGGAAAAAAAGATGATTTACGAAGCTTCAGGTCATACAAAAGCATTTTTTCTTTATTCTTATTTGTTTTTCACATAATTATATTTATAATTATATCAGTTCTTACGAAGAACTTCTCTGCTATTTCCATTACAGTTTTACTCTCTCTTTTTGAAGGCAGTAATTTCTACAGAGGTGGCCACAGAGAAATAGATCATTATGAAGTCAGCCCACTGAGATTGCTAAAAAAGGAATTCACTGACCAGTTTTTACTTTGTGTAACTAAGAAGGTATATTTTTTGTGGCACTGTAAGGGAATATTCCTAATATGTGACAAGATACCTGCCTATGACCTTGCTACCTCTTCTAGCTTATTTACAATATCAACCATGCATTAAAAAAACAGCATTATGCCTGACCATGTCCTCCAAAATACAGGTAGCAAATATCAATGTTATGTCTGACCCTGTCCTCCAAAGTACAGGTAGCAAATACCAATGTTATGTCTGACCCTGTCCTTCAAAATACAGGTAGCAAATATCAATGTTATGTCTGACCCTGTCCTCCAAAATACATATAGCAAATATCAATGTTATGTCTGACCCTGTCCTCCAAATACAGGTAGCAAATATCAATGTTATGCCTGACCCTGTCCTCCAAAATACAGGTAGCAAATATCAATGTTATGTCTGACCCTGTCCTCCAAATACAGGTAGCAAATATCAATGTTATGCCTGACCCTGTCCTCCAAAATACAGGTAGCAAATATCAATGTTATGCCTGACCCTGTCCTCCAAAATACAGGTAGCAAATATCAATGTTATGTCTGACCCTGTCCTCCAAAATACAGGTAGCCAATACCAATGTTATGCCTGACCCTGTCCTCCAAAATACAGGTAGCAAATATCAATGTTATGTCTGACCCTGTCCTCCAAAATACATATAGCAAATATCAATGTTATGTCTGACCCTGTCCTCCAAAATACAGGTAGCAAATACCAATGTTATATCTGACCCTGTCCTCCAAAATACAGATAGCAAATATCAATGTTATGCCTGACCCTGTCCTCCAAAACACAGGTAGCAAATATCAATGTTATGTCTGACCCTGTTCTCCAAAATACAGGTAGCAAATACCAATGTTATGTCTGACACTGTCCTCTAAAGTACAGATAGGAGTATAAAGGTCAAATTTAACCCCCCAGTTCTCAAAAACTGTATTTAATTCAACTGTCAACTAGGAGTTTGAATTGTCTGATCTAATGCTTGTAGTGTAGAAGTAAGAACCAGGGCTCTCGCGAGGGGGCGATTCGGGCGAAGTCGTCGCTTCGCTGTCTCAAATTTCGCCTTACGTGAAGATCAAAGCGAAAATCAAGTCGCCTTATCAAAATTTAGTTGCCCTCGGCAAACATGGATAAGAGTCAATGGTGTCATAAAATGTTGCAGTTTTTTTACGATACACAGTTTTTTTTACAATACACATTAACAATCGCTTGCCAGCCACTCATTAGGGAATCCCCGTAAAACTCTGCCTCTCGCTATTTCTTGCCTTATAACCATGTGTGACGTACAGAGCGAAGACTCCGCCAATGTTATTTATATCTTTTCAACCAGAACATTCGATACCGACACTTAGGCAAAATAAACCAATCAGCATTTAGTTTTTAAAAAAAGCACTATTGAGTAATGAATAATAATGAGTTTCCTGTCGGATATTTTTAGCTGATTTCAGTGTTTATAAATTACCACTAATTGATCACTATTTGATTGCGATGTTTCGGCAATTATGGGCTTGATTAAGATCAGGTTCCCTCTGAGCAATGAAGGCGATTAAACTGTGTAGGTATGTATATTGTATCATGAGACAAAAAAGGTGCAATCTATCAGGTTTTCTTTGAAAAACAAGTCAGCAATGAAAGGTTGATCGTCGGAAGTGTTACAGTACATTTTAATCGTCAATCATTGTTTTCCAAAAGGTCTGCGTATCAGTAGTTGATATTAGTTTCATTATGTTTCTGAATACTGGTTGATAAAAGTGATCAATTATTAAAGGGAAATTTATTATTACATAAGCATACGTTGTCCGAAACAATGAGTAACTAAACAATATCCACTTCGCTCTTAACTCTGTCCACTTCTCCCTAACCTTCAACCCAGGGCGAAGTGACTTCTCCCAAAATTCTGAGTCTAGCGAGAGCCCTGAAGAACATTAAAGAAATGTACATTAACCAGCTTTATAAGTTTTGTCTCCAGCATAATTACAATCATTCTTAGTTTGGGAACAAAATTAGTTACCCACATCAGTATTTCACTATACTATGTGGGCAGAAGTGAAAACTCACAGCATCATTCTTAATTTGAAACATTTGTAGATGCTACCAATGCCAAGTTACAGTGAGACATCAGGTGCAATGTATAAGGCTGCAATCACATAAACCACAAACAGCTTTACTATACTTCAAATTTTCTTTCTAAATTTACTGAAATGTACCCAAAAATTGAATTTAATTCATCACTATCTTTTATAAACCATAAAAATCACATTAAATTCATTATTTCTACAAAGATAATTGTATAAATGCAGCTGGGCCATGATTAAATTTGTTACACAAAAGAAAAACAATAAAATAGTATGCTGATGAGAAAAACAATGAATAAATCACTCATGGCCACTTACTTGAAGTTATGAAAACAATATACTTTTTCTATAATTAATCCAATACATTTCAATCACAAGCATTTTTCTTGCTCAAGTGATGTGAATGGGAAGGGGTGTTTCGAACAGATTCTGATGAAGATGGAATTGAAATTAAGCAAAGTGCATGGTCTCTGTGGATACTGAACAGGGGCAGTACCTCAGCTAGTACAAAATGGCAGGGTGCAGCTATTTTATCTTGCACCCTAAAGACAGGAATAAATTCATTAACCTATTTCTGTAGTGGAATATATGAGTTAATGTAACTGGTCTTGAATTTTATGGCACCAAAAGTTTGAAGGAGAAAAGACATCTCTAAAAAAAGTAATACAGTTGAAAATCTGATTGGTGTATCTGTGTATCCCCTTTTCTGCAATTTTCAGGCATTCAAGTGCCCTTAAAGGCTTTCTCTAACAGAACTGGCTTCACTTTAATAAATCCTTGCTGGAGGACTGAGAAGTATAATATGGTAGTGAACAAACTTTGGACAAAATTATTTTTACCACATATTTTTTTCATAATCAATCCTGAACACATTTCATTAACAAACACATTTTTCTTGCTCAAGGAATGTAAATTGGAGAGAGGTCTTAATAAAGTGTGGAATTAGTATTGGGGGGAACTGCATGGCCCCTTGGAATGTTGAAATGTGAAGGGGGTTTAACAGTCGGTGGTGTCACAATAACAGGTGGGTAACATGTTACAGAATAAGAGGGAGAGATAAGTAAGGATTGAACCTATTTAATCTGGTATAGATGTCTATATCCATCTGCTAGAAAGAGCATTATTATTATGTCTGTGTTCCCTTTATGGTTATTTGAAAACTAATGATATATATACTAATGAAAAGAGTCATTCAGTATCCTCATCAGGTTGACAATACACAAATGCTGCAGCCCTGAGCAAAGGTAAAGATGTAACAACTTGTGAATGTAGAAATGACAAATGACACTGTGAACTATGTGTTCCACCCACTAATTATCTTCCCTTTCCCCATGTCCACTAGTGTAAACAAAATTTATTAGGAAAATAGTACAGTTGATGAATTTAAATATTTATTCATTGTTACTGTCATAGATAAATTCTTCTTGACTGTAATTTAATGTGTAAGGCAGAGATAGCTGTGACTTTGAAAAGGTTTCCACAAACAGTAACAGTTATGAAGTATTCATTTGAGTGAATATAAAAGGCACTAAAGCAAAACCTTACATTTATCCTTTGATTTATCACTATAAACTAAACTCGGAAATTTCATTTTAAAGTACATATCACTATTGTATAACAACAATACTTGTCAGTTTGGAGGAGCAGGGTAATGGTTGGAGTGTAGGACTCCTGAGCTGGACTTCATAACGGTTGAGTCTCACCACATGTAAGAATCCCTTATGTAGACATTCTGCATTCCTAAACTCTCAGCGCAAGTAACAGTTTCAGAATCCAGGAAGCAGTCATGAGTCGGATTAATGTAACTTGCCAAATATTTGTTTCTCTGAGCTGAATAGTTTCCCAGCTAAAATTTACTAACAACTTCTTCAAAATATGTTTTAGGGAGAGACACTTTAACACTCAAACTTGACAGATATACATAATCAGTATCTTTGTCATTATCATAGAATATTCTGCACACCTTACATGAACAAATATTATCATAAAATGTCTTCCATTTTATCAATTATTTAAAAGTCATTAAAGTTATCAAAAAAACAGGTCTGTGAAGTCACAGAACTACAAAATTTCTATGTTAATAATTTATGTCAACCAGAATGTATAATCATAAACTAGTACATAAAATGTTCATTCTATATTCAAAAGAATATAACGGTTAATAATATTTCTGCACTTTTGTTCTTAACATTCTAATGATAATGAATTTGTAAAGTCAGTCAATCAGAACCAACAAAACTGGGTCAAGTTTTTTAAAACATTATAAATACAAAAAAAAATATATATATAGGCAATTCAATATTTATGTGGTTCTTGGCTAGCACAATTTAATACAACTGCAGATAAGTTTTCTTCTTAAGATGGAAGTACAATTCCTACTACACTGACCTGAACAATTAAAGGAGCACATATTGCTGATGGTATATTTTGTCCAGCATACCTAATATTTCAAGTATTTTATATCATACAGGTGTTGGGAACTCTTTGCCAGCTGGGGTTAATTGAAAATCAGGGAAAGCACAGAGATTAAGTGCATGTTTTTATTGAGCACCCTACATGACATAGCATGTATATTTCTGAAACCTGTCAAACTGAAGCTTTTCCTTCTCCTTCTGACTGAAATTACTCTTCTGACATTGATCCAAGGTGTCAAAGCAATTTAATAAAGCCATACTGAAATGGCTCGAGTGCTACAGATGACTGAGGATGATTTTATGTTACATGAGATCACAGCAGCTTTAGATGTTTCACAAAGTGTTGTTGCCACACTGTGGAACTGTTATCAGGCCACTGGAGAATTCACTAGAAGACCACGGGGAGGCAAACATCAAATTACAAATCCTCAACAGGATTTGCGCAACTGGCTACTGGCACCGAAACCATACCTTATCACCTCCATGAAGATGGTTTGAGAGCATAAGACCATTTATAGGTCCTATTCTAACTGCAGCACACCAGAGAGGTCATTTACAGTTGGCCCAGGAACATGTGGTTACTTGTGATTTGTGTTGTATGACAAGTTTGGTGGTGGCTCTGTAATTGTATGGGCAGGGATATCAGCTGACCTCTATGTGGTTGAAGGAGACAGTGTTACTGCACAAGGTACTGGGATGAAATTTTACAGTCAACAGTGAAACCATCTGCAGGTGCTGCAGGTGAAAAAATTTGTTTGTTTGGTTCAGGATAATGTACGGGCACACACAGCAAAGATCATTATGAACTTGTCTGATATCAAAGATATTGATGTCATACACTGGTCAACAAGATCTCCTGGGACCTTAATTCAATTGAGCATGTCATGTCTGGGACATACTTTCTAGATGACATTCATCTTGGTCAATGTCAAATGTTTGCTCCTTTAATTGTTTTTAATTGTATATTGAAATTTAGGAGGTATTTCACAACCTTTCCTTTTCTCTAAAGAATTCAGCATGCTACTATAGTATATTTAACCAGAGAAATTACATTAGATAATTTGACCAAAACATATACTTCCATCCATGTTCATAAATGAACCAATATATGCAAATGAAAGATGTTTATGTGTTAATTTTCATAACTTTTCTTTACAACATGTCCATAAATATCTTTGCACTAAGAAATAATTATAGACAAGGTAAATGGAAAATAACATTTCTCCTTCTTCATTTCAAATGTTCTTGTATGTGGTATTTCATTACAGGGAACAGAACAAGTTTCAAATCATATCAACATGTAGTGTCTAGTTTTCATAACAAATGCCATTTAGAGAAAATAATAAAACATAATTTTACAAATAACAAAATTTCAATACTTATTTTAGGAATGTTATTTACCATAAATAAAGTTTAACCACTTGACACAGGTAGATAAATTGAACATTTTATTAAAGGGAATGCAAGGATTTGCATTCTTTACCCCTTGCAAAGATTATGAAAAGATTTACCTGTTATTTTTTATGAATGGAGAAAATCTGAATGAAACCTGTCATTTAAATATATGGTATCTTCTTGTAATGGTAACAGCAAACATTATACACACTTAACCGCAGGGTATATAAGTAATGAGAATGGGTGAAAAAGAGGAAGCTACTTTAGATAAGACCATGACTAAAGATGTGTGGGAGGGGGTGCACTGAAAGTGAAGGGTCAGTCAAGGGAAGTAACAACTGTAAACTAATCCTACATGGACATCCTGAGACAATACTTGTAACCCATGGGTTACAGGAAGTTCAATCTCCAATTCCTGAATTCATTCCCTTATTTGTCCGATTTTGTCCACTAACATTACTTTTTGTGTTTTGAAAGGCATTAAGACATTGTACCACATAGAGCAACATTACACTAATAGTACATAAAAGAACCAGAAGTGTTCTAGGTCAACTAACACTTTCTGCATCTTGTGCAATTCAACTGGACCAACAATAAATAAACTCGCATTTTGTGTTTATGTGACAACTTTTGTATAATTATTCTTCCCTACTTGCCTATTAACTGTTCATTTGTAAAACTTAACATTTTTTATCCCTGAAAATGTTTGTAATGATTAAAATGTTGTAACTAACCAAACATAGTACTGAACAATGATTTTTTAAATTGTTACATTCAGGTGCAATTTTCATGAGGCCATACACAAACGTAACTTTAGCCACTTTTAATATGAACGTCCTTGCAAACCTATTCATATAATTCATAAAACTTATCTTTTTCTCACACTCTTGTTGAAAGAGTGTTCAAGTACAGTATACAATACCAAAAATTTTGGAAAGTTATGCGAGATCTCACACTGACCAGGTATTGATTTGCAATAACAAAACTACGATTAATGGAACAGAAACATATAAATTTAATCATGCGTTCATCTAAAAAACCTGGTTCGCGCATCAAATTAATTACTCAGTCCAATGCCGCAAATAATTACATTGATCAGCAATAATTCAGTTGGCGATTTTTGTAAGTTAAGCCAATTAAAATGGTCTCAAATAACATAGGTGTGCAAAAATTTGATACCATAAGCAAATATCTGTGAACAAAGTAATAAATCTTACAATTCAATCTACCGTGTAAATACCCAAATACCTGATATGTTGTCAAATTGTAAAATCATTAACGGCTGTTTACCTTATATATCGACAGGACAATCAATAGTGTACGATCATACAATAAGACAACTATCTCTGTATATTAAACCTTGATAGTGACTCTGTATAAGGACAGTTAATGCCCCATTTAAATGAGAAATCACAGGTCTGGTCAATATTGAAGTCAATGTATTATTGTTGTAACTTCACACCATACTGTTATATGCACCTTTGTTATTTTTCACCTTTTTACCTTCTCTTTTATACAAAAGTTAACTTTTAAGCTAAACATTGTAACTAAAAAGTATTTTGTAATGTTTGTAAATTATGAGATGACACAAACATAACTGACATTTTAAAACTCTTTTTCTGAATTCCAGCAGAGAATTCAAGCATTCATAAACAATAACAATAAAATCCTTTCCTGGGTCAAGTTGATACATGTAGAATACCCCTGTTTTCAGTTTATACTACAGATAAGATATAAAGTAGCAATGTTACCAATCAATGTCAAAATCAATAGAAAATTGAAGATTGTTATTTCTTTTTAATTCTGATTAGTATCATACCTGTAAATTCTTTTATCTGCCACTTATTCTTTGTGGGATCTGTTAAAGTCCAAAGACTGTTGTCATGGGGGGAAAGAAATTTTAGAAAAGCCAACAAATTTAATCAAATATACAAATATCCCCCTGCTTGCAAGTTCCCTCAGTAATACCCTTCAACACTTCAATACTTCCTTGGTGAGTGACAGTACTGAACCCCATATCCTCCTTTAAAATACTTGCTTTCTAAAGCAACAGCTGTTTAGGTCAGTAAACGTATAAACTTGAGTGTGAACCAAAAACCCTCAATATAAGTACTTTAAATATTATTAAAATAAACAAAATATTTACACCATTTTACGGATGTGCACATACAGTCATACTTACTCAAGATAGTATATTCGACCCTCGTCTGAAACAAGTTTTGCCTCCCAGCCCTCTGGTAGGGACGCATTCAGACACTTGAGCGTGTTCCTCTCCAAAAGTGACATCTCCTTTTGTCACCTGCACACCTGCTGTTCCATCAAACACAAATGCACACCCTCATGTCAACTCTAGTCCTCTTCACTTTATTCCCAAATAACAGAATTAATTCAATCACTTCAAAAAAACCTACAGAGTTCCAATTTCTTCCTGATGCTAAGTTTATGCTCAATATTAAGATCCCATGTCATCAGCTGTAGAAGACACCTCTTTCTTCAAGTTGTTTGTGTTGTATGTTCTACATCATGTTGGAATATTATTCCCTTAACCAGACTACAAAAGGCATCAGTGTAGGCCTGAAGTTAAAAAAGAATGAGATGTGATGTTACAATCTAATTACACATCTAGTTAATATAATCAAACTAATGGAAAAACATGTTGGCTAGCATTTCACTCAGAGAACCTGACAACTGATTCTACTGAACTTATGCCACTCTGGTTCTACCAGACACTGGATCTGTGACTATGTCATTACTATAGGTATTGATGCATTATTAATTGATTTCATGGATATAATCATCAGCTACTGTTTCATTAGTAAATGACTTAAAAGCCATGTTTTTAACTTCACCAACCAGTATTCACCGATGACAAAGATTCTTACTAACCTCCTGGGCTAACCTTTTTCTCAATTAGCTAGACATTTTCTCTTCTAATTAAGCAAAAGGACTGGAAGCATATATATTTCATTCCCACAGAGTAAAGCATTTATACAATTTTTCTTGTTGGTGAATATTTTTAAAAGGTCCTAATTAATGCCTTGAGACTTAACTGCGCTGAGAGAACAAGTAAACAAAAACCAATCAATGCATCGGCATTTCTTACAAAAACACAAATAAAAGATATTTATATAAAAAAAAAATATAAGTAAACATTTACTGGCTGGACACTGATCAATGACAGTGCCTTTAGACTCGGCAACTGGTCAGCCAGTCTTTAGAATGTTTTAGTACAAACATCTAAAACTTCCAGTATGATTTAGATTACAATGAGACAGATTATTTCCGGAATTTGTAACTCATCTGGAACTATCTTGAAATATTTTTTGGTTGCCTCGCATTCCTATTTAACATCTTTCACTAAAACGTTTTTACCTTTATATTTAAGATAATTATGAATGAAGTAACACGTTCTTTCAAAACTTACTCTTTTCTTCTCACTTTCCAAATTTTCATTTGTTGTTTTTCCTTTCCTTTTTTAATACTTCGTTTAAAAGAATCCAACACTCTTAACATTAAAAATTTTCACATTTTGCAGTAAGGTTGTAACTACACAGCAAAAATCCCCCAAATCAGTCTATAATCACGTTTTCCAGAACTGACTGTTAGGTCTTTTGTCTTAATTTGGAAGAGAATCATCACAGCACCTTGACAGATTGTCAGCTCTAACAAACTTCCTATTCTTGGATACAGCTTTTTTGTAACAAATTAACTTCAATCAATATTATGTTGACTCCATCAAATGTTTTTTCCCCTTTCCAGGAAAGTAAAACCAAACTCTTGTGACATAGTTTCTTTTACTCAAAAAAATGAGAATATAAGAATAGCCAAATAAATGGAAAAATTCTATCCTCTAATGTAAACCTCTTTGTTCCAAAGGCTGCACAGATGAAATAACATAGTTACATCCCTGATTTGATTCAATGTTTCCTGAAATGCAGTAAGAAAGACCAGCTTTCCTAGAAATGGCAAGTACTTGGTTCAGTTTTCCTAGGAATGACAAGTACCCAGGGTTCAGTTAAATATCCAGGGTTCAGTTTCCTCTAAGGAATGCCAAGTACATATACCCAGGATTCAGTTTCCTAGGAATTGCAAAACCACTGGGTTCAGTTTCCTAGGAATGCCAAGTACCCAGGGTTCAGTTTCCTAGAAATGACAAGTACCACGGGTTCAGTTTCCTAGGAATGCCAAGTACCCAGGATTCAGTTTCCTAGGAATGGCAAGTACCATGGGTTCAGTTTCCTAGGAATGCCAAGTACCCAGGATTCAGTTTCCTAGGAATGGCAAGTACCAAGGGTTCAGTTTCCTAGGAATGACAAGACCCGAGGATTCAGTTTCCTAGGAATGGCAAGTACCAAGGGTTCAGTTTCCTAGGAATGACAAGTACCTAAGTGCTCAGAGTCTCAATAACTCAGTCATTAGTTATGCTTGGACAAGTTTTAACCCCAACCGAAGTGTGAGTTGTGTGCTTCGACACTGGACGTTAAACCTGAAGAGGATAATTATATCAACCCAGTTATAAAGAGGTAGTCAAACCATCTAGTATGAATAAGAAACTGATTCTAATTATGAGTGCTGTTTCATGAACAATTTGTCCATGCTAAGAAAACCTGTATCATGATCAAGCTGACATAACAAATTAGCAGAAAGAACTTTAACTTATGGATGGAGGCTTACCTGATCCCAATCACTATTACCTGTAATAAATGTCTGAAGCAAACTTTTCAATTATTTGAATATATCCGACTTGAGGATCTTAAAATGTTAGATATTTTGGCATCGACAGCCTTTTTATCTTTTTGTAAGAAAACCCATTTGCAACTGACAGAAGAAAAGATAACTCTTATTATTTCCTAAAGAAACAGAAATCTACGCCGTAAATCACTTTAAAACAGAAAGTTTTTTCTCTCCATTTCTATCACCATAACTCATTCAGATACAGAAAGCAATGATGCTGATGAAATATAACCTAGAGGAGTTTCAGAGAAAATGTCAAACAAATAAATCTTGTGTATATTAAAACATGACAACGTGCCAGAGAAAACCTAAGACATTTATATTTTCTTAAACAACTTAACACTTTTAAATACAGTGCAGTTTTACATACAAAAGAGTTTCATGTGAGGAAATGAAAAAATCCTTAATAAATTTCAAATACCTTTCTTGAATCAACTACCTGGAAGTTAAACTTAGTTTTAAACTATTTCACATCAGCTTTATAGTGAATATTAATATTGAACTTTTGTTATAATTAGTTTTATAACCACTTTTGAAACTCAAGTGATAGTAAAATCTGTTCTAAGTGTAGGAAATACTGGTAATATGAATCACAATTTTATGAAAGTCTCCTGAGTTCTAAGATAAAAATATTTTTTCAACCAGGAACTAATGATTTTTTTTTAATGTTAAGGTTTATAATTTTTTCGTTCTAACAAAAAAACAACAACATACAAACAGAATTCATCACCTAAATTTAAGTAAAACATTCTGGATGAAAACAATAAAGTATTATACAACTTCAGCTTATCAGATGCCAGGATCATAGTAGTGGTTGTTTAGAGATAAAAACATATAAATCATCAGAATACAAGCTGTGAATGTGATTGACATCACTGCCTACAAAATAAAACAGTGCCTGGTATATTAAAACAGTGCCTGGTATTTCGCTATCAATATCTTCTGTGTTTATAATGTTTGAAAAATTAATCTACATACACACCTACAAAGTAGTATATAAATCTATCTATACTATGCTTATCTCTATCATTCTGTACCATTTTTATTTTTCATTTAAAATTCATTCTTACAAATATATCTAAAGATTAATTTTATCGAAAAGTTGGACATGCTCTTACAATGCCATCTATTCTCAGAAGATTATCAATCTAAATAAGCTAAAATTTGGTGGGGTAAAAATAAACCTAAGACTGTCCTATAAGATAACTGAAATGTGATTCAAGTATCTAGATGACTCATGAACTAATCTACTGTTGAATCATTTTGTAAGCATCCTGTAACCCTTGATAACTGATTCTTTTACTGGTCTTAATGGAACAAAGGATATCATTGTTAAACTGATGGGAAAGCCCTGATATGTACAGAGTCTTGCTGATAAGCCACATTGGGTCTTTATCATCATAAACTCATACTTCTTATATAATTAACTGTAATGAAAATTTTAATATACTAATATGCAACCTTTCTGACTCTGACCAAAGTCTTTTTTTTTTAAAACAAAACATGCATTCGTTCTGCAAAATTTCCTTCAATAGTATGTAAGTTATAGAGATTGGAGTAATACGGTATTTATATTTTGCTCCTGGAAAGTTCAGTACCAGACCCCTTTCTTCTCAAACAAACTGCCAACTTTTTCAAATAAAGCCAGGCAGGCAGTGCAGCTCAAACCCATATAACAGAAATGAAAAAGGGCTACACTGGTATCTAGCACATGTAAGATTCACCACTCAAGAGTGTTAACTGGCATTCAGCCTTTTCAAATAATGCTATTGTTACCTGTGAATGTATTTTCCTAAATGTAAAAAAGCAACTATACTTTAGACTTTACAAGATATACATTCAGAATCAGAAATCATACCAGCTGAAACTACATTTTTCACAAGATAATACTACTTGACTGACAAAACAAATACAAGCATTATCATGTCTTTTCTGGTACTTCTTTCTTTTTCACCTAGATAACAGACAAGCGGATATGTTGCTTTTAGACACACTAAAGATGGAACTATAATCACACTATAAATGTGGTGTAAAATCTGAATACATTTCAAGTTCCGGATGCCATTAAACCATTCTTCTTACTGAACATGCAAAGAGTAAAATTTATCACAATCTGAGGCTTCCAGTACAAGAAAAGAGGATTTCTGAAAGAATAACTTTCTAGCCTAAGTGGTTATAATGGTGATCCTGACACTAATTAGGTTTGTATTTCACTATTTGAAGCCTGATAATTTTGTTAGTACACTTACTGCAAGTGTTCAGTGCAAAATCTCCTTTACCATAAAGAATACTTCATTTTCACTCAATTTTATAACCGCAGTGCTTGTGAATTTCCAGCAGGTATCTCTCTATTTTAATAATAGTACACTTAATAATAAACAGCGCATGCATTACTACCAAAGTGAAAATAGCAACAATAAATATACTGTAGTTCATTTCAATTTCACCCAAGATAAAACATGTGAGGTAACCGACAAAGACATTTTTTCTTCAGGCAATTATCTATAGCTGTAAGATACAGATACTGTTGTTCATGCAAGTCTACAACAAGAACCCCTTCTGAACAGGTGCAACTAAGTTTCACCACTCTAAAAAACAAAGGTGTGAACAATTTCTGGAAATTCATGATTAAGCTTTCTAAATAGATCATGAAATTCGAAAAATAAATATTTCTTACTGAAATAAGTTTCGTCTTCTTAGTATTTGCTACATTCTTGGTGATTTCATTCAAAATAAAAGTCGAAAAAGTTTTGTCAACATTATCCCTCTTCTTGACAGTTCTCTACACATGTTTTTGACGTATCCGTCACGTGATACACAAAATCAAAATGGAGTCGTAGGAACAAGTGCTCCACTAATTAGATGATTATTTTGTTCTTTTCGTAGATTCTGTTGGTCTAATTGCGACTGAGACTTTCAGAAAGAAGGATTTTATGAAATTGAACTGATTCTTAACTTGTCAATACAGCTTCATTCCGCCATCCCCTTACTATTGGCGGTTTTAAAAGAAAATTGAAGGCAGAAATACTACTGTTGATATTTTGGCGTGACTCATCCCAAAATAAGAATGTCAGACCAGTCCGGTGATATGTACAACGTCCCATTATCAAGTGATAGCGATGCAGGTACTATATTTTAATGTAACAAAGTTTTCCTCAAATCATTGGTACAAATATGTGTAATAAATTTGTCATGACATGAAAAGACATAATTAAGTATTCTGACATATTTAGTTTTGTGTCAGAATGTCTTTATAAGGTTGGAGGAAATATTGACCCATACAAAAAGTTTCACATTATCTAGACTCGCGTACAATTAGTTGGACAACTGTGGTTTTGTGAAACAAATGCCTTTTCCTGTTGTTATTTGTTTCAGTTTTTTTAGTACCGCATAACAGTTAACACACAGTTTTTAACCAGAATAGTGATTTTTGATCAACTTGTTTTATATTTACTTCATTTAAACTTGTTGAAGGATTTGAAACCTTAAAAAAATTGTCACATGAACTTTGAAAACTTACTTGTAGAAGTCAAGACTGTGAACTGTACTTAACAAAATATGTAATGATTGTTATTAAAATATTTATAATTTGAAAGATCATAGAAGGAATACAAGACATCAAATGTAAAGGTTACCTATGGTGTGTATTTAAAACAAGGAATTCTTGTTTATTATAGAATATTATTTCCTGTTTAGCGGAACCTTAAAACTTAATTATGTTAAAAATGCTACCTCTAAAACTACAAATAACTGTAACTTTTAATTCTAAGATCAATGGTTCTTTAAAAATACAAAAACAATCATTATTGAGTTACTAATAAACAAGAGTATAAAATGGCAAAAGAAAATGTGCTTACTGTCATTAGGCTTAAAATAATTTGTTTTTCTAGGTGAACTGTCAGTTGAGAGGCACTACATACACCAACCCAACTGATCCACAGAATAATATGGTCACTTCAAGTAGTAAGTATTGTACAAATTGTATTCACATCCACTATAGTTGTGAAAGGCAGTCTAATAAATAAAGTCTTGAATAACTCTGTTCTTTATTTTAACATGTGGTCTGAAATTTTATTGTGTTTAAAATTATTAGTAGAGGCATTGACCATACGTTTGTGCAAAGAGTTGAATATGATATTGACAAGCTTATAATACACTTCAGCTGTAAGTTTTGAACTCTGCTTTTGGTGATAACTTGTCAAGTCTTGACATGGTGAAGAACACTCCTGTTTAAAAGCTTCATGCTGGTTAAGTCAATGGCTTAACCCTTAACCTGCTGGAACCGAAAGTGATTGGCCTTTGCCACCAGTATAGAGCCAGGCCAGCCTGCACATCCGTGCAGTCTGACCAGGCTCTATACTGTTGGTAGCTCCATTTTTGTATTTTGATGTTGAAATCCCTTAAACTTTGAATGGACTGTTCCAAATTCAAAGCTGGGCAAATCTGTTACAAAATTTCAGCATGTTCAGGGTTAATAAATAAAGTATAAATTCAGTCTTTTCTTAAAATCTCTTTATGCTTACTTGGATGTGGTGACCCATGTCAATTGTTTATTTGTACAACCAGGAACAAATAAAATCATTTAGATTTCATATTTGTTTTATGTAGGTATTCTACAATTCTAAGTTTTAGCTTGCAGGCATAGACTCAAATGATACATTACTTATAGGTTAATTTATCACCTTTATATACAGGTGTGGATTCAGATCTAAATGGAGATGAGGAAGAGGAGAAACAGAGATTAATCACTCAAGTGTTGGAACTACAGAACACTCTAGATGGTAAATATACGGTACTGATAGGAATCATTGATTAAGACCTATGGCTGTCTTCAGAAATATCGAAGATACCTAAAGAGTTGGATTCTAATTCTTTTTATCTCTTTGAACTGTGGTTTAGATAATTTTCTGACTGCCTAGGGGCTTGCAGTCATGTCATGTTAATATATGAGAACTTTGGTTTGCTTGTTTCTTACGCCTAAATTAAAATTGTGTTTGTTTCCCCTCCCGCTACCTACCCACAAAAATCATAGCTACCCAAAAAATTTATTGCAAAACAAAAATTTTTTTTTATTGCACATGGAAGCAAGGTATGTCAATGAGAATTACATCTTTTTATTTTACTCTTATTTTTGCATTGTAAATATACCAATTGGGATCATGTATACATTGAATAAAACTTTGAAACTTTGGTTCTGAACTTTGAACAGATGCTAAGCACTCACAATTTCTGTTTCTTTGAAATCCATATAATTCAGATGTATAAATTATATAATAAAAAAACAATATTTTAGATTTAAAAAAGGATTTTACTTAACTGCCTACCCTACCCAAACTGGCATGGGTCGCAGGAGTTGAAACAAACAATATTTTATTTTAGGCCTTATCAAACCAAAATTAAAACAATATCTAAAGGGCTTTAAACAGGTCAAACAAATTATTATGAGAGAAAAGAGAAACAAAGACCCATTTGTAGCAAGGTTGTTGCACTAATGTGTATATTAAAGCCACAGCTATGAAAGGGAATCATTTATTTTTCAGACTTGTCAAGCAGAGTTGACACAGTGAAGGAGGAAAATTTGAAACTGAAATCAGAAAACCAAGTCCTTGGCCAGTATATAGAGAACTTGATGGCTGCAAGCAGTGTGTTCCAATCTACTTCACCTAAGTCTAAAAAGAAGTAAGATTTTTAATCTGCATTGAACTTAAAGTTTGAAGATTTAAGGAATAAATTTAATGACGTATAGTAATGTAATAGTGGCCAGGTTCAATTTGTAAAATAGCCGTGGGTGATCTAAGGTTTTAAAAGACTCAGGGAAATTCATGAAACCCAATGTAATACTCGGTTTGTGCTTACAATACCTGTATTATAATAAGATACTTTAATTAATTTTAATTTTACAAAACTTATACAAAAAGATAAGGTTCATTATAATGGAAGAGTGCTATTTGCTTCTTTATTTAACAGCACTTAGAACTAATGAATTCATCAGTTGTAATATGAACCCTTATATTATTTTTTAGTTGGGTGATGTTTTGAAGCAATTTGTAAGTTGATAACAAGTTCAGTAATACTTGCAGAAATGGACAGAGTCCAGACTATGTCTTGTTGATACTGACCTAAATGGACAGAGTCCAGACTATGTCTTGTTAATGAATGGTCAGAGTCCAGACTAAGTCTTGTTGATATTGACCTGAATGGACAGAGTCCAGACAAAGTCTTGTTGATACTGGTCTGAATGGACAGAGTCCAGTCTAAATCTTGTTGATTGTGACCGGAATGGACAGAGTCCAGACTAAATCTTGTTGATACTGGTCTGAATAGACAGAGTTCAAACTAAGTCTTGTTGATTCTGACCTGAATGGACAGAGTCCAGACTAAGTCTTGTTGATACTGTTCTGAATGGACAGAGTCCAAACTAAATCTTGTTGATTCTGACCTGAATGGACAGAGTCCAGACTAAATCTTGTTGATACTGACCTGAATGGACAGAGTCCAGACTAAGTCTTGTTGAATGATACTGACCTGAATGGTCAGAGTCCAGACTAAATCTTGTTGATACTGACCTGAATGGTCAGAATCCAGACTAAATCTTGTTGATACTGACCTGAATCATCAGAGTCCAGACTAAGTCTTATTGATACTGACCTGAATGGTCAGAGTCCAGACTAAATCTTGTTGATACTGACCTGAATGGTCAGAGTCCAGACTAAGTCTTGTTGAATGATACTGACCTGAATCATCAGAGTCCAGACTAAATCTTGTTGATACTGACCTGAATCATCAGAGTCCAGACTAAGTCTTATTGATACTGACCTGAATGGTCAGAGTCCAGACTAAATCTTGTTGATACTGACCTGAATGGTCAGAGTCCAGACTAAATCTTGTTGATACTGACCTGAATCATCAGAGTCCAGACTAAGTCTTATTGATACTGACCTGAATGGTCATAATACTGACCTGAATGGTCAGTACCTCATCTGATTCAAATCTACAATTTTACAGAATTTATAAAAGTCTGTTTGTGTTGGAAATATTTGCTGGTTAAGTATTTGATATTCTATGCTGCTGTTGGGTAAAACCTTACAATGTAGTTTATTAATCAAACTAAATTGTTTATGTATTATCAGCCAGTCATTATCGTTTTGCAAAAGAATTGAGTGTCGTCAGTACTAAAACTCACAGGTTATCTTCTGATATATTTTTCCCAATTGATGGGGGTATTTGTAACACATTTAGATCTTTTGAAAAATGTTCGTATAATTTGGTTCATATGTCCATTATGTTTCTGTACTGTCATAGGTCAAGGTCACACCTTAAGGTAAATGTCTTTTTGAGTATGTTATAATGTTCTATATTATACTGTCAGATATAAAAATGTGCTCAAAGTGCAAGAAGTTATAACTAAAATTTTTAAAGGTGAAAAAATGGGTGTAAGGGACGTAACTAGACAAAAGTTTGTTCAAATATCTTCAGGACTGGTTCTTTAGTGAAATTTGGATCAATCTGATTGAAATGAGCTACAGATTCACTCTCCACTAGGAGATCAGGTATTTCAGTCAGATTGAATATCTGATTTGCTTTGAACACAAGACTATATCTTTTGTATTTAATGCATTAATGGGGATAAATTGTCATCAAACTGCTTGTACTTCATAAAGATTGTTTGGAATTGTCTGTCATTTATAATATGTCTCTGTTTTATTTTCTAGGTCTAGTAAGAAAAAGGAGAAGTGAAGAGTTTATTTGTGCCAGTAATTGGACCAAGTGCAATAAATGTATTGTATTCTGTTCGATAACTCCAGTTTCAGTGACTTTAGTTGTTGTTATTCTCAGTGAAGGTTTTTGTTCACATTCTGCCTGCCAGATCTGAAATGAACCGTTATTTAAATACATCAAATCATGCAAGACATTAATGGCTTTACTTTTTAACTTGAATTTTATCCATATTCATTTTTAAGTTATGTAGCTTTAAGAGAAATATGCTGTTCTGTATGCATAGAGGAAGCTGTGTTATTACAGGTGATATAAGCAAGGAAGGGTTGTATTCTGGAGAAGACTCCAGTGACTATGCATCACCGTATATTATGTATGAATGTCAGAGTGTGGTTACTGAAATAGATTGATCACTGAATTCTTGTCTTATTTGATTGACAGACTGGTGTATTTGTGCATTATTACGGGTTTAGTTGTTCAGTATTTCTTCAGATTTAATGAAAAATTTCATGAAAATAATTATAGAAATAATAAAGCTATCCTATACAAACAGAAAACATGTATCTATAAGTTATGTAACAATTGTATTTAATTGTCTGAATCTTTTAACCTGTTGTAGTTAGTCATGGTTTTGTTATAATACATGTTTTACATTTTTTGTATGTCTCTTTTCTCCTTGCTTTGAAATATTTACAGTAGGGTTACATCATTATCCTGGTTTCAGATCAGTGTCTAAGACATATCTCCTTGTGAATTGTTGAACCTAGAAGTTTTATTTTTCAGGTTTGTGTGTTATCAGATTTTCAAAGCTTTACAGTAGTACAAGAAAAGATGTTTATCAGTGTTTCTTCCGCCATTAATATTCATGCACATGCACTTTTTTTTTTACTGCAAAATTATGTATATAATTACATAAGATAGAAAATTGTTGAGATTTTTTTATGTATATTCACTGTAGCTTGATTGTTTAAAGCTTTTTTTTATATTGAAAGTTTTTTTTCTTTTGTCATACGCTTACTGTAAAACTGGAAATAAAATATAAAACTCATCAAGTCTCTAGTTGTTGTGAGATTATATAGGGGTTAGTAGTCAGTGACCCTGAAAAAGTGTACACTAAACAAAACCATCATTTCTGATCTTAACATTGAGACTTATTTTTTAGCTCACTTGGCACAAAGTGCCAGAGTGAGCTTTTGTCATACCGAAATGTCCAGTGTGCGTCGTGAGGCGTCAATAATTTCATTCAAACATCTCCTCTGAAACCACTGGGCCAAATTCAATGAAACTTGCATGGGATGTTCCTTGCATGAAGCTCTTCCAAAGTTGTTCAAAGAATTCAATTCCATGCAGAACTCTAGTTGCTATGGCAACTTAAAGCAAAAACTTTGAAAATCTGCTTGTCTGAAACCACAAGGCCTGGCGCTTAGATATTTGGTATGTAGCATCATCTAGTGAACCTCTACCAAGATTGTTCAAATGATGACCCTGGGGTCAGAACTTGCCCCGCCCTGGGGGTCACTTGATTTACATAGAGTTATAAAACTTTAAAAATCTTCTTGTCAGAAACCACAAGGCATGGAGCTTAGGGTATTTGGTGTTCAGCATTGTCTAGTAGATCTCTACCAAGGTTGTTCAAATCTTGGCCCCTGGGTCAAAATTGGCTCCGCCCAAGGGGTCACGTTTTACATAGAGTTATAGAGTAAATTCTTTAAAAATCTTGTTGTTAGAAACTGCAAGGCCTGGAGCTTAGATATTTGGTATGTGGCATCATCTAGTGGACCTCTACAAAGATTGTTCAAATTATGACGCTGGGGTCAGAACTGACCCCGCCCAGGGCTTACTTGATTTACATAGAGTTATATAGGGAAAACTTTAAAAATCTTAATGTAAGAAACTACAAGGCATGGAGCTTAGATATTTGGTGTTGAGCATTGTCTAGTAGACCTCTACCAAGATTGTTTAGATCACGGCCCCTGGGTCAAAACTGGCCCCACCCAAGGGGTCACATGTTTTACATAGAGTTATATAGCAAAAAACTTAAAAAAGCTTCTTGTCACAAACTGTAAGGCCTGGAGCTTAGATATTTGGTAGTATGCACTGTGACTACAGTCGGGTCATCCCAACCGCCCCCCCTCCCCCCCCCTAAATTTTTTTCTCATTTTTTAAGTTTTTCGCTATGGCAATAAAATTTGGACCATTTGTACAGTTTTTCAAGATGATTTTCAAAAACATTATTCCTTGACCTATATTTTTGACCTACTGACCTACTTTTTTGTTTTTTAGCTACAGCAATGAAATTCGAACCATGTGCACAGTTTTTCTTTACGATTTCAAAAATGTCATCGCATGACCTACATTTTTGACCTACTGTTTGTTTTTGGAGCTATGGCAATGAAATTTGGACCATGTGTACAGTTTTTTGTTACGATTTCAAGAACGTCATAGCATGACCTATATTTTTGACCTTCTGACCTACTTTTTTGTTTTAAAGCTACGGCAATGAAATTTGGACTGTGTGTACAGCTTTTTGTTCTGATTTCAAAAATGTCATCTCATGACCTATATTTTGACCTACTGACCTACTTTTTGTTTTTGAAGCTATGGCAATGAAATTGCATCGGTCCATTTCTGTTGAATAGTTATTATATAAAGTCGAGAAAGACTATTGCTTGATTGGTCTTCTTAGAGGAATTTGATTTATGTCCAAAGATTAAGAAGACAGATAACTTTGCTTGACCAGTCTGTTTTAAGGTATTTGCTTTATGTGCAAAGATTTAGAAGTATTAAAAGAGAGTCTAAATCATTTGCTTTACACCCCAAGGTTTCTGTGTGAAGGAAGTTTGTTTGAACTTTAATCATTTTTTTATATCCATTATACAGTTGTCAGGTCATCACTTCATGACTAAGATTTCTTAATGACAAACTTAATGACAGATTTTCAACAAGCTAATGAGCTTCTGGATAACCTGCCCACTTAACAAATTTAATCTAAGAAAGACAATTATTTCTTCATCATTTATTTAATAGCAACATGTCCAATAAACATGCACATTTACTGAGTATAAACGAAAGAAGTTACAAACAGCATAGATGTTTTTGTAATGTACAATTTCAATTCAAATTATGTTTTTCTAATCATTCCCTTGCAATAAACAACTATCTGCAGCCATATTTTTAGAGAAGAATTTTTTCTTCTCTAGTAGGCTGGTGCATTTCGTCAATATATATAGACTACATTTAACTTACAAACTTCCGCAACAATAAAGCATGAATGCCATATACTTGAACACAAGAATCTGGCAGCTGATTACCAGTTTTTGTAACAAGGTAATATATACATGTAGTTATTACCAATTAGTCAACTGGTTTTTATTTTTACAGCTATCTATGCAGAATGTATATATATGCATACTTACAACAACTTTTTATTGTTCTGAGGCTGCTCTTTATAAAGCCTTTCACCCGGTTTTATTCTTAAGCTTGTTGAATATGCATAGATGCTGCAAGATTTTCATACAACAATTTCACACGGATTACCCTATAATTTGTGAAAGAGCAACTGAATGTACAAATACACAGTCACAAAACACAGAAATTTACACAAACGCCTTGAGTAAAACAAACTCTGCAACCATACCCTTTCGTGTAATCAAACCAGCCATAACAATGTGCCAAACAACATCAATCTGATAATCTTTTAGCTTACATCTCTAAAACTTTCTTACACAACAATTTAATCAAACTATTATCAGGAAAACATGACTGAGCCAACATGTACTACACCAGCTTATTAATAGAATTCAAATGGTCATCAATGCGCATAAACTATTACCTTAATAAAGGGAGCGATTTCACAAAACTGTAAAATAAACCTATTACACCGATCACATTTTACTATCTTGCAACACCTTGAAAGCCTCCCTAAGGAAGAGGTAACCTAAAAATCTTGTATATAAATAATATAGCACTTGCATTGCAGGAACGACTGTGACTTGAAAATCTTGACTATGCAGTAGCTCAAAGATAAGCGAAGTTTGGTGCTTACAAGTACACTTGTTTGATTTGCTCAAGAATTCAAATTAAGTTTAATAAATATGCAAATAATCGAAAACAATTTGCAATGGTCTTTTAGTTCACTGTATTATCTACTTACTAAGAAAATTCGGAGTGAACAAAAAAAGAAACCTCTATGAGAAATATCCACCTATCACTTCTATAAACTTGTGACTTGGTCTCACAATTTCATACCCGATTTTTTTGGTCAGAAACTATAAAAGTTGTCAAGTCTTATTCTGGGTAGCTTATCTTGCACATATAATGTATATGCTAACTAAATATGTCAAACAGATAGTAGGTTGTATTTTACTTGTAATCTCTTCCTATTTTGACCTAAACACTTGAAGCAATTACAAAATTCATGAATTTTACAACTGGTTGACCAAATTGCTCTTTGGCAATTTTTATTCTGAAGTCTTGATGTAAGAGCAATAGCAAAGAATGGTCCATGTAAAAATTGTTCTCTTGAGAAGAAGTCAGAAAATATCTGAATACTCTACATAATTTTTCAGTATCAGCATGAACAAACAGTAAGCAACTGCTAAAACATACATATAAAACACTGGAATTACATGTACATAAATAAGTAATTTCTAAATATGTAAGTCTTCATTAATCAACGTCCATCTCTGCTGGGCCATTTGAACTTGTTCCTGATTTGCCATCACCCGCAGCTTTTGGTGTTTCTTCTTTCTTTTCTTCATTCTTCTCTCCATTATTTTCATTCTTTCCATCTTTCTTGTCATCTTTTGGTGGATCTTCCTTCGGCTTGGGTTTTGGTTTGTTGATAATTGGATTACAAGTACTTTCTAAACTCTGCAACCAAAATTGTAAATAAACTTGAGTAAAAGATAAACATTCTTATTCAACATTTTTGTAAAAAAGAAATATACAGTATCCCACATAATCAAAATATATCAAGTACTCTTGGCAGGCATGTTCTCACATTTAATGTAAAGCTTTAGTGTTTAAGTTCTGAGAAAAAAAAATTTTTAACTGCCTATTAATTGAACAACTGGACCATAAGGCCCTAAAGCGCTCAACTGAAAACAACTGTAATAGTGACAAAAGGGACAAAATTTGAACAAACTTGGTGAGGTCTGCTAGATAATGCTGCACATCAAATTTAAATGTTTCACCCTTACCATTTCTGACAAAGAAAATTGCATGAGTCAATATAAAACATCTGAACCCCTGAAGCCAAAACTGTCGCCACAGGCAAAATTTTTACAGCTTTTGTAGGGGTCTACTAGATAATGCTTCAGGTCAAATTTCAGAATTCTAGGCCTTGTGGTTTCAAAGAAGAAGATTTTCTTAGATTTTTCTCTAAATTTTAATGTAAAACATGTAACCCCTTGGGAAGGGGAAATAATGACCCCAAGAGACATTATTTAAACAAACATGGTAGAGGTTTACTAGACAATGTTACATACCAAATTTCAGACTTCACAATTCACAATGGACACAGGGCAATCACAAAAACTCACCTCATAGTTTTATTTTACAGAATTAAACAAACTGTGTGCTGGTTAACTTTGTCTATTGGACTTAAATTTGATTTTTTTAGTTTGCATATTTTCTTTTCTTTTTCTTTTAACAAAAATAAGCTTAAACAGAACTGGATTTTGTAACTTTCCTTATCTACACATAAATGCACTTTTTATTTGGCCTTTTAAAATTGAACTTGAACACATACATACCTGCTTGGTTTGACGTATCTGTGAGACTAACACAGACGGATTTTCGTATTTTTTCAATTTGTTCTGTGCATTCACTTGTTTATCAAACCATTCTTGTTTTTCAGTCAAACATTTTTTCACTTTGTCAATGTCTGCCTTTTCAAGATGGCTGTATTTCTCATCCTTCGCTTCAACCTGATCCAGAAATTTCCTTAAGTGTTGCAATGCGCCTCCTAGCTCGTTAAAAGCTTCAGGTCTTTCCAAAGACTCCTTGTATCTGTTGGCTATTGGATCACCAGATTTCTAGAATATTGAGACATCAAATTATTATTTACTGTGGTATAAAGAGATTTATTTTTAATTTATTATAGGAAATTCCTTCAAATAAATTTATTCCAAAAGAAATTAATTATTTAAGAAATGAAGAAAAACTTTATAGAAACATGAAGATAAATCATTATTTATTTTACCAACTTTGAATGCAAATAGGAGTCTACCCTGACATTTCTTCATTTAAATATCAGTATCAGAGTCATTTCAGTGTTCTCAATGTGACACTATTTTCTTAACCAGGTTCTGATTTTAATGTTAATTTGAAAAACACTAATTCTTTAAGAAATTGGAATCATTTTTTTAATGATACCATCATACTTAACAGAAAACTAAATTATTTTCAAGATCAGAGTCTGCCCTGATGTATTTTCTTCACATCATTATCAGGTATCAGAATCATCATTTCTAACTGAAACACAGCTTGAAGAACAGACTAAAGCCTTTACATTTCAAAGCTAATACTATTTTCATATCACAGGAAACCATATCATTTTACAGATCAATGTCTGCTCTCATATATTTCCTTCAAGTCAATACCAGATACCAGAATCATCACTTCATAGGAGATAAAGAAAATAGACCTAATTTCTTTCATTTTTCAAGTAATACTTATAGCATGAATTTGTTCATAGTAATTTATACACATAAGGAGACCATAATATGGCATATGCTGTGTACAGTAGTCACATTTACAAGAAACACAGCTGTAAATATCTTATACCATAGTTTAAATCTTGTCTAAATGTCAGGAGACTGTGTAAGAACTGACAAAATGACATGATGTACCTGCATATTATATTTGAAATAGTCAGAGAAAAAAGGTAAATGTTGCTCACAATGGTGTAAGTAAATAACCAATATCACAGTAAAAGTTCATAAAACCATACTCCTCAAAATACAGATCAAAGTAGGCCTTTCATTTTCCACATAAAAATAAGATTTAAAATTTTTCACAATAAAAACCTTGCTTAAAAAATCCAGATCCCCTTTATTCCCTTTAGTCAGTACAAGATATCACTTATAAATGCATGGCATCACCTTGAATTCACTTAAATAATCATACCTATCTATATGGCCTAACAATCATCTGAGAAGTGATGTCTCCTGAAATACAGATCAGAGTCTGCCCTGATATATTTTCTTCACATCAATATCAGATATCAGAATCATCACTTCTGCATACTCAAGTTCACTGAGTTACAGGAAAGGGAGATCATATCCTTCATTTCCCAAATAAATATCTAACATCACAGCAGAATCCATAGGAATCATATTGCTTACAATACAGATAATATAATTTCTTCATTTTCTATCAGATATCAGAATCATCACTTTTGTCTAAAAATTGGTACTATTAATGAAAAATCTAAATTTCTAAGCTGAGCATTAAGCAAAATGGAAACAGGTCTTCATTACAGATCAGAGTCTGCCCTGATATATTTTCTTCAAGTCAGTATCAGATATCAGAATCATCACTTCTGCACATCAGGTTCACTGAGTAACAGGAAAGGGAGATCATATCCTTCATTTCCAACTAAATATCTGACATCACAGCATAATCCACAAAAATCATATTGCTTACAATACAAAATCAGAGTCTGCCCTGATATATTTTCTTCATTTTCTATCAGATATCAGAATCATCACTTTTGCCTAAATATTGGTACTATTAATGACAAATCTAACTTTCATAGCTGAGGTTATGCAGATTGAAAACAGGTCTTTCAATAAGATCAGAGTCTGCCCTGATATATTTTCTTCAAGTCAATATCAGATATCAGAATCATCACTTCTGCCTATCAGGTTCAGTTAGTTACAGAAAACAGACAACTTCCTTAACTTCCAACTAAATATCTGACATCACAGCATAATCCACAGAAATCATATTCATTACAATACAATCAGAGTCTGCCCTGATATATTTTCTTCATTTTCTATCAGATATCAGAATCATCACTTTTGCCTTAATACTGGTTCTACTAATTTCAAATCTAAATTTCATAACCAAGCATTATGCAAACTGAAAACAGGTCTTTCAATACAGATCAGAGTCTGCCCTGATATATTTTCTTCAAGTCATTATCAGATATCAGAATCATCACTTCTGCATATCAGGTTCACTGAGTTACAGGAAAGGGAGACAAACTCCTTCATTTCCAACTAAATATCTGACATCACAGCAAAATCTACAGAAATCATATTGCTTACAATACAATCAGAGTCTGCCCTGAAATATTTTCTCCATTTTCTATCAGATATCAGAATCATTGCTTTTGTCTTAAAACAGAGCCACTAAATATTAGAATTCTAAATTCCATAGCAAAGCAATATGTCAAATGAAAATAGATCTATACAGATAATAATCTGTTCTTTGACAACTTGACCAACAGTAACATTTCTTTAACTGAAAATACTGACCAATAACACATTTCTTAAAGTCAATATCAATTATCATATAATAAGTCATCACACTGTCTTGTAAACTACTTGCATATGAATCTCCATACATCTCAATAAGGTATGACAATCATTTGAAAGGTATTGAGAAGACTATAAAAACATCATGAAGCACAGACATAAATGATGGTCATAATTCATTTTACAAACTTTCAATACAAGTCAGAGTCTGCCCTGATATATTTTCTTCACATCAATATCAGATATCAGAATCATCATCTCTGTGCAATCAAAGCTTGAATAAAAGACTAAAGCCTGATCTCTTTATTTCTAAGTTGATATATTTTGTAGAAGCAAACAGTCATTTTACAGATCTGAGGCTGCCCTTATATATTTGTTTATGTGCACATCTCAGATATCAGAATCATCAATTCAGCTTGAAAAATGAAATTTGTATTTCAGATCAGAGACCACTGATTTTCAGCATGTGTTAATACCAAAATACAGTTTAATACCTTCAATCAAAGAAACATGTCCAATGACTTTTGTTTTTCATTCTTTCTGTAATAGGACTGATAAAAATTCAGTAAAATTCAGAATTTTTTGACAGAATAGTTGTTTCAGGAACAATGAAGTGTTTTTTTATAACTTACCTTCAGTTCAGCCAATTTATCTAGGTAGACCTGTTTATTCTGGTCTTCACCCTCATCATATAACCAGTCCTCTGTATCTCCCAGTAACTTGCTGAAGTTTTCTCTTGCCTACAGTTAATATCAACCAATTACCAAAAACTGTCCATTAAAATGCATGTCAGAATATTTATATAAATTTGAGTTCTCAAACTGATATACTGGAAGTGGGAATGCTTAAACAAATGGCAGTGTGCTATCATCCATCACAAGATTTTTTAAACTTAAATCATTATGGAAGGCCTTTACATAAAGCAATCAATTTTTTCAGCTTTAAAAAAAATTGGTTCTTTTTTTCCGCAAATAAACTGGCAGTTCTGACATCTTAGTAAAGAAATCAAATTCAGCTTTTAAAAAAAAAATCATATACCAAGTGCAGTAAGGGTAGTTACTTTAAAAGTTACACATGCAGTAAACTAAAATAGCCTATTGATTGTAAATGTACCTCTTCCTGACAAAAGTCCTCATATGGCCCACACAGCCTGTCACGCATTTCATACACATATTCTTCAACAGCATTTTTGGCATCACACCTTTCCTTCTCAAGTTTATCTTGCATCATCATCTGGTTCTGAAGTAGGAAGAGTAAAAAAAATTTACATGTCTGTTATGGTGTTATTCCCATTAAAATGGAAGGCCTGTAGATTTATTATTTATAACTACCTATTAGCAAGTTGGGGAAGGGGAGGTAAATTCCTACACATGAAAAAAAAAAACAACCAAAAACCCATTCATGTAAGTAAATAGCTAAGTTCTACGCTTTGTGCTTTCTCATTAGAAGTTTTTTGCTCTGTGTCAACCGACTTTAGAGAGATTTTCAAAGCTTTTCCTCTCTAAGTATTTATAAGACCCAAGATGGGGCAAATATTGACCCTGGGGTCAGGATTTGAACTAACATAGCAGAGGTCCACTAGGCAATGCTACACACCAAATATCAAAACTCAAAGTCTTATGGTTTATGAATAATCAGTTACATTAAAGTTTGTGTACAACACTGACAAAGATGATGACTCAGTGACCATAACAGCTCTTCTTTTTCTTCCTCTACTTATGGTGGTCAAGTGTGACAACTGATACTGAAATACCATCATGCATGCTGAAGTTATGGAGCAGAGAAATATTCTTAGTTTAATCACCTGCTGTGACATTGACTTTTGACCTAGGTAACTGGGTCTTGCACCGACCTATGATCTACTTTTGATGGTCATGTGTACCAAGCTATTTTGAAATCCCATCATGCATGCAGAAGTAATGGACCGGACACTAACTCGAACTGCAGTTAAGACTATATGACAAATACACAAGTTCAATCCCCTGCTGTGACTTTGAACTTTGACCTAGGGACCTGAGTCTTACACCCAACACATTGTCTACTTACAGTGGTAAAGTGTACCAGTTTATTGTGATATCTCATCAAGCATGCAGAAGTTATGGACTGGACACAAAGTATATTCTTTTGCAAACATACATATGCACACACACATATGCTCCCCACACACCCCATTTGATGGTGGAGGCATAAAAAAATGACCATCACTAATGACAAATGAATGGACACATTGAAGAGAATAGGCTGATAAGGTACATCAAACAGAGCCAATAATTGTGAAAAAAGTCCTTAGTCATCAACTAACTGTATACATGTTTCCTTGTGTGACTGTACAAAACAAGACAAGAATCTCCACTTATAATAAAATCATAGGGCCAAGGGAATCTCTCAACTGAGAAGATGACTTCAAAATGTGAACAATTAACACTTTATTCCATAAGTAGCTTACCATCAAAAATACCTAAAAATACTTCTGAAGGTATACTAAAACATATATTAAACAATTATTAACAGGATAATTATACAAGTACAAAAATGAAACCAACCAACCTCTCTTTCTTGCAGCTGAAGCAATAGCTCTTGTGTATAGTCTGCAGTAAATACTTCAACATGGGAGATCTATACTTTTTGTGGTGGCTTTGGCTTTCTTTTCTTTCTTAGCACTGCCTTCATCCTACAATGTACAAATAAACTACAATACATCAAGTTAATGTAATTTCCTAAGTGTTCCCTCCATATTTGTTAAAATATATATTTCATATTGGTGAGATATTACAAATGTGACCAAATCAGGAGATTTCTTGTTTACTTTGATGCACCTCCTCTCTCAACACACAAATTCAATGTCAACTTTCTAAAACTTTAAACATAAAATGAACAAGGTACTTGAAAAAATCAGTGTACTTATACTGCAGTATTTAGGATTTATACAACAGGCAGTGTCTCAACTGACCATGGAGAACTGCACTCTCCTATTTGTGCTAGATAGTTCTTATGGAATATTTATCATGTATCTGGACTTTGCATTCAGTATTACTGAAATGAACTCAATTACTTATATAATTTACTAGTAAAGGCTAACAGCTCTAGAATGAATGGCTCACCTTTTTCTCCTGTCTTGATTTCAGCTTTGTTTTCTTCTTTCATCTCTGTATCTTTTTGTTCTGCATTGTTCTCTGCTGGTGGCGGTTCTGTAGGTCCTTGTTCAGTCTCCATAGATTCATTCTGTAATCAAAGATCTTTTATTTGTAATCAAGTCACTGACAGGAGTACTAAGCAGGGTTAGAATTTGATAAATATTGGTACTCACATCTTTTTGCAAGTGACTTTCTGGTGGACTTGCAAAATAAAAATACATACTAGCAAAAAATGAAATCATGTAATTTTCTTATAATTTCTAAGAACTCCCTATTACAAGGTACAGTATACGTGGATTTGGTTGCTGATGTCTGAAATGTAGATGCTTTCTGCAATTAGCTGCCGTACAGACTGTTTGTCACTTTGCAATACAAACCACTTTAAAAACTTGTCATAGTTTAAATGTTCACTGAAAGCAGTACAAACAATATTGTTTCACATCATGAAATTTCGTTTAACGAATGATTATGCTTTTTTCTGGGATTAACAAAACATGACAACCTGCTGATGCACTGTGTATAAAACAGGTGCACAGTAATTCCTGTTTATCCTGTGCAGACAGCTCGCATAAGATTGTAAGTTTTCAGCAGGAAATCACTCGTATTTTTCAGATTTTACTTGCATTTGTGTGTATGCCAGCTTAATTTTGAACTCTGTGAAATCACTCAACTCTGCTATGAGCAAGCTGAATTTCTTGACATCTATCTGTCCTAAACTCTGTGGATTACAGATTTCATCTAGTTCATCTCTTTGTTCTACAAAATTATTTATGACCATTGTAGCAAACACACTGCTTCAACTAAAAATATCTACATGTTTCCTGTTTTAGGTCATTAACTCTTTTTCTATTTGACCTTGCAGGACAGTGTTGCTGAATTATAAAAGGTATATGTTTACACTACAATGGAGCTATCTTTAGTCTGTTTGTCTAACTCACCCCTTCCTTTGTATTATTCTCGGATTCCATTGATTCTTGTTCCTGTTCATTCTGTTTGTCATCTAGCTTCTCAATCATACTTGCTGACTGGACAGTGAACAAACCATTGTTGTTGATCCTTACTTTCACTTTCACTTTGGAACTTTCTCCATTTGTTTGAGGTTGAACTTTGGTTACATTATATACTCCTGGAATAATCACAGACTATTTAAGCATCAATACTTCAGACAGAAAATGTTATTATGCAGTTTTGTATCTACATACATGCCCTCCCAGGACCTAATCGCTAGAGACCTTTGACCTAATGACTCGAAAAACTACAGCAGTCATCTAGTGGCCATTAACAACCTGCCTTTGAAGTTTCTGGGAGCTGGACCCTTTTCTATAGTCACTGATCAGAAACCATTCCGCTTTTCAAGGGCATAGTAACCTTGACCTTTGACCTAGTGATCTGAAAAACTATAAAGTCATCTACTGGTCACGACCAACCTACATACTAAGTCTGAGGAACCTGGCTCCAAGGATTCTCTAGATAACTACAGGAAAAGTTTTTGCTTTTCAAGGTCGCTGTGACATTGGCCATTGACCTAATGACCCAAGAAACTGTAAGGGTCATCTACTGGCCATGATCAACCTGCTTATGAAGTTTTGGGGAGATTGGTTATAGTTATCGATCAGAAATTTTGCTTTTCAAGATCACTGTGACCTTGGCTTCTGACCTGAAAAACTGTAGGGGTCATCTACTGGTCATGAACAACCTACACACTAAGTTTGAGGAACCTAGGCTCAAGGGCTTATAGGTATTTATCTGAAACCCTTTTTGCTTTTCAAGGCCACTGTGACTGTTGTCTTTGACCTAATGACCCAAAAAACTAAAGGAGCAATTTACTGTCATAAACAACGTACATACCAAGTTTGAGGAAGTTGGGTCCAAGGGTTCTCAAGATATTGATTGGAAACGGTCTACAAACCAACATTGGCAAAACAATATACCCCTTCATCTTCTATGGGTGGCATAATTTATGAGTTACCTTTTGACATTTTAAAGTAATGGGTAACCTTTAAAGGGGCTGTGCTCCAGATGACAAAAAAAGAAAGTTTTCTTGTATTATAAATTTCTTGTAATATTTATGACTAATGCTTAAAAAATAACTTACTGACAAAAAAATAAGTCAAATAATTACATTATAAATTGATTTTTTTCCCTTTCAAAGTGCTATACCGTAACGCGACGGTATAACTATATCGTATAAGATTTAAAGTAAATATCTGTAATATCACATGCGGCGGTGGTGGTGACAGTAGAAGCGTTGGAAATATTTTGTTTAAATGAGGGTCCAGAGTTCAAATCAAGCTGGAGCGAAGATATTTTTTTTATTCTTTTTTGACTTTTATAATCAGTTTTGAAGTAAAATATTATGTTGTTATAATCTCACGGCATCTAAATATATAATTTATGAAAAAATTTTTTAGGTCAAATCTGGAGTATAGCCTTTTAAGCCTATGGTGAAACAATTTAGTCTTTTAATAAAAAAGTATCTTCTGAACTTAAACACTTGAAAGCAATGACCTACCTATTCCATGGTTTGGTATAGGAACCTGGCTCGGATTCGAGTATTTAGCTTCTAATGTAAATGGTTCCTTTCTGTAGAATGTCAACATTTTGGAGAATGGAATCTGATGGAACTGTGGGAACACCTCCATAGAACTATGAGATATGAACATATTATAGGTAAGAATGAAGTCACAATGGAGAACATTTATGCCTATTAAGGAAAACACTAGCAAAACAGTGACAGTTTGAGAAAAATCACAGCAGAACTATACTACAAAAGTGAGACAATAAACAGATTTTGCCTAAATCATTTTTAACCTTTATTTTTATAACAACTTCAGAGAATTTCCAATTTCAAGTCCTCACCTTAAAACCACTCTTAAAAAAGTCTATGAAGTCTTTAGAAATTTCACTAAACATAGAGCTATATTTCAAAAATGTACAAACCTGTCTTCTTCAAGACCACCACCTTGCCAGGCAAGTGTGATAGGATACTGCTGACAATCCTGTATAGCAAAATCTCTAACACGGAATGTTGGTGATAGAATAGCACACTGGAAACAAGTTAGACTATTTAATATTAACATGATAACAGCAACAGAGAAACATTAATAAATACACATGCGTTCAAGTAAGCCAATTAATGTTACATAAATATAGGTAAATAAAACAAAGAATCCTTTGAACCCCAGGTTAATACAACACTTCAAAAGATAGTAATAGCGATGAATTATAATTCAATAAGCATGCAGAAGTATAATTATGCATACTCATCAAGTATTCTTGGAATGGAATAACCATATTCAGTTCAATTTAGGCAGATCTCTGGTCACAATCATACAACTCTTCTACAGTTAAGTGCACAGACACTATTGCAACTGAAGACTGTATGCAATTCAACAACCTCTTCACTATTTCAGTAACTCCTCAACCTTTAAGAAATTTAAATTTACAGTACCTGTAGAGCACAGCCTTTTGCAACTGCCTCATCAGCATTCAATGTGGTACTTGGTTCTTTCCTAAACACTTGAGTGACTAAATCCTTGAAGCATGGTATACGACTAGCTCCACCCACTATCTCCACTGCATATATATCATCCGGACTCATTTCTGAACAAAACCAAAACTCAATGAAATAACACTGTTACACACACAGTTACTAATCCTTGACAGATTTCCCCTTTTTTAATGCGTAACAATATTTCATGCAAACAGTTTCATTTACCAATTGTTTAATGCCTAAAATGATTTCCTTTTAAAAAACAAAGCAACTTAGTAGCCTTATTTTCCATTTTACCAATAAAAAAAAAATAAGACATTTTAAAATAAGCTTACAAGATAATGTCTAAACAGGCTAATTTTCAAATAATTCCAGAAATTTTAGAAGCCACTTGCTATTTCTGCTACTGGAAATTACTAACTACATACCTAATGATACCTTAAATGTTGAAATTATTAGTTAAATAGTTTGGACCAGATGGAAAAAAAATGGTGACATGCTAATCCCAAGCTGAATACTTACTGGACACGGCCAAGATATTCTTGAACACTGTTTCTACTTTCTGTAACAATGGTACTGCCATTTCTTCAAACTTGGCTCTGAAAATAAATAACAACATATAACTTACTTTCTTATACAATTCTTTAGTGTTTTTGTAACAGAAATTACATCTAAGTAATTAGAAACTTTTTCAACACTTCTATTAGTGGCTTGAAAAACTATTAAGAATCACTTAATCAACTGGCCAGTTTGTCAATGAAACATTCAAGTTTTGTTTTAAACTCACACACACACACAGACACACACAGAGATCTATATAGTGTTTTAAAGCAGTCATTACATGTAACTTGACAAAACTATAACCAAAGGTAATCATATCATACAAAATATTGGCAAAATTACCATTATCATAGCACATTCAAGCCGTGTTCATATGTTGTAATGAATCAATAGTTGGTGTAACTTTGTGCAACCCCTAGAAAAACTTGATTTCAGTTTAATGGCACATGTGTCCATAAATCTTTACTAACATAACATTTCAAAGGACAAAATATTTTCTTAATTGTTCCCAAGCATACAACTGTTCATTCAAAACAAGTGGAGCTGTCAATATTACCTCTCCATACGTCCATGGACATCTTTATCATCCATGAAACATTCTATATCTATAGGTATAGGCTGTGTGTTGGCACTCATCAGTTTCTTCAGCTTCTCACACTCCTGGGTCAATCGTATATAAGCCTTTTGTCTGGTCAGTACATCTATCTTGTATTTTGTCTTCCATTCTTCTATGAAATGATTGACCAACAGCAAGTCAAAGTCTCGTCCACCTAGGCTGGAATCGGACTGCACTGCTAACACCTGGAATGATGAAAATAACTCTACATTATTTTTTTTATTAGCTACTAAATATTTTACTTCTATCATTTACACACAAATCTAGATTTTCTTTCACAGTACATCAAATGGGCAATATACTACCATTTTTCTATACCATTTCTGAAGCACAATTTTAAAGAAAATTAACAGGAAGCTGATAAACCTCTTCCAGAAAAAATTGCTTAATTTATCATGTAAGCCCAACTGACAATTAATATTTCCATCCAACATACCTTGAGTTTCCCTTTGTTGAAAGCTGTAATGGCCACCTGCATTGCACTGTACCCCAAATCAACAAAGACAACATTTCTGGATTTTTCATTCTCTGCTGGCAGGTCTTGCTTGTATATACCATAGGCAAGGGACACTGAAATATAATAGTGACATATTTCACAAGTTCACTTCATTCTGCAATAACAAAATACACAAACAGCTCCTATGCTTATTTTGCAACTCAGTAATATTTTATTCTCTTCTTATTACAACTGACAGGCTGACCCCTGTCTATGTACTTTTCACATTCTTTAGGGAAAATATTCGAGAATATTTGTTTACCTGCAGTGGTATCATTCATGATCTTCAAGCAATTAAAACTTGCCATTTTACAAGCTGCTAACATAGCCTTCCTCTCCAACTCAGTAAAGAAACTTGGAACCTGTATAAAAAATAAAATTTCAACAGATGTCTTTTATCCGTAATGTTTTGGTCACTATTGTTGATTTCAAATTTAAATATATAAATGAACAAGTTTTATCAGAATTCTTTTATTGCATACCGGCTACATCACATACATCAAGAAAAAACAGTAATTCATTCAGCCAACCAAATAGCAAAAGATGTGTTTATTTTAACAAGCATTTTTTTTAATCAAAATGTCTGACAGTTAATGTCAATTACTTACAGAAACAACAACATCCACCACTTTAGTCTTCAGACCTTTCTCTGCTGTATCCTTCAGTTTTGTCAGCAACATTGCCATTACCTGCTCAGGGCTGAATGACTGCAACTCTCCCATGTAGTTTGCCTAAAGTTATAAACTGGTCTTGCTAAAAACTAAATGTAGTAATAACAGTACAAGGTTGCTTATTGTCGGAAAACCATGTTCGCCATTCCGTTTCACTTAATTTATCTACCATGGGACAATTCAAACATTTAATACTCATCATCATCAATAATAAACAAATAAGTATTCATTTTTTGTAAGGTGAAATATCATTGAACAAAAAGGTTCTCAACTTTTCTCATAAATATTCATAGAAATGTGTTAACCCAAGTCAACTGTCCCATTGTTCATAAGGCAGTTGTACCTACATGAACTGGGGTAACCAACGATGGAGGTTGCTGAACTCCTGTTTTTGTGCTTCTGAATAAAAGTGAAATTCAAGAATCTATCAAAACAATCTCAACAGAAATATTGAGAAAATTAGCAAAAAGATACACTTTTTACTGAAAACGTACCTGAATCAGTGTTTCACCATTATTTCCTGCTACAACTGCGTATGGTTTAAGGTAGGTCTTAATCTCATTCTGAACTTGTGGATCATTGAATGACCGGCCAAGAAACCTTTTGAAGCAGGTTATTGTATTTTTCAGGTTTGTAGTTGCTTGATTTTTAGCTGCAGTTCCCATGCTCCTGTTTCTTTCACCCAAAGAAACATACTGATCTGAAGGATAATGGAACAAGCATTGACTTACACATGCAAAACAATTACGTTGTGAGAAAATATCATGTTATCCTGAACATTGAAACTTTCTGTATATGATGAGCCCTGATGTTGATTTACTGACTCAAATTAGAAATTGTCTGAATATGAAAGGTGAGTCAAGCATCTTATTTCCTGCAATAAGCCTGAAAAAATCTGACTGATCGATATTTGTGATATGATGTGACAAACCAACAATAGTCTTCGAGAAAGCCTATGTCGCATGTTGACTGATACCTGGTATGATGTCAATGATGTGAAAATGATTTATAGATTTTTTTACAGGGCTCATACTGGGAGAAGTGACTTCTCACTAGACATAAGTTACGGGGAAGTGAGACCATTTCACAGAGAAATGAATTGCGTTATTTAACCCAGACGCCAATGCTTTGTTCATGCAGTTAGTGGGGTACGAGTGTATTTGTTTGTTAGTGAAATTAGAACTGATCTAATTTTAGAACACAGTTGGAAACCCAAACATTCAGTGAATTCAGGACCTTTTGATTTTTATCTGGACAAGTTTGTCAGTCTGATAGTGTTTTGTGATGACTGCACCTGTAGTACTGAACATTGACTGTGTATAGTTTATCTCAATTAGCAAAAATAGTGCAGGTTTAAGTAATCTGACATGATAATCCCTTGTTAAAGGGATAGGAAGTGACACAAACAGAACTAATTCTGGACTGCTGAACTTAGGGTCCACTTTTTTGATTCTTGCTAATGTAAAAGTGATGTTCCTATTGGCTAACAAGAAGTGACAGTAACAATTGTGGAAGGACACCAATTTGATAGTTGATGTCAACCTGTCTGTGTAATATTCATCACCCAGACAGAATTTTTTCGGTTAAGTTGACTTCTCTTTGATTTATTGAAAGAGCAAAACCATAATATACATGGCGAATTTATTGTCCAAGTTGCCCCCAAGGATGAGCCCTAATAGAAATGCTATAAGCACTGTTTATTCCATTTTAAGTGTACTTTCTGGTTGTCAGATTGAGATAAAAAAAGTACACAAAAGCTGCCTCAAAACAGTGTAAAAGCTGAAGGTAAAAAAACCTGAAAATGACCACATTGTTGATAATCCCACAACACAACCAGTATCATGTAATGTCACAGAATAGATGAAATAGATGATCAAATTTTAACTGGTGCCAAATCTCTTTTCAGCATTAATAATATTATCTCTATAAACTTTTACTGTATTTGCTTCAAAAATACAATATCTGATTTTTAGCAGCTTAGTCATTAGCTATTGTGGCTACTGGCAATGATCACATATATCAACTTCCTCCGCCTTAACAAAAATATAGTTCTCAGGCAAAACACGCCACACAATCTATAAAGATACTACAAACTTACGGGGTACAACGGTCGCTGTACTCATTTGCAATTGTTTCGATACCTCCTCCTGCGGCTACTGCAACGTAAGACGTATAACTCCCAACATCAAGGCCAACAACAGACATCTTTCAGTTTCACCGTTCTTCCCTTCGGCAAAATTGTGTCACCAACAAAAAACTCAAAAGCCGGTATCGGTAAATGTATCCTTAATCTGTGAACTTAATAAACAGGTCCTGGTCACAATTCACGGTTCAGCTAGTGTATGAAAATATTCTTATTTCTTGTGAGCTTTAAAGTTTGTTTATTTTGAAATCAGTTAGATCACGAACGTTCGAGAACTTCTAGGAAAACATTCCACACGTGAAGTTCGACGCCTTCCGATTTATTGCAAGTCCGAAATGAATTCATTTGCAAATTTCTATTGGTCGAAATAAGACCCATTTTAATGCCGTCCAAATACGGACCAATTCCGTATATGAGAAATTGCGTACGATTTTCATAACGTGTATTCCAGAAAAGTTGGATTCCATATTTTCCCCGAAATTATTTATTTTTAGTTTGTAACATTTTTGTAGCATAAAAGATCACCTATTGTATAAAAATGTAACATTAACATTGCGCCTAATAATGCTTATTTATAACTTGACTTAATCTGAATTTTTTTTAAAGTTGGGTAATTTGATATACTTTTGTTTCCATGAAATGAAAATTTAAAGAAACATGCTGAAATAGGATGAGACTTATTAAATCATAAGAAAAAAGATACATAATTATTTATATGATACAAATTTAGAGTTAGTTAAAATGGTACAGTGGTTGGGGTCCTTTTCTATTTTGAAATATTTTACAATAAGTATTAAAAGGCCTCTTTAGTTAAAAGAACTTATGCTGTAATACATCATACTCAACAATGTTGAATTTATATTGATGTAACAAAATTATAATCAATGGCAGATTATTCTTTTTGTCTTTCTCTTTTTACCAGTTGGTATCACGGTTAACCCTCGAGACCAGTGGTGACGAATAAAAAAACTGGCTTTCTGAGATGGTCTGTTCTTTTAAGTTAAAAGGACGGAAGAAGGTTACTAAACATTCATGTAGCAGAGGTATAATACGACACTTCTACTCCCTTGCCTATCACCTAGCCCTTATGGCGACGTGGTAGAGCGCCCGCTTAGAAATCGAGGAACGGCTGAGTTCAAACTCAGCTCGGGGTAGAAGGATTTTGAGTGTAGACGTGATGACAACCTTAGAAAGTCCCACAGATATACATTACTCCAGAATTCGAGGACAAATTCTGAGAAGAAGGGGGTGTATGTAGCAGAGGTATAATACGATACCCTTACCTATCAGTTAGCTTTTATGGCGACCGGAGTTCAAATCTAGTCAAGGCAAGTGGATTTTTCAGGGTTACATCAACTCATTTCTGCTTAACTACATGTGTTTGGACCAAAAAAGGTTTGATGGTGTAAAATTAGCTGGGCACGCAATTATACATTGCAAAATTTCATAACTATTGTCACAATGTTAGTATTCACACTTAGGATATAAAGAAATGGAAATGATGCAAAACTGGATTGACTCAAACACGTTGGGTTTTCAATTTATAATTTGATTGGTTATTTCTGCTGTCTTGTCGAAAGCACTTGTTGAGTTACGAGTATAAATCCCATTCTCCTGATAAACAAAATTCAATCAATCTTTGTAATAAGATGTGATTTTTATTCTCCATATCATATTCCCTTTTCTCATATATTTCTTTCAGAAACAGATATATCTTATAACAAGCATTTTAATCATTCTGTTTGATTAAAATAAAGCAGCTTTTATCTGAGATATGTCTCAACCATTTCCATAAACCACGATAAAAACGTATGCTTAGGAAAACTTATTTTAGTTTGCATTGATTTTTCGTTCAGATATATTCAACAAACACAAAATGCATTTTGAAGTAGCGTCAAAATTTAGTACATTATATACAGTTGAAGAAAACCACCCTATGTTTTATTGTACATAGAGTCAGTGTTGTCATACATTCAACGCCTGTCAGGCCATTGAGGTGGACACTTGTATCCTGGTTATTTATTTGCACAACCTTGTTGTGGGGTTGTTGCCGAGTGGTCTAAGGCGTTCTTACTTTGTATTGCTAGCCGGTTGGTGCCGATCAGTGAGGGTGCGAAGCCCACTGGGAATTAGACTATTTCTACCTGGAGTGTTAAAATCATGACCCCGATTTGCCGAGTCAAACCTGTGTTCACATAGACACTTGAAACGTCTTTAACACGACAAGGACTACAGCTTAGATATTTGGCATGTGGACAATCTACCAAGAATGTTCAAATCTTGACACCGGCTTACACAGCCCTACACGGTGGTCACAATTAAATTTACACATCTTATAAAGGGAAATGTTAAAAAGCCATATATAGAACTACTAGGCCAGAACATATATATTTGGAATATACCATTATCTAGTGGACGTCTGAAGACCTTCCAAATTACTAGGTCAAAACTGATCTTTCTACTCTCGATGAATTGTTATTCTAGCCAATGGTAACCAAAAAAGTGATAAAGAGATATACTGTCCCTCCTGATTAAAATTTTTAGACCCTGTCTATAAATTATATTTGCACATGCTCTTAATCTACTGGAATGGCTTTAGTTTCTGTAAGTCACGCTTTAAAAACATGCGCGGCCTGTTTGACGCTATGTCTTGTTAGTGTACAGGAAGGGAAGTAACCACTGCGTTGAGGTTGTAATTAAAAGACCAGTCTAGCTTTGACCTTTCACCTATGAAATTATGCAAATAAGTTCCAAAATGAGGTTGATCACGTGACATATACGTCACAACCATGAAAGCGCCATTTTGAAGAAAGTGTGATGACAGGATAAAGAAATTTTTAGAAATGTACGTCTGCAGATACAAGTTTGTTTTTAAAAACGGTCATGAGCGTACATCCATAATACCCTCAGACTGTTCTTTTACTCATCAAATGAGAATACCTTTGGTAAAATGTTTAATCCTGTCTCGTTTAGTCTTGCTAAGCCGGGTGTTGAATTGGCGGGTGATTCCATTTTTGTATTTTGTAAACAAACGGTATTGTAAAAAACACGTGTTTTTGCAAGTTATCTCTTAAGGTGTTTTATCATATGTATGTATGAGGAAAGTGGTAACATCTTTGAAAAGACCATTGGAGGTGAAATTTTGGACTGTTCCATTTTAATTTATGGGGGTGTCGGGTTGTGGTTCTTGCCCATGGTGGAATATTTCTACTTTCATTTTGAAAACAAATCCTGTGATCAATAGAGTGGATGATAGTTAATGGTTGATTTGTCTTTATCTAGCAAGATAAATTGTATTAGTTCAAGTTTTTGTTATTTTTTTGGTCAGATGTTAATTTATTCTGCTGGTTTAATTTCTTTTGACCCCATAAAAGAATGGACCATTCCATTGTAATTCATTTCTAGTTTACAGATAATTAAGTAAATCTGTTCAAGTTAGATGGTTTGACCTCTGATATCTGAGGTTGATAGATACATTAGCCTGTTTAGAGGAATAAAGAAACCCACTGTTACTGTATTGAGTAGAGAAAAAGAAATTTTACACAATATCTGAAAGCTAACCAATTAATTTACCAGTCAGAACATTTCTAGAATCTTTCTTAATGTTAACACTGATAATGTCAAAAGTACTCTCTCCTATACTTTGTCATGATTCAAAAATACTTAAATGAAACAAGGAATGTCTTCACAAAAAAAGATGACTGTTGTAGATACATTACAAAATTAATGCCCTGCAAGTGTATAGTTTTCAGACATTGACAAATATTGAACATTCATAGAAATGTAATGTCCTATTTCCATAACAATTTAGGGTATAAACAAAAACTTTTACTTTAATACTTAATGTGTCAATATCATTTTCAGTAAAATGAATTGAAAATTTATTCATATTTATTTATTATATATTTAGGAAATAGATTTTAAGTTTGAGTGATATACCGTCTGATATATCACGGTGTCGAGTTCATATGCGTAGTAATTTAATCACGAAGGCCGTAGGCCTGAGTGATTAAATACTTACGCATATGAACGAGAATCCGTGATATATACGACGGTAGATCACGAAAATTTAAAAATCTATTTCCATTCTAACACGTACGTATATTTATAAGGGGTGCAAATGTGTGCACTATTTAACAGTGGCATTCGCAGTGACGTCAGCGGGCGCGCGCTTGTGTTCTGAGTGCTATACTGTATATGATATATCACGCTCAATTTCTTCTTTGTTTATTGTCGGCGAATTGCATATAGTGTTAGAATATTTAGTATAATTTTTCATGGTTAAAACATATTGATATTTGATATACAGCTGTTATGATATTGTTTTTGTATTATTTTCAGTGGCAAATTGAACTAAAAGTTACGAGTTTGGCTCTGAAATTTAGTAACTGTTAACTCTTTTAACCAATGGCAAACTTCCTTCTTCAGCTGAAGAATTTGTCTCTAACAATTTTTTTCGTTACAAATGTAGGTCAAAATTGGCTTTAATACAGCTATGTTGAAAAATCACATTTCTATCCAGTGTCAAAGAAAGGTAAAAGGTCTGCAAACTTCTGGTCAATATCTTACGTGTATATGTAGCAAACATTAGAACACATAGATACTTTGTTTACAGGATGATGTTTTAATACTTTGCAACATATTCTGTGGGCTACAGCATGTCTTCATAGAAAAACCCTCTTGTGAGACCCGGCTCATGATTATAGATGACTTAATTGAGTCCATCTAATGCCTTAGAAAAGATGGGCCATGAAAAGTTCTCCAAAAACAACAGATAGAGTTTGAGATGTTCTTCAATGGATAAATGATGATATACAACAATCACTTGTCATTATTGGCACCTGCTCTCCCCACATTTCTTTCCCCTTCAAGGTTCTATAAGGTTCTATGCTTGGTATGGTACCTTTCCTAGCATTTATCATTGATCTACAGGATTAGAACATACACTTTTATACACTCAGGTTAATATTTAAGGCTTTTTACTGAATTATTTGACAATATATTTATTCTTCACTCCTTTCTCATTTACTCAGCAGATACGCAACATGTCTAGGTCCCCACTCAGAATTCGGTAGAAATACTTTGATACAGAAACATTGCAAAAAGATGTACTTGGTAATTAAAGTCTTTAGTCTGTCTCAAATCTAAATATACAAATAAAGTTGTGATTTTTTGTATGAAATAGGAAAATCTGCCCATAAAATCTTTTTGTTTACGATTATTTCTTTTTCTGATCATAGCAGAATGAAAAGGGGTAAAGTGTTATGTCTATATAGGGGCAAAGAGTCAAGGATTTAGAACAATGTGCTTTTCATGTTCTGTAACACAAATAGCCTGATGGTTTCCTTTAGGTCTTGTGTACTGTCTGTATGTTGATGTGCATACATCTGTATTTTCAGCTCCTTTTCAAATGGCATAAGCTGTGTGTAGTTGAATGCTAAAAGGCAGAGCTTTTCATCAGGAAATTGGGAAGAGGCCCTGGCCTTTCAAATTGGGAAATTTATGTGCGATAATTGTTCATTTTGGGAAATTTATGAGACATTTGTTTCTGCAACCGGAAATAAACACCGATTTATCTCCCCTGAAACAGAATAAAATCCAGACTTTCGGAACATTTGACTGTTTCACTGCGCATGTTTCTACTTTTATCTACTGATAACTACTGAGTAAGAGTCTATCTGAAGTTAACGGATTAGACTGGGTTTGCGTGTAAAGTGCGTTGTTCGGCTATAGTACGACAAAAAAGTCGATACCAGACAAATGCTTCTTCCGGAAATAACAAATGTAAACAAATTGATCGTTTTCTAAACTAATCTAGGGGGGATTTCTAAGATTTTGGGAAATCATGTCTTGCATTTTGGGAAGAAACTCTGCCACAATGGGGAAAAAATCTATATTTTTCAGATTGGGAATATCGGCCTCTGTTATATAAGGATGAAAAGCCCTGAAAGGTTATTGTTGCGTCTGATATGAAGAAAAGAAAAGAGCAAGGGAGGCCCAGTAGTTTTGGTTTATAAAAATGTGCTGATATTTAATTGACTAAAACTAGACATTAAAATTGTGTGTTCTTGATTTTAGCAATATATTTTATAATAATATTCAGTTAATTAGTAAATGTTTGCAAGATAATACTAAATGCTTATATTTTCTGTTTTAGAAAAACAAATATGTCCAGTAAAAGATCATCTAGAAGGTAAGATTTCATGAAATATAAGTCTGTAAATACTAAAAAAGGTAAAGTTGGGTTTTAAGATATTCAAAGGTTAACCATTTAAGTATGGAATGAGAATCCATGCTGTGAGTTGCTCTTGGCATTTTGTTTTATGATGGTAGTTAGAAGTCCACTCTGACTTAATTCATCAGTGATTCACAATCACATAGACTGAAGTATTATGGAGACAAGTTAAACCAACTTTCAAACCAGTCTTGTACATGGGTAAATCATGTGTGCTGGATTATTTTTTATATACCGATACCTTATAATCCACAATGTTACTTTCATGGAATGTTCTAGATATGGTCAGGTTTCAATGATTGTAATGATCCTGGCAAAAGAAACAAATAAGTCAAATATTAAATTCATAGTGTGTTTAAAAAGTATCAGCTAAGGGACAGGAAATTCTGTTTGAGCTAAGGAACAGGAAATTCTGTTTGATTTATTTTAAAAGTATCATAAATTATAAGTAGTTTCAGAATTCAAGGAAATTTTTGGTTTTATTCTCTTTTTAGTAAGAGAACAGAGGCGTCACCGCAAATTAAAGTGGCCTTGAAAGAGACCAATGGAACTGATGATGACACAGAACAAGAAGAAATTGAGATCAGTAAGTTAAACTTAGATCCTGATCACCCTCAATGTTTGACATAATTTAATCTGTGGTTCATTATTGACAGTACCAGGTGCTGTTCGTGGGGATGCAATGTGAAAAAATATCTGTAAAGAATTGAATTAAACATTTGTATATCAGAACAGAATTTTGAGAGAAAATAAATATATCCAGAAATATTTTATAATAAATCATGGTAACAGAAATAAGCAACTGAAATGTACTCTCAAGAGAAGGTTTCATTTCAGTGTTTTCAGTGAAAGTTTGAAGACAAACTAGCAAATAAATGAATATCACAGATAAAAGACTAACTTTTCTCTCAGTCTAAATGCAACATTTAAACGTTTTCACAATATTCATTTAGGAATAAAGAAAAGTTCTCTCAGTCTAAATGCAACATTTAAACGTTTTCACAATATTCATTTAGGAATAAAGAAAAGAACAAATGCAAGGCAAGGATCAGGTTCACTTCTATTCTGGGTGGTACTGATGACACATTCTCATAATATTCACTAATTCAGAATGAAGTACAAGTCATGTTAGAAGAAAAGATGTTAAGATACAGATACCGCTATTTCAAATGTATAAAAGTCGCACAAAACTATGTCAAAATTTCAAAAGTAAACTACCAGCCAATACACAGTTCTTTAAAATCCAAATAAAGAACTCAGAAATAAAAAGTACATACCAAGTAAACCAACATTGAAAACTTAAAGTAGAATGACAGCCAAAACTTCTCTTGCAAAATGGAAGAGTGGTGAAGACAATTCATCAAATTAGCCAATCAAATCTTGTTTACATAATCACATGATCAGTATGAACCAAACAAATATCCAAATGTTGTTTGAGATGTGTTTAAGTAAAAAAAATGTTTAAACCCATCAATACCATCTGAAATTCAGTCCTGTTACATTAAAAGACACTAATTACTTAAATTATAAAAATTCCTTCTGAACATGGCTACAATGTCATTTGTGACATTTATTGTGTGGATCTGAATAGATTTTAAAGCTGTCATTCAGAAATCTGTTGAAATCAGCTGTCAATCTCTTCAAAGTCAAAATGATAATTTTGAAACATTTAACATATCTAAGTACTGTCATTTATTTCTGTTTTAGATTCTAATAACTCGGAGGGTGAAGAAAGTTCAGCAAGTGACAAACCACAGAAGAAGCGTGGGGAAAGCAGCTTTAATAGGGCTGCCTTCTCTATGCCTGATGGTATAAAGCTTTATATTTTGTTACATCTTTGTATTCATTGTATGCATACATTTCTTGTTTGTACATGTTCCTTGCATTGGCTTCTTAGAAAAAAAAACCAACATTTTATTTTGGTGAAGTCTTTACCATATATCTGCTCAATGGTATTAATGAGGTAATGTTACCATAATGCTGTTAATAGATATCTTGGTGCTTTTGTCATGTGAACCATTCAGTAATTGAAATGTGATTAATTGAAAAAAACACTGACAAACCTATCTTTTCTTTGAAAAAACAATGATAACTGGTAATGAAAGATGTAACATAGCATTTTTGTATTTACTGCAGAAAAACAACTTTGTGGAAAAGGTCTTACTCTTGAAAAAAAATAATAAAATTGTAACTCTTCTGAACATATCTAACCAGTATTTATTCATAAATGTGATAACTTTGTTTCAGACATTAAGAAGTTGATGGAGAGAGTGACATGTTGTTCTTGTGGTAAGCAGCTGAACCCAATGAACCATGGCGCAGTCCGTAAACATCCGTGGCTTAAAGTTGTCACATGCAAGGTAAAGCAGGATCAGTTATAATTCTCCAACAAGCAATTAAATGGGGCAGGGTACAGATTCAGTGTTAAGTACTTATTAAAGAGATGTCTTCACTCTTGTCAAACCCTTGGTGTATTATTATTTTAGACAAGTTTCTATTTACTTAAAATTCAAAAGAAATAAGTGCGAAGTCTTGTCCTAAAAAGCATAGCAGGGTGCTAGAGAAAAGGACAGAGTGCATAATAAAAGGGGCAGTGTGGTATACACTGCTATTCTGTGCTAGCTGGAGCACCAAGTTTAGAAAATAGAGAATTCTCTCAGGGCTCTACAAATTTCTTTGAGATTGAGTTGTCCAGGACAACTGACTATGGCAAAATAGAGTTGTCCCAAAAACAAAGTCAGATGTCCGAGCGAAAAGTATTACATTTTTGTTAAGCATTATTAGTTAATTGGGCCTTTCCTTTTACAAAGTCAGGTTAAAAAAATAGAAACACTTTTAAAATGAAAAATACCCCAAACTTTTCAACAGAAAGTGAGTTCAACTTTAAAAGACAATGACAGACTGCAAATATGTGGATTGGTTGTTTTTCAACTTGTTGTTTTAAACTAATGTAATTCTGGCATCAAAATTCAGTGACTTTTTGGTGGAATGTGTGGTAACCTAGGGGATTTGTTTCCAGTTTCACATGAATTTTATTTGAACAAGTTACAAACAATTTTTTAGATGTATGTTGATTCATTATAACTGTTGCTTTCTAAAGTAAAATGCGACAGAAATATTCAAGTCTTTTAGAAAATGAACATTTTTCAATGAAAAAGGAAAAACTGGTACTTGTAATAAAAACATGTCCATTTATTTTAATCAACCAGTTGAATAATGTAAGTTTGCCTTGTAAAAAGTCTCCAAGACACTGTTTTCTATCAATATCAAAATACGACAGGGTCGCGGAAATATATGTCATACGGAATTTATCCGAGAATTTCACTCGCTGCTTCAAGTTGAATGAACTAAATATTTGCTGGAATTAGTTACCTTCATTTTTTAAAGCTTGTCTTAAATCTACCTAATTTTTTCTTATAAAAAAATCTGATTTTTAAAACAAAAATGCCATAAAGATTTCTTGTTCTTTATTGTGGTTCCTTGAGCTTATAATAACATTGGCATAGCTTTGATGTTTAACCTTTTGCCTTTGGAATTAAGCATTCAATGAATTTGCTAAGACATTTATTTGCTAATTTTATTTCAAAATCACCCGATACCGACACAGATTTACAGAGTATAATCAATATCCATAGTAAATTGTAACTACAGTCGTGATTGGTTGACCTTTTCACCTCACTGCTGTCACTTCTCTATTAGGGCAGAGCTTATCGAATGCTAATTGGTTAGAAATCCATTTCATAATGTTGTTTATTCAAGTGGGTTGTTTATTTGAGCATACCCTGAGATTTATTACTGTCAAAATTAGAGTTGTCTAGGGACCAAACTTTTGTACACAGTCAGGTGTCCGAGAGCAAGTTTAGAGCTGTCCAGGACTGTCAGGACTATAGGAATCTGTAGAGCCCTGTCTCTTAATTATAGTAGGGAGTCAAGTTCTGAATGTAAATTCAATCACAAGGGGCATATTCAAAGGCAAAAGACAACTCCTGGATTGTAATCATTGTTTTTGTGCTCATAGTTTATTGTAGATGTTTAGGAGGAAAAAACTCACTCTGGTCAAAATAATGCAGAGGCGTATCTGATAAAAAGAAAAACATTAAAAAATGGAACAGTGTTGGGGAACTAATGACAGTTTTAAAGTCAGTCTACACTATACTGGTGTCGGCAATGTCACACCTTGGTTAAGGTTTTGCTTGCAACTTACTATCATGCATATACCTTATTAACCAGCAATGCCTACTGATTGAATACTTCACTAATGTCTTCAGAGGCATTAAACAAACAAGGTGGATAACTCTTGACCAAATTTAAGACAAATTATGGCCCTGTTTTGACTTATAACTCTTGTTTAAAGTTTTGCATGCAACATACTATCATGCTTATTTCTCAGCAGTCAGTAAAGGGATTAACTTGAAACTTTAAAAAGATGTTAAAGGATATCAGACCTCCAAGTTAAATAACTCTTAGCAGAATTTATTATAAATTTTTGCTCCTATTAAACTTAGAAATTATTGCTAAGGCTTTATATTTTATTATGTTGCATATTTTTTTCTAAGCAGCTATGATTATGGTTTTAACAGTCTTCAGGAGTATTTAAAAAACAAGCTAGATAACTCTGGACCAAATTTAATGCAAATTATGACATTTTTTTACTTAGTAAATTTGATTTAAGTTTTGTATACAACCTACACTAGTGCATTTTATCTTAGAAATCAGCCAAGATTATCATACCCCATGAAGTTGTTGGGGGTACACTTGAATTAGCTTGTCTGTCAGTCAGTGACTGGTTTGACTGGTTAACCAGTTACTTATTAGATTGATATGTTTTGGAAATTATCGCAATTACACTATATGCCATGTTATACCTGATATTTTAAAGGGAGTGAATTCAGATTTTAAAAGCTGATTCTGTACCCTCTATGCTTATGTTAAAACTGTTAGTTGTCTGGTTTCTTGTTAGCATCCCTAGGGTAAGGTGAAATAGCTCTGGCTTCTATTAACTTAAGAAATGATCTGTTTCAGAAATGTTACAGGTTTTTACGAAGTGGTCCATTTACCCGTGATGATGATGGTATCGATGAGCAGTGTCGCTGGTGTGGTGATGGTGGCCATCTGTACGGCTGTGATTACTGCCACAACTGTTTCTGTCGATCCTGTATTAAACGTAACTTGGGTAGATCAGAGGCTACTATGATGGAAAATGATGGTAAAATTTTATTTTATTATTCCTAATAGGAAAATAGAATCAGAATTTTTATAGTGTTTTGTCAGTGTTTAAAGCTGTCAAGTCTGTCTAACCCCATTGGCATTTCTCTGCATAAACATGTCTTTATGGTACTCATCTGAATAAGTCAGCAGTTATTGTTTAACAGTTTGTCAGTATAAGTTCCTCTGAATATAAACTTCAAAAATTTAATTAAATGAAATCTTTTTTTTTTTAAATAAAGGAAGGGTAGGAACTGTTGGTAACGCTTAAGGAGCAGTGAAACAAACCAAACAAGCCCAGTGTGGAATCATCTTTTCTGTATAAAGTTTTTCTGTATTTTCAGGTGACAGTAAATGGCACTGTTACATCTGTAAACCAAAGAAAATCAAGAAGTTGGTAGAAGATTGTAATAAAATTCTAGATTATATTGAAGCTCAAGAAAAGAAAGAAAGAGAAAGAGAAGAAAGGGCTAAACAGAGGGAAAAAGAGAAAAGTGGAAAGTTGAAGGATAAATCTAAAAAGGAGGAAAAAGACAGAAAAGAGGAGAAAGGTAATGGAGACAATACAGAAAGAGAAGACAGCAAAGACAGGAAAGAAGAGAAAAGTACACCAAAACGTGGCTTACCTGCTCCCAGAGAAAAGTCATTACTGGCTGAAAAGATTAATAATGAAAAGAAGCCAGCAGAACCCACAATGACTGTAACACAGTCGGCACCAGATCTCATAGTGATCGGGGACAGCCCGACAGCAGTCGCTCAGCCTCCTCATCACAGAGCTGTTACTTATAGACCAGATGTTAAAACAGGTGTTCAGCATGTTCAGAAGCTATCTAACAATATTACAGCTGTGACGGTGGGACCGAAGAATGAGAAACCCGTTGTAAATGTGATTCCAAAAAGTTTCCCCCAACAAAGGCAGATTGTACCACAGAAGCCGTTATTGATGGGAATGCTAACTTCCAGAGCTGCAACACCAGCTGTCGGTCTAAATTTAGATAGAAATCTAGTGAAGAAGTTACCCCCAGTGAATGATCTTAGAGCTCTAAAGAACAATATATTCCCATATAATGTTGAAAACCTTGTAGAAAAGATGGGCACAATGACTCAAGCATTTAGTCTTACGTTAAACTCTATTAGAACAGACTTAGCAATAGCCAAGTTGTCTCAGTTAAACATGTACCAAGCAAAGCAGATTGGAGCTACACAGATGAAAAATGGACTTGAAGTATTTTTCAACCAGTTACGAGAACTATTAAATGTGCAGTTAGTGTCGAACTATTCACAAGCTAATGCTCCAAGTAATAGCCAGGGTGATGTAGCACCTTTATCAAGTTCTGCATTAACAAGCACTCCTAATGGTAAATCTGCAACTCTAGTCAATTCTGCAACAAATAAATTAGACGAGTCAGCTATTCCAATAGAAATAGATGATTCAAGTCCTGTGAAAAAGGTGGAGAAAAAAGAGAAGATGGAAATAGATAATGATGTTATGATAACTGAGAATGACTCCAAAGATGTTGTTGAAGTGACTGACAGTGACACACAGGAGGCTGAAGTCGTGTACAAGGACAAAGCCGTTAAGGAGGAAAAGGTAAATGGTGAAACAGAGAAGTCTGGGGTTAGTGCTCCTGATAATGAGAAAAATGAGATTAAAATTGATGAAGGTGACAAGAAAATGAATGATGATGTAAGTGAAAGTATAGCAGATGATAATGCAGGTGAGAATAAAACAGAATGTGTCAGCAAGTGTAAAAGTACAGCAAGAAAACACGAAAATATTAAGAATGCTGAAGAGAAATGTGATGATGAAAATGAATCTGATGAAACACCAGAAAAGGAGTCTATGATAAAGGAGAAGGACTCCCGACATGTCCCAAAACAAACAAAATAAAAAGATGTCCAAGGAAATAAGGAGTGAAGATGATGAGGAAACAAATGAGGTAGGAGAGAAAAGTACATTAGATGATAGTGAAAATGCAGCAGCAGAGTTAGAACTGTATGGAGGAAAGTGAAAATACAGCCGCAGAATTAGAACTGTTGAAAGAAATGGCTGATGAACTGAATGAACAAGAGGAAAACTCTAAAGAACCAAGAAGATCAAGTAGAAACAGGAAATCTGAAAAATCAGAGGTCAGAAGTGATTCAGACAAAGAATCCCCAGCTAGAAGATCAAGTAGAAACAGGAAATCTGAAAAATCAGAGGTCAGAAGTGATTCAGACCAAGAATCTCCAGCTAGAAGATCAAGTCGGCAAAGACAAAAGCCTGACAGAGATAGTAAAGAAAAAACAGAAGGTGGTAAGAAAGACAAAAGTTCATCTAGCAAAGAAGAAAAAAATACCAGTAGTGACGTAGATGGTGAGGTAAGCAAAAAAGAAAGGAAAAGTCCAAGGAAACCAGTTGGTGGCTCAAGAATTGATTATGATATTAAATCAGATGATGAACTGTCTGAAAAGAAAGAAACAAAAAAAGATAAGGCAGCTAAAGAATCAAAAAGTGTTACAAAGAAAAAAGATTTGGGATCAGATGATGAAACAGAGGAAGAAGTTGTGGAGAAGAAAAGTAAGAAAACAGATAACAAAAAACAGATTAAGTCTGCAAGTAAAGATAAGGTGGTTTCAGATTCTGAGGAGGAGGAACAAGTAGCAGCAAAAAAGAAAGATAAGAAATCAGAGGATAAAAAGAAAGGTTCTAGCAAGGTAGTAGAGGATGAAGTAAATGATTTAGATGATGAACTGTCTGAAAAGAAAGAAACAAAAAAGGATAAGGCAGCTAAAGAATCAAAAAGTGGTACAAAGAAAAAAGATTTGGGATCAGATGATGAAACAGAGGAAGAAGAAGTTGTGGAGAAGAAAAGTAAGAAAACAGATAACAAAAAACAGATTAAGTCTACAAGTAAAGATAAGGGGGTTTCAGATTCTGAGGAGGAGGAACAAGTAGCAGCAAAGAAGAAAGATAAGAAATCAGAGGATAAAAAGAAAGGTTCTTGCAAGGTATTTGAGGATGAAGATAACAATTTAGATGATGAGGTTCCAATGGAGGAGAGTGATACCACTGAATCTAGTGATGAGTCTGTAGAAGAATTTGGTAAAAGGAAAAAGAAAAGAAAGCTGGCTGCTAAAGAAGGTACAGAAACTCCCTACTTACAAAACCAGTTTTTAGAGAATACCTTACTCATCTCTCCTTACTATAAAGTCTCAAATTGTACTGAGTTTGATTTCTCTGACATTTGAAAAATGGGTAAAGGTCACAATGTAGTTGTAACATATTAAAGCTAAAATCTTTACAGTCTGGTGTAAGAGGCGACATGATAAGAAATAATAATGATCCAGGTAATTTATTTCTAAATATTTGTGTTTACAGTGAACAAATATGATGAAGGTTAACACCATGTAAAAAAAAAAAAAAAACTCTTCTTTTATTTAGAAATAAGAATGATCCAGGTAATTTATTTCTAAATTTGTAAAAAAAAATCTTATTTCTGATTTAGAAATTCCTATAAGAAAAACAAGGTCTAAAGATAAAAAGTCGGAAACCAACACAGAAGTCTCTGATTCAGACTCAGAATTTGATCCTGAGCTAGAAAAAGAGATAAAAAGCCTGTCCAAAGATACAAGGCTTACTAGAAAGAAGGCTAAAGACTCACAGGACACCAAAAAAGAAAGCCAAAGTAAGAAGGAGAAACCAAAAGAAAAAGGAGAGAAGAAAGGAAGCAAGAAAATGATTGGTAAGATTATACTAAGGATCAGTGCAAGAAAGGGGCAAGAAAGTTATCAATAAAGTTTGACTAAGGATCAATAAGGAGCAAAAAAATAATCAATAAAGTTTAATTAAGGATCGGGGGAGCAAGAAAATGATTGGTAAAGTTTAAGTTAGGATTAGTAAGGGAGCAAGAAAATGATTGGTAAAGTTTAAGTTAGGATTAGTAAGGGAGCAAGAAAATAATTGGTAAAGTTTCAGTTAGGATTAATAAGGGAGCAAGAAAATGATTGGTAAAGTTTAAGTTAGGATTAGTAAGGGAGCAAGCAAATGATTGGTAAAGTTTAAGTTAGGATTAGTAAGCGAGCAAGAAAATGATTGGTAAAGTTTCAGTTAGGATTAGTAAGGGAGCAAGCAAATGATTGGTAAAGTTTAAGTTAGGATTAGTAAGGGAGCAAGTAAATGATTGGTAAAGTTTAAGTTAGGATTAGTAAGGGAGCAAGCAAATAATTGGTAAAGTTTCAGTTAGGATTAGTAAGGGAGCAAGCAAATGATTGATAAAGTTTAAGTTAGGATTAGTAAGCGAGCAAGCAAATGATTGGTAAAGTTTAAGTTAGGATTAGTAAGCGAGTAAGAAAATAATTGGTAAAGTTTAAGTTAGGATTAGTAAGGGAGCAAGCAAATGATTGGTCAAGTTTAAGTTAGGATTAGTAAGGGAGCAAGGAAATAATTGGTAAAGTTTAAGTTAGGATTAGTTTTGGGGGCAAGAAAATGATTGGTACAGTTTCAGTTAGGATCAGTTTTGGGGGGCAAGAAAATGAATGGTAAGGTTTGACTAAGGATCAATAAGGAGCAAAAAAATGATCAATAAAGTTTAATTAAGAATCGGGGGAGCAAGCAAATGATTGGTAAAGGTAAAGTTAGGATTAGTAAGGGAGCAAGAAAATGATTGGTCAAGTTTCAGTTAGGATTAGTAAGCGAGCAAGAAAATGATTGGTAAAGTTTAAGTTAAGATAAGTAAGGGAGCAAGCAAATGATTGGTAAAGATTCAGTTAGGATTAGTTTAGTTTATACCAAATTTATTTTAATTTGATTGTGTAGGAAGCTTTTAGCTTATAGACACACTCTCGAATCCGTTCCTGGAACTAACCAGTACTAAGCAATGAGTGTAAAGTTTCTTGCTCAAGGAAACAACGGCTTGCCCCTGACTGGTTTTAAACCGTTCGGCTAGCAATCCTTTGACTACTAGTCCGATGCGTTAACCACTTGGCCACGCCGCCACTTTCAGTTAGAATTTGTAAGGGAGTAAGAAAATGATTGGTAAGGTTTTATCTTAGGATCAATCTGAAGTTGAATCTTTTTTAATCAAGTTTGCTTAAGTAGAACTCGTCATTGCATTTGAATTTCAGCTGTCAAATGTTTTACATGTGTTTGATTAAGTTTTAAACCATGTGCTGATGGAAGATGATGAGTAATACTAATTACTGATCTGCCTCATCATGTCAGGAAGTTCACATGTTAGCGCCACATCAAAAAGGGCATTTGAAGATTCATGTGCTGCCCTAGGTTGTGTATTAATTGTCCATGTGTGTGGCCAAGCTGCCTTAAAAACTGTTATAATACTGAATTTACGCATCCATACCATTCTAATTAGATATTAAGGTTATCATTAAAAATACACTCCAAATGTCTGAAAATGTATTTGTAGTGGAAGATAAGGAAAGTGATTTGTCCAGTGGAGTAGAAGAAAATTTTGAAGTGGAGGAGAATGATTCTGAAGATGACACAGATAATCTCTCATCGTCACAGCTGAAGAAGCTGAAACAGGTCAGTGTTGTGTCATGGAATTAGATGTTAGCCTCATTGAGTTTAAGAAACATTTTAAGAGCAGAAGCAATTAGTGGGTTGTCACACTTGTGCAGGTGTTGGCCAGCTTTTGTTTCAGGCTTCATCTGAATTCCAGCATTTTGAATTCTACAATTTCCTTGACTTGAGTAATGATTTTTACAGTTTCAGATTAGCCGTTTTTGGACTGAGAAGTAGTATTCTTGAAGTCTCAAGACATGTTAGTACTAAAACTAAAAAAAGGATGATAAAAGTACTTATCTCTTTAAATTCATTCTGTAGCTCTTATTTTAAGCCTGCTTGGTTTTAAACATTTGGTCCAAGATATCACTATTTTAAGCATGATATTTTTGTAATAAAATTTCTTCCTTATCTCCCTTGTGAACAAGTAAACATGTAGATAAATAACTTACAGGCTGGTAAAGCAGTGATGGAAGATGAGAGTGAAGATGAAGACAGACCTGATGATATCTCAGATTCCAGTGATGATCATGGTGAGTATTTGAGTGTGTTCCAATAAATTGAAATGCCAGTGGATGGTATCTCACATTACAGTGATGATCTTGGTAAATATTAAAGTCTGTTGCAATAATGTGAAGTGCCAGCTGATGGTATCTCACATTATATTGGTAAGTATTAAAATCTGTTACAATAAATTAAGGTTCCACCTAATGGTTTCTCAGATTCCAGTGATGATTCTGGTAAGTAGTAAAGTCTGTTTCGATAAAATGAAGTGCCAGCTGATGGTAAATCGGATATCGGTAATGTTCCTAGTTAGTTCTAATAAAGTGAAGTGCCAGTATCTTCATGTGTGTCTGTCATTTTACTGATTTCTATTATTTATGTACAGATTGAAATGATGATATGATAGTGTCTTCATTCTAGTGTAGTGTAACAATATTTGAATAGTATCCATGAAAACAGAAGGATTCGAAGAGTAATATAAGCTTTCTATATTTCAGAGATTTTAAAACCTGAACATCACTTGAACTACATGTACATGATCAAGTTTAGTTCTTTTTATTATCATTACAATCCAGTTTGATTGAATAAGCTAGGTGGGATCTTTCAAGTTTTCATTCAGCCCAGTATTTAGCCCACTGTTGCCAAACTTGGTGGGGCTATGTAGCATCACATTCTGTAAAGGGAAAGACAAGAAGTAGTCTGAAAAACTTGGTATAACATTATTCCAAGAATTACTTTTGTCCATTGTAGAAGTGTCATTTCCAAAGATTGGGTCATCGGGTAAATCGGGAAAAGGTACAAAGCATGGCATAGAGGACAGTGATGACTCAGACTTCGAAACACCAAAAAAGAAAAAACGAACTGGAAAGAAACTGAACAACAAACTGCTTGATGCGAAGATCTCTGATTCCGAAAGTGACACTGGCAAGAAAAGAAAGAAAGGGAAAAAGGGGTACTTGAGTTTTATTACATATAAAATCTTACACTTCAAACAATAAAATAATTCCTATTCTACAGTAATATACCTAAAATATTTTAAACTGATGTAAATTATTTTAGTTAAGGACAGAAATCTGGACTTAAAGCGACTGACTCACAGATTTTTTGTCACAGAAAAACATCAAAATATAAAGTTTTATACACTTTAATTGGTTAAAAATTTACCCTGTTAGTCACGGGGTAGATAATTAAGTTATAACATTAATTTTGATGAAACTTTATAACAAGACACTGTGGCTCAGTGGTGTAAATCGATGCTCTAAATTTGACTGACTGAAATGTCAGGTTCAAATCCTGGTTAACCCAAAACTACCTTTTTCAGTCTTCATGGTGTATAGAAGCATAATATGTTTTTTCAGTAGTATAGAAACTTCTCTTAAATTTTAAAGAAAAAAGATTTCTGCTATATTCTGTGAGTCAGTTGCTTTAAGAAGGTTTTGTGTTATATGTACTGTTATTTTACTCTAGGACTAAAAAACGTAAAAAGGATGATAGTGATGCCTTCTCTGAGCTCAGTGATGAAGCGGCGAATCGAAAAACAGACGCAAAAGGAAAGAAACGTCGGAGAATAAAGAAAATTGATTCCAGTGATGAGGAGCCTGACAAAGAACCAGGAGCTGTAAGTATATACAATCCAAAAAATGAAAGGATTACTTTGAATTCTGTAAAAAGTAGAGAAGACACATTTAACAGAGTACTGTTTTTTTTTTTTTTTTGTATTTCATACATGTAGCAAGCTGTCTTGTTGTTTATTTATGAGTTTCAAGTTGCCAAACATATTTTGGACTTAGACTTTTATTTAAGTGATATGAAAAAGCTAAATAGCAAAGACTTGTACAATGACTTGTAAACCATTATTGATAGTGGTTCAATGAATATCTAGGAAGTCTGGGTAAACATTGTCTTACAGTCAGTAGTGACATTACAGTTTCTTATAAGAAAGTTGTTTTCTACCTTGAATAGACAAAATAATAGCAAGAATTCTAAATCACCGTGTGTAATAACCTGCCTAAAATAAATCTAGAAATAGTTGAAGCATGCCTCATTATGAAGCTTGACATATATTGTTGTAGGAGGATGAGATTGGCAGTGATGAGGATGATGATGGTACACAAGGGGGTTTTCTCAAACGTAAACAAATCCGAAAAGTTATTGGAAGTAAAAACTTACTGATGAGACTAAGGCTGCCCAGAAAGCTGAGGAGGAGAGACGAAAACGTATAGAGGAAAGACAAAAAGAGGTGAGACATACCTACTTAGCTTACCAAAGAAGAAATGAATGCAATCTCTAAACTTGTACTTATTGGTCATTGGTTTTAGGGAGTGTGTAAGTGGTAATCTTTGATTTTGTATTTTTAGATAATGTATGGTAGCAGTGTTCGGTCATGTTGATGCAAAGGTTGTTCAGATATTTGTTTTAATAAGTTTTTATGTACTTGGTAATCTATAGTGTCTGAAAAAGTTTTTGATGGCTATTAAAGAGTTAATTCAATCAAAGTATATATGCAATCAGGAGATTGTAGATTAGATTAAGTTAAACAATGTCTTTTTGTTTGACTGAATTTCAGTACAACACATATGTGGAGGTGGAAGGGGGAGAAACAGAAGAAGAGGAGCTTCCAGAAGGCACAGAAAGGGAGATTGCTACCCCTGTCAAAACTGACAGCATTGCGAAAATTCTCGGATCTCCCAGAAAGGTTCCTATCACAACTAAATGCGTGCTGGAAATGAACAAAGAGAAGAAGAAACCTCTTATAGAAGTTGATAAAACACTTGTACGCAAACTGAAACCTCATCAAGTTGAAGGTATAAATATTTTATGTTACGATTCCTGACATTCAATGTTGACTAGGAAATATTCTGTTCTTGAGATAGTCTAGCCATTGTGTAATTTGTTTGCTTACAAACTTTTAAAATGTTGGCTGGTGAAAATCTTCTCCAAGGTTATGCACAGCTCTTTTGCAACCATTTTTTTGTTTATTTCAGCTGTGAGGTTTATGTACAACTGTTGTGTAGAAAGTATTGAGAGGCTGAAGAAGGAAGAAGGATCTGGCTGTATATTGGCCCATTGTATGGGACTAGGAAAAACTCTGTCTGTAAGTATCTAAGTCTAGAAGACATTACAGTTTTAGCTGTTAAACTACTTTGAAAGAGATAAAAAGAAACAGCAATTTAATTGTAAGTTTAACTTTATTGGAAAAAATAATAGAAGAATAAGCCAGGAACTTGCACAACTATTACCTTGTACAGAACATTTGAGATGAGTTGCCTTGCCAAAAAGCATGCATAGAGTGTTGGCTATGGTTTAACCTGATTTTTCATTGAGAAAACGTATATTTTAATAACTGACTTATAAACGCTATCACTTCAATCAGGTGTGATGAATTTATGTTTCTATTTTTAAATGATTAAATTTTTGGACTACAGGTGATAACTTTTGTGCACACTATGTTGGCTAATGTAAAACTGACGAAGATGTCTAAATGTCTGGTAGTTTGTCCACTGAACACGTGTCTGAACTGGGTCAATGAGTTTGAGATCTGGCTTGATGATGTTGACTTTGAAATAGAGGTATGTTGAAGTTTTCATTTTGTTTTCATGCATGTTTTTTTTTTTTGTTGGACCCACTTTTAAGAGCACCCACAATTAAGGAATTGACAACATCTGCCTGCATTTTCTGTTCCATTACTTTGGTCAGATTGTGATGACAAAATTCGTCAAAATTTTTACACAGGTAATGTGTATGAACTAAACATGTCTTCCCTAGACTTCTGTTACACCTTTCTTTACCTTGGAACAAGTGTGTCAGTAGCCATTTACAAAGAGCCATTTTTCAGATGATAAATCTGAAATTACAGAGTGCCTAAGTGTATGTGACCATATTGAACTTTGGGATTAATTTATTTTATCAAGATAGGGAAAAAGTATGACTTGTTTAAGCTTTGCATAAGTTATGATAAAAGCTTTATATACTTGTATTCCTTAGTTCACTTGAAAATTAATACTTGAACACAGTGAAATGATCCAATAACTGTCAAAGGCATAGAACTCTTGCCTATTAGATTGAAATGCTAGACAGTTGTTTTGGCATGTCACCTGCAAAAATTGATATTTATGAGAGATATTTGCTAAAATATCTGCTTAAATAGATTTATTTAAGATATCATACTTGCACTTCATGATTTTAATTCTATGTTGAGCATTCCTTGTTACTTTGACAGGTATATGAAATGTCAAGAGTAAAGCAGAACTTTGAGCGTGCCCAGATGCTGAAAGAGTGGCATGAGGGCGGAGCTGCTGTCATGATCATGGGGTATGATATGTACCGTAATCTGGTGAACGGAAGTCACTGTAAGAACAAGAAACAGAAGAAGATCTTTTACGAGACATTAGCTGATCCAGGTAAGGTTGTTTTGTTATAACTTGGTATTTTTGAAAATTGCAATAAGAGTAATCAGAAAATGCAAGAAAAAAGTTAAGTAAATGTTTCAGGGTATATACAGGAGGAAACAAAAAGACAGCTTGGAAGTGTCTCTGCACAAGTTATCAGTATGAGAAATTAAAATAGCTGGAAGTTCAGTGAAAAGCATTCTTCTCATATTCGGGTACCTGAAAAGTTAGTAAGTCCCCTGTGTTAGATCAGCCAGGCAAATAATGTCATTTTATATTTTCTATTACATTATTAAAGTGTGAATATTAAACTGAAGGTATAATTTCTTTGAATCAACTAATTATTGCAAGTGTTTGCTGTATATTTAGGCCCTGACCTTGTGGTTTGTGACGAAGGTCACGTGTTGAAGAATGATGTGACATCTTTGTCAAAGGCCATGTCTAGAATTGCCACTAAGCGCAGGATTGTTCTGACTGGAACACCACTTCAAAATAACCTAGGAGAATGTAAGTAATTATTAGTGAAAATAGCTTACATGTACCTTATCTTGCAAAATGTCTGAAGTGAACTTGCTCTTTATTCAATTTACACAGTACCATTAAATTACAGGGATGCTAACTGATAAGTAACTGATTGAGTGAGGAAAATGTAAAGGCTGATCATGGTCTGTATAATGGAAAAGAGGAACAAGTCTAGACCTTTAGCAGTTTAACTAAAAGAGATGGTAAACACTGGTCATAATTCAGTGCTGATTACAAACTTTATATATATGTATTGTAAAGCTACTAGATACTAGATGTTGAAAACTGTTGGCAGTTCCTCAGTCAGTCTCAGATATCTGTTTGGTATAGCTTAGGAAAGTCTATGATTATACAATGTTGTGTCAATCACATGTCTGTCCATCTGTGTTTGTCTTTTTGCATGTTTTTCTGTCTACAAATACTGAATTGTTTTACAAATTGCTTGCAAAACTGATAAGAGTTTACACTGTTAGGTGAAGAACGAGATCAGTTTTGCAAGCAGTAGTATCTTCTTCTAAAATTGAATGTGACCAACAATTATGCTTATACATTGTTCAGCAGAATAAGGTATAATATAATATACTTAATAAACAAAGTCAGAAGTGATGTAATATTACTTGTTAATCATATTTGTTTCCAGCAGTAAGAGTAACTATGACATCACATTGTCTCTTTATAGATATCCTGTTTTAACAAATCATGTTATGTAAGCTCTGTGAAGTACAGACTCTTTCATTCATGTTTTTACAGATCAAAATCTTTTTTTCACACATCATTTTACATTTAGCTTTATAAAATCAGACTGTTAACATCGATCAAAATAATTTTATGCACAGATCACTGTATGGTAAGCTTTGTGAAGCCATCATTGCTTGGTACGAGGAAAGAGTTTAACAATAGATTCTGTAACCCGATTATTAATGGCCAGTGTAGTGACTCAACACCTTTTGATGTCAAGTTGATGAAAAGAAGAGCACATATCCTCCATGAGTTGTTAGCAGGTTGTGTCCAGGTAAGTCTTTCTTATGGTTAAAAAGATATATCTATATATGTTCAGTAACAGTCAAGAATTTCATGGAATGTTTAAAAGATTCAAAAGCAGTTATTTATGATATCATTATCAAATTTTATTCTTTGACCTAAGAAAAAAGCAACAAAATACAGAGTCAGAATATTAGTCTAGTGTAACTTTTGATGTAAATATAGTAAATAAAAAAAAAATCAGTGAAATAATGTAAAAGAAGTTTAATGAGAGATACTATTTATTTGGTGGTTTCTTCATTTGCCTGATATGTTGAGTCCACTGTGTGTTTTGCTTTCAGAGAAAAGACTACTCAGCCCTGACCAAGTTCCTACCACCTAAGTTTGAATATGTGATCTCAGTTAGACTGTCTCCTGTACAAATGACTTTGTATGAGAAATATCTGGAAATGAATTTGGGAAGTGATATTAGGAGCAAGGGGGCACGACTCTTCACTGATTATCAGGCTTTGATGAGAATCTGGACTCACCCCTGGGTGCTGAAACTTGATGAAATTAGGCAGGAAAATAAGGTAGGTTGTTGGTTTGCTAATTCTCTTTTCTACCAAACCATCAGATACACTGATACAGTAATCAAGATTCCTATCGAAGTTCACTGTCTTTGAACAACATTTTGTCCCAAATTTCTTTTCATTATATAAATTTGTGTGTAATGAATTTGAAAGATTTATAAGTTGACCAGTCAAACCATATTTAAATAAATTTATGCCATTGATTATTTCTGGCATTCTGAATGCTTTTCCAAATCATTGATTTCATTTATTTACCATATGGTTGCCTGTCTTCAGCGTACATTTGATGATGAGGATGAGGACTCATTTATTGAAGACAGTGATAGTTATGAGGATTCCTTTGTGGATGACTCGACTACATCCCCAAGTGACGCGTCAGATGGTGACATGAGTAGCAGCAGTAATAAGAAGAAGAAGAAAAAGAAAGCGTAAAACCCGTGGAAACAAAGACAGTTCATCCTCGGGAGATGAGTAAGTCAGATATAGATTAACTAATCGCATGGCCATACTAAAGTTATTTAACATGAATAACTATTTTATGCAGAAGAATATTTGAAGTGGTTTTTAACTCCAAAATTGGTAGTGTAAACATAACAGTTGATGGTCATTGCTCAATCTTTTTCAGTCATTTTGAGCAAACTTGGCAGAGAATCATTCCTGTGAAAATGCATTTGCCTTTGTGCCAGATTACTTTACTGTAAACACTTGAAGTGTCATCTTACACTAGTGTAAGATGAGTCACATGGAGGAGATAATAATAGACATTCTGACACTTTTTTCTTGCATTAATTAAAAAGAAGAGTGCAGTCTAAAAACATAAAGAATGAAAAAATATATGTATAAGTTTTAATGGTAAGCAGGAAAAAGTGTTACTCATATTAGTGTTTTGCACTGGATAGTCCTTCCCTTTGGAAACTACAATTGCTTTTTTGCCAGGTCTACAAATTCAAAACACAAATGCAATGAAAGATCATGTACTTCTAATATCTTCCTATTCGTTTTTGGCCAGGTATTGTGGCAGAAGGAATAATACAAATATGATTTGTTTGTGATTTTATATTAGGTCAGCCAAGATGGAGAATCCAGATGAGGTTGTAAAAAAATGGAAATCCAAACGACGAGGAAATGGTGAGCTTGAGTTTTTATTTGCCTGAAAGGGCATATTATGTTTACTGGTCATTCTGCCATTTGCAGTTTTGAGTGAGCTCTGTGTCTCTTGAAACAGTAGCAAGAAATTGAAACTATTAGGCAGAGTACAGGTCAGGGCTAGCTTTGATCAAGGTCAGGGCTAGCTTTGATCAAGGTCAGGGCTAGCTTTGATCAAGGTCATTTTAAGAGGTCACATGCCATACTGATTTAGTGTACAAATAATTTGTGTCTGCTGTTTATCTGTTGAACTGCTTGAAGGAAACTCAAGTTTTTCAGCAGAAATGATAACTAAAATGGGATGATGTACAGAGTGCAGGTTTGGACTTGATCGGATCAAGGTCAAGGTTTCACTTACAAACCACATGTCCCACTCTGTATCTTTTAAACTTCTTTAAAGAAATTGAAACAGCTTGCAATTTTGTGCCCACCCTTTATCATTTCAAGAACTTTTTCTGGTTCATCCATGGCGGAATCATTAAATAAACTGCCTGTCTTTGTAACAGAAGTTCTGTTGAAAGTATCAAACAAACCTAGAGCATCAGTCCAAATATGCCTTGTGTCAGAGACTTGTAAAACTAATGTAATAACATACAAAACAATAAATTGCTATAGTTCGCACCAAACTGTCAGATGTTTTGTCATTTCAAGAAGTTCATTGATCAGAAAACCTGTAACCTGTGAGTAAGTTAAGTATAATGTTGATGATACCACACTATGATAATGTGAGTAGTGTTATATCAGTATCAGTTATCATCTGTCTTTATCTTGTAGAAGAAGGTGCTGGTTCATCTTGGATGGAGGACATGGGTTATTCACAAGGACCAAAAGAAGTCACTTCAGAATGGTGGGCAGAGTACGTGAAGGACGAAGACCAATATCGACTGGAACTTAGTGGGAAACTTCTGCTCATGTTTGAAATTCTGAAAATGTGTGAAGACATTGGTGATAAAGTGTAAGTTTTATTGTAAAAACAATTTATTTGAGGATGATGCTTGCTCTGAAAAAAGTAAATTGTGCCATCTGTATAAAACTGGTGATAAAAATTTGAACACTTTCCAAGTATTTCTAGAACTTATAATTACAAATGGTTATATACCTGTACTTTCATGCAACATTCTTATTTTAGTTTTAAATTTTTACTAAAAACTATACAAAAGAGTTATTTTGAAATTCCTGTATGTACTGGTAAACTCTGTGATGGAAGAAGCATAGTATACTCATATTCATTGTGAGATACCTTTTACATTTCGCAGTTTCTAAGGCTGAATTGATTTTCTGAAATTTTTGGAGTCCCTTTGACCTCTAGTATAACTGAAGGTTTATAAGCAATTAATAAATCTACTTACCTAGTAAAATGGTAGATATTGTTATAAAGAAAAAAGATTCTTTGAAATAAAATGGTGGTTATAGATTTGAGATTTATGGTGTCGACATGTATTTTCACAGTATCTAGTAAAAATATTTCAACATGACGTGGGGTATCCTTTTGGCTACATCATTTTATTTCCAGAAAATAATATTTGACAATGGAGTATGTATTTATGTCTATGCTTACGAAATAAAAATATTTTTTCATACAATAATTAAATTGCTAAAAAGGAATTGTTTGCTTTTCAGACTGATATTTAGTCAGAGTTTACTGTCACTAGATATAATTGAGGATTTCCTGGCCAAAGTTGACGAGGCAAATAATCCCACCAATGAGAACATGCCATCAACATCAACAAGTTCAGAGGCATCTACCTCTGCCAAAGAAAATGGAGAAGAGAAAGAAAAAACACAGGAAGAGAAAAACAAGGAAAAGGTATATTTGTTTGTGAGGGTGTCAATGTTCAAGATTTCATAGCGTTTTGCAATTGGGTTTTTTAGTTCAGCCAATGCTGAATAGAAACAGGATTATCTGAAGCCATTCACTGCATGTGTTTCAGATTTTGGTGTGCTGAAAATGTTTTACTTTAAATAATGTAAATTTCAGAGGTCTCCATATGAAATATATAACAAAGTTGAAGAATGAAAGTTTCTCTCAGATTTAAGTGCAAGAGCATTTGAAATTGCTTGTTCCATTTTGTGTAAAGAGTGTTTTGTATGGTATTTTTTATGAGCTGTGTTAGATACTAAGCCAGACTGTGGTACTAGCTCTATGATCTAGACTGGTTTAGAGAAACTAAATGATTTGTAATGAAGTGCTGTTACTTCACTCTTGAGTTTCAAGAGTTAAGGCATCTTTACAGACCTAGCATTCGATTGGATGTTTCAGTAATTTCAGAATGATAAAGCAACAAGTAGGTGTATTGTTATAATCAATGTGAATTCTTTAAAGATTGATGCCTACCTGTATTTGCTGATTTGATTTATGTATTATTATGAACAGCATGGTGAAAATCTGCAGACTATATCCATTTATTGAAATGAGATACATATGTAAAAAAAAAAGGTCTATGCTGAATTTGTCTATTTTTAGCTTTCAATGTATGGGAAGTCCTGGAGTAAAGGTCTGGACTACTTTAGAATGGATGGTTCTACAAACTCACAGAATAGAAAGTCCTCACAAGATCAGTTCAATGATCCAGAAAATTACAGGTACATACAGAGTCCCATAGTAGTATGTCAATACAAGCTCAGAGTAAAAGAAATACACATTCTCATGTACCTGAAAGACATTTTCAAGAACTGTATTGAAACTTATTATCATGAAAAGTAATTGGAAACAGGTCAGATGTTCCTTACAGTGAATATATTTTGTTTAAACTCTGCTTAGAACTATCAACCTCTGTGGAGTTAGTATTACACCTCTACTGACTCTACAGAAGAAAGTTAGATTGAACAGGTAATGTTTGTTTTAGATATATATATGTGCAGTCCTATGCATACATGCTTCTGTTAGACTTTTTCAAAGAAGGCATGTACATGTTCGGTTTGTTCACTGCATGCAGGCTTGACTTTATTTGACATTATATAACATGAATTGGTTTATGTTCCTTTACAGAGCCCGGTTATTCTTGATCTCGACTAAGGCTGGTTCCTTGGGTATCAACCTAGTATCAGCAAATAGAGTGATCATCTTTGACGCTTCCTGGAACCCATCTCATGACATACAGTCCATCTTCCGTGTGTACAGATTTGGTCAAGTGAAACCAGTATATGTGTACAGATTCTTAGCACAGGTATGACCACTTACATTCAGAAACAGCTTTCTTTTGTTAACATCTAAGATTAGGTTTGCTTGCCTTTGTTAAGTTGGATTTTGGATCTTGTTGTTTGATTGTCAGATGTCTGCTGCAGGAATGAAAAGTATGAACACTGTCAAGAAAAATGTACCATGCTTGTCTTGATTTTACTCTGATTATATAGTAATGTTGTTTGAAAGTTTCTGTATTTTCAAGCAAGCTGTCACTGCACTAAGTAAAAGGATAAAATAGGAAGAAATGTACTGTTCAGTCTTGAATTGCAGTTCATATTAAGAGTAAAAGTAATTTCTGTTGAAAAAGTTTTATTGTGAGTTATGCATAGTGTCTGAATACTTTTCCACAGGGTACTATGGAAGAAAAGATCTATGAACGTCAAGGTTACCAAACAGTCATTGTCACAGAGGGTAGTTGACGAGCATCAGATTGAACGTCACTTCACTTCATCAGATTTACAGGAGCTGTACAGATTTCAACCAGAACGTCTTGATGATCCAGAGAAGAAAGACAAACCATTACCAATTTTACCAAAGGTAATGCATTGTATTGATCAGCAGGTTTTAAGTTGAGTTTATTTAATGTACGCTTCTAATTGTAGTTAAGCACAATGAGAACTTTTGTGATTGCCCTCGGTCTGTCATGCTGCATCCATCCTCAAGTTTTTGCTTTGAACAACATTTCTTCCTTTACCACTTGGCTGAATTTGATTGAACATGCAGGGATGTTCTTTGCATGAAGCTAAAAGAATTCCATTCTGTGCAAAACTCTTGTTGCTATGGCACAAGAATGAAAAATTTTACCTAAACCACCTGGCCAAGAGCTCTAAAAATCCATGTGTAACTTTGTCTAGTAGACCCACAAGTTTTTTCAGATTATATCCCTTGGACCTTGTTAGCCCGACCTGAGGGGTCAAATGTTTTACATTAAAATATTTTGGGAAATCTTCATAAGGCACAGAGTTCTGATATTTTTCACCAAGTTTTGTATAGTCGAGTTCTACCAAGATTGTTCAAACTTTGCCCCTTTGGTCATATTTAGCTCTAACCCAGGGGTCAGATGTTTAACACAGACTTATATAAACGAACTCAAAATTTTTTCTAGTAATAAACCATAAAGCAGAGATATCTGTTATTTAGTGAGTAACATTGTCTAGTGGATATCTACCAAGTTTGATCAAATTATGTCCCTGGGGTTACCGTGGCCTAGGAATAAGGTCACATGTTTAGCATATAGATATATAGGAAAAATCTTTTAAATTCTTCTTGTATGAAACCACAAGGACCAGATGTCTAAAATTTTGCTCAATGCAAAGGCAGGCAGTTTGTTGAAACTTTCCTTTTTGGGTCATTTTTTTGTCTCTGCCTTGTAGGTCAGATGTTAAACATAGACTTATATACACAAACTCTTTAAAGTTATAATACTGGCCATAATTGTCTTAAAAAAGAAAATATTAGAACTCTAGTGTGTTTTAAAACATTATCAACACTCTTTCTGAATGGCTATTTTTCCTGCATGGCAAGGTGTGTTTGAGATAGGTAAGGATAAAAATATCAAAATATTTTATGATCACACTGGGTTTTAAATTGCATCTGAAATGATGAACACGCCTCGCTAGTATTTATATAATTATTTGTTAGCGTCACATTATGAATTTGAATGTGTTGCAGATCAACATAATTTAAATGCATCATACATGTAAATTAGTTCAAATTGATAGACCAAAATGTTGTAGTTCATGGTAATCAAAACTTAACCTGAGAAAAAGCTGTAAAAATTTCAGAAGAAGATGTCATACAGTAAATCAGGAATAATTAACGGCACCAAGTAGATCAGGTCCTAGAAATAAAATGTTGTTTCTAAAGGTAAATTTCATGTATGCAAACTAGCATCTTCCAATGAAATCAGAGCAATGATGGAGAAGTTACAGAAAGTGAAAGTTGTTTTTATATCCACTGACAGAAAAGATCCTAGTGATTATAGTAAAAATATACAGTTAATTTTCTTTTTAGCAAGGGTTTGCATAAACTGGTGGTTATGCAATATATTTGTAAATTGGTCATTTTGTAACTTTAAAAATGTTGTCAGAAACTGCTTAGACTTTTGACCTTTGCCAAAATTGTTCAAATTATGCCCCTTTGTTTAGTTCCTTTTATTTTTATTTTGAAGATAAATCTATCTATTATATGGCACTAAAGTCTTGTCTTTCTTAGTAGTTAAACTCAGGTGAGCACTTAGTTATTATGGCCCTCTTATTTTGTTATGTTTTGTAAGGATTCATGATTCCAATCCTTGTGTATGGCAGTCCTCACCAGGGTATTTCTGATATACTTTTCTAGGACCTTATTGACTTATTATGAAAATTAGAAGAAACTACAATACATGAACATATTGGTCGAAAAGTTGCCATTATCTTATTTGACATATATTGATATGTCCACCCTTATTCTGTACTGTTTAAATTTTCTAGGACCATATGTTAGCTGAGCTGATGACCAACAATAAGGATTGGATAGTAAAATACCATGAGCACGACTCACTGCTCGAGAATGTCGTAGAACAAGAACTGTCAGAAGAGGAGAAAAAAGCCGCATGGGAGGACTACGAGAATGAAAAGAAGGGAATCAGCAGTGGTAAGAGTTTATCTGGGAATCTAGAAGTAAACTTACTCAAGACATAAAATCTCTAGATTTAGTAGTAAATTTAACTAATTCAGGAATTCTTTCTCAGAAACAAAAGTTGAATATGAGACTACAAGAAAAACCTTTTATTCCAAATGTAAGGTCAGTCTATAATAAAAATCAATTGGATTATTATCTGTTCTTGTGAATTAAAAAATTAAAGTAAAAACGTAATTTCACTGGTAGTTAAATCTATCTTGAACCTTTTGCATTCCTTTATGTATTTTGCTTATTATCTACAACCCTTGGTAACCAAGTCATCATGATATGGTGAAAACAATTGATAACACCATACTGTTATCTTTCAGCAATGGGTGGTATGCAGGTGAACCCTGCCATGTTGGCCACTCAGCAGATGACAATGCAGAATCTGTTGATGCAAGGCCAGGCCAGTCTTGGCCAGGCTGCTGTACTTCAGATTGTACAAGACCTTAAAGCAAGGGTAGGCTAAATATTGCTCACTTTATTTAGGTGGTTTTTGTAACAGTTTAAAGTAGGTCCAGGTGTAGGTAGATCAATTGAAAATTTGGAAATAAAAGATAGTGACAAGCACGATTGAAAATTGTTTTATAGAGTATAGCAGATTTTATTTACATGATTTATTATTCAGATAAAGGACTTGAAGTCAATATATGGTTTTGGAATCTTGGAAAAAGTGATAGTAACAAATATTGTTATGGAATGGAATGTAATAAACTTCATTGTAGATAGGTTATAGATTCCAGCTTGACCCTGTAATGCACATACTTTATATCAGATTTTCTCCATCAAAATTTCAGTTCCCTAACTTGCCCCCTGAGGTGTTCCAGCAGCGTGTTCAGGCAGTACTGAGACAAGTGTTGACACAGCAGATCATGCAACAGTCAGAAATGCAGAGACGACAGGTACAGTACCCAGCAAAGTTTTGGGAGATTTTGGTTTCACTTGTTGCTAGTTAAATTCCCTTCTGTATTGTTTTCAGTTTTGTAGTTTACAAGGTAACCTAATCATCTTAATACAAAGAATCAGAACTAGAATGCTGTCCTTCATTACTGAAGAAACTGCTAGCAACATCAAGATCTAGGCCTGCACTGAGATTCAAACTTATGACCCTACTGATTTTATACCCAAAACTGAGAAGAATGTCCAAGATAATAATTAATTTGCAGTGGTATTACCATAGAAATGATATAAACAGTTAACTGTAAGACATTTTACTATTAGCTGGAAGCTTTTTATCAATACACTAGCAATGGATTAATGTTTGTTATGTTGGAGAATGTACATGTTTTATTTGCCTGTTTTTAACAGATTGATCAGCAGAGAATGAACGAGTTGAACCGTACTCAACATGATCAAACAAGAAATACAACGTCAACAGGCCATGATCAATAACCAGCAGAGAGCATACAGTATGGGCAACCCAAGCTTTCAGCCCGCTACTGGCAATCCTAACATGCATTCAATATTATCACAGGGACTTAGACCCCAGACCCTTAGTCAGCTCCCAGTGAGACCCAACATGAACTTCAGTGACCAGCAGAAGAAATGAGAACTATTTGCATTTTTCAAACAAATTATCAACTATTGTTCAACAGACATGATGCTTTTGTGCTCATTTGTGATGTATGCCAGTCATTGTGTATACGTTTCAGCTTATAGGAGTGATATTTTTAATGGATTTATTTATTTAAATCTTATTGGGTGGTCATCCTTATGAAGTGACTACCTGCATTTAACAGTCAGAACTGTTCTTGTTGGTAGCGAGATTGTTTTCCCAGTCAGAAATTTCAGCTGTTATAAACATACACTTGTTTTGAATGGACACTTTTATTGTATCTCCTCACTAGTTCTACAGCACACAACTCCATGTAAGCTGAACAACATTGAACTTTCTAAGTTGTGAAATTAACTTTAATGTTCCAACTCTACAGTATGGTCAACCCCAGAATGTTGTGGTTTTGAAATCTTGGAGTAATTGGCTTGTATTTAGTATTCTTACAGTCTTGGTAAAATGTAATGCTGTTGCAAAAGATCATATAGAATTAATGCAATGGAAGGGAGAGTATTGTGAGTGTGGACTAGTTAATTTTTCATAAATGACTTACATGAATAAATCAGAGGTCCATCATAGTTAATGTTTTCAGTAATCATGTTCATATACGTATTTTTCATGGTAACTTAAAACAGCAGCAGATGTCACAAGCATCTTAAGAAAGTTGAGTATGAAATCATGCATTCTTTTTTTTTTCAAGATTTGCAGACCATTTCTGTAAGTATTAAGACTAAATGGTCCATCAGTTTTGTTTCACAGTTAACAATGTATAGACAGACAAAGATATAAAATATTAACAAATAAAAGCTGTCAGAATGTGAAACAGATATTGTCTGAATACTGAATAATTAGATTTGAAGACCTGATATTTTTTCATTTCCCGCAGTATCTACGACATATTGGAATGATTTTCTCTGGTCAAAGGTATTTTAGGAATTACACCAATGGAAGGTTCATGATAGGGAATATTTAGCCCATTGTCGTGAAATAGTGGGGTTATTTTTATGCTTCATTATCTTTAAGATAACATAAAATTGTCAAAATGAACATAAGTTACATGTATTAGGTAATTTTTAGCTTAAATTATGAGATATATTTTGGAATGTGAAATATGAAATATATGGTGCAAAATTTTGATTATAAAGTACATTAAAGTACTAATTTATATAAAAAAAATTGCTCTGTCTTAAAAATTCCAGTTTTATCTTCCTGTTATGAACTGTAGAAAATATACAAGGAAATATATTAGGAAATAAATCAAGTAGATTAAAATGTTAATAAGGACTACATATACTATTTCTGTCTGGTTTGGAGTGTGAGTGTGTTTATCATGTGTAATAGTGTGTTATCGTGTGTAATTGCAGCACTTCATCAGAATTCCACTTGATAATTAAGTTTCTTACTTACTTTATTCAGTATATGTTCAACACATCTCAAATAGTGCAACAGAATTCATACTATTCATGTTTTTAAAAAAAAAAATGAAAAAGAATATTTCCATTTTTCATATGCTTGAGTTTTTGTTTATAGTTTGTGTATTTTCTGTGGACTGATATGTTCATTAAGGACTTTTGTTTTGTATTGGTTAAAGTGTTGTCGTTAGATGTTTTCAGAGATAAAAATCATTTTTTCATGGAATATCAAAAAATGAATATTCTATGAAAGTTTAAAACATTCTTAATTTCATTGATTTTTACTGTATCAAGGCATTTTTTCTCTGGTTCGCTGATCATTCATCCATTTTATGGAAACTTCATAGACAGAACTAGTTTCACAGGCATAGCTAATGAATAGAGAACAATGCTGCTCCACTGTAATAGGTGCATACATTTTGTGTCATAGATATTGAGGAGACAATTTTCACATGGGACACTAGTTGCTTGTCAGAGAAAAGGTCCAAATCTTAGGTGATAATAGCTGCTTAATTTCATAAATTACTTTGTCATATTCTTTATAGTGAAAGAATGTTCTGACAGACCAGGTTTGGATTGTTTGAAATGTTTACTTAAATTTGCCAAAAAATGTAAGTAGAAGTAAAAATGTATTCACTTCAATTTCTATGAAAATTTTAATATTTGTACGTTAAAGGGGTTTCTGTCTGTGTAAATGAACTCATTCTATTGTTGTTTTTGATTCCAAGGTGCAGAAAAGTTCCTCATCATTTTTCCACCTGTCTGTGTTCACACTGTACAGAGACATTTGATTTTCTCCTTACAAAACACTAGATATCTACTTATAACTAGATTGATGAAGAAAACTGAAAGAATGAAATACCCTAATAAGCCAAAGTTGGAAGTTTTGTTCTTTATAAGGTGTAAAAAATGAAATTGATGATTTATTTTTCAGTCTGTAATAAGACTAGCATTCATATTTATTGTCATGCTCTTTATATATTATGTAACATTTCATTGAATTCTGGTTATCTGAAGTTATGGGAAAAGAAACAGTTTTATTTGCTTTTCGACAGAACTAAAAGAAGCTTAAAAGAAAAGAAAGGCAAATTTAATTCATGAAAAGGTTGAAAGCTGACTTTCAAAGGATACTTGGATGATTCTCTTTAGGTAAGGTTTCAGTGAGATGGTTGGGAAAATGATGCTGACTTTCATCTATTTATATCTTAATACTTGATATTTGATCATTTGAGTTGTACGTGATTTTTATGTTGTCATCCAAAACAAAACAAAAAAAGAAATAAAATTGAAGTGGACAATGTTGTCTCTGTATTTGTGAAAAGTTTTCATGTCCTTTTTACATAGAACTGAAAGCTGGGACGATCAATTTTCACAAAAATTTACTTTATGAATACTTAATTGCAAGCACATTCAGTCTTAGAAGGTGACTTAGATTGTATCTAAACTATTTACCTGAACTATTTACAGAGAACTGACAACACTAGTTCTTTATTAATAAGAACCATTTTATAACTCAAGGTGTGAAAATGTTCAAAGTGCTACTGAATTACAAAGCAGACATTTTTACTTTCACTTTCTCGAAATGTAACTACAAGTAGTCAGATGTTGAAATTGTCACTGAAATAATATGCTGTGACATTCACCAAGCATTGTATGGAATGTAACATTCTCTTTCTGTTGACAAAAATAATCAACGGACAAATTAAGTCATAGCAACAATTTTTAATACCATAAAAACAGTGTTTACATTTCTTACACAAAAAGCCTGTCACAAAAGTTTCTTAAGCTGTCCTCTGACTCAGTGACCAAATTCTTCTCTCAAAAACATGAATGTGCCTAATAATATACAATATTTGTTCTGTTAAGACTATTTTTATTTAACAGTCATCACTTACCAGACAAAATAGTAAATCTAACCTGAAAAGACAAAACTATTCAGTCTGTATACTCTGTATTCTGGGTTTTGTAAAATGTAAAAAAAAAAATTATGCTGATATAGAAAACAAACAGCAAGGCAGTTTTCTAATTGTAACAATAGTGGCCTTGATGAACATACACATTTTTGTGTCACAAAATGCTAATTGAAAAAAAAAAAACCGACTGAAATGTGTTAGCAGCCGTAATTTCTGACAAAGTCAATTCTGAATGTGATGGAGATGCTGAAGTAAGAGTTATTTTTCACTGATGATTCATATTTGTCATGATTTCTTTAGGTCTGCAGGGTTTTCTGCTTTCTGTATAAACTGATCTCCATAGTCCTGATCTGGGTCACTCAGAGGCCTGCTCTCTGCAAGCAGTTCATCTCTCTGCAAGCAGTTCATCGATTGTGATCACAACAAAAGGTACATGGTTTTGCTCTCTAATTTTCTGCAAAAAGAACAGGTAATTCAGGCATTAAAAGTCTTTCTAGTCAGTAATGGAGAAATCTAGCTAATAAAACTCTGAAGAAGAAACAACTACATCTCTTGCTTCTAAGAAAGTAACTGACCTCTAATGATACATTAGTTGTCATTTCCAAGCAATTTTTCTTAACTAAACTTTTGATTCAGTATCTTTTAAAAGCTAATGATTTTTAAATGCTAATGCATTCTTCTCTGAATGAAGAATTAAGCAGAAATGTTTTTCTTTTAGGATGTGCTTTTCTGATCTTTGGTGATCATTGACTGTCAGGCATGCATCGTCATGTATTGACAATTTCACTTGAATGACTTCTCCTATACCGCTATGCAAACTTTGATGAAACATGCCTGGGATATTCCTTGCATGGAGTTCTACCAAATTTCAAAGAATTTAAATCCAAGCTGAACTCTGGTTGCTATGGCAACTAGAAGGAAAAACTTTAAAAATCTTGTCAAAAAATACTAGGCCCTGAGCCTTAAGATTTGGTATATAGCATCGTCAAGTGGACCTCTACCAAGTTTCTTCAAATTATACCCCTGGGGTCAAACTTGGCCTTACCTCTGGATTTTAAACAGGCTCATATAGGGAAGTCGTAAAAATCTTGTCTGAAACCACAAGGGCTGGAATTTAGGTATTTTGCAAGCAGCATCAGCTTGAGATCCTCTACCAAGTTTGTTCAAATAGATCTTTTAAAATCTTCAGTTCAGAAACTGTAATTTTGCTTCTGATGCACAACAACAGACCCACAGCCAAAGTATTCAGGTGCACGATTCAGGGCCATTCTAGTTATAGTATGTATTTTTATTTTTTTCAACATAAAAGGAAAAATTTTTGTACAATAATTACATGTGTATGAGCTGATTTCTTTTTCTACTGGCTGAATGTTTTAGATCTGAGATACCAGATAGATAATCAATAGCTATTTAAAGAAAAGTTACCAATCCCTGCCTTCCTAGTACATGGCATGTAGAATCAGAAATCAGGGAGAAATAGTAGAAGTGTCTCGTAGACCAAACAGTAGGCTGACACTTTTACCTTAGTTTACTTCAACAACTTACTGAAGCAGAGGATTGCCTGGCTACTGCTATACAATGGTTGTCTACAAGTGTTTCTTCAAATGTCCAGTCTTTGGCATATTGACCATCCACCTCCAGAGTTGTCGTAGTAACTGTTCCCTCATTTACTGCCAGGCCACTACTGATTTTGAAATTAAGCCTCTTCACTTCAAAGCCGATACCAATACCCAGTGCCTTAACGTAACTTTCTTTCAAACACTGGAATAACAAGAAACACCATATCTTTTCATTATCATTTAGTCATTAGACTAGAAATATATAAAGGCTGGAAAGGAAACCCTGATATGAATTAATCTTAACATGTAAATTATAAGTATATTTTTAACCCCTGCCGGGATAAGTTGCATCAGGAAATAGCAGTAAGGAGGCAACAGATGAAGAGAAAAAGCTTTATAGACAGATTTATTGAACATGTCCATTCACAAATGTGAAAGAAAACATACAATATATGTTACATAAGACAAACATATCACTCAAGATGACTTTACATGAATTAAGGAATATGTACTTTAATGATCAATAGATCATGCTGACTAAATTGGAGTCTTGTGATTCTTCCAACTGTTCCTATTGTTATAGACAAGCATACAAGGTTTCAATCAACTGTAACAAAGCACTACAGAGAAATGGCTGTAGATGGACCTACTGCTTACATTTGTAAAACATCAAACGGCTATAACTCAGCCATGAGAGTGTCAATTGTAATGGCAATTGACATACATCATTACCCTATCATTATTTACAATCCCTTAAAGTTACTAAAAAATCAAGCAAACTACTATGGATATATGGCTGGAGAAGGACATACTGCCTGCATTTTTAAGACAATAGGCTGTAACTCAGCTGTAGGCTTGTAATTTAAAACAGCAATTAACATCATCATTTTTATTTATAATCCCACAAAGCTGCAACTAAAGCCATGCAAACACTCTGGACAGAAAAACTGTTATAGACAGATGCACGGACAGACAGAAGGACAATGCCTAAACAATATCCCTCACCATTTGGCAAGAGGTAATTAGCTGAGATTCAAATATCTTTTTGTAACAGTATTCTATTCCAACTTTTTATAGTCTATGTGAAAATTTACCCATAGTCTGTAGAAATTTCCAAGCTGATTCCCTGTCTGTGGTCCCTGATTTTATATACACCCACTCCTCTTGTGTGAACTGTCGTCGCATTGTGTGAAAGAATTCAGCAACTGACTTGGCACCCACTGAAACAAACAGAAAAGGAGACAATATGTAACTAGAGCTGATTCACTCATTTAATCTAAAGCTTCCATTTTAAAAATAATGTCCTGAAAAATAAACTGAAACAGGCTGAGAAATAAAAGTGGCCTAACTGGGCATGGGGTCTCTGTATGTGGGCAGATTGTCTAACAACAAAGGTAAACTAACTACTTGATTTATCTTTCATTCAAAATTTTACTTAAAACTTGCTTATTTCATAAAACAATTCTGTTAAAAGGAACAACTTCTGCTAACTTTCTATCTGTAGTAAACATGTTTTTAACGAACTGATGTAACTTAATACAGTCATATTTCAAACACACAAAAAAAAATATTTCTTTTTTCCTCATCCTTCTCAAACTGTATTATACAAAGACAATAAAAATTTAGAAATATTGATTAAAAGATATACAGTCAAAATGTGATCCAATTCCCAACAGAACTAAAGTATGGTACACAATGAGAATATCCTTTGGTCCTCTCTGTATGTATTATTAGGAGCTTAAAAGGAAGAACAACAAAAAATTAAATAAAAAACAAATTTCCAATTCAAAGAATTTCATTCCAACTGTTACTCTGCAGATCTATATGTAGTTTTTCATTCAATAAATTACATTCTCAGCTATTTCATGATGCACTAGTAAATGGACAAGCTACAAAAATTCAAGAGCAGGTCTATCTCTTTAAATAATTATTATCATCCTTATCTTGTTCATTTTGTTTGCTTGTGTTAACAAAATTCTGGGAAAATCATTATGAACTTTGTTTCCTATCCATATATATATTCTTAAACAATTTTCCCATGGATAAAAATGCAATGCAGTATTGAGCATTAATTGGCCAGGTTCTGATCAAGCTAGCTCCCTGACCATAAAACACGATCTCACTAGCAAGAGTTGAGTGCTCTTGGTTACAGATCATTTAACGCTACAAGATAAGGTTGAGGGAACTATTTGAAGTAGTGAAAAAGATATAGGAATCTAAAATTACATGAAGCTTCCTCAAAACTCTGTGGTACTGCTGCCAACCAAGTAGATAATTTTGATGTTGTACTAAATTTTAATTATAGAGATTTTGCAAGTGATAAGGGGGGATAAGTGAGTGCCAATAAAAAGATATGAAAGAGTCGAATTACTATCACTACAAGAGTTTTTATTTCAAAACATTCGAACTTGTTGAAACTTTCCAAAGACATGATATCCCTTGATTCTCTATGTAAGATCACTGATCCTGTGCAAAGAGGCTAGTTAGTGTATTCATTCAGACCACGTATATAACACCCTATGTAAACAAATATATCATCTTTTTCCCATGACAATTAAGGAATTCAATGTAAACAATATCAAATCATTAATATTCTTTGCGTAAATATAATACTCTCTTTACAACAACAACAACAATCAATTCATGAATACATACATCATGTATCAAGTGAACAATTCAGTTAAAACCTATTTATTTTACATTCATTTTTTCAAGCTTTTGCACTTACATTAATCCCACTCAATGACTGCTTCCTGGGTTCAAACCAGTACTTTAAGTGTGGAATGCAGAAAGTCACAGGAGACTCTTACTTCTAGTGGGATTCAAACCAGATGCCTTTAGATCAGGAGTCTGAAGCTCTTTACCCTTGACCACTGCTTCTCAACATAATTAGGCCTATATGGTAGTTAAGGCCAAATTTCTAAAGACATTATGGGGCTTGCAGCTCAGGAAATTGTTTACATCCTGAAAATGTTTTAGCATACACTTATAGCTTCAGATTTCGAGAAATGTAGATATACACCCTTCATTCCCTCACCCTTCTTACTAACAGATTGCTGGGATGGTGTGTTTTTTAAACTTGGAAATAAAGTGAAAGCTCAGGCTTATAAGCTATGCTGGTTTTCCTTGCAAAGTAAAGCCTTAAATATCTTTAAAAAATAAAATATATTCTCATTTATAACTAATAAAACTGCACATTAAACAGTAACTATAGCCTATATATTTGATCTCAAAATTTTCCCTCTATTTCTAACTGCTGCAAGGTGGTAATTGTCAAGGAAACATTTGTTCAAACATGCATACTGCTTAATGAAACTTGTGTTTTTTCTAACAGTGCTATTAATCTTGTAACAGGAAATAAAACCGTGATAACTAGATTAGCCTATCACAGTCAGGTAGTTAGCCACACACCAAGGTACATACTCAGTAATTAGCTGAACTTAATGGAATAATGGAACACCTACTTACATTTTTCACATCATGTGGTTTTACTCTGTTTTATTTCCTTACTTACATACAACCTTCAATTCTGCTGACCCTACTAGAATACTGCTGGACCCTACTACTCCTCATGCATATCCATTTACCCCTGTTTCATAAAATTTTATCTAGTTTAGTATATGTAAAATTTTATTTCCTCTAACATTGCGAGTCATATCTGGCTGGCAGTTTACCTATCCATCATTCTTGTGTAGGACCAGTACTGAAGTGGCACTCAGAACCCATGACCTTCTATCAGAGAGAGGTTAAACAATTTCCAGAACACTACTTTATACACTTGACTGCAAAAAGGCAATTTATTTATAATGTAAATTTTATACCATACCGGTAAATTTATAAGTTATAAAATTTTCTAATTTTAGATCTATGGTATAAAGAATTTACTGTAAATTGAATAACAGTTTATCTAACCATTTTTCTCCTCAGGATTACCAGAGCTAGTCTTTTGTTTCAACATAAAACTGCTATTGTATACAGGCAGATAAGTTAGTGGGGTCAAACACATGACTCCCAATATTGAATAAATGAAAAGGTATAGTAGTTTACAAGACTTTTATCTAACCCTATGTTACCCACAAGGCACCACTAAATCCCTTACATCACTGGTCAGTTTGGTAGACCCAAAACATTGAACCTTATATCTTCCAGTGAGATGATACTGTACAGATTTATTTAATTATTTGTTCTTAGAATTTCATGATTTGTTATTAACTTGTTTGCTCAGACATCCTCTAAATTAAACTTAGGTTAAAGAGTTGAAACAAATCAAATTACTTACAATAAACAAACTAGTGACTTTTTCACTGTATTGCAAGAATGTTTAAAGCAGAAAGTACTAGAAGGATCAAAACATATTTTCACGTCACAGTGTCATTTCCTTCTATAAAACATTCATTGGACTGTTTTATACTGTTTTTTTTTAGTGTAATTAGATATCTAAAAACTATGGACAAATAAAAAAAATATTTACTGTGGTCTGCATTTTTGCCTGAATATTTCACTTCCTGAATATTTTGGACATATCTCGAAAGAAATAGAAAAATTAAAATACATCTGAAAGTAACAAAATTTCAAATAAACAACTTAGAACTAAATGTAAATTATGCTTGTTCTCAGTTTTAACAATTTGAAAGCACTCCCAGAATGCTGGAGAAAAAAACAGATGCAGTATCAAGTTGTTATGGTTACTTGACTTCTAATTAAGTGTGACATCCAGTATCATCAGTTAGTGCTGTCAATGATCTAGAAACACAGTACACTATCTCAGAACTTAAGATTTACCTTATCTAGCTTACATGACAAAGTTTACCTACAACATCAATAACATGCTGGTTTATATATGTAACACTGGTACATGAATGAATTAATCTTATTACATGTACATGGATTACTCACTCACTTGAGGTAGAAACCACAAAAACAAGAAAAGTTAACCACAGACACAAGCAAATTGATTATATCATGATACAGGGTTTTTAAAATGTCTGTAGATGGCAGGACAATGTAAGGGTAATGCTATATACCACTATACGAGGGTTGTTAGATAAATTTGTGGACTAAGGCGCTGATATTATTATTTTACGTCCAAATTCAATCAAACTTGCAGGACATAATATTTCATGTTCAACAAAAAGAGTTTTTTTATTTTCTAAACAGTTTCAATTTTAGAATGGTATTTTTCTTTAACAATGATGCTACCATGATAACGCTATACAGAGCACTCCGTTAATCGGACATGTCAGTATATACAAGTATCGAAGCATACCCTGAACGTCTTATTATTGCGGGAACTGGTAACGTCATATGAGACAATGTCAGCATCATTTCCTGTATATTTCAACTGACGTATCCAGTTTATATCCACCATTAAGGCAATTATTTCTACATGACAAAGAAAATCATGGTGTTAACTTTAGACATTGAAACTAGGGCAAGTATTAAGTTTTGCGTTAACCTAGGCCACACACCAATGGAAACATTCAAACTGCTACAGAAAACACAATCAACATGATGCTGTAGAAATACTGTTTTCAATCCTGTATCGTTTTCCAATGGCATGAAAGATTTGCAATGGCATCCATTAGCATATTTGCCAGATCTCGCGCCCATGGATTTCATAATTTTTCCTAAATTGAAGCGTCAATTGGAAGGACTGCAATTTGAATCAGGTACTGAACTCATGTTGACGGTTCATTCCCATTGTGTCATCTTTTCCTGAGAGCTGGTATGCCTCCATTTATGACCAGTGGATTCGTCATCATGAGAAATGTGTTGCTCGGTACTATGTTGAGAAGTGAATGGACGTTTATTTTCTGACATTGACGTTCATTGATATTTATGATGTCATGCTCCGTGGAATGTAAATGTACCATTTGTTTTATATTGTTATGTGTATAGTTTATATTGCTAATTTACAGTGTTTTATTTATCATTTTTGTACTGAATCATGGAACCAGCACATATAAATTTTATATATGTATTTTGTCATTTTCCTTCATAAAACACCTTGTCCGCGAACTTATCCAACAACCCTTGTACTTTGAGTCAAAGATTAGCGTAAGTATGGATGACAACATGAGACAGGGGGTAGGTAAGCAATGTGCCTTTACTAGAAACTTTCTTTTAAGGGGGGAAGGTGGGCTAGTTAGAACTTTCATAGCTTGAGGGACTTAGGAAGATACAGTGCTGGTTGCCTGGCTAATGGATATGACATGGCTTGACCAGGATTCAAAACCACACACTACCACCTATAAATAAAGATAAAGTGAAGTGAAAGATTATAAGGTCTAATCCACAGAATTCTAAGAGATGAGAACAGCTATGACAGGAACTCACTTACCTGGTGTCTCAAGCTTCATGACATCAATTCCAACCTGAGCATCTTCCTCAGCAACAAGCACAACATAGTCTCCATGATGGGACACATTAAAACTGAGATGTTCACATTCATTTGGTAAATTATTCAGGAGATACGGTTTCCCTTTCTCAGTTCTTCCAAGCTTTATTTCATTGTATGGGATCTTTGTGACTCTGTGTAGCATTTTCCTCAACATTAGTCTTCCAATCTGCCAAAGAGTTGCTAAGAGACTATACATTACCATCTTAATATTCTAACATGAAGTAATATTATGCAGTTACATACAGTTTAGAAGACCCTCAAAACAAACCTGTTTTGTCCAGGTGTCTTAAAGGAAGATTCAAATTAACAAATTAATCAAACATTCCATCTACTGGCAGCTTTTAAGCTTACAATACTGATTCATTACAGTTTCTTGGATTCAAACCCTGACTCATGCTGAAAATGACATTGTGGTGCTAAAGGTCATTACAGAGACTCTTTTCTGTGGTCTGAACCAGTGACCTCCAGATCAAAAGTCTGATATCCTACCCCAAAAACACTGCTTAAAGATCAAGATGAATTCACAGCAATTCAATTGATTCACTTGTGCTTTTTCATGCACAACACTTACCATGGATGATTTGGCATCTTTCTTGAACACAAATCTTCCTATCCTTTCTTTCTCCTCTGGCTGGACACACTGACCTGCAGTGACCCAGTCAGATACTGTAGGGTCCCACTGTCTTGTGTTGAAAGCCCACCTTATGCCTGACATCAGTACTCTAGCAACTTTCATTTACTCCTGGGATTGAAAATTCTGTTAAAAATGTATATATATATTTTGTACTGGTGTTTTATCGGTATTATTACTGAGTATAACTGCAATGATCATTTGTGACAAAATCCAACTCAACTTCAACTTATTACTGCCAAAACTTATTACTGACTATCCATCTATAACCTTGTCATCTTAGCCATCAAAGAAGAAAAATGCATGTATCTTATTTAGTATTATACATTTTCCTGTCTCCTATCTCCAATAAAACACTAAAATATTACAAAGAAGACTGTAATTACCTGAAGAACACGGAACACATTTGTCACAGTCTTACTTTCACTTTGATAAAAATGGCGTACATAAAATAAAGGGAGGTAACTTCACTTATTGGTAAAACTATAGGATCATCTTTCTAGACGAGACCTGTTATAGATCTTACAGCCTAATTTGACAAATTTAAGTTTTCAGTTCAGGAACATCGGGTAGTTGACTAACAACCACCATGTTTTAGTAAATTTATCACAATAAAGTATGTTGTCATGAATAGATACAATTCAGAATATAATAAAGTAGACATATGCAGCAAATTTCTGAGAATAGGCGCAGAAGCGAAATTAAAATGAAAGGAATAAAATCAAATCAGATGTGGTTTTAAACCATGATTTTAGCACAGGGGTCAACAATGCCGAGTTGACTTAGCAACGAAAGTATATCAGTTGTGAGTAAACGGAATTATTTTGTGAAATATGTAATTTTCTCAGTTCTTACCTATAGCGGAAATCTCAGTGTAAAATCCCCCCTTATTTCTTTTCTTTTATTCTAGCAGAACAAACAGTAGGCTTATTAGCGAAACGTTCTTTGGCATTTATTGAACTCTTTACATTGTATCAGTTTCAGTTTCAGTTGTAGCCTTACGCGTCAGAATGAGATATGTACAACCGGCACTCTCGTCGTCTTCCGGATGTAACTCGCGTCGGTGGAACTTTGGAGACTGAAATTTTCTAAAAATGTTCCAACTGTTAAAAAAAGAGGTATAATGTTGTGAGATATACGTTTCGTGCTTACATACGTGTTTTTACATATCCGTACAGTTTGAGTTTAAATGTTGGTAACAAAAACCTGTAGTTAAACTTGCTGATATGTAGAAGTAAACTTGGGGCGTAATTGTTGGAATTCTTGGACATGGTTCAAGAAGAGCATAATATAGATTTTAAAATTTATTCATGAAATGCTGTTTAATATGAAAGATATTTTTGCGGGGACCCCCACCCACACCTCCACTTTTGTTTTAGTACAGCAAATCGAAAAAGACACAGGCTCAACACCAAATCGGATTCATAGAGTACAAATGCAACGCACTCTGATAAACTTTTACTTAAATGCCAATGTTCTTTCCTACATTGCTCAAATGCTTCACAAGGGACACGCCTAATATTGTGCAACTTCTTCTGGCTTGCTGTGTTGTTACTATACGAGTATATAGGAAGATCATGACCGAGTGAAAAAAAAACCTACTTCTGTAAAGAGCACGTGAGTAAGTAACTCATCTTCATGTTTAGACGAGTTATATTGCATTTACCTGTACGTATGCACTTACATTCATTCGATTTATTAGTGTAATGGAAGTGCATGGTAATTTTTCTTCGGCATTTTGCTCCCGTGCGTTATCCGGTGCATCTAGGAAGGAACGGTGAAGTACAGCGATATATTATAACAGGTTAATAAGCACAAAAATAAAAATGTTTGGAGCCAGATATCCTACACATTACTGTGAATAACGATGATAAATGTAAACTTTTCCACTGGTCTATGGCCTAAATCATCAACATTCTTTTATTATATAGCCCTGAGGTTTTATCGAGTTGTTTTATATCAAAGAATTATGGCCTATATACACAGGCGTTCACGATGGATCTGCGGACCGAAGCATATACTGTTGACTAAAGATTTCAATATCTTTTTCTTTTATGGCGTATAACGTAAACACTATCAAATCATCCGTCGTCACCGTTCCTAAACTCTGAGAAACAGTAAAAGTTCGCAGATATAGAAATGTCATAACAAAGGGAAAGAAATGATTGCCGTTTCCGGACAGTAAGCAAACTGAATTATTCAAATTAATTCTTTTTAATTATTTCTAAACTTTTTATTTTTGTTTAATTGTTTTGGTCGGAACTTAGTGAAATACTGTCTTTAATATATTAGCATAGTGAAAACTCTTCTGTCCTTTCTGAGACCAAACGACTGAGAATATATACCGTACCTATTTAACTTATCTTTAACGCTTTCAGACGAGTTTTTAGATGGCTATGAATGGTGTGGTAACTAAACTAGGGAATACAGCTTTTTCTTCTTAGCCATACTGAGAGATACATTTTGCTACAAAACACGGCAATAAGTAGAAGAAAAATAAATCAAAACATTGTTTTTACATAAGTTAAAGCTGAAGTTGCGGTACTGTGCCTCTACAGTTCTTTGAGCTACATGTATATTCTAGCAATTTTATTCTGGCATTTAACGCAAGTCACTGGTATAATGTGTTCCTGTCAACCCTTAGGCGAGCTGACGATAAAAAAGGACAAAAGAATAAAAAGATTAAAAATTCCACATCTATAAATGACTCCTAGCATAATTATCTGTGCTCGAATTTTAGAATGGCTTTGTTGTAACCCTGCCTCCGATGGTCGCTTCAAAATTTGCTTAGCGCGCTGTAGCGGTCATGGTTGCCTCAATCTGTGTTCAGCTTTGGTCACCACCATGTGTATGTCGCCGTTCGAAATGCCCCAGACAAAATCTCCACTTATTTGCTGGAAGTTCAACTGAGGTCTTTCAATCTGTCATCCCTTGTCGTACACAGTAACTTCAGCTGAACTTGACACGGTCGCAGGGCAGTCTGCTTTTGGGGTAAGTCCACATTATATACCCGTGAATTCCATGAATATAACATAATCACACATCGAATCACTCACACGACTGGATAAAGATGTTTTGTCAAACATACCGATGATACGGTCTTTTATTTACTGAGAGACCATTCACTCATAGTGAGGCCATCTATCCATGGTCATCGAGACAACAACGCCATATATAAGCGGCATGTTTAGCACTTTCTGATAGAGCTGTAGAGTGCTGAATGTAAAATGTTTAATTCCTTGTAGAAAAAATACCTTTCTATATAACAATGAAATACATGAAAAATAACAAAGTAATCGGAATTTGACATTGTGTTTGTGATAGACGAATGAAATACAATGTTTATCTTATCTGAAGTGAAATAATATAATTTCACACAAAAGATTATATTGAATCAGTTTGTATCGGTCATTTCAACTGTTACAGTCTATGATGAATCTCTCATGGACAATGTCAAGGTACACGTTCAGAAATAAAGTGTATGTCTAGTATAATCTTATCTAAGTTAGGTTGTTCTCCTATTAACATCATAGCATCATAAAATTTGAGTAGAGAGCACAGCATCCAACTCGCCAATATATCAACCATTCCAGGTCTCGCCAATATAATTCCAGGTCTCGCCAATATATCGACCATTCCAGGTCTCGCAAATATATCAACAAGTCTAGGTCTCACTGGATTCGCAGCTAAATATTCAAACCACAAGGAGGGATTAGTGAATCTTGCGATTTTGACGTTCTCCTACCCATGACTTCCCTCCACATCCCGCTCTCTACCAACATTATCATGAACAGGCTGAGTGAGCTTATCTTAAAACCCGTAACAGTCGTGTTTGAAGGGAGACAACTTATTTTGTGAAAGTCTTGTTAATCAACACACAAGGTATTCTTTCGTGAACAGGCAGCCTTCCATGATTCTTTTTAGATAATATTCAAATAATTATAAAGAGGTTTCTTTTAAGTAATGGACCATCTTCAGTGAAAGACTGATGTTTGATGTACGGATGCCTGTGTGTACGGCAATGCTTACCCCTGTAACTGAAGCATCAGCAACTTAGAAGTCTCGTCGTGTTCTAAAATGCTGGTGGCAATGCTTGCCTGAATTTCTAAAACTTAACTGGAGTTATATATTCAAAATATTTGTTTCTCCTTCATTTTCATGGTCTCTGACATTGCTATTATAGATAAAAGGTCAAGGTTGACACTATCAAGAGGTAATATAATCCTAATACACTAATGTTGAAATGCATGCCTTTGTGTTAAAGTGAAACAATTTTTTCTTTGTATATCTTTATGAAACTGATAGAAGCTAAGCGCATTAGGTACAAATCATAGATATATTATGAATGTTTTTGTTATAATTCTGCAAAATTGCAATTTTGTTATTGTGAAAGTGTAGAATAACAACATTTATTTCTCTTAGTATGAACCATTTGTTCTGATAGGAAAACTATCCGTAAAGAAAAGATCTTACATGTTTATTTTCGTAGAAAATAGAACTGTCTCCAAGGTTACGTTATCAACCAGTTAGTTTTTTTTTAAGTTTAAGTATTTCATTATTTTTGTACATCTCTGTTTTTTTTTAAATTTTACCTTCCGATTTTTATCCGACTAGCTGGTGCAGTAACAAAGCAAACATTGTGACTGATCAGTAAGATATCAGCTCGAACTACCACACCCGAATTCACATAGCATTTAATCAGTATTTTAAGCAGACTTTGTTTTATGGGATTTGCCAATTAAGAATAATTTCATTTGAATCAATTCTATTTGATTTATCAGTCATGCATTAAAATCTTTCAGTTTCATTTTTGTATTTAATTTTTATTTTGCTTGCTTGTTTGTTTGTTTTGTTGTTGTTGCTTGTTTATTTTTTTGCATTTTTTTCATAAATTTACTAGATATTCATAAAATTGTTAAGAAGGAGAGAAACAAAAACGCCGTTATTATTTTAACTAAATCCTTCTCACTTTTCAATGAAAATCGAATGTAGAATAGGCGTTACTTCTAATAAAATGGGCGGAGCGAACGCTGTTCTCCTAGAACTGTTACTGAATCGGAAATCCATTCATGAAGTAGCTATTCTACGCAAATTATTTGATTGGATATCGCACGTTTAGGATTTCTGGACTAGCAAGTGACGGTTCTGGTTTTTGTCTAAGCTCATTTCGCTAAAACAGGTACCGGTATAAAGCCTATAATTTGGACGCGTAGCAGAGATCAGTGTTTTGATACATGCATTAGCAGACGTATTGTGTGTCTGTGATCAGGAATGATTTGACGCAGAGTACCAGTAGCGGTTTTTGAGACTAAACACAGATAACAAGCACAGATAAAACACAGGAACGGGGAACCATGAGCCTCAGTGTTGGAGGTTACCATCCCGGGTACGCACATCCGGGTCCCATGGGTGTGACGTCAGCGCATGAGTTCTATGCCGCCCAGTACCCGGGACAAGCAGTTAGGTATCCGGATTACAATGTTAGTGATAGGACTTATTTTCATAACTGGGTCCTCAGTGGGACGCCGGAAATTCCAATGTCCCCTGAGTCATACGGACACACACACGGACAGGCGGACATGTTGGCACATATTCCATATGACGCGTATCAGAACCCTTTTTCTAGTGAACGCTGTGTGAAAAGAAAAGTGAACGCTAGCAAGAAAGAAAGAAGAAGGACTCAAAGTCTAAATAACGCGTTCACTAATTTACGAGACTGTATACCAAACGTTCCTTCTGACACAAAATTGTCAAAGATTAAGACACTAAGGTTAGCTATCTCATACATTTCCTATCTTATGGATATATTAAAGAAGGATGACCCAAAACTCACAGAAAAGGGGTTTAAAGCGGAGATATCACGAAAACGAGAGAGACATCACATAGATATGGATTCAATACGCAAAATGGATGTAAGTTCTTGAAATAAAATATATTTTTTATAAAGCTCAAACTAGAAGTGTTTCGGTGTATATGTAGGCTAATTTATATTTCCCCCAGTGTTTCATTTTCAAAAAGACAGAAAAGTTAAAAAATTAAAAGCATAGCTGTGTCAAAATCAAATCTCACCTTATATCGTTGAAATCTTACATAAGTAGTACCCCATGAAAATAAAGAAAATATCATTTCTTTAATATATTGGTACATGTAAATAAAACGATCAAACGTGTTCTATCATTTTACATTTTTGTAACAATTTAAAGGCATGAACTTAGTTCTTTTCAGTTCAGTATTTTTGACTTGAAATTCTCGGAAATGCGTTAAAGTAAATTTCTGTTTTTTTTATTTTTCTCTCTGTGTTAAACCGTGAAACTAAAATTTAATGTTTTTCACTGATGACGATAATTTGGTGAAAATGCACGATATATCTAACAACAGGATACAAATTTATCTGACATAGATAAAAATATTGGAGTGAAATGTTATCTTTCCAACTCAAAGAATTTGATCATGTTTAAAGGGTTTCAGATTTCACTATTCAAAACAATTATTTTTTTTTACTTTTTGCGCTGTTTTATCACACATTTATATTTTTACATTTATTTTTTAATTCTTATAAAAAAATAAAATCAACAGGTTTAATTTCTGGATTGTATTCTGTACGTTCTTATGTCAATCTCATTTAACCAAGCACATTAAGAGGTCAGAAATTATTATTTCTGCACTATGAGTTCTTTTCCTACTAAATGTAATTTAAAATCTTGTCCCCCTGACCCCTTGTCCGAAAATGTACTTGTGGATTTTCAGCTTTTAGTTTTCACGGCCTCTTGGTCACGTCTCGGCATTCCTAAACTAATGACATTTTGAAGAAAACAATGATAATTTAGGCATTATCTTCATACAAAATGAGTAAAACAATTGCTCGACCTGATTGGCACTTCCAGAATTTATCAGAAGAACGCGAAAGCAATTAACTAATCCATTACACGAGATAATTTGGGACCTCTTGTCTTCATTAATGTACTTGTCGCCCACCGAGAAAATGAAAAATGATCTTTTTATCTATGTGTATATAAATGTCAAAATTTAATGCGAAAATTTGTGGTGAGAAAACAGATTATTTCTAGAGTAAAGTTTTATAAAAGCCCAATAAACGCAGCAAGTTCTTGAGGAGAGATACTTACTTTTAAACCCCTTTCATATCCGACTTTTAACATATTCTCGTGGAAATAGAATTCATTTCAATTTCACATGGATATAAGTTGGCAAATTTCTACTGATCCTGTTAAATAAAGGATTATTTTTATATATTTTTCTGAAAGACCAGTACAGACAATGTCATATTTTTCCTCTCTCTGTTTTTTCTTCTGTAATTCTAACTTTGTTGACACGAGTCTGACCTCATGCCTGTTTTTCATAACACCATAAGTTAAAGTCTTAAATAGTATTTATCTAAAGTTTTCTTACATTACAAAACCCTTTTGAAGTTACTATAAATCAAAAAAAAAATCAAACAACACCCTCTTAAATTTACTTTAATAAGCTTATACATCGTGCATATTTTTTATTTACGGATGGGTGGGTGGGGTAAAGATAAACATAATTAAGTCATGAAATATTTCTGCATTATTTATGCATTGTGCCATGAAAAATTTCAAATACAAATTGACTGAAGATTTGTATCTAGAATCTACAGACATATATTTTTTGTGAAAAACAAAATTCAGAGATGTGTAATAAGTTTTACTACAATATAGAAAAGGGCAACCGATCTCTCGCAGTCGGTAGATTTCTGTGTGTGTCAATATCATTTTACCTGTCACATTGATATTTTTTAAAATATATTTTAGAACTGTTTTGAACAATACCGTATTATTTGTAAGTTTTTTCTTTTGAGAAATTTACACAATATGTAGGGCAACTCATGATATAGAGATAAAAATTCAAATACAAATTCCATCATGTAAGTGCAGATTACAACGATATTTTATCAGATTTTTTTTTTTTCAAACAAATTTTGTAAGATCGTTAAAGGTCAAACCGTTTCTATTTTTTATATATATAATTTCTATGCTCGAACTTAGTATCCTCCCAGGTTGTGTCTAACCATCTTATCAAAGAACACCTAGATAACTTTGACTACTTTTGATTAGTAGGGCCCCTTGAGTAGCCTGTGTTCAATTCGTATCGTATCCACTAAGTTTTTATTTGGTGATTAGGTTTTATAAAGGGTAAATCCGCACTAACACTACATAATTTTGTCACTGTCCACACAGCTGTAAATAGGTACCAGTTATGAATGTTACTGGTTTCTCTCTCAAGTGATTGTGTCCATCAGCAGGGGTGTCTCGAGAGCGGTGTCACTCAGCTGGTATTACAAATAACATGTTATTCGCTACTATGAAAATAAAAAGTGAAATTATTAGAACAAATATTACTGTTATTATTATTATTATTATTATTATCAAAAATATCATACTATTCTTAAAAATATTGGCACTGTTGTCTAAACTGATTTGTAGACACCTTTTCAGCTTTGATTAGGACCATGTGCACACCTTTAAAAATAGAATTGTCCATATTGATGTTAGATTAGTCCATTCCTTGTATTCAGCAACTTCGGGAATAAATATCCCAGTGATATAGTTCTTCTTAAGAGGTTTTTAATTAGAAATGGCAGGACTTGAAAAATGAAGTATTCCCCTAGAAAGTGGCATGGCACTGCACGGCGTTTACTGCGGTTTAATGTTCGGGGGTTGAACAAGTGAATTCTGGCTGGGAAATGAAACGAGACACCCACGATTTTTTTCTTGTCTGCTTTCATTCCAAAAGAAAGTATTAAATTAAATAAACGAATATTGGATACAGAACAAAGGTATTGTTAAAGGCCTACTTATTGAAGAAATGTGAAAAATAAGTTTAAAGACTTCTTGTAGGCGAGCTAAGATAATATGTAATAAATTACATGTATATAAAGCACAACTAAATATTTGAAGAAGATACAGAATACTTATCGTATATTCAAAGGACTTATGATGAATGGATGAACGAACAAACGAACGCACGAACATATATATATTTTCTTTATTTCATACCATACTATAATGGCCGCGATATGATTACTGGCAAGGTGGATATTTTTAAATGGAAAACGTCTACGTTTTACAACAATGTCATTGATTTGTTTTTAGTGTATTTTACACGATAATGCAGATAAATCGATCATTTCCCCGTTATTTGGGCCGGGAACTAACCAGGGAGTCCGATAATGGACTGATAAGCCACAGGGGCTTGCGATTTAATGATGCTGGATAAAAATAATGATAGACATTTCTATGTATTTTATGATATGTCGAAGACCCCGTGTATCTCAATAGATCTGATATCAGAGACGTATCTATCCTCATTGCAAAATATTTAAAGTCAAGAAAACATCTTTTTTTAATTTATTTATGGAAACGAGTGTTTTAAATGGATACTGCTGTGAGAAAAAAGAAAAAAAAATATATCAGTATATTAATGTCACCTCTGTTATTTCTGTAGGAGAGGTATTCAGAAGGCTAACAGCAGTCTGTTGCTTTTCCCTAACCAACACGAAGAGAAACCCCTTGTATTTTCTAAAACACTGTATTCGCAGGTCTATCTTTTAAAATAGTTTTCTTTTAGGATCATTATCATATGCTATTATTAACAAATCCTGTTGTAAGTCGAGAGACTGTAGACCAAGCTTATTTTATTTTTGACAAAGTTCTATTCTCCGAAAAGAGCTACAGTTATTCTCTGAAAAAAATAGATGTTGAACTCTTTCAGTTTTCTAAGTTCACCCTCTTATTTCTATGTAGTTCATTCAGAAACTGAATAAACATAAAAAAATATTAGAATTTCACGTTTATAGATATAGGGTAATGCCTTGGTGGTTATATCTACTTTATCTTGTAGATTGGCAAAAGAAGCGTTCTATTTTTTTTCTGTGTCGATAAAGATATTTTAATTTCCTTTGAATTTCACTGTCTATGATGTTTAAAGCATGGGTCAGACAAAGTTTAATACGAAAACGTTCTCAAATTATTTATTTAAAATTCCAAGGCTTTTAAGTAACAATTGCTAAGCCTAAGAGTGGCTGTTATAGAAATGATACCGGAAGAAACTAGATAAGTTTTATTCTTGCGCTGGAGAAAATCCAGTGAGTTTGCTGAAAATTAATATCAGCTTGAAACCTGTTATATTAACCTATCCTATGTTGCAACTGCCTTTTCAAACATTTTACGTCTGTGTCATTTTTATGCTGAAATATTTACACTTTCATTGCTTTGTCCTGATCCATGCTGTTGTCTCTGAGATTGCCATAAGATGACCGAACCTACATATAAGTGTTTGGTTTAACCCAGTCTGTTTGCTGAACTATATCATATATAAATACAATACTTAATACTTTCCCGGCCCAGCATTTCCTTGCCTTACACGTTTTACCTATGCCTTTGCCTTGCTTATTATACCATTGGTTCACCAGATCCCATGCCGTCAAGTGTTGCTATGACTTTGCATACATTGTGTCAGCTGTGTCGTGGCTTTTCCTTCAATATTCTATGTTTGCCATGTCTTTGGAAATTATATATTAACCAAGGCTTTTCCTACGCTATTACATATTTGCCATAGTTTTGCCTTCACTTTTCCATATTTTCCCCCCAAAGATTTTGCCTTCACTATTCCACTTTTGCTATAGTTTTGCCAATATTATCACTCATTGCAATAGTTTTGCAAACAAAAGTTCAACTTTGACACGGCTTTGTAATCACTTTCTTAATTTGCCAATGCTTTTATGCGTAACCCAACTGTCCATTTCTTTTGTAAAAAAAACGTAGTCTAATTAAATGTGATTTCATAATGAAGATTTCCTTATTACATAGACATAGACTTGTGAACTACTCATCACAGATAAAAGATTAGTTCTAGGTGTTTAAATATTAAGATTCTGCATGTCCATTTCTTTTGAACTTTTGTCTGTACGTGATTTATCATTTGAATATCTTTTCTGCATAAAGTCCTTCTTTTATTTAAACATTTTGCCATTCCTTTCCGTTATAAAACAGTTAGCAGAGCGTATACAGGCTGCTGTTTGTTCTAATCTGTATGCAGCGTTGATTAAAATGCATTACAAAGAGCAATCCTTCAGTTTTCTTCATCCGACAGTATACTTTTTCAGTGAGTGAATAAACAGTCGAATGACTGAAAATTAACTGAAGAGTTCTTTTTATGATTAACCGTTCTATCTTAATAATACTTCACAAACTCAGTTTGACTAAAAGATTTCACCATTCTATTTTTAGCTCACCTGAGCACGAAGTGCACGAGGGTGAGTTTTTGTTATCATTGGTTGTCCTGCGTTCTTCGGCGTGCATCGTCAACAATTTGACTTGAACGACTTCTCTTCCTATACCGCTAAGCCAACTTTGACAAAACATGCCTGGGATATTTCTTGAATGAAGCTCTACCAAAGTTGTTCAAAGTATTGAATTCCATCTAGAACTCTGGCTGCCATAGCAACAGAAAGGAAAATCTTTGAACATCTTCTTGTCTGAAACCACAAGTCCCTGAGCCTTAAGATTTGGTTTGTAGCAATCTCTGGTAGATCTTTACCAATTTGTTTAAATTATGCCCCCGAGGTCAAGATTGACCCTGGCACAGGGGTCACTTGATTTTTACATAAGCTTATATAGGGAAAAACTTCTTGTCTGAAACCACAAGGCCTAGAACTTAGATATTTTTATGGTGCATCAGCCAGAGGTCCTCTACCAAGTTTATTCAAATTATGCCACTTTGGTCAAAATTAAGCTCTACACTAAGGATTCACTTGATTATACATAGACTTATAAAGGAGAAGACCTCAAAAATTCTTCTTGTCTGAAACCATAAAGCTAAGGGCTAAGACTTTTTGCATGGAGCATCAGCTAGAGGTCCTCTACCAAGATTGTTCAAATTAAACATCTAGGGTTTTCAATGGCCCAGCCCTGGGTCACTTGATTTTTACGTAGGCTTATAAAGAGAAGATTTTAAAAATCTTCTTGTCTGAAACCACAAGGCCAAGAACCTAGACATTTTGCATAGAGCACCAGCTAGAAGTCCTTTACCAAGTTTGTTAAAAACATAACACTTAGGTAAAAATTGTCCCCACCCCGGGGGTTCTATTTGTGCAAAATATTGAATCTTTAAAAATCTTCTTGTGAGAAACTCTTAAATGTACACCCCAATTTTTTTCTTTTGCACCGAGTATCAGCTATAGGTCCTTTACTAAGATTGTTCAAATAATGCCCCTTGGGTCATTTATAGCCCAGCCACGGGGGTTACTTGATTTTACATAGGCTTATATAAGGAAGACTTTTAAAAAAATTCTTGTCTGAATATACAAGGCCTAGAGCTTAAATATTTTGCATTGGGCACAAGCTAGAGGTCCTCCACCAGGTTTGTTCAAATTCTGCACCTGGGGGCAAAATTGGCCCTATACCGGTGTCAATTTATTTTACATAGGCTTATATAGGGAAAACTTTATAAAATCTTCTTGTCTGAAACCACAAGGCGTAAAACTTAGATATTTTGCATGAGCATCAGCTAGAGGTTCCTCCACCAAGTTTGTTCAAATTATGCCCCTTGGGTCATAATTGGCTATACCCCGGCTGTTCACTTCAATTTACATAGATTTATATAAGATAAACCCTTAAAAAGGTTCTGATGTTTGCTCAACAGCAGACCCAAATCCCAAGTTTTCAGGTGAGTGATCTAGGGACATCATGGTCCTCTTATTTCTTTACATATCTTTAAAGGGGTTTTGAAAGAAGGAACTACTTGACCTATTTTTATCTAGAATATTTAACAATTAAGCAGGTAAAAGCAAAGTCTCACACGGTCGGTTTTCATAAAATATAAAAAAGTTTTTCAAGTATCCCATTCAGACCTGGCCTTTGTTTCTCTGTGGAAAACGGAACTATTCTCAACCTATTATGCCACCATAAATCTGCCTAATGTTTTAATCCTGCCAAATGCTAGACAATTTCTTAATGTGAGAATCTCAGTAGAGCTAATAGCTGCAAAGAATGTCCCTCGCAGGCGGTGATCTACAGAATCTTTTCATTCCTTTCCACTTTGCATGTAAAAATAAAAGCTTCAGTCATAGTTAATAGTAGAGACCTTCATTACAATACCTATTGTAAAATTCCTCTTTGACAAAAGTGTGGTTATAATTCCATGAATTTCGCATTTGCATCGTGATAAATACTCTTTTTGTTGTTTTAGTTAGTTTTCGAGCCACATCTTACTGTCTGTCTGTCTGCCCGTGTGAAAAGTCCGTGTCTTTCTGCAAGTCAAACTCGGATACCTAAAACAAAGTTAAAGTACAGAAAATGTAAATATTCAATATTGTAAAGAAAAAATATCGTTGAATCCGAAGAATATTTTCTTTGTCCGAAATATATTGAACTATAAGAACTGTCTGTAGAACTTGTCACCCTCTAACAATATATAAAACAGAGTGATTATATCTAACAAGTTAGTAGAAGGGACGTTTAGAATTACATAAGCATTTATGTTTTGCTTGTAAACTTTGACTATGAATTAGGAATTAAAGTGTTCTAAGTATTTTAAACTCGTAGATATATATATATATATATACCCTTTTAGAACTGACACATCCGTGACTTTCAAGGTAGATTTTATACAATACGCTAGACTCGAGATGAATCAAACTTTACGATAAATTCTAGATGCTGATTTGCGTGTATATTTATCTTCCCTCTCTACCAGCTGCATGTAATAGTTATCATTTAAACAGTATCATCAGCAATGATAAGGGAGAGAAAAAACAAGTTGAAAAGAGATGCACATCTGTACTGCGTGACATTGGAACCCATCCAGTTTCCCACATTAGTTTCTTTAAAAACATTTGATTCACTGATATTACATTAAACATGCATTCGTTTTAATTTGAGTTTGGAAAAGATTTCAATACGTCAGACGTCATGTCTAAAATTAGATTTATCTTTAAAATTGGACAAAGTTTCTCGCATTGGAATATTGCAGTAAATGTGTGTGAAGATTGTGTATGGATTTTTAAAAAAATCCAGAGGTTTATATTATTTCCTCTTTTATTCGGTGCCACATGAATGGAGGAATCAAAGAATAGTTCAAAATTAAAAAACAAAATTGTTCAACGCTGCCTGTCCAGCTTGGAACACGTCAGAAAGACGCTGACGGACGCGCACGTGCCAGTCTTGTTTCCTGGTTCCCATTTATCATTGCGGTAATCTAATATTCAACAGAGAGATAAATGAACCTAGCAAACATTTCCGACATAAATTCAACATTAACAATTTAAAATCTGACAGAACATGATATGTCTGAAACAAATATATTATGTCATTAATAACTCTAAAATAATTAGATTTATATTACTGCTAATATGTTCGGGAGTCTGAAGGAAGTGCCAATCATAATTCAGTTTTTCTTTTCTTTTAAAAAAACGACTATTTGCCATTTTTTGCGCCAAAACTTACTCTCTTCATATAGCGTACCTACGTCAACGGGAAGCGGAGAACCGGAAATGCGTCGCAATTTTGCAGACAAAATGTTTTCTTTAAAAAATGACTCACCGTTTTGCATAATTACGCAGACTAATCAAAGGTGTGCAATTAAATGAATAAACAAGTGCCAAAATATTTCATCTGTTTGAGACTTGAAGAGAAATTTGCCTCGTTTGAAATGTCCATCATAAATTTCCCAATTTTCAGTACCTTGATAGCCAAAGTAAGCAAATGGAGAAAGTCATAAAATAATCCAAAGATTTTTTTCTCTTTGAAAACTGTTCTAGAAGGAATTGCACACCGCCGCATGAAACCTCTTCAAAGAGTTTGAGTTATAGTCAAATACCTAATGTAAACGATTTGGACAATGGCACTACTAGGCATGTGCGGAATATTTTTGTTGTTTTTGTTGTGCAAGAGCAACCAGTCGTTGCTGTCTTTAAACCATACTACGTATTTAGCAAAACAACAACAACAAAACTTACCAACACGTCATTTTTGTATTTTCAGAAGCCTTCACCGAAGGAAGAAGACGAAAATATGTCACCGTCTCAAAGTAAGAAAGACAAAAGGAGCGGGTGGCCGGAACATGTGTGGGCATCAGAACTGAAGACATCCGAATGAAAACTGGATTGAATGAAAATGAGGCTGATTGTGATGCCGGTGGAACCGGGATTATTTCGAAATCATGTGACCGTTTCTGAAAGCAGTTTGGGAAAACGAAAGAAAACGAAGTGCACAGCTTTTTTTGAGTATTTTTTCATAATTCAAACCAATGTCTGGGACCAATTAAACGGGATAAATAGCCCAACAGAAAAGAACCGAATTGAACAATTAATATCGACCTACAATGCCCATGTGCTGTAAAAAGGAGATGCATCGTGAAAACTGAATGTGTTGATTAATGAAGTGTTTCAGTTTTACCAGAACGAATGAATGTGCTACTATATAGTGCTACACTTTTACTGAACTAAAATATGTAAACAAACAAAACAAGAAAGAAACATGGCTGCACACTTTATATCAGGTTCTATAAAAATCGTTGTTGTAGTTATATGGTTGTTGTTAAATGTTAACTTCAAAACAATCTATTATATTATTTTACAATAATTTTAATTTATATTTAGAACCAATAAAATATATAATATGTCAGTTTAATGTTTTAATGAATTTTCTAATATCAGTCGCTGTCAAATACGAGAAAAAAAGTAAATGGGATAGAAAAAGGTTTCATTTCCCTCGCAAATTAAAATCATGTACATAAAGATGATTTATTGAAAATAATAGTGCCTTAATATTCCGAGAAAATACGGTGACAATTTTGATTGATATGCCGTGACAGTTATACTTACCAAATCAGCATGAAGTAATTATTACCCTCGTAAAAATGTTGTCATAGAGTATAAATAACTGCTCCCCTCTCTACAACTACTGATTAGTCCCTACCGGTTTCCCGCGTTTACTAAATGGAATAGGCGACGCTCGTGCTGAGGCGGCAGGCAAGCAGACGATAATTGTGAAATTTTAAAATTTGAAGCATTTCTTATAATCGAGTATGAAATATGAGTGTCAATCAAACGGAGTTAATTGCCGAAGTTTTGTCATTTTTCTATGAGAAAAATATCTTCGAATGCATTAGGGAACGATATAGATCCAGGCGCTTTTTGAAATCATCTCCGTGGAATTCTGTCAGGTTTGTGAGCAAAAAAAGAGAAATATCTGAAATATGAAAGAAACGTTGTGCGAACAAACAAAAAATCCAGATACAATCATCTTTATTAAGAATTTCATGTTTTACGAGAATAAAAAAAATGTATTTTGGTTTAATCAATAGCCCCAACTGTAGGATGATAACAGGGAGAGAACTAAAGAAAAAAGTGTCATTGTTATCAAATGGAACGGCTCGGAAAGAATTTTAATTATCTGAAATCCCATTTAATCAGTAAAAAAAGTTCCGGCCAAATGGACGAAAACACTGACAGGTGTGTTCACAGAAAACGGTACTTTCGTGCAATTTTAGTTTTTTGTTGCAATATTGTTGTTAGATAGGCTTGTTCTTCTCACCGAAAAAAAAAAACAGGGTTTAAAGGTTGAAAGTCTGAGAAAAAATCTCTCAGTATAAGATGCCAAAAGAATTTAACTTGAAACAGAAGATCTAGAAACAAAATTCCTTAATAAATAGAATGCAAAATGTTAAAAAAATGTCTATGTTAGTTGCCTTTGCTTGCAAATGTCTTAGCATTTGTTATTTCAAGTCTTCTTTAGTAAAGTAAATGTTAAATATTTGATTGCGACACAAAGCGCCTCTTACTGAGACATCTGTCACAAGAAAAATGTCTAGATTTGATAAATGCTATTTATTTTATTCAACAAGAAGAAGATAATGAAAAATGGTAATACTCAGTGTTTCATTATCCTCCTATTGTCAATCAGGAAGTTGTAACATAAATCCAAAAGTATAATATATAAATATAGAATGTGTTTGAGCAATGAAGTGTTCTAATGCAAATGACAAAACAGTTCCAAGCACAGAAATAGGTTAAAACATGTCAGCTAAGGCACAGTATGAAAAAATATTTCTGGACAGAGACCTTACAAAATAACTGTAATCTTAAAGAACATAGAAATTATTCTTGTCCTTCAGAATCGAAATGTTTTTGATTATATGTTCATTAAGGAATTGGTTTTTAGCAGGTTGCGCCAAATTTTTAAAAAAAAGGACTACAACTGACCATGGGATAAATAAAGATATAAAGGTATATATAAGAAATTGTTGAACAGTTTTGTTAGAAAAGGCTGTAGACAATTTAATACAGTTTTTAACGACTAGTGGAATAACACCGGGACATTTGATTAAAACATGCGGAAATTGTAGGATTTCCGAAGCTGAACTATTGATCGTGACTGGCAGAAGGTATCGTGCGAGAGTATCAGGCAATTAACATTTGTCAGCCAGTGTTTCAGGCAGCTTGTAAAACAATAATGTAATTAACTGATTACCAGAGAGCATCATGGGAGAGCAACTTGCACGCATACTTTCCCGCCATTTCCAGTCCTTGGCAATAATGCACAAGGTGACTCGGTTTATTTCTTTCTGAGCTGCTCTAATGAATATTTTACCTTTAATAGAAAATACTGTAAAAAGGGAACAAGCAAAGACAGGACATACGGGATAATGTTAATGGATTTTACAAACTGTTTAATTAACGTAGAAACATCTGGAAAAGAGACGTTTGAAGTGTTGATAATTTTAGAATATTTTTCTTTTCTTCTTTTTTTCTGCGAATTTCCTTTTCTTTTCACTTCGATTAATTAGATGAACTAATGGATCAGAATAACATGTGCCCTCTCTGTACACATAGTCAGTGCTTTTTTTTCTGATTTGCTGCCTTTTTTGTCACAATTTAGTCGAATATTTTTTTGGCAAAATATCGAAATCGGACAAAGCATCTCTAAAACTATAGAAATTTTTATAGACTGAAGTTAATATTTTTAAAAAAAAAAAAAGAACAATTTACAATTTTTAATTTTTCACTTTCTTTTTTAAATTTTATCGTCCATAGGAGAACCTATACAAGAATATTATACAAAGAACAAGATGTATATACTAATCTAGAAATGACACTGCTATAGTTTATAATGTTCTGTAAAGGAAAGAAAAACATTAACAAATTATTATATTTATCATAATTAAAATGGATTATACATTTGTATATAAAGAATCATTTGAATTTTATTTTAAAAGAAAGAACATGGAAGATTATTTAAAATATTTTAGAAAGTGACTATTTATTTATATTACAATAACCGTTTGAGAGGAATACTCGTCTACTAGTTATAGCTCTAAAGGACAATTATATGTAGTCAATATTCCACTAAACCTTCGTAAATTTTTCATCTGGCATGATGTGACAAACAAAAGTTTGCTTGATAATTTAAGACAATTAAGTGATAAAATGCTATGAAAAAAATTGCCACTAAACAAATTCCCATACAGTACAAAATTGGCCACACTTTTTTTCATTGTTCCCTAGTCCCATCAAATTCCGCGGGAAGATCTCGGAATCAGATTTCGCTAATCATTTGCAACAAAATTTTTAGGACTTGCAAATATCTAATTCAATAATACTGTTATTGTAATTAGCTATTATCCAAAATACTGAATTTAATCACCCTTTAGATGCAGACGAAATGATGTTTTTCTCTCTATTGCGTTTAAGCATATCAAATTATCGGGAACATGGTTATTGTAAAACGGTAGCCTAAGCTAATTAGTCTTGGCAGAGAGGATTTTATTCGGCGATCAGCCGCGGTCTCATCGGAACATTGAGACAAATAAATACCATTTTAATGTCAAGAATAAACATACATCATCCATAATCTGCCGAGAAATGGACCCTGGAACACCACTAAACTAGTCAGTGGCGTTTTCAAAATACGGCTATACGACTTTCTCTAACCTCATCACTGATTGCATTATTCGGAAAAATGTTATTAATTTCAACACTGCCTTGCATTTGTCCAAAGCTGAAAAAAAGTTAATAATTTACATTGATATGCATTTTAGCTGACTGATCCTTATAAATCGAGAAAGTAAGTCCCTAAAATTGAAGAATTAATGGTGACTCCGTTCAAATGGCTCAGCGGAGGGGAATGAAACACAATATTAGTTTTGAATTATTATTTAGAAATTATAACATATACTTGTAGCAAAAAAAATACATGATAAATTTCAATTTAGAATTAACTTTTTATAGAACTGGCGTAGTCCCTAGTCTATATCACTCACATGATCTTGGCGAAACTGAAAAACACATCTAGTTATTAATGGAATATAGACGTCTAAGTACCCGGAATCAACTACAGCAGACCTCTTAGTGGACATTTTACACCGGAAAAGTCGAAGAAGATCGATTATCTCCTTTATATCGGTAAAATCTGTAACGAATGTTCGATAGATGGTCGGGATAAATGCCGTTGTTATCTTTAAAACCCAGAGAAGTATATCTTCAGAGTTCAATCAAGAAGTCAAAGATAGGAAATAAATAATAAATGTCAACGAAATGTTTTCTATGATAAGTATTAAATTATCTATGTATTTGTATCTATGAGTTTTACCGATAAGCCGGGTTCATACATACATTTCGCGCCATTATTCTCCAGGTCTCGCGGAGTCTCGCCATGGTGCCGAGATACCTATCAACAAAAAGAAACAGCAACCATGTATATGAATTGTTAGAAAGCCTATGCCATTCTACTTGTACAGAAGGTAGAGAACATTTTCCTACTAGCATTTCAGAAAGCAGGGACCATTTACCTACTATACTATATGAAAGTAGATTTTCCTTCTATCTACTATGGAAGTACGTATACGGGCCATTTTACTTCTATTTTGTATGAAATTAAAGGCCATTTCCCTACTATCGTATATGAAAGCAGAGGCAATTTTCCTACGATCTTGTATGAATATAAAAGGCCATTTCCCTACTATTGTGTATGAAAGCAGAGACCATTTTCCTACTATCTTGTATAAAAAATAAAGACCTTTTCCTACTATCTTGTATGAAAGTAGAGACCATTTTCCTACTTTCTTGTATGAAAGTACATGCCACTTTCCTACTATTTTGTATGAAAGTGGAGACCATTTTCCTACTATCTCCTATGAAAGTAGTGACCATTTTCCTACTATCTCCTATGAAAGTAGGGACCATTTTCCTACTATCTCCTATGAAAGTAGGGACCATTTTCCTACTATCTCCTATGAAAGTAGGGACCATTTTCCTACTATCTTGTATAAAAGATGAGACCATTATCCTACTATCTTGAATGAAAGTAAATGTCACTTTCCCACTATTTTGTATGAAAATAAAGGCTACTTTCCTACTATCTTGTATGAAAGTGGAGACCATTTTCCTACTATTTTGTATGAAAGTAAAGACTACTTTCCTATCTTCTTGTATGAAAGTATAGAGCATTTTCCTACTATCTTGTATAAAAGTATAGACCATTTTCCTACTATCTTGTATAAAAGTAGAGACCATTTTCCTACTATCTTGTATAAGAGTGGAGACCACTTTCCTACTATCTTGTATGAAAGCAAAGGCCACTTTCCTACTATCTTGTATGAAAGTGGAGATTTCTTTCCTACTACCTTGTATGAAAGCAAAGGCCACTTTCCTACTATCTTGTATGAAAGTAGAGACCGTTTAACTACTATCTTGTATGAAAGTGGAGACCATTTTTCTACTATCTTGTATGAAACAGGAGACCATTTTTCTACTATCTTGTATGAAAGCAAAGGCCACTTTCCTACTATTTTGTATTAAAGTGGGATTTCTTTCCTACTATCTTGTATGCAAGTGGAGACCACTTTCCCATCTTCTTGTATGAAAGCAAAGCCACATTCCTACTATCTTGTATGAAAGTGGAGATTTCTTTCCTACTATCTTGTATGAAAGTGGAGATTTCTTTCCTGCTATCTTGTATAAAAGTTAAGACCAATTTCCTTCTATCTTGTATAAAAGTAGAGACCGTTTTCCTACTATCTTGTATGAAAGTTAAGACCATTTTCCTACTATCTTGTATGAAAGTAGAGACCATTTTCCTACTATCTTGTATGAAAGTTAAGACCATTTTCCTACTATCTTGTATGAAAGTTAAGACCATTTTCCTACTATCTTGTATGAAAGTTAAGACCATTTTCCTACTATCTTGTATGAAAGCAGAGACCGTTTTCCTGCTATCTTGTATGAACGTTAAGACCATTTTCCTACTATCTTGTATGAAAGCAGAGACCGTTTTCCTGCTATCTTGTATGAAAGTTAAGACCATTTTCCTACTATCTTGTATGAAAGTATAGACCGTTTTCCTACTATCATGTTAAGACCATTTTCCTACTATCTTGTATGAAAGCAGAGACCGTTTTCCTGCTATCTTGTATAAAAGTTAAGACCATTTTCCTACTATCTTGTATGAAAGTATAGACCGTTTTCCTACTATCATGTTAAGAACATTTTCCTGCTATCTTGTATGAAAGTATAGACCGTTTTCCTACTATCATGTTAAGACCATTTTCCTACTATCTTGTATGAAAGTATAGACCGTTTTCCTACTATCTTGTATGAAAGTAGAGATCATTTTCCTTCTATCTTGTATGAAAGGAGAGGCGTTTATGTAAAATTGTGAAGTTCACACCTACTCAATCTACACGCCGTGTGAAGCTTATGTGCAAAAGCACGTAAGCTCCACAAATGTATTCTTTCAAACAAATGTGTTGAACATACATATGAGTGAAGCTTACACCTTCATTAGGCGATTCCCTTTCTATTTTTTTTCCAACTTCAACTTATTACTACCAAACGTCAATACTGATTATAATAGGCGGGCGCATGTCAGGAACATTAAAATTATAAAAGATAATAACAAAAAAAAACAAGATTTTACTAAAGGTCTTACTTAATCATTTATTTTGAATGTTTAAAATCAAAAAACTTGTTCACGGTCCACTAATAAAAGCTGGCACAGTTGGGGTAGCCCTAATCTCGGTCGGTAATTCGTTCCAGAGTCGTATAGTCCTTGATGAGATGTTGTGTTTTTGATTGAGGGATGAGGAATTTGTTGTTTCTTGTGTTTGTAAGGTGATTGTGATCGACATTGACTTGTTTGTTTTTCATCTTGTGTAGCATGACCAGGCTGGCATGGTTTCGCCTTTGTTCTAAAGCTGACCATTTTTAGTTCCTTAATCATGTTTGTTACACTGCTTGTATAGTGGTAATCATTATGAAGGTACCTTGCAGCTGACCTCTGGACACTTTCTATTCTGTGAGCGAGATACTTCTGCCATGGGTGCCATATGGTTGAGTAGTATTCGACCTGTGGTCTTACATATGTTTTGTATGCTGCTTCTTTGAGTTGTTTGTTTTGTGTTTTGACGTTTCGTCTGATGAACCTTCAGCTGTTTTTGCTAATTGTGATGTTGTATATGTGTTTTTATTCTTGTATGGTATTTTTTGCATCATGCCATGTTAACCAACATTAACTTTTTATCTTAAAAATAGTTCCAAACACTGATTGACTATGAAAACCGTTCTGTTATAAATTTGCAAATGAGCAGAAGGAAACACCACAAAGAACAGTTGCATAGACTTTAAAACCTTTTGAACTGTTTCAAGGACAGTGTGAAGAAATACTAACCTTTTTCGCACGAAAATTAAATATATATTCTCTCTGCATACATGCAGTTGTCGTCAAATGTGCTTTTTAAAATAAAATACGTACGTAAATTGTTTGTTGTTGTTGTTGTTGTTTTACATATTGCAATAATTGTAAACTAAAACAGCTTTGCTTTACCTACCTTGTTTTCGTGTGTCCGACACAATGAATTGATTGTAGGCTTGATGCCTTCGTATTATTAGGTTGTTTGTATTCAGTGGAAATGCGAAGAATATAAAAAGGTCGAAATTATATCAAATAGTTTTGGCATTTTTTAAGCATTAGGTACTTTACTTGTGACATGCTCGTATATTCTCGTGCCAAGAAAGACATCTCGCGATAACCTCGCGAATCGACGAGATTACTCGTAACGGTAAAGTCAGGACGCAGTAATTTGTCAGAGATAAACATTTCATATTTACTAATTGTATGTCAAAAACGGAAGAAAGCGCAATAAAATGAATGATAATTGTCACTTTGTCTGCACAGCCCACAAATAAACGATAAAACGGCAATGCCAAACATTTAATCGTGCAGCTCATGTGTCAACTAAAAGGCTCACTGATATCCCCGGAACTGTAGTGTCATTATACTCACATTAATAATAGAAAAAAGGAATACCTTGAACTGTAGGAGCGGATCCGTAGACTAGGGGTAAAACACAAGGCCGGAATGGGAGGTTCTAGCCCCCACCTCTATTTACACTGTGCTCTTTTGGATGAGACGCTTGCCCTGAGGTTCATGCATCAGCTTAACACTGATTATGAAAGGCATATACCTTTGGACTGCATCAGCTCACAAATCTAATTTCTTAATGACTTCAGCGGTCTTTTAGTCGTGGCCTGAAAGCCAGTTTTTTCTTCGCCTTGTATGTAGCTGACCAAGAACGCTACATTTGGAGCATTTCGAAATATAGTAACATAAAACCTACCGTGGATTCAAATGTCTCTGTGTACACGAGAGAAGCAGAACGTTCATAGAGATACACTTTCTTGCTTATTGTTGAATGCGCATTTTATCTTGATTGCCCCTCTCAGTTTTCTTTCATCTCAAGTGTATTTTAACAAAGTTTTATTAACTTGATAACAATTTATACGAAATTTTATGACGATGGATATTGTTTCAATTTTCTTCGTATTTTTACGTTTATGAGCATTGCGTTGTGCTCCTGATGTATCCTTATACAGGAAGTTCAATAGTCACATATCGGAAATATCCGTATCATATCGCCCTGTGTCACGACATTTGCTCAGTTCTCCGATATGGGTTTCACCTTAATTAAATTAAAGGCTAATTACTAGTAATTGTATTGGAAGCGAATAGTTTTACATCATATAGAATACCTCGTTAATAAGTCTTTGGAGACGCGAAAATATGTTACAATTGCGTATTGAAGTGCCCCCTGGCGGACTGGAGGGTAATCATTAGATTGATTCTAATGATAAAATCTTTGAGCTCAGATCTAATTCTCGCGTGACTGCTTGATTTTTTATGTGAACTTCATCTTCCATTAATTTCTGGAGTACATTTGGTTATTTCATGCGTTTGTTAACGAGGGATCCAAGAAAAAAAATTACATAATAAACATTTGGGAGAGAATTTCAGTTGTTTTTATTGATACATTTGTAGTTCGTAGTTTTCAATTAATTGAATTGCACGTGCTGCGTTCCTGCAAAATGAAGAACTTGTCTGTATGGATGGTTCATTTCTTTTAAACATTCTACTCTTGAAAAATGATCATTCTGAAAAGCATTGATAATGTATCTGAAATAGACATTTGTATATCTTCTAATTTCAAGAATCCGATTTCATGTCCTTTCAAAAAAAATCAAACATACACATTGTCGTTTCATTTCTTATTTTTATTCTTGGTTTTGCCATTTTACTGATGAACAAAGAATCTTGATTAACTGAGGTCTGAATTTACAAATATTTCGTATTACTAGTAAGTCTATGCCTTGTCAAGACAAAGTTCCGATGCTTGGTTGTACATCCTTGAACTTTAATTACAGAGTTTAAAATTTATTGTATGGTCATAATTTTAGGTAAAAATCGGGTTATATTTTCCTCTTTTGTAAGCGATGGATTTTTCGAAAAGTTTTTGTCATTTTTTCCGGTCAAAAAAAATCTACATTAAAATATTATTTCACATATATTAAATATTATTTGCTTCGTCATCTATTCATTATATTAAAAGAAGCAAATAATATGTAATATATGTAAAATAATAACGAAAAGAGACAGCCATTTAACTATCATATTAGTCAAGGGAAATATCCTTAGCTCTGCGAATACGAATATTTTTGCATAGCAAACTTGTAAGTAGTATTTAAATGGAAATATCTCATTTGTCTAGTTCACCAAAAACAATTGTAAATGATGAACGGAACTTTATTTCCAATGACGTAAAAACTGATTAATTAAACAACCTGTTGTCGAGAGTCTCAAACAACAATAAACTGGGGCCCTATCAATCATGGCGTCACTATTCGTAAACTATACAATGTCATTTTCTAAGAAACGCAGAATATAGCTGAGAAACTGAACGTGTGTGTGAAAACAAACAGTATAATGGCAGTTCCTCTGAACTGGTTAATAAAAAAATTCCTCTAAATCGAATCTCAACTTTATAATTTTGTTCATTTACTCATTTCACACCAAATAGTACAAGCTTAGTAGAGTGGTACAGGTACTTTGAAATCTGATTCCAGTAAATTTTGTGGAAAAGAAAAATATCTGTAAACAAGTGTCATACAGACTTTAGACATTCTTAAGAAATTTAAGGAGTTTCACTAGATCTTGGAAACGGGGGTAAAGCGGAAAATAATTTGTAAATAAAATAAACCTTGGTATAATCCAATCACAGCTAAAATGTAGGAGGCGTCGAGAAGGCTGGGATCGGAATATATTTTGAATGAATACCTATCAAGAATCCTGATCTGGCAGACATCACTTTCAACACACTCTTTTATTACAGCAACCTATCTTTATTTCAACAGATTCCTGAATTAAAGAATAGATAAAAAAAATGAAACTTACAGTTTCAAATAAAAAAGACTGTTGTATTTTTTTTTATTCATCCAATTGGTATTTTACTTTCAAACTATAAAATAAATAACTTTTAGCTTGTAATTATATATAGAATCTCGATAGCTTTTGTATCTTGAATACATGTCTCTTCATTTTAGATACAGGGTAGTTACAATGGGGTCGTTATATACTTGTTGATTTACATTTCTTCATATAACGCGTAAACCGTTGTAACTCTTGGCTTAATTCGAAAGTCAGAATGTAAGACTGCAACAAAATGTTAAATTAATTAATATACAAAAAAAATGTTTAATGAAAGTTAGTCCTTACCAAATCGAAAACTGTTCCTGTCTTACTGGTCATGTGTTTTTGATAAAAATGTCCACATATTTGTTCACAGCTAATCTAGTAAACATGCTGAGCTAAAGATAGTCACGCCACACTTAAAAATCATTAAATAAAGTCACGTGGGTGAATAGTTGTAATAGCATAATGTTGTCATTATCAAAGGCATTTTGGTGCTTGAAAATCCGTCATCAGAAGTTTTTGAATTTTTATCTTCTAACTTCGTTAAGATTTTTTCGTTTCCCTTGTCATAATAACAAGAATATAAAATTGAATTTATTGAATGGGGGTAGTAAAGAATGCCTTGTTTCCCTAATGTTTGCACCTTTTTTATTGATTCATTAACTTTATTATATTTAAGTAAACCGTCTTATTTTACAAAGAAAATGAAAAGTCATTCGAAAGGTGTTCATTACCTATGAGAAATATGTACTAGTATCGTTTTATTTATTTTCTTTCTACCGGGGGTGGGGTGGGGGATGTGGAATGGGCAAGTATAGATAGGGGAACAAATTGTTAGGCAGCGTGAGTTTGACAAACTGCACTCCATACTGTCGTCTGCTTGTAATATCTTAAATTGTTTCCAGGAAATATTTCTAGGCAGTAACGAGTAAATGAAAATGAATTTATTTTAACAAGAGGCGGAAGTAGGCAGAAATATTCAATTTAAAGGGTTTTATGCAATCTACTAGGAAGATCTTTGTCGTTAGGATAATCTCAAAATTCTAGAACTGTATCGGTTTTGACAGGTCGGGCGTCAGGGCAGAAAAAACAGAACAGAACGGACACGCGCAGCTAATGCAGGTGGTCTATTTTCAAAATTATTAAAATGAGTTTATAATACATAATAAATTCAGCTGTAAATGAACCGCAGCAAGTTGTCGGTAATATCTGTAGGCAGGTCTGTTCAAACTGCAGTTTTGGACGCAGTGAGCGTCTTTTGAAGTGGCGCGTGAAGAAGCAGAAGCTCCATTAAATGGCGGGAAACAAACCACGTGATTCCGGTAAAACAGATATCTGGCAATGTCGCCTGCTCATTAATCACGAGCACGTGGGAAAAGCCTATCTGTTTCATTCAATTAAATTAGGTGAGTATAAAAATGCATTCTAGCGAAAATATGTTTCAAAATATCTGTTTAAATATGTAAAGATTATTGGGCACCACGTTTATCATTTCCGTAGGATTTTTCATGATTCAAAATATTTAAATAGTACTGTTTTGTCTGATTTTCCAAAGTAATATTTTGTTTCATTTTTTGATGTATCTGGAGTTACCTGCGTGTAGCCAAACTGTTCGAGGTTGTCTTTAACTTCAATTCAAAATAAAGAAAAAAATAAACACTTACAGAATATATATTACCCCTGAAGTGATCAATATACAAATTATGGCAATAATGGATTCTATATTTTCTATTTCATTACAACGATTTTTCAATTTTAATCATTCAAGTTTGCCCATTTTAATGCATTATATATTGCTTTTGAAATCTGGTTATGAAATTGGTATTTTATAACAAAAACATATCTTTCATACAAATTAAAACTTTACAAGCTGTGCGGCTATGAGACTAATTCGTAACAGGGCAACTTGAATTTTCTCCCGAGATTCGTTCTGAGAACAAACAATGTTTATCGAGTAGTGTATAAGAAAAGTCTCGGAAATGACATAAGTTTTTATTTCATCTTCTATTTCGCTCCGTTGCTTTGGTTTGTATACATTTTTCTTCTGCAATTGTTTACGTTTGACGGAGACTGGATCAAGCGTTGGAGTAGCCTTGAGTTTTATAACGAGCGGTTGGAAAAACACATGCCCCTAATTTATTACTCGGTGAACAGACACTAATGATCTTATGTCGGAAAAAACAATTTCCTACATGTACTAAGATATCCAATCTATGTTTTGTTATCATTTCAAATTTTGTACATTAATGATGGTTTGCTTTATGCAGAATAAACGGTTGTGCCCAAAAAATATATAATTAACAAAGATCATTCACATGTCGGATCAAATGAATGAGAAAAAAATAGGGAGGGCGGGGGAGGGGGATATAGAAGCAGCTTCACGTTTTTGCTTTAAATATTTTCTCTGTCTTCTTCTCTTGATTAAATGTAGATTTATCAACATCTACATGTTTCATTAAAATTTTATATCTAACGTTTTATAAACCCTTAACTAAAGTCAAAACAATAAAGATAACAATGGTGAGGCCAAGGCTGATATCTAACGCTAGAAGAAATTACAAATCAATCCTGAAGAAATAGTTGCTTATAGAGCTTTTGAATAAAAGTCGTTCTAACACTTAACAGAAAGAAATGTCGAATCAATAAAATACTCATTTTTCGACATACTTCTATATTTACAACAGGTTGCATTTCAGGGGAAAAACAAGTATAGTTATCTGTCTCTTAGTAAGAATTACTACGGTTATTTGACAAACAACTTTTATTGCATTTTCTTTTTAATTAAATGTTTTTAAAGAAAAAGTCCTCTTATTTCTTTTTTTCTAAAATTCATAGACCTTTGATGTATTTTGGTAACTTTTGGGAACATGCATTTCAATTAAATACATAATATTGCGTCGCAACATAAAGTCGCTTCATGAGATATTGTGAAATGTTTACAAATATATTCAAGAAATAAAAAATAGTTTTATTGTAAAATATATATTACCGTAATAATTCATTTTAGTTAGAGTTATCTCTGTTAGATATTTCATTTTCGAGGAATGCTGTAAACAAGGGCCTAGGTTCCTAACGGAAAGTTTCATTCTGCAACGATTTACCTCTGAACCTGTTAAATAAACGTAAATGATTACAGAAGACATTGACCAGTCGACTGCAATTATCCGCCATTAGTGACCAAATCATACCAGTCTGTCATCCGGGAACTTTGAAGTTGACCCCTCAAAGGTCAGCAATGATAGATAACCGATAAAACTGCAATTATTATTTACATCATCTTGGAATCAAAGGACCTGTTCCATTAGTGAAATCATAATAATTCAAAATCGTATCTTAGAGCTTTGCAGACAGCTTCGTTCTGGGATGTCGAGTCGAGTTTCGTCAAAGGCATAAACGAAGTGCCCTACTCCATAGCCTAAGTATGGCGAGGAACCAGAACTGAAGATTGATAAGCAAGTCAGTTTGTGTATTTACTATTCAGTAAATCAATGATACAACATGACTGTAACTGTAGGGCATACATATATATATATACGAGAGAAAAAAAAAGTAACAATAACAACAACAACAACAATCTTAGCTTTAACTTATACGTACCAGCTTTCTACGCATTTGGCGTCTTCAGATGTTGATGATTCTAAATGCCAATTTCGATAGCAAACAAAAACTACTCTTCTGTATCCCGTGTCAAGTGAGTTTCATGTATATGTAATTGCTTTACTGTCCAAACAGACGGTGCTTCTTGTTGGACAAAGAAATTCGTGAACCAATCTGTTGTTATAGAAATGGCACCAATACCTTAACACTGCACACTTCCTTCCTAATGTTACGTTGATGTTTATGTTGTCCTCGATACTAACAAAGGTAGATAAAACCGTGTCAGTTCCTAAAGATGTGAGTATTTAAGCAAAGCTGTTTCCCAACAATGCTTGCCATGTCAGCATGAAACAAAACGTGAAAAATCACCTGCATGCATCTAAATGTCAATTATTATGGAATGGCAATAATTACAGGTTAAGACATGTTTAGGGCAAGATTGCACTTTAATTTGATTTGTATCATGTGGGGTTTTGTAAGATTCGTTACACTGCCTACAAACGACTGGATTATAATTAATAATAATCAGTGGAGTCCTAAATATTAAAATCATGGTACTCTAAATTCATTTCCGTTTATGAATTTTGTTGTATCGGAAACATGCACTTACATAATATCCAATAAGAAGAAGTCAACATACTCCATTCTATCTTATCGTTAAAAGTTATATATTTTTCATCATTTTTTACATGTATTACCGCTTATATTTTCGTATAGGTTACGTAACACAACATGTGACAACATGGTGTGCAGTGTAAAGTCTTCTAACAGAAAAACCCAAACAACGTATACAAGTACATATTAATCAAGTACAACTTGCATGATGAAAAATTCAAAATGACGTTGAATTGCGTAAACGAAAAAAAATGAAAATGAGTAAGACCGTTCTAAAATTCAAATTGTATTGCACGTATTAACACTAAATTAACCACATCCTTTTTATATCATTTTAACATGCGTAATAAACTTTAAAAATCTTTCAAGGTGTGACGTATTTGCGGGCAACTTCTCAGAACTGCGGAAAGATGGAATTGATAGAGATATCAATGATGGAATTCATCCTCTACGTGAATAGAATTACAAAGAAAACAAATGATACCTTTTACATAAACATCGCCCACCGCTTCCTAAATATTGATGTTTGTAAAAGAGTTAAAATCTAGTTCATGTGGTATATTAAGATTTCTCTACAGTGCATAAAGTGAATTGTCGGCAACGATTCGAGACTAAAATCATTTATAATACAATTCAGTTATAAAATCACATGGATTTGCTTCCTATAAATGAATTTAAAACTTCACATCAAACCTTTATGCTTTTCTAACAAAATACGTTGCTTAACGTCAGGTCTAGCCTAAAGTACATTCTAGGTAAGGCACATGAGTAGATAACTCGATTTTTTTTTTTCGAAAAAAAAATCGAGCGAAAAAAACAGCACTTTTAAATCTGGAACTGTATACAATGCTTAACATTGTAACAGGAAACTCTTCGATTCAAATCTCTAATCATTTTTACTGAAAATCACACCGCGGTGTGAGGGCATTTACCTTTGTGTAAACACTGGTATGACACTGTTATGTTAGAGGTCTAATAACCTGTTATACAAGCAAACATAACTGACCACCGCAATCTGGAAAAACAAACGTTCATTAAACTCATATCATTTCCTGAAATTTCAATGTGGATTTAATTCCTCCAGATGATGATTGCTGGTGTAAAAATTGATGCCATCATTAAATGCTCATGAAGCAGACGACTTTACACGGCGCGTGACACGCGTCTGCTTATCCAAGACTTCGAGCGCCACCTTCCGGCCGTTCCCTCGGGAAAGACGCAGCAACCTCTTGTTTATTATGAAAACAGCGGGAATAAATTAACAATTACAGCAGGGGTACAGTTCAACACCAAACGGCCATAATGTCTCGCTACTGGATCTTAAGGGTTATACAATTTTGAAGTACTCTTGACGCTTTAGTTTTCGATGTCTATTTGTAAGATATTCAGACGAAAATTATATCAAAATATAACCCACACCTTCAGACAAAACATCTCCTAGAATTGGGAAGACTTCAAGTTTCACTCACATTTACGTAAAACTGCCTTAGAACGTTACATACACTTTTTATAAAACAGCTGATTACAAACATATTAGGTACAAATGATTCAATCTAAGAAAACAATACCGCTATGTTGGCAAAACATACCCTTGGGTAACTGATGAAACCTCTTTACCGTTTTGTTAAAGTGTTTGGCGGTCCTTTTCGGAGATCTTGATAAAAGATGATTAGGTAACAAGAACATGTGCTTTTTGCCTTGAGACTTTATCTTCTCTCTGATCATATCTGATCATTTAACCTTGCTAAAAAGGGGGGTATCTAAATTACCTCTGTTACAGTTCCAAGAGAAGAGCAAGGGTAATGTTTACCGGCTGGCAACAGTAACTCAGGGTTCAAATATAAAAGGGTTTGTGCAGAAAATAGTAAATGTAGAAAACAAAAATTTTAAAGCATTTAGATATCCCATTTTTCATGATGAACTTTATGCACTTATTCTTAAGTCGCTGTAATTTGCCATGTTGGCTAGTTTTCGTGCTGACAACGTGAAGTTGTTATTTTCAGTTATTAACATCTTTTCATGACCACTGAACCAAAAGTGAAAAAGATGACTATTCTAGGCCATCCATGTGCAAAAGTATTAAAGGTAAATAATAATTATGCCTTCTGTCCAAAGTTAAAAAAAACAACAACAAAAAATCATATTCATCAGAGCATATTTCATGAACAGAATGAATGTTCATAATTTTTAACAGTCTTGCCAGATAACTTCTTTGTTATCCATCAAGAATTCCTAACAGACCGAGAACGCTGGCTTAGGACTTTGAGATGGCATTTACGATTTCTATGAATTACTGTGAGTTGACATGGGATAATTCCCGTAAAGACACGTAATTTCTACAGGAAGTGGCTACCGTTAAACTGATTAGTAATTATTAGGACTTATTAGAGAACGAAACGGCTGACTTCTTTCTGCGATGCCCTTGCGTTCAGTTTTCAGATAAAATCATTAAGTCATTATCAAATAACAAGTGCCTTTCCAAATATTACACGCACAATATAGCTTGACACTTTTTATTAGTGGAGATATGACATAGTTTTATATGATAACTGTGAGATAACATCGTCACACCCGATTGCAACAGTGTTGTCACAATTACAATCGTTCAGAACCTGACGTAATTTCGGTAACAGTTGACCAAACACAATGACATGTTACCTAACCAAAGATGGATGCTAAAATGCTCTTTTCTCATTCTCGGTTTAAAAAAGGACTTCTTTCTGTCATCGTTTTAGGCTTGGCGTAATTGTATTAAATGTTTTGTTTCGTCCATATCAAAAACCTAAAATACCATTGACTGGCTACCTGTGCAGATCTTACAAATCTCGTTGCAAGTAGAAAAGATCTCGCAATGTCTCGCTGGCATTATATCACAGATACCTCAAAAAATTATGTAAAAGAAGTTGTACCATCCAAAAGAACATGCATTTTTTTTAAAAAAAAAATGATATCTTACTTTTCAAAATCAGATTTTTGGTATTGGTAATTAGGTCTTTGTCTATATTAATAAGATTTAGGTTGCTGTACAAAGGCTCTGTCCAAACATACTGACAAATAAAGTTAAAAATTGGTACTTTATTCAAATGTTACATTTTATTTTGATTTTTCGGTAATCATTTCATATTAACATATTATTTGTTCTTGGTTAAGATTATCTGAAAATGACAGGACATCATATTTATTTTTTCATACAGAAAGAATCAAGCAATTGAAAAGAACAATCACGTAACACTGTTTTATTACATAGTAAAATGTATTTTATTACCCCTTGAATTAATTAATGAACTCTTCAGTTAATTACCCTGGAGTGTTTGTTTAGTGTGTTGCCGCCGCGGTGAAACACATGCCAATATTTGCATTTTTTATTTCCACAAGAGTTCCCTGAGGCACCGTTTGTGACTACCTGCCGTTTCTGGCCCTTGAACATGCGCAGGACCTGCTGAGAAAGTACCCATCGATTACCGAAAAGTACTAATGAAGCGAATAATATCATTGGCCCTTATCTTCGCAAAAGAAACGGATCCCTGCGTTCGTTACGTCACGCCAGTCAACAGAATAATGAATTCATTTAGAGCAAAGGCTATTTAGAACGCGTGTATCCAATGATAACGATGACCATATCATTAGAAATGTCCGTCAGGATGCACCCCTTATCTTCCTAAATGGCTCAGAATCGTTATGGCCGTCGTCAGGGCTCATCAGCAAGCTTTGAAGTGTGACCGATTAAAGAACTGTCCCCGTCAAGGCCGTCACTTGGCAGATAACCAATGATGAGTGACAAGATGTATAAAATATTGACAACAAATTGGTTTCACCTGATGATGAAAAACAAGACAAAATTAATTGACAAAAGCGATGTTCGTTTTCTGTGTAATAGCAAAGAGCATAAAACTCGATTATGAAATTTAGCCCGCGTTTTACACGAAATCAATTGTTACATTCAGCTGACCTTAAACAGACGGAGTGGAAGCAGAAGAAACAAAACAACTGAAACTTAAAAAATCTAAATGAAAAAAGAAAGAAGCAGCGTTCATATATTGAAAAATAATCTTTAAATTACTGTCTTCCTGTCTGCTGTAAAATCCAGTTAATATCTATTAACTTTTTTTACAAAAACTGTATCAATGAAAAAATAGAGTTGTTATATTAAAACGAATGCAACACATCATATTCAAGTGTTTACTTGATTTGTATCTAAATAAAGTTGGCTTCTAAGGTCTGCATTACTAATGGTGTTGATAATCCCGCATTTTCATGGAGATGTTTATATTAGCATATCTAACTATTCCTTTGGGAAAGTAATTTGTTATCATTTTATGCTAATTTACGCTGTTTTCTGAAGACAGTCGATCGATAGTTAATGCTTTGATGTAGTGGCTACCATTGATAAATGGCTACACGGAGTGTCAGGGAAAATTACTTTCAAAATGCTACAAATTGCAATGCTAACTGCTTTGAAATTCATACCATTGTTTTTGAAGTAGGAAATGACATCTTTCCATATGCGTTTCTATTTCATCATTCAAGACTGTCATTTTTCACATTTGAAAATTATATCATCATGTAATTCTGTTGAAAAACATTTGTCAAGAATTCACAAAAACTGTCGTAACCGCTTGAAATCAACGACTTCGTGGACTTTAAGTGACCAACAGTTGTTTTGACGAATAACTTTTCGTACTAAAATTGTATGAAGCTCATCAAGTTAGCCCATCATACTAACAGGGGACACCTATGAACGGCTTTCACGGGAATCGCATGAGTTGAAAGGTTTCACTGAACTTTACTCGTCTAAAATCATGAGCATAACATTGTGTGAAATTTACCTTTTGGTGCATAAATATTGCACAATATGAAAATCACTTTTAATGGAACGCGTACACAACGATCATGATTATTTCGGAGACAGGAAGGCTGAGATAGCGTTTAAATCTTTCACGGTCACTGGGACCGCTTCCGAGGAAACGTGTTCTGTTTAGGAGCCATTGCGTATCCAAAATGCTTCTGTAAATTGAAATGGATCATTTCAATTGAGATAAATTAAGAATTGTGTCGATTTAAACTGGTGCCACACTCGCAGAACCGTAGCCCGTTAATGGCCGCCTGTAGATAGAGAAAGTGTTTTGTTACCAAGGAATCTGGAGGTTTTATTCATGAAATTTCGTGGGTATCTTTTACAAGACAATACTCCATTCTCAAATCCAGGATGTTCAGAATATTTTGTGAAGCAGAAACAGAATGTGTGGCGCAGATTGCCAGATTTTTAAACAATGTTTGCTCCCACACTATCTGAAAGGGTTCAGTTAGCACGTGAAATTCTTTCTCTGTTTTATTTTTCATTGTTGCTTGAGATCTTGTATTTATCAGGTTTGAATATGTGTACAAAAATGCTCTGAACAAAATAACAGTGTGATAATTTTCGTAAGAGTTTGAAGATGGGACTTTCTATACGTGATAAAATTGTCACTGTAATAACTCTTTTGAAATCATCTTTATGAATAGGAACAATAAAGCTTGACCAACGTAAAAAAGAAGGGCTAAAAGCGTATTCTCCAAGTTTTGTTTCAGAGTAGGTTATTCCATCGTAACTTCAGTTATTTTTTTTTTCTCGGTTCCTAGTTTTAAAATCACTGAATCCTTGCAAATACTAACGCCTTTATATAATTTGCAAGAATATGCGCTCATCATAGGGGGCCAACATAGTAATAAACGAAGAAAACAACAGACTTTCAAAAGGTGTTTCGGGAACAAGGACGGCTTCAATCCCTGAAAATAACGTTTTAGGGTATGAACCTATCAGTAGCCAGAGACCTCCCCTAATATTGCTTGGTGAAAAATTGCTGACACGTATGTGCTGAAAATGAGAAAAGAGACATCCAAAAACAAAATTTTGGAATAACATAGCGATAAAGTTGACCTGCTGTTAATTGCATCTACATGTACATGCATTTTGAGATATCTCTAATCTTAATCTCCCACTGCATGTATATAAGGCAGTGTATATCCCGATTTAAGATAAGGTTAATTTTAGTAAACTCAGCTAACTTGTTTCATGAATGATACAAGATACTACTATCGGTGCTGCCAGCCACTGGAAGGATGTAAAAATCTCCGGTCCCGATGAGATTATAACAAGGGCCTGACACAACGAACATCTGTGTTTATCACCAAAGCTCATTACTAACATGCACTGTATATATACATTTCAAACTTTTCATTCTCTCATAGTGTATGTACAGGTGTTCTTCAAAAGTTTTTGCGCGCGAACTCGTAACCCTTAGAAAATAAAAAGTCCCTCTTTTGCAAGGCTTATAAGATTATAAGAAATTTGCTTTTTAGAGTTATAAATAAAGATACAGAGGGTAATAAATTTCTACAATACAGTGTAATACGATTCAGGTCAACACTTCGGGTCAAGTTTGATCACGTCATGTGGTTTTATTGACGTTTTTTCTGTTTTATTACAGTCCAACAGCATGCAGGGGACTATTCAAAATTTAAAGAAAAGATACACTTCAAAAATTCAGATATTTACAGATGTTTTGCCATATTTTGTAAAATGACAGTCACAATTATATTTATTGTAGTGATGTACCGATAACCGAGTTAAATCGAATAATCGTCGCCGTGTTATGTCGGCGACAATCGATTTTCATTTCCGGGAATCGATGTTCATTTCAGTCCGGTTTTACAACACAAATTTATTCACATTTAAAACACAGTGTCAGCTTCAGTATTAACACCTTTAAGGTATTTTGACGCCAAAATCTAACATGTCATTCTCAATCCAGAAATGTCATTTCTTCAAAAGGTTGTAGAAGGAAAGAAGCCTTTTTAAAGAAAACAACTAAGATTTTTCAATAACTTAATGTGTTCAATCATTAAGGGTTAAGTAGCATACTATGGGTTTTTCAGCATCTGTAAAATAAATTATTAAAGCGGTCCTCCTCGGATTTAAATTTACATTGAGAATTCTTGTTAATTTTATTCAAATGGCGTAGGCAAGCCGATTCTATCCTCTTCATTATTTTATGGCATTTTGAACCATTTCACTTCATCCCTCAAAATACTTGCAAATTTTAAGCTTACTTAATGCTTCAAATGAAAATATTATCAAGTATTATGGCAACGCCACTCTCTCTAAAATGGAATTTAATTTTATTTACTGTTTTAAGTTCCGAGACTTATGCGTGATTTTTTCCTAATCTGAATGCATTTTGAATAATCTGAGTCGCACTACAGAGTTTTATAACATTTCATTCAGTAAAAAATGAAGTCTTTATCGAACTCTTACTATATGGCAGAGGCTCTAACTGCATAACACTTTAAACTGGGGGGGGGGGGGGGGCAATAAATAATATCCCTGTGAAAAAAAGAAATACAGTTGATGCCGTTTTGAGCAATTCTTTTAAATCACTCGAGATACTGGACGACAGTACACATGAATTCAATGCAAATGGGAAAAAGAATTTGAAAATAAAATTCATTTTCATGTTTTAATCAAGACTTTTTATTCAATAGAATTTAATTCAATTATAAATCAAAAATAAACTATTTACGATCAATCATAACAAATTATCAACATATTTTACACAAGGCTGAATATTACACATATATACAGTGAATATTTCATATCAAATACTGAATTATTAGCATCCAATTTAATCTCATTAAAAAGGATCTTAATACTACAAAACGCAATGAATCAATCAAAGAAATGTGTTGGCAAAGATGATATATACATGTCACGTGAGCACTCATAGAAATATCTGAGACTAAAGTATTTTAAAAAAAAAGAACATCTCATTCCCGTCCGTGCAAATATAACGCATAAAAATTAATGTGAGCTGTACCCGACTGATCCCGACGTATTAAATTATTTATATAAATTAAATCTACAAAATTCCCGCCTGTACAAATGAAAGATAAAATCTTAGAATTACATCAACTGTAATAAATCCAATAATCCCCGTCTGTACAAATGTAAGTTTTTATCCCAGATTTACTGTAATCCACCTTTATTCCCGACTGTACAAATGTATGTTGTTATCCCAGATTTTCACGAACTGCAACCACCTTTATTCCCGCCTGTACAAAAATAAGTTGTTATCCGTGATTTACATGAATGGAACCATATTTATCCCCGTACAAATTTGTTATCCGAGATTTACATGAATTGTTACCATCTTTATCCCTGCCTTTACAAATGTAAGTTGTTTTCCCAGATTTACATGAACTGTTACAACCTTTATCCACGCCTGTACAAATGTAAGTTGTTATCCCAGATTTACATGAATTGTTACCACCTTTATCTCCGCCTGTACAAATGTAAGTTGTTATCCCAGATTTACATGAATTGTAACCACCTATATCCCGCCTGTACAAGTTTAAGTTGTTATCCCAGATTTACATGAATTGTAACCACCTTAATCCCGCCTGTACAAGTGTAAGTTGTTATCCAAGATTTACATGAATTGTAACCACCTTTATCCCGCCTGTACAAGTGTAAGTTGTTATCCCAGATTTACATGAATTGTAACCACCTTAATCCCGCCTGTACAAGTGTAAGTTGTTATCCCAGATTTACATGAATTGTCACCACCTTAATCCCGCCTGTATAAATGTAAGTTGTTATCCCAGATTTACATGAATTGTAACCACCTATATCCCGCCTGTACAAGTTTAAGTTGTTATCCCAGATTTACATGAATTGTAACCACCTTAATCCCGCCTGTACAAGTGTAAGTTGTTATCCCAGATTTACATGAATTGTAACCACCTTTATCCCGCCTGTACAAGTGTAAGTTTTTATCCCAGATTTACATGAATTGTAACCACCTTAATACCGCCTGTACAAGTGTAAGTTGTTTTCACAGATTTCCATGAATTGTAACCACCTTTAACCCGCCTGTACATGTGTAAGTTGTTATCCCAGATTTACATGAATTGTAACCACCTTTATCCCGCCTGTACAAGTGTAAGTTGTCATCCCAGATTTACATGAATTGTAACCACCTTAATCCCGCCTGTACAAGTGTAAGTTGTTATCCCAGATTTACATGAATTGTAACCACCTTAATCCCGCCTGTACAAGTGTAAGTTGTTATCCCAGATTTACATGAATTGTAACCACCTTAATCCCGCCTGTACAAGTGTAAGTTGTTATCCCAGATTTACATGAATTGTAACCACCTTAATCCCGCCTGTACAAGTGTAAGTTTTTATCCCAGATTTACACAGATTTGCTGTTACCAGCTTTATCCCCGTCTTTACAAATTTAAGTTGTTATTCCGGATTTGCATGAAGTGTTACCATCTCAGTTATCGCCTGTACAAATATAATTATTTTAACTAGAATTTCTAGAAAGAAACACTCCGATTTCATACGAAAGCAAATTGTTAATTTCATAACTGTAAGTAGTATGTACCCATTCATGCAAACTTTTACTATCTTATATAAGCTTCATTCCGTTAATCATTCACATGTAAGTAAGTTTCATATTTAACAAAAGGAATGGTTACACGTTTTACAAAATAAAAGATAGCGATATTTCCTTGAAAAGAAATATTGACATTTTTTCAGATTGAGATAATTATGATTTCTTCATTTATACATCTCACTTTTTTTTTAAAAAATCAGAAAAACTAAGATTAAAAATACATTAAAAGCATTCTTTTGGGAAAGAGAGAAAAATCAAACAGCGATTTTACTGTATTCCTAATAATCATTGAGATAAAGCTATCATTTTCCGTTTTACAAACATAAAACATTTCAAAACATGAAAACCCCTGTTTGATTCTGTGAGGTCTATGTCCTGTGTAAAGATAAATTTGACGGGATCATATCTTTACATTTTCTGATAAAAACAATGTTTCTAAAAATATGGCACGGGGATCCCGTGCGTTTTCGGTAAGACGCCAGTTTTGACAGGTTCTCGTATAATTACATGGTTGTTATAAACAAAAGTTGAAATTTATCAAAGAAGTGGTTGTCGTTATGTCTGAGGCCTCTAAGAACTTTGTATTGTTTGTGTGGTGTTAGCCTGGGAAATTCGCGCACGATTTTGATATGAAATCAGACTCACATAATATAGACGTATAATACCATGATTGTTTCAGTTCCCAATAAAATCTAGTCGAGAATGCAAAGAAAATGCGAAGAATGAAGGAATTACACTATCTGACAATACTTATCAACCAATTAGTAACGTTTGGCACATATGAATTATGCTTTCAAAGACGAGGTTTGGTAAAGAGCAACAACGAATTGCATTCATGTCGCTGTCGACGCCGAAGTCAACGTAATCGGTTGCAAAAGGAAAACCATCATTTTTGTCATAAGTCGCGTGCCTACTTCTTGAATCTTCTGCTCTGTACATTGTTCAGTGTCTGAAAATATTTTATATAACTTACTGCATCTCTCACATACGTTCATGACTTCTACAAAATGCAGTTGATCTGAATGAAAGCCAGAGAACGATAGACTGTTAAGAAGATCACTCTTGCACTAAAATATACAAATTTACGACTAGAACACGTACATTATGCATAATAGCGTCTTTATCACAAAGTTTGAGTTATAATGTTTCTGTCACGATGATACGGTGGCGGGGGTATCTGTGGGTATGTGAGAGGGTGAACATCTCAGTTCAGAGGCCCATACCTCCTGTGGCCAACCAGTACGTCCTTTCTGTTTACTGTCACCATGGACGTTTGCTGATTCCTCTGAGCTGCTAGCGGACTTGCTCTCGCTTCCGGTACTTGGGCTCGAGCTCCTGACACTTCCGGTGCTGTCTCTGGAATCTTCAGACTCCTGGAAAGACAAAAATATTAAACCTGTAAATATTTGCTTTCTTGAAAGGCTAATTTGGTTTTACATGTAGGGTACATTTATTTTATCTAAAGTTTACTTTTTCTTGGATTCATGGTTTTTCAAGAATGTAGATAAAAATGTTAAATCTTAATCTCTTCAACCCGCAGTCAACGTGTCGAATTAGGTTACCCACTATGTTATGTACTTCTTAAAATAAATAATTTAGAGGTACACAAATAAATTTGCAGTTTCAAAATTTCCAGTCGGAGCCATTATGGTTTAATCAGTTCGAGAGCTCTGGTGCTATGTATTTTTCAAGTTAGCAAGTAAGTTCAGACAGATAGGCATCACTATTATACAATGTTAGTTTATGAAAGCTGCTACTGTTTATACTGACTGGTCGATTATTATCACTCATATCCATTACGATAATTATTGATAATCAAATTACGATACTTTGATAGCATTACAGAAGAAAGTCTCATTTCGCCGCCATGTTTACACGCAGATGTTGCGCGTGCCGGAAACACGTGACCTGATCGGTCGCATGGTCAGAAAACGATATTAATTGTTGCTAAAGTAGTTATTCATGAAGTCCTTGTCAGTCAGTCATTCTTAACAGTCTAAATGATGGGTAAGGACCAACGGCAATTAAGCGTTAATTTCGTATAAAAATAATTTTACAAAGTTATCAATTTGTTTACAAGAAAGATACACGTGCGTTCCGTCCAAGTTTTCATATCAATTCTAATGAATATCTCATAAATATCAATAAACTCAATTTACTAATAAAGAACAAAGCCAAATGTCTCCATGATCGAGGCAAAAACGATTCCTACTCCAAAAATGTCCTGAAAACTGCATTTTCTGATCCTAGTTTATTTAACAAGTACTAAGACATGAAAACATCTTAGTAGATCATACTCATATAGACCGTGTTATCATCTTCTAAACAAACATATAGATGAGTCAAGCACATCTAAAATGGCTTCTTATAGGCCACATAATAAAATAGTTTATTTACAAGTTTCTTTCCAACATGGATGAATTCGAGTCATTGAAGTACGAAATGTTTCTTTATAGAATATCAAAGAACTAGGTGTTACTTAACTTGACTGCGATTTCTAAATAACTTTCTTTAAGGAATTTTCTTCAAAGCATTTTCATACAAATACAGTGCATAAGAAGTGATTTCAATGACCATATTCTTTTATCAGGAGTGACCAACGTGTGGAATTGAATTTACTTGAGTTCATATACAATGCCAAACATCATACGAGTGAAATTTCTCAAAACTACGAAAATAGCGAAATTAAGAACAGATCGGTATTAAAACATGATATGACACTGTTGTGTCTTTTTAATTTCGCCATCACTCATCCAGATGGAAATGTGGTCGTTTGTCGATAAATAATCAAATTAATATCAGCCCTAATAATCGGCGTTCGCCGATTAGGGAGCCGTCACCTAAATGCCCCTGTATCAGTTACACGCGCAAGGACCCCATGACGGTTTAAGGTCCGCCCCAAGTGACAAATCAAAGCTAATGCTTCGATTTAGTTCTGACAGGCCATTTTTCTGAATTAAATCCCAAACTTAATTCTAGGAAACATTGAAATCTTGATAAGTTTTTATCAATAAACAAATATATCTCAGAACAGTCCCGTTTATTTTATAAAGTTATCAATCAAGTGTTATCAAGGGATAATCTGAAATCTACAGACAATTTTCAGCATTATCTTGCTTGATAAATTAGACTTGATGTTTCCACTCGTACAAAACAACGGTGGTGCATTCTCTTAAGCTAATTTATAGTGCATTCTGTGCATTACCCTAAAAATAAGCTTAATTATTTCCGGAGCATTACATGTTGTTTTTTAACCGTTTAAAAATAACTTAGCAGTTCCATATTAATGAAACAATCATTTGATGGACCTTAAAGGCGATGTGGTTATCAAGTATTGAACAATTCTTTAGACCTACATTATGTTATAAATAGTGTATTACAGTTATAAACTTACAGAAAGCATTTAAAAATAATTGAAAATATATATTCTATAAACAAATCAAGTAATCAACAATTCTGGTGGCAGTTTTAGAATGAATGATTTATTATTTTCATTTTATTTTTATTTTATTTATTTATTATTATCTTGTTTATACATTTATTCTTAAGGAAGACGAAGAAAAGATCCGGCCAGCTTTTGGATTGATTATATTTGTTTAAGTAATTCAAAGTAAAAAAATGTATCAGATAATAATTGACTTCGAAAAAACAGTGTTAAATATCCTTTAAATAAGCTGTTCTAAATAATGTTTGATTTCAACTTAACCATACAGAATACATATACATTTTTCATTTTTTTATTATTTGATAGGGTGCATGTGTTAAGTGACAACTGTTATAAAAGTAGAAATGGTCGAATATGTCTTCATCTGTAACATACTTTCTGTTATGTGGTTTTTATTGCTATATTGCTTTTAAACAAATTAAAATTTATTTGATGCAAAAGTGCAATTAAGTCAAATGGAAAAATTACATGACATATTTGATAATTTGTGATATGCCATGTTATATGGTTGCGATAGCCATCAGCCGGCCCAAGGGCAACCCTATATATGAACCAAGTTTGTTTACATGTAAACACTAAATAATGTCATTATAAAACCTATCAGTTTCAAAATCTATATGAATAAAATTTTGAAAACGTCATGTTAACATTCTAATTAGTACTAATATCCAAGAAAGAAAAAAGAAACAACAAAGATAATATTTCCAGTTGTTACCTGGAATGCATAGGAAACTGCTGACAATTTTGAAGCAGATTTCAACAAAAAAGAAAATATAACATTAAGTCAGTTATCCCCTGTCCAAAATAAACTCTTACTTTTAGGAACAGTCTCTTGCATTCCACTGATTGAGATTCTAAAATTACTTGTTTTAAACAAAGTAGATATTTATCTCGTAAGTAACTCGAACATCAGCCAAACATGCATCTGAATGTTTAACTAGTTATTCTTACCATCTATATTTTTCAGAATATTCATTTAAGAAATACATATTCACGTGTATTCACGTATATTATCTTGAAAGTAAATGTTAGGTTATACTTACACAAGAGTCAGGAACTTTCTTGTCTTTATCTGTCGGCATAACTCGGCGTTCCCTCTTCCTTGAGATGTCAGCCTTGAACCCCGTTTGAGCCAACTCCGAGTCCCCTTTTTCTAGAATCTCTGTCAGGTAAGAAATGTAACTGATTGCTAATCGCAGAGTCTTGATTTTAGAAAGTTTGGTATCCGATGGCACGTTTGGAATGGAACCACGAAGGTTGGAAAAAGCGTTGTTGATACTAAGCGTCCGTCGGCGTTCTTTTCGGTTTGCTGACGTTCTGCGTCTCAAACACCGGTCACCGTAAACGTTAGTGTAAGCTTCGTACTGACCAAGGTCTGATACAGGAATGTTGTGTGCCAGAGCTAGTTCTCCGTCGGTCATCTGGAAATCACGCCACTGGGACATATGCTGCATGGTTTCTGCTACAGAATACCCATACTGGCTCGCTGCCGTCGGGGATGGAGTTCCCGACACGCCTCCGTATGAATCTGGTGACATTTCAGGAGTCCCGGTTGCGCTAAGTACCCAACTGTTATATAAGTCTCTTTCATTGTATTCCGGGTATGTCTGAATTTCCGGTGGGTAATGCACGCCGTAATATCCTTGTGCCGACGCCGACGACAGTCCCATTGTGCCAGGATATCCGTACCCACACTCGAATCCTCCAACACTGAGACTCATGGTTTACAGTCTCACTCCAGTCCCTCTCTTATCTTGTTCTTAGAATGTCTGTTTGTCACGTTGATGTAAAACACGCGCAGTCTGCCCGCGAATTATGCTAGAAAATATGCCTTCCTCTTGTTTTGCAGTTACCAATAACTGTCCCCCACTCTAGAAAATACAGATCCGATCAGAGTGATTTAAAACTGATTATTTTCCACCCAGAACTCCAGATACGAGAAACAATAATTATGGACACAATATCTGATAAAGATGCTTTCAAAGACGAAATATGGAATTGTGACATTATGCAGATTCTTATATGCAAAACAGGTAGTGAAGAATAATTCACAACAGCCAATCAATGCGCGTTATTGATAAATGCGTCAGCCAATGAAATAAGTAGACAGCCTCCGGTATCAAATTGCTCCGCCCACTTGCGTAATTTGCCGTGCCAGAAGCGTTACTGTGAGTGATAAAGTTACTGAGTAAACTATGAATGAAATTACGCTGATATATTGTAGTGAAATTAAATATGCTTTCTGCAAATAATCAGTCTGAATTTGTTTTCCTTTTCGTTGGTGTGCTTCAAACTTTAATGGAATTTCATGAAAAAATAAACACAGAGTTAAATTCAGAAATGACTTTAATCAAAATAATAGATGTAGAGTATTGCCCCCACTTGAACTAATTTCTGGTAAAAATAAAAAAAGTACGTCAAACCTTGGTTATTTTGTGCATGAAATGTGACATTACTTTCCGTCTTACACAAAGAATTAAATGCACTGGTGTGTTGTACATATAAATTGATGTTTAGAACTTTCACACACACTACTGCTATGAATTACCTAAAATAATTGCGTCGTCACCATTTCAAAATCTCTGATATTTTACGTGAGACAGAGTAAAAGGAACTAATATACATGGACAGTCATTCGATTTTTGTGGCATAGCTCTCAGAAAAAAATGATAAAGATGATGACATAAACACCATTTTTACATTAATCAGACCAGGCTCCTTTTCTTCAGATCTGCATGCTTAGTAAAGATTTTCATAATTCTGTGTGCGTATTTTCCACCAAAGTCATGAAATATATCCAGGTCGTTGTTACTACAGAACTCTCGCGGGACTTCAAAACCCCAACAGCATTAAAGGGCTTTAAGCCTCGTTACACTGACAGGGTATCATTGACGGTAACTGTATTTTTCAAGCATATTTTATTTTGAATCAGAAACAGCAAATAGGTCAGTTGCATGTCTATGTAAAATTTACATGGATTATACCACAGTTCTTCTTGTCCATGTAAAATTATCATGTCCTAAAGTCTACATACATATTGTTATGTTTTTCAATATAATCACCTCTATACATTATCTCAAATAGAAAGAAATTTTATTGGAAATTATTTGCTTGCTCGAATGACATGGGCGTTAGAATAATAGAATATATCGCAAATATAATTCAGTTTCCTGTGAAAGATTTTGTTAAGTGTCACGTATTCTATGAAACACGTGTTCTTCCAGTTATAGCATATTTGGTAGATATTTTGTGTCATATCGTGTATTTTGGGTAAACACGCTTTCTGCGAGTTTTAGTTTTTGGAAGTGTCATTTTGTATATTGATGGAACACGCGTCCTGCAAATCTTCAACAAGTCACCGGAAATGGTGCAACGTTAATCTAATCAAAGTGTCACGTTGTATATTAAGGGTTAATACAAATTTCATTAAAACTGACTACTGGTAACGTTCGGAAGCATGGCATTCAGTTTTTACGTACTCTGTAAATGTGTCCAACTTTTCTACATGAAACGTTGCTATAAAGATAGTCCTAAATTTGTTCTTGATTTTTTTATTTGTTTGTTTTCTTATGCGTGCGTGTGTGTTTTCTAGAAATTATGAAAAAAGGAGATTCAACAATTTTGTTGGTTTTCTTTCTTTCTTTCTTTCTTCCTTTCTTTCTTTCTTTCTTTTTGATGAATAGCCATTTATATCAAGTACGTATATTAATATACGTATATGTTTATATCGACATATATAGCGTCTATGTGCACAAACGGCAGACTAGTTATAATATATATAGGATGGATTTTTTTTCTTGAAAATTGTTTCCATCTGTCAGTTTTCAAAACAGTCCTTAGGAGAACTGAATACAATATGAGCATATTTTCAAACAACTGTCTGGAAAGAGCTTGTTAAATAAGAAATAGTTTATTTCTTCATACAAACAGAAATATACTAGTGTAGAAATGAAAATACTTTTACCCATGTCACCTTAGCGGTAAATTCTAAGGTCAGGCTTTTGTAATCAGAAAATCGAAATTCACACATTGTTTCACCTGCGGCATGAGAAAAGGACTATGATATGTTAAGACAATGACTTTAACAACATTATTGCGGTATCAAATACACAAACAAGATCCCGACAAAGGCTTTATTTACACCCAAAGGCGCCGATAATAATGTAAGATCAGAGGAGCCTTACAGTATGTCTTAACAATTTGGAGAGTGTATACGCGTGTATACGTTTGAAGGTAGGATAGTCTCTTGGATGAGATTTTCAGGCACGGGTGGCGATGGATCATAACTATGGTGGTAGTTAATGGGTACCCCTTCCCCTTGCCTTGATCAGATTAAGCACACAACCTGTTTGTCTATCAGAAGACCAAATTTACGGCAGATTTTTTGGACAAAAGTTAATATTTTGTTGCGTAAGGTCACCTTAAGTTAATGTTACAAAACAGTAAGGAATGCACTGAGAGGGTTAAGGGAGTGGCATCCCCCACCCACCAAAGACAGTCAAAACGAAATTCTTACGCTTGTAGTTCAAGTGAGGCCCGCTTTTATTACAACTCCCTGTGACTTATTTTGTCTTGGTGTTTTAATTATTTTGAAGCAACATTACCTAATCATTATGCCACGCTGGATATCTATTGCTGATTCCAGTGACGTTTCGCACGCTATTGGTCACATAGCTACTGCAGTGGCATAGTTCTTTACTTCCAATTTTTGTTGTCTTTTACTTTAATTTCTTATAATCTGATAAAAAGAGAATAAAATACTGTATGAAATCTATATATTTCTGGACGCAATAATTACATATTTTTATGAGACACACGTTTTAATGTATCTTTCCCTAAATTTAGCAGTCATTTGAATAGTGGAACCTTATGTTCATTTAATTTTGAGTAATGTTAGGTTTAATACAGCATGTTTAATCCATTAAACTTATGCTGATATTTGTTTGTGTAAATCTTGGCAGAATTTTACACAGACTTTACCCACTCAAGATCATTCTGTACTTTCACATTTCATTGATCTCATGCGCGTGTGTACCTTTCATCAGACACCATAAGAATGGCGAATAGGAAAAGACAAAGTAAAACAATAAAATTCTTTTAGGAAAAGTACAATGATTTTTTTTATTATTATTATTTGTAGAAATCGCCCCGTTTCTTAAACACTCTTTATCTGTCAGGAAGAGTAAAAAAGACGTAGGCATTTACAAAATTAACGTTTTTTAATGTCAGAGTAAATCGGAGTATCTCAATGTGTATCTACTGACGAGTTGAGATTTTCACTTTTCTTTCAAAAAATATCTAAAATATATGACTGACTAGTGATGTATTTCATACCAGCATTTTTACAGGCATGCGCAAATCCCGCCCCACCCACAATAAAAATGAATACAAAGAACCAAAATGGCACTACGACGCAAAGATACAAACGACTTCTTATTTTTCCCGAAGAGCCTACAAAAGCTTTATAAAGCAATTTAAATGCGTGTTCGTTATAACCCTCATACTTAAAAAGTATTACACAAGGTTATTTCAATTCATTCAGACCTTAAAACTTATGTTACCATTTTATTATGTTTATTTATTATCATATGACGAGAGACTATGTACATGTAAAGACTCTGCAATCTTCTATGTTCCATTAACCGTAAATTTATCTTTTTTGATTTATTCGTGGTGAAAGTTATACCATCTTGCAGATTTTAACTGTGTCCCCTCCGGGTTATGGCGGTACTTTACTTGTGAGGTTTCATCAAACACAACATCTTTATCTACATTGATATCATTTCTAATACACATTAATGTCTTGCCCATAGGAATGCTCATTTAGGGGCGGTCACTTTAATGAACCGTTAAAACAAACGCCGAAGTAACAGGCGAAAATCTAGTGAGAGTTGTTCTGAATCAGTAAACAAATAAAAGTATGTCGGCAGACGAGTGGACAAACTAAAGACTTATTTCACGACACTATCTTTGGAATTTTTATCGTTTTCTTACAATTGTCTTGTATATTTGCTGAAAATAAGAGTAATGTTGTTTTTGTTTTTTGTCTTTTTTGTTGTTTTAATTTTCAACTGTACTGTAGTAACTTTCTTTATATATTGATAGTTAAATTATGCAGTGAGCAATTTAATATACTTTAATTCATTTCTCTGGCAAACATTTTATGAGGAGAATGAAAAGACAACTGCTTCATATTTGTTGTGTTTAACCTGCGACTAACTATAATATACGGTCCCTCGTTCGACTGGCTCCATGATTTCCTGCTTCTATTTAATCTGTTTAAATGTAATTCATTGAAACGACTTTTAAATTGTTTAGAATAGTCCTTTCGTCCACGCTTCGTTTGGATTGTTTTACACAACCGGATGTTGTAAAACTTCGTTAAAAATCGTCAACGTGCATCGGTGGATTTCTTGACAAATGCACGAGCACTCTAAGTCATTGCAGTACACGCCTTAGTGCAATACACAGTGTGTCACATATAACCATTCACTGCAATTTTAACACAGGTGTAAAATGTATTTTGCAGTAAATTCCTAACCAACAAATATTTCAGCTCTGCGAATAACTAATAAATTATAGGTAAATTACTGAATTTGAATGAACATGCACGGTTTTCTAAATTAAGGGAAGTAATCCGAATTGTAGTGATAAGGCAAATTTGTCCGCAGTTAAGCCCCTTATTGCCTGCGGTTTTTAAAACAGCAAAGTTTTACCCGAGGCACTGGAAACAGCTATAAACCTTAGGACAATAACAACTTTGTTCCGGTATCTAATACACATAAAAATGCCGATAAAGGTAGTATGTCCAAGGGCGCCGACAGGTCGGGAGAAAACTAAGAAGTCAAAGGAAAGTGCGTTATTATTTCAAAGTTCATGTCTACTTGAATCGCGAAATGATAAATGTGAATTTACCTTTTATGTAAAAATTATGTTTATTTCGTGTGCGAATATAAGATAATGCAAGAATCTCTTGTTAAAATATATGTGACGTGACGTAACAAAATCAACAATCTGGTCAATTTGACGTCATCGAGAGAAAACATCAAAGCTTGACGTCATAAACTAATTAACGATCTCTGCAAGCACACGATGTTTTCTGCCATCTCTGAGTTACCGTAATGTGCTGTCTTTGAAATAAATGCGAGTTAAGTGTTCGAAAGTCACTGAAACATGGATATGGATCACATAACAATCTAGCAACTATAACGCATGTTGCATATGACGTGGTATGGCGTCCATGATGCGCAGATGATTAATAGAAATGTTATAAATTCATTGTTAATTCCAGTATAAGTGTACCTTCTGGTATTCAGAGGGGGATACAAAGTATGCAAAAATAATTTCGTAAGTCTATTATCTGAAAGTGAAAAAGCTGAAAATGTAAGATTTGACCACATTGTTGATAATCTCTCAGGACATGGCTCAGTTATACATAAAATCTTTCATTTTTATTATTTCTTTGTATGTAGTGGTTATCTGTAGCTTCATCGTATCTGTAGCTTCATCGTATCTGTAGCTTCATAGTATCTGTAGCTTCATTGTATCTGTAGCTTCATAGTATCTGTAGCTTCATAGTATCTGTAGCTTCATAGTATCTGTAGCTTCATAGTGTCTGTAGCTTCATATTATCTGTAGCTTCATAGTATCTGCAGCTTCATAGTATATTCAAGTTCCTTCTAATATCTATTCTCAACAACTGTCACAGATTGTTTTGTGTATCACAGTACTACTGACCTTTTAATATATGCCTCAATATAAGAGAAATAAACTGGCTACAGCAACTGTCCTCGTTGTGTCAGGTTGCATGTTGAATTCACTGGTTACAGGTGCACGTGTATTTTAAACTACTGCAAATCTGGTGTCATGCAACCTTTTCTCGTCTGACAAAATAAAAAGTGAAAAGAACTGTAGTGTTTTGATTTTCCTATTTTATTATCATGTTTATAAATGTTTAAAATAAGTTTCATTTGAACAAATTCTGTATTTCATACCTTCTAACACAATTATTTTTGGAATGTTCAAAACAAAAAAAATGAATGAAAGCAGATACCAACAAACGAAGTGTGATAAAAAGACATTTTCACTGTCTGTCTAAACACATGCAATGATATCCAACATAAGCGTTCTCTAGTTATTGATCAGAAACCGTTTTTAGGATCAAGGTCCCTGTGGCCTTGACCTTTGACCTAATGACCTCAAAATCAATATGGGTCATCTTCTGGTGATGACCAACCAGCAAACCAAGTTTGGTGAACCTAGGTCAAAGCGTTCCCATGTTTTTGATCGGAAACGAAGTGTCTACCGACGGACTGACCGACAGACTGACTGACATTTGCAAAACTATATAAAAACTCATACAAATTGTACAAAGACAACTCTACGCACTACGCATTCTACTGTAAGTCTGTCATTTTTTTCCCATTTTTGACCATGAAATTTTAACACCAGTATCTAAGCCCTGCTTACCATACTAAGTGTGCTGTAAATATTTGTTTCAATTTTGTCTGAAACTGCAGAAGCAACCCCCAACTTACTTTCAAGCCAAGCTTCGACTTAACAGAAGCAAAACAAAACAAGAAATATTTGGAAAACATAAATGCCCCCCGGCAGCACCTAATTGCTTGTGGTTGGGCCAAAGCGTTCTCTAGTTATTGATCAGAAACCGTTTTTAGGATCAAGGTCCCTGTGGCCTTGACCTCTGACCTAATGACCTCAAAATCAAAAGGGGTCATCTACTGGTGATGACCAACCAGCATACCAAGTTTGGTGAACCTAGGTCAAAGCATTCTCTAGTTATTGATCGGAAACCGTTTTTAGGATGAAAGTCTCTGTGAGCTTGACCTTTGACCAAATGACCTCAAAATCAACAGGGGGTCATCTACTGGTGATGACCAACCAGCATACCAAGTTTGGTGAACCTAGGTCAAAGCATTCTCTAGTTATTGATCTGAATCCGTTTTTAAGATGAAAGTCTCTGTGATCTTGACCTTTGACCTAATGACCTCAAAGTCAAAAGGGGTCATCTACTGGTGATGACCAACCAGTATATTAAGTTTGGTGAACCTAGGTCAAAGCGTTCTCTAGTTATTGATCGGAAACCGTTTTTAGGATGAAGGTCCCTGTCAGCTTGACCTTTGACCTAATGACCTCAAAATCAATAGGGGGTCATCTACTGGTGATGACCAACCAGCACACCAAGTTTGGTGAACCTAGGTCAAAGCGTTCTCTAGTTATTGATCAGAAACCGTTTTAAGGATGAAAGTCTCTGTGATCTTGACCTTTGACCTAATGACCTCAAAGTCAATAGGAGTCATCTACTGGTGATGACCAACCAGCGTACCAAGTTTGGTGAACCTAGGTCAAAGCGTTCTCTAGTTATTGATCGGAAACCATTTTTAGGATGAAGGTCCCTGTGAGCTTGACCTTTGACCTAATGACCTCAAAATCAACAAGGGTCATCAACTGGTGATGACCAACCAGCATACCAAGTTTGGTGAACCTAGGTCAAAGCGTTCTCTAGTTATTGATCGGAAACCGTTTTTAGGATGAAGGTCCCTGTGATCTTGACCTTAGACCTAATGACCTCAAAATCAATAGGGGTCATCTACTGGTGATGACCAACCAGCATACCAAGTTTGGTGAACCTAGGTCAAATGTTCTCTAGTTATTGGTCGAAAACCGTTTCTACCTACAAGGTCAACGTGACCTTGACCTTTGACCCCTTGACCCCAAAATCAATAGGGGTCATCTACTGGTGATGGACAATCATCCTACCAAGTTTTAAGTTCCTAGGCCTAAGAATTCTTTAGTTATTGGTCGGAAACCATTTGGTCTACGGACCAACAGACAGACAAATGCAAAGCAATATACCCCCACTTCTTTGAAGAGGAGGCATAAATATCAAAGCAAACTTAGCTACACTCCATAACAACATGACATATTAACAGTTAATGTCAATGTGAAATATCTAAAGAATGATTTGCATGATCGATGAGAGCAAATCTCATTATGCTGAGCAACAAGTTGGCATACAATATCCGGAGTCTTTGCTTTAGTCAACTCTGTGTTGGCATATCCAAGGGAAATACCAGGAATTAACTGTCTGTTTACACTTTAACCTCTTCCATATCTCTTTCCACTTATACATCATCATCATGTTTTTCATTTCAGTCAAACAAGTTTTTCACTCTTAAACATCAACCGTTATTGATACACCTATCTTATTACATCCTTTCAGGACTTGGCGTTCTGACTGATACTAGCTGGAATTCCTGGCACAGAACTGTCTGGCATAGTTACATCCCCAGCTCTGGCAGCCATTTCTGGGGCAAGTCCTGGCACATTAGGTGTTCGACCTTCTGCTATGGCTTTCTCCATCTCCTTCACTGCCGCTTCCTGCTTTGCATTTTGGAATTCCATGAAGGTTAACATGACACGCTGGTTAAATTTGACATATCGGTCCACACAGCCATTAACACATGCATTCTAGAGGTTAAAAAGAAAGAAATACTTAGCATGACTATGACAAAACAACATAAAAAACCTAGGCACCCTAAGAAAAAGATCCCAATAAAAGGCAAATTACAGTGTAAAATGTTAACCAAGTAAACTTGACAGGTGAGTCTATACTTAATCAGATAAACTGACTCCAGAGCCAAGCTCATGGACTGCATATTTTCTGAAAATGACCACTTTCTTATCTTTTTACTTACAAATAGCCAGAATAGCCCCAAAAGCTTGTCAAGGTCAAGGAAAATATCCAATCACAGGATATGAGGTAAGCATTCAGATTCTCTACTACACTGATGAATTCTGTATGCAACAAGATTGTAAAAAGTTGATAAAAGACATATGAAATGCATTACCTCATCATTTGATAAGCCTCTGTTATTGAAATTACTGATACACCTCTGGAAGCACATTTCTGTCAGCTTGTTATAAAGCTCAAGGAATTCTTTCATCTAGAAAAGACAAAGAAAACTGAATGAATAAGGCCTTCTATACAGCAGGTGCAATAACCTAATTATTCTTTGCTTTAACAAGCCATTAAATAGCTACAAATCAGTTGGAAAGTTATAACAAAAATAACTAACAAGTTTTTCAAAGCTTTTTTTGCTGTGCCTTAGCAGGCCTTCATAAGCCAACCTCAGGCAGAAGATTATTATGATCTGCATATATATCAAAGTTGTTACTTGAAGTAATTCATGAATTGGGACCAGAGAGGCCAAATACCAAAAAGGCCAAAATTTTATAGTTCTGTTAACATTTGTATATATAATCTGAACTTAAATTTTCAAGTGTTAATAATAATGAATTTTCAAAGTGTTAAAACACTTACTTTAATGTTTAATTTGTAGAAAGAAACATAATTAAAACAAAGGTGACATTTGTGTGTGATAACTGGTCTGTATGTTACACACAGAAAATAAACAAACATCTATCTATGAGCTTATTTATCTTTGGTACCGGTTGCCCATAAGACCGACACCCACTGAAGATATTAGTTATTTTATGTTGTGGGGGTAGTGCAAGATGCAGAAAGCATCCCATTCCAGAGACACCCCTGGTTCTTTTGTATGCTCAGTGTAGAGCACTGATACAAGGGACCTCAGTTTAACGTCTCAACTGAAAGACAATTAGTAATGTTAGTGGAGGAGCGGGGAATCGATCTCGGGACCCCTTGGATCTTACTAGCGCTAAGTAGGCATTCTTGTGACAAGACTGTTGACAGTGGCACAGATTTCTTCTGATAAATCCGAGTGATGAGTCAGCCTTATTGCAAATGTTGTTAATATGTAATGACCATTATATGTCTTCCGCGAAGTTGATACCATGGTAGGGGCTGACTTGAACTTGTTTGAGGATATTTCCGTGAATACTGCAGAAGTGCATGGATCTTGTTTTGGAGCTTAGTAAGATGCATTTCACTCCCGCAGTGCAGAAGCCCAGTTTTGAAGATTGTCGCGATCATTCAGTGCCTGTACATGGTCTGTGACATGATTTGGTGGAATAGAAGGCAGTCATCTGCAGACAGCCTCACTTGGGACAGGCTGGGAGATCATTCATTTGACAGAGTAAAAGAAGCAGCCATATACCTTATTAATTTTCTCTACACCTTAATTATTTTCTCTACACGATGAGGCTAATATCTACTGCTTATGACAAAAATAATGTATGATAATACAAGTAATTTAATAATAAATTAACTACTGTATTGCCTGTCATAAAAATAGAATAAACTGCTTATAAATAAACTGTTGTGCATAGTACGAAACGTCAGATGTACGAACCAAACAATCTGTACACTGTCATAGATTTCAACCTCTCCGTAATGATAAGGGATATGATTTGTTCTATAGAAAAGAGCATTACTAACATTTCGCACATTCTGTTCCATTGCACTTGTTAGGGAATTCATTGTTCCAACGCATTGATTTTGTTTCAATGTTAGTTGACAGCTCGAAACACGTGCAACTGTTTACACCACAATTACGGAACCCAAAGTTTAAAAACTACACGAAAGAATGAAAATATTTTCGTATATATTTGTCAGTATATTTGTCACATTATTTACGTTATAGAAAACTTGCTGAAACAAGTTTAAAAATATTCTTTTAGGCAGGATTATAATATGCGGTTCAAACAGAAATACGTTGACGATAACCAAACAGTATGTGCACATTTAGTCTATAATTTTACACAACCTATATTGACTTCAACTTCAACTTAGTACTGCCAAAAGTCAATACTGACTATACTAGGCAGGCGCATGTCAGGAACATTTAAAATTATAAAAGTTAATAACAAAGAAAACAAGATTTAACTGAAGATCTTACTTAAACATTTATTTTAAGTACTTTAAAATCTATAAAACTTGTTTAGTCCACTGATAAAAGCTGGCACAGTTGGGGTGGCCTTAATCTCGGTCGGTAATTTGTTCCAGAGTCGTATAGTCCTTGGGAAGAATGAGTTCATGTGATGTTGTGTTTTTGATTGTGGAATGAGGAATTTGCTGTTTCTTGTGTTTGTAAGGTGATTGTGATCTACATTGACCTGATTGTTTTTTATTTTGTGTAGCATGACCAGGCTGGCATGGTTTCGCCTTTGTTCTAAAGTTGACCATTTTAGTTCTTTGATCATGTTTGTTACACTGCTTGTATAGTGGTAATCATTATGAACGTACCTTGCAGCTGACCTCTGGACCATTTCTATTCTGTGTGTGAGATATTTTTGCCATGGATGCCATATGGTTGAGCAGTATTCAACCTGTGGTCTTACATAAGTTTTGTATGCTGCTTCTTTGAGTTGTTTGTTTTGTGTTTTGACGTTTCGTCTGATGAACCTTAAGCTGTTTTTTGCTTTGTTTGTGATATTGTTTATGTGGGATGACCAGTTTAGGTTGCTACTTATTGTAACTCCTAAGTATTTTGCATTTTCTGTGGTTTTCAGTTTAGTGTTATGTAGGGTGTAAGGAAAGATGACCGGTTTCTTTTTCCTGTGTATTCTGAGAACTTCACACTTGTCAGGGTTGAATTCCATTGACCATTCTTTTTCCCATATTTCAAGGTTGTGCAAATCATTTTGTAAGGTTTGTGCAGATGCTTGTGATTTAATTGTTAAATAAACTATGGTGTCGTCGGCAAATAGACGCACCCGGCTCCTGACACTTCCTGGTAGGTCATTGATGTATGCGAGAAAGAGACATGGACCTAAGACCGATCCCTGCGGGACACCAGAAAGCACCAGAAAGCACAGGGAGCCTGTCAGAGACCTTGTTAATATATATTGCCTGCAAATTCAAATACCCTTCTTTGTGTATATTGCCTGCAAAATCCTTCTTTGTTTATATTGCCTGCAAGGCTGCCTGCAAAACATACTGTGCTATAATTTTATGACTTTCTTTGACAAAACAAAACGTTCAGCCAATTCCAGCATGGCTTAAGGCTGAAATCTTCTTCTTCTTCTTTGTACTGCACTCCCTCAGAATTGAGGATTTTGTGCAGGCGCTGGTTAAGAGAGAACTTTTTTATTATATATTTAAACAGAGAGTTAAACTTCCAGTCTTGTCTGGAGTCCCACAGAGTTCTGTCCTTGGGCACTGTCTCTTCTTGGTATAAGTTAAAGACTTGCCAAACTCAGTCATTTTTAAAAATGGAATGTTTGCAGATAACACCATCGTCTTCTTCACTGTTGAGACAAACAATGATAACTTATCGATCCATACAAGAAAATCTCCATAAGCTAGAAGCTCGAGAAAGAGTCTAGCAAATGGAATTTTACTCCGACAAATGTGAAGTTCTTAAAGTCAGTAGTAAGACAACTCCCCTCATTTATCAGGCCTAAAGGATACACAACATAGAATTAAAGTCCACCTCATCGGCTAAATATTAAGGTATTACAATCACCAATGATTTAAACTGGTCAAAAAATTTTGAAAACATAACATCTAAAGCAACCTCTTCCCTCCGTTTTATCCAAAGAAATGTCAAGATTGACAATATAAAGGTCAAATAAGCCGCATACACCAACTTTGTTCGTCCCAGTAAAAGTATTGTTCACATGTGAGGTGCCTTTGGTAGGGGTTCCTCATCAATAAATTAAAACGTGTCCAAAGGTAAGCAGCTGGGTATGTGTAGAATGAGAACAAGCTACACAAGCAGTGTTACTGTTTATGTTGAACACTTTTGAATGAAAGTTACTTTCCAATACCGCAGGTTAAACAGCTCTTTATTTCTATTTTATATGATAAGTTAAGAGCCCAGAATGTCGCAGTTGACCAAAGCTACTTAATCCCCAGTAGAAATCTTATTTACTTGATCCCTCAGTACTTCCGCACTCAGTACTTTGCTAACTCATATATTTCCCTTGAACCATTTGTCTCTGGAAATCCCTCCCCACATCTGTCAAAGCTAGCCCCAACCTCAATATCTTTACAGATAGACTGTTGGTGGTTCTTCCATTTTGTCATATTTTAACTTTAGCATACTGTCGTTTCATCTTTTACTTTTAACACTGTATTGTTCAAATTCTTTAACAGCTACCTCTCTGACAGCGCCGACCAGTCATAATCGGAAAACCATTGTTGATCGTAGAGATGTAGATGTTTATTCTGTCTCATCTATTGCCTTGATTTGCACTGAGCTGGATAGATTTTGATGAACATTGCTTACTTGTGGTTTGCTGGAGTTTTCTTTCCACAAAGACATATCATTATCACGTTAATTTTATCGTTTAACGATGAAAAGGATTGGAAACAATTTTTACTTGAATAATCTTCATTTACCACAGGATCCATATTACAGTGTACACATTTTATTTCAAATCAGATGAAAAATAACTGTCATAATGGCTTAGTGCTCAGTGTTGTTTGCGTGTCATTTATAGTATCTAACGTCATTGTCAAAGATATAAATATGATAATTATACAGAAGTAGTACGTAAAGTATAGTACGTCATGCGATGCAAATAATGCCAATGTATCATTCAGTTCTGTTTATAATTATATGGGAGAAAGAATGGAATCTATTACTATTACTATTACTTCCAAGCGGTCGACGATTTCTAAAAAGATGATTGATGGCTTGTTTGCTACTACATGCGGAATAAGTGCATTTTAATGAAAAGAAAACATCACACTTTCATACTTTCTCTATTTTTCTATAATGATGAATGAATTAATGCGTCTCTTATAAAGCAAAAAAATGAAAATAGTTCATTTATTAAAAGTGTAACTAGCATTTTTATCCTATAATACAAGGATGAATTTATTTAATGTCCTTTGATATAATTATGTGATTATTGTAAATAGATATCGTTTAAACTAGATCGAATTAGCTCGTATGTTCTAAGCAGAAAATTATATCATGAATCTTAATTCATTAGTACTTTGGAGTAAAAAATAAATAAATTGTGTTTTAATAGCTATTTTTTAAGCAAAGTAGATCTAGTAAGACTTATGATATCTTTTATACAAATATGAGCGTGCACCTTACAATCTTATATGCAAATATACCCGTTATTATGCTGTAAAGCAACAAGAGCAGTAGCAGCAGCAATGATGGCCAACACCACCACCGCCTTTCTACGCAGGAACGTATCCATGTGCCCTCGCGAGACCAAGGCCACCTGCTACAAGTCCTTAGTTCGCCCCCAGCTGGAATATGCGTCCACAGTTTGGGACCCCCATACAGCGTCCAACATCAACAAGCTGGAAAACGCCCAAAGGAGAGCAGCCCGTTTCTGTACTGGTGACTACAGACACACCAGCAGTGTAACGGCAATGATGGAACAACTAGAATGGGACACTTTGGAAGACAGGCGCCGACAATCCAAAGCTGTCATGATGAACCGTGTTGTCAACCACCTAGTTGACATCCCCGCTCAACATCTACTTCTTCCAGTTGGCGTTCATACAAGGGGCCATGCCAATCATTACCTCATACCATTCTGCAGTGTCAACTCCTACAAATTCTCATTCTTTCCATTAGGCATCCGTCTATGGAACAGCCTCCCGGACACTGTCATTACTTCGCCATCCCTTGAAGTCTTCAAGTCCCGGATTGGCGAGCTGCATCTTTAACTCTGGAGCAAGATGTTTTTAGCCTGTTTTTAGCCTGCACGTTTTCCCTCTGCACATGTACATATTTTCACAATTGTGCGACGATGCTCCAGAGGAGTCCGGCACATTATCCGAAAGAAGAAGAAGATGTAAACAGTGGCAACAGGAACCACAGGGGTAATCGCTATACAGTAGATGTAACTTATCTATCTATCTATCTATCTATCTACATTGTACTGCTTCACAATCAACAATTGATTATACTAAGCAGGCGCGTTGTCTGGGAATAGCTGTTAAGATATGTTAAGTGCAAAGTTACTAGAATTTCAAGATAAAAGAACTACAGAATTAAAATTAAAAAGGTAAAAACAGTGTATAGATTTAGAACTGGTGGAAAGGATGCAGCTTCCCAGTGAAGGTGTCTATACTGGGACTAGCTTGCAAGGCCACAGGTAGACCATTCCACAGACGAATACTTCTTGGGAAGAATGAGTGGGAATGATATTGTGTCCTTGAATGTGGTATAAGATAGTTCAGGTTTCTTGTGGGTGTCAGGTGGTGATGGTCAACCCTAACAAGATTGTGTTGGATCTTATACAAAAAAGTGACAGAGCTGATGTTACGTCTTTGTTCTAAGGTTTGCCATTTTAGATCCAACAACATTTGGGACACACTACTGGTGTAATTATAATCATTAGTTACATATCTGGCGGCAGATCTTTGGACTTGTTCTAATTTATAGATTAAATATTTTTGCCAAGGATGCCAAACCGTAGAACAGTATTCTAACTGGGGCCTTACATAAGTTTTGTAGGCAGTTTCTTTGACCTTTTTATTTGAAGTTTTAACATTTCTTTTAATGAACCTGAGTGAATTTTTGGCTTTAGATGTTATGTTGTTGATGTGATTGGTCCAGGAAAGGTCTTTACTTATTGTTACGCCTAAATATTTAGCAGCCTCTGTTAGTTCAATACCATGAAGTTTGTAAGGGAATATGATAGGATGTTTTTTTCGGCTGATTCTAAGGATTTCACATTTGTCAGGGTTGAATTCCATGGACCAATCAGATTCCCAGTTTTCAAGACTATGAAGGTCATTTTGAAGGGTTTCGGCATCTCGGGTAGAATTGATGGTTAGATATACTATTGTATCGTCTGCGAATAGTCTAACTTTGCCCTGTACACTGTCAGGTAGGTCGTTAATGTATGAGAGGAATAGGCAAGGCCCAAGGACCGAGCCTTGGGGGACACCTGATAGGACTGGTAGGCTTTCTGAGTTTTGACCTTCTACCGCAACCTGCTGAGTGCGACCATAAAGAAATGACCTGATCCAAGAAACACTCTCGGAATTAATACCTAATCTCTCAAGTTTGAGAAGAAGTTTATGATGATCGACTTTGTCAAATGCTTTGCTGAAGTCCATGACTATAATATCGGTTTGCTGGCCTTGTTCTAAGTTGTCATGGACTTCCTGGGAAAAACTTATGAGCTGGGTTTCACAGCTGTGTTTTGACCTGAAGCCGTGTTGATGTGGACTTAAGATATCATGTTTGTCATAAAAATACATGATATTGGAGACAAGTATGTGCTCCATGAGCTTAGAGGCAATACAGGTTAAGGAGATGGGTCTATAATTACTGGGTTTGCATTTTGGGCCCTTTTTATAAACGGGAGCAATGACGGCATGCTTCCAGTCATTGGGGACAATACCTGATTTCAGGGAGATTTGAAAGATATAAGTAAGGACTGGGGCTACTTCATTATGAAGTTCCTTTAGTAACCTTGGGGATAGCTGGTCGGGTCCCGAGGCTTTACTGGGGTTTAGACCTTTAAGGAGTTTCCGTACTCCATCCTCGGTGATAATGACATTGGGCATCCTTGGATGATTTTGTGGAGTGAGTATTTGTTTACAGGACTGAGCAAGACTTAGTGGCTGTGGACGAGAGAATACCGACTCAAACTGTTTATTTAGTATGTCCGCCTTGGTCTTGGCGTCGGTGAATGTTTGACCATCACTCTTGAGGGGGGCTACTCCACAATTTTCAGTCTTATTTGATTTGACGAAAGAATAAAATTTCTTATTCGCCCCTGGTTGTGAGTCATTTGAGAATATGACCTTGTCTAAATACAACCAGTATGAGTTCCTAATAACTCTTTGGATTTGGCCTCTAAGCTTCTTAAACTTATTTAACAGGGCAGGTGATGGAGTGGTTGACTTTTTGAGTTTGGAGTGAAGTCGATCACGTTTCCTTATTTGGCGTATGATGGCGGGGTTTATCCAAGGCAGATCACGACGTGTCTTAGTTAACTTGGTAGGAATATGGATGGAACTTAAACGTATTAGCTCCCTCTTAAACGACGACCAAGCAGAATTCGGGTCAGTATGGTTTTGGGCCAGGAAGGATTGAGCATAAACATTAAAGTCTTCTTTGAGGCATGACCAATTTGCTTTCTTATAACACTTAACTTCTCTTACGTTTTGAATAGGGCGGCCTCTATTAACCTTCATCTCATGGAAAACAATGTCGTGATCTGAGGTTCCTAGTGGGGGTAGTGTAGTGGTACTATGGACTTGACCTGGCATATTTGTTAAGAAAAGATCAAGAGTGTTATTTCCTCTCGTGGGAGTAGTGACCATCTGTTGAAGATTGAAATTTAGGAGGTTTTCTAATAGGGAAGTATAGATGTTTCTATGTCTACAGCCTTCTGTAATGGATTCTGTTGACCAATTAATACTGGACAATAATTATTCGTGTTCTTTATATATGATTTCAGTTCGCCTGTGGCTAATTTTTGTATTTAGCTGTAAGAAGTGGTGTTCAACTCTTTAACCGTCAGACTACTAATCGCCTGTTGTGCTTGGTATAAAACGTGAAAAACTTTTATTACCGTTTGTATCTTTTACCAACTTGCACCCTTCAACCCTTTTTGTTTGTTTGTTTGCTTTGGACACTTTTACCACGATTATACTCCGTACCAGTCCGGGATGACGTCATCGCCAACCTGTCAATTTTGCGATTCCTGCATAAATTTCTAAAAGTTGCTTGTCCCGAAGAACTGTCGTTTGGGTCCGAAATTGCAAAGTGAATATTCTTATTATGTAAGTTATAATACTCATCCGTTATGTCATATTTCAGCGCTACTGACATTTAATTACGTGAATGCTTTGAAAATACGTGTGTTTTATATTCAACCCCACCCATCTTTTTGACGCTTGTTTACACATGTTGTGTCCGTTAGAAACCGTTTTCAGAAGGATGACTTAAAATATTATGTTTGGTTCCTCGATTGAAAGAACTATCAGCAGTTAGTCCTCATTTATAACTCGTCATGTCTAGCAATGTTGTCTAAATTAAATCAAAAAATAAATGTGTCAAAGTTAGACGTAGTGACTTCGGTAACCGAACAAATCGGTAACACGACAAATCGGTAACATGATTTTATGTAGTAAAAAAATGGAGAAATCGGTAACAATAGAAATATTGTTGGTAATTTCATATAGTTGACATAGTGTTAGAGTAGGTGTGAATAGCACCTTAGATGAGCGAGATCATTTTAATTGGTGTTTTTTTTTTTTATTAGTTATTGAAATATTGAGTATTGAAACGTTCAATGTGGTGCGGTATATTGTAAAAGTTTTGTATATTTTAAATGTGTTTATATTGTAACATTGCCGTTATTAGTTAATAAACTGACTTAAATAAAAGATCAATCCGTAATCATTGACTACATTTCTACCTTCGACGTCGTTATCAGTGCAAAAAAGTAACTATAATTATAATATTATAGAATAAATTTCAATAATTTTAATAATGATAATTGCATGAGAAACACAAATTATATAATAAGCTGCTGAGACAAACTAATAACTTCTTAAAGACCGACACGTGTTGTTAGCACCTTTCTATGACAAGCAGGGTACCCTAGCATGCCTTTTCACACCTACTTTATCACCTTTCTGGGTTCATATAATACTTCTACTGTTACCGATTTCTCCGTGTTTTTACTATATAAAATCATGTTACCGATTTGTCTTGTTACCGATTTGTCAGTAAATCGTGACTTCTTATTCTAAAGATGAAGATAATATTGAATTTTTCACTTTCTAAAATGGTGTCTTAGCAAGGACAGAGTTTTATTGATTACTCTGCATACCCTTACGTGAAGATTTTTGTCTCTTTTTGATTAAGCAGAAGTATTGTGATTAAATTCCTACTTTTATGAATTTAATTTGTGAAAATAAAACCCAAAATGAAATAAATTTATAGCTAAGATACATAATTTTAAGGATCCAACAGAATCTCTAGCCATGAAATTAATGATACACAATGAGATATTGCAGTGCAGATGAAGAAAAATTAACTAAACCATTGCTTGAAATTAAAATTATCATAGTAACGTTTTAGTGTAAAGCAAAATATATTTTGCATTTAGTTTAATAACCTAAGTTAAGGAAATTGTATTCGGATTTTAATTGACCATTTATGAATATTATAAACCAGATGCAGAACCTCAACAGGTGTGTTTTGTCAATGCAGAGCAGATCATGTACAAATACAAATACAAATACAAATTTTATTTAAAGTCGGTTAAGTCAATAATACAACATTAGCTATGTATAGCTATTGACCGACTAAATAGTAACACACACATTAAAATGTAATTTGCACATAAAGCAAAAATTAACAAAGAAACAAACAGACAATATAGACAAAAACAAGGGAGAGAATCCAACTAACGTTACAAATATTAGAGTTAGAGTTCAGTCCCTTGAAATGCAGAAACCATATTCCAGACAATTATATAAAAATATTAGTAGAATCACAAGCTCTGAGAGCTGTAAAGGGCTCCATTTAAGCTCATAAATAAAAATCCAAAGAAACTGATGTCAAGCATACCTATAAGATATATTTAAAGTCAATCTGAAAATAAAAATAAAACAGACATCTTACTATTATAACACAGGGTTAATAAGCCTTAACATTTTGACTTACAACAAGCACATGAGCAAACCTCCCCTTCCCATGAGTTGACTAGGCTTTTGAACTGGCCAAAATTAAACCCTTCTCTGAAATGATTAGGGAGAGAGTTCCATACTTTAGCTGCCTGGTATTTGAAAGAGTTTATTCCGTAATTTGTTGTCCTTACTTGAGGTACTTTGACTGTGTTAGTATATCTGAAAGCATAACAACTGTCTTTAATAGTTACTAAGTCTTGTAGGTATACAGGGGCAGTTTTATGAAGAATTTTAAATGTTTCAAGTGCCAGTGTTCTCAATCTTCTTATTTTAAGGGTAGGGAGTTGTGATCTGATTAAAAGTTCTTCATAGCACGATTTAAAATCTCCATAAATAAATCTTAAAGCTCTTTCCTGAAATTTTTCAATTTTTCTTGTGTTGCCTTCACCACAAAAATGCCATGTAAGTGGACAATAATTGAAGTTTGACATAATGAATGAATAGTATACCTGAAGCTTTCCAAGTTTACATAAGTTACCACCAATCCTTTTCAGTACATTTAGTTGTGATGAAAATAAAGTGGCTGAAATGTTTCGGTGATGAAAATTAAATTTAAATTCAAGAAATAATGTACTCTCATGGGAGTTAAGAAAAAAGTTAATAAGGTTTAATTTGAATTCAATATTTGTTTTATAGTTTCGGACTTTTTTTCCACTGTTTTTGAGAATTCTCCTTCACTATAGTTGCATAGAATATGGATACATGCTAGTGCAAGTCATCTTACACAGATTTCACTTTCCAGGTTCAACAAACATATAGGTGTGGTGCAACTTACATACAACCCAGTACACAAAAAAGTGTCATCTTTATATTCTTAGTAAAGTTGTGAAGATATGAGGGCCTCCTCTGGGTCTTTTTTTCTCCCTTGAGGCATATACACACATAAATAATAATAATAACACTTCTGCTCATAGTCCTTTAAGTTCCACTGATGTTAAATGTTTATATCGAAATCCTCCTTGATTACTGTACTGCCCATTTTCTAAAAGCTTTCGAAAAATCAGAATCACACCTTTGGAGGACCATCTATACCAATTCTCATCAAGTTTTTCAAACACCTATTTGACATAAATTGCGCAAGCAGGTTTTTATCAGATTCTGCTTGTGGAACCCCAGCTCAAAGCAGTTGAAACTGGAGCCACTTTTTCAGAAATCATTGAAATATATACATGATTTTTTTCACTGTCTGTTGTAACACAAAAAAAGCTATAGATTATGCATTTAGAATCAATTAAGATCAGTTAACAAAATTCTTATTAACTGATCACTTGCTTGTGTTAGTAAAAATATCAGCATCAATCAAGCTGCTGATACAAACACAATTATCAGTCACTTTAGCTCTTTGATTAAACCAGTTAACATCATGATTAAATACCCCCATTGAAATATTTTAAAATTAGACTACAAGTATTGAATGCTCTTAGATATATCCTAAGTAAAGTAAAATAGATTCCTTGAACTATAGTAATTCTTAAGATGAATTATTAAGCCATGTTTAATACCATGTATCTCTAGAACTGGAACAAAATGTAATTTCTAAGCAATTATAACAATAATGAGTGTGTTATGAAAATAATGTTGCATTATATTGCTTGAATTTCTGAACACCCAAAGTATTTGTCATTGTCCCAACAACTGAATCATAAAGGAATGACTGTTACCACTGAATTTTCTTGCTTTGTAACCTAGTTTACCGGTAGTATTTTACTAAGAATTACTAATATTTAAAAAAAAAATTGGTCACTTTAAACGTTTTTAACTAAAACAGGGAATAAATATTGTGTGTTATTTTCAAACACAAACAGAAATTGTGCTAGGTTCTAGGAAAAACCATTTAGTTGAAGAAAGCGGTAATTGTCGTCTGCCTTTAATTTGTTGCTGACAAATGAGAAAAATAGTATGTTTCTCATTTTATTTGCTTATAATTTCATAATGAGCTGTGTTTCTGTAGCTCAGTAAAACTTTATCTGATTCTGAAAAAAAGGCTTAGTAATGCCAATAATCTTAGTTTTGTTACTCAAATACAGAGAGTATATAAGAGATAAAAATGGAAAACAGTTGTTGTTCAGTATAACATTGAAACTGGCTCAATGCAACTTACTTGCGATGTTCTAGAAGTCTAATGACTGGCTTGGCAACATGGTTCATAATGGTTCAGAGAATCAGAGTGGGACTCAGTTTAAAAAAATGTCAGAGGGCAAACATTAGCTGGAGCCCTAAAGACAAAGACGAGGATGGTGTCATTGACAATAAATTGTTTGTGTTTTTCAATAAGAGAAAAGCCTTGAAAGCATAATGGTTAGGCATACAATTTTTTTTTTCATTTATGTTTATGCTATTTGGAAAGTGTGGGGGAGGGGAAAAGGATCTCGGACAATTGAGATTTGAAAATTTCTGGTGCACTGCATTAAAATTCAGTCATTTGAATTTTAGAAAACAGTGAAATATATAAGATGAGTCCATGAAGCCCTCAGTTGTAATTTTTTATATTTTTACTTAAAACCCATGAACAAAATTTTAAGGGACAGTTTGAAAATGACATTTTCATTGAATCAGTTTTCTTGTTCCCAACTTTGATTTTAGCCTTTAGATATACTTTTGACAAACTTTACCCATCAACACATATGCTTGTTTAACTCCAGTCCTCTGTTCTAAACTTCTCTTTGTCCCACTTTCCAGTCTTGTCAGAATCACTCTTTTGATTGGAACTTCCTATCAGTGTCTTTAAAAAGCTTAGAATACATTATAACTGGATATCAAGAAAAGTATCAAGTTAATTATCTGGAAATGTTTTACCTGCTTGCGGAGCAGATGTTACAGAAAAAGCCAATAATGTCCAACAGCTTGATCTTTTGTATTTGGAAAAAACTCCTGGCTTTATTGAATGAAGTTCCTTGTCTTTTGCTGTTACTTGTGTGCTCTAAAGGTGTGTGTTAACTTCCAACTTTTTCAGTTCATACAAAATTTTATGAAAAACACATGGATAAGTCTGGATTTAATACTGGGGTCATGAATAGGTTTATATAATTAAGTTACTAATTTTGGTTTGTTTCTTAACACATAGTGAAAAGGATGGTTGTAAAAAAAAGTTAGGTCACTCTGAATTAAATTCTTAGTCACGGTACACAGTAAGAAATCAGTATAAAGCAGATTTAAAACAGTTTTGTCATCTCACTGAGGCAGCTGTAAATTTATAGACAGATCAATACATTTAAGACACATAACTGTACAAAAGACATCTGTTATCTGTGAAAGTTTTGTTAGATAAAGCAGTTGACTGAAAGTGGCGCCAGGGAGATAAAATATTATGTGCTAGAAATGTCTGATCTTATGTTCTATAGAAAGTAAGTAGAAACTGTGAGGATAAACTGTCTTGCTGGTGTTAGTTTCTGAAACTGTTTATAAACATTGTATACATGCAAAATCAGACCACTAAACAGTGTTAATATGTGTATATTTCCTATTGTTTTGTTTGGGGTTTTTTTACGAAAATTGGTATATGTTATGTTTAATGTGGTAAAACTTTTTTCAAGTTCGTGTAGATCTTACTTAGAAAGCGTTATTTTAGATATTACTTGATATCTTTAGAATGGCTGATAGTGCTATACCAGCCAGTATGAATGGAGTGCCGATGGACGATGATGAGTTTGAGCGTAACTTACAAGAGATAATGGATGATGGTCCCACGCTCAGTGACAGCAGTAGCACTGTACAGAGCGGATCACCACAGAAACCAGCCATGTCACAGTCGGCTCATAATTTGGCAGACGGTGCCATTTCACAACATACATCAATGTCACAGTCACTTAATCTGCCACCAGGTCAGTACTTTGTTTTTGATAGTAAAATTAGGTGGTGATCTTGTGTTTGATATAATTCATTGCTTAACTAAAATGTTAAGTAACTTAATTGACTGTCAGAGTCCAAGCTATACAGTTTGTTGTTATAGTAAGATTAAGTTATGAATAATTGATTAGTACTTTTAGGGGTTTTTTTTAATTCTTTGATTTCAAAAACCTGAAAGCTTCCTCAGGAAACACAGTAAATAGGCTCTATTTATCTAATAAGTGTTGAAAACACATAATGTCCCTTTCAAGAACAGAGGTCTTCAGAAGTTTTATCATTGAAAAATGGATTATATTGTTATTATTGATTTCAGCTTCAAACCCAACACCAGTGATCAAGTCACAGAGTTTAAATGGTGGATTTGTGCCCAAACAGCAGTCAATGACACAGACGGCTCAAAACAAACTTGAACAAGTTAAGAACTGGAGCATTAATACATACAAATGTACTAAACAGTTGTTATCAGAAAAACTAGGAAAAGGTTCAAGAACTGTAGATCTTGAGTTAGAGGCACAGATTGAAGTGTTAAGGGATACGAAACGAAAGTATGAGAATATATTACGGTTGTCAAGGGCATTAACCAATCACTTTGCCCAGGTTGTACAGACACAGAGGGCGCTTGGTGAGGCATTCTCAGAACAGGCTCAGAGGTCAGCAGAGTTACAGGATGAGTTTACGTATAATAGTGAGACTCAAAGGGCACTTGTGAGAAATGGAGAAACTCTTCTAGGTTAGTAAATGACATAAAATGATGCAATATTGCTGTAACATGTCTGTTGAGGGATAATTTAGAGCTGATATTGCATATTTTAATTGGATTATTCATTTAAAAATGGATGAAAAATGTAAAAATGAAGAAAGCAGTTTTTCATCATTGAAAAAAGTTCTTGAAAGATGCAGTCTAATAGCTGTAGACATACATCCTTGAAGGTCTGATAGCTGTAGGTATACATTTACAATCTAGGCATAAATTAAGCTCTTTCAGTGGTTTTATAACAAATTTAAATGATTTGTTGTGATATAATCTCTTTATCAGAGTAGGGAGATATGATAGTATGGTAAATTAATATCAACTAAAAAAAGGTTAGAAATATAGTGTTCAGGTTGATAAACTCTTTTGATTGAGCTCAGTCAGTATGCAAAATTTCCTGGAATAAGAAAAAATGTATCAAATCATATGAAATCAAAATATGTTGTTTTTGCTACAGGAGCAATGAATTTCTTCACATCATCAGTGAATACATTGATCAGTAAGACAATGGATGATACACTGGTCACTGTACGGAACTATGAAGCAGCAAGGTGTGTATACAGTCAATGTGGTTGTATTTGGTAACAGCTGTTATTGCTAGCAAACATTTAACTTATCTGTATATAATCTTCTAGAAGAACTTGATTTACAAAGAGGTTTATTAACCTTTATCGGGTATGAATATTTGTTTACCAGTACAGGCTCTGTTTGCAGGTAGCAATAGGTTGTAGAAAGAAGGGTTGGGGTTAGGGGAGGAGGAAAGACCTATTACTGGTCATTGATAATGTCTTGTTCAAAAGTGTTTGTATAGGAGATGCATTACTACTAACAGCTGTGTACTGTGAAGATTTTTGAATACCATTATTTTTACTTTCATATTCATTCATATACCATCTTTCATGCTGCATTGAAGTCGGACCTTAAGGTACACTTTAGTAGATTATGATAAGCAAGTTTTGTACTTGTCTCAGGTTATGTAGTTTTTTATTTACATGTTTTATCCTTTATATGTAGTTAAACATTTCTAAAACTTTTAAATGCTCTTGCTATAAAAAGTATACATGAATATATTCTACCCGTATTTTTGGGCCTGTATTTCCTTTCCAGAGATACTGTATCTCTAGGTTTGTTTATTCTAATGTTTCAGCATTTCTTAACTATTTAGAAGCTTAAAAGGAAAAAGTCAAATTGACAAAAAACTTTATATAGATTTTTTTGGCAGCCTTCACAGATAAAGTGTCAGATTTATTTGTTTTCTTAAGCATTTTTCATCAAAGTTTGCTTTCAAAACCACTAATTTCTGTCTAGCATTTCAATAATATTTGTCCACTTTATAGTGTTGTATAGGTAAAGGGAATTTCCATATCTTCCTTGAATTAGCATTGGCATGTTTTCTACAACTTTCCTAGCTCAGTCTTACCTGTCTGTCACCTGAAACAGATGTGGTGTGTTATCAAAAGTATTGTTGAAAGACATTGTAAATTTGGAAGCTCTCCACCACCTGAGTGATATACATTGTACATAGAAATATGATGATGATCTGGACATGGGCATGATTGAACTTTAGTCATTATTTTGATATGAGTGCAGTAGTCATAATGACATTATACCTGACAAAGTTGCCACTTCAGCAGATATAGGTTTAAAAGCATGAACATTTTCTACTATTAGTATTATTTGAAGCATGGTAACTTCCACTGTTCAAGAATATTTTTTGTACAACTTAGTTACAAGAAAGTTAAACCATACATTTCTGGTAAGGCATAATGCTCATGAGAGCCATTTGCCTATTAACCAGTTGTCTGATTTAGCAAGTATACAAAATAAGTAACATGTTCATAATCCCATATGATAATCTCATAAAGATTTAAGAATGCTTACAGCATAATTATGCAGCCGTATGGAGAATGAAATGGCATTTAAAACATAAATTGACATTTCTCAGGGAAAAAGTCCTCCATACATTAATCCAAATTCCAGGAATTTAGAAGAAGGCTTATTGCTAAATTATTCTAATGTGAAATGTTTATGAAATATGTTAGCCATGTCAGTGTAATTATGTCAGATTCTTGCAAGAGAGAAAGTCATTTTCACAGCTTTGTACTTTCACATCACATGACCAGTCAGTGACATATTTCAGAAGAATTCAAAATAACTTTCACTGGTCTTAAGAAGTAACTGTCAGAATTCCTTAATTTGATGTGGACACTTGCCATGTTTAAAAAGTTATCAAAAATAGGAAAAACATGTATACGCTGAAATAAGATTTACAGAAGACATTAAGTAGATATTTTTCTTATCTAAATGTGCAGAGAAAGTACAAATATAAGAAGATGACATTGTTGCACTGTTTGTATATTCTAGGTTGGAGTTTGATGCATACAGAGCAGATATGGAACATCAGAATCTTGCACCCAGAGACTCAGCAAATATTGCCAAATCAGAGGAGTTGAAGAGGAAATTTGAGGCACAGAAACAAAAGTATGATAAACTGCGGGCAGATGTTGCAATAAAACTCAAATTTTTAGATGAAAATAGGGTGAGTATAATTGTTTTGATGCATAAGTAATGAAAAAAGACACCTGATTCTTGCATGGAATCTGTAACATCAGTTTCATGTTTAGAAAAGGAAGTGTCTTTTCAAAATGGAAGTTGAATGACAGAAATCTAGATTTGTTGATTGATTGTTTTGTAGAGGAATGAAACATTGTACTCTTAAACGTACATTTAATACCAGTCCAAAGATTGATTTCCTTTACGGAATATTGCATTCAGCAGTATGTCTATGGTTGAAAGAAAACCTTTTCAGGGATATAAACTTTATGTATTGTGTACATTTTCTGCTTTTTCAAGTACAAAAAGATAACAGATTGAGAAATTAAGTAATTCAAGCAGCTTAAATGTTGAGGTACATCAAACAATATTATTTGTTGTGTCTTTATAACAATCATTGTTGCCGAGTAAAAAACATGCATCTTTTGAAGCAGAAATTCAGCAGCCATGAATTTAGAATAGCTTATTTTAGATAGCTGATTTTAGAGTTAGTAAAAACCATATGAAGTTCTCAGTTCTCAGAAAAGAAATTAAAAGATAGTTATGAGATGCATCATAGTCTATAAATACATTCTCATTTCCATCCATTTCCACGACATACAAAATTTCATTTTATTCTTTAGTTTCAAGCATGTCTCTCGATATTTTCCAGATCAAAGTGATGCACAAGCAGTTGTTGTTGTTCCACAATGCGATCTCGGCATACTTCAGTGGGAATCAGTCGGCGCTTGAGGCAACTCTGAAACAGTTCAACATTAAACTAAAATCACCCAATACAGAACCTCCATCCTGGCTTGAACAGTGATAACATATCACAGTAGCTAGTAAAATGTCCATCTTTTTCTTTTGTCCTTTATTGTGATTTGCACTTAAATGTGTGTACAAACATTCAGTGACCTGAGTCAGAAAGGTTGTTGCACTGGGAACAGATTTGAATAAGTAAGGACATGATGTTTTCTGATGTAAAACTTCAGAGAAACTTTAGTTACCAACAGAAAGCTACCAGTCATTAAGCAATGTATATGTGAAAGTAGACAGAAGTAAAACAAATCTTCCATAACTGTAGATGCATCTACACCATGGATCGCTTTCTAGTTGTATTAAATATGTTTCTGTCATAAGAAACTTATTTTTTTATCATGAATAGCAAATAGACTGTATGACAGTTGCATGAAATATTCAAACTTTGTGTACAATTTACAAGGTATTTCACTGTTGAAACTTCTGGAAGGAATTTTTTATTAAGTAAAATATATATAACTAAACTCAAGGTAGTCATTTTACTCGTTAAATTTAAAGGGCTTTTTCAGGTGATTAATAAGGCTTTAACTTTTTCTTCAAAAAAATATGAAAATTAGATGATTCCTTTAAGATTATACAAAGGTATAAATGTTATAGTGATGTTTACCATGAAGCACTGAATTAATAGCTAATTACAGCAAATTTAACACATGTTAAAGAGTAATTTGAAAATGTAAATTTTGTTTGAGCAATTCAGTATAAGTTACTGGTACTGCCTACGGGTTTATATGCATATCTGTGAAGAAGCGATGTATTACGTGATAACCCATAGTTGGTGGCATCCGGTAGTTTTTCGACCCTCTCTGTGCAGCAGTGCCCTCATTGTAAATCAGTTGTAATGTAAATCCTTGAAAAGATGACACTGGGGATGGTTTCTACTGGGTGTTAAACATTTTAGTTGACAGAAGATGTACAGCTTTTAGCCAATATGTATGAAATATTGTAACAATATTTTCTCAGATATGGTGACACAAGTACAGAATATGTCACACTTAGAATTATTTGTAACATTGTCACACATTAGTTAACCATGGCTTCGGAACTGTGGTGATTGTATGATTTTCCTTAGTTAATGTTCTAATACATAAGAGTAGAAAATTCCTATCATTTTACATGGTTTCTAACACTCAGGCAATGAAAAAAAAAATCTAGGTCTATATCTGTTTAACTAGTCATCACAGATTCAGGTACATATTGTGCAGTATTTTCCAGGGAAAATCTATGATTTACAATGTATATGGGCAATTTTAATGAAATTGAAAGCAATTCTGGAAATGAAGTGACATTTATAAGGTTTTGTGAGTTAGAAATTTATTAGTAGGTCCTATTTTTCCTCCTGGAAAAGTGTATAACATTATGACTGAAGATAAATTTAAAACATACATATGAAATGTAAGCCTCGACCACTATTTTAGTAGCAAAATATGTCACTGTGTGACGGACATTTTCATTTGTGTATTTGTGTGTTCTCTTGTGGGTTATGGTACATTTATAGTTTATCAAAGTAAATATTGAAAAAAAATGGTAGTATCAGTCATTTTAGGATGTGAGGATTTTCCTGGTTTGGTTACACAGTGTGAAATTATTTTTGAGTTGATGAAAAAAATTTCATGCATCAGGCAAGACATTTGAATGATCTGTGTTGGTCAAATGTGTGGCTGTAGGTTTGCTAACATTGAAAAATAAATTCATATACCATGGAATATTGAATTCATATATTAATATTGAAATGTTGATTTGAAGTTGAATATGAAATTTACCTTATTGAGTGAATAAATGGAAACAATAACCAAGGGAAGAAAAGTGTTCCTGTCATACTTAGGCAAGTTTTCATTTGAATCCAAAAGATGATAGACACATACAAAGGTTATGTGTGTTTTATATCAGTATCTCATTTGGTACGAAAGAAAAACCCTAAGGCTCAATGCAGTGTAAATAAATGACCATTGTGAGCAACACAGGGCTCATGTGGCCTTTCTTATTCTGTGAATTGCTTTAAGTGTGGTAGATTGAATTGATTGACATAATTCATTGCAGTGTGATTGTAATACTAATCCTACATGTTCTTATGTGTTTTCACTGATACTGTTTGTAATGTTGGACCATACGGAACTGCATTCCACTGTAGATACAGGTGCATAATATGTATATTTACGATGTGCACATTGTAAGCTTATAGTCAGCATTGTTATTTTTTACACAGACAAATGTTGTGATAATAGATTACTAACACTCAATTCATTAGCTTGATGAAGTAAAATGAAAATGAATAGATATGAAACTGGCTTTCGTAAACCAGTCCAGTATGATAGATAAATTTCCTTCAACTTTGTTTCTGTTAAAGTACGGTGTGGGTGATAGTCTTGATTCAGATATCTAGGACAGTTGTAGATAAAAATTCGTAACTAGATACTGGTGTACAAAATATTTCCTGGATCATGTTGAAGTATGTAGATCATTCATACTCTTTTACTTCCTTTTGATCAGATTTTAAATAAAAAGTCCAAAGTAAGCCAGCTTAAAAAAAAAGTTAGAAATTTGAGACATTCTTAAAGTAGGTTTTGTCCTATTATTTTTATTTAAATTTCAGAATATTTGCATCAACATCATAACTGGAATATGTAACTTAATAAGGTACACAGGCCCTATGGATTTTAATAAGTGATTATGTTAACTTGATTTTCGATAAATTGTTGGTTTACTCAAAATAATATAGTTTTATCTGTTTATGTCATCTATAGTTGAAAGGACTAACTTGTTGCTGTTTTTGTATGTGTATGTTGCAAGTTTTGTTTGTATTATAAATCTATCCCAGTTTACTCTTCTTTTGTAATGGCAGTTTTTAACGTTTGCTAAAGTTTTTGTTTGCTTTTATTTAATAATAGACTTATGTAGATTTTTGAAAGTAAGGAAATAAATTCTAAAACATTATGAATATTTTCTCTAGGTCTTGGTTGTGAGTACCAGCCTTATTAAGAATTCTACTTCCGTCCATTAAAAAAAAAAAAGAAGCTCTGTTATGGAGCAGTTGCATAGAAATATTTTGTCGTTATCTTACCTGTGCTGTCAGGTTCAAGTGAGCTATTAGGATCACCTTATGTCTGTTATTATTCCATAACAATTGCTTTCAAACTACATCTTCTCCAAAAGCAAAGGGCCTATTTCAATGCAATTTTACCAGAATGTTTTGGGTGACCCCCTTTCAGGATTTTTTAATTATTGAATTCCATGCAGAACTCAGAGCAAGGTTTATTTTCCTTATATGTCTATATGGGAATCCTGGCTTTTGCATATATACATATGTATGTATGTATGAAATCTCCTTCCACTGATATAAGTTTCGGTTTGTATTTACTTAATGAATATTAATCAATGTATAAGCATGGTGACGAAAAAAAATCAAGGAAAATTGGCCTTTTTTGGGGGGGTATATATGCAGTATCTGTAAGATGTCTAAAGCTACTGGAAATTATCCTACACATTAAATTATCTCAACATTTTACAAGATTTCCTCATTTAATTTTGACTAGAGTGCATGGCAGAAAATGACTGAGTTATTAGGGATCCCAGTTAAATACAGATTTTCATATGCATTCAACTGGTTAAAAATAGACACTGATCACCTGCAAAAACTTGAAAGCTAGGCACTGATTGGCTGATTGAAAGGTCATGAAGAGACCTTGTTTTAGTGAAATTCAGATCCTAATAGCAGTTTTATTTAGGAGCTGATTTTAGTCAGATTGAGCAGTGTGTGCACTCAGATGAATATATTTATTTTTAGGACCATCTTTAGATCATCATCCATAATGGCCCCCTACCCCTAATTTAGGCTTGTGACATCTGTCAGTTTGACCAGAAAGTCTTCAAAATGGAATATAAAGGGTGTCTTTGGATGCAGCTTGTTGCTTTGTACACAGATTATTATGGACTTTTATTTTTGAAACAATACTTAACAACTGATTCCATAAAGTGAAATCCTATACTGAAGTCCTTACTGCTACTTAAAGCAATTATATATTATTTGGAGTACCATATATCAGGAAGTCATGTACTAGTTACTAGATCTAAAGCCTTTGTATTAACTAAGTAAAGAACACCAAAAACTAACCAGGAATACTCTTGTACTAGTCTGTTGGTTTTTATAATTATGTTCTATTTATATCATTTAATGAATATTATTGTGTTATTATTGTTTATGTCTGCCCTGCCTCTTTTTCGAGTTCATATGCAATTTCTTTTTCATTATGTGCCAGACTGTATGTTTGCCTTTTACAATATTTTTCTTTGCCATTTATATTTCATTTAATGATTAAGTTATTATAACTCTGTTTTATTGTGTACATTTTTTCTCTTGGGAATAAAACCACTTTTATTATTTGGCATTGTAAATTCGAAATATTTATATCATGAAGCTTCATATGCAAATAAAAAACTGTCACAATGTCCACTGTGTTTCGTTATTATTTATTCTGTGAAAAAGAAGTGTGAGGTACAGAACAACTGATAGGTTGCACACTTTCTCCCTCACAATATGGAACATTCCACTGAAATTTAAGTATACAGGAAGGAGTATAGAACTTGCCATGAACATAAGTTCCATAGAAGGTACAAAGGTCTAAGTCAGACACTTGACCAACAAGTTATTGGTTCAAATTCCATAAGAACACTGATTTACACAGTCAGCTGCACATAATTACAAGAACTGGAAGCAGTCAACGACAGTAGCTAGTACATTTTGGAAACATGTTTGAAAATAAACCAGAAGTTAGATAGACTTATTCTTTGGAACATAAACCTTCACTGTAGAAAATGTTCATTAATGATTATCACATTACTGATGAAAATACAAATTTAATGGTTTAAATGCATGTAGTAATGACATTGTCAGACTAGGAGTGAAGGTTTAACAAAAAAGTTAAGAAAATTTAGAACATTACAAAAGTGTTATACAGAGAACATGTACACCATTCTGCATATGCAAAGTATCCCTAACACTTTAAATGTTCAAGTCTGTGCACCAAATTCACTGAATGGATGTATGATCTCTAGAACTGACATGGATAGACAGAAAATACCAAATCTCTATCATTCACAGACTGCCTGCTGTAAGTTCATAACAAAACAAGATCTGAGATGTTGACAACATACATTAAACTATGATACATGAATTAGAACAACAAATATTTTGAGGTACACTAATTTATTAAGATCATTATAATGTAAAAACATTTGTTTTATACTGATATATACTGACACAATAATAATGGCAGGTGAGCCACTAGGGAAGTAACAAACAGTAGAGAGGTAACTCAAAAACTATTTTTTGATTCTATTGTCTCTTGCATTCTGGCAATATAACTTTCGACTTTTAGAAAACTTGCAATGATGAAGAATCTGTTTTTTTTCCAGTAGAATTAGATTTTTATACAACCATGTATGAACTGTCAAAAAAGTTTCTAAAATAAACCTACAGGTAGCTATTGCAAGTCAAACCAGATTACAATCATAGTCAAATGTTTGTCCATGCTTCCTGCTGATTTTCTGAAAAGTACACTCAGGATTTAATTTTGAATATATCATGAACATGATCAAGGTGAAATTCAAAACTGAAGTACAGAACAGAACAGAACAGAAATTTAATTTGACTTCTACAAGGTACAGCGTCTTTACAGAAAGATAAAAATTTTAACATACCTGGTACAAACTTAAAGTAATTAAAATAACTGTAAAATATTTTATAAACAAAATCATGGTGCAAAAAGAAAAGTTAGAGTGTAAATCTAAATAGTATACTCATACAAAACTTTTTTATTATCTACAAGAAGCACCTTTACCCTAGACCCGTAAGCACTGGCATTACTCCAAATACAGATAAACACTATAAAAACTGGACAAAAACACAGGCATTATTTATCAAACTATGACATAGAGTTACCTCCCTTATTAGAGTCCCAATGACACTGCCACTTCAAATAAACTGACCTGAGTTTCAGTAAAGCAACTGTTTATATTTGAGTTTTTTTTCCAGCTTTCAGCAATGCTGGTATAAAAATGATCACTATTTGAAAGCTTTATCTTATACCAAACATTAAATCTTTACACAGCTGTTAACATATGCATCACACAAATTGTATACCTGTCATATCATGGTGTCTAATGATGGTACATAGTAGGATCCCTATGGTACCTGATTCTGTTATCACTACACTGTTATAATGAGATAGTAATGTGATTGGTCAGACATGGGTATTTGAAGATGATACTTGCACAGACATCTTCACAGCTTTACTAAATAGTGGGTTATTACACATATATATGCTGCATATAAAATAAAAACACACAGACAAAAGCAGCAGACAACAATGTAAGCTTGATTACACCACTTGGAGAGTTGTAACATTATCAAACTGTAAGTATAAAATATATTATACTGAAAAACTTGAGTGTATTGCAATAAAACATTGTGTTTACATTACTAATATCACAAGCATTTGGATTGCAGTTGTTGTAATTCTTAACTGAAGTATACGCTTATTACTGATGAACTCCAACTTCCGATGTTGAAATCAAACATCTTTGAATATGAAACTATACATTGCACAACTTGACAGGATAAACCTTTGACAGCAGAACAGGTACTACATTTTTTTAAGCATAAATAATGAAATAGAAAATTGAAGAGAACAACTTAACAAATATTGCTTTGCACATATAAATCATAAGGTAAGAATAAACACTTTAGTGCAAACCAAAATATAAGTAAACGTACCCAGAACAAAGATGTAAATCTGTGTCAAAGACAGGCATTATGAACACATGTTATTTGTCCAATATAACTTTAATGTATAGGGATGTATTTTTACCTTTGCAAAAAATATAAAAATTTGAAAAAAACAGTAAGTGTAAAAAATGGCAACAGTATGGCACAACTGACATTAAATGGAATGTATACAATACTGCACAGACAGCTGAACCATGTTAATACTAATACATACATGACCGCAATGTTTCTGCTGGTTGTTAAATCTGACAGGCGAAAAAAAACTGATATTTTCCAGAATTTCAGAGCTAACATCAGTAGGGAATATGTAACAACACTTTTTCAAACAAGTGGTGATATGAATAAATTTTACGAGTTAAACAGCACCATATTTGATTTTCTAAAACATAGTGACCCAAGTTTAAAACTTTTGGAAAGCTATGAGGGAAAGTCACTCTTCACTAATCTATAAGGTATAAAATTAGCACACTTTTTATAGAGAGTTCTGTTATAATGTTACAGTCATACACTAGTATGACTTGAAATGTGCACTGAAATATGGCATAACAGTTCTGAGGGAAAAACTGTAAATTTTGAATGAACACATGCGTTATCTGATAACAATTAAATCCCAAAAGATAAAACTTAAGAAAATATTAACCATTATGGTGTCTCTAAACTTATGTCTTTTCATTAACAGTTAGCATGAGCTAACACTTTCCAGTGAACCTCAGTGAACTCAGTTTAAGACACACATATTATAAATGCAAAGTAAGAAATAAATGAAATGCAGATATAAACCATAATGAAAAGGGTGCCTTATGTCAGAGCAGAAAATTATGAACAGAAAGTATATAAAGAATTCATAAACAGAAAATACAGTTATAACACAATAAAACAAGAACTCTTGACAGTAGTTTTTTTTCACAATGTCAAAGATTTAACTAAAAGTGTTCTAGCTCTAAGGTACAAATATTAAGCAAAATTGTGATAGGTATTATACTAAATTTGTCAACATGTTTTCAAAAGTTTTTCAATTCTTTGTTTACAAAGATGAGAGAGAATAAAGCTGTCTCATAAATTTTGATATATTTGCTAAGACCTTCTTATGAGTCTTCTATTAGTTTCATGTGAACAGAGTTAAGACCCTTAAAATATTTCACTGTCTTCACTTTTAGTTCCATTGTGGCATCCTCATCACAGACAAAGATGGTGTTCTGGTGCATCTGGAAGGCGGAGACAGTGAACATGTGACTAACTCCACCCTCAATGGCCTTGTGAAGAGCGTATGCCTTGTGGGCTCCAGTGATCAGTATCATTACCTATGAAACAATTTTAAACAAGGTATGATTTATATGTTAATACATAAGTGATTTGATATTGGCACTGTTATTTTTTCCGAGGGTAGTTGTATTGGCCTGAGGCTGAAGGCCTTGCGCCAATACGATTGTCCTCAGGAAAAATAACAGTGCCAATATCAAATCACGTTTTTATTGACAATTTTATTAAATAACTACATGTAATGATTTCCTCCCCACTCAACATTTTCCCAGACGACTAATCCATGTTAAGTAAATGATTGTTATTTTGTGAAATTGTCACGTTGAAAATTTACCAAACAGTACTGAAAGAATATTGATTTAGATTTGAAGAATCAGTCCAGAGTTCAAACACTAATTAATATGTAAGCTGTAAACAAAATGGCTGCCATTTCCCCCCGATCTTCAGATTCTGGCCCTGTGTAATCAGCCAATGAAATCTCAGTGAAAACAGAAGAGGCCGTAGTAATAGTGGATGTGGTTGGTGCCCATTTATAAGGCTAATAATATTTAGTTATGTAATAAATTATGTTAAGTAATCTGATATAGGTTATAAATCGTTAATCTTCATCTATATTGCACCAGCAACTTCTGCATAAATTTAGCACTAAATCAAGCAATGTTTATTGCAAATCAACAGTTATTTAAAAACCTGTACTTATAAATAATTTCAACACTTCATTTTTAATCAGTATTTCCAAAGTTGCTTAAAAGTGCTACCAGCAAATTATTTAACAGGGACGCAAAACAGACAAAAGGTACAAGTTCCACTTCATGTTTTAAAATGCAACCATCATGATAAATGATAATAACTCACCAGCAAAATGAACAAGAAGATTTCTAAGGAAACTCATATTTTGGTGTATATGCATTTTGTTTGTAAATATGCAATACCTTTGATAACATTCAGCTGTGTGAAATCAACTTTCAGAACCGGAGAAACAATATTCCAAATTAAATAAACCTGATCCAAGGGAGATTACCTCTTTAGCATCCATTACAGTTCCAACACCAACTGTGAGAGCTCTTGTTGGCACCTGGGATATATCACCACCAAAGAACCTTGCATTTGCAATGATTGTTTCCTGAGCAAGTGTTTTAACACGTGTACGGGAAACCAGACTGGAGCCTGGTTCATTGAAGGCAATATGACCATCTGGACCAATACCTAAGAAACAAAGAAGGTGACATGATTCTTAAAAAAACCAAGAAGAGTCACTTATATGTGAGATGGTGCAAAAACATACACAGGAACCTAATGTAAAGACCTTAACACAAATGTTTCCTAATACTGTCATCCTATTCTGCAGAAACTATGTTTCATAGCAATTAAAACATGAGAGCCATGATGGCCTTAAAGAGCTCACCTGAGTATAACTGCTGAGAAAGACAAGTGCCTAATGGATTTATCATCAAAATGAAAAATAAGGAACTCAACAATGGACATTATTTGAACAATATTAATCTTATGCCTTCTGACAAGAACATTTTTAAAGAGTTTGTCTATCTGTAAAACATCTTATCTACAGAGGTAATGACCCCAGTGGCAAAGTTTGAACAATCTTGGTAGAGGTTTACTGGGCTTTGGTTCTTGCAAAATTTAAGAACTCAATGCCTTATTGTTTCAGAGAAGAAGACTCTCAAGGGACATAATTTGATTAATCTTGGTACAATACTGCTGGATAATACAACACAGCAAATTTCAAAAGTCTCAGACTTGGATTTTCTGTCAAAGAGTTTGACAAGATAAGTTTATGGTAAACATCTTACACCTTGGCTGGAGCCAAAAATGACCCCAGGGGCAAAGTTTGGCCTTCTGCCAAAGTTCAGAACTCTGGGCTTTGTGGTTTCATACAAAAAAAATATCAAAGATTTCCCCCAAATTACTATGTAAAACATGTGAACACTTGGGAAGGGGTAACAGAGACCCCAGAAACATAATTTGAACAATATATATCGAGGTCCACTAGATAATGATACACACCAAATTTCAAAAGTCTAGCAATATGACAATACTTCATACCAAACTTTAGATATCTTGGCCTTGTGGTTTTAGACAAAATCTTTAAAGTTTTCCATTCATGTTGCTATAACAATCAGAGTTCTGCATTGAATGGAATGGTAGATTTTCATGCAAAGAACATCACTGCTAAGTTTATCGACTTTGACCTAGTGGTTCATGAGAAGATCTTCATAAAGTAAACAGCTGATGATGCAAGACATAGGGTGATAAAAAAAAGCTTACCCTGAGCACAATTTACTCAGGTGAGCTAAAAATTATGTCACTGACAGTTAAGCTTCGGGTTGTTCTTATATTTTATTTACAGAAACACCTACAATACCAAAACTATTAAAACAGTAAACTTTCAAAACTATTTTCTAAACATCTTTCCTAAACGTCTTTACTATTTGTTTATTTTTTTGTTTTAGACAATTCTACTTAAATAACTTTAACTCTACATAACAAAGTACAGGCAAACTTCCTTTTCAAGCTATTTCTAAGTTTCTATTAAAATCTAGCCATAAGCTAAAACTGACTTAATGCCCTCTTCTACAAATCTGTAAACAAAATGTATGTGTCAACCAAAATTACCTCCAAGGAAGAGCTGTATTCCCCCTGCCTCAGTAATCTTTCTCTCATACTCCTCACACTCTTTCTCCAGGTCGGGGGCATTCCCATCTAGGAGGTGAGCATTCTCCGGCAGAATGTCTATATGCTTGAACAAGTTGTTCCACATGAATGAATGATAACTCTCAGGGTGGTCTCTTGCAAGATCTGTGAATAAATATACAGAAACTGTACAAAGAAACTCATCACACCTTCTTAACCTTTAAAATTTGAAATGGAGTAATTTTTGACAGGTTTTGATGCAACTTTACTGACAAGAGACCCTATTCAGATTACAAACATTCTGACCCGCTGTAATGCTACTATGCTGGACATAAATGCCATACTCGTCACATCTGTACAATCATTTTACTTTGAACTTTGATACTAAATGCTAACACATTTTTATTTGGTCCTTTTTTATCTCATCTTGTTGGAAATATGTTTATAAAAAAGTATCTATCATATTAAATTCATTCATTGCTATTCAATGTGAAATCTACAAACCACAGTATTCATCCATGTTGAATGTCTTCACATACTTGAAGGACACACTACCTTCTTTATAGAATTCTATTAACTTCTTGTATGTACCAAGTGGTGTGCTTCCTGAAGAAAAAATGCCACATTTATCTATATAAGAAGATTTTCATACACAATCTTAGTTATTTTGCTTTAACCTCATTAATGGCCTATAACGCCAGTATAACATACATATAATAATATTATAACTGCATTCTCCTACAAAACTGTGTACTAAAATGACCAAGCTATTTCACACTTAAACAGTTAATATCCAACTTTCAGTGCAAGAAATTCAGAACACCGATATTTTGATAGTACATTGATCAAAACCGTAGCATTAACTAAAGTTTGTTTTTGAAACATAAACGCATGTCTCCCGCTCCCCAGCTGAACATATATCAGGTCCTTCCCATACATGAACTTGGACATATATTTAGAGTACATATTTAGAGCACATATTTAGAGCACACATTTAGAGCACATATTTAGAGCACATATTTAGAGCACATATTTAGAGCATATATTTTGAGCACATATTTAGAGCAGTTATTTAGAGCACATATTTAGAGCATATATTTAGAGCACATACTTAGAGCATATATTTTGAGCACATATTTAGAGCACATATTTAGAGCATATATTTAGAGCACATATTAAGAGCACATATATAGAGCATATATTTTGAGCACATATATAGAGCACATATTTAGAGCACATATTTAGAGCATATATTTTGAGCACATATTTAGAGCACATATTTAGAGCATATATTTAGAGCACATATTAAGAGCACATATATAGAGCATATATTTTGAGCACATATTTAGAGCACATATTTAGAGCATATATTTAGAGCACTGTCTAAAGAACTTCATCTCAGTCTTGTTACTTTTATTTTTATACTTCTAGTGTTGAGGACTGAATACTGCTTAAGCAGGTGCTTGAGTGTGTGAGAGTATGGAACTGGTTCTTGTGCATGACATATCCTCTCAAAGTGGTTAACATCTCTGCCAGATAATTTCAAAAGCCATCAAGGAATGACAAAGTTATGGAGCGCACACAAAAAAGACCCCCATTTCTTACCTTTGACCTCCAAGTGTGACAATGACCTTGAAGGTGTGAACCTGGTTCTTGCACATGACACACCATCTCATGGTGGTTAACATTTCTGCCAAGTTTTTTAAAAATCCATCAAGGAATGATAAAGTTTGGAGCTGACATGATATTCAGACATCCAGACAGAAAAGCACATCAAAATGTCTCCCTCTACCAGTACTTGGGGTACTGGTGTAATGACAATGATGTGGTTTAATTTTTACAGCAGCTGCTGTAAAACTGAACATAAAAGGTTAAAAAAAAATTAAAGGCATTGGAAAGCTATGATTTTGTTTTTTCTCAACTGAAACAGCTCTGATGTTTGTTGATAGTGTGATAAACATTATAAATATTGTTATTAATTTTCTCAGGAACTAATTGAAAAGGACACCTTCTTGGCTTTTTGCAACTAGTCCTAAAATCTATGAGTTCTTTTCAAAATTTACCTGTAGGTAGACCCAAGGTAAAATATTTATCAGGGCCTGGCTTGAAGTCATGGATTTTACGTCTGATATACTTGGCCGCCCACTCACTGACATCAGCTGTTGTATCAAGTATTACCAACCTCATCTGAAAGATAAGTATAAAACAATGTTAATATCATGGTACCTATTCTAAGTATCAACTGGTTTTAGGAATTAAACCTGTCATCACAGTGACTTCCATTATTTTTTATTTTTAATCCCAAAATTATTAATACTTCTGTGTAAAGTGATTGCAAATCAACAACTTATTTTTACTGATTTTCTTAAGTTTTTAATGAAAATAGTTTTAATATGTGTCAAAGCATCAAATGATTTATTGATTTTTCAAATCTTTAACAATATTTATTAACATTTGTAACAATATTATCTTTGCTTAGAAACTTATAAGGATACTAATTTTCATTACTACTGCAAAGATACATGTAGTTACCTTTTTCAATTCCAGTCATCAATTATCAAGAGAACAAGGTGTGAACATTTAATTAAGGGACAAGCATGTTTAATATACAGCAGTTATATTTGAAAGTTATGAAAGGCAAAGGTTTCTTTTTCTGTAAGATATAGGTTCTTTTAGTTATTTAAACAACATGTTAGTCTTTTCATTTTTCAGACATTATTTTCAATATCTGATGTCAGAATCTTCAATACTAAATGTCAAATATAATGGAAACTATGATTTCATTGTTAGGTGATTTGTTCACAAAAAGAAAATGTATAAATTGTTATTTTGTATGATTTCTTTTTTTTCTAATTATATTGAAATTTTAGAAGAGAATATCATGTTCATATTAAATTTCTAAAGAATCATGTGTAACTTGTTTCGATAAGATTTGATCTTTATACAAAATTTCTTACAAAAATTCATAAACTGCATCTGAGATTTTAAAATTAAAAGCTTATCAGCTTTCACGTTGATGTCTTGTATTTATAATTCATCGATGATTATTTATAGTACATTATAAAATTTTCTCATGCAAAGTGCTACCTATTTTCATGGGAAGTTTTATATTACAAAATGTACTAAATAAAACTTTCAACAAAAATTGGCGATGAAGGTCTGTTACTCTTATCAAACTTACTATGTACTAATATTGACATTTTGTCTATTAGTTTACTTATATTTAGTGAGTTAACAACTTTAAACATATGTGCATAGGTGAATTTTCAGCAAAACTGTCAGAATTCACAATGTTATTGATAAGTGTTACCTTTGCTATATCATGCAATTTTTTAAATTTGCTATTCTCAGTTCAAAGAATTCTACTGGTTGTTTTTAATCATGGTTGTTGTCCCGATAATATACTTTTAGAATACAGTTTAAAGAATTCTATTGGTTGTTTTTAATCATGGTTGTTGTCCCGATAATATACTTTTAGAATACAGTTCAAAGAATTCTACTGGTTGTTTTTAATCATGGTTGTTGTCCCGATAATATACTTTTAGAATACAGTTCAAAGAATTCTACTGGTTGTTTTTAATCATGGTTGTTGTCCCGATAATATACTTTTAGAATACAGTTCAAAGAATCCTACTGGTTGTTTTTAATCATGGTTGTTGTCCCGATAATATACTTTAAGAATACAGTTAAAAGAATCCTACTGGTTGTTTTTAATCATGGTTGTTGTCCCGATAATATACTTTTAGAATACAGTTCAAAGAATCCTACTGGTTGTTTTTAATCATGGTTGTTGTCCCGATAATATACTTTTAGAATACAGTTCAAAGAATTCTATTGGTTGTTTTTAATCATGGTTGTTGTCCCGATAATACACTTTTAGAATACAGTTCAAAGAATTCTACTGGTTGTTTTTAATCATGGTTGTTGTCCCGATAATACACTTTTAGAATACAGTTAAAAGAATTCTATTGGTTGTTTTTAATCATGGTTGTTGTCCCGATAATACACTTTTAGAATACAGTTAAAAGAATTCTATTGGTTGTTTTTAATCATGGTTGTTGTCCCGATAATACACTTTTAGAATACAGTTAAAAGAATTCAATTGGTTGTTTTTAATCATGGTTGTTGTCCCGATAATACACTTTTAGAATACAGTTAAAAGAATTCAATTGGTTGTTTTTAATCATGGTTGTTGTCCCGATAATACACTTTTAGAATACAGTTAAAAGAATTCTACTGGTTGTTTTTAATCATGGTTGTTGTCCCGATAATACACTTTTAGAATACAGTTAAAAGAATTCTACTGGTTGTTTTTAATCATGGTTGTTGTCCCGATAATATACTTTTAGAATACAGTTAAAAGAATTCTATTGGTTGTTTTTAATCATGGTTGTTGTCCTGAAAATATACTTTTATTTGTATCCAGCTATACCACTGTGGTTCTACCCAATGTTGCCACCAACTGTCAACCATGGATCCCTCCACCAGTACAGTATGTTAACAAATGGAAGAAGTGCAACTTACGGAGGACTCTAACCCAAGATCCCCTGAACAACAGTCCGTACCCCCACCACCTAAGCCAGCCAACTTAGTTAATCAAAATAAGGAAGATCCTTAGTGTAGGTCAGTCTGTACCCAAGAATGGCAAGATTTGGGACAAGCATGTTCAGCAAATGCAATGAGAGTCAACAACATTTGAAATGAGTGTCAACAAAATTTCTTTTCTGAACTATGAAAATATTTTAAACTGTTATAACTGTTATCTCAAAACTCTAGAATAACATTACATTCTTTCTGTTCCCTTGAAATGTAGTTCTCTGTTAGTTTACCCTTTGTTGTCACAAGTTGTTACAACAGCTGATCAATGTCGTAAAATAGGTCAAGTGATAAGCATTTTCATAGAAAATACGAACTTTTAGATGTTTATAAAAGTTATTTCAATAACATAGATTTTTATTTAACTAGCCTTTCAGTTAAAATATTCACCTAGTCCAAACTTTAGTAATGTCGAAAACAATAGCAGACGAATCACTTTTGACAAGCATGGCCACCTTTGGAGTGAAACTGATTTCACGAACGTGCAGATTTTGTAATTTTCTTCAATTAAAGCGATGTTTCTCAGCAAGATCAAACACCGTGCGATTTAAAAGTAAACTGAAATTTAAAGAACCGTTTTACAACATTTCAAGACATTGTTTGACGACAGTAACTAACCCTAAATTCCTTGTGACAGGTGTGACAGTTGGATTTGGAAGCTACCTTTTGCGTTGTGGCGTATTGTTTGCCTCAGGCTCACTGGATGGTAACGACTATGATAGTTGTAGGTTTTATTTTATACTTCTAAAGGTTTTGGTTATTTGTAGTTGTTTTGGTTTTTGGATTATGATACTTTTCAAAAAACCAACCTGTTCGATTGCATCAGATTTTTTTTTGCCAGTACTTTTCTCATTTTTCTCCATTTATGATTTAACTTCAACTTCAACTTAATACTGCCAAAAGTCAATACTGACTATACTAGGCAGGCGCATGTCAGGAACATTTAAAATTATAAAAGTTAATAACAAAGAAAACAAGATTTAACTGAAGATCTTACTTAAACATTTATTTTAAGTACTTTAAAATCTATAAAACTTGTTTAGTCCACTGATAAAAGCTGGCACAGTTGGGGTAGCCTTAATCTCGGTCGGTAATTCGTTCCAGAGTCGTATAGTCCTTGGGAAGAATGAGTTCATGTGATGTTGTGTTTTTGATTGTGGAATGAGGAATTTGCTGTTTCTTGTGTTTGTAAGGTGATTGTGATCAACATTGACCTGATTGTTTTTTATTTGGCAGTGGCTACGGTTACGGAACCGTAATCCTAGCCTCTGAGTCTAGGATTACGAAAGTTCCGTAATCCTAGACAGACCCGCTGGAATAGGCTACGGTTACGGAAGTATTTTTAAAGAAGGGTAACATACCCAAAATCTAGTGATAAACCGTTTATTGTCTCAAATATTACATTTTCTCCAAAATGAGTCAACACTCATGTTATGATACGCCATCTTAGTTGTTGTATTGACTAACGTTAAAGGCGATGTGAATAATTGCCCTGTAATGTGTATTGTCTTAAGTGTAATCTTGTTCGCATTATTATGACGCAAAAAATGAATGACTGTCTATTAATTCCAAGTTTTCATTGAATTATAATGTAAGGATGCAAATACTGCAGGTCGATCTTGTCAATTTCTAATTGTTTGGGGAAGGTTGGGGGGAAAAAACAATGGTGTCCTGGGAATAAGTACTCGTTCATTTTGTGCAACAATAAATTTGACCACAGGTTATTTATTTTTGTATAAGATTCATATATTAAAAGAAAGCAATTAATGAAATGATTTATCATTAAAAGTGATTTACATGATTTTACATCGCAACGTTTTATATAAAAAAATTACTTGTCCAACAACAAATGAGCGATCAAGTGACAGTATAAAGATGACAACGGTGTTTAACGTTAATTCGTTGCTGAAACAACTATCTATCTATCTATCTATCTTCCATTGACGTCGAACCCCTTTCGGGGACGTAGACGTTTCGCGCGTCGGGAACAAAAGAGAAAGATTATAGTGAATAAAAATGTAGAAATGAAAGAAGTAAAGATAAAATTTTTGGTTAAAAATATAAAAAGTCTTACTTGCAGGGAACTAGGGTGAGACATGTTCAATGCTACTTACTGCAGCATTGACAACAATCAAAATGGCGCACAAAATGACAGTTTGTTAACGCGAATTTGCTAAAATGGTTTGTTTAATGTATAAAAATTAAATTTGGCAAGTTATTTGATATTTAACTGTTAAAAACACGCTTCTTTAAAAAACTTCCGTAGCCGTAGCCTTTTCCAGTGGTTTTGTCTAGGATTACGGAACTTCCGTAATCCTAGACTCGGAGGCTAGGATTACGGTTCCGTAACCGTAGCCACTGCCTTTTTATTTTGTGTAGCATGACCAGGCTGGCATGGTTTCGCCTTTGTTCTAAAGTTGACCATTTTAGTTCTTTGATCATGTTTGTTACACTGCTTGTATAGTGGTAATCATTATGAACGTACCTTGCAGCTGACCTCTGGACCATTTCTATTCTGTGTGTGAGATATTTTTGCCATGGATGCCATATGGTTGAGCAGTATTCAACCTGTGGTCTTACATATGTTTTGTATGCTGCTTCTTTGAGTTGTTTGTTTTGTGTTTTGATGTTTCGTCTGATGAACCTTAAGCTGGTTTTTGCTTTGTTTGTGATATTGTTTATGTGGGATGACCAGTTTAGGTTGCTACTTATTGTAACTTCTAAGTATTTTGCATTTTCTGTGGTTTTCAGTTTAGTGTTATGTAGGGTGTAAGGAAAGATGACCGGTTTCTTTTTCCTGTGTATTCTGAGAACTTCACACTTGTCAGGGTTGAATTCCATTGACCATTCTTTTTCCCATATTTCAAGGTTGTGCAAATTATTTTGTAAGGTTTGTGCAGATGCTTGTGATTTAATGGTTAAATAAACTATGGTGTCGTCAGCAAATAGACGCACCCGGCTCCTGACACTTCCTGGTAGGTCATTGATGTATGCGAGAAAGAGACACGGACCTAAGACCGATCCCTGCGGGACACCAGAAAGCACAGGGACCTGTCAGAGACCTTGTTTTCCACTAATACTTGTTGTGATCTGTTTTTGAGAAAGTTTTGTATTCATGAACTGATGTGTGGATGAACTCCCATGTGTTTCAGCTTGTGTATGAGTTTGTGGTGGTCTACTTTGTCAAAAGCTTTACTGAAATCCATGACTATGACATCAGTTTGTTGACCTTGATCAAGGTTGTCAGCTATTTCTTGTGTGAAGCCAATGAGCTGTGTCTCTTAAAAATAAGTTATGACTGTATGTTGACTAATGTGAGCATACCCTTGAAGATTCAGCTGTAATTTTGCTACATTTTGAACTTTGCCTGGGGCAGTAAAGTAAACAAGGCCAAGAATGAAAAGATCTCAAGGGGTGGGACTGAAACTCATGACCCCAAGGACACTAGTCATCTACATCTACATTTTACTGCTACAAGATCGTTCACAATCACAGCAAGCAGGCTAGTCTATAGCTCTACCACCTGAGGAAGTTTGATGCTTGCTGTGTTCTACCTAATCAATAGTGGTGACTATTACAATGTGTAAATGATATTAAAACTTATTGACATGATCATAGGAAATATTAAACTAATTTCTAAATTTGTTTTGGCATTGTCTAGCTCATGTCAGACTTTAAACTTTATCCTGTTGCAACAGGATTTTTGTCTCCAGGTACATGCATTGATTACTGACAATACTTAAAACATACAGGAGTATAAAGAAAAGTCATTTTTCCTTCAGCATATATAAAGATATCAGTAAAACTTAGCAAATTTTTGTTTTATGGTGGTTTTAAACTGTTTAGGTCATAGAGATTCATTTACCGGTACTCAGTTTACAAACCTTTGTATAGAATATTCCAGAAATAAGTTCTTACCTGATTACCTTCCCTGGAATTCCTCCTTGTTCACTATTGTGGTGCTGAATCAACAACCAAGTTTACCATTTCATGAAAAAGATGAAATGGTCTTAATGAACTAAAGCAGATTGTAACACTGTGCATAAACAGATTGTAATATAACACTGTGCATAAGCAGATTGTAATATAAACACTGTGCATAACTATTTAAGGAGCTTCTTTAACACGACATAGGAATTTTCAGTGCTGTAACAGTACAATTAGATGGGTCATGTGACCTCATAATGGTGATAGTTCGGTCCAACGTTTTACCGGAATCGACCATTTTTACCGGAATCTACCGGAATCGACTTTGCATTACCGGAATCAACCTATGTTTCATACAAAAGCCAAGATTTTTAAGGATATACAACATTGTTTATTAATATGTAATATAATTAACGTAATAACAAAAGGAAATTGAAGTATCTTCGTGTGGAAAGATTTTACAACAGAAAGAAAATTAGATGTATTTATTATATATTAATAAACAATGTTTAATATCTTGAAAAAAAATTGTCTTATACGTGCAATATAGGTCGATTCCGGTAATGCAAAGTCGATTCCGGTAAAAATGGTCGATTCCGGTAAAACGTGGGACCCGTGATAGTTAAATGATTAATTCTGGAATCGTCTACTGAAAAATTAACAAAAAAACGTTGTTTTAGTCTCAGCAATTTTCAAGGGTACATGTAATTGATTTTGCCTGAATCAAACTACCCATAATCTGTATTCATTGGAATATTTTAAGTGTATACTTGTGTACAAGTAACATATTATAGTAAAAGCAGAAGACATTATATATCTAACACCTACTTACAGATCAGATGTTAAAATATCCTTGACATTTGATTCATAGTGAGTTAACAGTATGTCCAAGTCTTTAAGTAATACTTGATTGACCAGATGCAGAGTGTCACAAAACTTGCTTTATTTCTTGCCTAAAACTTTGACCACCAAAAAGATCATTTTGCCCATCTACCACAGTGTAGTATGTAACTTAATTTATTTTACTTTACTTATCCTATTATAGCACAAAGACTTCTGATAGCTGTAAGGAATGGTGACAACTATGCTTTAAGAAGGTAAGATGTACTATGAATTGTCTCTTCATATACTATGAAATCATTTTTGTTCGCTAAGGACGGATTTTCGCTGTCAGTTTCTTTTTTTTCTATAATTTCTCAGAGCACTTCTAATACTGCTTATTCCAAGACCAAAATAAGATTAATAATTTTTTTTAATACCTGGTATATGACTTTAAGTGTTATCAAGATTTGAGCTGTTAAGGAATGTAAGTCTTTTACAGGAAAAAAAAGACTGAGAATATAAGTGTAACTATATCTAAAGTAACTGACCTGTATCGTTCACTGAAGCGGAAAAAAGACATTGGTTATACAAACAGAAATTGTAGGGTTTTTTTTTTGTTGTTGTTTTTTGACAAATGCATCAAAACTTACATTTGACTTTTGTGTGTGTGTTTGGGGGGGGGGGGGGACACATCAGAATGAATAGTTTTCCATTTTTTTATAAGTAATTATTTTACCCCATAAGTCATTGGGTAGAGATTTACTTACCAGTATTGTAAATGAAGAGTCTTTCAAAAGCCAAATTGTATTCTATCAAGAGATCACATTTTTACAAACCTGTGGGCGGTCACTTAGCATGATGATTCTGTATATGGTATTTCTACACAGAATATTTAATGTTTTTGCTTTAGAACTAGAACATGCTTAAGATGCACAAATGTTCTTATTTTATTATAGTATTATTGCTGGTGGTGTTGATGTAAACAAGAGACATTTACTGGGCTGGACAGCTCTTCATGTTGCTGCCATCAATGGAAATGTCAGGTTAGTGTCTCTGTTATATTTTTTAATGTTTTGAATTTAGTTTATTTTTCCCTGTCTAGTAACAGTATACTTGAATTTTACTATTACTTGGTGAATTCTATTGATAATTTCAGTGATACATATATAGAGAGAGTTTTCATAACTATTGCCCTACTCCTTTCAGTTCTTAACTTTAAATTCTGAGATTTTTTTCATGGTCATAAGTCATTTTGCTTGAAAAAAGTCACCCAGAGAGTAATTTTAGGGAGAATGCAATGACCTTGTACTAGTCTGTTTTATTCATATGTTATTGTATTGATGAAAAGAGATGCTTTATCAGTGCAGTCATTTGATTAGTTGTTTTTCACATTGTTATCTGTTATCTGTTACAGTGCAGTGAAGCAGCTTTTAGATGCTGGTGCTGACCCCAATCTGGCTGATGAGTATAGCACTCTGAACCAAGTGGCCAGAGAAAAACAGATACACCCTATACATGGTATGTGAATATTTCTTATTATCTCATCATTTGTGTTCCAGGCAGTGACCTACATGTACGCCCAAGGATTCTGTTTCATTATTTATACATTGAAATGTGTTTTAATTGGAACTAAACAGTTTACATGTAGGTAAGAAGTGTGATGTGATGCTTTGTCATCTATCTCTCAGCTTGTGCTACCTTCTGTAGTGAGAAATAAACTGCACTCTAAATCAGCTGTAAATTCTACCTGATGAAAGCCTGCTATTGTTCATGTTTTTCAAAATGGCTGTTGTTAAATAATGGGGATTGAGCTGTCTGTTCCATCATTAGCCACATGTTCTTTTGAGAATATTAAACTTAGTTTGAAAAAGGTTGTAAAAATTGACATCTGCATTTGATGTGAACTTGTAAAGGTAAATCTAACTAAAATGCCTGTTTCCCAAAGCTTTAGATGGTTAACTTTTCAGTGCACAGGTCGCGAGAGGAAGAATTTAGTACAAGGTTACGAGCCAATGCAAACTGCAAGGGATGTACAGCACTTCATTATGCTGCCCTTATCGATAATGGAGAAATCATAAAATTGTTACTTGATGCTGGTAAGTTTAAAGGCAGTTACTTCCCTTACTATGTGCCAAATATTCACTAATAATTTCTGTGATGATTGCTTAAATAGCACTTAGAAGAAGTGCATACAACTTCAGTTTTAAAGGGAAAACTTACATGATTACCTTAGATAAACACAAAAAAAGCTAATATGTCAAATACATCTTATATTGTTGAAATGTTTTTATGTCCTTAAAAATAAAATATTATTTCAAGTTCTCATTTCACATATTTGGCAAGGTCTCTACATTAAGGTACCATTATCTCTCAGAAACAGTCATTCTAAGTATGTTGAACTTTAGTACTTTATTGATTTCAGAGGTCTTGATAACTTGCACAAAATCAGATTTATCCTTACATGTATCTTAGAAAACTGGTCAAATTTCAAACCTCAATAACTAGATATGGCTTACTTCTGAAATCTCCAAAGAGTAAAGATCATTGCCGCATTACAACGTTGGTTTATACATTGAAGAGTGTGTAGGCAATATTTGATGATACAATATGATGAAACTTCAGTTATCTGAATTGAAGATTTGAATTAATTTTGGATGACATCATTTATGCACAGTTCTTAGGTCATATGAAAGGGCTCTACAATTACAAATGTAAACATGCAGTATTTTCACATCCCATGTTGATCGTTCTAAACAACAGAAAATCAGTGGAGATCAAATATAGGGAATTAGAATATTCTTTATGTTGTTTTATGTTCTCTTTATACTATGTGGCTTGTTTGATAATTTGAAAATTGCCATTTGTAGAGATAAGGGAACTTTAAGAACACAGGCCTGTAGGAATGTTACATTTATGTAGTATTATCAAATAGATTGTTTTTAGTTTGTATGGCATGTTTTACTTTTCATTTGTAGGTGCAGATCCAACTGCAGAAAATGTAAATGGTCATAAACCAGAAATGTATGCCCAAAAACAAGAAAATAAACAACTATTACTTGACAGCGAGAAAAAGGTAAGTTTTTATGGGACTTGATAGTTTAGGAGAAAGAGCAAATCTTGTTAACAAAAACAACAAACTGGAAGAAGCCAACCAGTAAGTTTTTTTAGGGATTCACAACAGATAATGTTTACTGATCATTTTACTTAATATTTTGTTTGTGAATAAAGTTTATTCCTAATAGATTAAGTTGAATATTATAAAAATCTTATATGACTGGCCCATTAAAGATTACAGCTATACTTGTAGTTATACTTTACGCGTAAAAGAACCCATTGTTACTTATGATTTATATGATAACTGTGTTTTCAGCATTTATTTTGACTATCATGAATTCATCTCTATCATTTTGACTGCTGACATAGCTAAGCATATGAGAATGAGCTTTCTTGTTGAGTTTGATTGGACACCTGTTGTTTTACCTTTGTAAAATGTAAATAATTACTGATTAATGGATAGAGTTTCAGTGCTACCAATACTCTACTTCGGGATGTTTGCAGTTTCTTATAAATAGTATATGTCTAGTACAGGTAGCTTCTAGGAAAAGTGATTATGACATCTGTAGACCAACATTTCTGAAGAAGTACTGACAGAAAGTATGCAAGGAAACATATAAGAAAGGAAGAATAACATAAATAACTTTCAATGCGATTATGAATACATCACTTTTATATCTTACAGTATAAAGCCATACAGGAAAAGTTGGCTGCAGAGGAGAGAAGAAGGTACCCACTAGAACAAAGACTGAAAGAACATATCATAGGACAAGAGGGAGCCATCAATATGGTGGCCTCAGGTAACGGTTTCCTTGCTTTTAAACTCTTAGCTCTGAATCAAAATTATGGTGTGTTATAATAAAACAGTCTGATTTGCAGAAACTTAAAATACATTAAAAAGGTAGATATGTCCGCTAAAAGTAAAATGTTGATGACAATATTGACAGTGTTGTGAATAAAAGAATCTTTGTTGGAAGTTAGGAAGGTAGGTCTTAATTTATGTTTACAGATTTTAACAGTACACATGCATACTAATATGCCAGATTATTCATAGGCTACTAGATTATCTGTAAACTAGTTATCATTACATACCAAGGATATATGTCTTATACTGAAAAATAACATTGTTTATTTGTGACATTTATTATAGATACAAGTATGATATATTTTCAGCGATCCGTCGTAAGGAGAATGGTTGGTATGATGAGGACCATCCTCTTGTCTTCCTGTTCCTTGGGTCTTCTGGTATAGGTAAGGGACTTTACAGAACTTGTCGGGAATAATTGGATGAGAATATTTTCTCAACAAAAGTTATTGATATCTTGTTACATAACTAAACTGAATATTGCATTATTTAGTATTTATGATTTTCATCATTATGGCATGATTATGGTAGAATTTTGATCATTTAAATTTTTTACAGATTTTCAGTCAACTGAAATCTGTATTATTCAGGGTAAACAGAACATTGGCTGGATTTCAACATTTCAGAAAACTCTTTAAGATATCTCTGAGAATTTATTTTTAACAATTTGCATCTGGTCACTGAATATGAAACTGGAGTGTGTATGTGTATATTTGCAGGTAAAACTGAGCTTGCTAAACAGGTTGCAAGATATCTACATAAAGATTTAAAAAAGGTCAGCAAATTTTTCTTTAATATCCCCGCCGATGGAAACGGGAGGGGGGATATTGTTTTGGTGTTGTCCTTCTGTCCGAATTTCGTTTTCCAAGCTATTTCTTGGCAACTACTGACTGGATTTCAGTGAAACCTTGTGGGAACTTTCAATACCAAAAAGAAGATGCACATATCCTATGCATGTTCTGGTTGGACCCTTCAACACAGATTTATGGCCATTGATTAATTATGCAGTATGTATACAGAGTAACATTCATTTCCATGCTATTTCTTGCTTCTTACTGGATTTCAACAAAACTTTATGGGAACCATCAATACCAAAAGGAGATGTGCATGTCATTGGCATGTCTCGGTCAGACCATTTAACACAGAGTCATGGCCTCTGAATAGTATTTTGTTTTTGCACTATTTCTCTGCAACTACTGAAAGGATTTCAAAGAAACTTTGTGGGAACTTGCAATGCCAAAAGGAGATACGCATATCCTCGGCATGTTCTGGTTGGACCCTTCAACACAGATTTATGGCCCTAGATTAGTTATGCAGTATGTATACAAGGGCCTTCCTCAGAAAATTTTCCGAGCGCAATTCTGCGGGGGCTGGGTGTGGGAGGGGGTAATCCCGCATGTCGAAACTTCTTTTAATCCTTACAATGAAATGATGCATTTTGGCATATGTTTAAAAGGGGTTTAAACGAAAAAAAGGTGTTCAGTATTTTCATATTTTTAATTTCTTCCAACATCTTTAATGCATAAATATATATTTCATACATTGATGCATTATAATATTATCAAAGTAATAAATGATAACTAGAAATAACACTGATTGTGATTCATACTTCCACCAATGTTGTTGATAGGATCTGATTTTGATACTGGATAGGTGAAAAAGTGAATAACTTTTGTGGCATATAATAATTACAGGGCACTACAAATTTTTCTGAGTATGAGTTTGGGACAACTGACCATGGCAAAACAGAGTTGTCCCAAAACCAGTCAGATGTCAAAGTGACAAGTACAATGTTTTCAGTGAGCATTATAAATGAATGGGTTCTTTTCTATCATCATATTTTTAGATAAAAAAAATGAAAAAAAAAGAAAGAAAAAATATGCATATAATTAGAAGGAATGAAACCTGTTCTTATGAAAACTTTCAACAAAAATTGAGTACATCTTTTGAAGGGAATGAACGACAGCAATTTTCAAGAGAAAAGGAAACTTTCTCAAAGGGAAAAAAACTGGCACAAATTATCTCATCTTTGCCATTCATCTTAATCAATAAATTAAATATTGTAAGTTTGTCGTGTCTCCAAGACGCATTTTTCTCTAAATAAAAAATATTAAAATACGACGGGTCGCGAAAACAAGGTGACAAATGGACTATTCGAGATATTTTCACTTAGATGGTGCTTATGGAATGTCAGTATACATTTCACACAGTTAGAAATCGACAACATTATACTGTATATTAGATTGGGCTGTGTTTTTGGACAGTTGTGACTGTCAAAATGAGAGTTGTCCAGGACAAAAAAAAATGTAAACAGTCACTTGTCTGAGAACAATTGTCCCCGACGTGGGATATATAATTTGTAGAGCCCTATAATACAAAACAAACTTGACTAAATTACAATTAGCACCTCCCACAAACTGAAGAACTTTAGAAAACGGACACAAATTGGGCCGAACATTTTGCGTCCCCCCCCCCCACACACATACACACACCTGAAATCCTCGATCCGCCCCTGTTTAACAACTGATTTTCTTGACAAAAGCAATTAATGTTATGTGATAAACATAAAACACATTTATTTTGATTAATTCATCAAATATAGCCCATTATTACAAGTCACATGTTTATTCATACATCCTGTCATAAGATGGGATTTATTGATCAATCACAAAATATGACGGCTGCTGTGTATATCAAGCAAGAAATTGAGTGAAAAGCAGTTGTCTGCTGATGTTAAAATTCATGCGCCCCTCCACTAAAATCAATGTGCAAACCGAAATTCAAGCGCCCCGATAACCTGGATCACGAAAATCAAGCGGCCCGCTGCTGGGGCGCTAAATTGGCCTGGGGAATGCCCTGGTATACAGTGTAACATTTGTTTCCACGCTATTTCTTGACAACTTCTTACTGGATTTCAACAAAACTTTATAGAAAGCATCGATACCTAAAGGAAATGCGCATATCCTTGGCTTGTTCCGGTTTGACCCTTCAACACAGAGTTATGCCCTTGATTAGTTAGTTATTCAGTATGTAATCTGCGTAACATTTGTTTTACTGGATTTCAACGAAACCATATGGGAACCCTCACTGCCAAAAGGAGATATGCATATCTTTGGAATGTCTCGGTTGGACCATTTAATACAGAGACATGGCCCTTGAATAGTTATTCACAATGTATAAAGAATAATATTTTTTCTTGAAGCTGAAGATGAAAATTTAGTGTGTATTTTAAAATGAATGACCAAGAATAGCATTATCACTCCTGATCAGTGGTTTGACCAAAATTTGAAAGTAAGAAACAAGAGTGTGTTGTTCATCATCAAGAGGGTTATTATCAAAATGGGGATGTTTGATGAAATTTGGTTGTTGAGTTTTATTTGCCATTACTGTATCCAAAAATAACAGTCTTGACAAAAGTTAAAGATTTAATATAAAAAGAGCTGTTTCTTAAAGTTGTTCCATGATTTTCTGAGAATTGTATAATTTTTGCATAAAGAAAACTTGTTTTACCTACAAGTGCTTCTGTTTGCAACTCCTCCTACATTTTGCATGCAATTTTCACCACACTTGCACATAATGATAACATCATTTGCTGCAGTGCATACAGTATGGTCAGGATTTTGTGATGACATTATTTTTTAAGGAGTTATTGCCCTTTGATGATTTTTATAATTATTATATAAATGTTTCTGTGCGCAACTCCTCCTTCATTTAGTATGCGATTTCCACCAAACTTTCACAGAATGTTTATCAACATGCACTGCAGTGCATTTATCACCTTTTGCACTATTATTGAATGAGTTATTGCTCTTTGATGAAGATGATAACCACCAAGTTATTCTTTGAAAAACCTATTACTGATTTTTTTCCCATTTTCTTTATATGCAAATTCTGACTTTACTCTTTCTTCAAACAAGCACCGATCGGTGAGGGATATACTGTCTGTGACAGAGTCTTGTTTATAGTGTAATTGTTAAAATGAATTACATGACTTATATATTTACATGTATTGCAGTTTGATTAACGTATATATAAATGGTTATATAATTATAATTACAAGTCTGTGTTGTTTGAATACTATTTGATAAAAACAAGTTCAGATGACTTTCATTTTTTTACAGGGATTATGATAAATAGTAGAACACACATCAATCCACAACAGTAACTGGACTTGAAATATAATTCTTACACTTCATACTTTTTATCTCTTTATAGGCTGTTTAGTAATTCCATTTTAATTTTATAAATAACAAAAGTTTGTCATATTTGTTTACAGGGATTCATTCGACTGGATATGTCAGAGTATCAGGAGAAACATGAGGTGATTATAGAAATTTATAATGATTTGTTCATAGTGTAGAAACAAAATTGTTACATAGAAAGGATCAGTACCCATGCATTCTAGGCTAAAAGGCTGTAAGTTATTTATAAAGATTTAATTAATTTTTTTACAGTTTTAGCATGCATAATGATTATCATTCTATGTGCTTATCATGTTAATTGTGTACCATGATGTTTAAGGTTTCTAAGTTTATTGGCTCACCCCCTGGATATGTAGGGCACGAGGAAGGTGGACAGCTGACCAAGTTGTTGAAGGAAAATCCTAAAGCTGTTGTTCTCTTTGATGAGGTTGACAAGGCACATACAGATGTCCTCACTATCATGTTACAACTGTTTGATGAGGTAAGACAATGATGTCCTCACTGTCATGTTACCACTGTTTCATGAGATCAGACAGTGACGTTCTCACTTTCATGTTACAACTGTTTGATGAGGTAAGACAATGATTACCTCCCTGTCCTGTTACAACTGGTTGATGAGGTAAAACAGTAAAGTCTTCACTGTCATGTTACAACTGTTTTATGATGTATGAAAATGTAAAGTCCTCACTGTCATGTTACAACTGTTTCATGAGGTGCGAAAATGTAAAGTCTTCACTGTCATGTTACAACTGTTTAATAAGGTAAGACAATGACGTCCTATCATGTTACAACTGTTTGAAGAGGTAAGACAATGACATCCTCACTTTCATGTTACAACTGTTTCATGAGGTAAGATAATGAAGGCCTAACTGTCATGTTACAAACTTCGATAAGGTAAGACAATGACGTCCTCACTTTCGTGTTCCAACTGTTTGATGAGGTAAGACAATGATGACATCACTGTCATGTTACAACTGTTTCATAAGGTAAGACAGTGATTTCCTCACTGTCATGTTACTACTGTTTGATGAGATAAGACAGTGATGTCCTCACTTTCGTGTTGCAACTGTTTGATGAGGTAAGACAACGACGTCCTCACTGTCATGTTACAACTGTTTGATAAGCTAAGACAAAGACCTCCTCATTATCATGTTACAACTGTTTCATGAGGCAAGATAATGAAGTCCTCAATGTCTTATTACAATTGTTTGATGAAATAAGATTAAGGCCTCACTGTCATGTTACAACCTTTTGATGAGGTAAGATGAAGGCTTCACTGTCACATTATGACCATTTGATGAGGTAAGATGAAGGCTTCACTATCATGTTACAACCATCTGATGAGGTAAAATGAAGGCTTCACTATCATGTTACAACCTTTTTATGAGGTAAGATAAAGGCTTCACTATCATTTTATGACCATGTGATGAGGAAAGATGAAGCCTTCACTATAAAGTTATGACTGTTTGATGAGGTAAGATGAATGCTTCACTATCATGTTATGACTGTTTGATGAGGTAAGATGAAGGCTTCACTGTCCTGTTATGATCATTTGATGAGAGATGAAGGCTTCACTATCATGTTTTGTCTATTTGATGAGGTAAGATGAAAGCTTCACTGTCATGTTATGATCGTTTGATGAGGTAAGATGAAGGCTTCACTGTCATGTTATGACTGTTTGATGAGGTAAAGTCATCCTCACTGTCATGTAAATAGTGTTTGATGTGCTGAAATAATGAAGTCCTGACAATGATTTTACAACTGTTTTAATGAGGTAATGCAGTCTCATGATTACATTAAATATACATGTATTTTCTGAAATGCATGTCATGAGTAAAGTATGAAAGTTCTCTCCAGGTAATGTTTCGTTGTCATGTAAGAGATGAAATATCACAGTCACTCAGTGACTATCGTCAGTTATTATATAATTATTTTATAGAAGGCATTGATCATGTATAAATCACCAGTATATGATTAGCTGTGTATATAAAGAAATAAACTAAAAACCACTGTGCAGAAAAAAATAACAACTGGAAACATCATTGGCCATATATATAATGCAGGTAGATGTTTAGATGAACTGGCTGATAGGTATTGTGGTCAGAACAATGTTATTAAATGTCATTTTATAAGTGACACTTAACTCTCTGTAGTATTGTACACTTACTGGCTTCCCTTATACATTTGAATAAAATTGCATTGTGAGACTAAATACTGTTGCAGTCAAAATAAAATCTCTTCATTCAATCTAAAGTGATGTGTTTTCCTGTTGTATATTTGTGTTAAGGTGCATTTTTCTTAAATACATTTTAATGTGTCTGAAGTGTTTGCATTTTCCACATGTTATAACTTTCATTCATAACTTACTTGTAAAACTTTTTATTGTCCACAGGGTCGACTGACTGATGGAAAAGGTCAGACTATTGAATGTAAGGATGCCATATTTATCATGACATCCAACCTGGCTTCTGATGAGATTGCAGCACATGGACTGGAGCTGAGAAGAGAGGCCGAGCAGGTGTCCAAACAGAGAAAAGCTGGAAAACTAGGTCAGTTGTAAGATAACAAAGTCACATACAAAACTTAATAGCCAAATTTCCCATTTAGTAAAAAGTAACTTAAAAATAATTTTTGCCATGCATTATGAAAATAGATGTTATACTCAATAGATTTCAGAATTTTTTGTTGGCGTTGGCTGATTTTACCCCTGGTGACAGTGACATAGTTTCAGGGAATTTTGCATTGAAAGAGGTCACCTTTTTTTTGCTTTAAACACTTTTTATGTAAATAAATTGTTCTCTTAAGATAAAGTTATTTCATGTTACAGTATCCATTTTCATCTTTCGTGTCAAAGCATTTTTAGATGCATTTAAGCAGGACTTCTGTGAAACTATTCCCTAGTTGTCATAAGACATAATTGAGTGTAGGACATAGATATACATTATGTTGGAACATTCCTTTAAGTTTAGAAGATGAAACATTAATAACATATCACATATATCAAGCTCATAGGGTTGTCTTACAGTCATTACCATACCATAGAATGGTTAGTGTTATGTTGAGGATGTAACACAGTAGAAATGAGAACTTTTATGTTGTTTTAGATGATTTGAATACAGATGAAGCTATCACTGTCTCAAGGGGATTCAAGGATTTTGTGGTGCGACCAATTTTAAAGGTAGTTTTTATCATGTTCATTACAGTCATTAAGATGTATGTGAAGATAAGTTAGGACTATTGTAAAATTGATCCCTTTTGTTTTTGTTATACTGAAACTCCTTACATTTATGTTTTAACCATTAGAGTTGTGTAACTGTGTTACTATGGGCTAGTCACAATAGCCCACTAGGACAGTAGCCCACTTATTTGCATAATTATGCATTTAATTAAGAAATTGAGTATGTAATGCGTTTAAAATATAAGTATTCGTTAGTCATCAGTGTAGATTTGTTTTTTATTTCTGACATTTCTGTTTAAACAAACAGCAGATCCAGATCCAATGGATTTTTTACCAGCTCTATACTTTTTACTCATGTTTTATTTGGTAGACACAGGGTATAAATGAGTAAAAACACATTGTATAATTGAATATGAAAATTAATGCCAAGGATTGAATTTGTATTTAAAATATATAGATGTGAATATTAAAACAATTAAAAATCCATATTATTAGTTTATTACATCTGCACTCTTTTTGATAAGCAGTGCCAAATTTAGAAGTGGGCTATTGTCCCAGTGGGCTATTGTCCCAGTGGGCTATTGTCCGTTCCCCAGGCTAGTTGTATAGTACTGGCAGCATGTTTTAAATCGATATATGTAAAGAATATGTATCACATGTTGACATGGTTGAATAATGTTGATAACTGATGAGTGTTTTGCCCATCAGCTCTCTTCATAATTATGTTAAAATTTGTTACCAGAATTCAGATAATGCATCATGGATTAATAATATTTATACATGCAGTTTACTGGACAACAGAAATTGATAAAATAAGAACATATGTTTTCTTCAAGAGGGAACTTCTTGATATTTTAGCAGATACTTAAAGCTAGTCTTTGAAATCTGCTGAATGTTCCAACAATATGAAACATTTCTCTAAAAAGTGCAGTCTAAAATTAACAGAAAATCTGTAAATTCATTACTAAGCAATTCCTTACTTAGACCACCTGTAATGAACTTTAACATGTTCATGAAATACTACCTTTAATTAAAATGTTTCCAGGTTCTTTATACTTGTATTCTGAATTATTTCAGAGACACTTTCGGAGAGATGAGTTCCTTGGAAGAATTAATGAATTTGTTTACTTTCTACCCTTCTCAAGATCTGAACTCAGCAAATTGGTCATCAAGGAACTTAAGTTCTGGGCAGACAGGGTAATTATATCTAGATTGTTGCGAGAGATAATAGCTTCTTTAAACAGTTGTCAGCAATATAGAAATTGTAACTTCCAGTTGGCAGATTGCTTGTTCGAATTCTGACTGGCTTGAGAGTCTCAAGTAACTTTCTAAAGTGAAGACTTTCATGGGGAGTACAAGTTTGCATTTAAAAGACAAAGCTCACATGAATTTGTTTCCTTAGTAGGTTATAATAATATGAGCTGCAAAGAGTTTTTGCAGTTTAATTTATTATAAATACTGGGGAATTTTTTTGCATCAAAATTTTGATACGTCATGTAGTGATAATGACGCATATAGCTGGTGAAGATGTTGAATTCTGTTTGTAATTTGTTCACTACTAGGCTCAGAAGAAACACCAGATGGAATTGATCTGGGATCATGAAGTGGTGGATGCCTTGGCTGATGGTTATGATGTACACTATGGTGCTAGATCACTCAAGTATGAGGTAACATATGATAAATGGTTCTGTTCAGTTTTCCTCATTTAACTGTTGTTGTTGTTTTTTTGCTTGAAAAACTATTGAGTGAGATATATTTAATGTCAAATTTTTAAAGGGAAAAAACTATATCTTAAAGGGATATACAGGCAAAAGTTTAATGCTTTCTTTCTCATTCCTTCTATGAATATACTATAAATGTGATCGAAATAAATACAATGATCTGTCCCAGTAACAAAGATTTCCTCTTTTTAAATGAAAAACCGGGTGATTTCCTAACTTGACCCACGTGAGTCTAGATAGAAAATTTAGATTTCGCGCTAAATTTTCGCAGTGAATGATTGGACGGTTGAAGTACCTGTCACGTGATCTACGGCAAAAACAACCCAAGAGGAACGACGATTGGTTGTTTCTGTCACGTGACCTATTTGAAAATAACTTGGTTGTTTCGTTCACGTTTTACTTTTTATTAAAGAACGTTCAAATATGTACGTTCAAGCCCGCATTTCACTACAAACATACTGGGAATTTAAAGTTCTTTATATTGAACGTGATTTGAGCAAATAATATCAGTTTTAATTTTTTGGGCACTCATTTGCCTGTGTTTCCCTTTAAGAACAAAATGTACTTGTATTCCTTGATGAGAATTTTGAATTCTTTGAATGCCATATGCAACTCATAAAGCTGATTTTAAAGTCTGAAAGTTAATAAGCATTGTTAAGTTTCATCAAAAAATCATGTTCAGCTCTGTGCACCCAGTGCTTGGGTATATCATATATTATGTGTAATTACTCACTGGATTTTGTTTATCAGCTATTACATTCATCTTTGATTTAAAGTAGTATGTTAGTTTAATTTTATGGTATTTTATTTTTATTCACATGTAACTATATTCACATGTAACTAATTAAATTTTCCGAAGGTTGAAAGACGAGTTGTAGGCCAGCTGGCAATGGCACATGAGCGTCAACTCATTGAGAAAGGCAGCTGTGTGAAACTGACAGTGGATCAAAGTAAAGCTGTAAACTCATCTACAGATAGTGATGAGGATGATGGGGTTGGCAAAAAAGAAACCATAAGTCCAATCAAATTACAGTTGGTGAAAAAAGGAAAATTCCGAGACTCATTTTTTGATATTGACTTGTCGAAAAAAGATAATCCTTTCACTCCAGAATCTTAATTTGCCTGGATGAGTCGTCTGTTTTATAGAATTTATTTATATATAAAAATTATATATAGATGCTACAATAAACATTTGGTGTTTCTCATCATCTGTCTGCAGTGTGCGGAAGCAGAAATTGAAGATACTGTTTTAGAATGTGTTTAAATCTTCGTCTTACTTAGTCTTATAACAGTAAGTTAAATTTACAGCATGATTTTTCAAGTATACCTGATCTTTATGTGCATCAGGGCTTTAGGCCAGAATCTACAGTAGGATAGCCAATACAAGAAAAATTGGTGTTAGTATTGCAAGTTAGTGATGTCAAGTAACCTGGCATAAGGTCAGGAAGCAGATACTGTATAGTTACTGACATGTCCTGCAGTATGGATATATTTGCATGGTATATTGGAAATACACACAAAGAATATTGTCATTCACTGTGGTATAACTGTATTTACTGTGTGCCATTTATAACTTAATGAATCCACAGATGTTTTCAAGGTGTTGTTTAAGTCTAGACAATTTCTGTCACACGTTATGGTGAAAATAAATTGATGGCATGAATGTTGCTAGTTTTGTATTGTTTTATTTCTGTTTTTTTTTTTCACCTCATATACTTAACTTGGCTGGCAAGTAACTGATCTTTTTTATATGCTCGTTTGAAAAACAGATTGTATTATGGGAACGCCCATGGCGGATGGGCAGGCAGGCGTCGTCCAGTTTTTTTGAAGCATATCTTCAGCATGCATAGATGGATTTTAATGATACTTGGTACCAATTTTCACAATCATGGAGGGTAGTGTCGCACACATGAACCAGGTCTCTAGGTAGAAGGTCAAGGTCACACCTAGAGGTCAGTGGAAAAAGCTTGTCGGGAGTAAAACTTCTACAAGTATTGAGATATTTTAATGTAACTTGGCACAAATGTTGACCATTTTAAGGCGGTGTGTTGTACGCAAAATTCAGGTCCCTGTGGCCAAGAAAAGGGTCACACATAGAGGTCAAAGGTCAGATAAAAATATATGAAAATGTGAGTATGGACCATTTAGTCATCATGAATTGAGGTATTCTATCAAAAATGTTCACCATCATGAGACTGAGCATTACACACATAATCCAGGCCCATAATATGCAAGGTCAAGGTCACTAGAGCTGATGAGAGTCCAGATTTTGTCTGAAGCATATCTTCTATATGCATTGAAGGATTTAGTATTTCTTGATACAGAAGTTCACCATCATGAAATGTAGTGTTGCGTGCATGAACCAGGTCAAAGGTCAAGGTCACACCTAGAGGTCAGTGGAAAAAGCTTGTCCGGAGTAAAACTTCTACAAGTATTGAGAGATTTTAATATAACTTGGCACAAATGTCGACCATTTTAAGGTGGTGTGTTGTATGCAAAATTCAGGTCCCTGTGGCCAAGGTAAGGGTCACACAGAGGTCAAAGGTCAGATAAAATATGACAATGTGTGTATGGACCATTTAGTCATCATGAATTGAGGGATTCTAACATAAATTTTCACCATCAGGAGACTGAGGGTTACACACATAATCCTGGTCCATATATGTAAGGTCAAGGTCACTATAGATGATGAAATGTCAAGTTTTGTCGGGGAACATATCTTCTACATGCATTGAGGGATTTTAGTATTACTTAATACAAAAGTTCACCATCATGAAACATAGTGTTGCCTGCATGAACCAGGTCTCTAGATCAAAGGTCAATGTCACAGAGGTCAGAAGTTCATTTCAAATGTTTTTTTCACTATCCAGCACTAGAAATAGTCTTGCTTCCCTACCCTACTAACACCTCTTTTTTATCCATTATGCATATATCTGCAAAGCTTTTGTGACGGGGGGATTTTGTGACGATGGCACCCTTTTTTTTTTTTATACCTTAAGTGTACAACATCGATCTTAAATGTATCAAATGATCTTGAGTCATACTTAATAAAATCTACTATGCCCATCACACTATAGACAATGTAGCAACAAAGAAAACAGCAGTTCTTTTCATTTCTGATACTTTATTTCTTATCTGTGTAACATAACAAGGAAATATCATGGTTTGTATGATAACATAAAATATAATCTATATAACCCACAGTAACAAAAGATTATGCATCCAAATCCACCAATCAACTCCATGCTACCACCCAAAAAGCTTCATTTGTGTCACTTAAGTTATTACCGGGGTATTTAAAATGACCAAGATGCACAATAGTAAGATAAATCCTGAAAACAGTCAAGGTTCAGAAAATCATTTAAATTAAAAATAACAAAAACCTTCACTTGTAAGAGGTAAATAAATGAAAATGTACCTACTTTCCAGTATAGTTGTAAATAAAACTTGGCCAGTCTTAAATGATATCACGATATTCGACTTCTCTCAATGGGAATAAAACTTTTTTCAATGGTTATATAATTTAGTAAAAGACAGGTAATGTTTGTTTTTTTAAGGATGTTTATCAGTGCAAAATCATCCTCATAAATACAAGGGTTACTTTGACCACATGTACAACTTACAGTAGAAAATCCAAATATATGTACATTCGATTAAAATTAGGATGGCAGATCTCGCACTGAATTCTTTAGTTTTAACCAATCAGATTGGGTCATCTTTATTCTCAAAACTTGCTAAATGGAGTCCTATGGATTTCAAATGTTTAAATGTTAGTATCAAAATTAGCGGTTATTATCTATTCCTTTAGTTTGTAAATGACAAATTTTAAAACTGAAGTTACAAACATGTCATTAACTAATAATTAAAGTATCGCTGAAAATGTCTGAATACTTGTGTGAGTACAGTTAGTAAATATATGGTTGAATTCATTGTTTACAGTCTGCATCTACTTAACCATTTATGCCTTGAAGTTTGTGAGTGAAATGGGTAACATGAAGTTGAATTAGTGTACTGAAACCTAAAATAATACACAATGCTGTACAAACTAGCTATAGCACAGGGAATGCTTGCATTGTAATCAAGTATACATTGCATAATTCTGAACAAAAAGTAGCTTTTACTTGCACATACCATGTACATCAATTTTTGTCTGTGACAATGTCATCTCACCACAACTCTGACCCAGCTATCTTAATACAACGGACCTTGCAGGCAATAACATTTAATAATCATAGGCGTGCTCAGCTGACATGTAAAGTGACAACAAAGAGTGACTTCCAGGACATTCTAGAATCTTCATCTTGCTGTACCTACATGTGCCAAAGGCTATAACACTAAGGCAAGGTGACTTAATAATAACTGAGAATTCTTGACTTAATTAAACACAGCAAAAACATACAGGATTTCATCTGTACAAAATAAAAATACCAATGGAGACTCTCTCATGTGTTCAGAATCTTCTTCAGTGATGAAGTTAAAATTTTTTGGCTTCAATATGAAACGAATCAAAAGCTTGTAATAACGGTCAAAAAGATCATAAAGTCCAAAGCTTTCTTTAATTTACAACCCCAACAGACTAGTTAGGGTTAATCGGCATTAGTACTGAAGTGAAAAAGTTATTAACAGATATAAAATCCTGAAACAAAGCCATACTTTGCACTATCAAAACTATTTAAAAAAAAACAGAAAAAAACCCTTAAGAATCGAAGAAATTCCAGCCCCCGAAAAAAAATGAAAATTTATATTGCACAGTATGTTAACAAATTTGAGCTGAACTGCTTTACTCAGCCTCCCAGACTGAAAAATAACTACATGTAATAACATAATTAAGGTGTCTTCTTACAGATATATAACAGCCTTCTTAAGATGTGGCTATCAAATACTAAACTTGAGAAAGGATATTGCAAACTGACAAATCATAACTCTGTATTTCAAAATGCCACACTGTAACCATGAGAATTGTTTTGTTTTTCAAAGTCTCATAGCAAAATAACAAAAACAATAAAACATCTCTTGAGATTTTAAGAAAGTGTTGGAGCATCTTCTTGTTAAAAATCAAATTTAATCTTTTAATAATCCTTTTTTTTAAATGGGGGATAGATTGGAAAACAAAACAAAAAAGAATTAAATCATTCGGTTCCTGGTTTGTGAATAAACTGCACATAAGCAAATGAAATGATTGCACCCCTGTTTAACACACCTCTGGGTAAACAGAACATGCAAAAGATGATGTAAACAACATGTTATTCTGGTATTATCAGTACAATACACTCAATCTTCTTTCATTTCGAAATTCAATTTATGGCACAGTATTATGAAATAAGCATTCAGCCTTGTGACAGATTAATTTGCTTGAAAGCATTTAAAATTACAAAACTTTTTTAAATATTTCTAATTAGCATTTCAGAAAGCATAACTCACTTTTATCATGTTACCAACTTTACATTATAAATATGCACACTGCACTGAGATAGAAAAATGTGGTCGATTTACTGCATTATGATTTATGTCAAGTAAACAGTTTCCAATTTCTGTAGAAATCTTTATTTCACCTTACAGCTATGAACAGAGATTTAAACAGAAAGTCAAATGAATACGACTTATGGATTTCTTCAGGTATGACATGGCAGAATACCATAAAGTGTCATAAAGCCAAATGCACTTTCTATGTACAAATACAGAATCCAGGAGGAAAACAGGATTGATATATCTAACCTCTGAGCTTGGAGAGTCACTTAACCCCATCAATATAATACCTACAACTATGATCATGATTACAGGGGTTATACTATACACAAGTACTATGGACATACAATTTTGCAAGACAAGCATTTCTATTTTCAGGCTGAACTCAAGGAGGCCAAAAAAAACAAAAACAATATATATTGGTACTTCATCAGGGTATTTTTTAGTGGAACCCTAATGGGTTGAACAAAAACTGATATCACCACAATTTCATCTCTGTCTCATAACAATGTCAGTTTATCAAATTTAATACATGTCAATTTAAAGAGAGGATAGTATTTCTGCTCTGCCCTATATGATACTGTCTTTTTTGTCCTAGATGTTGTTTCCATCAGATATATGTCAAGACTAGTCCTGTTATGCCTATATACATATTTTACTCATTAAAAGACAAATCTTGCCCCGGATGTGTCAAGGTCGCCAAGGTTACCACTGCCTCCTCCACATGGCCCCGTGCCCCCTTTATCATCGTCATCCTTCCAGTTGTACCATGTGGAGTCATTCGGCCGTTTCCGGCTGGAGTTCTTGGCTGCAGCATTCTCCTGCTCCTGAAGGGGAATGTCGAATAAATAAGATTTGTAAAGAAAACAACTTATTACTGATTCACAGTTTACCATGCATTAAAACACACTGCCAGTTCAAAGCTAACAAAACTTTTAACATCCCTTTTTTTGAAGCACATGTTTTGTTTATCCTAGATATTAATCTGAAAACAACACAGACATTTTTTCATGCAACTGTCATTTAATTACTTATATTTACCAGACCAATGTTTTAAATAAAATAAATGACAGATGTGAAATACATGGTTTCTAAAACAATTTTTTTGCTGATTTCATGTTTAAGGATACATTATAAAGTTTAAGTTATTATTAAGTTTATATGTACACAGATTTTCGCCAAATGGGCCTAAGCATTACTATGTTCTAGTGTAAACTTTCTATAAAAAAATCTGCCATTAAAAGCTGTTCAAAAATGTTACATTAAAAATGCATGTAACAGCTTACCTAAGATTGATTAAATATCATTTTTAACAGACAACACATCTGAGCTTTACTTGTGTGAAATCGAAGACAGTTCAAAGAGATAAAAGACAAGACGCAGAAAAAAGAAAAATGATAAAGGTATGTCTATGGGGAAAGCTGCTGAACTTTAAAGGTAGAAAAACAGAGAAATAATTGAAATCCTGACATCAGAGAACTCAAGTGTATATTTTGCTTATTCACCAACTTTTGAAACCTGATCAGAGGTCTATTAGATTAGTTCTTGTTTTAAGTCTTCATCTTGATACATAAGTCATGACATTTGTGAAGTGAATGGAAAGTTCTCCGGTATCATATGTAAAGAGACTTTGGTAAAACATGAAATATAGAGAGCAGTAAAACAAATTACCTGCAAATACATTTTGTTGTCTTTCACAACTGCAGCCCTGAGATCAGACCTCAATGGAGCATCTATTTTTGTTGGTTGTATGGACTGATCCAATCCAATTTTATAATCACTGCCTAGTTTTTCTGGATCTATTTTCCTGTAAACTAATACATATGCTGTATCCTTGGTGAATCGCTGACTCACGTTGCAGAATGAGCTGTAACTAGCATATGACACACGGCTGTCGTTAAACAGGTACCACTTATCTTGCAGAAAGTCTATGTCATCCTCATGTGAGAAGTCTTGCATATTTGCACATATGTTCTCCGAGTTTGTAACAACTGAATGTCTAGCATAACAGTAATAATGGCCACAGTCAGATGAAGTACCAGAATGCACCACTACAGAACACAATGAGTAGACGTCACCACATTCAATATCCATTTCTAAACCACACTTTTCTAGTTGGGTTGCAACAGCTGATCGTAAAGAATCCCGCCTTGGGCGACAGCCCGAGGATGTTGCACGTGATTCATCTTCAACAGGAATAAGTAACGTCTTTGGATATTTCACTTCTCTGAATATTTTAGAACGTGACTGAAGTCTTGTATCATAAGAAAATCTGAGCAAAGTTAGAATGAGATATTCAGGTGTTTTGACAATTTTTATTTTTCTTTCTCCCTCTTGAAGCCCACCACAATTATCACAGAAATATTTGTTATCACCATCTAGTTTCTCTGGTTTCAAGTAATGCTTCAACAAGTCATTCAAGTGAAGGCAATTCATTTCCTCTTGGGAAACAGTAGTTGCGGGTCTGGAGGTTGTTGCCTGTGCCCTCGTTGACATTTTACTGTCACCACCAGCTAAGGATTTCTGACTTGTGGAATTGTAATCCGGAAAGGCTAGAGGTAAATCCATGAACATTTCCTGCTTTTTAGATTCAGTTCTACAGTTCAAACATGTTAACGTTGTGGTCATTGTCCCACCAAAATTTTCCTCAATCAATGTTGTTTTTTCCACCTCTCTTTTACTAGCCTTTTCCTTACTGGGAGATTTTGGACTTCTGCTTGTCAAGAATTTGGTTTCCTGCTCATGGAGTTGATCCAACAAGAATTTAAGGAACTCTGAACAGTCTTGCTGGAACCCAGCTGTAAACCATGGTGGTCTGGATGTTGCCAGAAAGTTGACTGGTGCATATGCCGGTCTCTGTGAAATAAACAAGCTGATTATTTTTCACTTCATTAACTGTTTCTGAATGCCTAAATCATCTCATGCCATCACTCAACCCTGGTTAAACACAGGTAGAAATGTAAGACAGACCCATAGTGAGCAAGTGAAATAGATGTCACTACTTGTAACAAGCAGTCATACATACTCTTATATAAATGGCTCTCTCACTGGGCATAAATATTTACTACAAACTGTGAATTTTCATTTCATACTGTATGTTAAGGGTCTCAGCATTTTCCCTGAGTAGTTTTGCAGTTAACACTCAACAAAATACCTTTTATACTAAACAAGCATTTCACCTAAGAAGTTGCCCTTCAAATGATGTAAAACGATCAACAACACTTGAAGACAACCTCAGCTGACAGCTTGAAGTGTGTAACAGATTTTTCTCTGGTAAAACCTTGTGATCCAGCAATTGTACTTAAATGTATGTCTAAACTTTATGTACAGTTTCTTATCAGGTGATTGTATTCATGTTCAATCATGACTTCTTAGTAAGCCTTTACTGAACACAAGACAGTATCTAAAATTCGTAATATTTTGGAAATAATGGAACAAACTGGTGCTCAGTATCATGAGAAGACAAAACTTGACAAGCATTTCACACACAGTTAACTGAGATTAGACTACTCAAAATCAATTCATGCAACTGTGCAGAACTGATTTTTACACAGGCAAAGATGACACCTAACAAAAAGCAAGTTTTATATTTTCTTCAGAGAGCACCGCACTGATAAGCTTAATACTGATAAGAGATAAACTTGGTAAACAATTTTACAATTTAAGACAAGAACAGACAAAAAACTATTACCTGTGAGAGACTCAGGAATGCAAACACATACTGTAGCTTGACGAGTAAAGCTTGCTCTGCTGACGGCAGGTGTTGAAGTAACCCATTGCGAAAACTGTAATCAATAAAAACTAGGTCAGATACACAATTTATATAGAAAACTAAGGCTGAACTGTTCTATTACTATTTCATACTTGATCATAGATTAAATACAAATTTAAGTTTCCATCACAATCTTATAATCCTGATGTTAAAGTCATTTTTTTTCCACCTTATACTATTCAAAAACACTTATCTCTAAAAAAAATATCTTTTTATTTTGGTGTTAATTTTACAAAGCTTCATTTCCTAAAAATTCTTAAAGTATGATTACAAAATACAAGTACTACCCATACAATAAGATGATTTATAGAACCCTTTCACAAGTGGTCCTCATAAAAGACATATATTTTTGTACATATTATTTTAACAGCAATGTTTCTTAGTTTGATCCCTTCTATTTTTCTGTCTTCGTATCAACCATGAATGCCAAGAACTGGTATGTAACAAAACTTAAGGATGAAGTAATGCTTTTTCCGTCATCATTTGCAGCTACTATCATTGACCAGCTGAGAACCTCACCTGTCACACATGTATAGAGCCTGTAAGATACTGTTCATGTAACATGTATTTCCCAGGTTGAACAGCCCTGTTTTACCCATCTCTGCCTTAGGCTGGTATGACCTAGGTACATATGCTTTTCCATCACGATGAGCTGTCCACTTAGACTCCAACAATTTGAATTTTATCACATCAGGTGAGGGTTTAGGGAATTCCTAGAATTAACCATAAAAGTATCAATAGTATGGTGTAATACATCAACAACAAAGACCAAAATCTGTATGGATACCACCCCAAAAGCAATGTAATGGCTAAAATCGTAACAGAAATCCAGAGAAGATGTTTTTATCTAAACAAAATATAACATGTAAGATATTATGAAATTTACATCACTCATAACTTATAAGAAGAAAATATTATGATTGTACCTTTGTTTTACATCTGAAATTACGACTTTTTAAAGACAATATTTGTACCTTTATAACATCGTACACTGGATCGTAGAGTTCTGGGAAGCCACCATGTAGGTACATCAACACGTGCAGAAGTTCTGCAAGACGTGCTAACAAATGTTGGGAAAACTCTGAGTTGTCTGCCTTCCAATCCCTGACAATCTTTGGTACCATTGGTAAAATCTGTAATCACAATTAATGCTCTGTAAATTATACAGAATTATATATTATATAAAAATTAAATATAGAAGCAGGAACTTGTTACACAGCAGTTTTTTACACAATTTTTTATGTGTCTACAAGTAACTTTAATATCACCGAGTAAGAAGGACACTGTTTACAAAATGGTGATAATCTGTCCATCTATTACTATTTATTGTAACATACAACAACCAAGATGTGGGAAAAAATGGACAAAAGACAACAACAACAAAAAGATAAAGCAGTGACAGGATACACTAAGAGACCAACACCTTGAAAGATTCTACTGGATGTATATACTTGAAATAAATATGTAACCAAAGTGCTTCAAGTAATTAAAACTGCTGAGCTATGCAGGACAGATAACAACCTAAGTAAGTAAGTACAGATTTAAAATTAACATAAGGACTACTATTCCATCTTAGTTAAAGCACTCATCTAGAAATAATGCCGTGTCTAAATACTTCAAATACAAAGATTTATAGTACAAACTCTTAGCCAACATGTTTTCTACAGTAGAGCAACAAACAATTAGACAGCTATTGGTTGACAAGGACAATATCATATTTCAAGTCTTATTATGATGTCACATAAATTTCATATCATACTGCAGATAATAATGAGCATGAAATCAAGTATGATACATGATAAATTTCCTCAAAACATGCAAAACTTTTTAATTAAAGCCTCTCATCATGCAAAGCTCCAGCATTTATTGGACAGGACTAGAAGAAACCAGTAAAGCACTAATGGATCATCACAATCACAAATTAACTGGGAGTAGTTTTCACTTAGAGGTCAAGGTCAAACTGCTATCTGTACCTTGGAAGTGAGACTTTAACTGCTATTCTCAACAACTAAGAATTGAAACCAATAAGCTATAAAAACAAAATTCCTTGGCATAACCTTAAAACCTGCACGCACCTTGTGAAAGGGTTCTGGAGAATGCTGGAAGCTTAACAACATGTGTGAGATGATGTTTAACCCATGGTTCCTTGACTGGCGCAAACTGCAGCTTCTCAAAGATCTGAAACATATTTAACATAACAGATTTATTCACTTGAAAAGGTAACATTACCTAGTCAACTCTATTTCATACTTCAAAAATCCTATTTCATGTTGTAAACAAGATATTAGAGTACATTTATTTTATGAACTGAGTGACTTTAGATTTAAAACATGCAAAACTCTCTGTCTATTCAAAAATATTAATCCAATTAGCTGTCTTTGCAGAACATCATACTTCAGAATATGTCTTGATATTATAATAAACAAGAAAATGAAATAACATTTTTTCGACCATAGCCTTTTAATTTCAAATTTTAACATTCAAGATTTCGTGTTTTGGATATTGGCATATACATATCTGTTACAAAATTTAAACCATTTTTAAGGCTTGAAATGTTAACTGTCTATTTAACTAAGAAGCCATGGGCCATGTCAACAACTTCAATCGATGTTAACCATCTATTTTTCATTAATGAAATTGTATTTAGTTTCATTAGGGTCAAAAAGTTATATGTACAACAATTTTATTATTCCTCTATCATATTTAAGTACCTATTTAACTCAATTACATCTGCTCCCATTCTAAGTCTTTCAAATAATTTCTCCTAACCAAAACCTATTTAACGACCTGTTGACATCGTCACACGTTAACCAATCTACGTGAAACTGTTCAACCAATCCTGTAACTTCAATCACTCATTTCACCTTCATTAACCCCTTCATTAGATGAAAAGATATAAAATATCTAAAGAAAATGTTTAAAGATTATAAAGCCACATAGACTGTAAATTTATGATATATTTATGTTCCCACACTTTCTTGATTTTTATATGATAACTAGTATTTTACCTCTGAATAGATGTTTTTGTCTGCTGGTAAACAAAGTAAATTAAAATCCATCCAATGTAACCTGCCTTCAAAGGAAAGTTGGTTAAACCTACATTATATTTCAGAGATATCCATATTTATCTGTTTCACTTCTCTGTAGCATGTTCTCCTTCTTGAATTAGGCTAGTAAGGAGTTAATTTTCAAAGCATTTTTATTTTCTATTTTTCAAATCTTTAGTGGCTATTTGTTCATAATAAGTTCTATGAGCTGAAATTCAATTACTGGTTTATTACTATGTGGAAACTGTTTTTTAGTTGTAAATTACATTGGTACTGCAGACTGGTTTATTAAGATACAAAATGATTATGAATGATATAGTTTGAACTATCAACTTAGGCCTACCTGATCTGCCTTGTTTTCTGTGACTGTTATTAGTATACTGTATTTCTGTACTGAAGCAAGACCTTTCAGGAAAGCTATGACCCAGTGATCTACAAAGCGGGCTGTGGGCCACTGCAGCCAGTCAATGATGCGCTGTATGGCTGTCACCATGCTGTTGTTGTTGATACTGGAGTCAGAGATTACATTCTTCACCACAGTGTTGATCATTTCTACAGGTATATATTGAACCAGGGAACCCAGACATACTGAGGGTTCCACATCACAATGTGAGGATATTATTCTGAATATCTCCTTCAAACAGCCAAGAACAAGCTGTGAATCTGAACTGTTCCAGATCTGGTTTAAGAGAGAAGCAACAGTGTTTGCACTTTTGATGTAAGTCACTAAATCACTTTCTACTTCAGGAGGGCTGCATAAACTAAGGGACAAAATCAAGTTTGTACCAAAGTGTAGAGCTGCTTCGCCTTTTGGCACACATTCTCGAAATTCAAGCAGGAACTCTGCAAAGTTTGTCAAGGAGTCTATGTATGGATGTTCCTTCACATAGCTGACAGCCTTCGCTTCTATCACAGTACAATGATTTCTGTACATAGATGTCATCTGTAAAAGTCTCATACTCTCGGCTAGTAAAACACCTACATTTGCGTTGTTCCGAAATTTCTTCGACATAAGGTTCAGCAGGTACTCCTTATTAAAGAACTGCTCAAATGTAACTAAATTGTGCCTTCCCCATGCTTTATAAATCTCCAAACCATAGTAACGCTGTAGTTCAGTTTCCCCATCTAGGAACCATCTAGCCATGAGTTCAAGCACTGATTGGACTGATCCTGAGGACTGGGAACTAGCCCCTTTATCTGCTATCTTCAAGAGAAGATCTCTCTTGATTGTGTCTGGGTGGTTGGATAACAGGATACCTTTCAGTATGGCATCCATTCTCTCTGTCTTCACCTTTTCTTTCCCCACCTGAAGTTAGAAGAAAAGTTTGTCATTGAAAAAAACTGTTCTACAGATAGACCCTGAAAGTACAATAGCCTTGTTATAACAGGCAGGATTTATCAGTTGTAGCATGGTGTGCACTTACTGACCTCATTGACAGGTAAACCAAACTATGGTATAGAAATACTTACAGCAATTTTTCTTGTATATGGGATTTATTGCACATTGGGGCCTATGGACCTTGTGCCATTATAAACTGCTTAAGATTTTTATTCTTCAGTCACTTAAGTCAGATATTTCAGACATTCTGTTACAGTCCTTTTAGATATTGACTTAACAAATAACTCACTTGGATAATTTAAGTAACATTAAAAATGTCAACCACTGTGAAACAAATTGTAATTTGCATTTCTTTTTCTCTTAGTATAAATCTTTAATCCTGCATTATATCAATAAGGTCTCTTTTCTGAAATAACGTTAAGAAATTAATGTTACTGAAAAGTTTCATCTGTATTTTCTGTGTTGATATAAAATTTAGGTAGCAATATCTGTATTTTCTGTGTTGATATAAACTTTAGGTAGCAATATTTTGCAGTCTATTTTATCAAAATGTTCTATAAGTATTTTGTAGGCCTTACCGGTAACCATAGTTCACTGACGGTTCCTATGCTACAAGAATGTAAAATATTCAATCGTTTAAGTCCTTTATATACTAAGCTAAACATTCAGCTATAAAATGCATTGTTGTAAGAACCTTTTAATATCAAATACTGACTTTTTTTCTTTTTTTTTCAGTTATTAGTCTGGAGATGTAAGATATAGACTGTCATTTACATTTAAAACAAATTATCAGGAAAATTTAAATGTATTTAAATGCAACTATGCTGCAAAGAATAATTATGTTCCTTCTAAGTGGTATTAAAGCTTTCATTTTGTTAACAAAAAACAGTTTTATTTGAATTGAAAATTGTCATAATGATATATCAATTATTGTGGAAATGCAAGTTTTGTAAGGATTAACAAGATGACAGCAAATCAATGAATATTAAGTCAAAGTAATTTATTCCTATATATGATGACAAAAGTGTTTTACTGTTTAAATCATTGTTGATCTATGTGTTGTGAATTATTTTTAACTCTGAATGACAATTATATTTGTCTCCTGGGAGTTGGTCCAACAGTTCAATACAAAATATGTTTATACTACAAAAAGACAACCTAGGCAGAACTTGACTATACCATTACAAGCCTTTACTGGGTACGAATTAGATACTATTAGATATTATTCAAGACATCATACCTAGTTGCATAAGGTGGGTTGATTCTCCTAACTTTATGTAAGAATAAGATGACATTAATACACCTTTATATATTTATATATTAGATATTATGGCTATGTACTATTTTAGTATAGGTCGAATATAATTTCGTTCTGTTCTGTTACTCTTCGTTCTGTTCTGTTCAGTGCAATAGCTTTCCTTTCAGCAAAAGGGACTAAATGTGCTTCTTTTTATCCATTCTGCACAAGCTACTATCTGCTGCTAATTTTTTGTTAACTTTATTTAGTATTTAACTCAGACTGCTCTGAGTGCTTCAGCAATATTCTCTTAATATCAAAGTATAAGATTTCAAACAGAACTAGTTGAGAGCAATGCCCACTGTTTGCTGCAACTATATCAAAGGCTCCCATGTAACGGCAGTGTAAGATATCCCTTCCACTTCTAGGTAGGCAACTCACACTTGCTCTAAATTAATTACCATGATGTTAAACCAACCATATGACATTCAATCAGAACCCAATATAATAGCTATTTAAGCATTAACAGGTGTCTTCATTCAAACCCCAATAATGTCAGTTGTAAATAAAATACACCTTTCACAATCTAAAACTGATCCAGTCCAACTAACCAATGAAATCTACACAAATGCAGAAAAAATAAATAGACTTCTACCAATTCATTATATATCAAGTATTCACATTTCAATGCCCAATCTCTTCAATCAAGCTGGTGTATATTTTCTTTAAGATACCTAAAGGTCAAGGTTTGTCATATTTTCTTTCACCAAGTGTCAGTTGCCATCCTGTCCCAGATTTTTCTACAGTCTAAGAAGCAATAATCTTTTCATACATTTTCAGTAGATCTGTTATGGAGGTGTTAACATATTTCATAGTACTTTTTTTTCAATTTAAAATATTTTATTCAATTTAAGATACAGGGTATTCAAATCATTTCAAGCAGACAGTATATAAGAACCCTACACAGACATTCATTAGTGGTATGCCCAACAGCGCATGTCTTGAATATTTAATCAACTTTGCAATGATGAGTTCGGGGTTTCAGAGCTGCTGAGTCTGCATTTAAAGCGATTTAAAAATAAACCATATGCATAATCACTGGACAACATCCAATTAGATCAGATCTCCAATGTCAAACCAGAACAAATTGTCTAGATAGTGATAAGACCTGCTGATATAAATTCCAAAGTGTGTTCAGAAAATGTTATGCAAAACCTATATACTTGATGGTTCTCTAGAGAATTTCTTTGTCAATTTCTGCATGGTCAATTTCCTTCATTCTATAGACGCTTTAGTGCTTCATTTTTGTTGAAACCCATATTTCATATCCTGTGAGCCACGGAAAAACTGAACCATGAAAAAAATCAAAAGCTAAATATACCGATTGTTTACATCCTTCTAATCTTTAAATGTAGGCGTTGTCTTATTAATGTAAGATGTACAAATCCTACAACAATTCATTATTAACTTCTGACCATCCTTTTCAGATTAAAGTATGACTGCTGATTTCATTTTATTTACTTTGAACTTCTTCCAAAATTTAGTACTTGAAGTTAAAACATGTATAATTAACAGCTGTAATCACCTGATTTTGAACAGGCCTCTCAGATACACTAAAATGACAACCTAAAATGATGATTAACTTAAAAGGTGAGTAGATATTGTCCGCTGAGGAGATATTGTCTGATGGATTTACACAGTTTTTCTTCACTTCAATTTCTCTTCACAGTGACTGATATCGGAGTTTTGCTCTGATGTTGTTGTTGTATTTTCTTCGACAGATGCTTCCATGTCTGTAGGTATCTATTACAGACTATTCTCTTTCAACAGTCTTGCAGTTTATGCATGTTCTATTTTCTGATTTAACCAGGATTTTTTTCCAGTTAATTAAACTGTTGTTAGTGTTTGACCTCTTTCACATTGCAAACTTGGATTCAATAACAAAAAACTGTTTTCACAAAACATGTAAATTGTCTGCATTTACCAATTTTTATCAAACATGCATGTTTTTTGCATTCTCTCCTTGACTGCTTTTTTAATGGTAGAAAATAGTTTGTCAATGACATTTAAATTTCAAGCAAAGATCATACAGTAATCGAAAAGATAGTTATCTTGGTATATCAATTTTCATGCATGTAATTAGGCAAGTATGCCATCTAGGGGGTTACAATGACAGAGACAACTGATAAATTTGTTAACACTGATAACGTTCCTTACTGGCATTATAGGTTTGTGATCTACCAAGGTTAGAAAAACATGCAAGTTTATCTTAAACAATTTCAGACATATTTCATCCATAATTCTTAAGAAATAATCAATGCTTTCACCAATATTTAGGAAAGTAAACTTTTAAGTGCTGATTTGATTATATTCATGTATCATAAAGCAGTCTTTACTGAAAGAAAAGCCCAATGGTCCGGCAGTATTACTCCATTTCAAATAGGTCTAATGTTAGGAACTCATTCCCTTTACCTAAAAAATCTTAAAATTTCTCCCTATTTGTAGTATTATGAGTCTAAATATTTTTCCCCTATAACCCTCAATGATATTCCTCAAGTGACTTCAAATCAGACCAATACAGAATACACACCCAAAAGAGTAACAGGATTGTTGTAATAAGTCACCATTACAATATTATGACACCTTTATTTATATGCAGAATGATACATAAGCTTTAAATGGTGTCAATATATAGTTGTACATATAAATGGTGTGATAGTAACCTTTAAAGTTCACAATGGCCAATGTGACCCTTTTTACACTTTCATCAAATCTCTTTTATGGCCATTATACCCGATCACCTGATGACACTACTGATTAAATAATGCACAATTTACATTCCTCCGGCATCTTGTCAAATAAATGACCTTCCAAAGGGTATTTTCACAAGGTTTTATTGATAACAACTCTTTCAATTCAATCACGGTCAAGCAAATTTCAATACCCCAGTTCTAAACTATCTGACCATAAAAATTTCTTTCAGCAGTTTTATGTTGTTGTTTTTTTCACCAACTCTTATATTATTCCTTAACTGCTTTATAAGAATTAAAAGTAAAGATAACAATGGCCTCTAGCCATAATACAAGAATGCTGTAAATTTTGAAAAAGAAATCTCTTATGTTTTTGTATTAAAACAAAATTAAATCTTGTACCAAAATGATAGTCAAAATAATGTTAGCTTTATGATGCAAAATGTCTTCATATGCCTGAAAATAGACTTGGGCACAGTCATTGTAAAAAATCTATTTTTATCTCACTTGGATACAAAAGATAAACACTGGCTTAAAATAATGACTCAAAATGACCACTTGACTGACTGACCACAGTTTGACAGGTGAAACCATAAACTAAGTACAACAGGATGTTTTCTTATTAAAATTGTGTTTTGAGGTTTATATTAGGCAAAAAGTGTAACCCACCTTTACATGGGGGCTTTTATGATAAATGAGTAATTGATAATTGATGAAATTTCATTGCCACACATAAACTGCAAAAATATTTCTTTTCACCATCATTGTATTTGCTGCAGCCCATGTATAAAGCACACAGACTACTTTCTTTTCTTATACTTTTTAAAATGTTTATGGCCGATATATTTCGTTCATATATCAGTAATTTAATTATAAGCCTGTACCTGCTTACTATGCTCAACAGAAATTATGTAGAAAGTCAATATGCCAGTGAGGGCCGAGATTTTTTTTTTTTTTTTTTGGGGGGGGGGGGGGGGGGGGGGGGAGGGGGGCAACAAATCAACAATTATTTTCCTGCTAGATTTCTTATAGTACCAGTTCCTTCAACAGATCCTCAAAATGGTTTGAGAAAATTTCTAATTGGACAACTCACGGCCATTATCTGACAATGTCAAACATTATAACACATGAATTTGTATGATATTTTGGCTGAAATGTGATCAAAATCAACAAATAGGGGAACTTCTACACCTACAAAAACACACAGTACTACTACCTTACTAATGGTATGCCAATTTTTATCTGATTAATAATAAATGGCAAACTAACTTCCTTAATTGACAATTCCTGTCATCTCCATTGTTCTTTTAAACAAAAATAATCTGTCACAAATTATAGTTTACCATGCATTGATAAACATCAATATGTACTTACTTGAGTTAAACATTTCTTAGTTCAGCTTAACTATTTCATAAACATTAAATGTGGTTGTACATTTCAATCTACTAAAGATATACCACCTACACAAAGTTTTAGGTTAATGCTAACATACTCTTATTGCTCTGCCTACAAATTATAAAAGTATCAAATCAACGCCTATACCATAAACAAAATAAAGATACCATTAAAAAATATTGAATTCTAAAACATAAATGATGCATACATAATATTTAAAGCAGTTATTCAAGCATGTTGAAGAAAGTTTTAGATTGATGATATTTTTGAGTTTATAAAGCAATTAAATATTTTTTGTCCTAAAATTGTGCTTTATGTGTTTAATGCATCTTTATATTTCAGAACTTAGAACCATTTTGCTTTCACACTTCAACTTTTCTATATTTATGGAATTTCAATCATGTCAATTTGAACTACAGTGTTGTCAGATAGTGATATGATGATTATGTTTAATCAGAAGTGTAATTTCACTATAGGTATAAATCTTGCAATATGCTGTACAATTACTACAATAACTCCTAGATCAGACTGGGTTGGGGTATCATGTGCTAGCAGATCAAAAATACATGTGGCAATAACTGCTAGATCAGACTGGGTTGGGGTATCATGTGCTAGCAGATCAAAAATACATGTGGCAATAACTGCTAGATCAGACTGGGTTGGGGTATCATGTGCTAGCAGATCAAAAATACATGTGGCAATAACTGCTAGATCAGACTGGGTTGGGGTATCATGTGCTAGCAGATCAAAAATACATGTGGCAATAACTGCTAGATCAGACTGGGTTGGGGTATCATGTGCTAGCAGATCAAAAATACATGTGGCAATAACTGCTAGATCAGACTGGATTGGGGTATCATGTGCTAGCAGATCAAAAATACTTGTGGCACTAAACTGGTAGGTGAAAGGGTGATAACAGTAATGCAGACATTTTACCACTTATTAATCAAGTTTTTCATTCATAACAAAGCCTTACCTCTCTAGTTGCAACTGATTTGGATGATACAATATGTACCCATTTTTTCTGATAACCTTCTAAATCATTACATAATCATCTGTACTTTACAAGAGTAGCAAACACAGATACACATTGTAAACACAACCTAGGAATGTTAACAGTTTGTATAACAGATTTCTTGGAATAAATACAAGGTCCTATGTTTATTTTTAATTGATAACACTATGCAATATGTTACCCAATATTTTCATTACTTACTGGTGCAAGATTGACAAGATAAATCTGAGATGACTAATTTTATTTTAACCTAAAACAGAATTTCAAAAGTGCAGAGCCAAATATGGTATTTACACCAATAAGTGAAATCTGAAGTTAATAGACTAAATTCTAAGACAGCATTATTTTGGTGCTTTATTTCAGTTTAAACCTTTATTTTTTTTATTTTTATTTATTTTTTTTTGTAACTATAGCCTGTGAGAGTTCACCTTCAACTCAGCATCAAATGCATTTTTCAGTAAGTGTTGTTTTCCATTTTACAGCCACCAGTCACTGTCTACTGTAAACTCCTGCACACCAGTCTATCTATAGATTTTCTTTATAGTTAGCTTGTCAAAAGTCTCAACTTGCTAAAATCTGGGTGCATATTATTTCATCATTTTTATACTGATAAACTTGATAAACTGATATACTAACTTATCAATAATTTCACCATGATTTTCTTGTTCACAATATTAAGAAATAACTTCCTTTTTCACAAATGTACGAACTTGCACATTAGTCGACATCAATGCCATTAAATTCAGCAACACACCTTTAAAAAAAACTCTTTAACATAAGGTAGATAAACAGATTTATAGTGCAAAAAAACATTCACACCAAATAATGTCTTTGATGTCTACAATTGTCAAGCATTTAAAATGTCTGAAATAAAAATATTAAAAGCTGAGATCATGCTTAATCCGGTTTGCATCTGTGTCAAATATATTTTTCTCTGTATAACTGTTTCACAGAAATATAGCATCTTTGATAAGAAGCAAAAATTGTTAGAAAACTTAGTATATTTGCTGTGAATTATAATCAGATTTTCTGTATAACATAATTATTATCATTCATGCTAAGTTCCATTAAAACCCATCAAAAGTTTGAATCCTGAATGCATCAGCAAAACGCCTGACATACAGTTATGACTCTATGTGTTTCTTAAACTCATTTCAATTTACAATGCTATCTTCATGCTATATATAAGATTATTTTGGTATTATTCCAGAGTAATGTCTGCAGCAGAATGTAATTACATTACAGTTAGTTTGAACCATCTGACATAACCATATTTTTTTTTACCTGAAATTCTTTATCAACAAATATGTATACAGCAAATATTTATATTTACCTTGAGAGAATACGACTTTGACGATCTTAGCCAGCTCATTCTTCCGACACTTGAGTAATTATATGCAAAATGTCATTTAATATTTTGTTATACCTTTAAACAAACTACAAAATCCATGCTTATAGCTAGGTAGATACACAGACAGTGAGCCAGGAGATACTGTAATACTGTATATTTCACAACCGATTAACGCATCAACGCACTACTACACTCTGGTTTACATTCCATCATCGCCTAAAATTGTGACCAGGCCTTTTTTAAACTCATTCTTACCCAGATAAGCTATAATTTAAATCGTCCCACATAAAGTAAATAACATTTTCCTAACTTGCTTATCACAAATACAAGTTATGTTCCAATAAACACTTGCAAATTTTTACGAAATGAAACAAACTTAAATTTTGCCACAAGTTAGGACCAGATGGGTACAAACTTAAAAACACAGCTATTGTATTTATGAAATTCAATATCAATAAAATACATAACACTGTTTCCTTACTATTTAACAGTATTGAAATATTTGAATACAATTATGTGAAACCAAATAACCGTATGCAAGGGAGAAGTGCCAAAAGTGAAGTAAACATTCCACGCCATGGTATGCAATATGACCTTGTTCTCACAAGGATTTGGTAGAAGGCCACAATTATTCCAGTATACATAGGAAAATTATATAAAATACAGACTTGAAAAGATTTTTTTTTAAAGCATTGCTACACCTTATTTTTAATTCAAATCTACATGTATTCCCATGTACATGTACCATCTAATAGCTCAATCTCAGAGCTGAAACTAAGAATGCAAAATCTTTGTATAGGAAGTCATGAAATACCAAGAAGGCAGATAACCAGGAAGGTAACATAATTTGGAAAGAAATTAAAATCCTTCCATGCATGGAGAATTATGGCCCTGACAAGGTCTATCATGAGCATTTTTTACCTTTCACCAATTATTGGACCGTTGATGATTGAGCAAGAGATCTTAGTCTTGAACCCAACCCTTCATCCCATCTAGATGAACAAATATGCCAAGATATTTCAAAATCCATCCATGCATGAAAATGGTATGTAGAATGCAAGAGCCGAGTCCCTCCTAGGGACAAAGGTCAAGGAAACAGTGAATATTCAAAGGTAAAAAGTTTTGATGATAGACCTTGTCCTGGCAATTACTTCTTTTTTTACCTTTAACCAGTGACTGTCACCTTGACCTTTAAGATATGGACCTAGGTCTAACAGGAGACACACCATCTAATCAAGAAACAAAATATGCTTAGGTATTTAAAAGTCCTTCCATGCGTGGAAAAGTTATGATCCGGAAAAGGAACAGGATGGACAGACTAGCCACTTAAATGGACTTAAGGGTCATTTCTTTTGTTACTTTCTTCTGATGAACAGAGAACCATGGCTCCTTCTTCTACTGAAACAGAATGAAGTCTCTTGTTCCTTTTTGTTCTGCTTATTGTTCAGATGGCCCCCAAACCTCATCTAGTTGCCCTGACAGACAGATGGAGAGACATCCAGGTGAATCCAACAAGCCCCTACACATTTTGTGTGTGTGTGTGTGTGTGTGTGTGTGTGTTAGGGGGGGGGAGGAGGAGTGGGGCTATAATTACACAATATATTTCTTGTCCTTGTCCCTCTCTTTACAAGTGTCACACTATTTTATTAAATGAGTGTTTCGTGTTTCATTAATTTTCTATGGTATTTAACTGATATTAAATGTAGTACATATGATTTCTTAAAAGGCTGATTATTTCAATCATGAAAACTGATAAATATTTCCCTACTGTAAATGCATTAGATAAACCAATTAGTGGGTAATGTGCCAAAAGTTTCACATTTAAAGTAATGCATAAGAAAACAGCATATACACTTGATATGCTTTATATGTCAATCCCTGTATATGATAAATGAGTTATCAATTGTGAAACTGTTTATAATGTATTTTGAAATACCTGACTGATACCACTTATATAACCAATTTCAACAAGAGCTCCGCAGAGTGGCACCGATGCTCATCTGTTTTACATGTCGACAATGGGGGCCATAGGTACGGTAATCTTGTGCACTACTCCTGAAGGAGGTCTATATACCTCTGACCTTTCATGTCAAGATGTTGATATTGTTCATATTGATACCTTTGATCATTCAACTTAATAAGCAATTTTGACAAAAACTGTAAGTTAAAAAGAGACATATATAAATATAGCTTTCAGAATAATGCCCCTTGTGTTACAAATGCCTCTTGTCATGATAAGCAAGCATTCAAAGTTTCATATTGATACCTTTTAAATTGTTTAAGTAATGGGCTACATTAAAGTTTTTGCACGACGACAACAAAGATGACAACAACAATGATGACGATGACACACTGATCATACTATCTGGACTTTTTCTCCAAAACAGACAAGTAAATATTAAAGGAGAACAGTTAAAGTCTCATAATATCTAAACAAGGGTCATGATGGCCCTTAATTGCTCACCTGTGTATAACTACTGCAATATAATGAATTTATTATCAAATTAAAGAAAGAACTAAACACTACCGGCCAAATTTGTGAGGTTTCTGTCAAGGAGATGTTAAAAGGGTTTGTCTATGTCTTGTTAAAAAAATATGATTTCTGGGGTGCAGCCAAACTAACCTCTCGGCCAAAGCTTGAACAATCTTAGCAGAGGTCCATTGGGCAATGCTTTAATGCCAAAATTCAGAAGTCTGGGCCTTGTGGTTTCAGTCTAAAAGATTTAAAGATTTTCCTATATATTTCTGAGTAAAGTAATTTGTGTGGCTCCTGGGTTAGAGCCAATAATGACTACAGGGGTATAATCTGAAGAACTATCTCTTGGTAGAGGTTCATTTCACATTGATTCACGACAATTTTCAGTAGTCTCAGTCGTATGGCTTTTGACAAGGAGATTCTTAAAGAGTTTGTCTGTGTAAAAATATCTGCTGCCCATTGTGAAACTAATAATGATCCTAACAATCTTACCAGAGGTCCATTATGAAATATTTCATGGACAATTTCAGAAATCAAGACTTTGTGGCTTCATACTTAAAGAGTTTTAAAGATTTTCCTATATATTTCTGTATAAAACATGTTTCCTCCAGGGTGTAACCAATGATCACAAGGGCATAATTCAAACAGAATTTGCAGACTTTCATTTGGCAGTGCTGCATACCAAATTTCAGATGTCTTAACCATATGGTTTCTGACAAGAAGATTTTTGAAGAGTTTGTCTAATTAAGAATATAATGAACATATGACATCTAAATGGAAGCTAAAATGACCCCTGGGACATAGTTTTAACAATCTTGGTAGAGGTCCACTAGACAAATTTTAGAACTCTGGGCCTTGTGGCTTATTTGTGAAGAATTTTAAGGACTTTCCTACATACAATGCATATATTTCTATATAAAACATATGACCCCTCAGGTATGGTCAAAATTTACCAAAGGACATAATTTGAACAAACATTGTAGAGGTCCACTAGACAATGCTAAACAACAAATTTCAGAGTTCTGGGAATGGTGATTTTAGATAAGAAGATCTTTTATTCTTTTTTATGTTGTAATAACAACCACAGTTCTGCAAGGAACAAAATTTATTGAAAATTTTTATAGAGCTTCATGCAAAGAACATACCAGCTGCCAAGTTTCATCAACTCTGACCAAGTGGTTTTGGAGATTTTGTTTGACACATAACAAAAACAGGTCAATCAAAAAAGCTCACCCAGCTAATCAGCATATTTGGTATTTTGCATGAATGTAAAAATGGATGTAAAAATACCACATTAAAAATTGTGTTTATATTTATTTCTTATGATGGTCCATAAGATTTCAGAACAGCACATAAACAAATAAAGATAAAATTTAAAACAATAATAAATCAGTTAACTGGAGTGTGGATTGTGTTTTCAAATATTGCATAAACATTTTCCTCACAAAAATAAGGTCCTTTATAAAGCAACAACTTTTTCTTCACGGAAATTTCAGAAGTAAACAAAAACTTTCTTTCTATGTTTGAAATGTAATCAGTAGGTTATATCTGACATGCAATATAACAGGACTTTAAAATAAATAAGGGAAAAAAATCAGATTATCCATTTAATGTAGTTCAGTTACAGTTTCTGAGAAAACCTCAGTTTTAAATGGAAATGTTTTTGTCTCATTTGCTTATTTTTCTTTAAAGAAACAAAAGCTTCATAAAACTGCCATGCAACAAAACAATGTGTCAAAAGCAATTTTAGCAATCTTCCCAATACAGCAATACCACACAACTTAAACAGAAACAACTTTTCCAGCACCCTCCCATTTAATATCCAGTCTTTCATGTTTCAGATAAGCAAAGTATGAAATATATCCTTCACAGAGGCGACGCGCCTGGGGCGGCAGGGGCAGCAGCCACCACCCAAATATTTTAGCTATTAATGACAATTTCTGAAATAATGAAAATACTTTTTAAATGAAATGTTCAAGTTCTTAATCTTAAAGGTTATCTGCATTTTGAAGCAGCGAAAGGTTGCCAGTTTCCTAGGAAACATTGACAAGTATATACCATATCGATGCCCCAGACGTGATGCCTCTGTTAAATAAATAACTGGGTATACCATACTGACAGGTGTCTATAAAGTGTGATAGGTCATAAACTCATTAGTTCTAAGTGTAATTATCACAGACTGTTAAACACTTCATCCACTGTTGGGGCGACGGACAAAGGCTAGTTCACTACTGGTACATTGAATTATTGTTGACAATTAGAGTGCTAAAATGCTTCCTTTCATGAAAATAAATTGTTTTTACTAAACAAGAGGGCCATGATGGCCCTGGATCGCTCACCTGAGTACTTTGGCTGTAGGTTTGCTGTTAAGCAGTATTTCAGTTTTTAATTGAAAATATATAAGTGCCTACAAACAAAATATGTAAAATATCAGTCAATAAATAAAGGCTCTATGACAGAAAGTAGAAATATCTATTATAAGCTATGGTGACCTTGACCTTGACCCAGTGACCTCAAACCCTACCCATGGGTAGAGGTCCATGCAAGGAACCTTTATATTGTATATCAAAGATATTGGTCTATAAATGAAGGCTTTATGAGGTACAGTAGATAAATCTATTTTTAGCCTCCGTGACCTTTAACGTAATCTAATAATTTGAACAACCAAACAACCTTTCTGACAAACTGCCAGGATATTTGGACTGAAACAGTAGCCTCTAGAGCCTTTACAAGATATTTCTATTTTTGGGCTCTGTGACCTAGATTTTGACCCCAGATGACCCATATTCGAACTTGCCTAGAAACCATCGAAATAACCTTTCTGATATATTTCCAGAATATTTGGACTGAAAATGTTACCTGTAGAGTGTAAACAAGGTTTTTCAAAATTTAAGCTCTGTGACCTAGTTTTTGACCCCAGATGACCCATATTCAAACTTGAGCTAGAAATCATCGATACAACCTTTCTGACATATTTCCAGGATATTTGGGCTGAAAATGTTACCTCTAGAGTGTTAACAAAGTTTTTCCATATTCAGGCTGTGTGACCTAGTTTTTGACCCCAGATGACCCATAATTGATCTTGACCTAGAAATCATCGAAACAAGCTATCTGACATATTTCCAGGATATTTGGGCTGAAAATGTTACCTCTAAAGTGTTAACAAGGTTTTTACATATACAGGCTGTGTGAGCTAGTTTTTGACCCCACATGACCCATATTCCAATAAGAGCTAGAAATCATCTTAACAAGCTTTCTGACAGATTTTCAGGAAATTTGGGCTAAAAATGTTACCTCTATAGTGTTAACAAGGTTTTACCATATTTGGGCTGTGTGACCTAGTTTTTGACCCCACATGACCCATATTCAAACATGAGCTAGAAATCATCCAAATAACCTTTTCTGACATATTTCCAGGATATTTGGGCTGAAAATGTTACCTCCAGAGTGATAAAAAGGTTTTTCATATTTGGTCTCAGTGACCTAGTTTTTGACCCAAGATGACCCATATTCGAACCTGGGCTAGAAATCATCCAAATAACCTTTCTGATATATTACAAGGATATTTGGGATGAAAATGTTACCTCTAAAGTGTTAACAAGGTTTTCCATATTTGGGCTCTGTGACCTAGTTTTTTACCCCAGATGACCCATATTCGAACTTGGGCTAGAAATCACCCAAATAACCTTTCTAACATATTACAAGGCAATTTGGACTGAAAATGTGACCTCTAAAGTGTTAACAAGGTTTTTCCATATTTGGGCTCTGTGACCTAGTTTTTTAACCCAGATGACCCATATTCGTACTTGAGCTAGAAATTAAGGAAATAACCTTTCTGACATATTTCCAGGATATTCGGGCTGAAAATCTTACCTCTAGGGTGTTAACAAGGTTTTTCCATATTTGGGCTGTGAGACCTAGTTTTTGACCCCAGATGACCCATATTCAAACTTGGGCTAGAAATTAACCAAACAACCTTTCTGACAAATTGCCAGGACATTCGGACTGAAACAGTAGCCTCTAGAGCGTTAACAAGATTTTTCTTTTTTTAGGTCACTGTGACCTAGTTTTTGATCCCAGATGACCCATATTCGAACTCGTGCGAGTAATTACTGAGACAAACATCCTGACCAAGTTTCATGACAATTGGAGCAAAAATGTGACCAGTAGAGTGTTAACGAACTAAGTGTGAACGGACGACGGAGGACAGACGACGGACGACGGACATTCATCGATCCTAATAGCTCATCCTGAGCCAGCTCAGGTGAGCTAAAAAGTGTTATGAAAAACAAACTACAAAAATCATTCTTTAGAGTACGTTAGTAGTTTCAACATGGACAAAGCTAGGTATCTTTTAGCAAAATGTTCATTCAATGCATAGTGGATCAAGAGCCATTTGTGGCTTCATTATGATGTAGGTATTTATTTTATTTCAAGTAAAAGACTTACAAATTAAGCAGACTTATGAACAGTGCATACTTAATTACCACATATTTTATCTGTTATCATTTTAAATGATAAAACTTTTTTAAAATACACAAGAGACAAAATAACTGAAAGGATAAATACAAACATGTTTATCTCCTTTGTAGCAAACAACTACCCTAAATTATAGCATAAAATTGAACCATCTGCTTATTAATTTGTCAAAATTTTTCTACCTGCAAAAGGGAGAGGACAACCCTCCCTGGCCCACCCCATTCATTGACTCATATCGCTGCCACCCAAATCCTTGCGAGCATGTGATGCTCTTACTCATCAGTAGGAACTTTTCTGCCTATCATTGACAACTGGTAGGATGGTTGTGTGTCATTCAAACAAGGCCTGCCTTGTAGGCATATCTGATGAAACAGTTTCCTTTAGGGAGAGGTCATCTTAAAGTCCCAGCATCACATTAACATGTAGTTCTTATTTCACCAAGATGATTTTTATTTGTACCAAAATAATTCCTAATTTTACTTTTTAAATCAATGAACATGTTAGAAATATAATGCAGTAATTTGTTTAAGATAATTCATTAAAGAAAGAAAGTTTTTTTCAAGAAGAAATGACTTGAATAAAGACAGACATTCCTATCAGTGCATTTATTTTTCTTTATAGGTAAAATCATCATGATCCTGGGACTCTAATACTAAACTTCTGTCACCTATCAGCTGACCATTTCAAATGAAATTTTTCAAAACACCTGACATTTACTTTGGTCATAAGTAATGGTGGTTTGAAAATAGCCAGAGGATGTTTGTCAATTGCATTTGTGTCACAAAAAATAGATGCCGAGGGTGTAATTTTCCAAGTTCACATGACCATGTGAAAAAAAACTCTTTATGCTTCAATGTCTGCTACGTGAACCATAAATCCAACATGCCTTGTAATTACTACCATCAATCTTATAAACCTTGGACCTAACAGAGAACAAAACATAAAAGATGAAAGCTGATTTTAGTGTAATGTGCTTGAATCAGTTGGAAAATCATAGGGTAATATTAGAATTTCTGCACATTAACCAATGTAAGCTTAAACCTGATTATTCAATTGAAGAAAAAGAACTGCTTGTGAGCCTTGAGACCTCAGGAAAAACTAACTGCCCCCCCCCCCCTATCCCTTGACCCACTCTCTTTGCCCCTTAGACGCGTGTCAAAGTTTTTCCCATTCATATCATATATCCAACAATTCTCATGCAGTTAATCTGAAGAGAAGCTACCTTGACCTATGCTCACTGACCCCAAAATCATTTTGGGGTCATGCAAATGTCAAATAGAAATGACAAATCCTATGCAAAACCATATTACAAGTTAAGTTCCCTTTGACCTTGATGTTTGACGGAGTATCTCAAAATAAATGTTTAACTCAACCTATGTCTTTGGTTTGGAGGTCGTAAGTTTAGTCAGCTTCAGAGACTCTGAGATCTTAACAGATTTTCATTACTTGGATGTTTGGTATGGTGCAGTTAAGAGTTAATACAATAATTAAACCTAAGTGTAAGCAAAACTGGTGAGTTCTGTAAAAAGTCCTCCACTTTAATATATCTGGCAGATTTCTCACCTGCTGAATCTTTTACTTGACAAGTGCTTGGATGGCCAGGTACTTCACTATTATATCCAGGGAAGAAGCCTAAGTTTTTGCCATCACTGAAGATGCACTTTCCACTTGACTCTGAAAAAAAGAAAAAAGAAAGGTTAACACTTCTGCATCTCTGCAGTAAAGACCATTAACTGATGGCTATGCACTAAAGTATTATAAGTCAATATGAATAAAGGCTTTACAACAGTGCTAGGGCAACTATGATTTACTACTGTATAAAACTGTGTAACCATTGCAATGATATTTTAAGAATTTCAGACCACTTGAAAGTATGCTGGAAATGTTAAATATTTGTCCTTTCCATCATACTGAGAAAATGGCACAGGTCACATTTTTGATAACAGAAAACATTCTTTGTTTTTACTTGCTGCTACTGAAGCACCTGTATTACTAGTATTATAGCCAGAAAGAATGATGAGCCCAATATGCTAGTGTTCCCCTGAAAACATTCAGATGATAGCCTATAAATAACCTTCCATACTGTTTCGTTTCATAGTACTTCATACTGTTTATAGGCTATTGGGGTCACAATCGATTAGTAAAAATGAATTTTATGGCCTAAAGGTGTACAAAAACTATATATTATCATTTTGCCATTGTCAATTTCCACTCCCCTTGACCACAGAACACTTTAATCTACTGGCCATCAGTTGTGAAGAGGTGTCCATTAACCTACCAGTTGACCATTTGATGACAGCTAGATACTGGACAAAGTCATGGATGTGTCTAGTTGTCCTATACTAGCTTGAAAAGTCATTGAACTCTTGAAAAAAACATTTCTTTAAAGAGACATACCCTAAAATAAGTGTTCTGTTCTCAGATCATGTAAATGTGAATAATATTGCTATGTCAAGGTGTCAGTAAAACATTCTAGCACAACACATAAACTGAAAATATTATTATACTGAGAGTTTATTGTGGACAACCAGATGGACCCTTTCCTGATGTCTTAATGGCTAAAGAAGAATTTTTTAAACATATGTTTATGTTTCTTTAAACAATCATTTTCTTGTATCAATATTTTTCATATTATAGACAACAAATCAATAAATAGATATGCAGTATTTCATTCATTCATTGTAGGATGAGGCTTTCTGTGACCAGTGTTATCTCTTTTAGTATTTTTGATATATTGTGGTATAAAGATACCGGTAAGACCTTTGCTTTCAATGAGTTTCATGTAATTCAAAGGCTAGACTGACTGAGAAATTCTAGTCTCGGCATTCTGTTCTTGTATTAGACATTATCAAACTAGGACTTCTTGGTACCTTGAAATTCTTAAGACTTAAGAAACAGCCATTTGTGAACTTTTCACAGGGAATATTGTAACAGTAAGACCATTAAAAAATCCCTAACTGTTGAAAGTGGGCTTGGTTGGATGAAACATCATTTCTCTAAGAAGCAAACATACTGTCCTCTTTGTTCACTTTATAAGTAAAAAAAAGAGCCCATTTGTTCTACACTGTACTACACTACGCTTCAGACACAATAAAATCATACCTCATTATGAATAAAGCAGGTTTTACTACAGTATTGCACTAAGGTCAATAACATGTACTTTCACTAATGTTTTGTTTTGTTTGTTTTTTTCAATAATTGCACCAGATGTGATACAGACTTCCTATATCTTAAGCTGGATTCGGAACAATATCTAAGACTTGCTTCATTCATTTCTTTAAATTTATACACTTATTCAATTATCTATAGTCAAAGTGTATCTAGTAAAAGTATCACAATAATGTATGTAAACTAATCCAGTCATGGTATCTTCAGGTTATCCAAATACAGTATATCAAGGACACAAGATTTTTCAAACATAGGTGTGATAGAATTTCATATCAAAATTGGGTCAAAGTCAAGTTTTCTAGTTTCAGAAACCATCAGTCAGCAAAATATAGGTGAAATGCAGTCAACTGTTGAGCCATTTTTAACTCAGGGCTATCAAATTTTCTTAAATGTAGAGCAGTTAGACTAAAATGGGTAGAATATAAATCATACATGAAAATCACATAGTGAAATCTGTCAACCTATTAAATTCATGCTCTGATGCAACTTCCATATCTATATAGCTAATCATGGCAAATAAATTCCAAAAAACTTAATGTCTTGCTGCTCGCCATGAGAAATACCTTGTGCACAGTGTGTTCCCAGTTTAATTACGTATAATTTAGTGAAGACATATTGATCAACAAAATTTTAATACAACAACAGAAAAACTGACAAATGATTGACTGTATTTCAAATTTAAGTTAGCTGGCAACCTTTGATGGACCTTTAAATACCAATGACTATGCTTACTTAATATTTCAAAATAAATTAAGATGTATGAGCTATTTAAATGTCCAAATACTGTTAAGAGTCCTAATATAACTGGATGCTCAAATATTTGCTTATCTACTATATTTGAACAGCCTAATGTATACAGCAGAACCAAGATCTAAAGTTAAAGATGAGTTTATATACAGGAACTGTAAGTGAATTAACCTGTCAAACATTTATATTTCAGCAATACAACAACTCCTCCGGTTAATGTGACTGGGTCAAAGGTTGAAGTATGATCTAATGATCTGATGTCCAAGCTCTTGCCTCAATGACACAGTTTTCTTAACTTATATATTCCAATATTGTGTAGTACCTTGCTGTTGTTTAAGAAACAACATTTTTCAAAAATCTGTTTTTATATGACAACATAAAATAACTCCTTACTACCTTGGGCAAATTGTAAACCAATGTCTGTTTTATCTAGTATTGGTGCTGGCTGCCCATATGATAGACACCCCTGAAGAGTATATGGGGGATAGTGCAAGGTACAGAAACCTCTGGTTCTTTTACATGCTCTGACAGTGTTTAGCACTGATATATGAGACCTGGGTTTCACATTGCTTCCGAAAAACAGTCAGTATGGAGACCTAAATTGCAACTCCTAACTTTTTCTTCTTGCGCATTACCACTGGACCACTGACCTGACCACAGTTAAATTGCATTAACTACAAATTATTTGCAACACAACAAATATCAGTTACTAGTGGAGTATGAAAATCTGGTAACTAGTGCTCTTATAGTAGTATTGCATACTAGGGGAGGCAACTATGAAAAAATGCTTTTAAACATCTGAAGATTAAGGTAGTTCCCTCCCATTCTATGATAGCTTTCGGATCGATTGCCACACAATTGATCTGGGGTTTCAAAGGACACTGAGCTTACTGCAAATCACCTATCAACGACCAGAATTTTCCACTTACCACTAAAACAAATACTAGTAGTTCTATCAATTAAAACATTTAAAATAACATTTACGTATGGTCATTTAGCAATAAAGAAATTACCTAATTCAAAAAGTTTCTAACTAACGTGGTATGAGAGAAAGTTGTTCTTGATTTTCTATTTTTTACAATTTTCAGTGCAGTGAATCAAAGTCATTGCTCTTTTTAGAACATATGTTATTGTCTGCCATTCGGAACACCTCGGGCGACTTCAGTAAGTCACCTCGGAAATAATATGGTAGCCGCCATAATGGACTATTTTGTAACACAAATGGTGTTTGCTTTATTGGAGACATTTCTTAAAGCCTCTACCTGTTCATGCTTTAAATCAAAATTTATTTTCATTTTTTCTGATCCATAAGACAAACACTGCTTGAATTCTGCCATGTTTGTTTATAATTTTATTAAAGCCGAGGAGAATTGCCATTTGGTGTATTCATACACTTACATACGAGGTATTTTTACGAAGTTGTCGGAAAAGGCCGAGTTGTTACGATTGATTGTCTGCTAGCCTACATGTGTTCAGGTCATGACCTGGCCTTGTAATGAAACAACGCAGTTTGATCAAAGTAATGAAACAACCCAGTTTGATCAGAAGATAAGAATTGTTAACCAAATTAAGCATTATTATTTAATATTTTTGATGTAAAGAGCTGCAACTGCTTTGCTTTTAATTTTTAATTATTTGTTTATCTGGTTATACTTAAGTAGTACATTTTTATCTGTCTGTTTAGACTTTTAATCTCTAGAGGGAACTTACAAAAAGTGGAAGTTTGCAAAAACAAAATTACTCAGTATGAAAATCATGTGCAGTACTTGACCAGTTTACAAGATTCAAACACAACTGATCAATTAGTTTTTTGTAAACTTTGATTTATGCTTGTTCTTTAGACGTAAGTTAATTAATAATATGAAATACTAGGATTAATTTTTTTCATGATGCATAAAATTAAGTTGCATGTAAAATCTTTTCCAAGGTGTGCCATCGCTGATGCAAACCCCAATGCCGCTTAGTCAAAATAACCAAGGTGACGTCTTGAGCATATTCTAAGATATTTTTGTTTTGGGTCAGAATCTCGCTATAACAGAGGCGAGATACTGACCCATACAAAAAATTACGCAATACCTTGACTTGTGTACAATTAGTTGGACTACAATGCCACTGTGAGTAGAAATCAAAATACATGAAGCTCAACATACATTTTAACTATAAAAGCTAATAAAATTTGTTATAACTAACCTAGGATAATTTATTGCCTACAGACAGTTTGATGTTAACAGATTTTAACGAAGAAGTTAATGGGACAATATTAGCTTCACAGTGTTCTTAGAAGACAAAATTTGGTAGTTTCTCCTTGTAATTTATACTGTGTCAAGAAAGTTCAGAAGTATGAAAGTATAAGTTCACATGAAAGTCTAATATGACATGGTGTCAGAATAAAAGGGACCTATTTTATAGTTGTGGAATTATTTAACTATGATAAAATATGAGAAACAAACCTGTTGTTAATTATTTGAATACGGAAATGTCAAGTTAATTACTAATTATGGTCCACCATGAACAGAAACACTGATAAGTAAAGAGACAATACTGAGATATTTTCTCCTAATTAGTTTTTTCTATGCTGATCATATTTAAAGATTGTACTACCTCACAGAGACTGGTAGATAACAGTGACAGAATTTTGTGTGAATTTTCTCTGATGAAAAATTGAGAAATGTTTCTGTTATTTGATTTATTTTACTTTTAAGGAAAATGGAGATGTTGTTTCATCTTGTACTTTAATATTTTTTCTGTATTTACCCAGCAGATAGATAGCAGAGTACAATTGGGCAGCAATAAATATACTGTACTCCCAACTGTGTTCATTCGAATCAGGGTCAGCTCGGCCCTAAAACGTACTCGGCCCCCGAGCCAGCTCGGCCCTATTCCAACTCGGCCCACTTTTCAATTTATTAATATACTGGACATTAAAGGACTGATATTATCACCCGCTATTATTATCAATCAATTACAACGTGTATGTTCAGGGTACCGATTTAGCAGTTGAAAATTATGATTGACGCAATCATTCAAATTTGATTAATGACAACCTGCAACTAATTAGAAGCTTATTATGATAAGTAAACACGTTTTTATTTCAAATTTCATCGAAGATTACATAACAAACAAAAAACATCAAAGGAAACACATTTGTATTATATTAATGTTTAACGAATCTTCAAGAATAAATGTAACGAATTGGGCTATTCCAGAAAATATCCGTACCCCCCTATGGAAGGCACATTTTTTTGTCCAAGGGGGGTATTTTGGAGGGATTTGTCCAAGGGGGGTTAGAACGCCTTGATTTGTCCAAAGGAGTTGAACAAGAAAAAAATGTCTTCCATATATACTGTCCAAGGGGGGTTGAACACTAATAGATCTCTATGCCTTCAATAGACTGTCCAAGGGGGTACCTTCCATAACTTGTCCAAGGGGGTATTTTTTAGGGATTTGTCCGAGGGGGTTGAAAAAAGAAAGGATGCCTTCCATACAATGTCCAATGGGGGTATTTTGGAAGAATTTGTCAGGGGGGGGGGGGGGGGGGGGGGGGTTTGTAAAAGAAAGATGCCTTCCATACAATGTCCAATTGGGGTATTTTGGAAAAATTTGTCGGAGAGGGGGGGGAGGGTTGTAAAAGAAAGGATGCCTTCCATACAATGTCCAATGGGGGTATTTTGGAAGAATTTGTCGGAGGGGGGGGTTGTAAAAGAAAAGATGCCCTTCCATTCAATGTCCAATGGGGTATTTTGGGAGGATTTGTCAGAGGGGGGGGGGGGGGGGGGGGGGGGGGTTGAAAAGAAAAGATGCCTTCCATTGATTGTCCATATGGTCCCTGTCTGAGGAGTCCTGGAGCTGGTCTGTCAGCAGGAGGGGGAGACAGCAAGTGGGGTCCCTGGAGATTGTCTGTCTGGGAGTTGGGTTCATTTTTATACAAAGGGTCCATGTCCAAGAGTGTCTTTTGACACAATTTGTCTCTCCAGGTTTGCTTCCAATCAGACTGTTTATTTGGGTCATCAGAGATGGGTGGATCTTTAGAAAAAGACTGTCATGTAAAATTACTTTCATAGGCTGTTCGAACCACAGGCCACATCTTACACGATGCAGTGCACAAGAACCATAACTCTTGCTTAATTAATTTTTGAGTTATTGCCCTTTGAAATTTCTCATACTTATTTTTTGTCTGGGGCATATCTCACAAAGTATAAGAGATATTAACATGAAACTTTATTGGTAGATAGATCTCTATGAGGAGAAGTGCAGCGTGCAAGAACTATAACTCTATTTTGCATAATTTAGGAGTTATTGCCCTTTGTTATTTTTCATACTTTAAAAAAAAGCTAAATTAAACAATGGCCCTTTTGGAATTGGCATTATTTGGGGAGCATCCATCGGTTCTAGACAGGTGAGCGACTTAGGGCCATCATGGCCCTCTTGTTTTCTTTATTTATAGCTATTTTTGTTATTAATCACTATCCTGTATAAATATGATGTTGTTAATATGGCAATATCATATCTATTTTTATATCTATTAATTATTTTATTACTTTATATTTATGTTGTTATTTGAAAAATGTAGATGTGACTTTAACTGGAAACTGATAATATATTTAATATATTGTGAATTTATTTATTCTTCATTTTGTATTCAGTGGCAATTTTATATCTATTAATTATTTTATTACCTTATATTTTTGTAGTTATTTGAAAAAAAGTAGGTGAGACTTAAACATTAATTTTAAGCTTGATACATGAAGTGTGATGTAAACTGATAATATATATATATAATATATTGTCAGTTTATTTTTCATTTGGCTTTTAGTATTTTCAAATCCTACAATAATGAGTTATTGTTTTGTAACTCATGTCTAAAGCAGAAGTTTATTGAGCTTCAAATCTTGCCCCCTTTTTTCAGAACATTTTCATGAGTTACTACTTCAGGTATTTGACACAAATGTTTCCTATATAAATAAATAAGGTTATAAGGACTTCACACACCTGACTGCCTTTAGGCTTTGGCTCAGTTGACGAAACTTTTTCCACATAGCCTTAGAGGCCCTATATACCTAATTCTTTTTATTAGGAATATAGGGCATATGAGGACATGTAGTAAAAGTTTGTGACAAATACCTGCGAGTTACACCAAATATTGCTATGTAATATTAGTTTTAATGTCATTTTGTTTATTGTCTGTAGGAAAGTGAGACGAAGTCCTTAAGAACAAAAAATTGACATTTAACATTGTAGTGTCACTCTTTCACACCTTACCTTATAAGCTTTTATAAAGAGAGCCCTACACACAATGTTATACCATAGGAGCGGATGTGGTCCAGTGGTAACGCGCTGGACTGGTATACCAGGGGTCCCAAGTTCGATCCCCCGCTCTTCCACTAACATTACTAATAGTCTTTCGGATGAGACGTTAAACCGAGGTTCCATGTATCAGTGCTATACACTGAGCATGTAAAAGAACCAGGGGTGTCTCTGGAATGGGATGCTTCTGTACCTTGCACTACCCCCATAACGTAAAATAACTAATCTCTTCAGGGGGCGTCGGTCATATGGGCAACCGGTACTGACGGTAAATAAGCTCAGATAGATAGATGTTATATCAGTATTTCGTCTTATACCAAACAAGGAATTCACTTCCAAAAGGAAATTTTATACTGGAAATAATATTCTGTGTTAAAGCCATGGCTCTTATTATAGGTCATAGTCAAACCAAATATATAGCTCATTATCTTGAAAATTGTGATATTGTGACAATGTCATTTTCCAGAGCCAATGTGTGTGAGTTTTGGGAGAAGCTTGAGGAATATGTAGTTGCTCTAGATTTACATTAACTGTTTTTGTATGTTATGAAGATGGAAGCTTTTAAGCATTATATGCAAAGGGAATCATGTAGATGTTGACACTTTCCAATCCAGGCGCGTAGCTAGCCTATAAAGAATGTGGATTCAAAATAATCTAGGGGGGTCAATGAAAATTTTGAAATAAATGGTGCAATTTGGTGCGTTTTGGGGTCTCCGGAGAGCTTTCTTGACCAACGAAAATCCATTTATTTATTCTGGCGAACGCGGCTGAATTTCAAACCACATTTTTTTTACTAAAAAATTTTTTTTTGGTCAAAATAATGTGGATTCAGCTGCGTACTCGCGTATAGGCAGCTACGCGCCTGCAATCTGTCTGTCTGTTTGTTGGGATGCATAACTTAATCCTGCATTGAAGTAACATTTAGACACCTACATCATTATATATAATTAGGTGACCAATTCTGTAACTTATTACATTGACAGTGGAAATTCTAAATATATTTCAATTCTGCAGAAGAACAATGTACAATTATATGATATTATACTCTTATTTTTCATTTAAAACGGCTTGCCTTGATTACATGCAAGTAATCAAAAGAGTAAATGCGTTTAATTATTTTTTTTAAGTGGGCCGAGTTGACCCGTGCCGAGTTGGTATAGGGCCGAGTTGACTCTTTACCTGTTCATTCCTCTTAGTGGAATAACTATATACGCCCAAATATATGGCACTTACAGTTAAAGCCATTGTTGTTTGTTGTGAAGAGCACTATAAAAGCATTATTTCGATTCTGGTTCAATGTGTCATAGATTTCTACATTAATTTTCGCTGTAAAAAAAAAGAAGTGGCTAATTTTGCATTCAAGATCATCAAAACTGAAAGAGAACAAAATCCATGCGCTTTCCTTATTTAACAAAGAAAAATAGGGAGGTAAGGCAAAATTCCAAATTAACAGAAAAGAAAGGAAGACATGAGTACCTCTACTGAAGTACAACCCTATATTAATCGTAGTTTATTTCGACTTCGAAAATATTGTAGGGTCTATAATAGAATAGGAACTTCGTGTACTCTTCATTTCATTCGTAATCATAAACATTCGAAATAATCGATATTTTATTGTCATAGTGTAAAATGTGAAGAATTGCAGCTAGAAGGAGATGTGGGATAGAAAAAAAGAAAGTGAACTACAAACAAAACAAAAATGCAGGGACCTTGTGGTCTGACGGCTGACTTGGTTGCAAAAATATTATGATAAGTAATAGTCCGAAAATAAGTAGAACGAATGCTACTTAAATTTAGATGATATAATAAATTATTTATTTTCGTTGCAACAGCAGAGTGGCGCAGTGGAAGCGTGCTGGGCCCATAACCCAGAGGTCCGAGGATCGAAACCTCGCTCTGCTAAATATTTTTTTTTTTTCAAATAAATTTACTTGTTATTCGTTTTTCGTTATTATCTGACCATTATTGGAGTAAGATTTGAACACCTGCTTGTTTCCTTTAAATCTTTCCCGGTTACAAAGAAAAAGCCAATTATTTAATGTGTCATTATTTTGGCAAGAGCATGCACAGTGATAAGTAAGTAAGAGAGTTTTGGGTTTTTGTTTTGATTTGGTTAAATCAGGACCTTAATAAGGTTAAATTGACTTCAGCGCACTCCAGTTAGGTGGGCAGTTTACATAACCATTGTTCATGGAGAGGGCCAGCATTAGCCGACTCGGCCCTAATTTTCTTAACAGACTGCCAACTTTCTCACATAAACGGCAATGGTAGGTAGCAGGGCTCGAACCCATGACCATCCATCAGTTGGTTAAGTTTTTGGCAGTCGGTGAGACCAATTTAATGTTTGTAAAAATACAAACAATACATAATAAGCTCATTAGGATTTTATGATTTATAATATGATATAAACGTTTCCGCTTAAAGGAATAACTGCCATCGAGCGCCTTCCTTCCTCGGGCTGTATAGACTATCCAATCATTAACATTATCAACCAGAAAACCAGTCTGAAACTTTTATTTGACGTCACAAACGGACTGAATCTAGACGACGGAAGTGCCATGACGACGTCTTTGAGACAACAGACGATCTGGTGGCAAAAACATTCTTTTGATTTCTGAGAAATGACATAAAACAGAAAATATTTGGAAAATATTTCACCGGAGTGCTCTAAATGTCTTCTCCAAAGACGAAAAAAGTGCGGATTAGAGAAATACAACGAAGTTATGGTAAATAGTGAAGCTTGTCATTCATTTTGTATGGATGTATTTAGCTAGTATACAAACTAAAGCCAAGAAGACGCCATGATAATTTTATTATTTTCTTTTACTTTTATAATAAGCCCGAGTAGGAAACTAAATGCAGCGAATTTAATTCTTTGCTCGAAAGTAGAGAACAGGTTGGGCAGATTCATGGGCGTGGGGGAAGTTAATATTTACCTTTTATTTCTTTTTTTAAAATAAAATATCAGGGTCTTTCAAATAGCTTAGTGTGCTGCTTAGTTTGATCGTTGAAGCAATAAAAAATAGATGTAGATAGCATGCTATTTGAAAGACCCTGTAAATATAGATACATTGTGTTTATTTTGTACTGCTCTCAACATTTTAAAATGTTCGATATATATTTAGTCATTATTTAATCCCGCTGGATGTTTGTTTTCTCATTTTGCCGGAGGAACGTACTTAATGTGTCTGTGTTATATTTTGTTTTGTATGTAGCCTGTGTTGTATACTTTATACCTGGTTGGAATAAAAATATATTACATCCGCCTCTCTGTCTGCCTGCCTGTCTGTCTGTATAATTGCTAAAAAAAAATTCTGTCACAAAAAAGAAATGAATGTTTCAACGGAATAAGGAGCATAAACTAGTAAAAGGCATTTTCAAAAAAGACTGGAATAACTTCATATCAGGCTTTATTTTATTTCTTTTTTATCATTATTATTTCCTTACCTTAAATTATCACAGCAAGATAGTTCCAATGCACTTTTTAGAGATTATTGGAACGACGATTTTCATCACTTATATAAAGTAAAACATGTATTTGAATAAACCATTTTGAATAAAAATGACAGCACCTAGACAAAGAGACAAGGAAATAAAGCATTCTCTGTGTTTTGCTTGCAGCAATTATTTTAACTTTTGATAAGGAAAACAAATTCTTTTTTAGTTTCAAACTGTTCTTTCGGTCGGTCCGGTGCACGTTAAACTCAAGTTTTCTATCACTCATTTTGATCCATTATTTCTTGTAGAAAATAGACCAAAAGAAACGAAAAAGATGCACGACACTATGGACTCTATGGATAAAAACCTAGACAAACTAAGTCATACTCTAAAAGAAAGATTTAGAAAATTGGTTTCTTCCCAAATAAGTCTCTTGAAGTCATCGACAGCGAATTTTAACCCAGTTAACGTTAGAGTTAATATCAAGCACACAGAAGTGCGTAAAGTCTGTTCACCTTCCGCAAAGTCTCCGGAAATATACAGCAAGGAGCCAAACTACAATGAGCAAACCACTAATGAATGCGACGATAAATCACTGAAACGGAGATATCATGAAGTAACCTACAAGAGGCAGTCTATAACAAGAACAAGTGCTGGAAGTCCGAAAGAGTCAAGACGTTCAAGTCCAGTAATGAACTCATTTAAATCTGAACATGTAGAAAAGAATCTTGAATTAAAAAGTCCTGTTTTACTTAGAAGGCATAGCAGAAGCCCTGCTTTAAACAAAGCTCGTGCAAGCAGACCTCTGACGAATAGAAATTACGACTATAGCGTAAGAAGTCCATTGTCAACGTCAGGCAATGCAAGAAGTCCTCTGTCAACGTGGGAAACGAACAGAAGCTCTGTATCAGTAAGACATTACATCGGCAATTCTGAGTTAGCACGAAGTAACGGCAGCCCTGTATTGAACAGAAACAGCCCAGTAAAGGTAAAAAGTCCTCTGTCATCGCGCAGCAGTGTTCGCAGTCCACTTCATAGTGATACGAGTTACGACGTTAGAAACTCTAATTTGGCAAGACACGTAGCGGAAAGTCCTAGATCATTCAGATATACAGGTCTATCTTCAAGTCGTCGTTTATCAAGGAGTGGCGCTTCAAGTCCATTATTTACTACAAACGGTGTTTCCAGGCCTTTTTTAACCAGGAGCGCTCCCTCAAGTCCATTATCTACAGAAAGCATTTCAAGTAATTTGCACACTACGATTGCAAATCGTAGCTCTTCTATACCAAGAAAAATTGCAAGAAGCCCATTACCTGCTAGAGGCACTAATAGTCCGGTGAAAAATCCAGGTACCCATAAGACAAATTATGTCGAAAATCATTTACCGATCAGGGATGCAATACTAAGTCCTGTACTCTCTAGAGAAACCGGGAACAATTCGTCTTTGGGCACGATGTATATTGAAGATATTCTGGATCATGGACATGATACTAGAAGTCGCACGAACGCTGGTTCGAAAAGCCCTGTCACACGTTCCCTTGTAGTTTGCACAAGAAATAGCGAAACACCTAACACGACATATTCTGCCATAGTGAGACATCGAGGGATAAGTCCTGTCGGCAGGAAGCTTCAGACGATGGTTACCAGACTCGGGGGATACAATAAACGGGTTTTGCCAAAAATAGATAAAATTAAAGAATCGCTATCATCTAGGAGAGCTAAGGCGGAAAAATATATATCTCCTGTGACAAAAACTTACATACAGGAAAGCTTCGCGACCACAGAGACGGCACATTCGTTCAGAACTGAACAAACTTCAGTTACGGAAGACATGCGGATGAACACTAAGCATAAAGTGCTGTCTATATCACCTAGACTTTCTTCTTGTCCCAGACAGGCATCATTCTCTGATCAGTCAGGGTACAATAGCTTTGAGAAGCAGCCCATAGATAAATATCTCAGAAAAACAACGATCCTTTCAAAGAAAGAATTCCACTCCAACGTCAGGTCTGCTGAAGATAACGGAAGGCATTCTGTAACTGCAAAGACTCATTCAGTCAATTCTCCTGGTGGACAGAGGAGATTTGCATACAGGAGAGAATTTCAGGAGTTTACCTCCCCGGTGTCTGATGACCTTTCTTCCCGACATCGCGACATCCGTCGAAAACTTCAGTTCAGCAGTCCGACGGCATTACCAGCACATTTATCCACGCCGACTAAGATTAACAAAGATCTAGATGAAAATTTTGGATCTCTAAGTGTAATTGATAGTCAACACTTTGAAAATATTGCTAAAAGTATTGAAGACAAAAACTTGACACAAACTACAGTTCCTAGAACGAGTTCTCTCTCGGACAGGCTTTCAGTATTAGTAGCAGGTTCAACATTATTGTTGGATTCCCTTGATGAACTTGATCAACATCCACTGGCTCATTCTACGCCGATACATGAAGAAAGCACCGTGCCGTATCAGTCACATAACTCATTTTCATCAACCGTGGATGATAAAAAGAGATACTGTTCAAGCTGCTTCAAAGAGGAGATAAAACAGAAATATTTGAGAGATTATAATGTACACGATAGGCGAGATCTTAAAGTTGACATAGCATCAGAAGTATCAACAAAAATGAAAGATGACCTCACGAAAAGTCGAAACAGTGACTCCTACCTTGAAAGATCACAGAAGAGCAAAATTCAACACAAAAGTGAAAGAAGCGTCAATGAAAAGGGATGGGAATCACCGATAGAGAAGTCGGTAGTAACCAAGTTTGTGCAGAATGAGATGCGAAATGCTGACAGCCTTCAGAAGACAATACTTACAGATGAGTGTAAAGAAGTTAAACGACGTGATAATGGCAGCCAGACTAGCTTCTCAAAGCAACAGCAAAGTGTAACACAGATTAAGCACAACAATCTTAAAAAAGACGAGCGTATTAATAAGACTGTTCATACAACGTTTACACGCGATGTCCATGGCGCTATTAAACATATCAGTGTAAATCATACAGATAAGACTAAAACCCAGCTAAGTGTTGGTAAAGGAAATGATATTGTGAAACAGATAAAGCAAAAATTCGTAGAAGAGGAAAAGAACCGGAAAAAGGTAACTCAGCCTGAACCGGGTTGTAGCCACTGGACCGACAATTGCCTAAGTGAAAATACTGAAGCTGAAATGGTGTGTCAGAAAGACATTTTCAGTACGAAGGAAAAATGTTCTCCGAGGGGGAACATAAAGATTGTTGAGGAGAAAAAAACAATGGGTATGCGTAAACAGTCAAGTGGAGCAGAAATTTACATTCAGTCAGAAACATCAAAACACCAAGAAAAAACTGATGAAATATCTATCAACATTGAAACTGAAAAAGTACGCAAAGAACATGCGGAGCGCAATACAAATCAAGGAATGGGATTTGAACGGAGATTGGATATTAAAGGATCTCGGCGTGCATATGAAGATATCAGAGCCAGACTTCAAGCGTCAGCGATGGCCACTTTGATCTCAGCAGCGGAAGACGCGCTGAAGAAATCCATTGACAACGACTTTCATAGAGAATTGTGGATTGGTAAGCGCACTTTTATTTTCCTCAAAAAACAAAAAAAAACAAAAAAAAACAAAAAAAAAAAAAAAACAAACACCTCAGTCTGCTGTTCATAGCTGTTAATTTGCTTAATTACACAAGCTGTTACAGTTAATTTTTTGGTTCGTGGCATCCGCTTACATACAATAAATCTTTTTCTAGCTTTGAATGATAATGTTCAACGACTCCATGACGACTTCAAGCGCTTCGTGCCCATATACATGCAAGGTACTAGTTCTACTGACACCACTGTTGACGAACTGGAAAGCAAACTACGAAACAGAATTGAAACTCTGGTAATTTCTATTTCCTACTATGCATATAAATGTTGTAACTATGAAAACTATCTAAGTCTCGTTTATCTGAAAACTGCCATTTTGTTGTCGTCCCTTATTAAAATTTTAGTCATCATTGTATGGGTCTAAACAAATACGTGTTGATGTCTAAATATTAGAATCGTTCCAAAAGATACACACTGTATGCTTCATATTTGATGACTGGTGCTTCTTTTTTTCAAGCTGTCCCTATGCAATGGTTTACACAAGAATGAGTTTCGAGAGCACATCGAACAACTGATATGTCGTCTGCAAAGCGCGTGCTTTGAAAAAGGAGTACAGTCACATGCCAACCAATTTGCAGACGAGATGGAGTCACTGCTCTCTGGATTGGCCAATATGACGGAAACTTTGGCAGTATGTGGAGAAAGGTACATCTAGTCTGATTTTGATAACTTTAAATTTGATCAGCCACTTTTTGTAGCCAATGGTTAAAACAAAATGTACCCTACTGTTTTCAAAGCATGAACATTTCTAGTGGCAGGCTTTATTTCAGTATGATTTTTTTCTCATACTGAATTCCTCTAATTTCAGGTTAATAGGTATGGAACAAGAGACACAGTGTGACAGAAGAATACCTGAAAGTGATCCTTCCATGGAATTCAAGGAGTCACATTTTCAGGAGTCAGTTTTCATAGACACAGCCAATGCAACTGCTAAAAGACTTGTAAAGTTTTACTTCGAGAAAAGCAGACAAAGCCCAAACGGTAAGAGCATGCAAATTTACCAATGTTGATTCTTCGTACCGAGAGCTGAAGTAAATATACAGTCATGTTTGCATTTTAGTTGTGGTTGTTTGAACTCTTTATTACTATCTCTGTTAGGTTGACTATATTCTTTTGCTATTCAAGTAAAAGCTATTGGCAGGACTGAAGATCTAGACTCATTGTAACAAGTCTTTTATGTGTGGTTTGTTTGTCAGTTATTTACATGTTGCAAAACGTAGCAAAGTAAATCGGGAATATGTTTTTTTGCAGTTCTAAGATTATTCAAACAGTTCACTGGGCAACACGTTAACAGACCACAAAAGACGTTACTTGGACGTTTTGGTACCTATATACACCGTTACCCGTCGACATTTGTACTGATTTTCGGAGCTATACTCGGGATACTGATTGTATTGTGTGGAGCCCCGTTAGCAAGATTTTTCTTCAAGTTTGTTTTAGCGGGCTTGGCGTACGTTTGGTGTAACGGTAGTCTTGTACACACAAATACTCCAATTGTGTGAAAAAAATCTCATTAAAATTTTATTTTGGGTGCATCTGTTGTCTTGATTTCAGTTGAGTTGCTTCATCAAAACTTCATTCTTTTTGAACTTCAAACACTTGTATTTATTTCATAAGCAATTTAAACCATCAGTGCCAAATTAGTCTAACACAGAATATTCATACATAAGGTAGTTTGTCATGTCCACGTGGAAAATAAGCAAAGTAAGTAAACCATACCACCTAATAAATATGTTGACTACAAATTTTCAGAAGGACGGCGATTCTGTATATTATTATTGTTTTATCACTTACCAAACTATTTCATGTTTGTTGTGACTTATTTGCAACATAATAATATACAAAGCATCCTCCTCGTATATAAGACTAAGAAGATAAAACATCATTTGAAGAGGTTATAAACAACATTTTCTGAATATAAAATTTTCAAAGATCTTATAGTTTATACATGTAAAGATAGAGCTTAATATTAGTTTAAGCACATAGCTACACGTCTTGTTAATTACAATTACAGAAATTTAGAAGAATCAGAAAAGAATGCACTCACATTGAATTTGACATTTGTATAGTTTTACCAAACTGTTCATCCCGAAATATACATAAGCAAAGATGTGATGGTTTTAACCTTTCTACCCTTATTTGTTCTTGTACGTTTTTCTTTCTAAAAATATGATCAGAACATTTGCAGAATTAATTATGAACAATGCCCTCTATAACTGCATGAAGTTTCAACAAATTCCCTTCAACATACATTGTATATGGAACACAGTTGTGGACAAAACTATTGCTAAAATACAGAAAATAAAGGGAGACAATTTTAAAAGGCAAAGTTGAGATTATGGTTCTTACATAAGGTACTCCACTCATTATCATTAATTAAACTGAATCTTTTGTAAGTTTTAGAGCTTTGACCTGGACAAGCATAATAGAACATAATAAAGGGAGATCAATCAAAACAGAAGCAAGGCAAAGTTATGGCTATTGCGCACTGCACTTCCCATGTGTTCTCTATCAGTGTGTGAAACTTAAACAAAATCCCTTTTATAGTTTTTAAGTTTCCCTGCAGACAAGAATATATAAAACAATAAAGGGAGATCATAAAATATTGGGCAAGGCAGAGTTATGGTTATTAAATGTTTCACATTCACGCAATTTACTCATCATTGTGTGAAACATCAAATAAATTCCAGTGTTGTGTTAAAAAACTTTCTTACATTGACATAATAAAAGGTAATACTTCAAGAACGAGGCAAGGTAAAGTTATTGTTCTTAGACACAGCACTCCTCCTCGAGGTCCTCTATCATTTAATGCAACATGAATGGATTCCATTTAATAATTTTGGAGTTACGCTTCGGACAGGCAAAGTATATACAAGGGAGGTGTTGCGTATTTTAAAGAGTCAGTGGAATCATTCTCTAGATCCTTATACGAACTGGTAGATTATTGTGATATCGCAGAGGACACACAAAAAACGAACAAATCAGATACAAAATTGTCATCGGAATACAAGATTCTAAATTATCAAAAAAAATGCAACTGGAATCCGATTTAACACTCGATAAAGCAATTTCGATGGCACGCCAAAGCGAGCTAATCAAAGATCAAGTAAGACAGCAAAGAGAGGGTGCCAGCTCGACGATTACAGATGAGGTTAGGGGCGTGAAACCTCAATCTCACACATTTAACCAGGGACATTCGAAACGGGGCAAGAGCGTAACTAAAACATCGATACAAAAAATGTACCAGATGCAATATCAAACATTCAAACGGACAATGTCCAGCAAATGGGAAGATATGTCGAAAGTGTCAAAAACGTGACCATTTTGCAGTGTGTTGCAAGACAAAAAGTAGAAACAACAAGGAATGATGCTTGGGTTACCATTTTAAAGGTGAGGAATGTTTCTGTTTCTTTCAAAATAGACAGATGCTGATGTTACTGTAGTTTCAGAGAATGTTTGCAAGAAGTTAAACATTCCGAATTGCAGAAAACAAACAAAAAGTTGTTTGGCCCAGGTAACGTACAGTTGAAAGTATTGGGTTGTTTGATAGAAACTTTGGAATATCAGTCTTACATAACTGCCTAACAAATATTTGTTGTAAGAGGTATGAATAGATGTTTGTTAGGTCGACCGGCCATTCAGGGTTTCAGACTCATTGAGGTCAGTACTGTAGACGAGACAGTAGCTGGTGAGTCAGTTAGACGTCAGTATCCTTAATTATTTCGAGAACTAGGAGAACTGTGCAGGGAGCACCGTATATCCCTAAATGAGGGAGCGAAACCATATGCATTTATCGGTACCGCGACGCGTACCTATTCCGTTACTGCCTAAAGTTAAGACAGAACTTGAGCGAATGAAAAAGTCGGGTGTCTTTTTTAAAGTTGATGAAAGCACAGACAGGTGTGCTGGAATGGTTTGTGTTCTAAAACCAGATAGGAACGTGCGTATCTAACACAGTTAAATAAAAGCGTACGTTGTGAAAACTTTCCTTTACCCATTATAGATCATACTTTAGGGCGTCTGGTGGGGGCGAAATACTTCAGTAAGTTGGACGCCAACAAAGGGTTTTGGCAGGTGAAGTTAGCACAAGAAAGGAAGTTGCTGACAATTTTTATTGCGCCATTCGGGAGATTTGCTTTTAATAGGCTTCCGATGGGTCTCAACAGCAGTTGAGCAGAATATTTCCAGAAAAGAATCTCATATTCTAGAAGGTTAGACGGTGTAATCTGTCAGACTGATGACATACTGATTTTTGAAAAATCTTGCGAAGAGCATGATACAAGATTGAATCTTGTGTTGAGTAGACTTGATAATGCCAACCTTACACTTAATCTTGAAAAATGTGTGTTCAAAGCAACAAATTAAAAATTTGTTGGTCACATTATTTGTGCAGAGGGAATATCAGCAGACCCCGATAAGATCAAGGCAATTAAAGTTCAAGGGATACGCAATTTAATGTGCATGGTAAATCAATTGAGCAGGTTTACACCACTGTTAGCTGAGTACTCAAAGCCAATCAGGTAGCTATTGATTACCAAAAAACAATTTTATTGGGGTCCGGATCAGCAGGTAGCTTTTGATGCCATGATGACCCTGTATCGTATCGCTCACCTGAATATGACTGCTTTTAACAAAGTTGCTATGGAACTGGTTAATTGACCCCAGATGACCCATATTCGAACTTGACCTAGAAATTATTGAAACAATCTTTCTGAAAAATTTCCAGGTTATTTAGACTGAAATTGTAGCCTCTAGAGTGTTAAAAAGGTTTTTCGATATTTGGGCTCTGTGACCTAGTTTTTGGCCCCAGATGACCCATATCCAAACTTGAGCTACAAATCATCAAAACAACCTTTCTGACACATTTCGAGGACATTTGGACTGAAAATGCAGCAATCTAGAGTGTTCACAAAGTTTTTCGATATTTGGGCTCTGTCACCTAGTTTTGGACTCCAGATGACCCATATTCAAACTTGATCTAGAAATCATAGAAGCAACCTTTAAGCTTTCTGACAAATTTTCAGGTTATTTGGAATTAAAATCTTAACTCTTAGAGTGTTAACAAGGTTTTTTCCATATTTGTGTTCTGTGACCTAGTTTTTGACCAAAGATGACCCATATTAGTACTTGAGCTAGAAACCATCAAAACAACCTGTCTGACAAATTTCCAGGATACTTGGACTGAAAATGTAACCTCTGTAGTGTTAAAATAGTTTTTACATTTTGGGCTCTGTGACCTAGTTTTTGATCCCAGATTACCCATATCCAAATTTGAGCTATAAATCATTAAAACAACCTTTCTGGCAAATTTCAATTTTGACTGAAAAAATAACCTCTAGAGCATAACAAGGTTTTTCTACTTTGTTTTTGACCCAAGATAATCCATATTCAAAATTGAGCTAGAAATCATTGAAACAATCTTTCTGACAAATTTCAAGGTTATTTGGACTGAAAATGTTACATCTAGAGTGTTAAGAAGGTTTTTTTTCTATTTTTGGGCTTTGTGACGTAGTTTTTGAACCCAGATGACCCATATTCGGACTTGAGCTAGAAATCATAGAAACAACCTTTCTAACAAATTACCAGATTATTTGGACTGAAAATGTTACCTCTACTTCTACAAGAAGGTTTTCACTATATAAGCCTTTGTAAAACCAATGACCACGTGGTGGGGCAAAATTTGACCCCAGGGGTATAATTTGAACAAACTTGGTAGAGGTCCACTAGACAAAGCTACATACCAATCTTAAGGCTCAGGCCATTGTGGTTTTAGACAAGAAGATTTTATTCACCAAGTTTTCCCTCTGCAAAATCAATTGACCTCCGAGGTGGGGCCAAATATGACCCCAGGGGCATAATTTGAACAAATTTGGTAGAGGTCCATTAGACAATGCTACAGACCAAATCTTAAGGCTCAGGGCCTTGTGGTTTCAGACAAGAAGATTTTTCAAAGTTTTTCTCTATATAAGCCTATGTAAAATCAATTGACCCCCGGGGGAGGGCCAAATTTGACTCCATGGGCATAATTTGAACAAAATTAGTAGAGGTCTACTAGACAATGCTACATACCAAATCTTAAGGCTCAGGGCCTTGTGGTTTCAGACAAGAATATTTTTAAAGTTTTTCCTTTAAGTTGCCATAGCAACCAGAGTTCTTGGTGGAATTGAATTCTTTGAACAACTTTGGTAGAGCTTCATGCAAGGAATATCTCAGGCATGTTTTGTCAATATTAGCTTAGCGGTTTAGGAGGAGAAGTTGTTCAAGTCAAATTGTTGACGACGCACGACGACGGACACCGGACAATCAACGATCCCAAATGCTCACCCTGAGCAGTGCTTAGGTGAGCAAAATAAAGGAAGTTTTCACCAATGCTCCAGTCTTGGCATTGTATGATCCTAAGGAAACCACTCTCATAACTGATAGCTCTAGCAATGCAATGGGCAGTGTCCAAAAACAAGATAATGGGGATTTAAATCCTTATCTTACGCATCAAGGTCACTCACCCCAACAGAGCAGAGATATTCTACTATAAAGAGGCTCTAGTTGTAACCTGTGGATGTGAGAAACACAGCGATCTGTTTGTAAGGAAGCCATTCCATATAACAGACCCTCATACCACTATTAGACTCTAAGGACTTAAGTGAACTTCCGGTCAGAATCCAGAGGTTTAGATTCAGGTTGATGCAGTTCTCTTATACCATTTCTCATTGTCCTAACGTTAATACGTTATATTGTATTAACTTATGCTATAACATTAATTAAGAGATTTATTTTAGTATTAACATTGCCGCCATGTGTTTGTATAATGCTTGTATTGCCACATGGGTCGCAGACCTACTGGAAATAATGAAATAAAACTGCTGAAACTGTTGGCAAAAATTTAATCATACCTGATTTCTTAAGTAGAAATCCTGTGTTTGACAGCTTGCAACTTGAGAATAGGCAAAATTGCACAGAAACTGAAATGTATTTTGATTCTGTAAGCCACAGACAAGAGGCTGCGCGAGATATGTCAAAACAAAGGTCAGATTATGTATATAGCAAATTAATGGAATTTGTTGAAAATGGGCGGCCTAAATCAAGATCGTGTGAAATTTCACAGCTAGGTAAGAGATTACTATGAACAATGGTTTGCTAATGAGATCTGACAGAATAATTATCCCAGCCCAGATGAGAGCATATATTTTCGCTATGTTGCATGAGGTCCCATCAGGGGATAAATAAATGTAGATTTAAGGCGAAAAACTCTGTATGGTGGCTAGGAATTAGCAAAGACATTGAAAATCTTGTTAAAGGTTGTGATATATGAACAAAATGCAGAACGATAAAAGGGAACCACTGATAGCTACAACTTTACCAGATAGATGTTGGTCTAGGTTAAGCTCAGACTTATTTTACTGGCGTGGTTGCACATACCTGCTGGTGATAGATTATTATTCTCGCTATATTGAATTAGCCGAACTTAATTCTCTGTCGTCAGAAGCCGTTGTAAATCATTTCAAATCAAGCCTGTCACGCCATGGACTTTGTGACACAATTGTGTCAGACGGAGGATCCGCAGTATGCTTCTTATACCTTTAACAAATTTTGTTCAGATTACGGTATCGAACATATTACCTTGAGTGCAAGGTATCCTCTGGGGGACACGGAAGCTGAGCGCGCTGTGCAGACAGTGAAAGGCTTGTTAAAGTCGTGCAGTGATCCGTATCTAGCAATGTTAACTTACCGGACGACACCTCTACAAAACGGGCTTTCATCAAGCCACATGTTATTTGGACGTCAGATTTAAAGTACCATAGCTTGAACCAAAGTCTGTAGATTCTAAAGTCTTACAAAGAGGGGAGGAAAATTACCGTACTTACTATACAAGCAAAACTATGATCGCGCGAAAAATGCTAAGTTATTACCACCGTAAAGTGAAGGAGAAAGGACATGAAGGCTGAGGGAAGAATCGTTAAAGCAGCAACCCGGCCGCGATCTTTTGTTGTTGAAACGCCTAAATCAACAATAGAAAGGAACCTTAGACATCTTGTAAAATTAAAGAAAAAGGTTAACTTTGACCAGTAAACTAACTTTCCTGACCAAAAAGAAAACAGCGAAAATTCTACTGAATTTACAGCACCACTGGAATTTTGGGAAGCAGTGATAAAAATTGAAACAGATAGAATCACTGCTTCCCAAAATTCCAGTGTTGTAACTAGATCTAGAAGGATTTCCAACTAGATTCGTAACAATAAAGTGATTGGTGTTAATTGTTTTGTGACTGTGTAAATATCAAATATAAGGCTTTGTATGAAATGTTAGATAAACAGAACAGTGTTATCATACAAAACTGTCAGTTTCACGGGATAATGAAACTGATGACATTTACTTTGTGCAGAGAAAACACATTGAACGGTTGTGAACTTTTGAATAAACTTGAAAAATGAGAATACAGAAACACCCGATAGAGACAAACTTAAAAAACGTAATGCATGATATTTGCTGAATTTAAGGAAAAACATTTTCCTTCAAACTTTGAAAAGGAGGGGTTGTGTATTTTAAAGTCATTAACTCTTTCATACTTGTATTATTTGATCATGCGCGGTATCTGTATTGTGATATATATAATTATACTAGTGCATGCTTAGTGTGGAGTTCAGTTATTAGATAGCTTAGAGCGTATGCATACATTAAACATATATATTTATGTCTTCCCCCCCCCCCCCTTTGGGGGAGACATATTGTTTTTGCCCTGTCCGTCTGTCACACTTCGTTTCCGCTCAATAACTGGACTACTATTTTGACCTAGAGCCTTCAATCTTCATATGGTGATTGCCCTTATTGAGTAGAAGAACCCTCTTGATTTTGGGGTCAGTAGGTCAAAGGTCAAGGTCATAGGGGCCCGAAGAGTGAAAACCGTTACCGTACAATAACTGGAGTTCTATTTACCCAGTGCCTTCAAATTTCATAGGGTGATTGCCCTTATTGGGTAGAAAACCCCTATTGATTCTGGGATCAGTAGGTCAAAGGTCAAGGTCACAGGGCCCGAAGAGTGAAAACTGCCTACCTGGATGATCTTTTATTTAGGCGCTGCTTACCTTGATGATCTACTTATCATTATGTTAAAAACATGGACTGCATTGAAGCTGGTGTATATACAATGTTCTTTATACCATAATAAATGACAGAGGCTTCTGTTTCAGAAAGGTGATATCTCTTCCTTGGCCTTCCTTCCATCGGGTGCAGGGGGGAGACATGCGTTTTTCACCAAAAAAAACCAAAAAAAAACATCTAGGCTATATAGTGTTTCTTGTAGTGGGCCACTTAGTATCAGAGTGGACAGAACATAAAAGGAGGTAATTTAAAAACCAAGCTGGCTAGAGTTATAACCATTGTACACTGCACATCCACTTATTGCCAATTATCATTATGTGAGGTTTTAACAAATTACCTTCAACACTTATAGTTATACATCCTGGACAAAAGTGTCACGATCGGACGGAAGGACGGATATCATTACCATATTCCTCCCGCCTATCAGACGAGAGGGGGTGGGGTGTGGAAAAAAAGATCATCAGAAATTAAATGGGCACTCATTGAGTGATGGGATCTAATCAATGGCCCTTTATTCACACAGGTAGACTCAGTCAAAATACTCCAATCATCGATTAAATCTTGACGAATTTTATTCGCGCTTTGTAGACATGATCGATTGGTAGGTGGATTTACAACGGATTCAACTGATAATAATATTTACTATGACGTAAATATTCAGTTGATTTTGTACCGAGGACTTATGTTTAATTTCTTTTTCAAATCTGTTGAACGAATATATATGAAGTTAAGGTAAGCCGTTACTTATTTTCGACAGGAAAATCTAAGCAAATTCTATGCAATGTTATGAAGTTTAAACGCTGTATTCGAGAAGTGTACATTGAATTGTATTTGAAAAATTCGTACACAAATTAAGGAAGTATTTTCATAATCAGGTAGTGATGAGTATGTTATTTATGCTTTAACTATAAGAGAAGTAGTTTTTAAAAAAATGATGTCAAAAACTATAACAATGCATGTATTTCAGCAGGGGTTAAAATGGCGGAAGGCATTACAATCTTGTCAACGTTTCCTTTTTTGTTGCACGTGCTCACTGCGCTTGGGGTCGTTCTTGAATTGACGTCTGCCGGAAACAAAGTAAGTCTGTCTTAAACTTATAATGCATACATTCATTAAACCATTTTCCTAAATTGTTGGCATTTTCACGGCAATAACATGGACTCGAAAACATTCATGACGTAATTAATCGCTATCCTTTCATAAAGGTTATATGATACGTGACAGATACAATAGTCTCTTTACAGGCATAAGTTAGGTAATGAGTTTCAAACCGTAGTGAATAACTCTACACATACCCAACTTTTAAATGATTCCAAAGTCAGTTTTGACTACATCCTAATACTTTTTTCAGGACGACATCTTTTCTTACTGGTTTGATGCGGCTGTCAATTGTTACAGTCTAACACCGACAAGCTGGCAATCATCACGGTACCTGGCGTATGTTCAAGCCTTTCTGGCTGCCATAGCGTTCAGTAGTCACATCTCTAGCAGGCTGCAAGTCCGGAAGGTCGGATACGGCATTTTGCTTCTCATGTACATTTTTACACAATTAAGACTTATAATTTGGGGATATGGGGTAGAAGTGATATCTTACCTATATACCCACATAGTCATATTTTCCATTCTAGTGCTTTACAATGACTCATTTAGAAAGAATGGCATTAAAACATCATAGTATAATAAATGAAGTGCTTCCCAGTGCTTCATTTTATTGTGCAGAGAAAAATAGGCAGCCTTGAAAACATACTGGCATACAGACTAATTGTTCTTGTCTGCATTTATTTTCATTGGACAAAAGGAAGAACTTATCCATTAGAGTATTCTAAGTAATTAGATAAATAATTGAATAAAGGTTCATCACCTCTGTTTTGAAGTACCTTTTCCTTGATAATATCAAGATTTGTTTGGAGTTGCAATTGCAAGCAATCTCAGAACAAAACAAGTTCACAGCCAGAGGTCTTCATTTTTAAAGAAGCTAATGGCAATGCAGACATAAGAAGATACAAATGCATAATTAAAACACACTACAGTCAGTGTCTATCATTTATCTGATCATGACTTCTGGCATCACTTTTTAAAACTGTTGTATACAGTGTTTGGCAGCAATTTCACTTTTAAAGGGAAGAGAACACAAAAATGAAACAAGTAAGACATAAGATGCAATTATTTATTTACATGAAAAAAAAAAGTTATACCAAACAGCACTTTTCAAGAAAATTTCAAAACATAAACAGAAATAGACAAACACCTACATTAGCAAGTCAAATAAATAAGCACATTTAAATTAAACCAGTTGGGAAGTTCACAAAACAAACATGTGCTCAGAGTTGAGAATGAATGGTTATTCTCCTTACCTTACTTCCTTACTTATCAGACACACCCAGATACATGCTGTCAGATTCTTTGAACGAATAAATTAAGAAGTTTTGTCTATCCATTAAAAGGAACTTATAACGGTAGTTCTTGTATTTTCTCAAGAATTCCCTGTTGATCTACATTATCAAATTACTTAAACTGTGGACATAAGACATGTAGAAACTAACAGTGGAATTCATACATGTATAAAATATTATATACATGTAGCACAGTTCTTGAATCTATCAAATCACAACACTGAACTCCAAATCATTCAGAACACACTTACCAACATATAATCTGTTACATTCTCTCATATCAAATAAAACATTATGTCATGATTTACCATAATTATACAATCAAAAACATTTTTACTCTAAAATAATCTTTCGTGTTTTTTGTATCTTAAATCTAAGATAACATATCACCTGGTAATTTGATACTTTAAATAAAAGTTAGTTAGAAAACTTATCTTTATGGCTTTTATGCATTATCTAAACAAACTAGAAATGGTTTTTGATTGAACAAAAACATATGTCTCCCCCCAGCCAGTTGCTGCAGGCAGTATTGAATCAGACGATTGTAAAATTTGACATTTAACCTCCAAGTGTGACCTTGACCTTGAGACACCACACCCGCAAAGTGGGTTCTGCATGTTGCCTTGATAAGATGAACATCTGACCCAAGTTTCATAAAAATCCTTCAAGGGCTTTGGTAGATACAGAGCGGACACGATTTTGTGACGGACAGACGGACGGACAGACAACCGGGGGAAAAACAATATGTCTCCCCCGATGAGGTGAACATCTGACCCAAGTTTCATAAAAATCCTTCAAGGGCTTTTGAAGATACAGAGCGGACACGATTTTGTGGCATTTGACATTTAACCTCCAAGTGTGACCTTGACCTTGAGACACCACACCCGCAAAGTGGGTTCTGCACGTCGCCTTGATGAGGTGAACATCTGACCCAAGTTTCATAAAAATCCTTCAAGGGCTTTTGAAGATACAGAGCGGACACGATTTTGTGGCATTTGTCACTTAACCTCCAAGTGTGACCTTGACCTTGAGACACCACACCCGCAAAGTGAGTTCTGCACGTCGCCTTGATGAAGTGAACATCTGACCCAAGTTTCATAAAAATCCTTCAAGGGCTTTTGAAGATACAGAGCGGACACGATTTTGTGACGGACAGACGGACGGACGGACGGACAACCAGGGGAAAAACAATATGTCTCCCCCATTTTTGGGGGGAGACATAATTACAATGTAAAGTTATGAAATATCTATTCAGTCACAAAAGCCAGTATAGATACAAAAATTAAGCAAGGCTGGAATGCAATGTAAAATGTCAAACTTTTTATTAGACTGATTATGTATAATTAGAATGACTTGGAGCCATCTCAACTGTAACTAAATTCAACAAATGTTTCAACAAAGATGTTCACCTGTTGTCATGATTTAAATCTAAAGTTTCTCAGAGTCTTTGAACCTTGTAAAAATCAATACATGCTCTCATAGCAAGTTTGAGCAAATTTGTATAATGTAACCAGGATTAAGTAATTATCTATATACTTCATACAGGTATATAAACAAGATGTTTATTCAACAATGCTCAACAAATATTGTAATCATGGACTGTAATATTGTAGCATCTAATATACCATGGTTTATTATCTAACTCAGACAAAGTTGCAGTATCTTTTTCAATTTCAAATTTTAGGATCTTCATAATATTTGAACACTTATACTGACTCAAACTAAGTCCAAACCATGGCTGGATGGAAAAATTCATTTCAAAAGAAGACAAGTGGTGTTTTTAGAATTTAGCTTCATCAAGGAATTTTATCAAAGCAGTACAGTATGTAGTGCAACTTCCTTATCACTTGACTACTTCTTCCCCTGATCGTTGTATTGACAGGAAAGAATGAAAACAGTTCACCTTCCATACAAGGCCACTGTGCTAATATTAGCTGTGAAATGATACTCTGTATTATTGATATATATATATAATAGAAAAGTAAAGTGACAAAAATTAAACTATTAAAGCAGATCTTAAGTCCCCTTTTCTTCATTTTTGTGATGAAATGACTGACATTCAGGAAACAGTAGAGTAAATTTTAGTGTTTTGTTTTAATTGAGTGTAAACAACATATTTCGCCAAATCACAAGTCATTAATGTTTAAAAAAAATACAAAAAAAAACCCCAATAAAATCAAGTAAATTTTATGAATGAGAATCATCACTAGGCACGAGGGCGCTACATAAACATATATAGTTTGTGCAGGTATACACAATGGATACCAAAATCCTTACACACCCAGAATAAATGAAAATATTGATGCCTTGAGGTAAATAAAATAAAAAAGAAATCAATTTTGCACATGCAATAACTCATAATATACCATTACAGTCTCTTTTATTACTTCATGGACTAAAGAATATATAAATGTCATAAATCTATATAATGGTGCGTCAATGTTAAGGCATGAAAGGCTCTTTATTTTCACTTCATAATTGCATGTGAATACAGGGAAGGTATTAAAAAGATTGTATTGAATGTTCAATTATAGAGTAACATTACCAGTATATCATTCTTTAAAATTTTCATTACATTTCCCCCTCTTAAAGAATTTTCAACAGATTCGAACCAGCAACCTCTGGATCGCCAGTCTGGTGCTCTAACCCCTCAACCACCACTTTTCATTTTATGCAATTTAGTTTTAATCTTGAGCCCACATGAACCAGTTTCAACCTCTCTAAAAAGATCATCAACAAGGTCTAGTGAAAATTGGGTGATAAATCACATCTGTAGGGTGTTTACATGGTTTTCCAATGACCTTAGTTGGTGACCTCATTTTGACCCTACATGACCCAGTTAAATAACAAACATTCTGACCAAGATTCAAGATCATTTGACAAAAAATATGACCTCTAAACTGTTTACAACATTATCCACTGATCAGAGCTGATGACCTTGATTTGCACCCTATAAGTCACTGCTTGCCTATAATGTCCATTTTTGAGGTCATCAAACAATGTGATCGAGTTATAGGCAATATCATGAAAAAAAACAACAATTTCTTAACATTGTAACCATGGCCTTTGATCCCCAAAGCAACATGAATCATCCTTGATGTGGGACAAGTCCATGTTTAAGTTTTCATGTAGGAATATAATAAGGAAAGCGAGTAATGATCTAAAAAGTGATTTCTTAGGTCTATCCACTGTGGCCTTGACCTTTGGAAGTTTGTCACCCTAATCCAAAAGATTATCTTTGATGAAATTGAAGTCCATGAGTAAGTTTTCATGCAGGCAGGAGATAAGGAAAGCAAGTTATGGTCCCGAAATGGTTTTTTTTATTTTGAGGCATTATGACCTTCATCTTTGATGGTTTGACCCAAAAATCGATAGGAATCATCCTTGAAAAGCTTGAAGTACATGTGTAAGTTTTCATGCAAGTAGATGACTGTGTCTATGGATTTACAGACAGACAGATGGGCAAGCTAATTCTAGTATACCCCAACAACACTGTTGCATGGGGTATAATAATCAATGGCTGATTTCTAAGATATAGGCACAACTGTAAGTTGCATATAAAAATTTAATAAACTTCACTGGCATTGCATTTGGTCATGAGTTATCTAGCTTGTTTTTAAATGCCCTTGAAGTCCTTTGTGAAGTAATTAAACAGTAATCATAGTTGCTTATAAAAACATATGCATCCATAATAAACTAGAACAGTCACTGATAATGACAAATACCCCCACAACTGCGCATTGACCCAACAGCAGACATAAAGCTATGATGTCAGTATACAAAGAAAACTGAAAGACTAGCTTGCCCCACAAGCTACAAGTTGACTTAAACCTGTATGTAAACACGATATAAGTTTCAATGGTAGATAACTCTGGGATGTCTTGATGGATATGAATCAAATATTATGTCTTGCACATCTACACTGTGTAGTGACTATGCCTGGCAAGTTTCAGTTCAATCTGTTGAAAACTGATGGAGGAGTTTGTGCCACAAGGTATGTCAAACGCGACAAAAATTTTAAGTTCAAGGATTTTGTGCCTGGCTAGGTATGCATCAGAAATATGTCTTTCATATCTTCATTGCCTAATTACTATCTCTGCCAAGTGTCACTTACATTGGTTGAAAAATGAAGGAGAAGTTTGTGCCACAAGGTATATATTAGCCAAAAATGTGGAAAAGTATAAGTTCAAGGGGAAATAACTCTGCAATGTGTGCATGAAGGAGGAGTTAAAGATGCAAGGTTAAGATGTCAAATGTGACCGACCAACCGACCGCCAGGGTGATTCCAGTATACCCCCCTGCAAACTTTGTTTACATGCAAAACTGTAAATATTCTTTTTAAATCAAAACCTTAGCAAAAATACCCTGGTCTTCTTCTGTTTAACCTGATACTTTCACAATCAAATCTTTATTGATACACGTGCAATATGTCTACATCACCAGTAAGAAAAATCTTGCATAATTTGACTGTGACTTGATGAGGAGGTGTCAGTATTTGCTACTGCTGATTAAATCTGAGCAGTTTAAAGATCACTGAATAATTATTGAAAATTATCTCAAAATTCCTTACAGTAGTTATAAAAAATATGTAACTTTCTCTCTCTCTTCTGAAGTCTGCACATCACTATAGATACATATACTTCAGACCTTTTTCATAAAATTCTGAAAGAAATAATAAAATTGTTATAAAAACCTTGAACATGATTACAGTTTCTTCAGAACTAGATAGGTTTGTTTGTTCATTTCTGTTCCTGCAAAATCTGCTCAATTTCAATGGTCTGTTCACACCAACCATACAGAAAACTTCTTATTCAGATTTCTGATTTAAAACATTTTACAGCAGAGAATAACATAATAATGATTGTTATAAAATCAAATGTTATGGCTGAAAGTGTTATACACAACCTTGAAAATAATCTGTGAAACTACAGGCAAATTCAAATTGACTACAGTGCCCAGCACTTGAGACATAATTATAGCTTGCCTGAATCTCAAACATATACATATACACAGTACATCCTTCAATCTATTTTTCCTTTTCATTTTCATGTGAAATGCAAACCCTGTAAAATTATTTTTAAATCTATATATTTACCATAATTTTATTAACTTTTTTTCAATTTACCTTCAATTTCATAAAAAAAATCTCTAAAAATAAACTTGAGGCCATATTACTTAAGAAATATCCACTGTTAAAATATAAGAACTCATTTTTTTATTTCCATTCTTAACACATATGAAATTTGCACCATTCAAATGAAGTTTGAAATTTGGTACAATTTACACCCTGTCTGCATAGTATGGACCTTTTCTTGTTCAATAATTATTCCTTTAGCAGTTACAGTAAAACAGCATCAAATACTGTAAAAAGATTAATTCAATAAAAATTTCCTCTCAACAATCATTCTTCTTACATTATATTGTTAATATGGTGCTATGTTAGAGTTCAAAATTTGGAAATGTATCACCAGAACACTTTACAATGTCATTTACAAGTTGTACTGTGAAGAAGTAGAGTAAAGTGCTTGTTTATCATAGTAGCACCCATATTGAAAAGGTCAGCCTTCTTGGCTTATGAGACACCTCGATTAGTGTATACCATTTACTCCCTGATTCCATATCCTAGGTGCCAGGCAGGCAAGTAATTGGTAACTATTCCTGATAAGTAGCTGCTTCAGTATTTGAAATATAAAAATGTGCCACCCTTTATCCGAAACTTTGTCTAACAAATGATTCAAAATTAAGGGGAAATAATACTCTGAATTTCACCAGGGAGAAAAATATTAGAGCCAACAATATCTTAATGATAAAACAAAATCTACCTGCTATGTTTATATAAGAAATATTGTATGTCATCTCAAAATTAACATTTTTACACAGATTCTTAGAACATTTAATAAACACATAAACTTAACATTGAATTTTCACCTCAGATATTCTAGCTACATCATCAAAATGCATTATTAGCAAAAAATGGAGTATCAAATAACATCACATGACAAAATAAATCATTACATGCAAAAATTATTATGAACACAATTACGTATCTTTGTTCTCCGTGATAAACATTAATATTCCTCCATTACAAAGTCTATTTTCTCGTTAATACGTTTACAGCCTGTGGTTGAGAATATAAGAATACCCTCAGGATAATATGTGAGTTCGTCAGCTATTTCCTGAACTTTGGCATCTGATATTTCTTCCTCTGATTTATAATAGCCTTTTTGAACAAGTCCATCTCTAATGCATTGTTTTATGTGACGCCTTTCCAGTGGTAGAAAAGGTATGTAGGCAGTGATCAAATTCTTCAAGATTAATTCACTGTGCCAGAGACCGCCTGGAAGAAACAAGAGGGCCATGATGAACCTGAGTCACTCACCTGAGTACTTAAGCTGTAGGTCAGCTGCTGAGCAAACACCTTAGGTGATATAACACTACAGGTTCTGAATTAAAGATTTTCAAAGATCTTACATTTTTACAAACAGAACTCCGAAGCTAGGCCAACTCTGACCCCAGGGACATAATCTGAACAAGCTTAGTTTGTATACACTTTACAATGCTACATAAGGTTTCATGCCAAATTTCAGAACTCAGGGTCTTGTGGTTTCAGACAAGAAGAATTTTTAAGATTTTCTTCTATGTGAGCCCTATGGCAGGGCCAATAGTAACCCCTTGTACATAATTTGAAAAAACTAGATAGATGTCCACTATATAATGCTACAAATCAAATTTCAGAGGTCTCCCCCTTTGGGTTTATGGCAAGCCAATTGTCCAATTATTACGTGAACCTATGTTTAAGTCGTAAAACTAGGATTTACGGTCGATAATCTAGGTTTTTCAAACGTAAAACCTGGTTTTTTCGATTTTTAACCTCTATTTTCGAGCGTAAACATAGGATAAAGGCCATGATCGTGATCTTATGTTTACGTTCGATAAACTAGGTTTCTCAAATATTAGAATTTCGGTCGTTATCCTAAGATTACCACCGTAAACTTGGGTTTGCCACCGTGAACATAGGTTTACGACTGTAAACCTATATTTACGTTCGTAAATTCATATTTTTTCTCAGTAACTTTGTTTATCAAACGTAAACCTAGGTTCACGTCCGTAAACTATGGTTCACGACCGTTATCCTACGTTTTTGCTCGAAAACACTGGTTAAATTCCGAAAAAATATATTTCAAGGAAGGTCAACTGTCCAAAATAATGTAAACCTATGTTTACGCCCGTTAATCTAGGATTTACGATCAATAAAACAGGTTTTTCAATCGTAAAACCTGGTTTTTCGAATTTTATCCTATATTTTCTAGCGTAAATATAGGACAACCGTCGTAAACCCTAGATTATGCTCTTGAACCTATATTTACGTTCGATAAACTAGGTTTTTCAATTTAACAACAGATTTCAACCGTTATCCTATATTACGGACACTATCTTATTGTCAGCTCGTGAACCTCGGTTTAAGCTCGTAAAGGATAGTTTACAAAAGTAACCTATATTTTCGATCGTAAACTTGTGTTTTCAAACGTGATCTATGGTTTACAAGCGTAAACTACGGTTTACGACATTAACCCATGATTTTGCTCGAAAATATAAGGTAATATTCGAAAAACTAGGTTTTACGTTTGAAAAACCGGGTTTATCAACAGTAAATCCTAGTTTTTCAACCGTAAACAGGTTCACGTAATAATTGGACAATTGGCGTGCCATATGGGTTTCTGACAAGAAGATTTTCAAAAAGTTTCTCTAGAACTTCTGCCCTCTTTTCATTCAACCATAGTTCTGCATGGAATTCTTTGAACAACTTTGGTAAAGCTTCATGCAAGGAACATCCCTGCAAAGTTTTATCAACTTTTACCTTTTGGTTTAGAAGGAGTTTTTGTTTAAAAAATGTTGATGGCGCACAGCGCATGCTTCACAATGCTCCATGGACACAGAGCAATCACAAAAGCTCACCTTCAACACATAATGCTCAGGTGAGTTAAAAATGGAAAGAACAACTGCAAAAGTGAAACAGGATGAAATATGATGAATTTAACAGACATTTTGGCAATATTTGTGTGTCAAGAAAGATGAAGACTAAGTCTTCTTCTTTTATCATTAGAATTTCGCAAGACTGAAAACATTTTTATACCATATATCTATTCTTTCAAAAGTTTCTAGCTACCTACTTTTGCTGTTGAGAGCAGGTAATCGAATAACCTCCTCCATTTCCTTAAGTTTGATACTTTCTCTGTCTACATTGCCTCTCCAGTTAGCAATAGTTCGCTCTGCTATATCATTTCCTGCTGTATTGCTGTAAAAAGAATTGTATGTCTTATTTCTAAATGAGAAAAATTTCACACAACATAATGGTGCTATCATGAATAAAGAAGATGGAGATTTTAAACTTATCAGAACAAGCAGATGATCCATACTGATTTCTGAATCTCTGCATCAATAGTCAAGGTCACAGTGATCTGGTTTATGATCAATAATTCTAAAACAACTATTCTAGGAACCTCAAACTTGACTTTCACTTACCAAAGAAACAAGAAATGTTTGTAAAACATACATGCCCCCCAGCAGCACCTAATTGCTTGTGGTTGGGCCAAAGCATTCTCTAGTTATTGATCAGAAACTGTTTTTAGGATCAAGGTCCCTGTGGTCTTGACCTTTGATCTAATGACCTCAAAATCAAAAGGGGTCATCTACTGGTGATGACCAACCAGCATACCAAGTTTGATGAACCTAGGTCAAAGCGTTCTCTAGTTATTGATCAGAAACCGTTTTTAGGATGAAAGTCTCTGTGATCTTGACCTTTGACCTAATGACCTCAAAGTCAATAGGGGTCATCTACTGGTGATGACTAACCAGCATACCAAGTTTGTTGAACCTAGGTCAAAGCGTTCTCTAGTTATCGATCGGAACCCGTTTTTAGGATGAAGGTCCCTGTGAGCTTGACCTTTGACCTAATTACCTCAAAGTCAATTGGGGTCATCTACTGGTGATGACCAACCAGCATACCAAGTTTGGTGAACCCAGGTGAAAGCGTTCTCTAGTTATTGATCGGAAACGGTTTTTAGGATGAAAGTCTCTGTGATCTTGACCTTTGACCTAATGACCTCAAAATCAATAGGGGTTATCTACTTGTGATGACCAACCAGCATACCAAGTTTGGTGAACCTAGGTCAAAGCGTTCTCTAGTTATTAATCGGAAACCGTTTTTAGGATGAAGGTCCCTGTGAGCTTGACCTTTGACCTAATGACCTCAAAATCAAAAAGGGTTATCTACTTGTGATGACCAACCAGCATACTAAGTTTGGTGAACCTTGGTCAAAGCGTTCTCTAGTTATTGATCGGAAATTAAGTGTCTACCGACAGACCGACCGACAGACCGACCGACCAACCGACCGACATTTGCAAAACTATATGCCCCCTCATCTTCAATGGGGGGCATAAAAATCACGATATATTCACATATTAAATGAGAATGGTTGAACTTAAGACACTGCTGGTTAAAGCTCTTCTCCCATACTATACTGAAATTGTCTCAAGTAATTTCAACACCTATTATTCAAATTATGTAGGTGGCTCTTTACCCTGATCAAACCATGATCCTATACAAGTACAAGAGCTGTTGTAAGTTTACAGCATTTTTATTACTGATTTTTTAATATTTCTACACCATACTCATTCAAATTTTGAAGCATAATGTACATAACACGGATACCTTAGAAAAAAGAATGTAGCTTTTCTGTAGTCAATGCCATTCAAATGGTCATAGAAATCAAGGTACGGTTTTAGAGTGTCTATAATCCCAGGTGGCATCTTGTCCATTTCATCAAATATGAAAAATGATCGCCCACATTCCTTTACTCGAGACTCTATCAGTTCTCGTAACTTGTCCTAAAATAAAATGGACAGTTTTCATGAACAGAAAATACTCAAAACATTCTGAAATAAAGTCTGATTTATCAGTTCTATTGAAATATTCTCGACTCTTACATATCGAAAGCTGATAATCTAGCTAGCCACAATGCCTCTTATCTTTTGCAAAGAAATAATTCAAATTCATTTACAGAACTAGACTTTTTAATTATATTGGCTTATGAAACTACATAAGTTATTATGAAAAGAGCAACACATTTGAGATTGTTAGTCTGCCACTATAAATCATATTGATACACTGAATGACTTCATAACCTTTTTCTAACACATGATAAAAGAGGATTTCGGTACCTTATAAAAAGCCACCATTTCTTGATGTGGAAACTCCTTTGTTGCTGAGATTAAGTGGACATATTTACTTTTCATTCCCTTCCTGAAAAGTTTCTCTGCAACAATGCGACTAACATAATTTTTGCCTGTCCCAGTCCATCCATGGAAAGATAAGGCTAGGGCTTTACTTGGGTTCTCTTTTCCATGGGCTTTTAAATGTTTAACCAATGGGTCTATAACAAGATGTTGTCCATAGAGCTTTGAATTTAGTGTTAATGCAAGATCTGAAACAAAAGAACATTATCATGTATGACTGTTGTAAACAGGCCAATCCAGAAAACTAAAATTCTAACTGTCTTTTTTATGAAAAAATTCTTGATTTTATTCATGTCATAATTATAAGTCAAAACAGTATTCCTGACTGAATATTGATCAAATTCTGTCTCTATGGTATTGAAATAAATTGAACTGAAAATCAGCACACAAAAATTTCTCGTCATTTACAAAAACAGTTTAAGAACAAAATTGATAACCTGAATATTACCCTTAAAACAAGAGGGCCATGATGGCCCTGGATCGCTCACCTGAGTACTTTGGCTGTAGGTTTGCTGTTAAGCAGTATTTCATTTTTTAATTGAAAAAATGTAAGTGCCTACAAACCAAATATGTAAAATTTCAGTCAATAAATAAAGGCTCTATGACAGAAAGTAGAAATATCTATTATAAGCTATGGTGACCTTGATCTTGACCCAGTGACCTCAAACCCTACCCATGGGTAGAGGTCCATGCAAGGAACCTCTATACTGAATATCAAAGATATTGGTCTATAAATGAAGGCTCTATGAGGTACAGTAGATAAATCTACTTTTAGCCTCTGTGACCTTTAACCTAATCCAATAATTTGAAAAAGCTTGATAAAGCTTGCTTCATGCCAAATTTTAAAATTCTAGGTCTTGTGGTTTCAGACAAGAAGATTTTTAAAGATTTTCTTCTATATTATTATTTAAAACTTGTGACCCCTCGGGGGGGGGGGGGCCAATAGTGACCCCAGGGACATTTTTCTAACAAACTTGGTAGAGGTCCACTAGACAATGCTACACACCAAAAGTCTAAGCTCTATAACTTACGGTTTCTGATAAGAAGATTGTTTTAAGATTTTCCTATATAACTCTATGTAAAACAAGTGACCCCCGGGGCGGGGCCATTTTTGACCCAGAGGCCAGGATTTGAACAAACTTGGTAGAGGTCCACTAGACAATGCTACATACCAAATATCTTAACTGTAGGCCTTCTTGTTTCTGACAAGAAGATTTTTTAAGATTTTCTTATATAACTCTATGTAAAACTAGTGGCCCCTGGGGCGGGGCCATTTTTGACCCAGAGGACAGGATTTGAACAAACTTGGTAGAGATCCACTAGACAATGCTACATACCAAATATCTAAGCTCTATAACTTACGGTTTCTGACAAGATTTTTTTAAGACTTTCCTATATAACTCTATGTAAAACAAGTGACCCCCGGGGCGAGGCCATTTTTCACCCAGAGGCACTAGACAATGCTACATACCAAATATCTTAACTCTAGGCCTTGTGGTTTCTGACAAGAAGATTTTCAATTCTTCCCTATATAACTCTATGTAAAATCAACTGACCCCTGGGGTGGGGTCAGTTTTGTCCCCAGGGACATAATTTGAACAAACTTGGTAGAGGTCCACTAGATGATGCTTCATACCAAATATCAAAGCTCCAGGCCTTGTGGTTTCGGAGAAGAAGATTTTTAAAGATCCAACTTATAAAATCTATTTTTAGCTCCAGTGAACCAGAAATGCAATGGACCAGAACCATTTGAACAATCTTGGTAGAGCTTCATGCAAGGAACATCCCACACAAGTTTCATTAAATTTGCCCCATTGGTTTCAGAGGAGATGTCGTTTGAATGAAAAGTTGACGACGGACGGACGGACGACGGACAAAGACCGATCAGAAAAGCTCACCCTGAGCACTTTGTGCTTAGGTGAGCTAAAAATGCAAATTTTGTATCAAATTTCTTGATGAGCATTATAATGGCAACAGTTTTGGGAGACTGTTCTTTCTTATGTAAAAATGATGTTACCTGAATGAAAAGGTATTTAATTTTACAATAAAATAGCTAAAATTTAAATATATAAAATCTACCATATTAATTTACTGCCAGCTGGAAGTTAGATAAAATATGATGTCGAATAATATGACGTTATTTTATGGAACACCAATTTTGTTGGTCATGTCTCTCTTCACCACGACAGTATCTATGTTCTATTCAGAATGCTGAAACTTTCAGACAATAATCCTTGGATATCATTCATTCAAAATAAGTAAACAGGTCAATTTCCAAAAATTATGTCCAAGTGCCCTTTCTCTGCGTGTCGCCCATCATATAAACTTTATTTATATGCTTCAGATAAATGTTATTAAGTAAACCTTTGGCAAGTTGAATAAAGATTTAAATGAAATGCTAACAAGTGTAATACTTTTTTATCATATGACCAAAACAACCATAAAATGGGGTTTTATACATATTCTAGAAAATGACTGTTAAAGTAAACAACTAATTTGTTGCAAGAATTTTATGTACAATGTTATATCTGTTGTTATGTGAGAAATATGTAATGGTTACATTACATTAGAAACAATGTCAATCATCATACAATGATAAATCTTATTCTTACATAACTGTTTGTCTCAAACTTACTTACGGGTTTAATTTCAATTAAGTGGTAAAGCTATTTCTATTGAAATAAGTTTCTTGTTAACTGAATCATTTAGAGAACTTTATTTTTGTTCTTTTTTCTTCTTGTTAAACATTAAGCACCCTGAAAAGTAAATCTGGTTGTGTGAGAAAACAATAAGATATCCATTCACTGACCAAACTTTGAAAGAATGTTTACTGATGTTGGTGCAAGAAATTATGCACACTGACAGGAAAACTTTAGTGTGCATTTATTAATTTAATTTGTTAGCACCAACATAACTAAATTTACACAGCTAAGTAATTTCACCCTCCTGTCACTAACTGCCATATGCACCACATCATTTTAAGTATCTGTGACATTTTCTGAATCTTGTGCAAATCAACAAGAAGATACATCAGGCTACTGCCATTTGTGTGCAACTGAAGTTCAATGCTCTTCCATGGATTCAAAACCAAGGCTTTAACAAACAGAGAACATCAACAGACTGGCAATCTTTCACACACTAAAATGAGAGAGATTTACTTGTTACTAACAACTGACTGGGAACTGATTCATTTGTTACTCCTGACTGACAGCACATATATGCATGTCTTGTTCAAAGTTGACTGCATGAAATAAGTTTGAACAACATACTTTTTTTTTACACATTTGAATTTTTGAATGACAGGTTTATTTGGTTATGCCCCTTAGGGCATCACCCAGTATACTGGCGAGTTTTCAAAATGTGACAGAGTGTCTACTGAAAAAGAATATGGAGCAGAGCATCTAGATCCGGAGATTTTCTGACATCCTTATTCTGCGGCCCTGCGATCCTATTTGCGGTCCTATTTGTGATACTAGTTTTAAAAATGTGCAATCATATGATTAAGGAAGCTGCATTCAATGTATTGAATCTGATTGTATCAATGTGGGTAGCAAATATATGTTTGTGTTTTTAGGTAAATGATGTGTTTAAATTCAACAGAGAAATTGATTGTAATTTACATATAATTTCGCAAAGTTTTAAAAACGACAGAAATAAAATTGAAATCTATTTACTGCACAAGATAACAGACTTACAATTCCGACTTTAGGATTTTCGCAACTGTTTTGCCGTAGAAACATGTTTCACATTAAAATCATTTGATATAAACATTTGATATTTTTAAATGAAGCCTCATTTTAATGAATGTTTAGAACTTCAACAATTTGAACAATTTCGCAGAATTCAGAAAATGCATATCATGTCAGCAGGTGATGTAGGCGTTGCTAAATTAACTGAATATTCCTTTATCTATTTGAGTTTATTTCTCGTCGGTACGTGTTGATCATTTGACTGACGTCCCATAGAGAGGTTAACTTTTTTAGGATGTTGGGTATAGTGCAAGACAAGAAAGCATCTCATTTCAATGACGCCTCTGGTTCTTTTGCATGCTCAGTGTATAGCACTAATATATAAGAACCCTGGAATATCACTTCAGTGCGTTACCACTGCTCCTGCAGGATACCGGATTGTTGAAATGTGACAACAAAAATGCAAAATACAGTGGTTTCATTTCAAATGTGTAAGTAAATATATAATGTAAGCTGAAAATGTTAGTCTTGTAAAAAATAAAATTGTTATGCTGTTCCCTTTTTAATTTTCCCTTTTTAGCTCTATTTACGATACTTTAATTATTTCTAAAATAGATGATTGTAGTTGTCTTGAGTTCTCAAAGATTTTATATTTACATTTTTATAGTGTATTCATTATATCCTGTGCTCGTAGACACTGATAATACTATATATTCTAAAAAAATTACTTGCTTTGTTCACACACTGACAAATTTACTAACATAGACAGAAATATTAAAGGAAGAGGACAACTATCAATATCGCAAGGAATGTTGCATAAAGATTTGATCATATGTAAAATTCAATTATTTGGCATAACCCATTGGATACTGTTTTAAGCAGCCAACTTGTTCAGAGAAGCACTAGTTATGTTTAGCAGAACCATGGCAATAGCTCTGCCTCAGTACAGCTAAAACTACATAAAATTCTGGAACACATGTGCAGATGGGTTTAAAAAGCATCAGGAGCACTTTTCTCCTTGGCTTAATTAAGCACAGTACACATATAAGATCACAGGTGTTTAAAAGATATACCTGTATAATTTGCTGAGATCCATTTGTCATTGCAGCATTCGTAGATCATGCAGTTGATGACATTAAACCCAGCAAGAAATCCAGCTGAAATAGCTGAGCCCACTGCAACTATCCCCGCAGTGACAAACTCACTGGAGACAGGTGAGACAAGCAAAAACAATGTGAAAACAAAATATTTCTGTAAACGACACATCATATGCAATATCCTATCACTTCATCATTTTGAGGTTTGTCGATGCCAATGTTTTATTCTTTTATGGAGTTGTTGTTGTTGTACAAATCGAAAGCGGAAGTCTACTGAATGGGTTACACTGAACACCGAAATCTACTTGGGACCGAAATCTACCGAATTCTACTTTGCAGGACCGAAATCTACTCAGTACAGCCAAGATATGGCATAATTTCTAAATGTTCAAATATTTTATGAAATATTACATTATAAACAACTTATATTTCAAATTTCAATTGAAAAGTTTACTTAGTAAAAAAGTTATGTTAATAAATGTAAAAATTATTGAAATCGGTGAGCGTGAAAATATTACATCGTGACAATCACTATAAAAAAGGTAGTTTTGAAGGGGTGCATGGAAAAACCGGAAAGCACCGAAAAACCGGAAAGCACTCAATTTTCTATTAAAAACACTTGAAAATAATTTTTTATGGCATTTTAAGTAATACAAATAGATTTATTACTGATATTTCAATAAAATGAAATGAATAATTTACCAAAATCATCAATTAGTTGACGAAAGATGAGGTATATTTGCATAATGAGTGCTTTCCGGTCCCGTTAAAATGAAACGCACATCACCGAAAAGCACTCAATTTTCTATTTAAAACACATGAAAATAATGTTTTAAGTATCAAAAAAGAGTTATTACTGATATTTCAATAAAATGAAATGAATAATTTACCAAAATCATCAATTAGTTGACGAAAGATGAGGTATATTTGTATAATGAGTGCTTTCCTGTCCCGTTAAAATGAAACGCACATCACCGAAAAGCACTCAATTTTCTATTTAAAACACATGAAAATAATGTTTTAAGTATTAAAAAAGAGTTATTACTGATATTTCAATAAAATGAAATGAATAATTTACCAAAATCATCATTAAGTTGACGCAAGATGAGGTATTTTTGCATAATGAGTGCTTTCCGGTCCCGTTAAAATGAAACGCACATCACCGAAAAGCACTCAATTTTCTAATTAAAACACTTGAAAATAATGTTTTATTGCATTTTAAGTATTAAAAAAGAGTTATTACTGATATTTCAATAAAATGAAATGAATAATTAACCAAAATCATCAATTAGTTGACAAAAGCTAAGGTATATTTGTATAAGGAGTGCTTTCCGGTCCTGTTAAAATGAAACGCACATCACCGAAAAGCACTCAATTTTCTATTTAAAACACATGAAAATAATGTTTTAAGTATTAAAAAAAGAGTTATTACTGACATTTCAATAAAATGAAATGAATAATTTACCAAAATTTTCAATTAGTTGACGAATGATGAGGTATATTTGCATAATGAGTGCTTTCCGGTCCCGTTAAAATGAAACGCACATCACCGAAAAGCACTCAATTTTCTAATTAAAACACTTGAAAATAATGTTTTATTGCATTTTAAGTATTAAAAAAGAGTTATTACTGATATTTCAATAAAATGAAATGAATAATTAACCAAAATCATCAATTAGTTGACAAAAGCTAAGGTATATTTGTATAAGGAGTGCTTTCCGGTCCCGTTAAAATGAAACGCACATCACCGAAAAGCACTCAATTTTCTATTTAAAACACATGAAAATAATGTTTTAAGTATTAAAAAAGAGTTATTACTGATATTTCAATAAAATGAAATGAATAATTTACCAAAATCATCAATTAGTTGACGAAAGATGAGGTGTATTTGTATAATGAGACTGACATCATTTTCAGTTAACATATTGGTTAATAAACATGTCTCTTGATTACATCAACACCTTAAGGCGACAAAACAACTTCTTTAATCGGCAGTGATTGGATTAGCACGTGTGATATACAATACTATAACTACTGTTGGCCAATTAGTCAAACATTGCTTTTCGGTGTTTCCACTATTTTTAACTGAATTTTATTTTCAGATTCAAAACCATTTTCAACTTAATGATGATTTTGGTAAATTATTCATTACATTTTATTGCAATATCAGTAATAACTCTTTTTTTAATACTTAAAACATTATTTTCATGTGTTTTAAATAGAAAATTGAGTGCTTTTCGGTGATGTGCGTTTCATTTTAACGGGACCGGAAAGCACTCATTATACAAATATACCTCATCTTTCGTCAACTAATTGATGATTTTGGTAAATTATTCATTTCATAATATTGAAATATCAGTAATAACTCTTTTTTGATACTTAAAACATTATTTTCATGTGTTTTAAATAGAAAATTGAGTGCTTTTCGGTGATGTGCGTTTCATTTTTACGGGACCGGAAAGCACTCCTTATACAAATATACCTCATCATTCGTCAACTTATTGAAAATTTTGGTAAATTATTCATTTCATTTTATTGAAATATCAGTAATTACTCTTTTTTTAATACTTAAAACATTATTTTCATGTGTTTTAAATAGAAAATTGAGTGCTTTTCGGTGATGTGCGTTTCATTTTAACGGGACCGGAAAGCACTCCTTATACAAAGATACCTCATCATTCGTCAACTAATTGAAAATTTTGGTAAATTATTCATTTCATTTTATTGAAATATCAGTAATAACTCTTTTTTAATTCTTAAAACATTATTTTCATGTGTTTTAAATAGAAAATTGAGTGCTTTTCGGTGATGTGCGTTTCATTTTAACGGGACCGGAAAGCACTCATTATACAAATATACCTCATCTTTCGTCAACTAATTGATGATTTTGGTAAATTATTCATTTCATTTTATTGAAATATCAGTAATAACTCTTTTTTGATACTTAAAACATTATTTTCATGTGTTTTAAATAGAAAATTGAGTGCTTTTCGGTGATGTGCGTTTCATTTTAACGGGACCGGAAAGCACTCATTATGCAAATATACCTCATCTTTCGTCAACTAATTGATGATTTTGGTAAATTATTCATTTCATTTTATTGAAATATCAGTAATAAATCTATTTGTATTACTTAAAATGCCATACAAAATTATTTTCAAGTGTTTTTAATGGAAAATTGAGTGCTTTCCGGTTTTTCGGTGCTATCCGGTGCTTTCCGGTTTTTCCATGCACAGGTTTTGAAGTACACAATGCAGATTCATGTGGAATTTATTAATAAAATTAATATATCAGGTAAATATAATTGTTCACGAAAACACGAAATGTAATATCCAGGCCACACCACGAGGAGGAACTCTCAACATGGCCCATTATGTTTTTTTTAAATTTAAAAAAAAATCTACGAAAATGATCAAAAAATAAATTTAATTCAGATAAATAGATAAGGAATGAACCCGATTTCGATAATTTTTACAGATTTAAAACATTAAAGATCAAAGTGTACGAAATAACGATACAAAATGCTCAATACATCAAAAAGATAGAATGCCTAAAAAATAACTGTTATTATTGAAAGACATGAAGCTTTGCAAAATGAATGATATAAGAAATTGATAAAACAAACATTGATTAAAACGAACAATTTAAAGGTAAAAGCAAACGGAAAATACTTGTTAAGTTAAAAACAAATGAAAATACAAATGCTATAAATATTAAATATAATAAATGCAATATAAAGCATATAATGTAAAGCATCAGATTAAGAAATATCAGATTAAGAAATATAAGTACAGTTGATGAATAAAAAACAGACTAATAAATTTAACATTTTGAGCATAATGCCAATATAAGTTTAGGACACATGTAATTATATGGAGATAAAAATTTGTAAAAGCATACATATATACACAGAAGATAAGTACTCTCAAAAAGCAATTCCTAAAAAGTAATCTTGATCAATACACATAGTGGCCATCAATACAGAGCAATAGTACATCAAATAAAAAGGCAGGATGGTAAATCTTTAAGAATTAATTCATCTAAAATGTACAGAATGAAACAACAAAAAAGTAGTCAAGAAAAATACACACAAAAAGTAAACAAATTTAGAACTAGAATAAAAATACAGATTGTTGAAAATATATAATGCATAGTTTATATTTTACAAAGTTAGTGCGTGTGTAGAAGACATAAATTCAACGAAATGTTTGATAGATTATTATCAGCTTTCAGGCCAAGGTAAGTTATACTTGGACCAATTTAGACTACAAACTATTCAAATTGTATAGACGCCATGTAAACAGGAAGTTGAAACACTTCCTTAAGAAAGATTTCGTACAAGTAGGAAAGAGACTTATTTTCCCACGCCACTATGACGCAGACCTCGTTCACCCTGGATTTAAGGGGGGAGGGATTGATATTTTCAAACATGAGATGCAGAAAGCTTTTCGTTAAACGTTATAATGTATAATTCAGTATTTATCAAATGTCATGAAAAATAAATAATATATGTATATAACACTTGTTGTTTTCTAATACAGCGTGTATATTTTATTAACTTAATATCGGTCCTTACTGAAAACGCACCAGAAGTGACTTCTTTAAAACAAACAACACCAGGAAACTCCATGATTGCAATGTACTTATGCAAATTGAGGTTTAGAAGATCGAATTTAAATATGTTTTTGGGATATTACTCGCGATTTACGAGTAAATTAAAAAAAGGGTTGCATCACGTCTTAATACATCAAAACAACTTTGAAAAAAAAGTTTGAAAAGAAGAAGGAAATTATCAAATTATAAATATTTACCTACTCATCATTATCAAATTACAAAACTGTATGGTAAAAGAAAACTAAACTGTAACACCTGCAGGTAATCATGCACGTGCAAAACGCGGGACATAGTGCATGGCGGCTTCAGTTTGATGAAAAGGTTAAACGTGCGAAAACATTATAATTTTGGTTATCGCAATGTTCCTTTTTAAATGCATTTCTTTAATCATTGATTTCGTGACAATTTAATTTGATAACTATAACTATTTATTATAACGTAATTATTATTTGTTTAATGTACACATCACTGAATCCATTTTGGTTATAATTTGTCAATTTTATAAATATTTATAAGTATCTACATATAATTTATAAATATCTTCAGTAAAGACAAAATAAAAAAGAACAAGCTCTTTTTCCATAAAATTTTATTTTCAAAGTCAAACTTTACAACTAGATCTATGTAGTCGCCAGAATAAGTCGTTGTGATTTCCCATACATTCATTGTTCTCTCGCTCACTTAGACACCGCCTGTAACATAATAATATAAAATTGGTTCAAACTCAAAAAATACAAAACTTACAATATTGAAATTTTGAGTATATATTTATATATATTCGCTAATTAATAATATTAAAAAAAGTAATAAATAATGCCATATCTTGGCTGTACTGAGTAGATTTCGGTCCTGCAAAATAGAATTCGGTAGATTTCGGTCCCAAGTAGATTTCGGTGTTCAGTGTAACCGCTACTGAATGTTTGGTTGAAATACGTTCACCCCAAGACATTTCAACCCCCAACATTGGGGGTGAAAGTCTAAATTTATTGAGATTTTCACCCTCAATATGTATTTAGTAATATACAAACAGCAATTTGTATATATATTAAATAACCGTTTGGCCACTAAAATCAAATAGAAGATAGTGCATATAATATTTTTTATATCATAACGTGAGCTGAAGATTTCTTGAGTTAACTGTATTTAATGTAAAGAAAAAAAACTTGGGAAAATCATTAATATGCGAGTTATATGTCTATACATAGAATAGAAAAATGTAAGTTATAAGATAAATTGTGTTTTATGAAATTAGTTTCTCAACAAAATATTGTTGATATTTTTTTACATAGATATTAGTAAAATTTGAAGAGAATAAAACAAGTTTAGGTTAAGAGTAGCTAGAGCATTTTCAAAAAAAATATATATATATAATAATAAAATAATAATGCAGTATCCTTGCATAGAATAATAAATTGTAAAAATTTGACATCATTAGTACATTTTCATATTTCAGGAATTAAATGGGAAAATAAATGATTGGAATTTGAAATAATTGTATGAATTAGTTTTAATCATACCATTGTTTAATTGCCATCTCATTCTTTGATGCGTGAGGTATTTGTATATTGCATATCATTGAGAGTTTATTGAAAATCCTAAAAACAAAGTTTCAAACAATCCATGCTTTTTAAAAGTGTTACCTGTAAAAAGGTGCTAATTTAATTTTATTAATCCAAAGACCTGGTATTTTATGCCCCCGGAGCCTGAAAGGCATATTGTTTTTGGTTTGTCTGTTTAATTGTTTGTCACAAAACTTGGATATTTTTAGATCTCGCCCGGGGCATGGAGCGGATGTGGTCAAGTGCTAACGCGCTGGCCTGGTATACCAGGGGTCCCGAGTTCGATCCCTCGCTCCTCCACTAACATTACTAATAGTCTTTCGGATGAGACGTCAAAACGAGATGCCATGTATCAGTGCTATACACTGACCATGTAAAAGAACCAGGGGTGTCTCTAGAATGGGTCATATGGGCAACCGGTACCGACGGTAAATAAGCTCAAATAGATAGACATGGCGTTCATTCGAACGAAGCGCCTGTAGGTCTTTGTATTAATCCAATTAACCAAAAGCCATAATTTATTTTTTTTAAAAGGAAGAAAGAAAACAGAAATAAAGAAAAAAACATGAAAATAATTGTCAATACTTCTTGAATGAGCATCAATAAAATATCTTTAATTGTTAACATAAAAACAAACTAGAAACACAGTTTTAAAGTTTATTGAATCGCCATTTTTCATGCATTTGGCCTCTAACAATAATAATTAAAAAGATACCATTACAAGCGGTAGTTGCATATACATAGAATATTTTTCAATAATCCTCTCTAAGTTTCATCGCTTCTTTAATATATTTTGATATGTTATTTAATAATTAAATGTTTTTTGTTGACATTAACTTATTAAATGTCTGTAATGTTGGTCACTGGATATTACCTAAATGATTCTTTCTTAAATTTGAATATTTTGTACAATAAAGTAAAAATGGAAATTCAGATTCAACCATATTCTGGTTACTTAATTTACAGAGTCTGTTATTTCTTTGAATGTTATGGTATCGACCTGTTTTAATTTCTAAATTGTATGAAGCTAACATTTCTCCAAGAACAAAATTTGTTATATATTTGCAACAGCTGTCGAGTTTTGGCATTTCATTTATAGTTGTGCTCCATTCTTGAATAAACTTATCGTATAACGTTTGAACAATGGAAAATAATTTTGATTCATATCAAAATTTAATCGTATATTGGTAAAATCCAGCTTATCTATTAATGCAATGATTTGGTTTGCCCAACATGTACCGTTTATAGTTCTGCACTGGTCTAGACAAATAGAATGTATAACTGAACGAAGATTCTTCATGATCTTTACCAGTAACTTAATAGACCTTAATTTACTAAGAACTGATAACGGTATTCTTCCATGTTCTCCAAAAACAGCTTTATTCGGAGTTTGACGCTTGACTTTCAAAATATATTTGCAAAATTTTGTGTGTAGTATATCTATGTCTATATTATATACACCCCAAACCTCTGCCCATAGAGTAATATAGGCAAGACCAGATCAAATCAAATAGAGATAACTTCAGTTTAACAGCCATTTCAACGCGATCAAATAGAGAAAACAAATTAAAATAAATTCTAAGCGCTTGTTCTTGTATTGTTTTGACAGCTACTTTGAATGTTGCTGTACGAGTTAACAATGCCTAAATATACACATTAGTCTACTGTTTCAACTATTTTTGCCATCAATAAAAAATCAACGTTTTGATAACATTTTATTTTATCGAAAATACAAATTTTGTTCTTATCAATATTAATTTTTAATCCCCATTTTGTAGAATAATACCAGAGGCTGTCAATTTCAGCTTGTAAACTTTTTGGATCAGTTTTTTTTTAATATCATTATCAAGTAATATAAGATATTTTGAAAGTAAATCCAAGTCCTTTACTGTAAGAGCATTAAAATCAAGATTATTGACAATATCATTAATAAATAATATAAACAGGACTGGCAATAATGGCCCACCTTGTTTAAACCAAATAGCTACCGGAAAAAATCTGATGTTTTCATACAGTTTGAGATACGAACTGTATATTTTTATAGATAGACTTGATCATTCTAATCATTTTACAACTCTTACCTGACATAATAAGTTTTTCCCATAATGCGTCTCTATTGACAGTATCAAACGCTCGTCTGTTGTCTATAAATATACGCCATAGCTTTAACTACTAGCTAAAACTTTCTGAATAATAGAATGAAATAAAAAAAATGCGTCAGAAGTACAATTTAATGTTCATCCCTTAAACCAAATTGAGAATCATTGAACACATGCACACTTTCACACCATTTGCTAATTCTGTTTCTGAACAGTAATGAAAACATCTTTGCTAATATATTTACGAGAGTAATACCTCTATATAGTTTGAACAATCTTATAAATCACCTTTCTTAAAAATTGGGACAATAACACCTTTCGTCCATGACTCAGGATATATTCCTCTATCAAAAATCTAATAGAATATAGTACATAAATATGGCGATATAAAATCTTTTTGCATCAATAAAAAAATTACCACATTATTTTCATAGTCAGTGCTTTTGTTTCTTTCCAAACAAGAGACTGTTTTATGAATTTCGTCAATGCTAATAACACAGTCAAGTTGATCAACAATAACTGTATTAGCGCAAAAGCTTTGAAAACCTGATTCATTAAATGAGCCGATGGAGATCATTCTCGACATAAATCATCAGTTTTCAAATCTGAACAGATGTTCTTAGATTTTCGAAATTTATTAACATAATAAAGGTATATCTAAATTTTAGATAATTTTTTATTAATTGATTTATTTTATTTTTTATGTTTTATTTTATTATTATTATTTTTTTGGATGAACTGATTTATATGATAATATGATAATAATTCTGGGGAGAAAAGACTTGGGATGAATAGCATTGGGAGTGAAATGTCTTGGTAAGGAAATGTCTTGTAGGTGAAAAGTCTGGGTCGGTATAAAACGCAGCTTTTTACGCAGCCAATATAGAGATTATAGGAAAACGCAGTCAATTAAGAAATAATAAGTATCCAGGCGTGGTGTATCGTAGAATAACCCACGTTTAGAGTTCTTATGCGTAGGAATATATCACGAAGGCCGTAGGCCTGAGTGATATATTGTTTCGCATAAGAACGAAAAACGCGGGTTATTCTACAATAAACCACAACTGGATACTTGTTATTTTGATTCTAACACGACCAAACAATAAACCACATTGTGAAATAAGTGTTTACTACTTCTTACGATCGTAAAAACACTTGCGCGGTACGCCCCTGGGTTTGGCCGTTAAAATTTCCTCCCTCGATATATGTAAGAGTTGGCTGCCACATTATAAGTTGATCAATCCAATAAATGAAAAAATAAACAACACACTTTTCATCAGTTGATAATTTCTTTTTTTAATTTCGAACTAAAATTGCAATTTACTAATAAATTAAATGTTCAAACAAATAAAAGATGTTCATGTTCTCAGATGCTAAAACTAGCATACTGGTTCAGTATGTAAAACGTCACAAGGTCGCTTACACGAAAATCGGCATACGTGTGTGAATTTTAATGTAGACACAAGTAACATTTACATGAATTATTGACAGAAAACATTGCTCGGCTATTATTATTTCACAAATTGTGCCCATTCTAAGTAAATTGGCTTTTTTGTGCCATTTTGCAGCCGAACTTTGTTGTTGTACGTCGGTAATTCTACGATTCCTACGGTAGTAGTCACGAGACAAACCTACCAGACTATAGCCTGGGTGACGTCATACCACCTGTATGACGTCATATCGTTCTCATCTCAAAATATGTTCTCAACTTGTACAGTATAGTTTGTTTAGTTGGCTTTTATTAGGTTGATATGACTATGTGTGGTTTTATATATATGCCCGAGAGGTACTTTTGAGGAAATGGCATTTGGTTGTAATTTTACTTTCATGTTAAATTTAAAATTACAAATAAAACGGTTGGTTTGTCTTAGTGACGTTTATTTACTCAAATGGTATTTACAAACATCACGTGACTTTCATAAAAATTTATACGTGGGGTGACGGCGGTTCACGGAACAGCCAAAACAACAAGCGCACGCGAGTGGTATACTGCAGAATAACCCCGACTTTATTTTCTTCTTTGTATATATAGGCTATTTTTAGATCGTGTTAGAATATGAAATATATAGGAAAACGCAGCCAATATACAATAAGGAGAATGAAAAATGTCGATACATTGTGTGAATTGATGCAGTTGTATATTTATAGTATGCAATCATATTTAAGAAAAATAAATAAAATAACTTTATATGTTTTTTCTTGTTTTTTTTCTAAACCGTAAGTAAAGATTCATGTACAAATGTTAAGAATCGCTTGCAATCCAAAATGTTGATTTTGAGGACTGCCTTCATTTATTTCTTTTCTAATTTAATATCATTATCTTAAAATTGATAGAATTATACGCAGCTTTTTACGCAGCCAATATAGAGATATAGGAAAACGCAGCCAATATGAAATCTATAGGAAAACGCAGCCAGTATACAATAAGAAGGATAATTGATGCAGTTGTATATTTATAGTATCTATACACTAGGATTCCCCAAAAGTTAACACTTTAAAATATGTCAGTATTAAATTCTCTACTTTTTCGCCATGTTGCAAAAAAATACATTTAATAAAGAAATCTGTCTGTCTATCTGTCTGTCTGTCTGTCAGTTATTTACATTTTTTATTCATCTTGTGCACTGAGTTCTAACAAAAAGGTTATTTTTATTCATCTTGTGCACTGAGTTCTAACAAAAAGGTTAGTATAATTGCACCACTCTTACATTGGAAAGAACTAGTGCCATTTTGGGTAATATGTTTGTGCTCTTCTGGAACAAAAAGAAAGAACAAAAGCCAGTGAGCATACTGTTAACATTTTTAATGTTCTATGTCTCCTTAGTTTATACTTTGTACGTAAGGCTATAAATATCTTATGACATCAGCATATTACATCACTTTTTATGTTGAAATCATTTTTTTGTTCCAGGTGTTGATTATTTGTGAAGCTTGTCGCCTGGTCAGGCACGTGTGAAATGGTGGGCGGAGAAATAATTTTTTATACATTAATCCCATTGGCTGACAGCTATATTATGTAAATGAACTTGGTAGGCGGAGCAATTAAAATTATTCACATAAATTTCATTGGCTATCAATACAACTTGAGCAGGACGAAGTTTGGACGATAATTAAAAACTAATTAATAAAAAAAATAATGGAATAAATAAATTAATTAAAGAAAGAAAGACAAGTGTAATGAATCTCAAATGAAATGAAACTGATGAATGCTGTATAACTGAATGCAAAGATTATTTGCATCGTGTTTGATAATTCTTTTTTATGCATGTTCTTTCATTGTTTTATATCTTACATCAGGGCTTTAATTTACAAAATTAAAGCCCTGCTTACATTTATGATATTAACACATTTGATCCTATTATTTCAAAAGTTCAGCCCAATCGAAGTCTCGCTGAAATTATTTCGTATCATCTTTACAAAATCATGATTTACATCTAAACTTTCTATGCATTATCAGATTTGTCGTTTTGACAACTTCAACACTGTTCCTGTATAAAGCAGATCGAATGAACTTCATGATATTTTGCCTTGCTAACAGCACGCGTCTACCATGCTGTATTGACACCTATTGTTTATTCGTCTCACAAAATGGCATGTCATCAATTAAACAATAAACATAACTCTTTACACTTTGAAAACATTCCGTTTGGTTAGCGGTTTTAAGTGAACATATATATCTTGCTGTGTCCAAATATTAACGCCATACTGAACACTATGTTCACACACAATACAACTTTTAACAATTATAAAACACTTGTGATAGCAGTGACGATCGTCACAAGAATGAAGGAAAACTGAAGGAAGCTTGTTGTTTGAGACTCATTTTTACTCGCGAAAAAATAATTGTATTTCTAACAATACATACAAAAAATTCAATTAAAATGTCGGTAGTGCATGTCCTTTGAAGTTTCGTCGAGAAGGACTAATTTAATTTAATAAAGAAAGTCTTGTAACAAACAAGCGACAAAACATAATTACATAAATAATCATCGATGAAAAAAAACTTTAATTTCATGCAGCCAAAAATATAACATTTTAGACAATACTATACCATATCTTACTTCAGCATACAATAAAATTTCTATAAGGATATTTAACTTTAATTCATACTGCTTTATTTTAATCAAATTACAATAAATGTACGTCCGTATGCCTGTCTGTGTGTTTGGGCTACGATCGTTAAATTCTGTCAGTCACCGGTAAGTTCAATACAAAATACGATTAAAATTAAGATTCACCAAAATGTCCCTGAAAATGTCTCAAAACATATAATAATTATCTTTTTAACGATGAAAGCAGTACATTTAACGGAAATACTAAAGCAAAATGCAAATAAAATTTGAATTTCTTGTACGAAATGCATACATTTTACAAACTACAAAAACTAAAAAAATAACAGATGGGAGAGTAAGTGACATTTTTTTTTACATGTTCTTATTACCTTTTACAATTTTACAAGCTACAAAAAAAAAAAAAAAAACAGATGGGAGAGTAAGTGACAATTTTTTTTTTTTTTTACATGTTTTTATTACCTTTCCTATGATTAAAAAAAACGTACTAAAAATACTTTTTTATTTTTGTTACATATTATCACATACTATAAATATACAACTGCATCAGTTCTCCTTTTTGTATACTGGCTGCGTTTTCCTATAGATTTCATATTGGCTGCGTTTTCCAACTATATCTATCTATTTAAGCTTATTTATCGTCGGTACCGGTTGCCCATATGACCGACGCCCCTGGAGAGATTAGTAATTTTATGTGGTGGGGGTAGTGCAAGATACAGAAAGCATCCCATTCCAGAGACACTCCTGGTTCTTTTACATGCTCAGTGTATAGCACTGATACATGGGACCTCGGTTTAAAGTCTCATCCGAAAGACTATATCTATCTATTTAAGCTTATTTATCGTCGGTACCGGTTGCCCATATGACCGACGCCCCCTGGAGAGATTAGTTATTTTATGTGGTGGGGGTAGTGCAAGATACAGAAAGCATCCCATTCCAGAGACACTCCTGGTTCTTTTACATGCTCCGTGTATAGCACTGATACATGGGACCTCGGTTTAAAGTCTCATCCGAAAGACTTTTAGTAATGTTAGTGGAGGAGCGGGGGATCGAACTCGGGACCCCTGGTATACCAGTCCAGCGCGTTACCACTGGACCACATCCGCTCCCGAAAGACTATATTGGCTGCAGGCTGCGTTTTATACCGACCCGAAAAGTCTGGAAATCGATTTCATTTTTGACGAAATAATATCATTTTATATGTTTCTAAAGACATAATGTTACATGATTTAAGCTTTTAAGAAAGAAAAATGGAGAATAAATATGAAATTTTAATAGCAGGCAATCATACAGATCACTGTAATTTTGCGTAGATATAATTTTACAACCTTAAACTTTCGTTTAGATTGCAAATTGAATTATTAAAACAGCGAAACCAAAAATGTCGACTTGGCCAGCTAACGAGAACGTCCAACAAGATCAGCCCTTGTTGTATGAGCCAGGAGCTGATCCGAAAGATGCTGATGGAGATGCAAATTCAAGGAAGTCACATCCGATATTTGATGCAATCAAATCAGGGTAATATATCAAATTTCTGATTCCAGAGATCCATCTTTTACTAATTGCCAAAATGTGAAAAGAATCAAAGCTCTGTCATGTTTTGACCTGTGCAGAACGAATTCATTAAGATGTGTATCAAGTCATTTACTGATCTTGTAAGCACTTTGATTTTCTTATTCCATATTATCATGATTGAATACAATAATAAATTGTCGTTTGTTTTTGTTTTGACGGTTGCTATGCTAAACACAGTGGCTTTCACACTCACAGTCGCCAGTTGTTTCATACAGTAGTTGTCAGTTAAAAACTCCTTTGAGTTATATAAACACCTTGTCAAGAATGAATGGTCATCCAAATAGAATGACAAAGACCAAAAGACATACCAGTGTACTAGTCAAAATGATCAAAGTGACGTCTTGAGCCTATTCTGAGATACTTCAGTTTTGGGTCAGTATCTCAATACAGTATGACATAATGGTTTTTAAGTTTGGTATTTTAACATCAATTCATATTTCGTATCAGCTATCAAAATTTGTATGATTTTGTATTGAAAGTTGGTCAAAGATTATTTACAGTCAGCTAGATTACAAGTAGCACAACATAAGCTCTAAAGAGCTATCAGACCACATTACAGATAACCCAAAATAATTGCTTTCATTTCTGTTGAATTCGCAGCTTTTATATCTACAACATGTAGAACACACTAGCACAAGCACAACTGCAAGAAACACAATAAAAGCACATAAATAAAAGTAATGTTAAAATGTTTACAAATTACAGATGTTAACGTATAAACAAATTCTGGTTAATATTTGATTTTTCTCAATAAATCTAACTTTTGTGTCAGTAGTATAGATTGAAAATTTACCTAAGGAATGAATATGATTTATGAATATTTGAAGTTTTCCCTCTGTCAGTCCAACAGTCTGTCATTCCATCCAAAAACTTAAACATTGCCCATAACTGCCTTATTAGTACTTCATACTTAAACACAACGCTCCTTCTTATTGACTTGTTTTTGTTTCATCTTTGCTCCTGTATGGCCTAGACCTGAAAGGTCCAGCTGTCAAAAAACTTTAACATTGCCCATACCTTGTAATTTAAAGTAAATGGATTTACTGACTTGAACACAACAACCCTTTGGACAAGACCTTTCCACTGACATATATTGAAATGACTTTGTCCTCTAAATGACCTTTACCTCAACGCCAATAACTTCATTATTAGTTAATAGATTTGCTTCATACTTGAACACAACAGCCCTTTGAACAAGATCTTCCTAAGGACGTATATTTAAATGACCTTGACCTCAAAGGTCTAGTTGTCAGAAATCCTTAATACTGGCCAGAATTCCCTTACTACTAAACAGATTTAGTTCACTTTGTTAGCACACAACAACCTTTTTGGAGAAATCTTCCAAATGTATATTTTTTTGTGCTTTGACCCCTACATGTACATGACCTTAACATTGAGGTTAAATTGTCTAAAAACCAACTAATTTTGAAGGATCATCTGGTCACATATTTATCTTTTTTACTTGACTGTTCTTGTTTTCCAGGCTATGGTTTGAAAGATCAATGATGCAATTTGTCTAACAATTTACATGTTGTGCTACACTTCTCATGTGCTTCTTGAGAATTACATCATTAACAATACCTTTGTAAGGTGGCTGATTTCTGCCATTTCATTATGTTGTGTTTGAGGGGTGACAACACTACAGAATGACAAATGTAGCATTTGTTGTATTGATTTAGATATGATGAATATTTTTTTTTTAGTTCAAAAACTTATGGTAGACATGAACTTTAATCACATCAATTTTAAGTTGAAATTTGAATGTACTTCTCAGTGTTACAATCAGAACATTCTTATTGTAGAAAAATATCTTAATAACTTCATCAGAATAACAATTTACATATTTGAGTACTTCACTCATTTGAGTTGTCATGGTGTGCTAGAAGTATACCACAGTACACCATGGTTTTAAGTGAATATTCCACAGTATTCTGTCTTTCAAAGTTATACATTACATATATAAGCTCATGATCAGAGGAAGCTTTTATTAAACTCCAGTAACACAGCAGAATTACGTATGACAAAAACTATGCCTCACATGTTGTGTTACAGTGTTTTCATACTACATAGGATTCATTTAATTGTTGCATTGTTGTATTTCAACCCTACATGGTGCTTGTAGCCGTCTTATGGGCACGGTTTTGTAGACAAGAATGCTGTCATTGGCCATGTCTGACACAGAATGCTTGGATAAATTGTAGACATTGAAAAAGCAAGTAGTTGTCAGATGGGTACTTGAATTGACTTGGTAAACCTGATGGAAACACACTTGTTTTTAAATGATTTAATAAATAAAAAAGATATGCTTTTTCAAAGTGATCTTGAAACTTTCAAGCAAAACACACAAAAACCCCATCCAAAACCATTATATGTAAGCATTGGAATGCAGTACAATATTTTTTTGCTTACTGGTAGACATATGTATGTAACACCACTATCTGGAACTAAATTAAATTTAATTATTAATTTCATTTTAACTTCAGGATGCTTGTTCCAGTGCAGACTATTGTCGAACAAAATGGACCAGACATTCTTTCAATTCGTGATGAGAAGGGACACACCCCAGCTCACTGGGCATGTCTGGGAGGACATACAGCTATCCTGAGATACCTGCTAGAACACAAAGCCCCTGTAAATGAGCCTAGTAACAATGATCTTGGTGCCCGGCCAATACATTGGGCATGTGTGAACGGGCATATAGCTATAACAGATATACTCATTCAAGCTGGTGTAAATATAGATGTGACAGATAACAAGGGCTGTACACCACTAATTGTTTCTGCTCAGTATGGACAGACTATGTTAGCAGGGTATCTCATGGGTAAAGGAGCCCGGTTACAGATGGTGGACAGAGATGGTGATACAGCATTACACTGGGCTGCTTTTAAAGGTAACACTTGATATATTCCACATTAAGTTAGAAACTTCCTTCAATTTAAGCTCTTCTGTTTCTGAGCTACATTTATATGTATGTTTATTCACAGATTGGTGTCATATTTAGTCGGCCAAAAAAACAATGAAAAATAGTCACAAATGTCTGACTTAAATTACTTACTAATAATGACATAATTATAGTATTTTTCAGAATTATTTTGTTTTTAAACTCATGTTCTTGACATGTTGGCATCAACAAAAGTTATTTTATTATCTTGTTTCAGGGAAGTCAGAATTGATGAGACTGCTTATCTATTCTGGGTTTAATCCTCGACAGAAGGACAATTTTGGGCAAACACCTCTTCATTTAGCTTGTATTAATGGTGATCTCACAAGTGTGCGAGAACTGTGTGAACAGGTGTGCAAAATGTTAAATTAAAAATTTTCTGCACACTGCTATATGTTTTGAGGGGGATAATGATTTCATTTCTAGTTAAACCAAGTTAAAAGTATTTATGCAGATCTGCATGCCAGATAAAATGCAGGTGTGGGAATAGTATTGGCATTTTTTTAAATGTATTTTGAAACCTTTGATGTAAAGCTTTCTGCTACATATATATCAGTGTAGCTGTTTAAGCCATTAAATGTTACATTTTGATTAAAGCATTTAAAATACTACAGAGACAAAACATGGAACATAAATGTTTGATTGATACAGTATTTCACCAAGATGCATTAAATGTATTTTCTGACAGGATGGTGTGGAACTGGGACAACCAGACAAGAATGGGAAGACCCCGCTGATGTTAGCCACTGGTCGTAAACACATAGCTGTGGTAGATTACCTCAAAGCAGAGCTCAAACAGAAAAGTAGTTTTATGCCCAAAATAGATTTTTGGTTAGTTTTGATTTTATATTTGTTATTTAGAGAAGGCTCTGGTTAAGACAATGAAATTTTCAGGAAAGCTAACCAGTAAAAGGACTTTCGGGTAATACAAATGAACAGATTCTAGTATGCAGTAGAGATTTGACTTACATGTTTGTACTTATGTTTGACTCAGTGCATTGATTAAACTTAAAATAGCCAAGTGTGTAATCAGGAAATAAGCAACTTCCTTCCTAGATCTCTGTTATGTTTTACTTTGACAGAAAAAGTGGATTTTTAAAGGTCTTGATGGGTCTAACCCTAACCCAACATTGTTGACTCTTGATATTACTGCCTTCTGTAATATTTGAGCTGAAGTGAATATATTTTGCAGGTGTCTTGGGATTGAGTTATGACCTGTTGTTTTCATCAGAGCAAAAGTATCACTAGCATTTATGTGAGAGTAGAAGACTTGATTTACAGCATATTTTAAGAAACTATTTAAACTTTTTTTATTTCAGGTCGATAGTATTTGGTCCTCCTGGGAACAGCAAAGGTCCACTCTTGTTTTTCTTTTGTAATCTCTTGTTATGGGGCTATCCCATGTACATCATTAAGGTGAGTATTCAGCACATGAATTGAGTGTACATGTTATTATGACCCTCAGTATGAATTCCTGAATGCTGGCACTAAGAAAACTTGTTGTTTTAACAGTTCCATGGCAGGTGTTGATACTTTTTTGACTTCCTTCTGTGTCATTTAGTATTAACTGAATGTAAAATGTAGGTCTTCTGAGAACAATATATAAATTTTGTGTGATGAACTGGGAATTATAACAGTTTTGTCAAAGGCTATGTATTTCATTTTTCATGCTGTTTTATTGTACACATGCAAAATTTTAACAAATTTCATTAAACATTAATCTTTGACTCTCTTGTGGTTACTTCATTTTGATAATGAGAGGAATTACGCCATTGGTTTGAACTGAATTTTATCTTGAATAAATGGTTTCATTTTACAGTGCCTACCATATACCTGGTACGATCTTCAGCTGATCCATATTGTGTTCTTCATCATGAATGTGGTCATGTGGTTTTGTCTGTTCCACTGTAGTACAACTGACCCAGGATATTTGCCGCGTAATATACCGGAGTATGACATGGCAATAAAACAGGTAGATTACAAGAAGGTATCTACTTCGTTATGACCAGCAGCTTGTCACTGATGTAGCCAGAGCCTTCTGTTATTCATAACTTAATGATACTATATGATCATACTTCTTCCTGCAATGTTGTTTATGCTTGTTGTAAGTTTTACTGCCACGTCACAAATTACACCTTAAAGATGATTTCAAACTGATTGTAATAATTTAAATAGTCATTGATATTAGCAGAATATTAAAAATTCAGCAGGTTTTGCTATTTAAACGTTGAAGGGACATTGTATTATGCCTTTGGTTGTCTGTCTCTCTGTCAGCAATTTTGTGTCTGAGCTATATCTCTTTTTTGAACTACTTGAAGGATATTTGTGAAACTTGGGTCAAATGTCATAGTCAGTGTTCAATGTCAGAATTTGAGTCATAGAATACCAGTACACTCCATATCTTCTAAACACCTTTCAGGAAAAGTATGAAACTTTGGTCATATGTTTATCTCATTGAGGCGATGTGTAGAACTGAGATTCCTCTAAACTTGCAGAATTTCAAATAATCCATCTTCAGGATATATTTTGCATTTTATTACTCATAAAAGAATTCACAAAACTTTAGTCAAATATTCACCACAGTGCAGAACCCATATTCCCTGCTTGATGAAGTAACATGATCATACATGCCTCATCTTGTTATAATTTTGCTGCTGATGAAGTTATTTATTCATTGTTGGAAACATCATTCAGTGTCATTAGCTTCCTGTGGGCATATATTGCTCTGCTGATAGCTCATAGATTGTGGACTAAATTTTTACCAAAATTTGTTTCAAATTTGACTGTAGCAGAAATTGATGGTATGTCTGTTGAGAATTTTTTTTTTTGAGGGCAGAACATTATTTGAATTTTGGACTCATTGTTCTTACTAACTTGTATTACTGGCACTGCATGTTTATCTTAACCTCACTTTCTACACAGTACTGGTATTCAGGGTGTACTTACATCATTTATCTCTGGTACAAATAAAGTGCAATGCTAACAACACTACAGACTTTGGTGCAAACAGATACATGCTATTAACAAACTCTTATAGAACTCTACAATAAGAAACTTTTATATTTCAAGCCAGGTTCAAGTGAAATGCGCTGGTTTTAACACTGTAAGGAATTTTATTAAAATTTCACACAGTGATGGAGACCAGTGAGAGGAAATGCAGTGTTTCTGAAACTTAATTACCTTGCTTAATTAATTATATCCCTTAATGATTAATTACAAAAGTTAAATAATGCTTGTCAGGAGTATAACTTCTTAAGTATCAATGATATCTCATTATATCTTCACACAGTTATAGAGACTAGTGAGAGGAAGTGCAATGTAAATAAGGCAATCACTCTGCATTACTTATTTTTTAGTTATCTCTCTTTTATAATACTTAATAATGCTTGTTAGGAAAATAACTTGAAAAGTATTGAAGGAAATTGAATAAAACTTCACACAGTTATAAAGACAAATGAGAGGAAGTGCAGTGTTAAAGAATCATCACTTTACATGAGTTAGTTTTTATCTCACCTGTGCACGTAGTGCACAAGGTGAGGTATTGTGATCGGTCAATGTCCATCGTCTGTTGTCGGTGCGTGCGTGCGTCCGTAAACTTTTGTTTTAAAGAGTATCTCCTCCTAAACCACTGGGCCAATTTCAACAAAACTTCACAGAAATGTTCCTTGCATGAAGCTCTACCAAAATTGTTCAAAGAATTTGATTCCATGCAGAACTCTGGTTGCTATGGCAACTTAAAGGAAAAACTTTGAAAATCTTCTTGTCTGAAACCACAAGGCCTAGAGCTTAGATATTTGGCATTTAGCACCCTCTAATGGAACTCTACAAAAATTGTTCAAATTATTTCCCTGGGGTCAAAATTGGCCCCGTCCCAGGGGTCACTTCCTTTTACATAGACTTACATAGGAAATCTTTAAAAATCTTCTTCTCAGAAACCACAGTGACTACAGCTTTGATATTTGGTATGTAGCATTGTCTAGTAGATGTCTACCATGTTTGTTCAAATTTCGTCCCCTGGGTCAAAATTGGCCACGCCCCAGGGTTCTCTTGGTTTACATATAGTTATATAGGAAAAACATGAAATATCATTTTTCTCCGAAACTAATAGGACTAGACCTTAGATATTTTGTGTGGAGTATTGTGTAATGAACCTTTACCAATATTGTTTATATGTTGGCCCTGGGGTCAAAATTGGCCCCGCCCTAGGGGCCCTTAATATGTAAAAAAGGCAATCTTTAAAAATCTTCTTATTGGAAACTTCAATGCCTACAGATAAGATATTTGGTATGTAGCATTGTCTAGTGGATGTCTACCATGTTTGTTCAAATTTTGTCCCCTGGGTCAAAATTGGCCACGCCCCAGGGTTCTCTTGGTTTACATATAGTTATATAGGAAAAACATGAAAAATCATTTTTCTCCAAAACAAATAGGACTAGACCTTAGATATTTTGTGTGGAGTATTGTGTAAAGAACCTTTACTAGTATTGTTTATATGTCGGCCCTGGGGTAAAAATCGGCCCTGCCCCGGGGGCCCTTAATATTTAAAAAAGGCAATCTTTAAAAATCTTCTTACTGGAAACCTCAATGCCTACAGCTTTGATATTTGGTAGTAGCAATGTCTAGTGATTGTCTACCAAGTTTGTTCAAATTATGTTCCCTGGGTCAAAATTGGCCACGCCCCAGGGTTCTCTTGGTTTACATATGGTTATATAGGAAAAACATTAAAAGTCATTTTTCTCCGAAACTAATAGGACTAGACCTTAGATATTTTGTGTGGAGTATTGTGTAGATAACCTTTACAAGTATTGTTTATATGTTGGCCTTGGGGTCAAAATTTGCCCCGCCCCGGGGGCCCTTAATATTTAAAAAAGGCAATCTTTAAAAATCTTCTTACTGGCAATCTCAATGCCTACAGCTCAGATATTTGGTATGTAGCATTGTCTAGTGGATGTTTACCATGTTTGTTCAAATTATGTCCCCTGGGTCAAAATTGGCCACGCCCCAGGGTTCTCTTGTTTTACATTGATTTATATAGGAAAAACATGAAAAATAATTTTTCTCCAAAACAAATAGGTGTAGACCTTAGATATTTGGTGTTGAGTATTGTGTCAAGAACCTTCACCAATATTGTTTAAATGTTGGCCCTTGGGTCAAAATTTGCCCCGCCCCGGGGGCCCTTAATATCTTTAAAAATCTTCTTGTCTGAAACCACAAGGCCTTAAATTTTAAAATTTGGCATGAAGCAAGCTTTATCAAGCTTTTTCAAATTATTGGATTAGGTTAAAGGTCACGGAGGCTAAAAATAGATTTATCTACTGTACCTCATAAAGCCTTCGGTTATAGACCAATATCTTTGATATTCAGTATATAGGTTCCTTGCATGGACCTGTACCCATGGGTAGGGTTTGAGGTCACTGGGTCAAGGTCAAGGTCACCATAGCTTATAATAGATATTTCCACTTTCTGCCATAGAGCCTTTATTTATTGACTGATATTTTACATATTTGGTTTGTAGGCACTTATATATTTTCAATTAAAAAATGAAATACTGCTTACCAGCAAACCTACAGCCAAAGTACTCAGGTGAGTGATCCAGAGCCATCATGGCCCTCTTGTTTAATTATCTCCCTTTATAAAACTTTATAAAGCAACCCCAATCGATAGATAAATCAGTGGCTTATCAGCTGGAATTCTGGAGAACAACACTGATTATATGAAGTACAGGTCTACTTTTACACCTGCCAGCCAAGCACTTGACACCTCTATGTTTCATCATGATTATCCTTGCTATAACTTGAAAATTATTATACCCCCACAAACAAAGTTTGAGGGGGTATATAGGAGTGAGCTTGTTGGTTGGTCTGTCAGTCTGTCATGGTTTCCGGATGATAACTCATGAAAGGCTAGACAGGTTTAAACAATTTTTGGTACACAGCTGTAACATCATAAGATACAGGTCAAGTTCGATATTGGGTCTGGTGGGGTCAAGGTCACTGTTACAAAAAATAGAAAAACGGTTTCCGGACGATAATTCATAATAGGCTTGACAGATTTAAACAATTTTTGGTACACAGGTGTAGCATCATAACATACAGGTCAGCTTCAATATTGGGGCTAATGGGGCCTTGGTCAAGGTCACTGTTACTAAAATAATAAAATGGTTGATAAATGGTTTCCGGATGATAACTCATGAAATCTTGGCAGATTTAAACAAATTTTGGTACACAGGTGTAACATAACAGGTTACAGGTCAAGTTTGATATTGGGGTCAAGGTCACTGTTACTAAAAATAAAAAATAAATGGTTTCTGTTCAATAACTTGAGTTAGGAATGAGATATTTTGATGAAATTTGCTGTAAAGGGAGCTTCTATGAAGACGACGCTTGGGATTGAAAATTTTGCCAGTTGGGTCAAGGTCACTGTTTGCTTAAACTTAAGCTAGTTCTAGTAAAAAATATACAGTTCAGTGGTTTACCGGTAATTGTTTTCTCTACATACAATATTATTAAATATAAAATATATAAATATTTCCATGTTTCTTATGTCACTTTATGCCATTGATTCTAAGCTTTCCAGTTCAAGTATCGAGCACCCATTTGGGGGTATTAATCGCCTTTAGTGATAGTTCCAGTTTAATTTTACATGTCATTGAAATAGCATTGATAGTACATTGCTTACTTTTCTGCCATTATGAACAGAAAAATACTTCGGGGAGCATTATTTGGTTTTACCAATTTATTGTTTTAATTTTAAAAAAATCTGGTATTTGCTAAAAGTGATCCTCATTATCAGCTTTCTTTGATACTCTAGATTTGCATAATGTATGTAAACCTGATGTAAATGAAGACTTGACTATTGCATAAGAGAAAAAGTAAAGATACAATAACATAGGACACAATATGTTAATAGTTCTAGGATCAACCATACTTTGTGAAGATTTTTAAATTCCGGTAATGATAACATGGGAATTCTTAATACTCTTTTTGCTTATTTATGTTTTTGACATGGAATTATTTGCTTGTGGTGCTATAAGGTAAAAGCAAATATTTTCGGAAGCAAGGGATTTGGTGGCATGCAAACCCTATTCTGAAGTGATATTTCTTTACAGTCAAACTTCATTAACTCTTGATCAGTAAGGGATGAGAAAAATGTTTGAGTTATCTAGTTGCTTTAGTTATCAAAAATCTCATTTCACTAAATTCATCAATGAAAATGCCTTATTAACTAAGAAGATTAAGTCTTAACTAACATGAAACATTTCAAACACATTAACTGTACTGTTTCATCATCTTTTGAGAAAAATTTGAGCATATTTGTCATGTTGAAAATCGACAACACTTAATTATTGGAGTAACAGTAGAAGTAATAAATAAGATCAGATAATCTGAAAATGTGAGAAATATTTATCAATGTTTTCAAATGGCTGCAGGTAAAATAAGAAAGGAAAGTATAGCAGATGGTCCTTGAGTTATCAAGCTTGTGAAGCTGTAGTTATCCACCTTATTGCATAGTTAAACATACAGAAAATATTGATGTGTTATCCTAGGTACTCCAGTCATTGAGGCTTGAGATAATGAAGTTTTACTGTATTTAAAAAAATAGCTCAGCTCTTCCTGCATTTTCATTGGTATGTACCACTGTAAAGGCTGCAGAGTACAATTTTGTTACATAGTGTTTGTGTATCTTATGGAAGTAGTTTGTTGCTGTGACTTTCTCCTGATCTTCAGAAATAATAGCAAAAATACTCCTATACAACTACCCAGCAAAAATTTCTTTCTCGAAAAATTAAGTTAAGTCAATTTACAGATGCCATCGAAAACTCATATTACTGAATACCTCTTAGTTGTAAAATTTGTTGTTTCAGTGCATTTAAATTTTTGTATTCCAATTCACAGGTGGCACATTTTGATGAATGGAAGCAGGGAGATAACCCATTGAGTCGGTTGTGTCACACATGTCGTACAGTGAAGCCGTTACGATCAAAGCATTGTAAAGTGTGTAACAGATGTGTGAAGGTGTTTGATCATCATTGCCCCTACATATATAACTGTGTGGGAATCAACAACAGGTAAAATATATATCTGTATCTCTAAAACATATATATGTAGTTTTAGGACTGATACTGATATCATTCTAATGGTAACTGAAAATATTTTGAAAAGTAACAATTAGACAAAGGTTAAAGGCTTAGATGTGTACCCTGTAAAAAAGTTGGTTTGTGAGCTTGTGCTTTCTGTATTGCCTATAAAATCTCAGAAGTGAAAGGGTTTATATATAAAGTATGTTTAATTGCATGGAATGATCGACAATGTGCTATTTATATCATATATTTATGTCTCATTTGTATTTATATATATTGACTTTCCTCTGTGAAAAATCCACTTAAACTGTTGACCATCTTTGCTAGTCATACCTCTTAATTTGAATGTTGCTTTTATGTTTGTTCTGGTGTTATGGTTGGGTTTATTTGTAACAGAACACTAAGCATGTTTTCTGGGCTGTTCAGTTGATGCTGCTTGTTGCCTTTAAAGGTAGGGTGTGGGCAAGCAGCTGTGAAATATTTCTGTCTTTTGTATGGGAAAAGATACTTAGATCCCAGCCAGGCTCATTTTCACTGTGTGTTTTCTCTTCCATCATAATCTGCTTTCACTTCTGCCTCTGCAGTGACTTCCATTCAGCTGGATAGAAGAAAAAAATGCACTTTCAGTTTACTCACACCCCTTATACCTTTCAGAGTAAAAAAAAAATTCTCGAGTAACTCCATACATTCTTCCTGGAGGAATTTATAAAGTAACCCGAGTCAAAAATGCACTCCTAAAATAACCCCATCACAGCCCAAATTGTTCTTGTTTTCTTTTGAATGGTATAAATGCAAGGGCAGAAAAATGGTGAATAATTACTGAAACAGTCTTTGTATACCAAAATAATATATACTTTCTTCAAGTTAAAGCTGACAAACTTAGTGGTATTTAAAATAACTTAAAACATAAAAAAAATAGTTTCTGTTATCTGCACTCTTACTTTGCTGACTTCATATTCATACAGATCCAGTTTCATTAAAATATGAAAAAATATACTAAAATAATAGAATTTACATATATGTTACAACAGTGCTTCTAAGAAACATCCCCATTATTCAAACAGTTAATTACAACCCCGTCTAGAAATCTTCATGAAGCACCAATGAGTTCACTAACTGGATGATCAACTAGATGTACATAAAGTATGGTTACAAACATAACATATGTCCAGAGTCTGTTATAAACTAAGATGCTCATTAGAAGAATAGTTCTAACACTTACGTAAAATCCTGTTATTTTGGAATATTTTGTCTTTGCAAGTGAAAATGGATCTTTAAAAAGAGATTTGTTAGTACTTATTCACCTACGTCTTGTAATTTGACCCTACTGCTTTTCTCCACTGTGATAATTCTGCTGTATTTTACTAACTTTTACCTTCCGTCATTCTGTGAAAGGAAGATCATTTTTTTAGAATTAAGTCTTAAGTTTGTAGATTTAGAACAAAGAATAACAGCAGTGACTTTGGTCATGGTTGCACTGTGATGGTTGCACTGTTTTCTGGTTTTCTTAAAAAAAATGTTAATCATGTTAAAACATTACCTGAAGGTATTTTTTGCAATGCTTCAACAAATAAATGGCTGTGTTCTGGCAAAAGTATAATGTAATATTTAATTTCTTTTTGAATAAGAAAAAAGGATTAGTTTTAAACAAAAAATTCACACACCATTGATTTTGGTTACAGCTAACTTTTTTAACGTGTCATGTTAACAGTACAGTAAAGTTCCACTATTAAGACCACTTAATTACTTTTAAATCAGGCAAAAATCAGCAGTTGTAAAGAATCAAAGTCTAAAATTTAGAACTAAAAATGTACACTTTTAAGACTACTTCATTATTAAGATGTCTGGTCTTGTTAGCGGAACTTCCCTGTAGCAGAGATATGCCTTTACATGCTTACTGCTGGGATCTGGACACGAAATGGTGCATGTTATATGTTCTAGGATTATTTTTGCATGTAGTTGGTTAAGTTACAGCAGCTGAAGACACAATGAGAATCTGCTCAAAACTCGATATGTTTCCCCAGTGTCTGTTTTAAAATTCCCTGTTTTCCTATTTTGCATGACTGTCCTTTCCTTCAAGTCTATTCCCGTATACTAAGCACATACCATCTGCTGTAATAGTGTTTCAGTTCAGAGCATTTTGAATTTTGTATTAGTTGCGCCTTCTTTAACACTCAGTACATACTTGTTACTGCTGTCACAAGTATAACTTGGTTCATAATTTATTTTTATTTTATTAGATTACGTCAGGGTTTCTTGAAGAATTTTTTGAAAGTACATATAAAAATTTTTTAGTTTTTAGAATATAACCGAAAATCATCAGAATTTTACTTACATGTTACATCAGCGCGTAGCTAGCTATAAGAATGTGGTCAAAAAATCTAGGGGTCAGGGCTGCCCTGATTTAATAATGTGCATTTGCGTGCGTTGGGGCTCCTTTCTGACACGAAATCCATTATTTAGCATAAAATGAGTATGAATAGCTTTCTTCGTTATTTATTTTTTTTGCAATAATTTTCATTCTCCTATAGGACTACGCGCTGATCATGTCAAAAGAGTGATAGTGTTGCCTAATTTAAGTCTGAAAACAATTTATTTTTTATATATACAGCTTTTATGAAGAGACACACATGCATTTTTTTTTTAGAAAAAGTGTGAACAGTGTTAATATGTTCTTCAAGAAAACCTGATTGTTAGTTGTCATTTTGCCCATATAACTCCAGAGTTCATATCCAAAATAACATAATGTGCCGTGACTCTCATTGTAGGCACTGGTTTCTGGGTTTCGTAGTGAGTGTGCTCGTCAACATTTATATCACCGATTTCTTCTGCTACTACCTTCTTAACGAGTTTGGCTGGGACTGGGTGGTTGTCATCGGGGCCTGTGAGGCCGGGCTGTTGTCTTTCGCTGTAACTGGCCTGAGTGCTATGATGGTAAGACTAGAAATGCCCTTTAACAGTTAGTGTTTTACATGGCTCAGAGTGTCCCTGGGATATATTTAGCTCAGTTTTGTTTGTAGACATGTGGGAGTCAACAATGTTGTTTGTAGCTACTTTTTCCCGTAGTTTGTGTGATTCAGTTTTCATAATTTTGCTACTTTTGAGATATTTTTTACACAGCTAGTCAAGAATCCCACGTCAACAGTAAGACTCAGCTGGTTGTACAACAGGGATACTTTCTGTCACAAAGGACAGATCTCGAAGTCTGAGATTACAAAAACAAAAGTTGTCATTGTAAAAAGCTGATCGGTGGTACATATATGTCAGATCTGATCATATGATAGATTCTAATAGTGTGATACTGGGTTCTTGTTTTGTTGTCTACTGTCTCAGCTTCAAGTTCTGTCGTTTATATAGATATAGAAGGTAAATACATTGATGAAATCAGTGTGTTTGCTGTTAAAAGGGTTAAAGGTGTAAGTTGATCTCATCATTAACCAAGGGCATGTTATTTTCTGTCATTTGGAGTCCATTATTTTTACAGTTCTATTTTAAACAGCTGTTCAAAATATATAGTTCTTGATATTTGTTGAAAGTTTGTACAGATACTGAAGAAATTGACAATAAATCCTGTCTTCTCTTTTTATGGCCAAAACTGTGCTCTGAAAGCATGAGATCAACTTGCTGTAAACCATAGGTTTAGCTTCTTAGTTTCTTTTTGTAACCAGCATAAAATGTTATGGTTTGTTTTCAGAGTTACATTTACAGGTTTCTGTTACACTGTGATGTTTAATGGTGCTCTGTCGATCTTCCTTAGTCTCTACACCATTAGGGCAATTGAAGAGGAGTGGAACATTGTCTACATGTTCTATATGGGAGTTATGATCTTCTTTGAGGGTGTGTCAGGATACGTGTTTTGCTCAATGGTATGTGTTCATCTAGTTTATAACAATGCCCTGAAATGATAAGTACTTGATTTGGGAGTTAGTGAAATGATAAGCCAAATGAATGTATTTCTTTTAATGTTTTGGTTTTTAACTTCAAATCTGGACTAACAAAAAGGACAGATTGCTTCTTTTGCTACTGTCTAGGTTTTTAGAGGCATCAGTGTTAGATCATTTTACATATTGTCAAATGAAGCACATGAGTGAAGTATCTCTTAGTATGCAACTTTATGTTCATCTGTTGATATATTTGTACATATTATGCCGTTTGATGAAATACCAGTCTACTTGCTAGATAAAGTAAGAATTTTGAATGTTTAAAAAAATCAGAAGAGTTTTTTTTTTTTTTTTTTTTATTTGAGGAAAGTTATTCATTGTCCTTAAAAATTAGTTCTAGACTTGATCCATATTCCTTCCATACTGTATTGCAGATGTACTTGGCATATACCAACCTGACCACGAATGAATCAATCAACTACAAACGCTACAAACACATGAAGGACAAAGATGGAAAATTCAAGAATCCTTTCGACTCTGGCTGGAAAATCAACTTTCTTGAATTCTTTAAAATCATTCCACAACCCCAGGAATACCTTGACCCTGATGATTATAATGAAACTCCGTAATATTTATATGCCATGCTTAAAATAGAAAATGATGTCATTTAACATAATATATTTGATTTTATTGAATGCCGTTTCTATTTGTAGTTATATGCTTAGTTGATATATTAGTTTTTTCTGTTGTCTGCAGAATAATGAAAGTTAAGACCATACCTTTAGTCAGCTTAACGTTAAAAGTTGCACTTTAAAACACTGATTTCTAAAGAAAACTGTTGTTAAGTTAATAGTGATATTTCCACTGCTTCCATTGGACTGAAATATTTAATTGCTAGATGCATTCATTGTTACGTGAAAACTTCTGTTTACTTTGTAATGTTAAGCTGACTGAGGTATTAGTTTGTTGTAATTTGAAAGAATAGGCCTGGTTAAAAACGTTTGAGACACAATAGTAAATATGAAATAATAATACCAAGTATATACAAATCGATATAGAAAAAATCCCTGCTGTAAAGCTAAGGTGTTCAGGCAATAATTGTCTTCACATTTGATTTAAATTTTGTATATAATTTGATGCCTTTGATTAAATTTCACTTTGTAATTTAGTAAAATTTCCATTGCTTTCTGAAAAATAGATACAAGTTACATTGATGATTGTTTTCTACTGGCATATTTAGAAATTAGAGACAAATATTTCAGAGGCTAGAGGGTTCATTAACTGAAAAGTTTTGTTTCACATTTTCTACATACAGTAGACTTCATGACAGTGTTTAGGACCAAAGCCCTCCTTTTATAAGAGAAGATCTAGAGTTAAGTTTCATGTGTATAAAGGGCAGACATTAAACTTTCTGTAATGATATATGTAAAATTCAGTTGAAGGCATCCACATTTGAAATGGACAATCATTTGGTGCTGAGGTAACTAAGTCAAGGAAATAGGCTGTCTTATGTTTGCTCTTGCAGCTAAAACACTAGAATCTTTAAATTAAATCAGTCTGCTTACTTCACAAATGTCCTGGTTTTAGCCAGTTTCTTCATAGTGGCAGAAAAGATATTGTGCTCTATACTTAAAATCTTGTTTAGTTTATTTGTGCAGTTCTGAAGCAAATGTATGAAGATTCAAATCAGACTTGATTGCTGTCATGCATATAATAATCAATTTTGATTGGTTAAAGCGACTGACTCACAGAATTTGCTGAAATTTGTTTTCTTTAAGATTTAAAAGAAGATTATATTCTATGGAAAAAACATAATATAATGCTTCTATACACCATGAAAACTGAAAAAAAAGTTTCTACTTAACCAGGATTTGAACCCATGACCTTTCGGTCAGTAAAATATAGAGCGATGATCTACACCACTGAGCCACAGAGACTAGTTATCAAGTTTCATCAAAATTAATGTTATAACTAAAGTATCTAACCTGTGACTATCGGGTAAATTTTTTATGGATAAAAGTGTGTAAAACTATTCTTTGATGCTTTTTTCTGTATCAAAAAATGAGTCAGTAACTTAGTTTAGATATGTTCTTCACAATTACAGCAAGAATTTCAAGATGTATAAACATTTTCTTTTTTTTCATCATCGGTCCCATCTGTGAGTCAGTCCCTTTAAAGTTAGCAAATTGGGAAAATAATAGGATTGACCATTTCTGGCAGAGGTGTTAGAAGTGATAGTATCGTAAGTTTTTATGTTAATCTATACAATAGTTAACTGGTGTTATTTTTTTGTACTTTTCAGGCTTTCCACGCTGGTTACAACATTACAGTCAATGAGAGAGTCAATCATAAACGATATGGCTACCTTAAAGATGGAAAGGGACAGTTCTATAACCCCTTTAACAGAGGTCTCGTCAAAAATTTAAAGGAATATTTCCACCTTATCCGTCCATTGGAAGAGAGAGATGTGGAATTATTGAGCATTAGGACTGTGTGATAGGAATATTTGATCGTATAATGGGATGAACAGCTTTGAAGTTATGACTAGAAGAAAGTGTTCCAAGAAAAAGCAAGGTGAAGGGATACCAATTATTTACCCCGATTGAAAATTCTGCAGTTTTTGTCTGCAGGAGAAGTGTTACAACTTTTTTGATATTTTTAAGACAAGTTTTGATCAAGGAGGAATCATTTTTAAAAATAAAGTGTAAAGATAATTATTTCTGGAAGTAAAAATATTTTTATGTACAAGCCAGTATTTATTTGTAACATAAATGAATCAAAGATGATTGAACTATTAAGAACATGAAGCATTGTTAGATCTAAGTGAATAATATTTTACCTTATTAAGAAGCAGTTTTTCATACCTCAGTAGTACAGTTTTCTACAAGCCCTAAACTAGCTGCCAAGAATTCAGCAGATTAATGAAATGTATTTGGAAAAACCTGCGTAATTGATATTGTATATTAACAGTCTCAAAATCTGTGTATTTGATAATTTTGCTTTTCATTGCCATTGAAGAGTAAGTTTGGTTGATACTGTTTTATACAAAAATGCCTTTTTTTTTTGTCTCGAGACAGTTCCAAATGTTGTAGAAGTATTGTAAATCCTAGTTGAAAGAAAGTTGATAAACAGTTATTGGTAAAGCTTTGAAAAATTGAGGGCAGTCACAGGATTAGGATAATGCTTGAATGTTCTTTGATCACATAGCTAGACTAAACCAGTTGAGCTGGACTGGTAAGTTCATGAGGTCGTTTAACTTGGACAGGTTAAGTAATGGGACTCAATGACTTATTTCTCCAAGATCTGCTAAATGTGTCTTTTATTATGAACAAAAATAGAACTGTCATTGTTTTTTTCTTCCTGTTAAACATTGTACATAGTTTCATTTTCATACACAATTTTTTGCATAATTTGCGCATTAAGTGATTTGCTGCTAATGTGCTATGTTCATGTATAAAAAATTGAAACTTACATATTTGTTTACTTTTTGATATGTTTTTTATATCAAGGTAATTGTTTCCAATCTAGCATTTGCAAAGGCATTGATAACATAAATTATGTATCATTTAAATTTTATATTACCATTTTTATAATGAAGCACCAGGTGACAGAAAGCCTATTCCAGCCTCGCTTTCCAGACAGATTCTTTAGATGAGATGGAAGGCTTCATGAAAAATTGTTAAAATAGTTTTTAAGCGGTGGAGCAATCAAATCTTTGTATTACTTGATCAATTAAGCAAATTTTAAATCTATAATTGTTGAATGAAAGCTGAAAGGTTCTGTCTGGGTCATAATTACACTTAGAAAATTTTGCTTTTTAAGATCTAGCTTGGTTACAAAAAAGGTCCATGGAAGTTTTATGTTCCTAACTAGAATAAAAACCGCAATACTGATTCTGTAATTTATTCTGGCTATGATCCTCAACATGTACAATGTTTCTGAGTGATTCAGAGATCTGTACATCATTCCATTATTTACAGTATAACTACTTAATCAAATGAATTAATGTGCCATTTATTTTGTAATGGGCATTCCACATCCATCATGTAAATACTTGTTGTTCATAATACTTCATACACTGTTTGTCTTGCCTCAGATAATGGTAAAACTAGAATTATATCTTTAACATTCTCTGGAATTTACTGTATTGATTTCAGCTAGGTATAATACAATCTAAAGTAATGGCCAGAAAAAAGAGGTTCCAGATATGTATCCTCTGCCAGGGGAAGTTACTATAAATGTGTTAAAACTCCACACAAACCACAGAAAATATTCAAAGCTTCATGAATCAATAAGTATTCTACCAGGGCACTAGTAGAAGTGATGTTTTTGAATGAAATACTTGATGAATACAAAAAGGCACAATAGTTTACTGTATATGCGCTTTATTGTGAGTTTGTTATTTATGCGGTGAGAATATAAGTGTTAAGATAGAACTTTGACAGTGTAGTGTTTGTGTGTAAGTAGAGTTGTTTTAGTTGAATGTCTTAAACTGCAATGAAAACAGGGTCTGCAAAAATACTCCTATATTAATACTTCAAATCTGATGATTGTATGACTAGTATAAAATGTTTAGCGTATGAGTATTGTTTCTATAAATAGTCTGCTGAAAGTTATCAGTATGAATATCAAGTGCAAGAATGGTGGAATAAGCTTTCTTCTGATAGGTCGTTGATGGAACTGGTCTAATTAAAGAATATTGGACAAAGAATGGTGGAATAAGCTTTCTTCTGATAGGTCATTGATGGAACTGGTCTAATTAGAGAATATTGGATAGTAGATTGGAATGTTTTAGAGATTTGAAAATATGTCATGTTTAGATTGCATTAGTAAACAAAAACATTCTGAAGTCATAAACAGTATTTAATAAGTATCATTTAGTATGCATTGTATTATTTTATCCGACAGTCTCACATGATCACAAGATAGTTTCAATTTTAATCTGAACATAATTTTGTACTTTTAATCTGAAATAATATGTCGGTGATCAGCTATGTGATTCTTACAGCAGTTTGTATGTTCACATTATTTCAGCAACAATTGTAAACTTGTAAACTTGAATTTCTGGACATTGAATGTGTATGGATTTAGTTTGAAGTTTTTATGAATCATTTTGTGTGCTATGAAAAAAGATCTGGCTGTTTGTAAAAAAGAACTGAAAGGCAGACGTCTACAATGGAAATCGGTTTGTTCCAGTTAACCCATTATCAAACAGGCAAATGGCTCTTATGGGTAGAAAAATTCTGTTTTCAAGCCTTGTATGTAAAATTATGCCAAAGTTTTTTCCCCCAGAGAATTGTTAGTCATACATGTAATTGTAACCTGAAATTTTAAATCAACTGTTATAGTAAGTGGGACCTGTCATTAAATGCACACAAAACTGCCTTTTCTACTATTAAGATTGTATTCTGAGTTTCTTTTGTTGAATGTGTATGGTATATAGGTTTGTATAGAATTATTTATTTTGTTGTATTCATACCTCTGTCTATGTATTTCTGATGTGTGATTCATTTCTACATGAACCATCAAAATCATTTCTTTTATAAATAAATTGCCTGGAGAAATCTGTGTTCAGTTTTCACTGTAAAACCATCTCTGCACTCAGCTGCAAGTTATTCAAAATGTAGACCGCTAAATAATACACTCAAATGATTCCAGCTACTATACTAGTCCTTGTCTTACTAAAATTTCATGTTAATATTCTTTAACAAGAAAGTGCTGATTTTAAGAGAAAAAAAAGTTTTAAGATCCGACTTCTCAGAAAAAGACAAATGGCTTGGAAAGTTATTATCAATTCATAACAGAACACACGAACAAATACCCCAGTCATAGCAGTGAAAAATTACCTGTACCAACCACCATTTTTTCCCATTTATTCTACAAAGCCTGTAAAACTAAACACCTGTAGCACAATATCAAGATGTGACTGAATTGAGAGGCAAAGGTGGCCGTTTACATTTATGGTGAAGCAAAGATGAATACTTGTTCCAGTTTAATTAACTTCCCTCTATGCTTCAATTAGTACTATGCTTTACTAGTAAAGTCATGGATAGTTAACTAGACTGTTACAGTTCAATAATTTGGTAAGGAACTAAGCTTAGATAAAAGCTTCACTGACATGAAAACAATTGTTCCAGTGAAACACACACAAATAGGGTCCTGTACCATCCATGGACAAGGCCAACCAAAAAAAAAAACAACTATAAACTGAGCTAAAAATAGTCCAAGTTGATCTTGCTCTTCCTTCTCTTCAATGCTTCTCATAGTAAACTGAAATTCCAACAAAACTAGTAGAAGGTCAATGAGCTGATAACACACGCCTGAATTTAAATTCATGGAACATAAGAAGTTCTTCCACACAAAGTAAACAGAAAGATAAACATAACTTCTCAGATCATTTATTAATTTATTGTAATAATTCATAGATTAAACAGTCCTCTTTTTTTTCACTACACATAAACATTGTCAGGAAGAAGTGGAGAAAAGAAATATGAAGGATAATCTTGAATGTTTTCACTCCTGATCTTTTAGTCAAAAACATGTTAACAAAAGCTGACTCTGAAACTGTACTTACCTACAGTTTCTTCATTAAGATAAAAAATATTAACAGACTCAAAAAATATGTAGCTTTGTAATTCAAGAAAACTATGATTTTGTCAGAAAACTTTTATTTACTGTTCACAAACAGAAAAGACTACTGCTTCTCTTTGCTCTCAAGACCGTAAGAGCTTAATGGATTTTCAAACAGTGAAACAAATACTAGTGTGTACAATATTATGCCGGTCAAACAGTTTATAGGTAAAAAATGGAACACAGCATAAAAGATGTTGTATACAAGATAAAAAGACTGAAAAAAACTCTAAATTCTTTGATATGGAAACAGCTTAAGCACGCAATGGACTAACTGGTAAATGAAGTGCCATTATTACAATAAAACTTTAAAGTCTTTGGCTTATAGAAGCATGAACAATTCCTTGGCACACAACCAGAGATCATGCAAGCATATCTCTGTGATGTGAACAACAGTGTTTCCACACTATCATTAAAACAATACCAAAATTCTGAACAGCTTGCCGTTTGCAGGAGGTAGATATAAAGATGTTCTGTTCACAGGCATAAAATCCATCACAACACATGGAACTGTGTCCTGTCTTCAAATTACAAAGAAATGTTTAAGAGATTTTCAGGAGAATTGAACAAGGTAAAAAACAGTCTACCTTACACCATAAATGCATTTGATTCACACTGCTTCATCAGAGCAGTAGGCCATGGTATGCAGTATTATATTAATACAGGAAAAGTTACTACAAACATTTTGTGTCATGGTATAAAGCTCAAGCCACTGACCACCCATTATGTTAAGGTAGAACTGCATCTCTAAGTACCATATGATAAATAAAAAATATACAGTGTTACTGAACTTGGAAGTCTTACATTAATATAATAACATTAAAAAGTATTCACCTGATTTTTAGATAAATTGCTCCAAACAAGTCCATAACATCATTTTTTAAATCTGTAAAAGTAATTTGGTGGTCTGTAACCATAATAACAGTAATGCAATAAATACTTACTGTAATACAATCACAGGAATTTTATGACAAGTGAAATCATCATCTTATTTAAAGCAATCATGGGATATTTAATACAACTAACATTTTTATAATCCTTGAAAACAAACATGGAACAGATTTATCAATAGAAACAATGGATAAACGTGGTAAAAATTTGTAACTATTTCTTGGGTCCCAAGCTCACTTCAGATAATACTGTACAAATAAAACTGGAAGTGTTGCTTTTGGCAAGACAACATTCATAAGTTGAAAATGACTATAACTTGATAAATATCTAAAATCATGTCATAACATCTTCTCAAGGCCATGAAAAAATATTAAAATTGTAGCAGTAAGTTTTCATGCACATAAAAGAATGAAAACTTCAAATATCTGGATAAATATGTAACCATATTATTGACAAATTTAATTAAGCCGTAAGTCAGAAGTTACAACAACAAAAAAGATCAGTTAAGTTAGGTACTGAGCAATACCGATAAAAAATTAAACAGACAGGTATGAACACTACCACTGAAAGCTTTAAAAATGTGTTTGAAGTCCAAACAGGTGCAACAAACATTGTATCAGATCTTATAATATATGAGTAATTGATGACTGAAACTGTTTGACAGTTGTCTTGTCTACATGTATATAACAAAAGCTAACAGAGAGCACCACAGTGGGATTTTTTTCACTATGATCTTCAGTTGTTAAAACAAGAATTTACATTGCTAAAGAGCTTCTTTTGTGTTCACAACACAGTCTGGAACAGCAGAATTACTACATTCTGTCTTATGTTACATTCTGGAGTTATCAACTAACACTGCACTCTAGATTCTGATGGTCTCCCAGATTGAGTGCTACGGCCAATCCCCGAGCCATGTATGACATAGTTCCGAATCTGCCACTCGGGGCTGTGTCATACAAATGCTGGCATATTCCTGCAGCTCCCAGTGAGAGCTCTACCACATCTTTGGAGATTTTCTGAAAATTGAAAGAGATGGTTTAATACAAGAAAATCAGTGAGCAAAAAACTGCCTGTATGGGTTTCTATGCATTTTCATTACCCGTAACTAGTGGGCAAAAACCAATTACATTACCTGTAACATGCTGACAAAAAACCATGGCATTACCTACAAAGTGGGCAAAAACTGGTGACATTACCTGTTACACACAGGCAAAAGCCAGTGACGTATCCTGTAACTGGTGGCAAAAACCAGTGACATTAGTAATGATTACCTGTAACATGTGGGCAAAGACCAGAGACATTTCCTGTAACTGGTGGCAAAAACCAGTGACATTAGTAATGATTACCTGTAACATGTGGGCAAAGACCAGAGACATTTCCTGTAACCGGTGGCAAAAACCAGTGACATTAGTAATGATTACCTGTAACATGTGGGCAAAGACCAGTGACATTAGTAATAATTACCTGTAACATGTGGGCAAAGACCAGAGACATTAGTAATGATTACCTGTAACATGTGGGCAAAGACCAGAGACATTTCCTGTAACTGGTGGGCATTACAGATGAAGCTAAGGCAATGGATCCTGCTCATTTGGGAAGTCAAATCCATAATATTTTACTACTATTACAGGTTCTGTTATAACTTCTAAAATAAGGACTATTACAGCAAATCAGACCTCTAAAATGAAGTAACCTAGAATAGTTAATCTCAGTTGGAAGAACATAAGTACAGAGTCATATTAACTCAACAAGCTAAACTACTGAAGGTAGGTGTAAATACCTGTTCTTTGATAAATATATCATTAGCATTATAGACAATTCTGTCAATATTTATGACTTGACCACTCAGGTTGATACGACAGTCACCGTCAACCAACATCGTTGTAACCATTAATGCTTCTACCATCAGTTGTCGAAACTCCGGCTGTGGGATCATGTTCAAGACTCGTTCTACTTGCAATGCAAACTTGAACTCTCCACTTGTCATCTAAGAATAAAAAGAAAAATAATTTACATATCATTTGTATGCATTAGATTATTATACATGACTGTATATTGGACTGTTAGAAACATGAATAGAATACTGATATCCCAATGTTCACAAAATAGATATTAATGGAACTGAAAACTTTCAAGGGAAGAACCACTAAGGTTTTACAGTTTTCAATATACCTTGAGAATTACAGGTACTAGCTAGAATGGGAACTAGACATGTCAAAAGGATATGACATCCCTGTCAATCTTAATGCTGACACAGACATTAACCTTGTTGTGTAGGATACCAACTTGAATTAAGTATGCATCAAAATACCAAATGCAAATGGTAGACTTTCACAATATTCTTCAGATTTACATTTCATGTTTTATTTAAGAACAGACCTTGTAGACTTACCTCTCTTGTGAGACTGTGGGGTAAGAAATGATTTCCAATACTCATACCATGACACTGGAAAGAAACATGTGAATACATTAACATGTTCATACCTAAATTCACTGGAAAGAAACATGTGAATACATGTGCATACCTAAATTCACATTGCTACTGTAATTTAAAAAAAAAAAGGAGAATCAAATTAAATTTATAATTAAAAAAAAAATGAATACACTGATGCTCACGTTTCAGTACATATAACAAGGATATAACTTGTCCTTGGTTTATGAGTTCTGTTGAAAAACATTTTGTAATTTTATTTTATATTACTGAAATCATCTGTAAGACAAACTGTTTGCTTGAAAATTAACCTTTTCAGCACATGTAAGCCCATTATTTTGTATACAAGCAAAAAACTTACAAAGGCATTCAAATGAAATATGGACTGTGCTCACCTTCTCTAGCACTTTCCACACTTGAGTATAGAAGCCAACAGGAACCCTGTTGAGAGCGCCATCTAGACGCCGTCGACGAAGCCACTGACCTTGACGGTCTTCCATCTCTGTCTCCACCAACTCACTCTTCTTTGATGATGATGCTGAATTTGGTAAGCTGACTCCAGGCACCTTGAAGTGCAAGCATAAGGTCATTTAAAAGCAAACATTTCAAGGACAAATATATCTATCATAATGGTTTAAGTATATTGCATACTAACAAAACTCACAATAAAATACTATTTATCATTAAAAATTTCACTTGAAAATATGCTATAAATACAATTAAAAACCATTACCAACCATTAAAATAGGAAAAAGCAGCATTAAAAAAGTAAACCTCCACAAATTTGTAGTTTTATAAATAAATTTCAACCACCCCATTGGAGCCAACTTCAGGTTTCAAGAAAAAAAACAGTCTTATTTCATGATTTTGAACTATCTGACCCCTATTTAAGTGGGTCTGGCAGGTAGAACTCATAGAGGTACATCTGGAGGCTGTAGATGGAAGGAGTTCTGTGTTGTGGTCAAGGTTAAAGTTTTGTGACAAACAAACAAACAGACAAACAAACAAACAGACAAACAAAAAACAGACAATAAGCTCCCTCCGGAGGCATAAAAATCACAAAAACATATAGACATTTCAAGCAGAAACTCTCTTTGAAAGGAACTAAGATGTCAGTGAACATTGTTACCAATATTTTGGTAACAGAGAGACAGAGTTGTAAAAATATTAAAAAATCTGACTCTTTAAACAACAGTTCAAAACTCAAACGTCCATCACTTCTCATTCACAAAAACTAATAAGCTAAAACTGGTTATGAGCACTACTTTGGTGTAATAGGTGTCCTTGACAAAAAGTGCACTTCAATAAATATTTTACACCAGAAGGGCAACAGACATCAAAGATATGAAATAGGTCTGAAGTTTAAAAGAATTTCAATTAATCTTTCTTCTCAAAATGTATTTCAGAAAAAGCTTGTGCAAAAATGTTTAATACTCAAATTTTGAAAGTGACACTCAAAACAGGAGTTGTTCCAATTAGCTACATTCTATCTATCCCAATTTTTTTCTTTATCTGGTTCATCTGGTGTAATTCACTGCAGTAATGGGTTACTGTAATACCAACCTGACAATAAATGCTTAAATTCAGAATAGCAGGTAAGTTAAAAAAAAAAAAAAACCTTCTTTTGTAAAAGTGTATCTAAACAAACAGTAGCTGTGCAAAATATTAATTTATAATGAAAATGGTGGATGCACTTTAAGTGAGTATAAAAATGATACACCAGCTGTCTTATGGACAATTACATAGGAGTATGCTAAGTTCAGACTTTAACCTAGAATTTATGTTCAGTTGATACCATCAGTAAATACTTTAAAACTATGCCAGGAAACAATAATTGACCTTAGACCTACTGAACTCCAGACTATGTAAGTTTAAGCAAATCTTGTTTGAATGTTAACCAGTAGAAACTGCATGTTTTGAGCTCCATGCACTGCTTAAAGTATACAGCTTGTACTAGGATTGAAGAAATAAATTATGTCTTGACCTTCAAAAAATCAATTACTGGTCTAATTATACTGCTTCTTGTTAGTCAGACCTTGCTATATCTAAGTACAGTGACAGAACTGACCATCAGATAGGGCTTGGATCTAAATAAACTGCATATCATGACTTTCTGACAATGCAAGGTTTATATAAACTGGCTATATTGACCTAAAGACAATGAATAGTTTATCTAAGTTGGTTTCTTTGACCTTACGACAATGCTTGGCTTATGTCAACAAGTTGAACTAACCTTCCATTGGTTTATACTTATTGGTTTTAGACAATGCAGTGTTAATGCTCACTGGTTTTACTAACCTTCAGACAATGCTAGGTTTATGCTCACTGATTTAATTAACTTTCAGACAATACTGTGTTTATGCTCACTGGTTTTACCATCCTTTAGACAATGCTAGGTTTATGCTCACTGGTTTTATTAACCTTCAGACAATGCTGTGTTTATGCTCACTGGTTTACCATCCTTTAGACAAGGCTAGGTTTATGGTCACTGGTTTTATTAACCTTCAGACAATGCTGTGTTTATGCTCACTGGTTTACCATCCTTTAGACAAGGCTAGGTTTATGGTCACTGGTTTTATTAACCTTCAGACAATGCTGTGTTTATTCTTACTGGTTTGACTAACCTTCAGACAATGCTGTGTTTATGCTCACTGGTTTTATTAACCTTCAGACAATGCTGTGTTAATGCTCACTGGTTTTATTAACCTTCAGACAATACTGTGTTTATGCTCACTGGTTTACCATCCTTTAGACAATGCTAGGTTTATGCTCACTGGTTTTATTAACCTTCAGACAATGCCGTGTTTATGCTCACATTAACCTTCAGACAATGCTGTGTTTATTCTTACTGGTTTGACTAACCTTCAGACAATGCTGTGTTTATGCTCACTGGTTTTACCAACCTTCAGACAATGCAGTGTTTATGCTCAATTGTTTAACTAACCTTCAGACAATGCTGTGTTTATGCTCAGTGGTTTTATTACCCTTCAGACAATGTTGTGTTTATGCTCACTGGTTTAACTAGCCTTCAGACAATGCTAGGTTTATGCTCACTGGTTTAATTAACTTTCAGACAATGCTGTGTTTATGCTCACTGGTTTTACCATCCTTTAGACAAAACTGTGTTTATACTCACTGGTTTTAGTCATCCTTTAGACAATGCTAGGTTTATGGTCACTGGTTTTATTAACCTTCAGACAATGCTGTGTTTATGCTCACTGGTTTTACCATCCTTCAGACAATGCTGTGTTTGTGCTTTCTGTTTTTTACTAACATTCAGACAATGCTATGCATATTGGTTTTACTAACCTTTGAGAATGCTTGGTTTATTTTTTTATAATGTTTATAAAATGCATGGTTTATGTTTATTGGTTTTATTTAAATCAAGAAAATACTTGGTTTAAGTTTTTCTAACCTTTAAAGAATGACAGGTTTATGTTTACTAGAAGAACCAACCTTTATATATTGCTAGGTTTATGTTTACTGGATTAACCAACCTTCAGATATTGCTAGGTTTATGCTTACTGGCTCTACTAACCTATATATGGTAAAACTTGCAACAGTACTTTTGTCATTTTATTTTTATGATTTCAAAGAAGAGAACCATGACAGGGTGCTAACTGCATACATGAGTGCTAATGATAAGTCTGACACTTTTCCTGCTTCTTACATCATTAAAAGTTAATGCAGAATTACACAGGATATATAGTATGAAGGGAAAATGTTTGTATTTACAGCTACTATGCAAAACTGTTCTTTTTAATAGCTAGTAAAACTTCAGTTGCTCCAACATGAGATCAACAGAAGCAGAAGCATTGAACCACTCAACATGTCGGCAGGTCGAGGACATGCCATACTTACAATCACATGTGACGTCCTACGTGCAGCCTCAGTTGGTGCATGCACTGGTATGACTGCTCCCACAGTCGTTATCTCAAGTTCTTGGGAAAACAGAAAACAAGTTTATCTAAGATAAAATTATGTTATCCTTAGCACTATGACAATTTTTTTTCCATTCAACTGGATTAGGAAAAAAGAAACTGTTATCTTAATAAACTTCCCATGCAAACTAAACGCTCGGTGTAAGAAGACCTGGCTTCTGTTTAACAATACCCATCCTGGCATATGACAATTCAATCACAAATGGCTTTTATCTTTATTGAACACTATAATGTAAAGTAACCATATAAAAGCTGGCAAAAGAAATCTTTAGGTGTTGGACTTGTAACAGTGGTATTATTACTGCCATCTTAGCTCTTAGTAGTTATAATACAGAGATACAGTATGTCTGATACATATATTTGCAAACTACCAGCAATTATTAGACAACATAGGGTGGGTAACAGTAAACAGAACCAGGCAGTCTGACACAGAGAAATAAAGCCTGCATGTGCATTGTTAGCTCTTGCAGGATAATTCAATGAAGAGGGGAGGCAATAAGAGAAGTCTGTTTCAGAAATGTAACTGTTCTCATCCTGAAAATCAAAGTTGGCTCAACAGGGGAAACAAATTCTTCATACACATACAAACTTGTGAAAACCTGGAACTCATATTAGTAAGTAAATAAGCACCTTGGTTGGTGATATGTTTTTACTCAGTCTTTCCGCTAATGCAGATGTATCATGTTTGTGACGCTTTGTGACTACAGACAGCTTGTACTCATCATCGTAATCTGTTGTTACTACAAGAAGATCACATCAATAAGAACTTTAATAACAAGCATGCATAACACACCTCAAGATAAAACTTTCAGAAACATCATTCAGACATGGCCACCACTGTAACAAAATGTTGTTTTTCCTGACGATTACATATATAATGCATAAAATATAAACATATATAATAACACAGCTGTGAGATTATGCAATTGCCACTTCATGTTCCATGTCTGTATTTTCTAATTCCCCATGGCCAAAACTAGCGTTTTTCCAACATGTGTGTTAAGATATTTGATTTTCTGCATGTTTTGCCACCTAAAGAATGCATTCCCCATGGCCAAAACCAACTATTCACTTGATTATTTGTATGTTTGGTCATAAATAACAGCCTGCTCATGAAAAACTTGAGTTAGAGCTATCACTGAATGTGATCAATACCCCCACAATATTGCCTTGTCTAAGGCAAATGGGATAATATCAAGTTAGCACTAAATGATGGATCATAAAAATTCAGTAAAACAGACTGACATACTCTGAACATTTTCAACCCAGTAAAATCTCTCCTTTATACTGCTGTTAGAAATATTAATACAGTTATTATTGTAAATCTGCAATTTATTGTTTGTTGGGAGTTTTGTAATAAAAGACTGAATTGTTAAAATTGATATGTTATGTTATGACTATAAGACTTATTGGCTGACAGAGAGAGAGAGAGAGAGAGAGAGAGAGAGAGAGAGATAGCAAGAGAGAGAGAGAGAGATGACCTTAAAGTGTGACCATGATGTCTGAGATAGGCAAATGATAGTTATATCCGACATATTGTCTCTATTCGGTTAACATTTCTGCTAAGTTATTTCAGTATCCTGCAATTCATGATGAAGTCTGAGCCTATACAAATAAAGCAGCACTGAATATCTACCTTTGAAGTGTAAGTATGACTTTGACCTTTCAAGTAGGTACACACTGTCTCATCAAGGCAAATATTTGTGCCAAGTTATTTGAAAATCCTGCAATCCATAATGAACTTAGAAACCAGACAAGCTTTGGGACAGACATTCTGACCAATCAACACCCCCCCCCAACTACTGACACACAAGGTGACTCCAGTATAGACTCTCCCTACCAGTAGGCAGTGGGGGTATAACAAAATGTTCTCCCTTGCTCCTTTTCTAGAAAAGATAAATTCTTTGCAACACATTGTGGTCATGTGGAATTGTAATTCATACACAAAGCTTTGCAAAAATTTAACATCTAATACACAACTTGTGAAAAGGGAAAAGCTGCTGCTAGCTGTAGCTAGGAAGTGAGGGACATAATTAGCCAGATTTTCAAGAGTCTCTTGTGAGACAATATCACACATGTTAACCCTTTTGAACTTAAAAAAGGAGGGATTAAGCTTCACAACAATGCCAGAACAAAACAAATATGTTAAGTTTTTCATAAAAAATAATCCCAAAGTAAGATGTATAGGAAAATCAAAATAATAATTTAATGAATTTGTAAAGCAAAAATAAAAACTCTGAATGAAATAAATTAAATATTGATAGTACACTGTGAAATTTAAGAAAGAAAACAACAAAAAACCTGACAATGAGCTCAAACGTAGGGATGAAAATCTGGCTTTCAAGATTTAGCATCACTAAACTGCACTAATTTGCACAAATGCAGGAACATTTAACTCTGTTTAACTCAGCAATTTGAGGCTGGAAAAGTGAGGAATGTCTAGCAAGTATTTATTCTTAATTATAGCATTCAAAGAAAACAAACCTCTATAATCATTTATTACTGGATAACTAGAGTACTTAATCCTAAAATTACAAGGCAAGATATGTTCTACTGACAACAACGTTTAAAGTCGAGTTGTTTACTTAGTTACGAAACTCTGAATTAATGAATTTCAACATACAAAATCAATATGATAAATAAAGCAACAGGTTCTTAGCATAATTTTGTGGTCAAGTTATCTTCTAAAAAGGCTTATGAAAAGTTCTTTTGAACTTCCAAACAAACTTATTTAAAATGGTTTACACTTACCTGTGGTAATCATGAATTCTTTGCCACTGAGTATATGGTGTAACATCATTTTTAGTTCAAAAGGACTCAAGTTGAGCAGGTGGTCACTGGCTTCCTCCCCTACAACATACATTTGGAATAAGGTACATTTTGTTCTGTCCTAGCCAAGGCAAAAATTCACTGAGAACTACCGAAACACTACTGTAACACAATGACCCTGCAAATCGATTGTAAACAAGAGCAAACCTCTACCTGAAAAATGTTACCCACTATTAACAGTATTTGAGAATCTAATTCTGTTGAGAAAACATTGTCAAACTACCCAAGGTCTGACTATTACACAGGCCTTTACATCTAGGAGTGGTAAAGAAAAAAGGTGGTTGGCTAATGTTACCTGTACACTTGAAAAGTCGAGACAGCTCTGTGGCCATGACCTGGATAATAAGACCAACCCGTAGACGTAACATCTCGTTGAACAGTTTGGGCTCTGTGCGGATAAACATGGCTAGATATATCAACAGCTCCTGTAAGACAACAATAATGTCAAGAGTTAGTGCCCTCTGCTTTTTCCGATTTAAATCATTACTGGAGTTTTCAATTAAAATACAAACTACACTTGTGAATAGTACTACTGATGTAGTTAATACTGGTATACATCAAGACCATCAGAAGATATATCCCCATCAGGATTTTGTTAAGCTTATCATCAAACTTGTCTGAATATATTTTGATTTAATTATCATACATCCACCATTTACCGGTAGGAGAACCAAGTAACGTGCACCACTCCTATGGATTAACTGGCATTCAATTCTTACTATGATTTCAGCCATGAGGTGACTCAGTGGCCGAGTGGTTTGTGCGTTGGGCTATGAAGCTAGCGATCCGGGTTCGATTCCGGGTTGCGACTGAGTTATCGACTGATTTCCTAGGACTGGGTGGTAACCTAATTGGGTACTGTTTCCAGCAGTATCGGCCTAGACCAGGGAGGTAAAATACACACACCGTGGGCTCTTCTGGAAATAAGTTGTTCCATCCACACCAGGTGGGGACTTTCGTTGATACCCACGTTAAATAAGAAACCTTTAACTTTTTTTAAGTTTGATTTTATTTACCTGAGTTAAAGAGGCTGTGCTCAGATCCTCCCCACATGCACCATATATGATGGCTGCCAACTCATCTGGTGGAAGGGGACTGAGAAAATAAGTTAATTCATATAAATATATATGCAAAGACTTCATCAAACAAATTAATAATAGAACTCTTATAAAGTATACAATGGATATACAGTTGCAAACGTTTTTATTGTATCATTATGTTCTGATATGTTTAATTGTTTAATCATTAGGAAATGTACACATTTTGTTCAGTCCAAGTTCCATAGAGGCACCATTTTACCAGCATTACAGATGTACTCACCAAGTTATAGCTTTCTCATTATCTGGTGGCAGACCTACAGACAGCTGTTTCTGTCTGACAAGCAGATCAGTGGCTGCAAGGGCCAGGTCTTCTACTCTCTTCTTCAACATACCTGCTGCATGTCTCACCAACCACCACTGCTTGAAATGGCCAGCCTGCAGTAGCATTAATAAGTATATATCATATAGTCATATATATAAAATATTCCAAAGATTGTTTTTCAGTGTATGTGTAATGAGAACATGTAATCTCTTAAGTTATACTGTGTAATGAAAACATATGATCTCTTTAGTTATAAATATTTAATGTGTTAAGATAACAAACAATCTTTTAAGTTATAATGTGTAAAGAGAACATACAACCTCTTAAGTTATAATGTGCAATGAAAACACACAATTTCTTTAGTTATAATGTGCTGAGATAACGAACAACCTCCTAAGTTATAATGTGAAAAGAAAACATACAACCTCTTGATAAAAAAAACAACACACAGAACTTATAATATTCTGAATTACAATTAAGTAGAATTTTTGTTTGTTTGTTTCTGTGTCACGGAAACTGAACGATTTGTAAAGCTGATTTGCAAATGCAAGAAATTAGTTTGTGTAACGAGAAGTCAGAGGAATATTTAGATATTTCATGTTAATATTTTACACTTTGTTGTATTATTATTTTAAAACTGTTTCATTAGTTTAATCTGAAAAACAATTTGCACAGCAAAGACATGCTTTCATGACTAAATCTCTAGTTTCAATTAATTACCTTTTCATATAATTCTAACAGAAGTTCCCCAACAGTGCATGACTTCCCATCCACTTCTGTGTCCCAGGCAGGGCCCCTAAAAATATCAGGGATAAACATACAATAGTGACCAAAAAGTCATAGATTAGTAAGGTGCTAATACCCCTATTTACAACAGTGCCAATGCCATTATCAGGTGGCAAGGTTGAGCTTCACACAGAATCTGTATACAAATCTTGTTATGAAAATTGTAGTTTAACACCTGTTATTCTCCATTTCACAAAGAACCACTCATGCATGCTTGTATATATATGGTTATGAGTAATCAAATACTGCTGAAACCCTTGTAGATTTTAGGTCCAGATAGATTAAATATACGCCTATATACACTGTTAGTTTTTCAATTTGAAAATAAGACAGAGAAATCTCTGAAAAAGGACCATGGGATAATCTTTACACAGTCCAGAAATGTTCCTAAACCCTTAATCCCCTTGGAAGAAGACTGTAATTCTGTTTTGATTGGTCAATGCTTTGTTTAACTATTTCATTTATCCGTTATCAAGGTAGAGCCTAGGAAGGTCTCTGAATATAGGAAGACAACTTACTTTTTCATGTACAGATAGTGTATGATATCTGCTTGTTCTTGGAGATTCTCTGACTGTGCTAGCTGCTCCACCAGCTCATGGGCATTTACCTGCTCATAGTTGTTTTCCTGTGTGAACGCATGCTTGTCTGTGAATGGCCACTTCTTGCGCATCTTTGGCGAACCATGTGGACTGGCCTTAGGGCTGGGTATAGGGCTTGGACTAGGCGAAGCCCAGGGGGATGCATCTCTTAGATGGTGATGGATAGATTCTTTCAAACAAGAAAAATGAAAATGTCTTTTTCTGTGACACACATGAAAAGTAACAATTTTTAATTAGTTGAAATAACTAGTAACAATAAAGATTACATTCTGACCACCTGTGAAATTACATTCATTTTAACCATGTATTTAAGACTAAACATCACAAATATTGTCTCACATTATCTCAGGAAGTTTATAATACCAGCCGTACACTAAAGGAGCAAACGCAATGTCATCCTTTCAGCAGAATGCATCATGACTTCTACATTCTTCCTTCTAAAGAACTCTGAGAATCACTCATAGAAATTATAACAAGAGGGCAACGATGGCCCTAAATCGCTCACCTGAGTATGACTGCTTGTAACAAAGTTGTTACGGACCTGGTTAACTGACCCCAGATTACCCATATTCTAAATTGTTCTAGAAATTATCGAAACAACCTTTCTGACAAATTTCCAGGATATTTGGGCTGAAAATGTTACCTCTAGAGTGTTAACAAGGTTTTTTCCATATCTGGGCTATGTGACCTAGTTTTTGACCCAAGATGACCCATATTCAAACTTAGCTAGAAATCACTGAAACAACCTTTCTGACAAATTTCCATATTTGGACTGAAAAAGTAGCCTCTAGATTGTTAACAAGATTTTTCTGTTTTTTTTTCAGATGACCCATATTCAAACTCGTCTGAGTAATTACTGGGACAAAAATCCTTACCAAGTTTCATGACAATCAAGGCAAAAATGTTAACAAACCAAGCATGAATGGACAGACATTGATCATTCCTAATAGCTCACCATGAGACTATGGCTCAAGTAAGCTAAAAACTGCCTTAAAACTAATGTAGGCAATATCTTTAATTTAAAATAAGTCTTTTCAAGTGAAATCTTTCAAACAATAAAATGTTTACCTTCATGGTGGAGCTCTGTACCAGGTGGACGATCTTCTGTAGGAGAAAAGATGATTCAAGTTACCAAACAATAAGGCACACATATATATATATCAATCAGTATAGCCGGTACAAAAGTGCAAGGGTTACTTGAGTTCACACTTAGTTCAACACTAAAACATTCTGTACATTAAACATTCAATATATGAAAACTAAATATAAGAGAGTTGTAAAAGATTTTAGTTATCAAAATTACCACAGAAAAATAATATATGACAAAAATACTTGGGGGAAAGTATTTCAAATTAATATGTTATACTTTTATTGATATTGTAGAGTGCTGAGTTAAATCACTGCAACAACTGTCAAAATCACACTCGGGTGAACATTAAGCTAAACATTTATAGGGTGAAAAAAGGACAAACACACAATCATGATACTAAATATCAAAACACATTAACACACCAATAAGCCATGGTAATGAAAATGGATAATGATATGATGATTTAAAACAAAAATCTACTATAAGTTTCTTGTCTTAACTATCTAACATTTTAACTCAAAGGTCAGAATGTAATACAAAACAATTTTGTCTCCAAACAGACTGCATCCTTAAATTTCAGAGAATGTGACCACCTAATAACTCAAGTGCTATGATTCACCAAGAAATATTCAGACTTTATATAATTTCAAGATAGGAATAATATATAAAACATTCCCTGCAAAAAATAATTCAAAGATAATATAGCAAAGAACAGTGTAAGATATTGTGTTGTTCTTTCCTGAAAGGGCACTGGAAACTGAAAACATGCTGAAGGACATTTTCAAGGTAGTCAGAAATATAACAGTAAACCTAGTGTAATCCAGACTATTGTCTTACATTAAATAAGCAACAGAAAATATAAATATAAAATATTCCCTTACTATACCATACCAGCAGCAGTATAAAATTGCATCATTATTTTATAAATGTACCATACCAGGAATAACATACTATATGGATCTGAGTAAAACTGACCTGCAAACCAAAGCTATACAAAAATACAAGGATATTCAAAATTCAATGTTAAGTATGAAATAGAATGATAAGACTGCAACAAGTACAACAAAGTTATCTATTTTATATCACACGTGTCACATGGTTCTGGACATTGTGGCGGCAACTTGTATCTCTGAAGAGGTGGGAGGAGTGTCCACTCGGATGGACTGAGAAAATTTTGATTTCTGGAAGAAAAATGGTGTTATTTCCCAGACTTTATTACACTCTTCTGATGGTTTTTTTGATGATTTTACAATGATATTTTAAAAATTTTGTTTATTATTTATGCCATTGAGCTGTATTAAGGCTTTTTTGATCCACAAGTCTATTTTTTAAATTTGTGGGACTGAGATGATCAAATTTAGGAGAATTCTTACCAAACAAAGATTTAGGGAATTTACAGTCAACAGGTTGGTTAGGTTCTGTCATGTTCATACATGTGATATCCTGGCGGGATTTAAGAAAGTCCTGTTATTCCACATCAATTCCAGCTGTCCCGGTATTAATTAAAAATTCCCGTTATTAAAATCAAGAAGAAAAAAAATCTTTCATCTGCTGACATCAATAACTTGCTCAGCTCCCGTTTTGGGCGGAGCTTATTCTCGGAAACGGCGATCAATACATACTACATTTAAAGCATTGACCAATCAGAGCGCATTTTACTACTTTCATTGAATTAATCCTGTGTTGACACTCGATACACAATTAACACATTTAGCCATCAACGGGTGTTGAATTGGGTCAATATAATTCGATTGGGGATGTACACCCAGTAGAAACAACTTAACAAATTAATTGAATGCTAAATTTTAAAGGCAAACAGTTAAACATCAATGCATTACTAATGTTACTCTAACCTTTTAAACAGTGTAAGGAAATGACTAAAATACTTTTTCGTATTTTTGTTTTCATTCTCGGATTTATTTATGAGAAAAGGTCAGGTAGTTTTAAGACAAGCTTAACAAATTGTAGGAAACCAATTTCAGCAATTATTTAGTTCATTAAACATAAGGCAGCGAGTGAAAATCTCGGTTAAGTTCCGTTTGTCATATATTTCCGCGACCCCGCCGTATTTTAATATTTATAGAAAACAGTGTCTTGGAGACTCTTTATATGGCAAACTTACAACATTCAATTGATTGATTAAGATAAGTGTTCATTATTTAATTAAAAGTACCAGTTTTTCATTGAAAAAGTTTCCTTTCCTCTAAGACTTAAATATTTTTGTCGTGGTTACTTTTGAAAGCAACAATTATAATGAATCAACATAATTTACATCTTAAAATCGTTTGTAATTTTGTTCAAAAAATTCTGGTGAAACTGGAAACACATCACAGACTTTTCACAAAATGGGATCTGTGTAAGGACTCAGGTCCAAAAGCTAAAATTCAAAAGACAAGAAAAAAAATTCAATCATCAGTGGGAATCTGAATATAAATGGATAGGAAAGTGTGCTAAGGGAACAGATAATGCCTTTTGCATGTGGTGCAACCTTTATGTATTAACAAAAAACACTTCATTAGTTTTCTTTTCTGTTCTTCTTGTCTTTCTTTTTGCTAAACGAGTCAATAAAAAAATTCCAGTTTTCAAGCTAAAAATCCAGCTGTAAATCCAGTTGTGAGTTACCGAAGTTATCACATGTATGCATGTTTACATTAAGAAGATACTTTAAGGTATGAAGAAATACATAGTATAATTACAGGAATGTTGCAGGCTTTTGAGGAAAAGGAATTATTCCAACACAATTCCTTCAATATCATCTTTATGAAACTCGCTGCTTTTTTGAACTGCTTTAAATCACACATTTTAATTTCTTATTTAGGCCTCTGACAGCTACTTAATTGGAAAATCAAAGATTCTGGGTTTGCAGCAGTTAAATACATTGTACCAAGTAAGGGCAAATGTTTTCACACTTAATCGAGACAGTGGGAGGAAGTTGCATGCACAGATATTTTACAGTCGCCTTGGTAACCGATGAAAATTATCTGCTGTTTTCATCAATGATCAAATCATTATAACATTTATGTCAAGAATGAGACAAATTTCTTAAGGTAAGAGGCAAAATATTGGGGTGGCGGTCACCAACCTTGCCACCCCTGACGCAAAGCCATTGTATATAATAATTCAAAGCTCTTCAAATTATTGAAATGTTATTGAATAAAGTGATGATGGATTTAACCATCTTTTTTTGTAGCTCTCTGAGAATCATTAAATGTTTCACACTACATGTGTAAAGAAACAAACTATCAAATAATCTTTAACAGCACTCCTAAAAACTAAAAGTTTAAATAATTCCACACCAAACAATTGGAACAACCTGTAGCCATCTATAAATACCAAGAGTTGTTAAATATTCAAGCATCCAGTGCGATTCAAACCTGCACTGTCTAGCAATGCAAAATAAGAAGACCACCCATCAATTGCAACCATCCCAAAAAAAGGTTGTGCAAACCAGGATATAAGTGTGCACCTCATACCACACCAGTGGCAAGCGTTTGATGTATGACAACACTGACTATATGTACAGAGAGACTTTTTATGGCCGCCACTGGACAAGCAGCACTGTTGTGAATGATAAATATTCAAGCACCCAGTCGGATTCGAACTGATCAGCACCAACTGCAATGCAGAGGAAGAACACCTTAGACAACTTGGCCATTGCAATAAGATTATCTCACTTAATCTAGTTCCCTCTATAAAGTTCAAGCATAAGTAAAGTTTACTTAAATCTCTATTTTTAGCAACAGTTTCTAAAACTGTTGATCTCTACCATTTTGAAGAAGGCATTTTAAGCATTCCTTATCATAGACACAGCAATTATCAGGATGTAAGAACAGAAACATATTTCTGACAACTTACAGCCTAAAAAAATTCTAGCACTATATGTGAAGTAGCAAAATGTAAACAGAATTTGAAAATGACAAACTGTGTGCTAGAAAACACGACATGTACTCATGAAGATTATTTCAGCAATAACACAAGACTGACTGAAGATAAACTGGGCACAGAGTTGTACGAGTTGAAATACAGGCTTGCATGATTGCTATGAAAACAAAATGTTATATCAGCAGTGTATATACTACAAAATACCACTACAAGCAGAATGCGAAAATGGTTCATGAAACAAGCACACAAGTTCACCACAGCATACGACTGACAACAAACTTCACATTTACTGGGATGTTTAAATCCTGAGAATGTAATACCTGTTGCATACACTTGCATCAAACAAACAACAAATACTGCTTTTTTCTTAAGTAAATAAGATTGAAGATAATGCTCTTAATTTGTGCAACTCTTCATTCCTTGCACAGATAATGAATGACATCTGAATCTCGCTGGCAATGGTAAAGATCATGCATTGATGTTTTGTTTGTAGTGCATTGCATTTTCTGTTATTACATACATATGGCAGTTCTCATGTGTGCCAATGTTACGAAATGCTTGAATCTAATAGTCAGCTGTAACAAGATGACATAAAATGAAAACAGTTTCGTAAAGCAACTGAGCAAATTTATCTAAACACTGATAACACTGGCTGTATGTAAATCAGTTTTCTACACACAAAATCATGACTCTTGGCCACAGAAAAGGCAGTTTGTTACTTCTCAATTCTCTAACAAGAAAAAGGCAAGGCCTACATGTTGTCTTCTAGTCTTACATTCAGAAACACTTCTCCTGCATTCATACACATTGTCAAACATGATCTGACAGTCATGTCAATACAAATTTCAAATCAAGTGCTCAGTGCAGTACACAAAATAAGGAGACTTTAACATATACCAGTAAATGAAATAGTATTCTCTTAGGAAAGTCTGATTGATATAATATGCATTTGATGATTTGTCAAATTAATAAAACAACAAAATTCAACATCTGTGTTGCAGTCTGGTGCATGGGTTTGACCACTTACAAGAATTTAAACTGTAAATGACACAGATTCAAACAGAAAACCAACATTGTCTAACTCTTAATGTGACATGCACTATCCCATGCCTGATACTGTATATACCTTCAGATTCCAAGCTTTTATATTCGTTCTCTAAATCTACAATGTCATTTTATAGGATAAATGGAAGACAGAATGAATATGGTTAGTAAGATGGCAATGTAGATGTTGACCACGGTGAGACATGATTGTGTCATACATATTCTATATCAGCATCAAGAATGAGAAATATCTATGACTATCACTCCATTCTTGTTTTCATTCAGTCTTCAAATGATTTCTAACTTTAACAAATAGTTTTTTACCTGTATCTGGAGTCTGAACAATAAGATACTGTATTTATATGAAACCTTCAATATGCTTGTACTATTATCAGTTTTAAAATGGCAAATTTTTAATGCTTAAAACTCTTTTCTAAACAGTAACTTTTCCAAGACTGGCTTCTATATATGTCTACAAGCAAAGTACAGTTTTCCATGTAATATACAGTAAAAATCAAGACTTCTCATTGTTTTTAGCAATATACTGTTTTTTCAAAGCTATTAAGCAGAATTGGTAGATACTAGTTTTCCTGTAAGATACTAACTGTGAACTGACTACCACACTGAAATGATGACTAATTATACTATAGGTGCAAGACCTAACTACATTATTATATGACATTATTATATGTATAGGATGCTGTACCTGTAATTTATAATTGAGGGTGTCAGCTAAAGCCAATAAACAATAAGGTCTTTTTCTCTGCTCTCTAGAACTCACTAACAATCAAGAAATAATGCTCTACCATTATATTATCAATACCCTTTCTTATTCATAAATTTATGTATAAAAAAAACAAGAAATGTATTACAGACACAAATGCCCCCGAAACATGGCAATGGTCATGGTAGCTTATAACGTAATGTTAGCTTGATCATTTGTGCCAAAACTTTTTGCAGTTTGTGAACTGAACAAAATACCCAAAAGGTAAGACTATTATATGTCCTCTATCAATTTGCATGGCTGGTAAAAGTGATAAATTTCCAAAATTAATGTATTTCAAAAGATACTGATTTAGTGTTTTGTACCCATAGGTCACCACATGTCTTTTACAAAAAAATCTTTTAAGACAATTTCTTACCTTTTAACTTTTGGATTTTTATGTTCCAGTTGAACACCACAGGCGAAAATATAGATCACACAGAAGCACTACTGAGTATAATTAGATGGTGAACATCACATGAGAACCATAGGAGGGGTTGTGCACAGAAGCACTACTTAGTAAAATGAAATGGTGAACTTCACATGAGAACCATATGAGGGGTTGTGCACAGAAGCACTACAGAGTAAAATGTAATGGTGAACTTCACATGAGAACCATATGAGGGGTTGTGCACAGAAGCACTACTGAGTAAAATGTAATGGTGAACTTCACATGAGAACTGTAGGAGGGGTTGTGCACAGAAGCACTACAGAGTAAAATGTAATGGTGAACTTCACATGAGAACCATATGAGGGGTTGTGCACAGAAGCACTACTGAGTAAAATGTAATGGTGAACTTCACATGAGAACCGTAGGAGCGGTTGTGCACAGAAGCACTACTGAGTAAAATTTTAATGGTGAACATCACATGTGAACCGTAGGATGGGTTGTGCACAGAGGCACTACTGAGTAAAATGTAATGGTGAATTTCACAGGAGGGGTTGTGCACAGAAGCACAACTGAGTAAAATGTAATGGTGAACTTCACATGAGAACCATAGGAGGGGTTGTGCACAGAAGCACTACTGAGTAAAATGTAATGGTGAACTTCACATGAGAACTGCAGGAGGGGTTGTGCACAGAAGCACTACTGAGTAAAATGTAATGGTGAACTTCACATGAGAACCATATGAGGGGTTGTGCACAGAAGCACTACTGAGTAAATGTAATGGTGAACTTCACATGAGAACTGCAGGAGGGGTTGTGCACAGAAGTTCTACTGAGTCAAATGTAATGATGAACTTCACATGAGAACTATAGGAGGGGTTGTGCACAGAAGCACTACTGAGTAAAATGTAATGGTGAAATTCACATGAGAACCATAGGAAGGGTTGTGCACAGAAGCACTACTGAGTAAAATGTAATGGTGAACATCACATGAGAACCATAGGAGGGGTTGTGCACAGAAGCACTACTGAGTAAAATGTAATGGTGAACTTCACATGAGAACCATAGGAGGGGTTGTGCACAGAAGCACTACTGAGTAAAATGTAATGGTGAACTTCACATGAGAACCATAGGAGGGGTTGTGCACAGAAGCACTACTGAGTAAATGTAATGGTGAACTTCACATGAGAACTGCAGGAGGGGTTGTGCACAGAAGTTCTACTAAGTCAAATGTAATGGTGAACTTCACATGAGAACTATAGGAGGGGTTGTGCACAGAAGCACTACTGAGTAAAATGTAATGGTGAACTTCACATGAGAACCATAGGAAGGGTTGTGCACAGAAGCACTACTGAGTAAAATGTAATGGTGAACATCACATGAGAACCATAGGAGGGGTTGTGCACAGAAGCACTACAGAGTAAAATTAAATGGTGAACTTCACATGAGAACTGCAGGAGGGGTTGTGCACAGAAGCACTACTGAGTAAATGTAATGGTGAACTTCACATGAGAACTGCAGGAGGGGTTGTGCACAGAAGTTCTACTGAGTAAAATGTAATGGTGAACTTCATATGAGAACTATAGGAGGGGTTATGCAAAGAAGCACTTCTGAGTAAAATGTAATGGTGAACTTCACATGAGAACCATAGAAGGGGTTGTGCACAGAAGCACTACTGAGTAAAATGTAATGGTGAACATCACATGAGAACCATAGGAGGGGTTGTGCACAGAAGCACTATAGAGTAAAATTAAATGGTGAACTTCACATGAGAACTGCAGGAGGGGTTGTGCACAGAAGCACTACTGAGTAAAATGTAATGGTGAACATCACATGAGAACCATAGGAGGGGTTGTGCACAGAAGCACTACTGAGTAAAATGAAATGGTGAACTTCACATGAGAACTGCAGGAGGGGTTGTGCACAGATGCACTACTGAGTAAAATGTAATGGTGAACTTCACATGAGAACTGCAGGAGGGGTTGTGCACAGAAGCACTACTGAGTAAAATGTAATGGTGAACTTCACATGAGAACTGCAGGAGGGGTTGTGCACAGAAGCACTACAGAGTAAAATTAAATGGTGAACACCACATGAGAACTGCAGGAGGGGTTGTGCACAGAAGCACTACTGAGTAAAACAAATGGTGAACATCACATGAGAACTGTAGGGGGGGGGGGGGGGTTGTGCACAGAAGCAATATTAAGTAAAATTTAACAAAGGGTAATAACTATGCCAAAAATCATTGAATCACAAAAGCCTGATTATATGCACTGCGGCACTTGATAATGATCATTCTATGAAAGTTTGGTGAACATCATGTGTGTGAATGTTTGGTGAAAATCAAATGAGAATAGTAGTAGTTGAGCACAGAAGATGGGACAGATAGATGGATGGATGGACAGTGTGACTACTATATGCCACCCTTCGGTGGCATAAAAATAATAATAAAATACAATGCTCAGACACTGTAAGGATTAAACAAAAATGTGTCTTTCCTTCTGCAGTCTGCAACTCCCTTTAAAATTTCATCCAGTCAAATTAAAAGGAACCTTTTGCACACATGAAATCATTCTGACCTTGATCTTTAATGTCAAAAACCAAAATAAATGATTCTACTAATAGCGCACTACTGTAAACATGACTGTAAATGGTTCACAGGTTTACAAACAAATAAATATATTTAGAAAAACTGACAACAGTTAAAATTTTCTATTGTAAACAATGAAATGCTCACTGCCACAAAACTATTTAAAGTTTAGAATTTCAATTAACTGGTGATACATGTAACTACTGTAAATATTGTATTTCTCTTAAGACTTATGGAAATTATGAGTATAAATATCAAAATATTTCTGACATACAGAAAGGCAGTTTTCTAACAATTAGTGGAGGCCCATTTTTTAAAAAATGATTTGAAGGGAATGTCTAAATTATTGAAGTTTTCAGAGTTAAACACCCTGTATAATATCACTTATTTATATATCATCAAATTTGGCGCATTGCCAGTTTTACACATTAGAGATATTTCAAAAGTAAATACTTCATGGAATTAAAATTTATACTTACATTTTACCATATATGGTAAAAGATCACTACTTTGTACTATGGTACAAAACATACTTAGTTTCTTGCCTTACACTGGCCTCAAATGCTGATGAAACATTATAGATCTCAAATGATATGAAAACTTTTGTAACAACTTGTTCTAGCCAAAATTTGACAAAAACCATCAAGCAAAGTAGTGTGCATGTCTATTTCACCTACAAGCTGAACACAATGAATTCAAGATGGAGCATTTTTCAGTCTAAATGCCCTACAGCTAACATCAACTAAAACAGTGTGGAAAGATAACAATGGAAGCCAAGACAAATGGACCGCTGCAATTTCTGGGCCAGATCAGGACTAAAAGGTTATAAAAATCTGTTGAACTGAAAGCATAGGCAACAGTACTTGTTAACAATAGGGGACATTTAGTCTTAACATGGAGGGTTTCCTTTAGACAAAGCTTTCACTAATCTAACAATTCTTTCATGTCATAACATTTTTATGGCAATAAACAATATGGCAGTGGTAAGTTTCTACCAGCACTGCATCTTAAACCTTGAATTTTCTACATGAGAAAATTACTGACACATGCTTTATTACTTTGAGAACTGATATATTTCATATACTATCCAAGACCCTATTATAATACAGGCTGTCACTAAGAGAATGTTAGATTAATTCACCACTGTCACAGTTTTCCAAACAGAATCAATCAACACAACGATATCTGTAATTTTGACTGCAACTATAATGGTTCTGTATAAGAACAAGATAACAATTTCCCAACCAGTATCATCAGACTGTTTTTTAAAATGCCCTGCCAGTGAGAAGACTACTGTTCAAAAATGGTAGAAGGACAAGTGAACAGACCATAGAACATATCAGCTTTCAACCTCATGTCTTTTCTTTTTTCAAAGTTTCCCCGATAAATTATCCTGATAACCAAAATTTTCTAATAAGCCTACAAATGGCTGCACCACAAACTAATTTGATATATATAAAATGTTCCTGCATACTGGTTCTACCTTAGTGTAGTGGTCATATAGACTGTATATGCCAAGTAGCCATTTTAAGCACAGGTAACCATACTTACAAGTCAGGAAAAGTGTAACAGCAGTGAAATGAAACTAATTACATCTGGTGCCATTGCAAATGTTAATGCAGTTGTTTGAAATGCAAGTGTCATGCAAAGCAAGTTTCCACGTTTATAGAATTCTGAACAAACTTGTGAAACTTAAGAGGTTTTTTTATCTTTAATTTGTAGATTTTTTGCTAGAAAAGTGTTTTTTTGGGTGTTTTTTTTCATAAACAAGAAAATAAAAATTAGAATAAACACTTGCACCTCTTCTAGGAAAAATATCACAAAACTATGATAAAAATTAATGTACAGAAGAAGGACTGATTAGCTGCAATGTTAACTGAGTTAAATAAACATACATGATTCTCTCCCTTGAATGGCAAGACATACCTGGGCTTGACGGAGACGGAATGTTTATCCCTCGAAGCCGTAACTGAGCGTGTAAAGCTCAAGAAAGAAAACGAACATAGAGCAAGCAAGTTAAACATATGTAAACATTAGCTAAGAGTTTTATTGTAGTAAACACTGTGTAAAATCTATTTATCTTTTAGTCTTCACTGTCTCGGTAAATCAGTTACAACTTTACTTAACTTTTCCATTTCTGCAAATATTTGCTAATGCTCATCACAGTAAACAGTCAAATATAGAACTGCAAAATATCTAGATAAAATATACATAATTACTGGAACCTACAAAAAAATCTACTCTAATAAGTTTCACATTTAAGATATACTTAAATTTAAGTGTTTAACTTTATCAGTAAGGAGGAACTCTTATACCACTCGAAAAGCAATTTTTTAGTGTTTTTTTTTTTTTTAATTTTAAGTCATACTTTGTAACCGAGTTACTGAGAACAATGGATGCCAAAAACAAACTAAGAAATATAACAATGTAAGAATGATCTGTGGTTGACGGCAGCTCTGGCTTATTGCTAACATGGAAATGTCCTATCATCTTTAATTTGTTTTATGATATGAACACATACATTCAGTTGAGGGAAACAGAATATTTTAGTGCCAGAAGTTACTTGAATGACAGTTGACCCAAAAGAAATCCCATGTGTGTAGGAAGAACCTTACCCTCCTAAGTAGTCCTGATTCACAAATCTTGGTGTACTTAATCTTTTAACTGCTAGACATATTGTTTCTTTTTGTAAGTAATTTCTGATGTCTTTCAAATAAAACTTACACAAAAAAGAACAAAATGATAGAAATATTTGTGAATCAATGTCCAACTGTACTGTTTCTAAATGAGGCCCTGCATAAAAAATGGAAATAAACAAAATCCTCCAAAGTTATGGAAAATATTAACGTATGTACATATTTTTTCTTTTTGCAGTATGTTTCACAACAGTGCACAACCATTATAAAATCTGAAACAGATCGCTGTGAGGAAAGCATTATAAATATTCAGGAGTTTGTAGCCTTGTTGTTATGAAGTTAAGTAAATAACAAAGCCCTTTTAAGACACAGTACAGTAAGAATGTATAGATTAAGGGTGTCTACAGATTGTATGAGCCAGATTTATTTACCATCAGGTCCATGTAAGAATTGCCTCATTTCTGAATTGACAATCAAATTTACAATTCACAATTGCTGAAATATGGACATAGTATTTGTGTAAAATAGCCTCTAGTTTAAAGGAATACATTACTGTCAATGTGAAAATCTCTCTGCATTATTAAATTCCTTACGCAAGCTTTGTCAGCTCTTTACAATAATGGTGCATTCAATATCATAGCGCAAAAGCCTTCTGTTATATCATCCATAAGCTGTCTGTCTTTTATAAATAAAAATGACTAAAATATATCTCCTAACCAAATGGTTGATGGTTTTTCTTTTTTATACCTTTTACTCTAAACACTGAATATAAAAGAAAATTAAATAAATGAATCAATCATTATTCATAACAATTGTTTTTCAGCAAGATTTAATAGCACTCATTGGTTTGATTATATTAAGCAAAACATAATCAGAATATTGATTTTTATGCACTAAGAACAAAGAACACGTAATATATTACACACTGGACAGACATTGAACATAATTATAAATTATTGGGTTATCCAGATACATGTATATCTTTACAGTCTTATATAGACACAATGACAAAATACATGTAGATGCAATTAATCTGGCAACTACATTAACATAAGTCTTCATGAAAATGCCAAACTAAGATAAAGACCCATGCTTATGCAAAAAAAAGATAGTTCCACCTAGAATTATCAGCGTTAGTTTAATGTTCATTTTAAACACACAACCACAAACATAAAACTCTTAATGCTGAAATTTTACACAAATTGAAATTTAACTTTTCTAAGACATTACATTTATAGAACAATTGATAAGTATTATGTTCCTACCAAACAAAACTCAAAATATTGATAAAATTTTCTAAAAATAAACGAAATTTCCTATAGCATAAAAATAATCACTGCACTAGTCAACAAACAAGGTCTATGACCCCTAAATGCAAATAAGTACTTTTGAATGTAACAAGTATAATAACAAAATAGAACTTGCTTACCTGAAACATCCTCCGCAGCTACGTTGATTGACCTTGACCTTCTAACAATACCCCTGACTGAGCTGTGTCGGTAAGAACGACTTGCCTTTTTGCCAAAACTGAGCAACCTTTGTTTGGGTGAAGACCTCTGTAACACATCACTCAGCAACTTCATCAGCTGGGTGTCAACTGTAATAATTAAATTACAAATAGAGGTTATTAAATGAGTGGTCATGTAATATGTGATTTATTGCACAAGATATTTGAAAATGATAAAAACAAGGCTCTTCCGAGTTTTTATGGTTTTCTAATAATGAGTATAATAAATCAAGTATAACATGGCCAAAAATGTAAAGTTCTATATATTAATATATCATAGAATTTTTTGTAAGTAAATGGTGACAGAATGCACAGAAACTGTTTGTTTTGTCTCTATACTCTATACTCTATACGAACGTTATAAGCATATTGTTAATGGTGTTACTACACTAGTGTTATATCAAAAATACAACACAGCTTTATTACAAGCCCAAGACGTTGTCTTTGAAACAATAGAATTCGTCATAAATGTCTAAGTGTTTATAATGTTTTCCATTGATCGGAGCTGGTGACTTAGTTTCTGACAGGTTTCAGTAAAGTATGCTAATTACAATGTGTATGATGTTTTCAGTAAGATATGCAATTTCCACTATTCAATCTTCATAAGGTAAAAAAACCCTTCTAGCTGAGCCTTCATTTTTATCAAATTTTCAGCTACAGTTTGAAAAAAAGCTCAACAAAACTTCATTTAACCGAGTTTGAAGAAACAGCTAGGTGTTAGTGGATTCTCTGTAACATCAATTAACCACTAAGAAGTATGCTCTGATTGTGTGTTTAAATGTCTGTATTGTATTATATACTTTTTTAATTAAAAAGACAGGCAACAAATTTTCCTATACATGCAAAAACGGCTAACACTTTCCCAAGGAGTAAAAAGGAACTGACAGTCCACTTACTCTGGTTTGATTCATCAAAGTCCCTCACAAAGCTTAGTTTGGTGACACAGGACGTAGATATAAATTCCGACAACAGTCCCAGATGTACACGTGTTCCGGCTATATACCCACTTTGTAACTTCTTGATAGTACCAATCAGTGAGTTTGGTGGCTGGCCATACTGATCTGTAAGTAGTTGTATATATTATGTACACTTTTACCTTTACCATTTACAGTTTACACAAAATTACACATGAAAAATAACTATCATTTCTATATCATTTCAGACTTTGGACAATTTTACAGCCTAAGTAAACGAACAACACTCTATTTTTTTCACTTCACTGTTTAAATAAATAACACATAAGAACTATAGTACTTTTCAGTGTTAAATAATATTTAGGTTCTAATATTATTTATCAATAATTCTAGGAAAACAAGAGGACCAGATGGTCCTGGGATGCTCACCTGAAAAGAAACTACCAAACAACTGGTGGAGTGAGGTTGGGGGCCGAGGGTGGTGGTGGCTACTTAGGGATGTGTCAAATGGCCGATTAGATATCAAAAAATATTTCTAAACCAAGAAAAAAGGTCAATAGTTCAAGGTAAACCAAAGTCAAATTTGAAGTCTGTATGAAACTTCTACAAAAAGTTTTTAGATGGATGAAGGTTAAGTACCTTCCTACCCGATCCAACTGGGTACCCTAGTGAGGGCCAAGATCTTCAAAAGCCCATCTAATTAACTAGGTAATGCTGAACCATACAAATGTATGTATCTCAGCTCAAGGCCTTTCACTTTCTTAAAACTTTTTCCTATATAACCCAATGTAAAACCACGTGACCACTGGGGTGGGGCCAATTTTGATCCAGGGGTCATGATTTGTATAAACTTGGTAGGGGTCCACTAGAAAATGGTACAAACAAAATATCTAAATCCTAGGCCTAATTGTTTCTGACAAGAATATTTTTTAAGGTTTTCCCTATATAGGTCTATGTAAAATCAAGTGAACCCTGGGCTTGGGCCAATTCTGACCCCAGAGTAATGATTTATAAAAATTTGGGAGAGGTCCACTAGATGACACTATCAACCAAATATGTAACCTCTTGGCCTTGTGGTTTTAGACAAGATGATTTTTTAAGTTTTTTTCTCTCAGTTGCCATGGCAACCAGAGTTCTGCATGGAACTCCATTTTTCATACAACTTTGAAAGAAGACCATACAAGGATCATATTTGTAAAGTTTAATTGCAACTGACCCAGTGGTATAGGAGGAGATGTTGTTTGAAGTAAATTATGGATGACAGACAGACGACAGACAAAACAGCATTCTAAAAGGCTACACCTGGTCAGGTGTGCTAAAAATACTTTATCACAATAAAGTTTACAAACAATATGGCCATGATGGTCCTGCATCACTCACCAGTGTGAATGTTACACTGCAATTTTTTTTTTTAATTTGGTAGAGGACCACCTATGGATGCTACAGATCAAGTATGGTAATGATCCATCTACTGGTTCATGAGAAGAATTCATTTTAGGGTTTTTCTATTTATAGCTCTCATAGCCCCTGAAAAGGGCAGACAAAATTATTTTGAGTAGAACTGATAGAAAACCACCAAATGATTCTACAAACAAAGTTTGGTGATGATCCATCCATTGGTTCATGAGAAGAAGCTCCAGCTGCCCCTTTAAGGAGACGACCAAATTTGAGCAAAATTCTTAAAGGACATTCAAAGAATGCTACCAACCAAGTTTGGTGATGATCTATCCATTAGTTCATGAGAGGGAAATGCTTAAAGGTATTAATATTTTTAGCTCCAATTGCCCTTAAAGGGGTTGACCACATATATTTGAGCAAATTTGCTAGAGTGCATTCTAAGAATGCTTCAAATCAAGTCTGGTAATGATCTACTGGTATCCATTGGTTCACCGTAAGATGTTTATAAGTATTTTATTTTTAGCTCTGGTGGTCCCTAAAAGGGGTCAAATGGTATAATATGAGCAATTTGCAGTAAGATGGTCACAGGAATGCAACACAGCAAAACTTAAGTAAGTCTGACTTTTCCAATACTTTCAGAGGATGCAGGACACCCAAGTATTATCATACCCATACTTATAGCTCACCCCTGAACCTTTGGTTCTGGTGAGCTAAAAACTGAACAAGATATAACAATTAGCTATCACACACAAACATATAAAACATGATACTGCTACAGAACAGATAAGCAATATAAGACATATCTACGACAGAACAGCATGTTCCATAGAAGCTTGTCGTTATAAATATGCATCTTCCACAGAGTATTTCAGAACTATTATTTTTCAAGGTCATGAATACTTATCTGCATGACTGAATACGCAGCACTAAAACTTTTTATGCCTTAACAGTGTTTTCCTAAGATAAAAAAAAAAGAAGAAGGTTTGGCTTACAGATAGTCAGGATGAAAAGTATTACTGGTATGTTCTTCTTCTAAACTTTACAAAATGCATTTTAACATTCTACACTTGGATATGAATTACACACCTCTAGATGCATTATCCAAAATCAGTGAAGAAATATATATACACAATGCAGGGATCATCCTAGCATCAAATTTTAGGAAGAAATGAGGTAAGCGAGAAGGGGTGCGGGTATGGGAGGGGGTATCCCCCAACTGTGAAATGGTGGCTTTTGGTGCATTTTCAGGCTTTAATTTAGATGCTGCTTCTATCCTTTCAAGGAACTTCTCATCTAGTTCTACCCCTCTCATACAACCAAATGTACCAGTTCTCAGTAGGACTATATTAGGCATACTACTAAGTGCAAGCTTTCATCAGGGTACCTCTATCAAGTTAGTTTTACTTGATTACTAAAAGAACAACGTAAATTTCATAAAGTTTAAATAAGCATAAAGTATGAAAATAAATCATTCTTATGCTTAATCAATGTACTACAACATCACACATTTTTTCTTTAAATTCCATGCAAGTAAACAGTCTCTTTTTATTTTCATGTTTTAGGATGCCTTATATTTTGAACCATTGCATGTTTGGACAGCTGACTTAAAAATACACAATATCATTTGTTGGTCTAATGACCTATGATCTTTGCACACATGATAATTATATTGTGTTTCAATCTTTAATTGGTTCCTAAATATAAGCTGTGACCTTTAACATTGAGTGAAAGTAATTTTCCATAAAATTCTACTAACTGATATACATATTACGTAAGTTTACAAGCTTCAGACACCACATGCTTTTTAAAGCAGGAACTACACCTCGTGTACAACGCTTTTCCGTAAATATTGATTTAAGGATTTAACTGAATATGGATATTTTTCTTTAGACAATGTTGACTGAAATCCGAGGCATCAAAATGTTTGGTTTTGCACAACGATTATTGATACCAAATGTTGAAACAAGGTATCTGTAGAAAAAGAACACTGCCGACTACGAACAGATTAAAAGCTAGTATAAATTTTACATATTTAAACTGGGAAATGCTTTGTCAAAACTTAATTTGTTAAGCACTAGAATATTTGAGAATCTCTGCTGGAATGCTCTTACACTTTAAAAGCGCGGCAGTTAAATGTAACCTTAAATCGAAGAGGTTCATGAGAAACTGCGGATTTCAGGAGTAAGTGTCGACTGCGATGGCTGAGGAGGCACAAGATTTGTACAACTGTAGTTTAAAGAGACACATGCTTCATTAAAGACACTCCGCTTGGAAAGGTAATCTATCGAGCCTCAAGATTAGCAGGAAGTGTACAGAACTTCTTGCACAGTTGCCATATAGGAGGCAGGACTATTGATTTTATGGGCGGAGTTACATTTTAGAGCTGGGGTGAGATGAAAAGAGCAATTTCAACAATTTGAAAGTCGCTTTGATCTACAGAAAGGGCGAAGTCTGCATTCTCAAAGAGACTACTTGGCTCACATCGCCCACAAAGATAATCCCTGACAAAGTATGAATACTATAATATTATATGTGTTATGATAAATGAATACTAAATAAGTGTACTGATATATTATTTGGAAAATGGATGCTGAACAATACATACGTACTAAAACAGAGTCAGTTTATAGCACAACTACAACCATGCAGAAAATAAGTGGGAAACAGTCACCTACAAAGTATCAATGGCAAACAGTCATCTACAGATAAACTGTAGCTAATGGTCAAAATATCAGTGGAAAACAGTCACCTACAGAGTACCAGTGGTAAACAGTCACCTGAGAGTATCAGTCAACTATGGAGTACCAGTGGTAAACAGTCACCTAGAGAGTGTCAGTCAACTATGGAGTACCAGTGGTAAACAGTCACCTAGAGAGTATCAGTCAACTATGGAGTACCAGTGGTAAACAGTCACCTAGAGAGTATCAGTCAACTATGGAGTACCAGTGGTAAACAGTCACCTAGAGAGTATCAGTCAACTATGGAGTACCAGTGGTAAACAGTCACCTACAGAGTATCAGTCAACTATGGAGTACAGTACCAGTGGTAAACAGTCACCTAGGAAGTATCAGTGGCAAATTGTTACCCATAGATATCAGTGGCAAACAGGAGTATCATTGGCAAACAATAACCTACAAATTATCAGTGGTAAACAGTCACCTACAGAATACAAGTGGAAAACAGTCACCTAGAGAGTATCAGTCAACTATGGAGTACCAGAGGTAAACAGTCACCTAGAGAGTATCAGTCAACTATGGAGTACAAGTGGTAAACAGTCACCTAGGAAGTATCAGTCAACTAAGGAGTACCAGTGGTAAACAGTCACCTAGAGAGTATCAGTCAACTATGGAGTACCAGTGGTAAACAGTCACCTAGAGAGTATCAGTCAACTATGGAGTACCAGTGGTAAACAGTCACCTAGAGAGTATCAGTCAACTATGGAGTACCAGTGGTAAACAGTCACCTAGAGAGTATCAGTCAACTATGGAGTACGAGTGGTAAACAGTCACCTACAGAGTATCAGTCAACTATGGAGTACAGTACCAGTGGTAAACAGTCACCTAGGAAGTATCAGTGGCAAATTGTTACCCATAGATATCAGTGGCAAACAGGAGTATCATTGGCAAACAATAACCTACAAATTATCAGTGGTAAACAGTCACCTACAGAATACAAGTGGAAAACAGTCACCTAGAGAGTATCAGTCAACTATGGAGTACCAGAGGTAAACAGTCACCTAGGGAGTGTCAGTCAACTATGGAGTACAAGTGGTAAACAGTCACCTAGGAAGTATCAGTCAACTAAGGAGTACCAGTGGTAAACAGTCACCCAGAGAGTATCAGTCAACTATGGAGTACCAGTGGTAAACAGTCACCTAGAGAGTATCAGTCAACTAAGGAGTACCAGTGGTAAACAGTCACCTACAGAGTATCAGTCAACTATGGAGTACCAGTGGTAAACAGTCACCTACAGAGTATAAGTGGTAAATGGAGTATCAGAGGAAATCAGTCACCTATGAAGTATCAGTGGCAAATGGTCACTCACCTAGGAGTATCAGAGGCAAATGGTCACTTACAGAGTATCAGTGGCAAACAGTAATATCAATGGGAAATGGTCACATATGGAGTATCAGTTGCTAACATCCACATATGAAGTTTCAGTAGATGGTCACTGGTATATCAGTTGTTAACAGTCACCTATGAAGTTACAGTGCGAAACAGTCAACTTTTGAGTATCAATAGCAAATTCTTTGTTTCTTTATCTGCAGTTTCAGTAAAAACCATTCATCATCCTATTAGACCACTGGCTACCTAGCTTTTATAATTTTACAGCTAGGAACACTCTTTTATCACTGAATATTGATGTATTTAAGCACAAGCCTTGTTAGATATGAAAAGTGTAAGATTTAGCGTTCCCTGTCAACCCTTCCCACTTTCAGTACTTGGCAGACGTTCCTGCTGTCAGAGATCATTTATGATATAATACTAAAGTCTTTTAACAAGGAAATTTTATGGTTAAAACAGAATCACATATCAACAGCATCATAAACTTCTACACACTGTTTAATCATACCCTTGTTGCTAGAATAAGTAAAGTGTATCGAGGAAAATGGAGCTCTGAGCATTTTTGCTTCTCCCTAGAAATGTGCAGGTTCAAATTTTAAGAGAAAATGGGATGATTAAATGAAACAACTCTTTACATGCTTTTGTGTTTGGTACATCAGCCATTCTTTTGTTCATTTTACCCACTTACTAGTTTTACAGAATTTGTTGATAAGACTGAAATGTTTACTGCCAAATGTAAGTTAATACAAGGAGGTTTACACTTCAGCTGAATCATAAATATGGTTCTCAGAAAAAAGCACACTGGCTATTCTTCATCCTTAAACCATGGATTCCATTTTAGTAAGCACTTGCTGACCGATCAGTTTCTACAAGGTTCTTAAAATTCAATATCATTTCAATTAAATCAGAGACATCTAATATTTTAATACAAGTCTTTGATATAATGTTTCTTTCTCTGTAATATTTACCATAACAGAACTCAATTTCTCTTTTCTTTACGTTTACATGCACTGAAGCTGTAATAACTTACATCAGCATGAGTAACTAACTACTTGTAGTACACGTAAACATTTCAGTTTTACAATCTGCTTACAAGCTGCACACATATCAATTAACAGCATTCTTAGCAACCTTGACCTATCTTACCAAAGAGGTCGGAAGTAATACAAACAGCTAGTAAAGGTCGTCCCATGCTCTTCCAGCAATTTTTTATATAGGAGATCTCAGAACGAAGCAGGTCAACCATAAATGTAGTATCTAGTGTTGTGTAAAATTGCTGGTGGTCCAAAAACTGTCAATGAAAAAATCACAAGAAACAAACTTGAGACTTTCAGGGGGAAAATAATATGCAGTAAGAAAACAAAGAAATCTGCTAAAGCATGGAACAAGAACTAAATCCACAATCCCCCTTCTGACTTGGAATGCGAAAATATATAAATCACCGCACAAGTTACATGAGGTTTAACCATTCATTTATGAAAGTGTAAAAAATGTTTGACTTTCCTTAAAGTATTCCTGAAAAAATTATGGTAGAAAAACATTTTTCCACAGGGCTTATCTTGTATAAATATAATCAATTTATGCAAGATTGTTTCTGGCATAAATATTTCCAGAATTCTCCTTAATCTTACAGTGTAGATGTAAGTCTTTACTATGAGTAAATTAGTTATTAAAATATCAAGCAAATGGATTAAGAAAGGCCTAAATTTAAGCTTATTTAAAAGCAAACTGACATCTGTAAACAATATAAAGCAAGCTGTGAATCAATCTGATAAGAGAAAAGGTAGATGTTGTAAGTCAGAAGAGGATTGTGTCTACATAAAGCACGAAGGAAGCCCGGGCCCTGGGGTAAACATATACACATGCAACATAACAATAACAAAGTGATATAGTCCATCTCCACTAAAGTACTGCCCACCTAACGTTGATTTGTTAACAGGGCAGATGAATGTAGGTCTTCCCATCATCCTCCAGTTACGTGCCAAGTCATCCATATTGTTCTTCATCATGTCAACAAGAAAATCCATGTCCAGTGGCAGGTAGAACTGATGCTGGTCAACAAACTGAAATGGTGCAGGTTGCCATGGTAACAAAATCTTCTTTAGTCCTTGTCTTTATCACTGTTAATGATCCTGTGTAAAGATGGACTTATGCTGCCCTAGGAAACCTGCAGTTGTGATTTTTGATACTTGTTTCAGTGTTTTTATTGCCATGTTCTGTGCTGCAAGTTATACACAAATTTCCTTTGCTAATTAATTCTTCTACTTTTCACAAACAAAAGCTAAGTGGTCAGATTATTTTAGCTGGATAAGGCTATAGATACATGTATTACAGTGTGACACTTACAGATAAAAGCTCCATATAACTAACCTGAAGGTTTTCTGCCTATATTAATTTTAATTGTCTGATTATATGATTATATTTGTTTGTTTTTACTGGGGTTAACACCAGTTTCAACCTCTTTATGGTCATATCTCAGTTTTCAATCTACCAAAAAAATGTTCCTAACCACTCTCTTCACAAACCACTGACGCCTTCCCTCATTTGAATCGGAGCTGAGGACAATTAACCTTTAGATGCATTGTCTCAGATTAATAATATCTTGGAGGAATTTAGCCAGTCTTGGTGTGGTTTGAATGGAGAACCCCTGGACTAAGCTAATGCTCTATCAACAGAGCCAGTTTGGTCAGCATTTGACTGTCTGAAACAATGTTTCCTTGAAGATAATTTTAATGCTCTAGCAAAAACTAAATGATGTTCATAGGCTTGAAAGTAACCAAAAAACCACTTTGGCTGAATTATTAGGTTGTATGATAAAAACCCTTTACTGACACACCCATAACAGGCATACCCTTAACTGGCATAACCATAAATGTTATGACCTTAACTGACACACCCATAACTGGCATACCCTTAACTGACACACCATTAACTGGCATAACCATAAATGTTATGACCTTAACTGACACACCCATAACAGGCATACCATTAACTGACACACCCATAATTGGCATACCTTTAACTGACACACCATTAACTGGAATAACCATAAATGTTATGACCTTAACTGACACACCCATAACTGGCATATCTTAACTGACACATCCTTAAATGACCTGACCTTAACTGACATACCCTTAATGACACATACACTATATTCTCATGTTGACAGCTTAATTCATTCAGTAGAGCTGTGTCAGCCACAAGAGAAAGCTACTGTTTGGAAAGGCTGAACTTCTGTACATTTAAAGAGTCAGGAAGCTTTGGTTATAAGCACAGATGACCTAAAAAGCTGTATTCAACATGTAAGGGATCTTCATTAAACTACAAATGACAGAAGCAAGTCTGGAACAATTACGTTATATATGTGTCATGAGTTCATAACTGAAATTAAGAATTATGACATGAACTTCAAATGACTGTCAGGTTTATAGTTAGTTAATTCTGACATAAACCAACAGTATGCAGGTAAAGGAGAATAAGCAGCCTTGTAACCAGTGACAAGTTACATCCCTACAGACATATAGTCTTCTTTACATTGTACGGATATTACTGTTCACATCATAGCCCCAATGAAAAACAAAGTAAACTTACCCAAATATGGAATTAATAAATATTTGAAAAGAAACTTTCTGATAGTAACTCAGCAATAATGAGTTAATAAAGACCGTTTGTTTTATAAAAGGTGGTCAAACATATTGTCTGTTTTAGCAGCAGTCAAAATCTATAATTTAAGACAAAACTCTCTGGGCTAAATGGCTCTCAAATAACTATTCATCACTTGATGATAAAAACATATCATGCTCCAGCTAGAGTCATTAACCTTTAAGACAAGATGCACATGTTCTGTGTCATTAAAAACTTTGTAAATGATACTACATTTAAAACTGATGCTTTGATGTTTCAGTCCATTTCGAGGTCTTTTTCTATGGAGGAAATTCTTGCCTAATCTATCTTGAAAACTTATCAAATCCAAGTAATATCTTAGGTAAGGTATCTGTGTAACCCATTTAACCAAGGTTTAAGACAATACAACAGAATTAACTGGAAACAGAAACTTTCAGGACAACAAATAATGGTTTACAAACTTTCAAGACAACTGCATTTGTCATGTTTTGCACCTATTTTATATCAAATAACAACTACAGGAGCACTGGCCTTTGCAGCCATGCAGCATATCTGTACATTCCACTGATTATTAACTGTTCAAATACAGTTTGCACCTATATGGTCACAAAAAACTTCTTTTGAAATCCAAAGGTAAACTTAATTTGCTGATTCAGGGTTATCCATTTCTAAAATGTGAAACATAAGATAAGGAAATTAAAGATACAAATTAAAAGCATGATCAAAAGAATACAACTTACAGAATTGACTGATGACTGGCTTGCTTATGCAGACTTCAAAGAATATTGCTTATATTATTCTCAGATGACTGGCTTGTTTATCCAGACTACAAAAACTACTGCTTAAAGAACACACTGATGACTGGCTTGCTTATCCAGACTACCAACTCAGAACTCACTGATATCTTTATCTTCTCATTCATTTTTGTTTTTGATGCCATGTGTCACACAAGAGTCTGCACTTACTATAGATAATACCATTGCCAGAATAAATGTCATTAAAATCATTTCTCAATAAATGTTTAGGAGGCAAAATTGATTTTAAAAACATCAAAAGACTGTTCAATCAGACCAGGACCTCTTGACAAATAACACTTTCTTGAAAATTGGAAAACCATCGTTTGCCTAGATCCCAAAACCAGACAAGAACATGCTAGAGTGTATTATCCCACTATGAATAAGTAATTATAGTAATTTCCCATTGTTATCTGAAAATATATTTAGACACTGGTTTAAATTTTTGACTTAATGGTTAATGTAAATATGTATTTATTTAACTGTTTAAGTAATGAGCTTAATAAAAACACTAAGCTTGTAAGATATATAAAACAACTGAGAATCTACATATGGAAAGCAAATCTGTTTTAAATCATTGTAATTCTTAATAAATACTTTACTTCCAATAAAAGATATGACTTCATTTAATTTTATTACTGTTCTGTATGTATAAATATGAGAGTAAAAATCCATGTGTGTCTTTTAATGAAAGATTAAACAGATAACATACCTGCGGTATAAAAGCAAGTATCTGGTCCTGTAGAATGTACAGTTTACTGGTAGCTAGGAGACCAATTTCTGAGGAAGGTCGACCAGTTAAACCCATTCTCTTATTCTTTCCTGATGAAAGAAGATGAAAAAATGGAAGAAATTGTAATTTTATTAATATCTTCTAATGATCTTTAGTCTGCTCTTCATAAAATAAACTGTCATTGGCTATTTTTAAAATAAACTGTCATCTGATGTTTGTAAAATAAACTGACATCTGATGTTCTTAAAATAAACTGACATCTGATGTTCTTAAAATAAACTGTTTATTGTTTTTTTCTTTTCCATTTCTGTTTTATGCATTTCAATTATATTAAGACAAGCAGTTTACTAGTACTGCGAAAGAGTTCTACCTTGCACATACCATTACAAGACATTTCACTTCCACTAGAATTATACTACTAAAAGAGTCAAGTCTTCAAAATTCAAACTAATAACCCCTTAATTAATCTAGCGTTGCAGCCATTTGCAAATCAATGTGGCTTCTAGAGTGTTCACAAGGTTTTACCATGAATTGACCTGGTGACTTAGATTTTGACCCTACATGACCCATATATGAAAGGAACTTAGAAATAATTAAAACAAACATTCTGACAACCTTTTAGAGTGTTCACAAAACCACCTATTTTTGCCATTTCAATGGCCATTTCTCAAAGACCCATGGTGCAATATGGCTGGTTTTTGAAAGGAACCAAGATTTTATAGATATAAAAGTTGTATGCAATTTGGGCAAAATCAAATAGATAATGGAGTCTCTAACGTGTTAAAAAGAAATTGTGGACGGACGAAGAGTGATCACAAAAGGTCACCTTGTCACTTTGTGACAGGAGAGCTAACAAAATCCTCTGTAAGTTAGATGTATAAAATAAGTAACTTATTTTTACCAAGCAGGGAGTAAATCTGGCTTAGGATCCTGGCAGGGTAGACCTGTATAGGGGCCACCTCGGAAACTGTCTGCACAAATATACCATTCTCCGAAAGCTTGTCTTGTATTATCACATCCTCAGCCAGTATCACAACTACAATCATCATTTATATTTTTAATTTTTAGTGTTTTTACAGAAACATAAAATAAACAAGAAATGTTTGTAAAACATAAATGCCCCTCGGCAGCGCCTAATTGCTTGTGGTTGGGCCAAGCGTTCTCTAGTTATTGATCAGAAACCGTTTTTAGGATCAAGGTCCCTGTGGCCTTGACCTTTGACCAAATGACCTCAAAATCAATAGGGGTCATTTACTGGTCATGACCAACCAGCATACCAAGTTTGGTGAACCTAGGTCAAAGCGTTCTCTAGTTATTGATCGGAAACCGTTTTTAGAGTCAAAGTCTCTGTGAGCTTGACCTTTGACCTAATGACCTCAAAATCAATAGGGGGTCATCTACTGGTGATAACCAACCAGCATACCAAGTTTGGTGAACCTAGGTCAAAGTGTTCTCTAGTTATTGATCGGAAACCGTTTTTAAGATGAAAGTCTCTGTGATCTTGACCATTGACCTTAAAGTCAATAGGGGTCATCTACTGGTGATGACCAACCAGTATACCAAGTTTGGTAAACCTAGGTCAAAGCGTTCTCTAGTTATTGATCGGAAACCATTTTTAGGATGAAGGTCCCTGTGAGCTTGACCTTTGACCTAATGACCTCAAAATCAACAGGGGTCATCTACTGGTGATGACCAACCAGCATACCAAGTTTGGTGAACCTAGGTCAAAGCGTTCTCTAGTTATTGATCGGAAACCGTTTTTAGGATGAAGGTCCCTGTGAGCTTGACCTTTGACCTAATGACCAAAAAAATCAATAGGGGTCATCTACTGGTGATGACCAACCAGCATACCAAGTTTGGTGAACCTAGGTCAAAGTGTTCTCTAGTTATTGGTTGGAAACCGTTTCTACCTACAAGGTCAATGTGACCTTGACCTTTGACCCCTTGACCCTAAAATCAATAGGGGTCATCTACTGGTGATTGACAATCACCTTACCAAGTTTGAAGTTCCTAGGCCAAAGCGTTCTTTTGTTATTGGTCGGAAACCGTTTCTACCTACAAGGTCAATGTGACCTTGACCTTTGACCCCTTGACCCCAAAATCAATAGGGGTCATCTACTGGTGATTGACAATCACCTTACCAAGTTTGAAGTTCCTAGGCCAAAGCGTTCTTTTGTTATTGGTCGGAAACTGTTTCTACCTACAAGGTCAATGTGACCTTGACCTTTGACCCCTTGACCCCAAAATCAATAGGGGTCATCTACTGGTGATGGACAATCATCCTACCAAGTTTGAAGTTCCTAGGCCTAAGCATTCTTTAGTTATTGGTCGGAAACCGTTTTTAACCATTTGGTCTACGGACCGACCGACAGACAGACAAATGCAAAGCAATATACCCCCACTTCTTTGAAGAGGGGGCATAATTAATTAGAGCTATGCTGTATCTCTGGCAGAGTTTCATTCCAAAGGATATGCAACATGCCCAGCTTGGAAAATAATGTGTTAGGGAGACTAATTTTAATAAAACCTCAACAAATTTATGAATCATGAGAAACTTCTAGTGACAAAAAATGGAATTAATATTTTACAGATTGTATGCAAATTTTATATTCTCCCAATACACGTATAAATTTTTAACTCACCTTGTACAACAACATCAGGTCTTGGTTCTGTTATTAACCTTCTGTTCAAGGGATCTAACTCTCCAGGTGAAATAAATTTCTAAAGAAAACAAGTAAGATTGAACATATTTTAAATACTTTTTTCATTCATTTACATTTCAATGTAGAGATACATCTGTAAGACTGACTCTTTTGAAATGAGTAGGAAAGTGCAGGTTGTAATGAATGTCTTTAAAACATTTTTAATTTCAAAAATTGACGAGGAAATGAGCCAACAAAAACTTACATATAATGCATGCTGAAAAACACTAAACAAATGTGCTCTGGTACTTACCTCATCAACAAGTCTACCAAGTATATACAGTGACTGGCCCCACATATGTAAAGGTTTTCCAATCTGCTGTCTTTTCTGAGTATTTGGCTTTTTTACCTCAAGATCCACCTATACAACAACGATATGTAAATACTGCATTCCTAATGAATTCACTAACTTTGATTTTATAGTTCTCTGACAATCAAGTCATTCTCGTAACTAAGAATTACAAAGTTAAAAACGTTTTCATTTCTTGGTCTGTCTTCCTTCATATAAGGCAGAGGTTTGAAACACAAACAAAAATATACAAAAACCACAGAACAATGTCTAAACTGTAAAACTTGTCTGTATTTTCACTTTAACAACTGCTGCTATTATCAAATGAAACACTTTAACGACTGCTGGTGTAACGCAAATGGAACACTTTAAAAACTGCTGTTGTATGACCGTATGGAACACTTAAACAACTGCTGCTGTAATCAAACTGAGCTGTATTCAAACAGAACACATTCACAACTGCTACTGTAATAAGAGATTTAACCTTATCTTTTGGTACAGCATACATCTCTGGCATCAGTGGTATGCCTTCTTCTGTCTTCATAATAACATTGTCCAACAAGGCACGGTACTTGTTCACCTAAAATCATTTTTCAGTTTCAAATTACAAGTATCAATACAGTGCTAAGTATATATAAAGCACATTATATGTGTCCATTTTTTAAACTTAAAATGCCAAATTTCTTTCAGAGTTGCAATGTGACATTTAATTATAAAAACAACTATTCTTCCTTTGACATGCATATTATGTACACACTCATTGGGCATCTCTTTAAATTACATGTATACCATTTTCCAGCCAAATTCATAATGAGTATGAGTATATAAAAAGTCCACAGAGTTTATAAATTTGGGAGCTTACTGGACTTTCAAAAAACAGTTTATGGTACAATCTAAGCTATCACATATAACCAGACTGATTTTCAGTGTGATGAACTTACACTTTCAATATCTCCACTGTAAAGTCCATCCAGCATGAAGTAAGCAAAGAACATAGGCCACATGTTTTCTATATTTTCAAAAGCTAACAGTTCCCAGGGTTCATAGTGCAGTCTGTTAGGATCTTCCCTCGCTGTCTTGTAACCATCACGTAAAAACCTCCGACAACCATATTTACCCTGTAAAAAAACAATATGAGGTACATGTGAACAATCCAGTCAGGCTGTGACATCATACATGGTTGAACTTCATCTTTTTCCTCTGAATATGAAAATGTATATGATGGAAGTTCCTCTCTCACTTAATAAATACATGAGAAAACTGCTTTCTCCATGATAAAAGATAATCACTTTTTTTTTAATGCTATCATTTATCACTGATTCTTGACACAAGTATGTATATTTGGAGGTGGAAGTTGGGGGAAGGAAGAAGTCAATGCCTACCATAAGTTTCTTTTCTATTTCATCCCTGGTACTTTTAATGATATCTGGGTCATCAACAGCAAACGCAGGAAAACTTATCACAGATATAAGGGCAGCATCTATCTCCTGAAAATAAATTTATGTTCATGGTCAAATACCCAGGTATAACTGATCATATAGCTATGTTAAACTAAAATCATTCTGCTGCTGTAAAAAAACAATGCTTACAATTTATCTATTTGAGTTTATTTATCATCAGCACCTGTTGCCCATATGACCACCACCCCCTGCAGATGTTAGTTATAGTGCAAAATGTAGAAGGCATACCATTCCAGAGATACTCAAGGATCTTTCCCATGCTCAGTGTATAGCACTGATACATTGGACCTTGGCTGAACCATTCATCCAAAAAACAATTAGTAATGTTAGTGGAGCCGGGTATCAAACTCAACTCCTGGATTACTATACCAGTGCATTACGGTTGGACCACTGATCCGCTCCCATAATGCATACAATTAAGTTAATCTTGTTTAATACCAGTGAAATGAAACTGAATGGAAAAATCTATCATCATGTCCAAGCTCTGTCCACTTTAATATTTCCATCTTAAGATGCCAGGAAAAGATGTTTCATTACTTCGGTCTTTTCTATGAAAATCTCAAGGTGCATTTATACAATTATATTACAGCAGCAATACCCGTGTCCTGCTAACAAGTCTATAAGATAATTTACAGAGTCTTCCTAACCTTTGAGTTAGATTCCCTGGGTAGCATTGAGTGCAGTATAGCCTGGCACTGCTGGGCCTCATCTGGCAGAGCATGGATTATAGAGGCAGCCCCACCTCGAGCCCCAAACACGTCCAGCTCATTTATAGCTTCTAGAGCTGCCTAGAAACATAAGCTAATACCATATTAGTACATACAGGATATGTAACAAAAAATCTCATAATCACATATATCTTTTATTATACATTTCTAAATGCACTTTAAGCATACATTACATTCACATTACATGTATCTGTCCCAGAGAAAATGTGAGAAAATATATACATTGTAGGTATATGAAAAACCATTTATCATATTATCAATGTCTACCAATATGTTTACACTCTTAAAAGAGCTTAGTTCTGTTTTCATATAAAGGCTTATTTCAAGATTGATAACAGTACAAACTGAATAAAACTGAGTAACAGTGAGACCTACCTTTGCCATTCCTATAGAACTGGAGTTTAATTCTGGAAGGCCATGGTTTGTTTTATCTCCTCTTTCCCATACACCATAGTCCTATTACAAAACAATAATGCTAGAATCACCCATCATCGAGATTCTTACTATAAATATGTGCAAAAAATTATACTGCATGACTTTTTTTGACTATCCTATCAAGTTATCAATATACATGTATTTCCTTGGAAACTGGGTGATTACCCAACCAGGTACTGTTTCCAGGAATATCCACACCAGGTGGGGACTTGTGTTGACTACCCATGTTAAATAAGAAACCTTTACCTTTAGAGATTAGACTGCATTTCCTTTAGATTCATTTATTTTGCATTAAATGCAGATTTTCTTCTTACTTATGTAGTAAGTACTGTATGTCCTGTAGCCCTGGCAAGCACACAGAATGTTAAGGTCTTGGTATAATTCCACAGTCTGTTTTCCAAACCCTGGACCTCCAGGGTTCAACCTATACATTCAAACATGGAGCAATGGTGCCGCGAGACAGTGAATAACCCAAATGCTATTTTCCTATGACTATTTGCTTAGAAAGCTGTGACTTACTGGAGTTCTATAAGCTGTTTCTATGTAGAAAACAAGGTTTTGTATAAAAGCTGCTTCGTCTAACGTATACACTATTTGCAGACCTGTAAACATAAAAATTATTTTCTGCATAATCACAGGACATACATGCTATATATTTTTATGTGTGATGTTTTATCAAATCAGAATCAAATGATTTAATTCTAGTGAATGGAAAACATTTACATTAGTCCACAAAGAGTAGTTTTAGAAAAACCCATAGCAGTATACCTTTAAATTGTTCCCAGGGGTTCTTTTAACTAGTTCTACAATACTGACAAATAAAAGTTAAAATCTTGACCACCTTTTTAATGTCATCATACTGTGACCAATATTAAAACATCAAATTAATATTTTACAAAAGCAGAACACCAAAAACTTAAGACATATGAAAACAAAAGATCTGCATTTTAGGGTTAATGTTGACAATGAATAAAGAAATTGGTGTCTGTAATAAGAAAATGACTGCATCAATAATTAAACAATTAAATGAACCAATCATAAGCTTACCTGCTGCTGTCATCTGAGCAAGGAAAAGCAAGAACAGTGAAGTGGCATCAATCTGTAGATGTCCCCATTCACTGTCCCCTACCACTGGCTTGCCTGTTGCACTGTTGTACTTAGCATGTAGACTGTCTTTTGGAGCTTGAGTGAGCTTGAATCTCTCCAACTTGTCAACTTGTAGCATCATACTCCTCATTAAACCTCTCATCAACTTCACAACAGACTGTAAATAACACATACAAAGGTTTTGGTTTAGTAACTGTAAACATATGTTCTCAGAAAATCTGGCATTTAAGTTAATGATTGTCATATCTTCAACTAACTGCATGTGTACTCAAACAATTGCCTATATACTCAAGCATTCCACCATTTTCCGTGATATCATGGGGCTAAAATTTAAATTCTAAACTTACCACATATTAGGTGACAAATGCATCAAAGTGCAAAATATCAATTAAGAGATTTAGTATTTACATTTTTCCAATAAAAATTGTAAAGACAAGACATTTTCAAAACACTGAAAAAAGGCATTGTTTGATAATTACATGATGACAATTAACTTTTAAACCCAGTTAGATTTGGCTAAATTTAAGCTAAAAATGCCAATGATACAATCATGTAAGTAAGTCACCACATTTGTATGTGTATATACCTGCTCCAGTTCATAAGCTTTAGCTAGATCTTCATCAAGGTCAGCTGTCTTACGGTATGCCAGGGAAAGTCCCCAAACAGCCAGAATGGAGTACACATTGTCTCGTACCCACGCATGGCTATTGTGTTCTGAGGCTGCAAATAACCCTGTGACAGGATTCTGAAAATTCAGATGAGACATTTTCATTAATTTCATAAAATTGCATCTCTTAAAGGGAATCAGAATCAACTACATGTCTTTCCCAGGAACAATGGACTGGTACACTGCTCACCTGATGTGAAGGATGTTAAACTCAATTAATTCAAATCAAACTAAGACTATCATAAAATAAGTAAGGATAATAAGGTGGTGAATATTTTGCAATATTACACAGTGTATTTTAAGAGGCAGGATTACACTGTACTTAGTTTGACTATAATGCAGAGTTAAAATCATCAGAAAACTATCATGAAACACATGTACATTTATTTTTACATTCTGACTGAATGTTTATCTTTCAGTTTCTTTAATTGAAGACATACCACTTGATCTGATAGTATAATAAACAGTGAAGTATCTTTAAACAAGAACTGTCACTGTAAGATGACTATGCCCCCTAAGTGGTGCTTTGACCTTTGAGCTGAGAACCAGTCATTCAGGGGTCAAGGTCAAATAAATATAGGTCAGTGGGAAGGTCTTGTCCAAAGGGGTGTTGTGTCCAAGTATGAAGTATATCCACTTCCTAATGTGGAAGTTATGGTCAAATGTTAAAGTTTTCTGACAACTGGATGTCCAAGGTGAAGATCATTCAAGGGTCAAGGTCAAACAAATATAGGTCAGGGGAAAGGTCTTGTTCAAAGGGGTGTTGTGTGCAAGTATGAAGTAAATCTACTCACTAATATGGAAGTTATGGCCAATGTTAAAGTTTTTGGACAATTGAAACTTCAAGATGAAGGTCATTCAAGGGTCAAGGTCAAACAAATGTAGGTCAGTGGGAAGGTCTTGTCTAAAGGGGTGTTGTGTCCAAGTATGAAGTAATTCCACTTACTAATAAGGAATTTATGGCCAATGTTAAAGTTTTCGGACAGACTGACAGAGGGTTAAAAAACTATATGCCTGCCTTCGTGGGCATAAAAATCCAGATTTGTTAAGACTGTTTGCTTATGTCATACAGAAAACTTGATAACTTTTAGTATTGATTTTAAAAGATTAAATGGTATGGTTTTTATATCGATGACAAAAATTGTTACAGTGGAAGTCAATATTTAAACTTTGAACTCAGGGTACCTTTATATAATTTAGACCCCCTCCTACCCACTCCCACTTCCTTTCCTGAAAGACACTCTAAAAGGGTCATCACTCATCCTTCAAGATATATAAAAATATCACTGAAGTATTGAAAATTATTTTTTTCTGATGATTTAACCTAGTCAGATAATCTGAATTAGTCAAAAATATTTGACTTGACCTTTAGAAATATTCCAATACAATTTTGAGTTGCCAAAATCACCCCTTGCATCAAACATTCAGAAGATCAAAATAATGGAGGACTGTTGCAACAGGATTTTTGTTGCTACTTGACAATTATTTACTAATTAATCAATAAAACTTTCAAAACAGTAAACATTTACTTTTCAAAATATTTAAGTCTCAGTGAAGTATAGAAAACTGTCAGTTTTCTGGTATTTTAAACCTAGTCAGGCAGGTGGAATTCACACACTCAATCTATATGTTCACAGGTACTAGTAACAGAACTACGATGCTAAATATACCAAACAAAATATGAATGATAATCACAATGCTATGCATTACTGTTATACTATATTTATAAGATCAACAACTATTTTTCAACTTTACAAAAGATAACAGAAATATGGGTAATAATTGCTCATTGTTGCTAAACTGTTTGGGTCCATGCTTTGAAGTAAAGTTTTCTTGAAAGAACAAACACATAGGCCTGGTACTGAATATCTATAGTAACAATTTGATTTACAGACTAGTGAACAGGGTCTGTGTGAATACAGTTGATTACTTTCTTATAAACTTTTAAGTTGTATGGTAGAAGTTTTCATTCACACATGTTTATGGTCCAAGTAGACTGGTTTCAGACCCAGCAATTAATGCTGTTGAAATATTCCCTTGTAATGTTAAGCTAAATGAGTATTAAGTCCCTTTCTAACTACAGATTTATCTTTTCTTAGCTGGAATTACTGAGTATAATTATATGATTGTAGCAGAGGAAAAAAATCTTGCTGTTAGAATGGTAAAAACATTAATATACATTATATCAATGCAATAACATAAAAAGTAAAGGATCATAATTATAGCTTGCAGCCAGGCTTGGGTCCATGATATGTTTATAGTACCTGTGTATAATGCTATGTGTATTAAAAATCAATGAACATTTTTCTCTACTGTTTTGGTCCTAGCATTTTTAAAATGGATTTTCTCTTAATCAAAACTTTTCAAATTCTATGTTTGCTGATATATTTCAACCAAGTTATGTGGATCCAATAGTAATTCACTAACTCTTTACATTATGTGAATTGAAAAATCAATAAAAATAACATTTAAGTATTTTCTTCATTGTTTTTGTCCAAAAAAATCCAATGGCAATAGATATTGCCTTAATCAAATTTATCCAAAATCTGTGTCAGTTGAATTATTTGAACTAACTTGTCAAACATGTCACAAATGGCATCATAATATTGATAAGTGTCTTTAAACATGGTTCTTAAAGGACTTGTTTACTATTATTTTAAAGTATAACTTCAACTTATTCCTGCCAAAAGTCAATACTGACTATACTAGGCAGGCGTGTGTCAGGAACATTAAAATTATAAAAGATAATAACAAAGAAAACAAGATTTAATTGAAGATCTTACTTAAACATTATTTTAAATACTAAAAATCTATAAAACTTGTTTAGTCCACTGATAAAAGCTGGCACAGTTGGGGTAGCCCTAATCTTGGTTGGTAATTCGTTCCAGAGTCTTATAGTCCTTGGGAAGAATGAGTTAATGTGTGGTTCTTTTTTTGATTGTGGGATGAGGAATTTGCTGTTTCTTGTGTTTGTAAGGTGATTGTGATCGACATTGACCTGTTTGTTTTTTATTTTGTGAAGCATGATCAGGCTGGCATGTTTTCACCTTTGTTCTAAAGTTGACCATTTTAGTTCCTTGATCATGTTTGTTACACTGCTTGTACAGTTGTAATCATTATGAACGTACCTTGCAGCTGACCTAAGGACCATTTCTATTCTGTGAATAAGATATTTCTGCCATGGATGCCATATGGTTGAGCAGTATTCAACCTTTGGTCTTACATATGTTTTGTATGCTGCTTCTTTGAGTTGTTTGATTTGTGTTTTGACATTTCATCTGATGAACCTTAAGCTGGTTTTTTGCTTTGTTTGTGATATTGTTTATATGGGATGACCAGTTTAGGTTACTAATTATTGTAACTACTAAGTATTTTGAATATTCTGTGGTTTTCAGTATAGTGTTATGTGGGGTGTAGGGAAAGCTGACCGTTTTTTTTTTCCTGTGTATTCCGAGTACTTCACACTAGTAAGGGTTCAATTCCATTGACCATTCTTTTTCCCATAGTTCAAGGTTGTGCAAATCATTTTGTAAGGTTTGTGCAGATGCTTGTGATTTAATTGTTAAACTATGGAGTCGTCAGCAAATAGACGCACCCGGCTCCTGACACTTCCTGGTAGGTCATTGATGTATGCGAGAAAGAGAGATGGACCTAAAACCGATCCCTGCGGGCCACCAGAAAGCACAGGGAGCCAAAAGTTCACTGTTGTAATAAGAGGCTAAAAGTTCACTGTTGTAAAAAAGTACAAAGTGTATGAAATGCCAGCCCTGGGTTTCTATTCTAATGTATACCTGATGTTTAAGTATAGTTTTGTTCACAAGCCGTTGGTAGTAATCCAAACGTACTCCAGAGTTACTTCTGTTTCTCATTTTTCAACATTAAAATGAACTTTTTAAGTCATGACAACAAATTTATCGGTACAAATACGATACTATTTTTTCACTTATCTCAACCTCAAAGTCAAGGTCAAGGTTGCTGTCAATAGCAAGACATACATTCGTATTTATCTTAGCGGTTAAATATTATCTTCATTCATAAAAGAAAATAAACTGTAAAACAAATATATATTTTAAATATTTAATATGTAATCTACTTTATATCAATTTTATTTTGATCATATTCGAAAATTTTATAACAAATTTATTACCCAAATCCAAGAAAAATACCACAAATGGCGTATGGACTGAAGCCCGTCACCAGGTTGATACGTTCACTGTAGAGTTGATTTGGGTTTGTTTGAACCAAAAATCCATTCTTAAAGCCGACAACAGTATTGCAGGTATCATATTGAAAACTTGTACTAATTGGTTATGTATTCAGAGAGCTGTTGTCCCACCTGAAGCTTTATTTGAATAATAATGTCATCATATTTATGAGATATAAATTGATGATTATTTTTACTTAAAATGTCTGATATCACTGTGGAGAAAGGACATCTGATCAGCTTGTAAGTAATCAGTGTTATAAAATCAAATGTGAAATGCAGGACTGAGAATACAATTTTATTAAAGAAAAAAAACCTGCATGAACTAAGGAGTAATAAAAACAAAATTAATCTAAAATATTTATTTATATTCATAAAAAGATGCAGAGAATAACCTGTTTAGCAAGGATTGGGTCAGTTTTGTAGAATGCATTTTTTTTAGGAAATATGTGTGTTCTGATCTGGACTTTTGGCATATTTCTATCTGTAACTGAAAAAATACATTGAAATATGCTGATATATTCTAGCATTTTTCCATGTTCTGGTATATATTGTGGTGGCTGACTTATGCCATTTTGTTCTGTCATGTTGACGACAGAATGACAAATTTAGTATCTGGCATTTTGGCATGCTCATTTGTTGTCCTGTTGTGTTGGATTGCTGACACCTCGCCAACACAGCAAAACTTTGAAGACAAGGATAGTAATGTTTGATTTTCTAAGGGCTATTGATACATTTTAGTTTTTTACTCATGACATATCATGTGACAAACTGCAAATTATGGGAGTTTAATCTCTGGAATAGCTTCATTCACACGTCTGATCATAATCAGACTATCTACAATTGCCAACTGTATAAAGTCAGATTTTGCAAATGTTAAATGCAGTTTCTTAGAGCAGTATATTTCCTCCTTGTTTCTAATATATTACATTAAAGACAGTAGTGCTAAGTGTTAATTCTTTGTGCCTATGATGGTGCCATATTTTTCCCATACCTGAGTCAGATGTTATTTCTAAAATAGTAGGAAAGGAACTTAATTGACAACTGCAGTTAGTGGCAAATGGAAAACAAACTATCATTACAACTGGGGAAAAAAACTGAATGTATTTTATTTGAATATAACTGTAAAACATTAAAAAAAGAACATCACAGAACAGATGAAATATACGCCCATCAACCTAGGCTGAAACGTGATGATGCCAGACAGTTCACATGGCACTGCACAAATATTTGCAAATCTTCAAATTCAGCAAGAATGTTTTGACAACTTTGTGTTGAAACAACACAAAACACTCTTTCTTATCAATAATACTATAAAATATCAGTATACCAAATATTTTTAAGAGGGAAGATAATTAAAAAATGAGACCACCTGATTGAGATATGTTTCTTGCACATTGCACTTCTACTTCTTCGCATATATCTTCATTTGAAGTTTCAAGACAATCCCGCTCATAATGGTCAAGTTATGCTCTGGGCAAAAATACATTATAAAACCAAAGAAACATAGAATACTTAAAACTGGGTAAGGTATAATTTGGGTACTGCACTTCTCCTTGTTACCAGCTATCTATATTTAAGTTTCACATCATTTCACTTCATAGTTTTAAAGTTATGCTCTGGACATTTTTTGGGAGGTAATTAAAATATGGGACCAGGAAGAGTTATGGCTCTTGTGCACTGCACTTCTACTTCTTACTATCTATCTTTATCTTTAGTTTCAAGACAATCACTTTCATAGTGTCTGAGTTATGCTCTGGATTGAAATTAAAGAAGTGGAGATTACTAAAAACCTGAATAAAGTAGAATTATTCTTCTTGGGCAGTGCACTTCTTCTTGTTGCCAGCTATCTATAATTTTGTTTCACATCAATTCACTTCACATTTATAAAAATATGCTCCGGACAAAAAAAAAATAAAGAGGGGAGATAATTTAAAAAATGGGACCAGGTAGAGTTATGGTTCTAATGCGTTGCATTTCTATTTCTTATTATCTATCTTTATTTTAAGTTTCAAATCAATCCCTTTCGTAGTGTTCAACAAAAATCATTATAAAACTAGGAAAGGGGAAATAACTCAAAAACAGGAAAAGGTAGAATTATGTTTATTGAACACTGCACTTCCTGCCATCATCTATATTTTAAGTTTCACATCAATTCACTGCATGGTTTTAAAAGTTATGCTCCAGACAAAAAAAGTAAAAATAAATATACAAAGGGAGATAATAAAGAAGGGAAGATAACTTAAACACTAAATAAGGTTTTTGTTTCCTGGATGACTGAAAATACTTATACAGGAAGGAGGGAAACTGGTTCCATGGTTAAGTTCATAGTGAAATCCAGTATCTGTAACATACATAAAATACCTTTTCTGTTCTTGGTGAATGGACCTGGTAGTTTATGCACAAAACTTAGTTTTCAATCAGTTATCATTTGAAAAATTGTTTCTTTTTCAATCACGATACACAAGAACAAGTGCACCAAAGACCCTAATATTTTAAAAGATAGTCATGAGAAGATGACCCCAAATTATTTTTGACTGACTTTATGAAAGACTATGTCACTATCTATAGTATCGCCTACAAATCATGTCCAACCTACCTACCAAGTATAATATATATAAGCCAGCCTGGCTAGCTCAATCGGTAGAGCATCCGATTGTCAATCTTGACGATCCTGGTTCAATCCCCATCAGGGCCAGGCAAATTTTCTTCGTGATAATTGATTTATAGGTCATTTATCCCTCACCTCTGAAGCAAGTGAGGAAGTAGTCAGTCACTTGCGGAGAAATTGGTTAGTAAATTTGTTGGACACCCAGGAGCACTGGATAGGTGGACTGACCGACGGGATATGACCTTAGCTGTTAAACTGGCGTTAAACCCCAATAAAACCAAACCTACCAAGTACAGGTATAAAGTCTCTAGACCAAAGTGTGCATTTTATTGTTCAGAAACCACTTTGTCTTTTGTCAGGCTAACAGACATTTGCAAACCAATATACCCCGCCCCCTCTTAAAGAGTTGGGTCAGAGGAGGGGCATTGAGACTCAAGAAATAACAATCTCTCAGCATAGAATTAGAATATTTTAAAAGCAAGCAACAGTTTTGCCATTTTCTGAGCATAGTAAGAATGCAATTTAAAAACATTCAAAACACAGAACTGTTTCAATCAAATTTAATTATGAGTATAAAGAACAATATCATATAATAATCTAACAAGAGGACCAGATGGCCCTGGGTCGCTCACCTGAAAAGAAACTACCAAACAACTGGAGGAGTGGGGGTGGCACCTAAGGGATGTTTCAAATGGCAGACAGTTACAATACCACATTAAATATGAAAACTTATTTTTAACCTAAAAATAAAGGTCAATAGTTCAAGGTAAACCAAAGTCAAATTTGAAGTCTGTATGCAAACTGATACAAATAGTTAAAATTTCAAACTCATATCTTCAAAAACAAGGGAGTAGGTCAGTAGGTCAAGGTCAGCCAAGGTCAAAATTGAAGTCTGCATGCAAACGTGTTGATTTTTGATCCAATGATTTTTTTTTTTTGCAAGGGTTGGGGGGGGGAGGGTACCCAGATGAGCTGGGTGGGGGCTAGGTACCAAATCCCATCTTATTAATAGGACAATGCAATGATGAACCATATGTATCTAAGTTCAAGGCCTCTCACATCCTTTAAAACTTTTTCCTATATAACTCAATGTAAATCCAAGTGACCATTGGGGTGGGGCCAATTTTGATCCAGGGGCCATGATTTGTATAAACTGGGCAGAGATCCACTAGACAATGGTACAACAAAATATCTAAATCCTAGGCCATATGGTTTCTAACAATAAGATTTTTTAAAGTTCTTCCTATATAAGTCTATGTAAAATCAAGTGACCCCTGTTTAGGTCCACTAGATGATGCTATCAACCAAATATGTAAGCTCTAGGCAATTTGATTTCAGACAAGAAGATTTTTAAAAACTTTTTTTCAATATAACTCTTTGTAAGATCAAGTGACCCTGGGGCTCAGACCAAATTTGACCCCAGGGCCATGGCCATGATTTATAACGTTTTGGTAGAGTTTTGGACAAATTTTGGAAGCGGTCCACTAGATGATTTTATCAACCAAATATCTAAGCTCTAGGTCTTGTGGTTTCAGACAAGAAGATTTTTAAAGTTTTTCCTTTCAGTTGCCATGGCAACCAGAGTTATGCATGGAATTCCATTTTTTACATAACTTTGAAAGAGGACCATACAAGCATCATTTCTGTAAAGTTTAATTGCAACTGACGCAGTGGTATAGGAGGAGATGTTGTTTAAAGTCAATTGTGGACCGATGACAGACAAAATAGCATACTAAAAGCTACACCTGACCTCTGATCAGGTGAGCTAATAAAATTCATATAAAACAGTCCAAGTAAAATTCATTTTCAACTATTCCTTGTAGAATCGGCAACAAAATCATGGCATAACTTTTTGTATGTCATTAAAATTGAAGATCTATGTAAACTGTTGAACTACAAGACTATTTTATCATTAAGCACACTTAAATAATGGAGTTGGTTCTACATATTTCATTCAGAGATTATGCAAACAAAACCTGATCACACATAACATTTATATATGTAGAACTTTGCCCCCAAATCTCTTTCAACAAAAAGGTATCATTAGAATAGGTGTTAGCTTTACAACGATATACACAGTCAAGCTCTGTTTCAAATGCACAGTGATAGCTCTACTGATTACAGACATGTATCAACATTTATATTTCCTATCTTAGTAGACTAGGGCCATTCATCTTAAAATCTTTTTTTATTATTATTAATATTCAACAACAGAACTGTCAACTCAGCCAATCTTTGTGAGAATATCTTTGTGGGTAAAAAGGACCTTTTTGAAAAATTTAAAGTCAGTTGCTATTTTCATTAGTAATGGAATATACTTGAAGTGGTCATATTTCATCAGAGTGATAAATATGCAATATTCAGAGTGAATCATTGACGAGGACTGGTTGCAATATTCAGAGTGAATCACTGATAAGGACTGGTTGCAATATTCAGAGTGAATCATTGACGAGGACTGGTTGCAATATTCAGAGTGAATCACTGATGAGGACTGGTTGCTACAGAACTTAGAGCAAATGCTAAAGAATTAAAGGCCTGTAACTCAGTAATACATGAAACAGTTGACCATAAAAATTTGGAAATGCAGTAACAAAACAAACAAGAAATATCTTTAAAAAAGATGATCAGCAAAGATACAGTACAAAATTAATGCAACATAAGTGTACAGATTTCAGACATTGGCAAATATTGAATGCACATAGTAATCAAATGTCCTATTTCCCTAACAGTTTAGGCTATAAACAAAAAATGTTGCTAAATGTTCAATATTATATTCAGTTCAATAAATTAAATATTAAGTGATATTTATCATATATTTTATTCCATTTAGTATCATTTTTTCATGATTAAAGCCTTTTCATATTTAATTAACAGCTGTGTTAAAGTTATTTTTATTCCATTATTTTCAGAGGCAATAAAAACTAACAATCAGAAATTCTGCCCGAAAATTTCATAACAGAAACATGTTTAACCAATGGCAAACTTCATTCTTCAGCTGAAGACTTTGTATCTAATAATTTCAATCCCTACAAATGTAGGTCACAATCCATTTTAATACAGCTATGCCAAATAAGGACAAGAGAAAGGCCAAAAATCACAATATGACAATGTAAGTCACAATTGATTTTAATACAGCTACATGGAATAAGGACAAGAGAATGGCCAAAAATCAAAATATGACAATGTAAGTCACAATGGATTTTGATACAACTACATGGAATAAGGACAAGAGAAAGGCCAAAAATCACAATATGACAATGTAAGTCACAATCGATTTTAATACAGCTATGCTGAATAAGGACAAGAGAAAGGCCAAAAATCACAATATGACAATGTAAGTCACAATCCATTTTAAAACAGCTATGCCAAATAAGGACAAGAGAAAGGCCAAAAATCACAATATCACAATGTAAGTCACAATCGATTTTGATACAGCCACATGGAATAATGACAAGAGAAAGGCCAAAAATCACAATATGACAATGTAAGTCACAATCGATTTTAATACAGCTATGCCAAATAAGGACAAGAGAAAGGCCAAAAATCACAATATGATGAACAAATAATGTAAAAATAAATTTCTCAAAATACATAGCACTGTGGAATCTAAGCAGCATCAAACCTGCCCATAGAAAGCATCTGTGTTCACAATCCGTACATATGAAATAATGATGAAACATGGAAGTATCAGTACAATATGAATGGATGTATGATAGCTGATCTCAAATTTTTGAACTGCATTTTTCATCAAAATAAAATGTTCTGAAACATCTGAATGTGGATCATAATTTCTGAGAACAACTTGGAAAATATATCTGGCATAATTTTATAAGTTTATTTTAATATTTTCCTGTAAAATTCTGGGACTTATTTTGAATGTTCCATATTATATTATATTGGACATGCTGCTAGGTGAGTCTAATACCGTTTTCAGCCTCAAATAGTCCAGATATATTACATATTGTATGTTATACTGTTTAATATTTTTTGATTCTATACTAATTCTAATTTAACTTGCTGTTTCATGTTTAACATGGCCAGACAAACTTTTTAATCAAGTCTAGAGAATACATTACTAACTGATATGTAAAGATTGTACTATCAGGTCATACAAATAAAATTTAATGATTTCATAGATGAAACTTGTATAGAATAATATGAAATGTCACAAAACAAAACATTTTGTTGTAGCCACAAGATAAGTTGTCTGAAAATATGATTTGATCACCAATTTTCATTTTCCATCTTCAAAACCAAACAAACTAACTTTCACATAGTACATGTATTTTAATATGAACATTTTCATGTATACTAATGCAAACACAATTAGGCAAGCTCCCAAGCCACATTACAGAGGAAGGGCATTATTTATGACCTTAAATGATATCTGATGGCTGATTTTACAAATTACGTGCCATTATATATGTTAACAAGAGCTGTCACTGGAAATTGACATATGCCCCCAAAATGTAGCTTTGAAATGAAACTGGTGTAAATATATAACTGAATATTCCTGGTGAAAAGAGAACCAACGAAAAATAGAGCATGAACTGAAGGTACATGTTAAAGTGATGTTTTTCTGCTTCAGATTCTTATATGAAGGTTGAAGACATAATTATTCAATGAAATAGAAAGCTGTGAGTTTTGCCTTGAATACAAACAATATTGTTTTATTCCCAACCTCTACTGATGTCTTATATATAATAAAATCCCCCAAGTGGTTTTGGAGATGTAGCTTGGACAAGATTTTAGTACAGAAGTTATAGTAAAAAATAACTAAGGGCCCATAATTCTGCCAAAAATAATCCGTCCAGAAACTCCTGACGATATGCACAGCTAGGTTTGGTGACAACCATTCCTGTGTAGTTTCAATGAAATCCTCCAGTGGTTTTGGAGATGAAGTGTGGACAAGATTTTAATATAGAAGTTAGAGTGAAAAATGACTAAGTGCCTATAACTCTGCCAAAAATAATCTGACCAGAAACTGCCTGACTAAATGCACAACTAGGCTTGGTGACAAACACTCCTGTAAAGTTTCAATGAAATCCTCCAAGCAGTTTTGGAGAAGAAGTGTGGACAAGACTTTAATATTGAAGTTAAAAAAAATGACTAAGTGCCCATAACTCTGCCAAAAATAAATCAAGCAGAATCTCCTGATGATATGCACAACCAGGCTTGGTGACAAACACTCCTGTAAAGTTTCAATGAAATCCCTCAAGTGGTTTTGGAGATGAAGCGAGGATAAGATTTTACCAGAAAGACGGACGTCCGTCCGAAACTGGATAGGGGGCCTTTTCTTTTGTTTAATAGAGGGCCAGTGGCCCCTTATTCTATTGTTACAGAATGAACTCTATTGTTTTCTTTTGTTATGTTTACTATTTGCTTTAGGTAGTGCGGACGGACAGACGGACGGACAGTGCGATTACTATATGCCTCCCTTCGAGAGCATAAAACACTGTTAAATAGTTGATAGCTAAAAAATCCAAACACTTCAATGAGAAGTACCAACAAATTGTTAAAAAACTGCACTTTATTCTGAAAATATTTCAGAAATACATCTGTCTAATTTTATGGAAAAAATTAATGGCGTATTCATTTAGTCTCTATTTTTTCATTTCTTCTTAAAACAAAATAATAAAAATATACGAAATGACAAAAAAAACCCAAAATGTTTCCCCGAAAATCACAGACTAGAAGGGAAGTGATCATTTACAGAACAATACACATTCAGTTTCTCTTTACAACTCCTTACACTCTTTCAAAGGAGTTAAAATATGTATCAATATTGAACTTCAAGTGATCAAATATTATTCATAGAATAAAGAAATAAAAATACAATAAATTTTACTTTTACAATATCATGTATAAATCAAAGGCCTAATACAGATAACATTAAGGCATTAGGAAAAGGTAAACTACATTTTATAGGTTAAGAATGTACATAGAATACATCAGTACAAACACACATAACTGATCATTGTTCTAGAGCAGTCCTGTTCTATTTCTGGTCTTTTTTATTTTGACTTAAGTTCTTTAAAATTGCCAATTTTCCCTTGATTTTGAAATAATTTATTTAAAGAGTGGTTTTGCTAGGATAACGTTACTGTATTGTACACATGTTAGCAAAGAAATAGCAGCTTCATGTCTGTTCTCTGAAAATCAAATGAAACTGCAAGAAATGAAATCACAAAGAATTACATTTTCAAAATTTTCAACTATAACAAGAGTCTACTGCAAAGATCAACCATGTAGTCACTGAACAATTATTTTAAACCCTGAGGATTTCCACTCAACAGTTTCTAAGCAACATTTTGATTGAATCATTTCCCTTCAGGTTCTGGATCAGAATCTGTAAAGTAACATCCTTCGCTGTCTTCATCTTTGCAGTACGGTGTTGATTTATCAATGTTTTCAAAGCCTGATATTTCATCTGCCGATTCACAAACAAAGCCTGTACTGTCTGACTTGTCTTCATTGCTTCCTTTAGGACTTAACCTATCACCTGTCTGATCTACTAACACATCAGTCTTTTCAGCCTTGTTGGAAACTACAGCATTTTCAGGTTTAATGTCAACACAAGGGACTTGCTTTTCATGTGTACTACTGCTATTAGCCTGAGGAGATTGAATATTGGTCTTCTTCTCTGACTTTTCATCAGGTATAGCACCTTCATCTTTAATGGTACCTGTAGTCTCCTGTGTTTGTAGAGCAGATGGCTGGTCAACTTTGGCTTCAGTTTCTTTCACAAGGGCCATTACTCCACCTGGACTGGCTTTATTATGTTGATTTTCTGGTATATCATCATGTTTAACTGTTTCTACTGGTCTACTTTTGCTTTCATCCTTGTAAGTATCAGTGTCATTTGTAGCTTTATTTTCATTTACCATCTCTGATTTACTGCCATTTTTTAAAGTACCACTGCTGGGTTCGGGTGTTGTTGTTCATTGTCTTGGTACCAGTTTCGTTTTCAATGTCATCATGACCTTTTAGACAAACTTCTTCCTTTTCACTGCTTGCTGACTTTCCAAGTTTCAGGTTTGAGAGGTTAAGTTCATCTTTGGTGCGTACACCAACAGCTTTCATGACTGTGTCAAGCTTCTTTATGTAATCTCCATGACCGTCAATCTAAAACAATTATCAGCTTATGGTGCAACTATTTCATTCTTAGATTAAACAATCAAAAAACTTTTGAATTATTGATTTCACAAAAACTAAAGCATTGCCTGAAAGTGAGAGAGAACTAACTTATATATCAAGGTCTCGATGCAAAACTAATGCATCTTCATAAAAAATAACAAGAGGGCCATGATGGCCCTAGATCGCTCACCTGAGTACTTTGGCTGTAGGTTTGCTGTTAAGCAGTATTTCATTTTTTAACTGAAAATATATAAGTGCCTACAAACCAAATATGTAAAATATCAGTCAATAAATAAAGGCTCTATGACAGAAGGTAGAAATATCTATTATAAGCTATGGTGACCTTGACCTTGACCCAGTGACCTCAAACCCTACCCATGGGTAGAGGTCCATGCAAGGAACCTATATACTGAATATCAAAGATATTGGTCTATAACCGAAGGCTTTATGAGGTACAGTAGATAAATCTATTTCTAGCCTCCTTGACCTTTAACCTAATCCAATAATTTGAAAAAGCTTGATAAAGCTTGCTTCATGCCAAATTTTAAAATTCAAGGCCTTGTGGTTTCAGACAAGAAGATTTTTAAAGATATTAAGGGCCCCCGGGGCGGGGCAAATTTTGACCTAAGGGCCAACATTTAAACAATATTGGTAAAGGTTCTTTACACAATACTCAACACCAAATATCTAAGGTCTACACCTATTTGTTTTGGAGAAAAATTATTTTTCATGTTTTTCCTATATAAATCAATGTAAAACAAGAGAACCCTGGGGCGTGGCCAATTTTGACCCAGGGGACATAATTTGAACAAACATGGTAAACATCCACTAGACAATGCTACATACCAAATATCTGAGCTGTAGGCATTGAGATTGCCAGTAAGAAGATTTTTAAAGATTGCCTTTTTTAAATATTAAGGGCCCCCGGGGCAGGGCCAATTTTGACCCCAGGGCCAACATATAAACAATACTGGTATAGGTTATCTACACAATACTCCACACAAAATATTTAAGGTCTAGTCCTATTAGTTTCGGAGAAAAATGACTTTAATGTTTTTCCTATATAACCATATGTAAACCAAGAGAACCCTGGGGCGTGGCCAATTTTGACCCAGGGGACATAATTTGAAAAAACTTGGTAGACAATCACTAGACATTGCTACATACCAAATATCAAAGTTGTAGGCATTGAGGTTTCCAGTAAGAAGATTTTTAAAGATTGCCTTTTTTAAATATTAAGGGCCCCCGCGGCGGGGCCAATTTTTACCCCGGGGCCAACATATAAACAATACTGGTAAAGGTTCTTTACACAATACTCCACACAAAATATCTAAGGTCTAGTCCTATTCGTTTTGGAGAAAAATGATTTTTCATGTTTTTCCTATATAACCTTAGTAAACCAAGAGAACCCTGGGGCGTGGCCAATTTTGACCCAGGGGACATAATTTGAACAAACTTGGTAGACATCCACTATACAATGCTACATACCAAATATCTAATCTGTAGGCATTGAGGTTTCCAGTAAGAAGATTTTTAAAGATTGCCTTTTTTACATATTAAGGGCCCCTGGGGCGGGTCCAATTTTGACCCCAGGGCCAACATATAAACAATACTGGTAAAGGTTTTTTACACAATACTCCACACCAAATATCTAAGGTCTAGTCCTATTAGTTTTGGAGAAAAATGATTTTTCATGTTTTTCCTATATAACTATATGTAAACCAAGAGAACCCTTAGGCGTGGCCAATTTTGACCCAGGGGACATAATTTGAACAAACTTGGTAGACATCCACTAGACAATGCTACATACCAAATATCAAAGCTGTAGGCATTGTGGTTTCTGAGAAGAAGATTTTTCAAGATTTCCTTTTTTACATATTAAGGGCCCCCGGGCAGGGCCAATTTTGACCCCAGGGCCAACATATAAACAATACTGGTAAAGGTTATCTACACAATACTCCACACCAAATATCTAAGATCTAGTCCTATAAGTTTTGGAGAAAAATGATTTTTCATGTTTTTCCTATATATGCCAAATATCTAAGCTCTAAGCCCTGTGGTTTCAGACAAGAAGATTTTCAAAGTTTTTCCTTTAAGTTGCCATAGCAACCAGAGTTCTGCATGGAATCAAATTCTTTGAACAATTTTGGTAGAGCTTCATGCAAGGAACATTTCTGTGAAGTTTTGTTGAAATTGGATCAGTGGTTTAGGAGGAGATGTTCTTTAAAACAAAAGTTTACGGACGCACGGATGCACGCACCGACGACGGATATTGACTGATCACAATACCTCACCTTGTGCACTACGTGCACAGGTGAGCTAAAAAGGAGGTACAAAAGTTCTGCATAGAATCCACAATATGACAATGTATAGGCTTAAAAATAATCAAGTGTCCATAAAGTAAACTCTGACAGAGTTTAATCATACTTACAATTTAATCAATTTACAGCATTAAACCAAGAAACTCATCAGATGCAGCTGATTATAATGTTTTATCAGACTCTGTGAAGAAAATACTTAGAGCTTTAGAATGATATTCTTATTTGAACACAAAAGCATGTGAGGATATTATTGTAAATCTTACCACATCACTGAGGTCTATATTATGCATCCTTCTGTTTTCCCATTTTACTGGGGACAGTCCAGCCACCCTGAATGTCACAGATGCTGTTCTATACAGAAACTTCAGAAGCCAGTCACCTCTGAAATGACAATTCATTTCTTATTCATCTAAACAGGCATCTTACATCAATATTACAATTTATACAAAGCCTTGCTTAATGACCTGGATTCTAATGAATTCTTGCAACAAAACTGTACAATGCAGAACATGCAGAAAACCATTTGAGACTCTTGCATTTGGTGGGATTCAAACCAGCAACCTCTGGATTGAGAGTACAGCACTATACCTCTCAACCACTTCTCCTTCTGTCAAATGTAACAAGACTTTTACACAATTATGTTCTTGTAACAAATATTTCTTTTTCATAAAGTATTCTACTAGTACCTGTTCTGACAGCTAAACGAGAGGGCCATGATGGCCCTGGATCGCTCACCTGATTACTTTGGCTGTAGGTTTGCTGTTAAGCAGTATTTCATTTTTTAATTGAAAATATTTAAGTGCCTACAAACCAAATATGTAAAATATCAGTCAATAAATAAAGGCTCTATGACAGAAAGTAGAAATATCTATTATAAGCTATGGTGACCTTGACCTTGACCCAGTGACTTCAAACCTACCCATGGGTAGAGGTCCATGCAAGGAACCTATATATTGAATATCAAAGATATTGGTCTATAAATGAAGGCTCTATGAGGTACAGCTGATAAATCTATTTTTAGCCTCCATGACCTTTAACCTAATCTAATAATTTGAAAAAGCTTGATAAAGCTTGCTTCATGCCAAATTTTAAAATTCTAGGCCTTGTGGTTTCAGACAAGAAGATTTTTAAGAATTCCTTTTTTACATATTAAGGGTCCCCAGGGCGGGGCAAATTTTGACCCCAGGGCCAACATTTAAACAATATTGGTAAAGGTTCTTTACACAATACTCAACACCTAATATCAAAGGTCTAGACCTATTTGTTTTGAAGATGCTACATACCAAATATCTAATCTGTAGGCATTGAGGTTTCCAGTAAGAAGATTTTTAAAGATTGCCTTTTTTACATATTAAGGGCCCCTGGGGCGAGGCCAATATTGACCCCGGGGCCAACATATAAACAATACCAGTAAAGGTTCTTTACACAATACTCCACATCAAATATCTAAGGTCTAGTCCTATTAGTTTCGGAGAAAAATGATTTTTCATGTTTTTCCTATATAACTATATGTAAACCAAGAGAACCCTGGGGCGTGGCCAATTTTGACCCAGGGGAAATAATTTGAACAAACTTGGTAGACATCCACTAGACAATGCTGCATATCAAATATCTAAGCTGTAGGCATTGTGGTTTCTGAGAAGAATATTTTTAAAGATTTCCTATATAAGTCTACATAAAATGAAGTGACCACTGAGGCGGGGCCAATTTTGACCCCAGGGAAATTATTTGAACACTTTTTGTAAAGTTCTATTAAAGGGTGCTAAATGCCAAATATCTAAGCTCTAGGCCTTGTGGTTTCAGACAAGAAGATTTTCTAAGTTTTTCCTTTAGGTTGGTATGGCAACCAGAGTTCTTCATGGAATTGATTTCTTTGAACAACTTTGGAAGAGCTTCATGCAAGGAACTATCCATGGCAAGTTTCATCAACTTTGGCCCTGTGGTTTCAGAGGAAGATGTCGTTTGAATGAAAAGTTTACGGACGGACAGACGGATGGACGGACGTCGGACAAATTGCGATCACAAAAGCTCACCTTGTCACTATGTGACAGGTGAGCTAAAAATATGACTTAACTTCCCTTACTGTTATGACTGAAACATTCATACAGCACAGAATAAAAAAGACCATTCTTGCCAAGAAAGGTAAGAGCTCAAGACCATTAATGAAGCATTACCAACTTAGTCTGATTAATCAATATTATCATCCACTACTTAAATTATCAATACATTTTCAAAATAGCTGTCACATTGAAAACCAGTTCAAAATAAGATCAACAGTCTCACTGACTGCAGAATTACTTGTTCAACAGTATAATGCATAGCATACTGTTGATCTGAGATGAGCTTTGATTATCATTAATAGTCACTGTACCAAGGCACTTTTTATCTAATTTGAATAGTGCAGTGAATGAGTGAAGATATACATACATATAAAATGCCTGAGAGTAATTATACATGAAGTTCTGACCCACCTCGCATACCCATTGACAATTTTCCCTGCCACTACTTTGGTAAGTTGCTGCCAGTGTTTTGGGTCCCCAGAAATTGGTGCTCCGAGTAGAATGACATCCTCTATCAACCCTTCAGCACCTAGGGTAATACAGACAAGAGGGCCATGATGGCCCTGGATCGTTCACCTGAGTACTTTGGCTGTAGGTTTGCTGTTACGCAGTATTTCATTTTTTAATTGAAAATATATAAGTGCCCACAAACCAAATATGTAAAATATCAGTCAATAAATAAAGGCTCTATGACAGAAAGTAGAAATATCTATTATAAGCTATGGTGACCTTGACCTTGACCCAGTGACCTCAAACCCTACCCATGGGTAGAGATCCTTGCAAGGAACCTATATATTGAATATCAAAGATATTGGTCTATAAATGAAGGCTTTATGAGGTACAGTAGATAAATCTATTTTAGCCTCCATGACCTTTAACCTAATCTAATAATTTGAACAACCAAACAACCTTTCTGACAAACTGCCAGGATATTTGGACTGAAACAGTAGCCTCTAGAGCCTTAAGATATTTCTATTTTTGGGCTCTGTGACCTAGTTTTTGACCCCAGATGACCCATATTCGAACTTGACCTAGAAACCATCGAAATAACCTTTCTGACATATTTCCAGAATATTTGGGCTGAAAATGTTACCTGTAGAGTGTAAACAAGGTTTTTCCAAATTTAAGCTCTGTGACCTAGTTTTTGAACCCAGATGACCCATATTCAAACTTGGGCTAGAAATCTTTGATACAACCTTTCTGACATATTTCTAGGATATTTGGGCTGAAAATGTTACCTCTAGAGTTTTAACAAGGTTTTTCCATATTCAGGCTGTGTGACCTAGTTTTTGACTCCAGATGACCCATATTCGAACTTGACCTAGAACTCATCGAAACAACCTATCTGACATATTTCCAGGATATTTGGGCTGACAATGTTACCTCTAGAGTGTTAACAAGGTTTTTCCATATTCAGGCTGTGTGACCTAGTTTTTGAACCCACATGACCCATATTCCAACATGAGCTAGAAATCATCTTAACAAGCTTTCTGACAGTTTTTCAGGAAATTCGGGCTAAAAATGTTACCTCTAGAGTGTTAACAAGGTTTTACCATATTTGAGCTGTGTGACCTAGTTTTTGACCCCACATGACCCATATTCAAACTTGAACTAAAAATCATCAAAACAACCTTTCTGACATATTTCCAGGATATTTGGGCTAAAAATGTTACCTCTAGGGTGATAAAAAGGTTTTTCCTATTTGGTCTCAGTGACCTAGTTTTTGACCCCAGATGACCCATATTTGAACCTGGGCTAGAAATCATCCAAATAACCTTTCTGACATATTACAAGGATATTTGGGCTGAAAATGTTACCTCTATAGTGTTAACAAGGTTTTTCCATATTTGGGCTCTGTGACCTAGTTTTTGACCCCAGATGACCCATATTCAAACTTGAGCTAGAAATCATGGAAACAACTTTTTCTGACATATTACAAGGAAATTTGGACTGAAAATGTGACCTCTAAAGTGTTAACAAGGTTTTTCCATATTTGGGCTCTGTGACCTAGTTTTTGACCCCAGATTACCCATATTTGAACTTGAGCTAGAAATCATGGAAACAACTTTTCTGACAAATTTCCAGGATATTCGGGCTGAAAATGTTACCTCTAGGTTTTTCTATATACAGGCTGTGTGACCTAGTTTTTGACCCCACATGACCCATATTTGAACTTGTCCGAGTAATTATTGGGACAAACATCCTGACCAAGTTTCATGACAATTGGAGCAATAATGTGACCAGTAGAGTGTTAACGAACTAAATGTGAACGGACGACGAACATTCATCGATCCTAATAGCTCACCCTGAGCCAGCTCAGGTGAGCTAAAAATTAATACATATAGATTATTGAAATAGGAAAGAAACAATGTTTTACTATTGAAATAAATTCCAGGATAAAGTTTTCATCTAAACTTGCAGTAATGTAAAGTTATCTAGCAATTGTTTAAAAGATATGTTTATTCTGACTTTTGCATCTAGCTAAGCAAACAGTATTTCATGAGTCTGACAATGCTTTAACAAGAGCCACCGCAAGCGGGGGCCACGCTCGACTTTTTTCTATTTCTAAAGGCAAACACATCAGAGGAAGCACATTGTGGTGAAGGGATTTCAAATGAAACATCATTTGGAAATATAATTATACATAACAAAGTTATGGCCAATTTTAGCAACATTCAGAAATCTGACCATACAGGTCAAGGTCAAGTTCAGTTTTACCTTCTTTGGAGGTATTGTCTAAAAGGTAATTATGTCCAAGCATGAAGACACTACATCCATTAACAACAAAGATATAGCCAAGTTAAGTAATGTCAAGGTCATTTAAAGCTCAAGGTAATGCTTGTTTTATTCTCAGTGTTGTTTTGTCCCTGTATAGATCAAATCCGTCCATAAATAACAAAAGTTTGGCTATTTTAGCAAAATGCAATAATTCAAACTTGACTGTAAAGGTCATTTAAAGGTTGAGGTCATACTTGAATAATTTAACATGTAGGTTTTGTCATGAGCATTATTTTAGTTTATACCAAATTTATTTTAGATTGATTGTGTAGGAAGCTTTTAGCTTATAGACACACTCTCGATTCCATTCCTGGAACTAAGCAGTACTAAGCAATGAGTGTACAGTTTCTTGCTCAAAGAAACAACAGGCTTGCCCCTGACTGGGTTTGAACCCGTGCGGCTAGCAATCCTTTGACTACTAGTTCGACTGCGTTAACCACTCGGCCACTGCCGAGCATTGTTTTGTCCAAGTATTAATAAAAAAGAACTAAAAATGATGTTATGGCCAATATAAGCAAATTCAATAATTTGACCTTGATGGTCAGGGTCATTTGAAGGTCAAGGTCACAGTTGAATGATTCAATGTGTCAGTTTTTTCCTAAGTGTTGTTTTGTCCCAGTATAAACCATGAATAACAAAAATTTGGCTATTTTAAGCAAAATTCAATAACTTGACCTTAAATGTAAAAGTCATCTAAACGTCAAGGTCATACTTATAATTAATTAAAATGTCGGTTTTGTTGTTTCATCAAAGTATAAATCAAATCCATAAATAAACAACAGCTAGGACAATTTAAGCAAAATACAATAATAGGACCTTGACTGTCAAGGTCATTTTAGGGTAAAGGTCATACCTGAATTATTCAACATGTAAATTTTGTCAAAAGTGTTGTTTTATCCAAGTATGAATCAAGTCTAACCATAAATTACACAGTTATGACCAATCTTAGCAAAATTCAATAATTTGATCTTGCTAGTCAAGGTCATTTTTTGGGTCAATTTCAAACTTGAATCAAAATGTCGGATTTGTCAAAAGTATTGTTTTGTCCAAGTATAAATCAATCCATCAATAAAAGACAAAGTTATGACAATTTACGCAAAATCCAATTATCTGACCTTAATGGTCAAGGTCATTTTTAGGTCATGGTCACACCTGAGTTATTCAACATGTCGGTTTTGTCACAAGCGTTGTTTTGTCAAAGTATGAATCAATTCCAACAATAAATGACAAAGTTATGGCAAATTTTAGCAAAATTCAATAATTTGACCTTGACTGTCAAGGTCATTTATAGGTCAAGGTCAAACTTGAAAGAATCATAATGTCATAAGAGTTTAGTCCAAATATGATTCGAATCTATAAATAAATGAGAAAGTTATGACAATTTAAGGAAAATTCAATCATCTGACCTTGACGGTCAAGGTCATTTTAAGGTCATGGTCATATTTCAATTATTCAACATGTTGGTTATGTCATAAGTGTGTTTTGTCAAAGTATAAATCAAATCCAACCATAAATACTAAAGTTATGGACAATTTTTAGCAAAATTTAATAATTTGACCTTGAAGTTGAAGGTCATTTATGAGTCAAAGTCATATCTGAAAGAATCAAAATGTCGGATTTGTCATAAGTGTTGTTTTGTCCAAGTAAGAATCAAATCCATAAATAAATGAAAAAGGTATGACAATTTAAGCAAATTCAATCATCTGACCTTGACGGTCAAGGTCATTTTAAGGTCATGGTCATACCTGAGTTATTCAATATGTCGGTTTTGTCATAATTGTTGTTTTGTCCAAGTATGAATCAAAACCAACCATAAACAACAACATTATGACAATTTAAGTAAAAATTTAATTATTTGACCTTGACAGTCATGGTTATTTTAAGGTTAAGGTCAAACTTAAATAATCTATCTAGTTGGCTTTGTCAAAAGTGTTGTTTTGTCGAAGTCTGATTCAAATCCAACCATAAATAACAAAATTATGGCCAGTTTTAACAAAATTCAATGACTTTGACCTTGACTGTCAAGGTCATTTAAAAGTCAAGGTCAAACTTGAAATAATCATAATGTCGGATTTGTCATAAGTGTTGTTTAGTCCAAATATGATTCAAATCTATAGATAAATGAGAAAGTTATGACAATTTAAGCAAAATTCAATCATCTGACCTTGACGGTCAAGGTCATTTTAAGGTCATGGTCACATCTGAGTTATTCAAGATGTCAGTTTTGTCATAAGTGTTGTTTTGTTTAAGTATAAATCAAATTCAACTATAAATACTTAAGTTATGGACAATTTTACCAAAATTTAATAATTTGACCTTGAAGGTGAAGGTCATTTATGAGTCAAGGTCAATTTGAGTCTGGTGCACTTGAAGATCTTGTCCAAAGGGTTGTTGTGTCCAAGTATGAAGACAATCCAACAAGGAATAAAAAAATTATGATCAATGTTAAAGTTTTCGGACGGGAACGGGAACGGCAACGACACCATGACTATGACAATAACTCGATTTTTTTTTTTCAAAAGAAGTCGAGCTAAAAATAAAGTCCACCCACACAAATGGTGATTTACCTGTCCTTTTGGTAAGTTCCTCAAGACAAGAAAATATAACTCTTGCCCCTAAACTAAATCCTATCAGAGTGACTGGTCTGTTTCCCTGCTCTCTAGCTAATAGTACTTCAGCTAACTGTTTCCCGGCCTCCACTGCCCTCTGTGTACATACATGCCATGGATTGTCTATGGCCCCGGCAGCACTGATCAATGCTGCAGGCCAGGCTACAGCAGCTATTATCCCTACAACATAAAACAGTTGCAACAAATCTAAATAATGTGAGTCACCAACAATAGTCAGTATTAATACAGTACAGTACTAGTTTCAAATAAAAATTTACCTTGAATGTCCTAGTCTTCGACCTCATTATTAACTTTGCACCCAGAAAACAGTTTGTGAAAACTGAAGCCTTCGGAGTACATGTAATTACATTGTGGTCCAAACATTTACTCTGTTGAATCTTTTTGTCAGCACTTGTTTTACAACTAATTTAGTTCCAGGGAATATCCCTGACATCAACCAATTGTTCAATACAAAGGAGAGCTCTCTTCTCAAATTTCAATTGTAAGTCATGTACCTGATAGAATGGTGTATTTCAAGGCCTCTGTGGTGGCAACATTAAGTCCTGTCTGTAAGAGGTAGTCAAATGCCTCACCCATCTGGTACAGGTACTTTGACTCCCATCTCAGACTGTACTGTTCCTTAGATTCTGCTAAGGCACTCCAAGGCTTTCGGAAATCTGTCAAAAGTATGCAGAATATAAGACTGTTACAAAAATCAATTTTTATGATAGATAAAGTTCAAATTTAGTCAATATATCTGTGCTCTAATAATTTAACACTGAGCCTAAAGTATTAACCATATCTCAGGCAGGTAAATAAATCTCAGACTGGAAAGCCTTACCCTGCATAAACATGTACCATTTATCTAAAAACACTATACAGGGATACTGAGAAACTGTATTCCTTAATCCAGTCAATACCATGATCATTAAAACTAAACCGTAACACTTTCTTGAGTTTGAGACCAGTAGCTTTTCTGTTCTGTCACATATCTTTTTAAATAGATCTTTTAGAATGATAGTCACTTGTGATAACTTTCATTATCACAAACTGTATGATCCCTGAATGTGTTCTAGCAATACTCTTGTTAGTTTTAGCACAACTTCAAACTGCAATAAAAACTTAGGGAAATTTCAACCAGGAATAACAATGTCACCTTGTATTTTATCATTAATCCAGCCAGTGACAGCAATGGTTATATGAAGCTGTTTGACAGTACGATGTATATCCAGTTTACTTCCTATCAAGGTAAGTGGTTCGAAGCTGAACTCATCAATTGCACCGACCCTTCTTTTCATCTTGTAACCTGTTTGAATAGAGATTTCAGCTTTACCATATGATAGAATTAGCTCTTGAATCTTTGTGTTTCTTTTCCTTTCTTTTAGATTACCTTTTTGTCTTTTATGTAAGCTGACAATCGAGTTTCAGTGACCTTTAAAATCTTCAATATAGAAGAGTAATTTACATGATCTCTATCAACTGAATGATATTCAATGCATTTTCTTTTCTTTATTATATATGTAGAAAAGCAACATTGCAGAAATACAGTGCTGTTGTAATTTTTTTTTCAAATGTGATTTCCACTGTTAGAAATAAAAAGAAGTCTAATACCTGTAAGGCCAGCTCCAGCCACTCCAAACAAGGACCCTATTATGGCTACCCCTGCAGCAGATCCAAGTGCAGCAGCCCCAGCACCTCCTATAACTGCCCCTGCTCCAGCTGCAACCAGTGGGGCAGCTAAACCTCCAGTTAAACCTTCAATTACACAAAACTGTCATCAACCCTGTAATTGTAACTGAAATTTACTGTAACATATATCTTATGAAACATTCGTTGTTATGCCCCACTAGTAGGGCAGAAAGCCTATAGAGGACCTAATTTTGGGGGATTTCAAGTTAAGGTGAGACTACTTTACTAGGAAATAGATTATGACTGTTTGCTACAAGGTGAGATGTTTATTTCAAATGCATACTTTAAGGTCTCAGCTACATTCCTAGCATCTGTGAGAAAAATAAAAAAAAATGTTTTTGCCTTAGAAATCAACATGGAAGTAAGTCTTGCATCTTGGACCATACAGCAGTAAGAATTTAAATAGTTATCCAAGGCAACCACCTTATCAAAAGCTCACAAACTTTTACTCTGACTAAACAACAGCAAGAAAAGGCTTCTTGGAATATCAAGTGTGATCATGGCAAGAACATTAATGATTGAATAGACATTACCTATTAAAGCCCCTCCTCCAACTGTGGCTAAACCAATCAAAGCATACCGTTTAATTTTTCTGTTCCTCACTTTCTTAGCCTTTTCTTTCAATTCCTGCCTAATAGTGAAAAAAAAAAAAGATAAGGCTCATCATTGTAATGCATATTTGCAAAAATACAACTGAAATACTTGCCCCATGATAAATGCTTCACTCAAAACCCATTTAACTGTTCATCATGAATTTGTTAAACCTGAGATTCTGCAGTCACTTTGAGTACTTTGCAAGTAAACTTACTCACTTACTCCAGATCGAAAGTAAAAATCTCATCACATTTCCAAGGTATGCTGGTTTGCTTTGCTATTTCAAAATGTAAAAAAAAAATCTAAAAAGTGCAGTTGTTGTACTTTTCCTACACTCACACCTCTTCACAGTCTGTGAGATGTTTGCTTACTGATAACTGTAATGAGCAAACAGCTCACAGTTTATTCTTAAACTTGTTATAAGGAATAAAATAAATACAAAGAACTATTCCTTGAAAAATAAAAAGAACAAGTTTAAGGTCTCTGCAGAAAAGAACAACCAAGAAAAAAAAAACAAATTCTGTTTCAATCATTCTTAAAATTTTGCAGAAGATTCTCAAAGATTCAGCCTTAAAAAAGAACTGATTAACTACTTACTGGTATGAACATGATAATAACTATTGTACATTGCAAATTTTATTTTGACTAGGAGACATACGACTAATAAAAATCCATTTAAATCTATCATCTTTTATTATTAGCATATGACCCAATTTAGATTTATCAATTAAGACCCTGGTGATTAAACTGTCATTAACAGATGAACAGGAATCTGATAATATGTGTGTTTTTATCAACACAAGTTAGGATAATAATGTAGACAAAGATTTACAGGTTAACGACCTACATTGAACGACCCTTTGATAAATTCATAATCTTACATAATAATAGTTAACAAATCATTAATATTGTTCAAAATCCACTGAATGCAATCAATATAAAACAGTTGTATTTTTAAAAGACATACTAAATACAGATTAAGTTTTGGTTTGACTGCAAATATAACAGAGTGGTAAAATGTAAATTATACACAGGTGAGAAATGTATCAAACAAGATTGTAGTAAATGTATCTTGAACCTGAAATCATTTTCAACCTAAATAAATAAATATGTAACAAAAACAATGTAAAAGAAAAATGAAGAACTAGCTTCTATACATGTAAACTGGAACTTTTACAAAAACTTTCTCTGAAAAACAATAACAACAAGCAGAATCAAAGTTCTAAAAAGAAGATTGTATAATAGTGTAATAAAACAATAATGAAATAAGGTGCTACTTCTAAATTTACAACATGATATACCTTTCCCTCTCTGCTGGACTACATGGGTTTTATTTAAAAAATGATAATATAACTGAACTCTGTTAATAAACTATGGGTAAATTCTGCATATCGAAACACTACACCACTAAGTAATATTCTAACTGTATCAATGCCAACTTTTGCTGTTACTGTGTGAATTTTGATAAGTTCCTAAACTAAATATCAAAGCTTAATCTGATTAGAGCTGAGAAGGTGCTATCACAAAGGATACACAACTTGTGTAACACTTGTCAAATATAAAGTCTGACATATTATACAGCAATCTGTATAGCAATCACATACCCCATTTCTTCTTTATATGTTAATGAGCATACTTTGGTTTTGGAGTTCTGAATCACACTTTGCAAACATGTTTCACTGTGAAGTGGACTATTTACTTAACACACCTAGGAAGAACTGGCACAAGACCCCATTCTGATATGTACATATGTTTTCTTATGCCTAAAGTCAGACTTAACAACTGCTCTTCAACCCATGTCCATTCATAAAACAAACCTATGGTAATACAGAAGTTTACAAGACTGCAGTCTTTATCACTTGATCACAGAAGCAGAAACAAGTTTCCTCAGTAGAAATGCCCAGTGGTACTTACTCAGACATGACATATGTATCATACTCAAGAGTTTCCGCTAGTTCTTCTTCTATAGCTTCAAGATCATCCCATGTCACCCTTAGCTGCCATGCAATATGCTTGATTAACACCCGCATTCTAGCATCATAACACCCTATTTGACATGAAAGTATACAAATAATAAAAACAAAGTACCTGTACTACCTACAGAAGCCTAACTTCCATAAAGCTCCCTTTTAGGGTCTCAGTCTTACAAAACCAATGTTACTGAGAAAGGTGTATTGGATATCAAGCATTTTCTATGTCATAGTGGCCCTTATTTTTTCCAATGTCTACAGATATGTCAAAATAAAATTATGGAAACACTTTTATCTTTTTAATCAACTACATCCACATCTTTAAAGCAGGTTATTATTTTCATTATTTTTACTTTAAGCTTTATCATTGGGAAACAGTGGAGTGTCATCATTCAAAATTATCTTTAAGAATACTATGTGTTAAACTAGTATCTAAAGTCCACAAAATAACACATTGACTGAAAACCTTAAAAAATGCATTCACTGCCACCTTCAAATACAAATTTTAATGTTAGATACAAGTTTCAAAGGTAAATTTAACAGCTACCAGTAGGTATCAAATGTTTTCCATACCATCTTTTATAGCCACTCCGATAAGCTCAGCTACAAGGGGTTGTCTGCCTTCTTTTAAACATTCTTCCTCCATTAAAGAGTCAACAAAGGCATTACAATCACTCATCACCTCCCCATCCAACAAGGCATACATGGATTCATTTGTCTGAAAACATGAAACCTTTTACAAGACACTGTCATTTATACCAAGTTTCATGAGTAAAATCAATGTGCCTGGATACTATCTGCATATAAAAAAATGTGGAATAGTTTAAAAACTTGTTTGCCAAAAGACACAACAACTTCTGCTTTGCTTTAAAGTTTTCTTCCATTAATGATAACACTATAAACCATTACTTCAGGGTAAAATCAAATTGTTACTAGAGGCCAGACAAAAAGACACTCTTAAACTGAACAAAACAATATTGTCAATAAACAGCTCTAAACATAATTATCTGTAAAATCTAAGGTTCAAACGGGAGAATTATTATCAGTGAAAACTATTTATACCTGTTTTGGTTGACCAAGATTAAGTAAAATTTTCTCAATAGCTTTCTTCTTGAAGACCCTAAAAATATAATTTCATAGATAACTTCTTAGTAACAACAAAATACAGAAGACTTATTGTCAACATTCTACAAAGTCTGGGCTCAGATTCACTGTATCTATTTTATACAAATAAGTATGTTTTAGCTTCACTTTGACTGATTTAAAAGCTTTTAGGTTTTTTTTTTTGGTTTATTGAAGCCACTCTCAAGACACCATTACAGGTAACCTTTTACTGTGCTATGTAAATAAAGAACAGTCTTCCTACTCTGCTGGGCACTGAATCCAGACCTTCTGGACTGAAAGTGAACACCCTAACCACTGGGAAACAGAGGCCTATAGAGAATAATGTGATCACTTTGTTCAGACCCTTTTATAAAACATAGGGTCTTCTTTCTTTAAATGCCTTGACTGACTTTCAACATACTTCTGGCTTTCCTCTTCAAACAACTGTGAAAGTGACACTGCACACAGACCTCCAAGACAGTACAATCCTACATCAGTAAGTCTACTGTGAAACAATTCTGTAATGTAGAATATTTACATAGATTTTATTATTCAGCACATTATACAGAGAAAACATGGGGTTACATTTTTAAAGGTACGTTGATTAAACCTGAAATGCTGAAGACAGACCACAATCTTTAACACTTAAAGATTTTTATTAATTATATTACGTACATTATATTATTTCAAATATCTAATAAGTGATTTACATAGATGAAAAAAAACACCATAAAATACAAAAAGGCAGAAGATGTTACATAAAACTGATAAATCTAGACCAAGCATTCAGCAGCTGAATAATCCTTCAACTTCATACAAATAATTGATAATGTTTATAACTAGTAGGTGCATGTCTGGAAACATGAACTTAATTTTATCTGCTTAGCAATAATCAATATAAATTTGATTGTAGGAGTATTTGGAAGTGCTCTTACAAGCTTTTTTCTGCACAGTGACCAAGCACAACCTGGTTTGGGCTGTAATAATATTCATAAGTAATTTTTTTTAAGACTAGTTGTGGAATTCTTCAAGGATGCACTGAAACACATGTCTAGGGAAAGACTGTACCATAATCAAATTGATCTTTGAAAGGAGGAGTTCATAACTTTATATGATACAGTGTTTTTGAGTGGGGTGTTACGTAGATAAAAGCATGAATCCTATAATAAAGACTGTGCCCTCCACTACAAATATTGTCATGCAATTCCCAAGCCTGGTGCTAAATGGTAAAATCCTGTTGGTTGAAGCTGTATGACAGCTACCTCTGTGTTTTAGCCCTATCCTGAACCTGCATGACTGGTGTTTATCTTTGTGTAGTTCTTTCCAAGTGTGTTTAGGTCCAAAAAATCATAAAACCAGTTAGGTCTGGGATTAAAAAGACCCAAAACAATAAAGGCCTGCACCAGAAAGGCCTACTTTTAAAACTTAGTCTATTGTCACTACAATGTTTGAGTCTTCATAGGAACAGCTGAGAGGAAATTATAAAAGATAACAAATATTAAAATTAAAATATAAACACAATATTAAATTTATGGAGGACAAACTGAATGGCAAAGCAATTTTTTTTAGTGTAACCCATTCAATGTGAAACATGCTTCAATCATGTGGCATATGCAGTCATTGTTTAGAATAATATTTTCTTTACCTCATCATGCTAAATGAAAATGAATTATCACTTACCCAAACTAACTTTGCAATTCATTATCCCTATGCTTTCATTTTTGTTTTTAAGAAAATAATTATGATCTGGGTATTAAACCCTAGCCTAATTTGCAACATAAACATTACCAACTGTAAATTGTAAATAATATGCTTGTAATTATTGTTTAAAACAGGCTGTTTAGGAATTCTATTTAAAGGGTGGTTGGTCATCACACAGCAGCTAACATTAAATATCCTTTACTCTGGGCAGCTGTCTAACATACACTATATGTCTTACTCAGAATGGCATGCATAGTACATGTGTATCATGACAGTGTATCATATTTCAAATACTGCTACAAATTGGCCGTTCTCGAGGGTAAAGAGTCAACTCAGCCCTATACCAACTCGGCACGGGTCAACTCGGCATGGGTCAACTCGGCCCACTTAAAAAAAATTAATTAAACGCATTTACTTTTTCAGATTACTTGCATGTTATCAAGGCAAGCTGTTTTAAATGAAAAATAAGAGATATCTAGTATATTATCGTATAATTGTACATTGTACTTCTGCAAAATTGAAATATATTTAGAAGAAATTCGTTATGTTTATTCTTGAAGATTCTTTAAAAATTAATATAATACAAATGTGTTTCCTCTGATGTTTTTTGTTTGTTATGTAATCTTCAATCAAATTTGAAATAAAAACGTGTTTACTTATTATGGTAAGCTTCTAATTAGTTGCAGGTTATCATTAATCAACTCTGAATGATTGCGTCAATCATAATTTTCACCTGCTAAATCGGTACCCTGAACATACACGTGGTAATTGATTGCTAATAACAGCGGGTGATAATAGCAGTCCTTTAATGTCCACTATATTAATAAATTGAAAAGTGGGCCGAGTTGACCCGTGCCGAGTTGGAATAGGGCCGAGCTGACTCAGGGGGCCCCGAGTACGTTTTAGGGCCGAGCTGACCCTGAATCTTCTCGAGCCTTCCCATTTCTGGACTGTTCTGAACTGACACCATCAAGTTCCAACATTCTACGGTATACTATGATTAAGTAGACCTAATTAGAATCTGTGACATGCTGGCTTTATACAATTTAGTCATGATATATCTAGTACATAACTGAAGAACATAATCCCAGTGCTGACAATGTAACAAATAACCCGGTATCACAAACTTTACCTTTTTTTGGTACTTTCTCCACTGACATTGAATGCCTACTTTTTTCACTGATTGACATTTCTTTATTTTTCTGATAATAATAATTAATATACCCTTTCACTTATATTGCGTGACAGTTCAACTAAATGAAATTATTTCCGGATACTCTGTCTAAAGTCTGTTCATTTACCGTTTGTATTCCGGTGACATATTACGGTGTTTTAATTGACTTGGGGCGAAACACAGAGAGTGGCCAAGGACGAATGAACTTTTGTCGATTGCCTGGACAAATTTAATTATTTAAGAAGTATGTCTTTCTTTTAAGATCGGTTTAAGACGTTTAAAAGTAACGACTTAAAACTTTACAGTCAAATGCGTATTTTGTGATTATTTGCCCAGCTACTGAAGATAAGTCACACGTTTTCGCGAATTGCGTTTGCAATTGAATAAAAATGAATTTCAATTTTTATCAGCCTGCAGTTTATTGAAACTTATGTTGCAGGAGTTTCATTTATTTTTTGGTTACTGCTTCTTGATATTCAAGTCAAACTAATTGCAATCTCAGGAAATATTGTTATAATCTTATATAAGCCATAATACATCAGATAATAAAGAACAGCACACTTCTTATAAAATGTCAAATTCTTAAATCACTTTTCAGTAAAGTCGAAATGTTTCTAGATTGTTGTAATGCAGTCTGTATTTAGAATTCATGTTTACAAATTACACCTCACCAAAAAAGTTGTACTGTGACAGCAGGCCTTGATCCATAATCTGGGGTAGGCATTGGACACATACACTGGTGTGGGTATTAGATGTACTATTAGAACAACATTGTCAGCATTGTTAAAATGACTGTTTTAAAGAGCAGTTCAGAGCTGACTGACTGGTAGGGCATATGCCAGCATGCCCTTACTGTGGACCAGGCCTGGACAGTATTGAAAAATAACTTTCTAAACTTGAAAGGGGCATACACAAGAAAGATCAGGAAAAACACTCAGACTCTTTCTACTTGGTTGTCTTATTAGTTCTGCATCGCACGGGATTGATCGTTTTGACTGAGGATTGTCCAAGATTTGAGCAGTTTATCATGTATAATCACCAGGTCATTCAAGGTGAATCTTGATTTTGACAAATTTTAGATTATCTATTTTTTTTAGAGGAACAATAAATTCTATTGACTTTACATGTACATATGAAGTAATAGCTAACATACAGGCTTATATACACAGCCATAGAATTCATTAAATTGACTTTCACAACTATTTTTACACTAGCCTGAGCCTTCATCTATCAAAAAATACTGCAATATTTTGAGTTATATATATATTCTGATCTGGAATACACATATTTGATTCAAAAAAACCCATTTATAAATAGAGGGTGAATTTATCAAACACAAAAATGATTTTCTAAGTCAAGGCATGCAAAATAAAAAATTTAAAAACTTTCATCTCAAAATGCATACAGGTATACTAGAAATTGTTTTCCTGTTAACTCTGGAGTCCCATAATTGACTGTTAAACAGTTTTCAGTAAACATATTCATAAAGATCAGGTGATTTTCTACAATCTGAAACTGATTAATTTTCAATACTTAACTGAATTTAATAGTTAATACATATTTTGAAAGCTGATTGATTACTCTTTGGATCCTTGTATGCTCTCAAGACACCTACATGCTCTCAAGACTCCTGCCTGCTCTCAAGATGCTTCAATCACTTTCAAGACACCTTGCTCTCAAGACACCTCTTTGCTCTCTAGACATCATGCTCTCAAGACACCTATATGATCTCAAGACATCTGCATGCCTTCAAGACAGCTGTATGCTCTCAAGTCATGAGCATGCTGTCAAGATGCTTCTATCATTTTCAAGAGACCTTGCTGTCAAGACACCTCTTTCCTCTCAAGACATTATGTTCACAAGACACCAATACATGTATGATCTCGAGACATCTTTGCTCTCCAGAAACCTCATTCTATAAACCCACGTCTCAAGACACCATGCATGAAGCAGTATTACCAGATCCAGCAGCTTCCATAATAATATCACCACATGAACAATTAACAGAAACACTTACTGCACTAGTGTCTTGCCATGGTCTATATCTATGCTCACAAGATACCATGCTGTCTAGAGAACTCTGTGATCCCAAGACACAATGCTCTCAAGACACCATGCATGAAACAGCATTACCAGATCCAACAGCTTCCATAATGTTGTCACCAAATGCACATTTGATAAAAGCGCTTATTGCCCTGTTGCATATTTTTGCATCTGGATATATGTGTTTTTTGCTGTTGTTTTGTATTGGCTATCTGCTGGTTTTATAGTATAATATATAGAATGATATAATTGTACATATATATTGACATTTTTTATAAGTTAATGGTTTATAATGCCCCCATCAAAGATGCTGGGGCATATAGTTTTGCAAATGTTGTTCAGTTGGTGGTCGGTAGACACTTAGGTTTCCGATCAATATCCAGAGAACCCTTGGACCCACCTTCCTCAGACTTGTTGTTTAGGTTGATCATGACTGTAAGATGACTCCTTTAATTTTTCAGGTCACAAGGTCAAAGGTCAAGGTCACAGTGACCTTGAATAGCAAATTAGTTTCTGATCAATAACTATAGAATCATTGGTCCCATGTTGTTTAAACCTAATATGTAGGTTGGTCATGACCAGTAGACGACCCCTTTAGTTTTTTATATAACCAGGACAAATGTCAAGGTCACAATGACCTTGAATAGCAAAACGGTTTCCGATCAATAACTATAGAACCCTTGGTCTCATGTTGTGTAAACTTAGTACATGGGTTGATCATGACAAGTAGATGACTCCTATAGTTTTTCAGGTCACCAGGTCAAGGTCACAGTCACCACAGTGACTTTGAATAGCAAAACTGTTTCTTATCAATGACTATAGAACCCTTGGTCCAAGGTTGTTCAAAATTAGTGTGTAGGTTGGTCATGACTGGTAGATAACCAGGTCACCAGGTCAAAGGTCAAGGTCACAGTGAGCTTAAAAAGCAAAACAGTGGCCCTGAATAACTTTATAAGGCTTGGTCTCAGGTTCTTGGTACTTAGTTTGTATATTGGGCATGACCAGTAGATAACCTCAATGGTTTTTCACATTATCAGGTCAAAGGTTAAGGTCACTGTGACCTTGAATTGCAAAATGGTTTCCTATCAATAACTAAAGAACCATTGGCACAAGGTTGTTCAAGGTTGTAGATGACTGGATCACCAATTCAAAGGCCAAGGTCTCATTGAGCTTAAAAGGCAAAATGGTTTCTGATTAATAACTTTAGAAGGCTTGGTCTCAGGTTCTTCATATTTAGTGTGTAGGTTGGTCATGACCAGTAGATGACCCTATGGTTTTTCACATCATCAGGTCAAAGATCACTGTGACCTTGAATAGCAAAACGTTTCAGATTTTAACTACAGAACCGTTGGTCCCAGGTTCATCAAACATAGTTTGTAGGTTGGTCATGACAAGTAGATGACCCTATAGTTTTTTAGGGCACCATGTCAAAGTTCAGGGTCAGAGTGACCTTGAACAGCAAAATAGTTTCCAGTCAATAACTATAGAACCATTGGTCCCAGGTTCATCAAACTTAGTATGTAGGTGGGTCATGACCAGTAGATGACTCTTTTAGTTTTTCAGGTCACCAGTTCAAGGTCTAAGGTCACAGTGACCTTGAAAAGCAATATGATTAATTTATAACTATGGAATGCTTTGGCCCAGGTTCCTCAAACTTGGTATATATGTTGGCCATGACCTGTAGATGACCACTTTAGCTTTTAAGTTCAAAGGTCAAGGCCACAGTGACCTGATAAAGGAAAATAGTGTCTGATCAATTACTATAGAAAGCTTAGGCCTAGCTCCTCAAAACTGCATAGGTACATTGGTCATGACAGTTAGATGACCCCTGTAGTTTTAAGGGATATTAGGTCAAAGGCCAAGGTCACAGTAACCTTGAAAAGCAAAACAGTTTCAGCTGAATATCTACGAAGTCCTCGGGGCCCAGGTTTGTCAGACTTAGTATGTAGGTTTTTCATGATCAGTATATGACAACTATTGTTTTTCAGGTCATTGGGTTAAAGGTCAAGGGTCACAGTGACCTTGAAAAGCAAAATGGTTTCAAGTGATTAAATGTAGAATGCTTGGGCCCATATTCCTTAAACTTTGTATAAAGTTGTTAATGACTTGTAGATGAGCCCTTTAGTTTTTCAGGTCACTGGGTCAAAGGTCATGGTCACAGTGTCCTTGAATAGCAAAATGGTTTTGGATCAATAACTATAGAACACTTGGTCCAAGCTCCTCAAAACTTCATGGCTGCCTCTAGGGATAAGGCGCTAGGAGGCATTTATGTATTACAAACATCTCTTGTTTCAGGTAATCATGGGCCACAGAGGATTTGGGAACCTAACAAAGGTCAGCCGACTGGTGTACTTTGGCTTGTCACCATTTGAACAAAAAGCTTTCAAGTTCTATATAGCAAAAGGAATTCCAAACTTACTGAGGCGTATGCGCAGACAGGTCTTTCTTGTTCTTCCAGGTGAGTGTTATCTTAGGTGAAAGTGTGTTACTTTGAATCTAGAAGCTTGTCTGCTTTTTTGCTTGACTAAAGTTACTTAAGTATATAAAAGCTATCACATTTAAAAGTGCTTAAATTTAACACCACTTAGAGTGAAACAAATCATTTGAGAAAAGACAATATGTGTTTATTTCCATGGATTTTCTGGGACACCATCAATGTATGTTGTCATTACTTATCTTGACTCCACAGAATCACGAGGCAAACTCTTTACCCATGAGGTTTTGAAGAGGGTATCTTAGATTTCAACATCATAGAGTGCTATACATTACTACCAGCTAAACTTGTATTTACATTCATTTTACCTTTCTGTTCCTTAAGAGTAATGAAAGTAAAAAAGTTCTATACAAGAAAAAAAGTTGATATTCTTTCACCTTCTGATTTTTGCAACTGGAACTAATATTAACATAGAAGACTCAGATACCTTTAAATTCAGTATTAACACAGACAGAAAAAGAAAATGATTTTTTTTTAAATTCTGTTTCAGGGATTGGGGCTGCAGCATATGTCATTGATTGGTCCAGAAAAGAGAATTTAGCATTTTCGCGGAAAAACCCAGAGGATTTTGCTAATGATGAATAAAGTGACCTCATTAAAAGACTGATAAATGATATGTTGCCAGTTAACTTGAAGTATCTAGAATTTGAAGAAAAACTAACACAAGACAAAAAGTCATTTAAAATTGCAAAAAGTTTGGAGAGTTACATTTTACTTTGGATAATTTTTGAAGAAATATGACAATATATAATTTTAACATTTTTTTTTAATTAAGACAAATTCTGGACCTGACTGGAAAACAAAACTTAGAAGTGAAAAGAGAAGTTTTGTAGAATTGTTTTTGAATGACAATGCTGCAAGGAATTTAAGTATTTAAGGTTATTTTCAGAAAACAAATATGGTGTTTCATATCATTTTTTATTCTGAAATGTTCTAATAAATTATTTTTAAAAATCAATAACATTTTTTTTTTCCAAAAAGGTAGACCCTGGTCCCCACTCCACATACAGTAGTTTTATCCCAAGTATATGATAGTTCATTTAGCCAAGAGCACCTTTCTTAACTTTAACACAATATTATTTAAAAGTCTTCATACTGCAGCTAGATTTGTTAGATTATTTATTGCACTTAGTGTGACAAAGTTCATCCAGTTTTAATGATTTGCTTTCTGTTTAAGACACTGGAAACAAAAAGGTCAAATGGATTTTATGATGACAAACAAGGGCCATGTTTGCCCTAAATAATTTTCATGAGTATAACTGCTCAAAATGAACAATTGCTATGTAATATGTAAGATAATCAAAATGAAAAAAAAGGACTTGACATTGCTTCACGTCAAATAAAAAAGCTCTGATGTTTTTCATTTATGAGAAGAAGATTCTAACAAGTTTCAACCCAGGTGGAGTTAGAAATGATTCCAAATGCAGAACTGGAATAAACTTGGTAGAGGTTCACTAAATCAAGTATCAGAACTCAGAGTTTGTGGTCTCGGGGGCAAGAGTTTACATGGTTTTCAATACATTTCATTGTTAAAATGGTCCTTAAATGGGGCTAAGACTCCAGTGGCATGATTTGAACAAGAGGTTGATAAAATTTCACTAGACAAAATTATACTTCATACAAATTTCAGAGGTCTCAGTTGGTTCAGAAAAAAAGAGTTTCAACAAGAGGGCCATCATGGCCCTATATCGCTCACCTGAGTATGACTGCTTTTACCAAAGTTGTTATGGACCTTGTTAATTGACCCAAGATGACCCATATTTGAACTTGACCTAGAAATTATCAAAACAACCTTTCTGACAAATTTCTAGGTTATCTGGACTGAAAATGTACATGAAACCTCTAGAGTGTTTACAAGGTTTTTTCATATTTATACCCCCACCACAAAATGTGGGGGGGGCTATAATTGATTCGCTTTGTCGCGTCCGTCGGTCCGTCCCTCCGTCTCCATTATCATGTCCGCTCTATAAATCCTATACCAATTGAAGGATTTTCTTCAAACTTGGCTGAAATGTTCACCTCAACAAGGGGATGTGCAGAACCCATGTTGCCCATGTGTCAGCTCAAGGTCAAGGTCACAATTGAAGGTCAAATATCAAACAGTCAAATATTAGACATTATGTCGTGTCCGCTCTGTAAGTCCTACACTAATTGAAAGATTTTCTTTAATCTTGGCTCAAATGTTCACCTCAACAAGGGGATGTGCAGAACCCATGTTACCCTTTTGCCGGCTTAAGGTCAAGGTCACACTTGAAGGTCAAAAACTAACTTAGAAAATATTCTTAAACTTTAACATGTATTTGAATATTTCTGAAACTAAAAAACATATTTGCTTGAAACTTAAAATATGTATGAAGTGTCACAATTAGGATATGCAGGTCAAGTTTCATAACTCTGTATTGCATTTTGACAAAGTTATGCCCCTTTTTAAGTCTTCAAATTTACATACAATCAAATATTAGACAATATGTCGTGTCTGCTCTATAAATCCTATACTAATGGAAGAATTTTCTTCAAACTTTACTCAAATGTTCAACTCAACAAGGTTATGTGCAGAACCCATGTTACCTTTGTGCCGGCTTAAGGTCAAGGCCACACTTGAAGGTCAAAAATTGACTTAGAAAATGTTCTGAAATTTTAACATGTACTTGCATATTTCTGAAACTAGCACAGGTATTTGCTTGAAACTTAAAAGATGTATGAGGTATCACAAGTAAGATATGCAGGTCAAGTTTCATAACTCTGTATTGCATTTTGACAAAGTTATGCCCCTTTTTAAGTCTTATAATTTACTTACAATCAATACTAGACAATATGTCGTGTCTGCTCTATAAATTCTATACTAATGGAAGGATTTTCTTCAAACTTGACTCAAATGTTCACCTCAACTGGGCAATGTGCAGAACCCATCTTACCCTTGTGCCAGCTTAAGGTCAAGGCCACACTTGAAGGTCAAAAATTGACTTAGAAAATGTTCTGAAATTTTAACATGTACTTGAATATTTCTAAAACTAGAACAGATAATCATTTGAAACTTCAAATATATACGAAGTGTCGCAAGTAAGATATGCAGGTCAAGTTTCATAACTAAAAAAAGTGGGGGGGGGGATAACTTTGTATTGTATTTTGACAAAGTTAAGTCCATTTTTATGTCTTTAAATTTATTTACTATAATATTTCTTAAACCAGAACAGATATTTACTTGAAACTTAACATTTATATGAATGGTTACAAGCAAGCTCAGATGACGAAAATTCTACAATTCCGTTGAATTATGACACAAGGTATGCCCCTTATAGGCTTAGAAAATGTTCTGATATAACCATTAATACTTAAATGTTTCTGAATCTAGAACAAATATTCACTTGAAACTATATAATATATAAAGGGTCACAAGTAAGCTCAGTATGCAAAGTTTTTCCACTCTTAAATACATTTTGACATAATTATGCTATTTTCTTAACTTCACTGCTTTTGTTTGTTTTAGTACATTGGGAAAATGAAAGGTTATTTGTAACTGTTTAGAACATGATTTGACAATATATATTTATACTATTACCTGTACAATTTGTTTTTTTCACCAGAGATAATTTCTTTTTATGTATATGTATTTTGTGCCACTAAAGTTATTCCCTTAACCACCTTTCCATATTGTCTTCTGTCAAGGACATTGGTGGGGGTATGAATTGCATTCAGCGATAGTTCTAGTTGTGGTCTGTGGCCTTGTTTTTGAACCTAGATGACCCATATTCGATCTTGAGCTAGAAATCATGGAAATCATGGAAACAAACTTTCTGACAAATGTCCAGGATATTTGGACTTAAAATGTAACCTCTAGAGTCTGAAGAAGGTTTTTCCATATTTGGGCTCTGTGACCTTGATTTTGACCCCAGATGACCCTTGTTCAAACCTGACCTAGAAATCATCTTAACAACCTTTCTGACAAATTTCCAGGTTTTTTTGGACTGACAATGTTACGTCTAGAGTGTTAACAAGGTTTTTCCATATTTGGGCTCTGTGACCTAGTTTTTTTTATCCCAGATGATCCATATTCAAACTTGAGCTAGAAATCATGGAAACAACCTTTCTGACAAATTTCCAGGATTCCTATTTTTGGGCCATGTGACCTAGTTTTTCATCCCAGATAACCCATGTTCAAACTCGTCCGGGTAATTACTAGGACAAACATCCTGACTAAGTTTCATGACAATTGAGGCAAACGTGACCACTAGAGTGTTAAAAAAGTAAGTGTGGACGTCCTATCGGACATTGATCGATCATTATAGCTTATCGTGAGCCTACGGCTTAAGTATCCTAGATTAGGTTTCAATAACACTCCTCAGAACTCTGGGCCTTGTGGTTTCAGATGAATTGCCAAAATAATGCTATGTGACCCCTTGTGCCAGCCCAATAGTGACCCCAGAGACATAATTTGAACTATATCTTGTTAGACATACATAGATAATGCTACTCACAAAATTACCAACCTCTTGGCCTTGTGGTTTTAGACAAAATTAAAAAGAAATCAATACTGTTGCCATAGGGACCAGTTCTGGGTGGAATATAATTCTATGAAAAAACTTTGGTACAGCTGTCAGTGTCACAATTTTTTAAAAAGTGGATTCTGATCTCCACTTGAACGTAGTCACAAAATGTTCTGTAGAGGATAATTCTGCAGAGTATACCTCTCTTTGACCATTGTCGTCGTAGCTTTGTTACACTCTAGCAATCAAATTTTAGAACTACTCCTTTTTAGCTCGACTTTTTTTGAAAAAAAAATCGAGTTATTGCTATAGTCATGGTGTCGTTGCCGTTGCCGTTCCCATCCGAAAACTTTAACATTGATCATATTTTTTTTTTTCCTTGATGGATTATCTTCATACTTGGACACAACAACCCTTTGGACAAGACCTTCAAGATGACCAGACAAAACTTGACCTTGACTATTAAATGACCTTCAAATTCAAGGTCAAAATATTGATTTTTGCTAAAATTGGCCATAACTTTATAATTAGAAGGTGAATTCTCTTCATGCTTGGAGACAACAACCCTTTGGACAAGACCTTCAAGTAGACCAGACTTAAACTGACCTTAACTCATAAATGATCTTCACCTTCAAGGTCAAAAAATTGAATTTTGCTAATATTTGCTATAACTTAATTATTAATAGGTGGATTGACTTCATACTTGGACACAACAACCCTTTGGACAAGGTCTTCAAGGAGATCGGACTAAAATTGACCTTGACTCATAAATGACCTTCAAGGTCAAATTGAATTTTGCAAAAATTTGCCATAACTTAATTATTAATTGGTGGATTGTCTTCAAATTTGGACACAATACCCTTTGGACAAGATCTTCAAGAGAACCAGACTCAACTTGACCTTGACTCATAAATGACCTTCACCTTCAAGGTCAAAATATTGAATTTTGCTAAAATTGTCCATAACTTTAGTATTTATGGTTCGATTTGATTTATACTTGGACCAAACAACACTTATGACAAAACTGACATGTTGAATAACTCAGATATGACCATGACCTTAAAATGACCTTGACCGTCAAGGTCAGATGATTGAATATTGCTTAAATTTTCATAATTTTCTCATTTATCTATGGATTTGATTCATATTTGGACTAAACAACACTTATGACAAATCAGACATTATCATTATTTCAAGTTTGACCTTGACCTTTAAATGACCTTGACAGTCAAGGTCAAATAATTGAATTTTGTTAAAACTGGCCATAATTTTGTTATTTATGGTTGGATTTGAATCAGACTTGGACAAAACAACACTTATGACAAATCCAACAAGATAAATTATTCAAGTTTGACCTTAAAGCGACTGACTCACAGACGATGATAAAAAGAAAATGTTTATACATCTTGAAATTCTTGCTGAAATCGTGAAGAACATTTAAACTAAGTTACTGACTCAGTTTTTGTGCCAGAAAAACATCAAAATATAAAGTTTTACACACTTTTATCAGTAAAAAATTTACCTCGTTAGTCACGGGGTAGATACTTTAGTTATAAGATTAATTTTGAGGCATTTTACTGACCGAAAGGTCATGGGTTCGAATCCTGGTTAAGTCACTTTTTTTTCAGTTTTCATGGTGTATAGAAGCATAATATTATTATATTTTTTCCATAGTATATTAAATCCTCTTAAATTTGAAAGAATAAAAAAAAATCAGTCGCTTTAAAATTACCATGACCGTCAAGGTCAAATCATTGAATTTTGTTAAAACTGGCCATAATTTTGTTATTTATGGTTGGATTTGAATCACACTTGGATAAAACAACACTTATGACAAATCAAACAAGATAAATTATTCAAGTTTGACCTTAAAATTACCATGACCGTCAAGGACAAATTATTAAATTTTGCTTAAATTGTCATAACTTTGTTGTTTATGGTTGGTTTTGATTCATACTTGGACAAAACAACAATTATGACAAAATCGACATATTGAATAACTCAGGTATGACTATAACCTAAAAATGACCTTGACCGTCAAGGTCAATTGATTGAATTTGCTTAAATTGTCATACCTTTCTCATTTATTTATGGATTTGATTCATACTTGGACAAAACAACACTTAAGACAAATCCGACATTTTGATTCTTGCAGATATGACCTTGACGTTTAACAGTCAAGGTCAGATTATTAAATTTGCTAAACCTGGCCAGAATTTTGTTTTTTTTGGTTGGATATTAATAATACTTGGGAAAAAAACAACACTTATGACAAAGCCGACATGATAAATTATTCAAGTGTGACCTTTACCTTAAAATGACCTTGACTGTCAAGGTCAAATTATTGAATTTTGCTCAGATTGTCATAACCTTTGTATTTATTTATGGATTTGCTCATACTTGGACAAAACAACACTTATGACAAATCCGACATTATGATTCTTTCATGTATCAACTTTATGTTAAAATGACCTTGACCTTCAAGGGCAAATTATTAAATTTTGCTACAATTTGCCATAACTTTGTCATTTATTGTTGGAATTGATTCATACTTGACCAAAACAACACTTGTGACAAAACCGACATGTTGAATAACTCAAGTATAACCATGACCAAAAATGACCTTGACGGTCAAGGTCAGATGTTTGAATTTTGCTTAAATTGTCATAACTTTGTCATTTATTGATGGATTTGATTTATACTTGGACAAAACTATTCTTTTGACAAATCCAAAATTTTGATTCAAGTTTGACCTTGACCTAAAAATGACGTTGACAAGCAAATTCAAATTATTGAATTTTGCTAAGATTTGGTCATAACTGTGTAATTTATGGTTAGACTTGATTCATACTTGGACAAAACAACACTTTTGACAAAACTTACATGTTGGATAATTCAGGTATGACCTTTACCCTTAAATCACCTTCACAGTCAAGGTCCCATTATTGTATTTTGCTTAAATTGTCATAATAAACTGTTGTTATTTATGGATTTGATTTATACTTTGATAAAACAACAAAACTGACATTTTAATTTATTATAAGTATTACCTTGACCTTTAGATGACCTTGACATTTAAGGTCAAGTTATTGAATTTTGCTTAAAACAGCCAAATTTTTGTTATTTATGGTTTGATTTGATTTATACTGGGACAAAACAACACTTATGACAAAACTGACACATTGAATCATTCAACTGTGACCTTGACCTCCAAATGACCCTGACCATCAAGGTCAATTTATTGAATTTTGCTAACATTGGCAATAACGTCATCTTTAGTTCTTTTTAATTAACCAGGTTTTCAACGAAAACTGGTTATTGTAATGCTGAAGTTGGCGGGCGGGCATCAACTTTTGGTTTCCGCTCAATAACTTGAGTTTACTTTGGCCTATTGACGCCAAACTTGGTATATGGGTAGCTTATATCAAGAGGCAGCTTGGGATTGCTACCCAGGTGTCTGTGATCAAGGTCAAGGTCACTGTTGCTAAAAATAGAAATTCAGTTTCTGCTCAATAACTTGAGTTTTCTTTGACCTATTGACCCCAAACTTGGTATATGAGTAGCTTATATCAAGAGGCAGCTTGGGATTGCTACCCAGGTGTCTGTGATCAAGGTCAAGGTCACTGTTGCTAAAAATAGAAATTCAGTTTCTGCTCAATAACTTGAGTTTGCTTTGACCTATTGACCCCAAATTTGGTATATGGGTAGCTTATATCAAGAGGCAGCTTGGGATTGCTACCCAGATTTCTGTGATCAAGGTCAAGGTCACTGTTGCTAAAAATAGAAATTCAGTTTTGGCTCAATAACTTGAGTTTGCTTTGACCTATTGACCCCAAATTTGGTGTATGGGTAGCTTATATCAAGGGGCAGCTTGGGATTGCTACCCAGGTGTCTGTGATCAAGGTCAAGGTCACTGTTGCTAAAAATAAAAATTCAGTTTCTGCTCAATAACTTTAGTTTGCTTTGGTCTATTGATGCTAAACTTGGTATATGGGTAGCTTATATTAAGAGGCAGCTTGGGATTGCTACCCGGGTGTCTGTGGTCAAGGTCAGGGTCACTGCTGCTAAAAATATAAATTCAGTTTTCACATAATAACTTGAGTTTGCATTGACCCCAAACTTGCTGTGTGGGTAGCTTATATTAAGATGCAGCTTGGGATTGCTATTATGATATCTGGGAGCAAGGTCAAGGTCACTTGCTTACAATAGAATTTTCAGCTTCTACTCAATAACTTCAGCACACTTTGACCTATTGATACTCAACTTGGCATGTGTGTAGCTTACATGAAAATACAGCCTGGCATTGCTACTCAGGTATCTGATTTATTTTTATTTTGAACTATTGAAACCAACTTTCTGTGTTGGTACCAAAATAACAGCACCATTTTTACTTCACTGCCATATTTCTTCCTAATTCCTGTCATATCAATATTTGGTCGTTGAAAACCTGGTTTTCCTTGCATTGCGGCGCTTCTTGTTAATACTTGGACAAAACAACGCTCATGACAAAACCTACATGTGAAATTATTCAAATATGACCTTAACCTTTAAATGGCCTTTACAGTCAAGTTCGAATTATTGCATTTGCTAAAATAGCCAAACTTTTGTTATTTATGGAGGGATTTGATCTATACAGGGACAAAACAACACTGAGAATAAAACAAATATGTGGAACAATTCAAGCATTACCTTGACCTCTTAATGAGCTTGACATTACTTAACTTGGCTATATCTTTGTTGTTAATGGATGTAGTGTCTTCATGCTTGGACATAACTACTTTTTAGACAATACCTCCAAAGGTTAAACTGAACTTGACCTTGACCTTGACGGTCAAATTTCTCAATGTTGCTAAAATTGGCCATAACTTTATGTATAATTATATTTCCAAATGATGTTTCATTGGAAATCCCTTCACCACAATGTGCTTCTTCTGATGTGTTTGCCTTTGGAAACAGGAAAAAGTCGAGCTTGGCCCCTGCTTGCGGTAGCTCTTGTTTAAAAGAATGACGTAGTCTGACTTGTCCTCTGGTAAATTCAGTTTTGAACAAAATTGTTTCAAATTTGGTTTCATATAAAACAGTATATTGTAAACAAAGACATAATACAGTTCCTCCTGTCCCCCACTTTCCCTTGATTGGAAATCCCAGCCCTCCACAGCTAGACATGTAACATTCTTAAACTCAATTCACCTGTTATCTGATGCAGGCAAAAGTTCCTTGGCAAATTGAGCAAAGTCTCTCCCCTCATGTAGACTGACTATATTGGTAAGAAAATGATAGGGAACAATCCTAAGTTTCCAGTAAACAAGACTAGCATGTGTATGATATGTTTAATTTTCAATGCATGACAATAAAGTGATGAAACAATGTCATCAAGATTGTAATAACAAAACAGTAGATGTGAGCATAAACAGTATTCCATTCCATAAATATATAAAAGATGAATGCTAAAACCAGATTTTATCTCGCACTATAGTTACTGAAGCTAAAGGTTTTAAACTACAATGTCTGTGAGGTGAACCAATAACCTGTTATAACCTTATGCATCTTGCTTTACGTATGACTGTGTGATGTTTTGTTAAAATATGAAATGAATTTTGCTTTTTTAACTGTTTAACAGTCAAAGTCACTACTGTAAGGAATAAATTTCCATAGTGCTAGTTTCTGAACTAAGATGATAACATATTCCAGTCATAAAGAGCTATGAAGAACTTCAGGAGTAAAGTGTCCAAAAACATGCTGTATATCACAGGGAAAACTGTTTAAACTCCCATCTCATAACACTTTCTTGTTGTATAAATACTCTTTCATAAAAGAAGCACACAATAACAAAAATAGTAGTAAAATAACATATTTATGTACATATACAATATAATACATCAATTCTGTATTTGCATAATTATGACCACTGGGACTACAAGAGAATTATCACGCAGAAAGAATTCACTACTGCAGGAATGCTTTTAAAACAAAATTAAAACAAAACCTGAAGATTTCATTTCAAATAGTTGCTGGTATTGTAAATAATTTAACAACAACTCAGAAGCAGCTGGAATACTGGCAACAGACTATCCCTTTATATGCATTATAACGCTACAAAGAAACTTGGTATTAATTTCTTTAAAAACACTACCTGGCTTAGGTTTAAAATTAATACAAAGTGTCTGGTCAGGTCTGGTAAGGCTTGTATGTAACGTATATTGTAGATCTTGGTCCATTTTTTTTTCAGACAAGGTTTAAAATCAATCCTGCAATAGTACATTAAACAAACTGGATGTACAAAGACCTATTCTATAATGTCTTTGGATGAACAATATCACATACTCATTTCATTTTCTTATTCTTGCACACTGCTACACTGTAGCAACACCCAACCCACTAAACTAGGCATTTTTAGATACCAGTATAATCAAAGAAATATATTTAAGATTTTGTGTATAGTGTAGTTCAATGTCATCTGAACAACGTGGATACCATCAACATAAAATTCCATATACATGTACTACCTTCAATAAAATTGTTCCATGTAGGCAATTTATTTGCATCAGGTTACAATGTTCTGTGTAAACTGTTTATTTGATTTGAGTTACAATATTTTTATAATATATGTGTAAAGAGTTTACTTGCATATGCCTTGACTTACAATATTCTGTGTAAATAGTTTACTTGTATGTGCCCTGTGTTACAATATTCTGTGTAAAGAGTTTACTTGCATATGCTTGACTACAATATTCTGTGTAAACAGTTTACTTGCATGTGCCTTGACTTACAATATTCTGTGTAAACACTAAAAGTGCCCAACATAAAAAATCAATGTTAAGGATTTAAATAAAAACAGAGGTTGGCATTAAGGCACTGGATGGAATTTGAGATTTTTCTGTCAGTAAAAATAGGCATTGACACCAAGAGTGTCTTTAAAAACACATTTCCACCATTTTGAAGAAAAAACCCAGCAGGACTGATAAATGAAAAGAAGACTTGCATGTTAAAAGCAATACCCACTTCAATTTTCTAACACTTGAAAACAACACATATAAACATATACAATTAGGCTTCCAAATATTTGGCTAAGTACTTAAGCACATTTTGATACAAGTCGAAAAGAAACTACATATTTTGTACAAAGGAATACTTAATCATAAATAAGAAATGCTGTATATATACACTGATGATGAAGCATAAACATGCTGAAAGATTAGAAGGCAGAATCAGTTTTAAATAATGGGTCTACTATTTTATGTTTAAGGGTCTTTTTTCAGTGAAAATCATTGTAGGAAAATCCATGTAAACTTTGATTAAAACTTGGTAGCAATGTTGTAATATGCATGTGAAAGTCTGTTCTGGTAACTTCTGGGACATGAAAAAATTTCGGAATCATTCAGTTTACTTTAAAAAAAAAATGTCAAGCTATTAATGAAGAGAAGGAAGGTCCTTTATGGAGAAAAATTGTGAATAGGCCCAACATGATATAGTCTTTTGTATGTGAAAAGGCCCAACATGATATAGTCTTTTGTATGTGAAAAGGCCCAACATGATAGTCTTTTGTATGTGAAAAGGCCCAACATGATATAGTCTTTTGTATGTGAAAAGGCCCAACATGATATAGTCTTTTGTATGTGAAAAGGCTCAAGACAATATAGTCTTTTGTATGTGAAAAGGCCCAAGATGATATAGTCTTTTGTATGTGAAAAGGCCCAAGATGATATAGTCTTTTGTATGTGAAAAGGCCCAAGACGATATAGTCTTTTGTATGTGAAAAGGCATATAACTAATATAGATGTTTTGTGAAATAAATATGCATATAAAGACACTTGGGCATATGTGTGTAAATGTGTGTGATATTCTTTAAACACACTTCTTGTGTCTAACATGGATTTCAGAGGTACAAATAAAACCTCTAAGTACATTTAGATATCAGTGGTCACACTACAGCAATATTACATTATATACACAAAGAATGACAGATTTTCTTCTCAAGAAGTATCTTAGGCATTCAGGATTACTGATCAAGATTAGCTAATTTTTAACATTCAAAGGATCAAGTCATTTTTCTGGAAAAAAAAACAACAACAACAATTCAGTAAACTTATTAAAACCACTGAACAGTTTCATATAACTATGTGTGACATTAAATCTTGCAGTACCATTATATTAACTTTGTAGCTTATATTAACTTTGTAGCAGATTGTTTTTTACTTGTGATTTTAAAGTAATGAGCAGTAATTGAGTAGAAACAAAATCAATACTGAATCCTCTGAAAGGAACTTGGTTATTTCATCTTAGCACAAATCTACCAGTATATACAGCAACTGTAAAAGCAGTACTGAACCATTAATACCAATGGAAAGTGAATCCTCATGTTACATTGACTGACTATTTTAAACCTATGATAGATAGAACAGAGTGGTTAACTTAAAAATACTGATGGAATGTACATGTAATACATAATACAAATACAAAAACAGAACAGTTCTAATACAAAAATAACATTGGTGTATTGAATTCTCTACAAATTATCACAGTTACACAGAACATTTATGCTGTTTCCAAAAAAGCACAAACAAAATAATTGCTAGGCAAGTAAAGCCGTTCTGATACATTGCATTCTCACAAGTTTGTTGTAAAGTGATTGTATGCAAGAGATGCCAGTATAGAAATAAGGTACACTACTAATGGTATATATAAAATGCCCATTTTGCTTTGCATAGCATTTGAAACTGAGCATTAATATAAAATGGTTCTATAATATTTCCTGGAATGATGTTTCCTCTACAAAACGTCCACAGTACTAATGGTCCATAGGACATGGATGCCCCCACTTCCGCGATTGTCACAAAAAATCCGTTCATATACGTGTGTAAAAGTCAAAATGCTTTTTAGCTTATCAGTGTGTACCTATCCGATCTGCATAAAATTTGCTTCAAATTACCCAGATGTAACTTCAATGTGTGAACTCTTAGAAGTTCATGGCTAGCAGTTATACATTGAGTTACAACAACACAAGTCAAAATGCTATTTTTTGCTATGAGGGCTTAATCTCGCCTCTTAATATTTGCTTCAAATACCCAGTTTAACTTCAATGCTTGAACTTCTAGAAGTTCATGCTTTAGCATATACTTTGATACTGCAAAATGCTATTTTTGCTTATAGGGCTTAAATTTGCGTCAAAATACCCTGGTGCGTAAGTTTATAATCTGTCAACTATTGTTAGAAAGTTTCATGGCTCAAGCAGTTATACGTCCAGAGTTACACGCGACACAAGTCCGGAAAAAATGCTTTTTTTTTTTGCTTAATGAGGGGGGCATTACTCTGCTGATCTCCAATAAATTTGCGTCAAATAGGTGCATAAGTTATGCTTAATAGATGCTGACAACTACTCTTTGAAAGTTTCATGACTCTAGCAGTTATACTTTTAGAGTTACACATGACACAAACCGGTCTACATATTGACAGCATGATAGCTGAACAGACAGAAAAGGGCAAATCTATATGCACACCCCTCAAGTGATGGAGCATAAAAACAAACAAACTAAATAACAAAGGGAAGTAGTTCAAAAAAAGCACAAAAATCTTTCTTTTTTTTTGAGCTAACTGTCTTTGAACTGACTGAAGATTAGTTTAGTTTATAACAAAAACAAAACAAAAAAACAATGTTTTGATTTCCTACGAAGCACACATACATTCATCAAGTGTGTTTACAAGAATGCACAAGAATGATTATAAGAAGCCATACATGAAAATTCTGTTTGTGGAAAAAATAAATCACCAGTTATTTTGTCAGTATAAAAATGAGTACAGCTGGTGAGGTTTAAGTATTATAAGCTCAGGTTTACAAATAAGCTTGAAACACAATGTACATGACAGTTTACAAAAAAGGTAACAAGATAAATTTGACTACAGATATTGGTGATGGTCACATGGTCTTGCAAGGAAAGCTTCATGATAATATTGATAATATCTAGCATGTTTACATAACGCTGAGCTTTATTTATCACAGAGATTTCAAACAACAGAAAGTACATGATACATCTAGCAAACACAGTAAACAGTTTGAGTTATTAAAGCAACTTATACAGGATTCCTGTTTCTTTTCTAGTGTTCATGTTGTTCCAAATTATCTTAACAAGAGTGCCATGATGGCCCTAAATCGCTCACCTTAGTCTCATTGCTCACCTTAGTCTCATTGCTCATGTTACAAATATTGTTATTGGCTTTTATAGGTGCGAGTTTGAAAGGCTTTGCAATAAGTTTGAAGACTCTGGGTGTAATGGTACTCAATTTTTTGAGTCAGAAATAGTTTTACTCTACAGGTCCCAGTGCATTTGACCTTTGACCTTAAGACCTCAAAAACAATAGGGTTCTTCTAATATAATTAACCTATAAAGTTTGAAGGTTCTGGGTGTAATGATACTCCAGTTACTGAGAAGAAATAGTTTTCACTCTTCAGGTCGCTGTGACCTTGACTTTTGATCTACTGACCCCAAAAATGATTGGGTTCTTTTACTGAGTAAAGACAATCATCCTATGAAGTTTGAAGGCTCTGGGTAAAATGGTACTCCAGTTACTGAGCAGAAACAGTTTTCACTCTACAGGTCTCTGTGAAATTAACCTTTGACCTATGGACCCTAAAAATAGGGTTCTTCTAATACAATTATCCTATAAAGTTTGAAGGCTCTGGGTGTAATGGTAGTACAGTTACCTCTGCAGAAATAGTTTTCTCTCTACAGGTCCCTGTGACTCTGACCTTTGACATACTAGCCCCAAAAACAACATGATTCTAATTTGTAAAAGCAATAATCCTATGAAGTTTGGAGGCTCTGGGCGATATGGTAATCCTGTTTTTGTGTGGAAATGGTTTTCACTCTAGAGGTCCCTCTGACCTTGACCTTTGACCTACTGACCCAAAACACAAAAGGGATTTTTTTCTACTCAATAAGGGCAATACACCTGTGAAGTTTGAAGGCTTTGGGTCAACTGGTACTCAAGTTATTGAAAGGAAATGAAGTGTGAAAGACAGACAGACAAACAGACACCCAAGGACAAGGCAAAACAATATGTCTCCATCAGAAGGGCGGGGTTGGGGGGAGACATAACAGTGAACAACTGAAGGTATAGCCCTTGGTGTTTCAGAGCAGCAGATTTTTTAAGTGTTCCCTATATAAATCCTTGTGTAAAATCAAATGACCCCCTGGGTGGGGCCAGTTTTGACCCCAGGGTCATGACTTTGAACAACCTTGGTAAAGGTCTACTAGACAATGCTGCACACCAAATATCTAAACTCCAGGCAATGTGGTTTCTGACAAGAAGATTTTTAAAACTTTTCCTGAATAACTCTATGTAAACATGTGACCCCGGGGCGGGGCCTTTTTGAACCAGGGGCTATGATTTGAACAAACTTGGTGGAGGTCCAGTAGACAATGCTGTTCACGAAATATCTTAGCTTTAGGCCTTGTGGTATCTAAAAGAAGATTTTTAAGTTTTTCCTATATAACTCTATGTAAAACGTGACCCCTGGGGCGGGGCCATTTTTGACCCAGGGGCCATGATTTGAATAAACTTGGTAGAGGTCCACTTGACAATGCTACATACAAAATATCTAAGCTTTATGCCTTTTGGTTTCTGATGTGAAGACTTTTTAATTTTTTTCCTATAAAACTCTATGTAAACAAGTGACCCCCTGGGCAGGGCCTATTTTGACCCAGTGGCCATGATTTGAACAAACTTGGTAAAGGTCCACTGCTGCACACCAAATACCTAAACTCTAGGCCTTGTGGTTTCTGACAAGAAGATTTTTAAGTTTTCCCTATATAAATCTATGTAAAATCAACTGACCTATGGGGTAGGGTCAGTTTTGACCCCACGGTCATAATTTGAAAAAACTTGGTAGGGGTCCACTAGATGATGCTTCATACCAAATATCTACACTCCAAGACTCGAGGTTTCGGAGAAGAAGATTTTTAAAGATCCAACATCTAAAATCTAATTTTAGCTCCAGTGAACCAGAAATATAATGGACCAGAACCATTTGAACAATCTTGGTAGAGCTTCATGCAAGGAGCATCCCAGGCAAGTTTCATTTAATTTGCGCCATTGGTTTCAGAGGAGATGTCATTTGAACGAAAAGTTGATGGACTGACGGACAACAAACAAAGACTGATCAGAAAAGCTCACCCTGAGCATTATGTGTTCAGGTGAGATAAAAAGACGTAAATGTTGAGGAGAGATCAGGAATCTTAAAATTACAGAAAATTTTTAATTTCCTTTTTGTTCTTTGAATTGTGTACATGAATGAAAAAAATATTCACAGTCAATTTCTGAAACATTTTTTGAAATTCCAAAATCTCCGGCAATTAAGACATTTCAAATCCTGGGTACCTCTTCTATGTCTCTTAATAATTTATAGAATCCAAATATTCTTGATCACAAAAGTTTGACTTACACTCCAATCTATGATGGAATTTAAAGAAAAGAATTTAAGCTTTCAACATGTTATAAGTATGCCATTTCTTAATATCATTCCTAATATTTCAATAGAAATTACATGTACACAGTAAAAGAAACATGTGAATGGGTATGCCTGGTGTTACAATGTACAACACAAAAGGCCATTCATCAAAAGTATATACAAAGCTATCAAAATAAATAAACATAATATGGATTTGATTAAGCTGATAATTTTTCATTGATTACAACATTTTTCAAACAAATGAAAATTAAGATGGATTAGTCTTTCTGTTTAGATACTGGGCATATTTGTACAAGAAAAAACAGTAACTTTGTCTCATAATGAACTATCGCTTAGGTAAAATTAATACCAAAACACTTGACTCATGTCGTGACTAAGTTCAATATAAAACAATGCTACTGTAAATGTGGATGCAATATGCACTCTTATATATACATGTACATGACACCGCATCTGAAAGACAGGTTGGGTGTATAATTAATATCCCTGTACACAAGTCTGTGGAGAGAAACAGCTTAACCTAAACAAATCTGTCATTTCTTTTTCCAAAACTTGCCTTACTTCAATGAAAATATCAAAATGTGCATACTATTTGTTTCAAGTAAATCAATTCAAGTGCATACAAAATAGTAACTCAAAAGTCATCCAAATCAAAAATACTTTATAAATTTCAGAGAGAAATCAAATTATGTAAACCGAGTTCCAATCATTAATGAGACATTTTTGAAAATTGAATGCCCTGTTTTGATAATGAAAAAGAACTAAATGAAAGAAAGTGTTTTATGAAGACAAAAACTGTTAAGTGAAAATCTATGTATAAACTCTGATCTTTACTAACAATAGTAACATGACATCTATGATGCAATGTAGTTTTTAAATTCATCTATTCAAGTATTGTGTGTTGCTAAAGATCAGGGTACCTGTATGTGTCAGCTTTACAAGTGAACAAATAAAATAGATTGTGTGAACTGTTAAACAGCAAAATGTGGCTGAATGCACGACTGAAAACCCTGATTTCAATGTACTGAGCACTGTACAGTTTATATGGGATGCCAGCAAACCATACATGAACACAAATGCCATCACTCATCATAATGCAAGAACATGTTTAACATTATCTCTTAAGCTGGGTAATTCGAATATAACCAAAATTATACCCTTCAGTTATCACAATTACCTAACATGCAGCTCTAAGATATGAAATGGATACCTTTGTCAGCAAAAAATATGGTGATTTTATTTCACCTGAACCAGGATTATCTAGCTGAAAGACAGAAAATGACATTAGTTATGTCATGGATATTGACAGTCACTACTTTACAAGACTCAAATTATCAGATGTCATTAGCTTATCTAAATTACATAATGAAAAACAACACTCAAATATAAGAAATCAATCACACCTCAACACTCCTTGATACTTTTAATTACAACATTCACCAAAATTCTTGTGCCTAAAAAACTCAAAATGAGACAGCTATTATGCATACTTCTATATATAATTAAAGGTTCGTTAACTTGATGCATTTATAAAACTACAGTGCTATCTCAAAGAACTTCTGATGAAAAAGCTAAAAGTGAAATACCGAATATAAAAAAGTAAGAACTATGGTTTTAAAGTACTTGTAAATTATGCATCATATACAAATGTAAAAGAATTATACACCTATTGGAATGTATATAACTTTTTAAAATATTTGTCTTCTTAACATTAACAATGTAATAATAAATTTCTACAGCCGTTCTTGTTTTCTGGTCATAATTAATTCAGTATATGTTACCTTCACTGTGACAAAAAGTTGTCATTTAGAAAACCATTTCAACATACCGATCATACATAGAAAATTTGAAGAAATTCTTGCAAAACAGATTTCTTTAAAATCAGTTACTATGACAATTCTTCACATTGGTTTCAACTTTACTGTTCCTTTCTGCAAGAATGGTTTTGTAGAAAAATAAAGTATGTTTGTGCATAGTTGAAAAATATATCATTTTGTATACACAACAAACTATACCGAAATAAAACAAAATAAAGAGCACTGTTCAGTTTGTAAGTCAGCAGGTTATCAATATAGATAAAGGAAAACCCTGTATCATTGGTTTTGATTTCTTTTCTCAGCAGTTTAAACATTTACTTACAGAAAAAGTGGTAAAAATGGAGAAATGTGGCAGGACTTAATGATGAAGAACTCAATCTTTTCCTAATGAAGTTGAACATTCCTGATTTAACAATGATATAAATAGTCTTAAAGTATTTAAAATCATTACTTACATTCGATGTAAGGGAATGCAGAAGAATGATATAAATACAAAATTGAACCCTTTTTATCACAAATATGTGTTTGCATTAACAGATGGCAATATAGAAATGGCACCATCCTCCCACCATCTGTCTGCAGGTAGGTGGTGCTTGCTGGTTTTCATAATTGGATTACATCAAAGAAAAATACTCAAATGACATATGATATTGAAACAGTTGGTTTAACTATTATGCTCTTTGTAATGAATATGTAATATACATTAGAACTAGTCTCTCATTATATGCACTTCTTTTTCATATCCATAGTTTAGTGTGGTTCTTCTTGTCATATGTATTAGTGTAGACTCTTTCATCAAATTAGTTTCATTCTGTGAAGTTAAAAACAGCTCTACAATGATGGAAACAACTTTCCATAATGTATGCACTACCACTAATGTTATTTTTCTCTGGCCTAGAAAGACCAGCGTCATGTGTTGATGCCAGCAGAAACATTTGAAAATCAGCTATTTCAACCAGTGGCAATGTCCGTGATACAGCCTTTCTCTTAGGTTTACTTAAATGTTTGTAAGGTTTCTCTCCCAGTTGACTCATGTACAGGCTCACCGTCAGGTGGCAGACTCCGCAGTACGTTGATTACTATTCTGACGGTGACGTATGCGACCATTCCTGTATGTCACATCTGGCATGCCATTTTCTTCAGGATCATTTTTCATGTCTAAACCTTTATTGTCATAACCTGAGTCTTTAGAATCTTTACGATTCTGGCTACCTGAGTCTGGACTAGGGACACGCGAGTTCGGCTCACTCTGAGCCTCTTCTGCTTTTATCTTCTCATAATGTTGTGCTTTCATTATCACATCTGGGAACACAGTCATCTGTAGTGAACGCACTATAACCCTGCAAATGAGAAATAACAACAACATGGAATTAAAAAATTAGCAAAAAGTGTAATCAAGTGACTTTAAGTCATACCCTCCATGTAAAACGAGACTGAATCTTAATGGTACGGATAAAGGAAATATGTCTCATAGTAAAATTCTTCTATAAATGCCTACAGACAATTTAGGTTAGAACTGTCCTCTAACACCATGGCTCTTAAAAAAAGGACTAAATTTTGGTTAGCTTACAGTCAAAAGTGAAACCTGTCAGATAAGAAATGGCCACGACAGATAGTTATGGCTGAAAAACTCATCTATGCTAGAAAATCAAGGTCTTATAAATCTTACCTTGGCAACAGAGCTGTTACCACAGAGATGACTACAATAAGTGAATGAATAGGTTTAGAGATTGTGTTCTGCATCACCCAGTATGGGGTCATGGGATGGTCAAACAGAATAAAGAATGAGTCTATAATGATCCCAAACAACCAGAAAATCACAAAGCTAAGAATAACTGTTAACCACTGTGGCCACATCTGAAAATAAACCAAAGAGCAATTTTGTTACTGCAGCATTAATAATAATTCTCAAAAGAATCAATGCCAGAGATCCAACATTTAATGTAGTAAAGTGATGTCAAAAATCAACATGTAGTAGTACAAAGCCTATAGCACTGATGAACATAAAATATTCATAACAATAGACATAGAACCTCTAATGTTTTAGTTACACAAAATCTATTGTTTGATTCAGTTTAGCCGTAAATTTGCACTGGTAGATTTCTATGTAAACTCTTATCTTTAATCTTGTTTAGCTGTGTCTGATCTTCCAGATTCTTCAATCATGTCAGCTATGTTAAGAATGCTAATGAAGGCAGGAATAGAAACACTTGAGAGCACTGAAAACTATCAAATAACCATGAAGTTTTCTGTATACATACCCATCGATACGTTTCTATTGCTTGATGTAGCAGTATGGACAAAACAAGGGAGACCATCATGGTTGTACCATACTCCCATATACCTACACCCTCAAAATAACCCTGAAATATAGAAATTCATATCTGATACTTTCATATAAACTTTGTCACTTAGGAAATAATGAACTGTTTGTTTCCAATCACTCAGAAAATGACAGACTGTATCTGATTCCAATCACTTAGGAAATGATAGACTGTTTGAATCCAATCACTTAGTAAATGATTTACTGTATTGTTTCCAATCACTTAGTAAATGATCTACTGTATTGTTTCCAATCACTTAGTAAATGATCTACTGTATCGTTTCCAATCACTTAGTAAATGATCTACTGTATTGTTTCCAATCACTTAGTAATGATCAACTGTTTTGTTTCCAATCACTTAGTAAATTATCCTCTGGATTTGTTTCCAGTCACTTAGGAAATGATTTACTGCACTGTTTTCAAATCAAGAGATAAACAGAACCAAGAGTTTGTGTACTTATTATCAAGATAAGAATTCGGTAAAAACAATAAAATACTTACAAAGTAGCAGACAAAATGCACACACACACTCTGATATATTGAATCTAAAAACACTATCAGGAATGATAGTCTTGTATAAGTCTGAAAAGAAATAATTTGGAGATTTTTAATCTCTTCTTACTGACTAAAAATAAATTTTTATACTCAAAACATAATAGAGTATGTCAAGGCATGAAATGCTGGATGAAGAGAAATTTTCAGTGTAATAAAACTGCAATGGCACCAAAAATATGTGTTTGTATCAATTTCTTTGACCTCATCCAAACACCACCTAATCTAGAATAACAGTCAGGATAGAGGCAAATTTCTCACTTTGTGTGTAATTGTTCAACAATTAGGATAACTCCCTTTCTTTGAGAAAACTGAACAAATCTGAAATTCTCTTTAGGTATAAGCCAAACAAACAATAAATGAAAAAAAATCAAGTGCATTTTTTTCAGCTTAAGTAACATTCACATATTTAAATGATAATTCTGGTAAATTATTACCCTTCCTTCTGGACCAACTTTATATAAGGTAGGAAATGCAAGGAGGGTTTCTGGCAGGAGATCTTTGTCCATGACCCCATTAACAATTGGAGGGAAAGATGTGAAGAGGACATGTTGACCCATCAGGAATAAACTGTCAATCTGAGTTGCACCACTGTAACCACTGTACAAGTTAAACCAGAATAAAACCAGTGTGGATATCTGTGGAAACATGAGAAATAACTTCAGTTAAAAACATAGGTTCATCTGAAAATACTTCTTTAGGAAATACAGTAAGATTTGCCTTGCATTATATTGGTAAAAGGTTAGAATTTTCAAATTGTTAAATCAGATTTTGAAGTGTCTGTTGCCAGTATATGTAATTTAATTCTGTTTATATCTAAAGACTTAAATATTAAACAAAAAAAAAAAAACAAAAAAAAATAAAAAATAAATAAGCATAATAACTGATGCCTACGCAAAAAACTGAAACTTACCAAACTTTTGTAGAACATGAAAGCAGAAAATCTTGCCATTCTACTATAGCACCAATGTCCGTGCACAAGTAACATACGTTCAAGGAAGCGGAATCGAGCAATTGCAAAATCTGATGCCATCACAGCCTGCATGCCCTCCTGACCAGAGATACCAATACCTACATCAGCCATCTGTATCATTGCTACATCATTGGCACCATCACCTGGAGAATCAGTGTTCAATATATTATTCCATTCAAATGCTTTGTACTGTTGGATGATATATTAGGTGCTTAATAGTTAGTTCACATCAGTAAATTTTAAGTCCAAACCTTAAACATTTCATATTTTTGTTTGTTTAACCTTCACATCTAAGTATGGTTTAAAAATACCTTATTTCTTGTTATTTTTGTAATGAAGTGTTAAAAACTTTTCTATCAAACTTTCCTACAGCTATCATTCTAAGGTATCTCTATGTTCTATTAACTTATGCAAGCATCTTTTTCTTGTAGAACTAGATGGGTGATCAGTGGAACACTTGTGTCGCCCTTGGGTACTCTGTTAGAATAACTAAACAGGTAAACAAGAGCCTGCTGGGGTTGAGGGTGGATGGGGAGTAAAGTACCTATGTTTAAAAAAAAAAAAAAAAAAAAAAGTACGGGGGTGGGGGGTTTGAGGGTGAATGGGGAGTCAAGTAACTATGTATTAAAATTAAAAAAAAAAAAAAAAAAAAAAAAAAGGGGGGGGGGGGGGGGGGGGTAAAAAAAATGGTGGGTGGGGGGGGGGGGGGGGGGGGGGGGTGTGTGTTTTGAGGGTTGATGGGGAGTCACGTACCTATGTATTAAAAAAAAAAAAGATGGGCCCGGGTGGGGGGGGGGGGGGAGAAATAAAGTGCATATGTTTTAAAATTAAAAAAAAAAAATGGGCCCGGGGGGTGGGGGGATGAGAAGTAAAGTACCTATGTTTTTAAAATTTAAAAAAAAAAAAAAATTGGGCCCGGGGGGGGGTGACCCTAGGGACATGGGTACCAACAATCTTTGCAGGGGTCTTGCTGGTGATCAAGTATTCCAAGTTTGAATGGAATATCCTTGACACTTTTTGAGACATGGACATAAAGAAAAAGGTTAACCAAGAAATTTTAACTTGAAAAAGGGGCATAACATTGCAAAAAAAAATTTGAGGGTTATCTGCCCTTGAAAAATGGTGTTGTCTTAAGTGATACAATTGTAAGCATTACAACTGGAAAGTTTGATGAAGAAACATGAAGAAATGGCATAGTTATAGCCAATGTTAAGTTTTCATGACAAAATCCAAGTATAAAAAGGGGCATAACTCTGTCAATTGTGACCTTGACCTACACATTTTGGCATCATCATGACCCTTTTGTCGTAAGCAATATAATTTGGAAGTTTGATGTTGAAATGTTAAAAAATGGCAAAGTTATTCCCAACGTTAAGTTTTCATGACAAAATCCATGTATAAAAAGGGGCATAACTCTGTCAAATGTGACCTTGACCTAGAAATTTTGGCATCAACCTGACCCTGTTGTCATAAGCAATACAATTTGAAAGTTTGATAAGATAATGTTTAGAAATGGCAAAGGTATAGCCAACGTTAAGTTTTCGTGACGGACCGACGGACAAAGCGATCCCTATGTATTACCTTTTCTTCGAAAGGGCGACACAAAAAAGGTGCAGATGTATTATATGTTATAGTCATCCTACTTTAACATTCTTCATACATACCAATAGCTAATGTAAGCACTTTGAGTTCTTCACGTGCTAAATGCACCACCATGCCCTGGAATAAAAAGAAATTCTTCAAGTCAAAGAGAATTATGTATATAATGGGTCAATTTACAAGTCTGATGCTGTTATTTTTTTTTTTCAACACATTTCAAACATCCATCTCATCAAAGGGCTGAGTAAATATTTTAATTATTTAATTTTAATTATTATTATTTTATTAATTACTGTTATTGATTAATTTTATGCACTTTAAAGCTGTATTCCTATTCAAAATGACCAAGACGCATGATGGGTAAGAGGAATGCCAAAAGCACATGTAGAACGTTCAGAAATCATTATTAATTTAAAAGTAAAAATGATTTTTTTCCCTTCTAAGAATATAAATTCAAACACACCTAGCTGTAAAGTTTGAAATCTAATTTCTGACTGGGTGATGTACATTAGTACTTGTGAGTGCAAACCAATCTTTTTTATTTTCAGGGTCACTTTGACCACTTACAGAACTTCAAGTTATACAATTACATACCTTTTGTATTGGACTAGATCTGCAGCAGATGACAGAGTTACATTTTCCTGCCAACACCAAAAACAACTTCTCCAGGTCCTTTTCCAGAGCAAATGCCAGAGTTTTTCCATCAATTACCAATCCATATTCTTTCTTTTTTGTAGGGGGACTGTGCTCAGTTTCATGAGGAGTTTTCTCTTCCAGAAGAATTTCCTGAAGATGGTGTCTCATCAGATCACCTGTTGCCTCCTGATTAATAAAACAATTCAACTTTAGCCAAAACGGAAGTTGTTAGCTTTAACAAATGAGAGGGCTATGATGGCCCTATATTGCTCACCTGAGTATGACTGCTTTTAACAAAGTTGTTATGGACCTGGTTGATTGACCCCAGATGACCCATATTTGAACTTGACCTAGAAATTATCGAAATAACCTTTCTGACAAAGTTCTAGGTTATTTGGACTGAAAATGTTACCTCTAGAGTGTTAACAAGGTTTTCTATTTTTGAGCTCTGTGACCTAGTTTTTGACCCAAGATGACCCATATTGATCTTGAGCTAGAAATTATCGAAGCAACCTTTCTAATTTCCAGGATATATGGACTGAAAAAGTAGCTTCTGGAGTGTTTAACAAGGTTTTTCTATTTTTGGGCCATGAGCCTACGGCTCAGGTGAGCTAAAAAGATTGTAGTTTACATTGATATATCAAAAGTACATGAGTAAGATGTGTTATGTGTATTTTTATAATAAATATAATGCATATAATACCAGTTTCTAAAAGACAACTTCTATTCAGATAAAAATTGGGACCAGTCATCTTAAATCACACAAAAGAAATAAAAAGAAGAAATGTTCTTCTTCATAAAGTGATGAATTAATCATCTGTTGCTCATCACCTTGCTCAACAGTAATTAAGTGACCACAAGTCTGTTGTATTTAAACCTCCAATATCTTAACAACCTACCTTACTTTCTGCATTGACTGTTATGAGTTCCTGTTCTGGATTGAAGAGCTGTGAGGAGTATGCCACCTGTATGGCATGTCTCCTGTTTATCCCCAGTTAATACCCACACTTTAATACCAGCAATACGCAGGTTGTGTATAGTCTCGGGTACACCGTCCTGCAGCTTGTCCTCAATACCTGTACATATATACCACTTCTTAGATATACATATAGCAACTTGTCAACTTTCATAAATTTCCTTTGCATACTACCGGTATTTAGTCAACTTTTATATTTTGAATACATATTAAAGGTTTTCTATACTAAATGGCAAGGTGGAAGTGTGAATGTACATTTCTTTTACAAGAAAATCTTACTCTTGAAAATTTGTTTTGACAACATTAAACTTCCAGTCTCAGGTTCTGTCACAGTTTTGATGACAATCGCTATCTTGAAATCTTTTAAATGCGTATTGATTTTTTTATTCTGACAATAACGATCACTACTTATATAACATTCTAGGAGATGCTCAAGGAACATTGACTAAAAGTGCAGTAAACCACTTAGTACTTGTATCAAAAAGCAAATTTTTTCTGATTAAAGCTGCCAACCAAATACAAAAAGTTAAAACAAAATGTACAACCAAACCTACCAGTTGCACCCAGAAGTTCAAGGTCAGCCTCCATCCGGCAAGCAGATGCAAGCAATTTATCCTCCCTCCCTTCAAGAGCTGACTCTGCCTCCAAATGCTCCTTTGCCCATCTTTCATACTCTGCTTTTGATATTGACTGGAACAAAATGAATCAAGATCATTCTCCAAATTTCTAAGAAGTCAAATAAACCTATATTGATTGACTCAGATAAAAAAAAACATTACATTGTTTCTATGTCATAACAACTTTTCCCCCCATGATTTCCTGATTTCACAGGAAACTGTCAAACTGAAAGCAAAAAATATCTTCTAATACTGTCTGTACATTTATCATTACAATTTCAAAACATTCTAAGAAAATCATTACTTGGTTTGTAATATTCAAAACTGATTTTTTCAGGGTAAATTAATTACTTAATCCACACCTATGATGGAAGCTTTGTTTTCCTTTTCTATCTAAAAGGAGAAAACATAGGGCATGTTACTTAATTACTCATAATGCTTATCTTAGAGTCTTTTATAGTCTTTTGTATACCTTTTTTGCCATACATAGTGTTCTGAGGCCCTGCATAGCATATTCCAGAATGTGTTCTTCTGTATTTCTCCTCATCTTGATGTACTCATCCTCTTCTACAAGAAACAAAATTACAACAGATACACTACAGCCCCTTCACTATGGTCTGAATTACTGTTATGTGTCATACTTTAAGAACTTTTTTGCCAACCCTCATTTTGTAACAGCAATGATTCTGTATATGATAATTTTTTACTTTTGTCTCATCTACAACTGCATGGTCAATTATATTTTTCATCTATTTCAAACCACTCTTTCTCAGATAACACTGCCAGATGCTGAGGGTTCAAACCCACAGAAAATACATGTAACAAATAATGAGCATACACAGTTTTCCAGTTTTGACTGGTTAGAACAAAGAAACATTCATGTCAAACTAATAATGAGCATACACAGTTTTCCAGTTTTGACTGATTAGAACAAAGAAACATTCATGTCAAACTAATAAAGAGCATACACAGTTTTCCAGTTTTGACTGGTTAGAACAAAGAAACATTCATGTCAAACTAATAATGAGCATACACAGTTTTCCAGTTTTGACTGGTTAGAACAAAGAAACATTCATGTCAAACTAATAAAGAGCATACACAGTTTTCCAGTTTTGACTGGTTAGAACAAAGAAACATTCATGTCAAACTAGTACTATGCACACAACTGATACCTATTTATCCCTGAAGATGACTGTAACTACTCAGTCTGTAACTAGCCCGCCCGCTTAGCTCAATAGGTAGAGCACTGGATTAGTAATCCATCGGTCGTTGGTTCGACCCCTGGGCAGGGCAAAATTTCTCCGTGACAATTGTTCTCAGACATTGTGTCTTATGTTCATTTGTCTCTCACCGCTGATTTAGAGTAGATCATGTGGGAACAGTAGTCAGTCACTTGTGGAGAAACTGGCAATTACTGGTTAGTTATCCAGGAAAACTGGTTAGGTGGACTGACCGCCGAGATATAACAAATGTTGAAATCGGCATTAAACCCCAAAACAAACAATAACTACTCACCTTTATATTTCCTGGCAAGTACACTCAGTACCGCTGAGTCAGCACCTTTAGTATACAGAATGATTTCCCCTGTCAGTGGATGTTTTACTATCACAGACATTCTTTTTCGTGTTGAGTCAAATGCCAGTACATGTAACACTTTAAACTCCACTTCTCCTTCAGCTGGAAATTATGAAGAATAGTGCTTATACAATTCACCAGCACTGCAGCACTTGAAAGTAATCATTGTGTGAAAGTTTGGTGAAAATCAAATGAGTTGCACACAGAAGATGGATAGAATGGATGGAATAATGGACAGACAGAGCGACTACTATATGCCACCCTTTCAGCAAAAACTCTTATTACCAAACACAACAATAATACTAGTCTTGTTCTAAAAAGTAATCCTTGGCAATTTGTGAGTAGTATATATTTCTTCAGAACTGTTGTACAGTCAAAAAAGCTGAAAGTTTCTGAAGGCCCTTGAGAATCTCACTTCCATGACTATTTCCATACTGATATTTTTTTCATTTAGCATTTAAGTATATTACCTGGTAACCAGACTGTGACCGAGTTGGCAGTCCTTCCCTTGAGACAGCAGCTATAGGTGCTTGCTGCCCGAACAAGAGCTAATTCATCTGGGCTCTCTGCCTCGTAGCGTGTTCGTGACATATCTGACCGAATTGATGACCCAGCAATACTCCCAGCTATACTTCCTGTTGGTGTTGATATTTTTGGCATGTATTCAAGTCTTTGTGCGTATCGTGGAAATTTGTCTCTATCAAGTCCCAGGCTGTCTCGATGTGAAATAGGGGGTAATGGATTTTTACCGTTTCGTGGTGTGCCATCACTTCCTATCGGCGCTAGTTTTTTCACATGGGGATCCGGAAGTTTTGTGTATTTTTCGACTGGTACCTGATTTTCAGATTGGTTCTGGTTTTGATTTACCTTTGGTATATTGTTAGGCACTTGTAGACTGTTAGTGCTGTCTGCTATGTTCCCTTCATCATCCATCTGAAAGAAATTTTACAGTGCATCATGAAGCAGGCTCTTGCTACTTTGTCTGCAGTGTCTAAAAAATTTCAACAGTTAAATAATTCATACTCATTTCATTTGCTGACTCTACATTTTTCTGCTTAACCAAAAATGAGCCTATGAAAGTTCACATGATCAACTTTTATCATAGGTATTACTAATTCATAACGAATGCCAGATGGATCTAAACATAGGTTTGACTGTAGTTTAAAATCACTGTGTATTCTTTATTCTGACAATCCAAATGGATCTATATTTTCACTAATCTTTCAAGCTAACACATCAACTTATAATGACTGTTAATCTCATAGGCATTTGTATGTGGTTTCTCCCTTTAAACAGTGTTAAAACAAATAGTTTCACTTACAATATCTTCATGTGGATGCAGGGAGACAACTACTGTATTACAGATTGCCATGAGGAGAAAGAACTCTTGTACTTGACTCTTGTGGTTGAATGGGGTCAGGGTCACATCTATGCTCCCGACACTTCGCAGGCACATACATGATAACTCACGCTGGATCTCTGTCTCTAACTTCAGATTCTCCATTATCTGAAAACACAACTTGAAGCATGAACCTAATCAGTGATTCTTTGAATGTTTTAGGCATTCCTAGATCAGATAACAAAAATATCTCTTTTCTTCATTTACAATAATTTTCTCATATGCATCCAGAAATTTGGAGGAAAAATGAAGCATTTAATATATATATATGGAATTTTAACCATAGCAACCATATTTGGTGTGAGATATTTTTTAATAAGTATTCTGCATCACTTGGGTTGTAAGAAAACAGACCAAAAGTTGACTCTTTAACTGACAGTGAAGCTTATAGTTCAGCACTAAGTGTTGTTTAAATCTTTGTCCTTTTATTAAATCTGAGAAACATACTTATTTCCTGTGCATTAAAAACATATGGAATCCTGCACACACTTTGAAAAGTTAGAGAGATATTCAGGCCTTATATGAATTCCGCAGGAGTCAAATGTTAAAAAAAAAGCGCCAGGAATTATCTAGGGTCAAAAAAGCAATACCATTGTCTTGAGTAAACTCCTTTTACAGTTAGATATGATTTTATGTTAGTTAAGCTGCTACATGGTGAAAAAGCAGTGCATAGAGGGAAGGTATTTCATGACACATATCATAAAATACAGCAAATGAATGTTCTTAAGGCAAAACAAGGCTGCATTTGTGAAAAATGCAATGCCACCACATTGTATAGCACTAAATAACAGTAGGAACAAAAGTTATTTATTATTTGCTTGTGTACATCACCTAACAATGATCACTGTCAAATACAACTCAAGGTAAATATTTCAGCATGTGAAACAAAACACAATTATCATATGTATCTAATGTTAAAATATAAAGGTCATTGCATAAACAACTGATAAGTTATAAAAATTTGAAAATTTAACCCTTGACCTTAATGGTCAATACTGAATATGGATCAGGGTCATTACAGCATGTCAAATGAATAACAAGTGTTCATATGTACATCATTTCCAAATATGAAGGCCATAGCTTAAACAATAATGAACCTTAACTGTCAAGGTTAAATTGGGTTCAAGAGAGTAAATGATGCGACATTTTTCAAATTTATTAATGCGATGATGTCTACATTACACAAGTTGGGTGAAAACAGTTTTATTAGTTATTTGCTCTGATTCCTATTTAATTATGCAAGATGTTAACTCTTTTATTATCCCACCTGTAGTATATTGCCAATAAAACACGAGTATGTCTTCATTACTTCATTTTCAAAACAAATTAACTAAGATCTGAATGGCACTTAATCAACATGCATAAATATGAACAGATTTGAATATTTTTTTCATTGATGACAGTTTTGTGTCTACAGCTGTATGTGACCTTCATGCTTTATAATATTACCCATATACTTGTTAACATTTATTACAATTGAAGATAAATTATGAACTTAGAGTCATCAGAGTGATGCAACCTGTACTTGAAATAAAAAAAAAAAACTAGAATTATTTCATTTAAACTTTAAAAATGTGTAATGAAAAAAAAAAATGTGCAGGTATTACTACTTGCTTACTTTGGTGATTAATGAATGGGTTACATTATTTCCTGAGAAATATCATTATTCCTACTACTATATGACAGAACAATACCGGTTTTTGGTGTCCCAATTTCTTTTTCTGGTCCTATTAAATCAAAGAATATGACATAGAAAAACTCTGGTAAAGCACCATAGAAAAGACGATGAACTACAATGCTTACTGAATTTCTATATATCACACAAGCAAACATTTCTGCTTTGATGCTTCCAGCGATCATAATATTGTGTTGCTGAAATCGAAGTTTGAGTCAGATTTTCTGCTTAAGTATACGATGCAGATTTAGAAAAATATTTTACTGCAAAGAACTAATGTTTATCAAAATTTTCAAAAACTGTTAGTGAGGTTTTTTGTTCCACTACAAGTTCTAGCAGATTCTGGCAGATATAGAAATAATGCAAAGAAAATCATAGGCCCCTTTACCAAATTTGACGCATCCTCAGCAGATCTCAAAGTACATTATAAAGCAGTCAAAAAATGAATGTAGCAAACCATGCCCTTTTCACCAAGCAATTCAATACCAGATATTTACAACCTTAAAGTATATTATTACTACAGTCACAGTTTGGATAGTACTTACAGAGCTGTTTCTACTGATGTTGGCCAAAGAATAGCGACTACCTGTCTCACTCTGAATGTCGTCATCAAACTCTGAAACACACAAGACATTCCCTTTTTATGTACTAATATTTTTATCACTACATCTTCAATTACATAGAGGATATTTGTTTGTTTTTGTGGAAGATGAGAATTTATATCATCGAGTGAACACCATATGTGATATTTTCACGAGTGGCGCAGCCACGAGTGAAAATATCAACATATGGTGTTCACGAGATGAAATAAATTCCCATCTTCCACTAAAAAACAAACAAATTTTCTTTTTATTTTATGCCAACACGTCAAAAATGGGTTTTTTTATGATATTTTTAATCAGGGCCTTCAATAAATTCCCCATGGTTAGCCCCAAATCAGTTAATGCGTACTTTGGTTACTCCGCACACAAAAAAAGTACAGACAATCTCCAATACATATGATAACTTTACTTCTGCTGAAATAAACTGAAAACACTTTCATCAAATAACATTTATTTTTGTCTACACAGTTTATCAATATTTATTGAATTTTTGCCATACATACTTTAATTATAAAAGCGGATTAATACCGAGTAATATTCAATCAATTGAATTGAAAGTCGGCCATATTGGATATTGTCCATGTGAGTTATGTAAACAAATCAGACATTTTAAATAATTTATGGCGAATTTCATCATTGTTCACAACTAGTTAGGCTCAGGAATTCAATATTATAATTGGATTTAACAAGGTAAATAAATTTCACTCGCTGTCACAGTCTGAAATACAGCGGATTCTCTTGTGGTGGGGAAATTCCTGAAGTTTCATCAAGCAGTAGTTCCGGCACAAACAGTGTATTATCAAAATGGTAATTAACTGATTCAAAACAGTGTATTATCACTTTTATCTCACTTATATTTCCCTATATTTCATTGGTAGGCATAAAATAAATAATCCTTAATAGTCAACCGTTCTGAGTACAGAAAAACAACACAGAGGAGAAAATGCTGAGGTAGAACAAAACAACTGATACTGTATTGACATCTTTGAAAAAACTTATCTGTTTCAACGTTAAAGAGTGCTTATATAACTATAAATAACAGCTAGTATTCCTATTACCATTAGTAACAATTTCAGGAAAAAAACAACAAAAAACAATCATATAAGTCATTGTACTATTAAAAGTCATTCCTGTAAGTCCAAGTTCCCTACTGCTATGCACCACTATTTTAAAGAACTTCACAGAACTTTGTCATTTTTCATTGAGTTTTCTCTTTAACTTGATTCTTTACTACCAAATAAAAATATCTTCAAAATGTTTTGCTTAGAACACAACTGCTTATCTAAACATATACTGACACTGTTGTTACCTGGTACATGTGGATAATTTTTTCCACCAATGGTGCATCGCTTAAATTCCATCTGGTTTTCTGTAAGCGTACCAGTTTTATCTGAGAAGATATATTCAACCTGCCCGAGATCCTCTGTGATATTGAGGGCACGACATTCTACCCTTTTGTCGGTAAGCTCATGATACAGCTCTAGATCTTGGTTGATGAAGTAGATTTGAAACAGTTTGATGATTTCCAGTGATACGTACAGTGGTAACGGTATCACAGACTGTTATGTATAAAAAGATGGAATAAATAAGTATATGTGTAGCAGAGGTATAATACAGCACTTATATTCCCTTCCCTATCAGCTAGCTTTTATGGCGACGTTGTAGTGTCCGCTTAGCAATCGAAGGTACCCCTAGTTCAAACCCAGCTCGGGGCAGATGGATTTTTCTGGGTTACATTTGGCACCAAACTTAAATAACTCACAAGTGTAGATTTGAAGCTACCCTTAGAAAGTCCCACAGACAGTCAGTGCTCCAGGAATTCGAGAACAAATTCTAAAAAGGAAGGGCTGTATGTAGCAGAGGTATAATACGGCACTTCTACTCCATTGCCTATCAGCTACATGTAGCTTTTATGGCCACATGGTTGAGTGTCTACTTAGCAATCGAAGGTACCCAAATTCAAACCCAGATTGGGGCAGATGGATTTTTCCAGGTTACACATGGATTACCAAATAAGATGGGAAAAGGCATGATACACTGCAGTATTTTTGGCAATTAAACCAATACAAAGCAAATCTATACAAGTATGCCTTTGATTAATACCTCAAAAATATCTACTTTTTCCTACTGATGTAGAAGGAAGTCAGTACACATTTTTCAATTAACATTTACAATAAACTGATAGAGACCACTGACCAATAGGTAAAGTTTAATGTGTCTGCCAGTAGCTTTCCTTCACATATCATTTTGCCCTTAGCATGTGGACTGTACTGTTTTCTTTCTGACAGTATGGGTAATATCTACTGGTGGGGAATGGAGATGGCTCAGTCTATATTACAAGTTTGGACTGTTCTGATTACTGCAACAAGTGAACTTACCTGAAAGATGATAATGTATGTAAAAAATACAATGAAAGCCTGGAAAAATGGATTGAACTGTTCTTTACTCTCGAACGGAATAAATGGTACAACAGTGCTATCTTCATATTGTCCCAGCCATAATGCGCTGCCTGCAAATAAAGAACATTTCAGCTTTTAAGTTCAAAATATAATTTATCATGCACTTTTTATGTTCCATTATAAGCAGCCTTAGAAACTGCTAACATTCTTAGATCTAACCTGGAGTTACATGTAACACAAGTCTAAAAATGTTGTTTTTTGCTTAATGAGGGAGTATAACTCTGCCGATCTCCAATAAAGTTGCAACAAAATAGCCAGATGCATAAGTTCGTATGCTGACAACTATTCTTAGAAAGCTTCATGGCTCTAGCAATTACACATTTGGAGTTACATGCGACACAAGTCTAAAAAAGCTATTTTCTGCTTAATGAGGAAGCATAACTCTGCCGATCTCCAATTAATTTGTGTTAAAATACCCGGGTGCATAAATTCACATGCTGACACTTTTTCTTAGGAAGTTTTTATGACTGTAGCAGTTATATGTCTGGAGTTACACACAACAGAAGTCTTAAAATTTTATTTTTTCGTTTAATGAGGGAGCATAAATCTGCTGATCACCAATAAATTTACATCAAAATACCCAGGTGTGTAAGCTCACATGCTGACAATTATTTTTAGAAAGTTTCATGGTTTTAGCAGTTAGATGTTTAGAGTTACACGCAACACAAACCAGCGTGACAGCAGGACAGTATGACAGCAGGACAAGGGCAAATATAGATGCCACCCACCCCACCCGAAGCGGTGAGGGCATAAAAACAGTTAACTGAGTAGGAATAGTTATCACACCACTAAGAATATAAGCTTTCCTTGACATATATCGTATTTTGTGTAACTAATTTCCTAAAACATTTTACTCACTTAAAACTGTTTTGTCAATACAGACAAATCAAAAAGGAACTTTCATTTTTCACAGGCACTGGATCACCTTACCTTAAGTTAAACTTGCACTGACTTAAGTACTACTCAGCTGTACTAATTTCTCACCTCATTTACTTATACACTTATTCAAGTTAGGCTCTGTGTAACAGGTTTATGTTTCTGCTGTGACACAAGTCAAAGTACAAGACAGCCCTCAAGACAGCCCTCTTAATTTTTTTCATTACTAAACCATTCTGACAACAGAACATGTTTTGTCAATGTTGCAATATGTATCAATATTAATACACACAAGTACATGATTCTAAACATGTACCTACAGATAAAAGGGCAAAGAATAACATCAAAGTATCATTGGAAATAATCAATATTCAAAAACCTAACAGATCTGTAGTTATGCTCTAAAAGCATTTTCTTAAAAGTTTTCTAAACAGTTTAAGCCTTCAAACTCACTGCTACAGTCTTAATGTGATAACATTGTGTCATTTTCCCCACTTAGAGAAACCTAATACTTTATTTCAAATACAGAAGATATCTTTACCAAAGGCTTAATTGAACTGAGAAAAGATCTGGTGATTTCTCAACAAACAAATTAGAAAGTACTTGATATTAATGTGTAACTACAGAAGGCCCGTCACCTTGGCAATGTAACACAATCAGGTAATAACTTTAAAGGAACAGTGAGATTTCCAACATTATTGGAAACACAATACCTAGCTACAAACAGTTTTCTTCAAAGGTGGGGAAAAAAACTTTACATATCATCTGAACTCTCATACTATTTGTTTTTTTATAACAATAAACATTTCTCCTTGCTGAAATCAATGAAATTTCTAATAAAGTTGTTTTTTTTACTGGAACAGCTCAGCATAAATGTATAAGATTTATCCTTATTTATCTGATAACTTTGCTGAAAGACCAGTAGGGTAGTGTTTAACATGTGTCTGGATGTAAAGAGAAGAAAACTTAGACAAGATCTAGCTAGCAAGATCTAAAATTCAGGAAAGCTTAATGTCATTATTTTTCTTGCCATCAAAACGGAGAATGTGACAAATAACTAAAACAAATTAAAGCCGGAATAAGACAGAGCAGAAGATGCAATATCCATCCGAATTTCCAGCATATTTTTCTCACCTGCTGCACAGAAGAAGCAGAGGAACAGTAAAATGATGACACACCAGATCACATCACGATTCAATGCCCGCTCTAGCTTGCTACGCTTGTAACGAGGGTTACGGTTGTTCATCATTGATTTTGTCTCGTGACCTGACATAAAAAGCAGAGTTTTCATACATTTTCACATATATTATAAGCCTTGTTTTACCAGAAAGTCTCCCACACACTTACACTGCTTCTGCTACAACTCTGCATTATATACAGACAGACTTGGTTACAGAAGAAATAGGTCCTGAAATTACTTATTTTGTTACAGCTGTAACAGTTTTCTATGACAGTTACCCTAAAAATCCCACTTAATCTGCATCAGTATGTGAACTTTGAAAATCAATCTGCAATAGTTTTGATATTTAAACTAAAACTTCTTTCTGTCTCTAGTTACTAGATGCCTTGGGGACCACTTACAGAGATTTCACAGTTAACAATAATGCTAATAGACTCATATTACAACATCTATACAGAATAGATGCTAAAACTTTATCTGAACATAGTATTTTCAATTTTTGCCTCTTATAATGTTGACAGAAAACAAAAATATGTGCTTTTAAAACCACACTTAAACCAGACACCTGCCTATAGGCATATTTCATGCACAAATAGTAGATAACATCTAACTGTATAATATCAAATTATAATAAGCACATAACTGCCAATATCAAAATTCTACATCTACCTGCAGTCACAACAGGCATAAAAATACACCCCAAATTTGGCTTTGAACCATAGGTAAATTATATTAACCTTTAATGTACATGTATTTACCTTTTATCTGTATTTCAGCAAAAAGGATACAAAATCTACACATGTATATTTAATATTATATGTGCAAATAATTTATGATGACTGATAACGTTATTGAAGCAAATAGTAAGAAGAGCTTAAAATGTTTAATTTTATAAACTGAAGTCAGTTAGACTCTGTAACTGAAATGTGACTATCAAAAATTTACATGTAACTTTTATGCCAAAAATGAACTATGTTTTGCTATTTCTTACAATACCCGAACAGCAATTTTAGGAGGGTATTAACAGCTTTCTTCAATTTCTATGTCATGGCAACAAGGATTTATCAACTACTACATACGGCTTACCTGCATAGACAACAAGGCCCTCAATCCAGTCTGTATTCCTCATTATACAACCCCTCAATAGTATGTTATTCTGGTTCAGTGGAACAATGTCTCCCTCTTTATCAGAGAGTTTTCTGCAACAGAAAAGCAAAAGTTTTAATACTGATGATTTAATCAACTCGTAACACCTTTTCAAACTAGAGTATATCCCAGAAATGACAAATACCCCTACACTTCGCTTGTTCACAAGATTTAAGGCTTTGTAGGTAAAAGGGGTCATTGAAAATTCTTGCATGGCAGTGGAGTGAAAACATGTACAGTTGAGATGAAAATAGACAGAATACTGCTTATGATGCTAATTCATATGATTGCATAATGTTACAAGAAGTCATTAACTACCAAGAAGGCCAATAACCAGAAAGATGACATATATTTGGACAGAAATTAAAATCCTTCCAATGCACGGAGAATTATGGCCTTGACAAAGTCTATCATCAACATTTTTTACCTTTGACCAGTCACTGTGACCTTGACTTGGGTCTTGTGTGTGACACCCCTGCCTCATCTAGATGAACAAAACGGCAAAGGTATTTCACAATCTTTCAATGCATGGAGATGTAATGGCACTGACAAAATCTATCATCAAAATAAGTTACCTCTGACAAGTCACTGTGACCTTGACCTTTGTAGTAGGGACTTGGGTCTTGCATGCAACACCCTGTCTCATCTATATGAACAAATACGCAATGGTATTTTAAAATCCTTCCATGCAGGGAGAATGTAAGGCCTGGACAAGGTCTATCATCAACATTTTTTACCTTTGACCACAGACTGTGACCTTGACCTTTGAGCTATGGACCTGGGACTTACACATGGCACACCACCTCATCAAGGTGAACAAATATGCAAAGGTATTTTAAAATCCTTCCATATATGGAGAAGTTATTGTCCTGATAAGAAATGGGATGGGCGAACTGACTAATGGACTGATGGACATCAAGTTGAATCCACACACTTTTTGTGTTGCGATATAACAACAGATTAAGAACATTGCAGATGCAAACAAACAAATTATCATAACCAAATATAGTTTACTATGAAGTTTCTTTAGCCTTACAGTATTTATTACAAAGGACACAAGTTCAAGTTGTGATACAATGAAAAATGCAGAGGAAAAAAAAGATTAATTCTACTGCATATTTAAAGTGGCACCCTCAAATTCAGAGCATTCCATTTCCTTCAAAATTATATGAAACTGGATGATGCTGAATGAATCATATCCTGATCTCAAGGTGTCTGTAAAAAAAATCAAAGTACAGCAGGTAAACTGAATATATGAGTACTGAGTCAGTATACAGAGACTTGTTGTATGATATTTGGGTGGATAGCCATTAAATTTTGTTATAATGCATGCCTTACTTAATGTTCAAAGTATTGACTACGGAGATATTTCTAAAGATTTATTCTTCTATACGTTATCATTTTTTTCATTTTAAAGATAGAACGGTCCAAGAAAATACATAAACAAGAAAATACATATAATAATAGAGTATATACTTGGTTACTTTCATGGTAACTGCAAGGGTAAATTCATATAGCATGAAGCCTTAAGCAGCATAATATATGAAGCCTGAAACAACAGCTTTGTTATAAATTATCCTACAGGTTGCTAAACAAGAAAGTTGATCCAACTGAAAGGAACTATAAGATCTTATTACAGTGTACCTTACTTTCTACCTGCCCTGGATGATACCCAACACCGTCTTGTTTACTATATTTCATAATTTCAAACTTTGTATGATATTTTATGTGCCTGCTATTTATACAGAAAAAGGCGGAGGCTACAACACAGGACAATGCAAAAACATTTCATTTATATCATGATCATGATTTACTGCATTAGACAAACTGATTTTTAATGAGGTCTCATCTCTTTTTTGTATTTAGGCAGAACTTTGGTAGCTCTAGTACAATGATGCATAATTCTAAAAAGTATTTTGTAATTCATCATAATACACATCTTAATAAACCTATTCAATTTTAACTTACACAGTCAAATTTGTAATCAACAGAATTGTACTTTTACAAGGTTTTATGAATATAACATTAAAATTTATATTTTTTGAATTCTGATTTAAAAAATGATAAAAATTTCTAATAATTTTTCTTAATCATTTCTCTGGTATGTAAACTAGACACATTTTTCTAGGTGTTGTCTTAGCTCTAAAACTTTATATTAGCCCTCTCTTTTAAAATTGTGATTCAGCCTTGTTGCATTCAAAAACTACTGATATGCAGATTTTAGCTTAAAAATATTCTTCTTTAAAATTAAAAAGTCAAAATGCCATCCTAAAAACATAATTTTATGCTTATATATAAAAAAGAGAAAATGATAGTGGGATTCAAATCCTTGACCCTCGATTAAGTAAGATGATAGGTGACAATCTAACCCACTGTCCATCGTGGCTTTTCAGATTAGTGAACTTTATTAATTTACTGAAGGGAGTAAGTCTCACCCTGTGACTAATGGGGTAAAATACTTTTTGATTAAAATTTGAATAACTATTCATTCTGATGCTTTTCCTCTATGGTTCTTGTAGCACTGCACTCCATCTCAAAGAGATCTATCCACCTAGGAAGTTTCAAGTCAATATTTTAGATAGTGTTGGAGTTATGCTCGGATTCCTGTGCACTGCACTTCGTCTCAATAAGACCTATCTACATGTATGTATCAAGTTTCAAGTCAATAGCTTTGATAATGTAGGAGTTGAAGGAGTTGATAATGTAGGAATTGAAGTTTAAGTCTTGAAAAACAATGGCATATGGACATGACATGTTTTAAGTTAGCATTTTTTTGTGTAAGAATAAAAAAAAACCATTATTTGCAAGCAGGTTTACCATTTGCAATTTTGTTTATATAACTTGGATTATGTATTCATTCCCATCTCAATAAAATATAGCTGAAATACTAATCGTGACATGGTTTTTAACCCGTGCATTTCTTCCATGGTCACATAACCAAACAAATCAATATCATGTTCTCCCAACAGACAAACCTATCCTATAATTCTTTTATAATACTATCAAAAGAACGATATCACCATGGCGAGCGTAGTTAAATAATAATTATAATTCATGCTAATTTTGACACATAATAAATTACAGATAAAAATGTTTTAACAAGGATAAACAACAAGAATTAACATAAGAAACATCATTTGATAAACACTATATGCAGATTTAGTGCAAGGAGCTATGACTGTATTTATATACATAATGTATTCTGTTCTGTTACAAATTAGCCAGGTTTTTTTTTTGAAGGACCAAATAAATCTTTCAGGTTTGTCATAGAAAATTTACGCTCAGATGGTTACTCTTATGAAATAAACAATGGAATGTTATCACAGCCCGGTTCTGCAAACATCTTGGAAATATGTGTCTTTACTGGTTAACTTGAATGTGAACAGAAGAATACTATAAGACTGTAAGATCAAGCATTCTTTTAAAAGTTTCATAAAACATATTACATGGTATTGTTACGTATACACATACGTATATCATCTTCTGCGGGCAGACATGTGTTACTTAGAATAGTATTAGACACCATTAGCATTTATATGGCTAGTTACATGAAAGGATAAAATACAAGATTTCGTCAATCTATACAGAATTCACAACTAAAATAGTCTGATTTCTGTACAACTATATAAAGATATTATATAAAGGTCTTCTTGACCTATTTCTAACAAATTAGAAGTTTTTGCAAGATTAAGAATTTCTATGACAGGACAGATTATCTGAATTAGGCTCTCATTTGATGTCTTCGATTAATTCCGTTTGTCATATATTTCCGCGACCCCGCCGTATTATAGAAATCAGTGTCGAGGAGACTCTTTATATGGCAAACTTACAACATTAAATTGATTGATTAAGATAAGTGGTCATGATTTTATTATAAGTACCAGTATTTCATTGAAAAGGTTTCCTTTTCTTTAAGACTTGAATATATCTGTTGTAGTTTTTTTTGAAAGTAACAATTATAATGACACAACATAATTTACAGCTTAAAGTTGTTTGTAAGTTTGTTAAAAAAAGTTCTTGTGAAAATGCAAACAAATCCAATACTTTTCACAAAAAAGTTACTGAACTTTGATGCCACAGGTACATTAGTTTTAACAGTAAGTTGAATAAAAAATCATTCCACATATTTGCTGTCTTTCATTGTCATTCAGAAATGGAACTAGCATTGCCAGTACTAATATCTCCCAGGAGTCTTCTCAAGTTCTGACTTCTCCCAAATCTAACCTTAGAGAGAATTCACTTCTCCAAAAATTTTGACCCTAGTGAGAGCCCTGTATAAGGAATCGGGTCCAAAAGCTAGAATTCAAAAGACAAAAGCAAAATTTAATCATCAGTAGAAATTTGAATATAAAGATAGAAAAGTGTGCTAACCAAGTATGCCTTTTCCAAGTGGTGCAACCTTTATGCGTTAGATAAGAACAGAAAAATGCATTATTGGTTTTCTTTGCTGTTCTTCTCGTCTTTCTTTTTGCGAAAACAATTGGATAAAAAATTCCAGTTGTCAAGCTAAAAATCCAGCTGAAAATCCAGTTCTAAGTTACTGATATTATCACATTATGTTTTACATTTGTCTTTTTTTAAATGCCATAAAATATTCATAACAGTTGAGGTTGAAGATGCCTTGTAAATTGGGTATTTAAAAATGAGAAATTGAAAATTTTTCGACGACCAGAGGCAACTTCTCTCCTGGACCCTTCCCAGTGGCGGATAAAAAAAATTGGCCAGTGGAAACCCTGATATGGTGACAAAAATTCTCTAAATTATTGAGATCAGCATTATGTTTATAAACAATGTTACCAAGTTATTATGGAACATTTTTACAAACAAACAAGGTTGTCAATTGCACAAATTTACTTCTAAAAAATCCTTAAAAATTACTGGAGTTAATCTATTGAACTTGCATCTGCTGAAGTTACCTGTATGGGTTCTATCCCAAGCTGAGAAACATACATGTATTACTAACTTTTATATATCTTGACCTCTGTTTTAAGTGTTTTCCCTAACTTATTTTAAAATATCATAATCATCATAGATTAGACCAGGTAATATTACAACCGACTGACTCAATGTGATAAGCCATTAAGTGGGAGTGGTGTTATGCAAACATTGTATTTCAGTTATATTGATCTGATTTGTATACCAATATGACACATCACTTTCTTCTCGCATTCCTTGTACAGACATTTTTACCCAATCATGTTCTTGTCTTGGCTGTTTAGCAACGAGTTTACACTCTTAATAAACGGGGATCTGTGTAATGTATCTGAGCAAACTTATTTAACAACACAAAACACTACTTTCTAAAGAAATGGATGACTGTGCTCTGTATAAGAATGTATCAATCTAAATTTTGATTCCAACAGACTCAGAATTTGAATTTCCTTGAACTACTTATACCAAATAAATATTACTTTTTAAAATTTTTCAGAAATTGGAGCCAGTGTTAGTCAATTCAGAATAAAGAAAGTTAATGACTTCCATCATACATGATAATACCACCTAACATTCACATTAAGTCTTTACTTTCCAAAAATGGATTTGTTTTACTCTCAATTTTACAAGTGAGAGGACACCCATATCCACTCTGACACTAGCAGCTTAATCATGTATGTTTTTAGGCCCTTAAGATCAATCTAAAACTGTCTGCTATAAATTCTCCAAAAGTTTAATTAGTTTCTACAAAAGAAAGCTTAGAGCTTAGGCATTACAAAATCGAGATATACTTTTCTGTAGTTCTTTTTCTTTATAATTCATTGGGTTTAACTTTTATTTTAGCAAAAAACAGGATTTCCTTCAGTTTAAGCATACATTTCAACAGCAATGAAGTTACAGCCTTTTTTCTCTGACACATGAGACAAACTTGCTTTATCTTCAGTAAACAAACAGCAATACAGAATTTATGAGGGCTTCAGAGAGCTTTATGAGCTTTTTATAGCATGTCCAATAAAAGACACAAGACAGAGAAGTGAAAGTATAAAATCTTAGGTACAGAGAAAAAATGTGACTTCCTGATTAACTTAAAACCACAACATGTCCTTTAAGATGATTACAAATGTGAACTAAGTATATGTACACTAGTTGTACCATTTAGTTCTAACTTTAGTTCAAACAAACTCTTTTTCCAAAATTATGTCACAAATAAATGTTAAGATAGGGCACAGTTTTTGATAACCATCTTTGAACTGTAATTAGTTTTGCCTCATTCATTACAACTGTCAATTGTAAACAGCGATGGCCATTTTAACAAAGAAATAGGTTTTGTACCCAGAGCATCTAGTCAGTAATCATCAGCAACTAAAAATTATTAACTGACTTTTTCTTGCACTGTTAAACATTTTTTACCAATAAAATACTTGCGAACTAATGGTCTCTTACTGGACTGGTCTAATAAATAGGTCTAAAGTTGGGTTAGGCAACTAAAAAGTTATCAATACATGTAAATGAAAGGATGTATATAACACTGAGAAAATTAACGTAATGTAAAACAATCTCTAAAATAACCGGTGTTCTATTTTTAAACATTTTCTCATGTTACAGTCATGTTCAGACTACTGAAACCATTTATTCTTTCAAAGTTAACTCCTCCTCACTTGAAATTGATACTTGTAATTTCTCTTTAACAGGTGCACTGAAAATATGTTTTTACAGAACAGAACAGAACATACTCTTTATTTTAAATTCACAGATTACAAAATATACATTTCGCAATAACATGTAAGCCAGTTACTAAGTAATTTACATAATGGAATGATATATACCGTTGAAATTTTGTTTAAGGGGATGGTAGTAATTTAATATTAACAGTAGAACATGCTTTTCTTTGACTTCCTTGATGGGCATGACACTATTATTAACAACCAAGCCTTAATACCTTAAGTATCCAAACAATATGTTATTAAGAGGTGATTTTTACTGTTTATTATTATTTATTCATACCAGGAAGTAACAAAACTGATCTTCCTTTACAATTGTAAGAAAAAGAAAGTGAAGTGTCTACTTTGTTTTGTATCATTTCAACTGTCATTTATTCATTTATGGTATCAATAAAAAAAAAAATAATAATAAAAAAAAAAAATTGTCATTGTGAAAAAATCCCCAATTTACAACAGATAAAATGTTTGAACAAAATAATTAAACTGTTTCTACTGCAAAATTAGCAGTATCCTTTCATGACAATATTAAAATTCTGCTATAATATCTAAAAAGTTGTTCTTTTATAACTAAATCTCATTAATTTTTCTATATTACATTTCAGACAGACATTTAAACTCTTCTTTTTTTTTTGTATCAGTTTCAGTGTGCTACATTTTAACCCAAGCATGAGGGCAAGGCTGTAAAAATGCAATGTGACTAGCCACAATATTGGTGATTCTTCAATAACGGGTAGACAATATAACACTGTAATTGTTATGCATGGAATGTGACGAAATAAGTTAATGTTTACCAAACGATAGTCAAAGTGTACACAATGGGTTTTCAAGTATGTGAAGTAAAGAAATCATAAAACGTGGGTCAAACTTTCATTACAATACTTCAAAGCTATAAATAATCTATAGTGTAAAGGTGCGAGTCACACACCCTGTTCTTAGTCCAACTAAATGTATGGGAGTCGAGATATTGTGTAATTTTTTATATGGGTCAATATCTTGCCTCCCCGTTATAGCGAGATTCTGACCCAAAACAAAAATATCTCAGAATATGCTCAAGACTTCACTTGAATGATTTTGACCAACCCTGTTCTATATTTCATATTGTGCAGTATGGGCTTATATAAACCAGGAATATACTGCCAAACTAAAAAGTTTAGTACCAGCATGAGAAATTGCAACGAGCTACATTTTCATTTAGTCCTGCTGAAAAGCACTGCAGGATAAAGTTTTAAAGGTTTATACAATGTTACCACCCCTCCTCTTTCCCTCTATCAGACGCAGAAGAATAATAAAGAAATGAAAGAGGAGGTATCTTTGTATGAGAAAGAACCGTGAAGGAAAGTACTAAATCATTTCATTCAGTATCAACATTTTCCACCTTTATATTTAAACTTACAGAAAACATTTTGAATTTATTATAGTATTCAAAATAGGTCATCTGTAAACTACCTGCATATTTTGTTTATACTTATGAGAAAATGTAAACATTACAATCTTTAAATTGTATATTATGAGTTCATATTTCCTATTATTCAACAGTTAAAAAAAAACTTTCGATTTAATAACATTAATATATATACAGAATCAAAGCAGTATGATTACAATGAATTACACAGCTAAATCTGTGTTCATAAACCACTCATTTTTAAATGAACATGGTACAGATAACTTTGCCAGGTCAATTTATTTTGAATAAATTGCATCATCCCTGTCAGAAACATTTTTTCAAGTAATGTGTATGTTTTACGTTGGGTCGTTGGGTCATAGTTACAAGTTTTTTGTATCATAGTTAGCTATAGTACGCTCTCTGTCTTTTAAATTAGACCTGATCAATTTGAACATGATTTTGTTTTTTCCTTTAATGTATCTACACCTATTTCATTAGACCTGGTTCAGTCGCTAGATTTTTTCTCATGATCAGTAACTCTAACATGTTTAAAAACAGCAGAGTTACCTGTTTTTTTCTGGTGAGAATCAACTGACAAGATCATTCACAGCAGAGAAAAAACATCTATTCAGCAGAAGAAAATGTTATAACTGAAGCGAAACACTCTGTTTAAAACCATAATAAACAGCTACTCACACATATCCATTGAATTTGTAGATCTCGGCATTTGGCTGCTCACATTCCACTTGGTAAACAAAGTCCCGAGCTTTATATTCATTGTTCTGAAAAAAAAAGGCATTTCAACATTTATATGACATCAAGCAGAAAAATTCACTGTTTATCATTTCTGCTATGAAAAATAAATCAGTAGGTAAAGAAAACATACTATCACTTTTTGTGGGGTGTTTCCTTTGTCTGATCATATACAGCAAACCACAGCAGTTATTTTCAAACATCACATTAATTGTAACTTTGGTCAGTTAAGATAATTATAATATATAAATAATATTCACAGTATAAATATGTATCTGAGATACTATACTGGCTGTGAGATAAAGTCGATGATTAATACATATCAAAACTAGAAATGTATCAAGAGAAAACTAATGCCCCTACTACTTGCACCTGTCACAGAAGCAGCACAGCAATAAATGTATAGTATGTTTTGATGAAAATTCAACAATTTGGAGAAGTTCACAATTAACAGTGAAGTAAAGGTGCTGTTAACTAGATGAGTAACTTGAAAAAAAAAGACTTCACATAAAACACAAAGATTTTATAAAATCCATCACTGTGACCATGACCTTGACCAACTGACCTAAAAATCAATATCTGCTGGTGCCAATGTCTCTACCTAGATCAGAGTGCTACTTAGTTCTTAACTGGACAAAGATTCTATATAGGTTGACACTCTGACTTTTGCTCTAATAACCTTAAAATCTTTAGGATTCAGATACTGGTCATGCCTAATAACCCTATGAAGTTAAATGAACCAAGGATCAAATGTTCACTGGTGTCTGTGACCTTGAACATTGTGACCTCAAAATCAAGCAGGTAATCTAGTGTGATCATGCCTAGTAATGTTGTGTTTCATGAACCTAGGCTCAAGTGTTTGCCGGTTACTGAATGGACACAGAATTTACACAGGTGGCAATTCTGATCATGACCTTTGACCTAGTGATATTGAAAACATTAAGGGTCATCTGCTGGCCATGCCAAATAACCCCATAGATTTCATGAACTTTGGTCAAAAGGCTATTGATCAAAGAGACCCTGTATGTACATTTGGAAAGCAACAATATTACATGCCTGCCACTTTTATATAAACTTCATATAAAAAATCAAAAATTTTGATTCATTAAGTTCATCAAACAGCATTTGAAGAAGACCCCGGCTCTATCAGTCATTTTAAATCTATTTGGTAAAGAACAACTTCTGAGAAGAAAATGGAAGTGCAAAACTGGAATTTTGCCAAACGAGTATCAGTCTGGCTATAATTCCTAACATACTGCATTTCAATTTTCATGTACTTCCTTTCATTTCAAAACAAAATGACAAGCAGATACAAGGCTACAACAGACTGTTACACAACTGAATAAATGAAAGATCTGTAAGTAAGGTAAGACAAAACTTTTGGACAAGACGTAACAATAAGAGCAGATGAAATACATGTAGTAAGGCAAAGGCTTTTATTTCAGGGGGTTTACAGATAATTCCCTGTTCCAAATCCACACTATCAACAATTACTTCCTGTTTCACTTCCACACTATCAACTTTCAGATGAGACTTTACTATGAGGCCTACAGGTCTCTGAGTATTGATGTTTACCCTAACATGTTGAATAAATAGAGGCTATCTGGAAAATACTAAATGCAGGTGTGAAATTACCTTGTAATTAATCCCAGTGACAGCCTGTCTCTGTTTGAGATTTGTCTCCCCGTCAAGATTCATTGTTTCAACATGGCAGATTCCTTGCACATCTGATGACTTGAGAAGCAGAATGTCAGCTGGGATGATGTCATTGCAAGATAAATGTATAATATCCCCAACATGGATATCACACCAGTCTCGAGGATGGAAGTCATGTTTATCTCTGAAAGGAGGAGATACAATGTATTATAGCTCATTTAGAAATTAGTTATACAAAACTGAATTAAATGTTTTCTTGTTCTCTGAAAAGAAAAGTAATGAAAAATTTCTGGATAATAGTAATAGTTCAAAAATGCGCTGAAACAAAGAATTCATTTGAAACAACTCTGTCATGATATTCAAGTAAAAAGTACAGTAAAAGAAATATTCAAGTTTGGTTTTAAAGAACTTAATCTTCCCTAAATTTTCATTTTTTAAAAGATATAAAAAATCTTCAACTGCACACATTTTATCTACATGTACCTCCAAATTATTTCCAGTGGCATACATTCTTTAATGTGAGAAACAAATTTGCTTTAAAATTTCTATGCGTTCCATGATGCATACTGATATTCATCAGTATTTAAACAAGAGGGCCATGATGGCCCTGTATCGCTCACCTGAGTATGACTGCTCTTTACAAAAGTGGCTATGGACCTGGTTAACTGACCCCAGATGACCCATTTTCGAACCTGACCTAGAAATTATGGAAACAATCTTTCTGACAAATTTCCAGGATATTTGGACTGAAAAAGTAGCCTCTAGTGTGTTAACAAGGTTTTTCGATATTTGGGCTCTGTGACCTAGTTTTTGACTCCAGATGACCCATATCCAAATTTGAGCTACAAATCATCAAAACAACTTTTCTGACAAATTTCCAGGACATCTGGACTGAAAATGTATCCTCTAGAGTGTTAACAAGGTTTTTCCATATCTGGGCTCTGTGACCTAGTTTTTGACCCCAGATGACCCATATTCGAACCTGAGCTAGAAATCATAGAAGCAACCTTTCTGACAAATTTCAAAGTTATTTGGAATTAAAATCTTATCTGTAGAGTGTTAACAAGGTATTTCCATATTTGGGCTCTCTGACCTAGTTTTTGACCCAAGATGACCAAAACTCGAACATGAATTAGAAATCATCAAACCAACCTGTCTGACAAATTTTCAGGATATTTGGACTGAAAATGTAACCTCTGGAGTGTTAAAAAGGTTTTTACATACATGTATTTTGGCTCTGTGACCTAGTTTTTGAACCCAGATGACCAATATCCAATCATCAAAACAACTTTTCTGACAAATTTCAAGGACATTTGGACTGAAAATGTAACCTCTAGAGCATTAACAAGGTTTTTCTACTTTTGGGCTCTGTGACCTACATGTAGTTTTTGACCCCAGATAACCTATATTCAAAATTGAGCTAGAAATCATTGAAACAATCTTTCTGACAAATTTCCAGGTTATTTGGACTGAAAATGTTACCTCTAGAGTGTTAAGACTTTTCCACGTTTGGGCTCTGTGACCTAGTTTTTTAACCCGGATGACCCATACTCGAACTTGACTTAAAAATCATCAAAGCAACCTTTCTGACAAATTTCCAAGATAATTTGACTGAAAATGAAACCTCTGGAGTGTTAATAAGATTTTTCTACTTTTGGGTTCTGTGACCTAGTTTTTGAACCCAGATGACCCATATTCGAACTTGAGCTAGAAATCATAGAAGCAACCTTTCTGACAAATTTCAAGGTTATTTGGGCTGAAAAAGTTACCTCTAGAGTGTTTACAAGGTTTTTCAATAGTTGGGCTCTGTGACCTAGTTTTTGACCCCAGATAACCCATATTTAAACTTGACCTAGAAATCGTCAAAGCAACCTTTCTGACAAATTTCAAGGATATTTGAACTGAAAATGTAGCCTCTAGAGTGTTAACAAGGTTTTTCTATATTTGGGCTCTGTGACCTAGTTTTTCAACCAGATAACCCATGTTCGAACTCGTATAAGAAATCATTGGGACAAACATCCAGACCAAGTTTCAAGACAACTGAGGCAAAAATGTGACCGCTAGAGCGTTAACGAACTTAGTGTGGAGGGATGACAGACGGCAGACATTGAGCAATCCTAATAGCTCACCATGAGCCTAGGGCTTAGGTGAGTTAAAAAATTATATTTCATACTTTATAAGAAGATTGGTCATTCTTTTTTCAGTTACATGTACATACAGCACTTTGATGTGGTTTGGGGAAAGGTAACTGGTCCTTCAATAAGGGAAATTTTTCTTTAAGAAAATGTCATTTATACAGTCAAAAAGCCAGTATTTGGTTGACCAATGCTACTATCTTTTTGCCTATCATATATATATATATATATATATATATATATATATATATATATATATATATATATATATATATATATATATATATATATAACAACTAGATGGGTGTTCAGTTGAACACTTGTATCGCCTTTGGATTAGAATAACTAACAAGTACAGTGACAGTGTAAAGGGCAAAGTTAGTCTATCTAACCATCAAATCCACCCAAGATGCCGAAACCCTTCAAAATGACCTTCATAGTTTTGAAAACTGGGAATATGATTGGTCCATGGAATTCAACACTGATAAATGTGAAATCCTTAGAATCAGCCGAAAAAAAAATCCTGTCATAAACCCTTACAAACTTCATGGTATTGAACTGAAAACCACAGAGGCAGCTAAATATTTAGGCGTAACAATAAGTAAAGACCTTTCCTGGACCAATCACATCAACAACATAACATCTAAAGCCAAAAATTCACTCAGGTTCATTAAAAGAAATGTTAAAACTTCAAATAAAAAGGTCAAAGAAACTGCCTACAAAACTTATGTAAGGCCCCAGTTAGAATACTGTTCTACGGTTTGGCATCCTTGGCAAAAATATTTAATCAATAAATTAGAACAAGTTCAAAGATCTGTTGCCAGATACATTGTATGTAACTAATGATTATAATTACACCAGTAGTGTGTCCTAAATGTTGTTGGATCTAAAATGGCAAACCTTAGAAGAAAGACGTAACATCAGCTCTGTCACTTTTTTGTATATAAGATCCAACACAATCTTGTTAGGGTTGACCATCACCACCTGACACCCACAAGAAACCTGAACTATCTTATACCTCATTCAAGGACACAATATCATCCCCACTCATTCTTCCCAAGAAGTATTCGTCTGTGGAATGGTCTACCTGTGTCCTTGCAAGCTAGTCCCAGTATAGACACCTTTACTGGGCAGCTGCATCCTTTCCACCAGTTCTAAATCTATACATTGTTTTTACCTTTTTAACTTTAGTTTTGTACACTCGGACCCCGTTACTACGCGCCCCGTTACAACGCTAACCTCAGTATAACGCTCAAGGGTCATGGCTCCCAAAAAAAAATTTAAAAAAAAAAAAAAAAAAACCTATTTTTCACCGACAATAATTATTTTACATGCATATCTTACGTGCTGTATCCATAACAACGCTTGTTTTATGTGTCAGCGAAGTACAATTAACTACGTAATTAAGACGCTCTAGGGCGGGAAAAGTGTGAAAAGCATGCAAAGTCTGGCGTTAATCCACTTCTTTGTTCGTTGTGATCGATGATCAGTCAGGTGTCAAACTGTTATGAAAACCTCAAATCCGAAGCTCTGACGCGCAAACATCGATGAACTGAGTAACAAACACAAGCCGAAAATATGTTTAAAAACCTTGCATTTTCTATCGAGCGGCACTCAGTTCGTTGTATCTCATTAAAATATTACAGGACTGCAAACAACTTCAAAGCGCGGCACCGTATCTTAAGTGCTGTATCCATAACAACGCTTGTTTAATGTGTCAGCGAAGTACAATTAACTACGTAATTAGGACGCTCTAGGGCGGGAAAAGTGTGAAAAGCATGCAAAGTCTGGCGTTAATCCGCTTCTTTGTTCGTTGTGATAGATGATCAGTCAGGTTTCAAACTGTTATGAAAACCTCAAATCCGAAGCTCTGACGCGCAAACATCGATGAACTGAGTAACAAACACAAGCCGAAAATCTGTTTTCTATCGAACGGTACAAAGATCGTTGTATCTCACGAAGATATTACAGGACTGCAAAGAACTTCAAAGCGCGGCACTGTATCTAAAGTTCAGTCAGTATGAAATCTATACATGATGGTGCGAGACACAAGTCAGTGCAGCGAAAGATGACTGAATTCTTCAGCAGAGAAAACAGGAACGACGGGTAGAAACATCAACATAGGTACAATGAGTTACGTGCAGCGTTACACATTGTAACTTACCGATTTTCACGGTTTTACTTTCGTAACGCTTACGCCGTGGTTCCCGGGAATCGCGTATGTTTACGTTTTTCTTATGCGATTTTATCTGTTTTTTTTTTTTAAACAAAGGTAATATTTTACCAAATAATAATTTTCTCTATACAAAATGTATCTTGAGTGGTTAACAAACAAATTTGGTTATGTTTGAACTTTAACATAATGATACAGTTCAGGGCTCTCGCGAGTGGGCGATTCGGGCGAAGTGGTCGCTTCGCTGTCTCAAATTTCGCCTTACGTGAAGATCAAAGCGAAAATCAAGTCGCCTTATCAAAATTTAGTTGCCCTTGGCAAACATGGATAAGAGTCAATGGTGTCATAAAATGTGGCAGTTTTTTACGATACACAGTTTTTTTTACAATACACATAAACAATCGCTTGCCAGCCACTCATTAGGGAATCCCCGTAAAACTCCGCCTCTCGCTATTTCTTGCGTTATAGCCATGTGTGACGTACAGAGCGAAGACTCCGCCCATGTTATTTATATCTTTTCAACCAGAACATTCGATACCGACACTTAGGCGAAATAAACCAATCAGCATTTAGTTTTCAAAAAAGCACTATTGAGTAATGAATAATAATGAGTTTCCTGTCGGATATTTTTAGCTGATTTCAGTGTTTATAAATTACCACTATTTGATTGCAATATTTCGGCAATCGTCGGAAGTGTTACAGTACATTTTAATCGTCGATCATTGTTTTCCAAAAGGTCTTGGTATCAATAGTTGATATTTGTTTCATTATGTTTCTGAATACTGGTTGATAAAAGGGATCAATTATTTAAGGGAAATTTAATATTACATAAGCATACGTTGTCCGAAACAAAGAGTAACGAAACAATATCCACTTCGCTCTGAAGTCTGTCCACTTCTCCCTAACCTTCAACCCAGGGCGAAGTGACTTCTCCCAAAATTCTGAGTCTAGCGAGAGCCCTGACAGTTACATGTTGGTGGGTGGGGTAATACTAGCAAATTCAACAGGTCAACTATACGATCTCGGTAGGCGCGTTATATATCGGAACCCCGTTTATATCGTGGTCTGAAACCTTGGACCCCAACTAGAGCGCTATAACGGGGCCCCAGTGTAGTTTCTTTTAATTTGAAATTCTAGTAACTTTGCACTTAACATATCTTAACAGCTATTCCCAGACAACGCACCTGCTTAGTATAATCAATTGTTGATTGTGAAACAGTTTCATGTAGATCATGTACATGTAGATGTACAAAAAGGAGCATAACTCTGTCAAATGTGACCTTGACCCAAAGATTTTGGCATCATCATATCCCTGTTTTTGTAAGCAATATAATTTGAAAGTTTGATGAGGAAATGTTAAGAAATGGCAAAGTTATAGCCAATGTTGTTTTCTTGATGGACGGATGGATGGACAAAGCAATCCCTATAATACATCAAGTACTTCAACTTCAACTTCAACTTCAACTTAATACTGCCAAAAGTAGTGAAGAACAGTAAGATTAAAAAAACATACTGTTTAAATCTTGACAATCATACTTACTGGCTGTGTGAGTACACCCTGCACTTGCTGCCATTCACTTTTTTATCTGACTTGTATCTTCTAAAATCCTCAAATGCATCTTTAACAGCAGTAACAGTCAGCACAAACACAATTGGAAGCATAGCAATCTCTTTTCCAAATGCTTGAACTTGTGGCACCCAGTTTAAAGCCACAACAAACAAAAAGTACAGATTAGCAAATCTATGAAACTGCTCAAATAGATTCTTAGGTAAAAAAGTTATGACTGAGTATTTCGTGGTTTTGATTCTGTTGGATCTATAGTTTCTGTTTGGATGACCTGGTGACTTCACACTGTCTTCCACAATATGGTTTGGAACAATTAGTCTGAATTTGGGCCCAGCCCTGTTACTTCGATTGCATATATTACCCATCTTCACATATAGCAGGCTTAAAAACTTAGTGTAACAATTAAAGAAAAAAATGAAACTGGTTTTGTAAATTTTTGGTGTCTAAAGTCAGCAGCAAATTATGAAGGAATTCCTCTGTAAGTAACTGTCCCAGAAAATGACATTCGATTATTTTTACACGACATTGTAAGACGCAAGTGTATTTATATGTATTGGTTTTGATAAACAATAAATAAAAAATTAACTTTATGTAGTCAACGATTATACGCTAAGTTCACATGGACTGAGAAAATTGTGGGACATAAGTACACACAGTGACAATAACATGAAGAAACACAGCAGTAGATAATGTGAATTTTCTCCAACGTTCCTCCTTTTTCTGAATCAGAAGTTGTCTACACACACTTCTTTCCGTCCACAAAAGTAAACACAAAACAATACATTTAATCAACCATGATTTTTCACTGAAATATACATCGGGCAGTTCAAATTACAACACATTTTCTGTGTATTTTATTTCCTTTCATTTTCGTAAACACAGAAAAACAGAATATGACGTTGTTGACAACTACCTTTGTAACGATAAATTTCATTGGGTGGCTGGTACGACACGGCAACTTTTGTCCAATAAAGTTAATTTTGACAAAATTTCACTTAAGTAGACTGGTTATGACAAAGATTTTACGTTTGTAAGACGGAAATATCAATGTATTTGTCTACAATCGCATGGCAACACTTTTATACTTAATTTAAAATGTTGTACTTTCACATGTAATATTATCTTATACGGTATCGTGTGATATGAATCCTGTTTAAACATTTTTAGATTATCATTTATTCTAACTATCGTTTTTATCAACATAGAGGGTAAAAAAGCTGATTTCCACATCTGGTTCGTTTTGCCTGAGACATTGGTCTACTCTACGTCAAACAGTATCTATATATTGAGAAATAGTTCATCTTCATCTACTTGATATTTCCAAAATTTGTAATATTCAATTAGGAACGTAAGGCGCTAGTCTGGGCAGAGGTAAAGAACGAAAGAGTTTCTACAAGTCTACAAAGTGCGGGAGTTATTTTGTGGTTACAGATGCCAGCTGTCCAAAAATAAACAACAAAAACAAAAAAACGTTTGTATCACCTGACACTCGTTAATCTTTTTATAGAAGATAATACTCTGTGGAGAAAGTTTTATAATGTTAATTACTGCGATAAGATAAGATAAGATTTATTTTGAGTCGGCAAGACATATACAATTAACATAAGCTATTTAGAGCTTTTTTAACCGACTATATAACACAAGTATAATTTTAACAAATGTAAAACAGCTACAAATAAGAAAAAATAATTATTAAATATAAAAGCTATGAGAATTATGCTAATCTTACCATCTGCGTAGTCTAAAAAAACAGTGCTTAAAAACAAAAAGAGGAACATATGAATATTATCACATAACAACAAATATTTATCAAATTAAAAGGTAATAGTAAGTACACAAATACAAAAAGTTTCAAGGGTGCTAACAAAGTTTAGATAAAATTACAGTTCCCTAAAATACATTTTAGAAACAAAAGACAACGTATATAATTTCTAATTAAACTCAGTTGCAGATTATCTTGAAAGTTGATGAAAACAAATAAACAAATAAGTAAATTAATTGATTGGTACCTTACTCGCAGACGTCCAGAAAGCATTCTTTGACATTAGCATATATAGGCTCTTCAAGGCAGTCCGAAAGTTTTTGTTGCATTATGCAGCATTTGCAGAATGCTAATTGAAATTGTATGTTTTAACCGAAGAACCTGTTAGTTATTCCAATACTTATCATAACTCTGAATTATATAAAATGCCGTGCCAAACATGGCAACCTTGGTAGGAGAATCTTTTAAGACTCAATGTTGATAGCTATCTAAGTCCCTAAGATCACATACATTGCTTGTGACCTTGAAGTGCACTCAGCAGGTTCTGACTGCTAATACAGAAAAAGGGGTTTCCCCCATTATCTAGCTCTTGAAATATTGGTGAAATGTAGGTGTTTGGATTTTTGCCGTCCATTGAACATAGGAGATATCTCTTTCGAAATTCAATTTGATTCATTGATTAAGTATACGAAATTCCGTCTAAAATAACTTCGTAATGCTCGGTTCTTCTTAAGCTGAATCAGTTTTGGACATTTAAGAATGAATAAAATATAATTTTAGGTTTTAAAAAATACTTTATACAGAATGATAATCGGTATCAGTGGCATTTTGGGCAATATCATAATTTTAAATTTGTGAGAAAATTAATAAAATTCGTTCAAAATTTGAAGGTAGATATAAAACTAGGCTAAATTTACTGAAGATAAAAAAATACTTTTTAGAGGTAAGATTTCAAATCATTAACTCGATAAGCACACACTCCTATGATATTTTCTCGATAGGCACACATTCCTATGATATTTTCTGAAATAACCAGCTTGCGTGCTTTTAGGTGTATTTTTAGAATATGCAAGGCCGAATTACTTTTCAGCAATATTTTTTGTCACAACTACATTTTACCTGAAAGTACCTTTAAATGAAAAATTCTATATGTTCCTGTTATGTTGGAGAAATAATAAAATTAACCATGAATTACCGTCCATGTATATATAAGTATAAGAGGAAACTAGATGGGTGTTCAGTTGAACATTTGTTTCGCCTTTGGATACTTTGTTTCGCCTTTGGATACTTTGTTAGAATAGCTAAAAGGGTAAACAAGCGCCTGCTGGAAAAGAAAGTATGCTAGTCCAAGTACAAAAAGGGGCATAACTCCACTAAATGTGACCTTGACCTAAAGATTTTTGTATCATCACGCCCCTGTTGTCATAAGTAATATAATTTGAAAGTTTAATGATGAAATGTTAAGAAATAACAACGTTAAGTTTTCGTGGCAGACGGACTGACGGACAAAGCCAACTCTATGTCGTAAGCGATACATTTGTAAGCATTACAGTTTGAAAGTTTGATGAAGATCACGACACTGTTGTCATAAGTAATATAATTTGAAAGTTTGATGAAGAAATGTTAAGAAATGGCAAAGTTATAGCCAACGTAAAGTTTTCGTGACGGACGGACTGACGGACAGAGCGATCCCTATGTATCGCCGTTTCTTCGAAATGGCGACACAAAAAGTAAACCTTTCATATCCGATGAGTTTCTTGTTTGCCGTGTTGGATTTATTTGTGCAATCGATTTCGGTTTCCTAATTCTATTTACCTACATGTTTTTCTCAATATTGCCATTCAGTTTCATGATTACGGCAGCCACTGCTTCCGTTTCAGTCAGCTGGACATTGTGAGAATTCAAAGTTGTAATTTTGGTTTGTACTTTATCTCTTGATGCAACAAAAAACTCAGACCGATAAAAGTTCCAATCTAAAATTGGTTCTTAAAAGTGTTGCGTCAACCGATTCCTTCGGCTTCAACCGAAAATTTATACGTTTGAATGCTAATTAACTGCACCCAGTCTTCCTTCACTTTTAAGTTCTTCCTATTTTATCTTCAAATTATGAATAATTACTCGAAAATTAAGTAAAAAAAAACCACCCATCTACCTAGATACTAATGCAATTAAGAATAAGCATGATACTCATCCATTCATAGATTTATAAAAAAATGTAACGAGCAATGGAAAATAGTTTTGTTTTAAAGTTGCATAAGTTTTCTATTCAAGATGGTGCGTGCTTTAGAATGGCCAATGATAAAATTATGAATCCGGGGTAGGTTCAGTGTCCGTATATAAGAAAATGTCGTCATGTAGTTTTTATAAATCTGTAAACCAGTCTTTTAAAAATGTCACCTTACTTTTCATTGGTGTTTAATCGCAACGGTAAAATCTTATATCCAATGAAATTTATGGTAACATATAGGATATCACCTGATTGTAAATATGGCTGCCTCCATGGAAAATGTTGAACTTCTGAAAAAGACGGACGTAAAAGCGTGTGTAAATGTAAGTAACTGGGTCTTCGATGTGAATAGAATGAAGCAAAATGGTTATTTACTTCTAATGACAACCAAAAATACCCCTTTATCTAACGATATTTAATATATTTGTCAGTTTGTACAAGAGTGGGTGTGACATGAAACAAGCTCCTTTAACTATTCCAAATAATTGCACTCAAAACGTTGAATATCGGGCTATATTTGGAATGGTCGATATCTGCTTTCAGAGAACAAACCAGAAAGGACGCAAAAAATGGTGGAAATTTTTCCTTCTTTGGGTATGTAATGCCAAACAAAATCTGTTGGGCACTGATTTGCGCAGAAACTTTGAAACGTACAAGCAAAAATATACATGTGGTAAAAGAGTTAAATTTTCTACTTCAAATGATGTATGTCTCATATAAGTTTGTTGAAAATTATGTCCGTAGTGGCAGGTAAGAAAATTACGGATTTAAAACGTTAAAATCCATTATTGGAAAAATGGCCGCAGAGGTAAACATTTAACAACTGTATGTGAACCCTGTACTGTGAATTGAGATAATGGATGGGAAAATCTATCCTAATTTTTAAGCGACAATATTTTAAGACCAATTACACGCACAAAACTGGTTTATCATGTACAGCTTTCATGACAGTTTACTGACAGTTTAAATTAGAGCACTGTTTTCATTGGCTATTGCATTCTCAGTGCTGCACACCTTCAACAGATATGGCTGATGTAAACAAGAGACTGATGTAGGTTTAAAAGCATCTTTTTGCTTTTTTGGGGGTTTTGTTGAACATATTCAAACAGAATACAGTATATTGATATAGTTTCCTACAGTACGCGCCAGGAGGAACTCACATTTTCCGCTTTATTTCGCGGACGCTGGAAAAAAGATATCCACCGCGACATCTAGGAAAAAAACGGATTTCCACGATGTCTTGACATCGCGAAATATCTCGGCGATATTTGACGACCAGCACGAAAATAATTAGAGTGCTGAACATTTAATGAAATGACCGTAATGAAACTTTGCATTTTACGTCTGCCAATTATGTGACATTTGGTAAAATTAAAACCAAAATTTCTCATACATTTGCTGTGAAGGTTTATGTGTACTTCCGTCGTTGAAAACGCTTGTTATTGTATAGCAAAATCGATCAATAATTTTGTCAAGCGCATAGACGATACAGATGTCGCAGTAGGGTTTACATGTTGTATGTTTTCTTTGAATATAGGAAAGCAGTTTTAACACATGTAAATCGAAAACCAGTCAAATTATTTTCTGAAAATAGGGTCAGCTGTTCCGAGAAGCAGTTACTTTCGTTTTTGAATTGTCATTCCTTCCGTTAACAAATACGAGCATACATAAACAAATGCATCAGAATGAGAGTTTTATACATTTAAATGATATTTTAAAGTGTAAAATTCGCCGAAATGCATGTAATCAGGAACTTCATAACCCTCGATACGTCAATTCTTACCTGTGAAAAAGTTCGCTGAACCATTTAGCGGACGTTCGCCACGATATTTGGTAACCATGTCCGCGGCGGTCGTCCTTGAAATGTGGCGGATTTGGTTGTGTTTTAAGGAATGGGTAGTCCGCGAGGACCTCAAGGAATATGAGAGTTCCTCCTGGCACGTACTGTAATCTTCGAGTGTAAAATGACCGTTAATCAATTGAGAAATATGTATTCCACAAAATCCATTTTCCACCACTATTCTGGTGGTTTCTGGTTGAGACGTAAAGGCAGCGTCCTGCTTGAAGTCGCATTATTGAGACTACTTCTTTAACATGTAAAAAGAAGTATAAGGGAAGTTCATCAGCATGCTCTGAAAAATTATGTCTATCTTATTCAATATATCAGTGATTTTGCAATAAAAACTTTATCCCTGTCACAAATGAAAACACGGGAATAATTGATTGAAGTAGTCTGGTCCAACTAATTTGTCTTGTTGAAGAGACATTGAGAAAATTTTTGATAGGCGATGTCTTTTTTCCAAGTCCAACCACAAGTTGCTGTTTTATGCATGTAAAATGCCCAATTAGAAGTCGTTGGGAGCGATAACTAGCATACTTTTGGAGAAATGACCAACAATATCTTTTAGAGAAACAATTTTTATACAAGGTCCCAAAATTTTATTTTTCACTGAACAACCTAAGATATTAAATTTGACTTAAATTTCAATTGCAACACTAATGGATTACACAGTCTGCCATTTCTAAATAGCTGCAATGAGGTAAACCATGCATCTATAGATAAACAATAACCACAATGTAATACAGGTATCCAGATATCTGTCGTCTTGTTGGGTATATTTAATTAATTCTAAATTAAATACATCCAAGGCCGTGAACTCCCTATATTCTTTATAAAAATACACATATATTTACAAATCAAAATTGTACATTAGAAGAAAAAAATCCATGTTGTATAAGTCATTGAACTCCAAAATTACTGGTACGACACAGTGATTTTCCTACCAGTTTTCAGGGCATTATTATTTTTATGGTGATGTCATGTGACATTTCGTCGCAGTGCAGATTTGAAATAAATCTCAAATACACTCTAGGGTGAAGTTTTTTTTTACTAGAATAGTATGTTAATTAAATATATATTCTTCTGATGTTTAGTGAAAATCAAAGATTATTTTATATTTAACAGAAAAAAATGACCTAAAACCAGCAGTGTTACTGCTAAATTTTCTGTGCACAAAAATGACAGTTAAAATTAGGCGTAACATTTTAACAATAATATTAATAAAAACTTGTCTATAAAATGGGTCAAACTAATTACTGGTAGGCTAGAAGTAGTCTTATATATTTGGAATTGTTTGCTCCAGTTGCAGCTTCTTTAATAATTATGTAGATTGCAAATTTTAAACAGGAGAAAATCATTTAGCTGAAAACTTTTTGTAATGATAATTATTAATTTTCCCAAATTCGTATTTTAAAGCAGAGCATTCTAAAGATATGGGCTTTAAAACTTTAGGTTTAACTCCAGTTCGATCCACAAAAAGGGATGCCTCCTGCAACTATCCCCGTCTCTAATCAAAGCACTGAAGTACTAGGGGTGGCAGACTCTCTCATGATGATAATTATATGGACAATCTTGTGTTTAACTTTGTTTAAATTCTCAAACTACTTCAAGAATTTACTGATTGGACACTATTGAATGGCAATTTCCAAATCAGCTTAAAATTTGTTTCAGGACAATTTAAGTGACATCTTTAGGATATTCTGAGATTTTTCTGGGATGGGTCAGAATCTTGCGAAGGAGGAGATATTGACCCAAACAAAAGTTACATAATATCTTGACTCACATACAATCAGTTGGACTTTGCTTCTCTAGGAGTTAAAGTTTTTCTCTTACAGAAACCCTTTAAAATATACTAGTTCAAAAAAAAAATTAAAATCAGTAAGTAATTGAAAAGCCTTGTTAGAAAAAAGAAAATTTTTAATGTGGCTTTTAAATGGATTTCAGTAAATATCTGATACATTAAAAGAAAAATCATGAATTTCAAGATTGTCCTATTTTCAACCCCTTAGTTATCAGTTCCTAAGAAGAAGTAGGATTTTAGACATTTTTTACTTAGACAATTTTAAAGAACAGCTGTTTTAGAGGATTGATGTCATTTATGTTACAAAAACATCATCTATTTAAGCAGAATAGGCCAATTTTACAAAGGATGGATCTCCTCATCCAAAACTCACTGTTTTTCAATTTGATACAAAAACTAATCATTCCAAGATTATTCAAATTCCTTTTGAATGGACCATGTCATTTATGTTAAAAATATATTATTTATGTGAGTAATAAAGGTCGAATTTTGACAATGGCATGTCAACTCTGGTGCTATGTTCGTATGCGAAAGTTTAGCAAAATTCACCAGTTTACAATACTATATGAAAATTAATTGCATGGACGGTACTTTCAAATTCCTTTTGTAAATTTATTATTTATGATGTCTTTAAATGAATAACACCGTATTCAAGTAACATATGAAATGCATGTTCATTCTGATGTATCTCTATATGTGAACATTTTCCGCAAATCGCCAGTTTTTAGTCTGATAAATAGACTTCAAAGAAGAGGATACTTCAAATTCCTTTTGCAAATAAGCTAGTTATATTATATACTCATGAATAATGTTGTAAACTTGATTTTTATGCCTTCATAGGGACACTGTCACGAATTGAAGGATTTTAAACTAACTTGCACAGCAAGATGACATGTTGCATGTCAGACCCACTCCTCTACCTCAAATATCAGTGTTTAAAGGTAACCAAATCCTGTATATATACATGTATATATGTGAACAAATTCTTGTCCAGACTGTTATTCTCCTATGTATTGAAGGATTTAAAAAAAAAACTTGGCACATGTGTTCAGCACATCAAGGCAATGTGTAGCATGCAACATCCATGTCCCTGTCTCAATTGTCAAGGTCACGCTTTTATAATAATCCCATATTTCTGCACACAGTCCTGTCCAGTCTGTTGTTGTTGTTCTCTTAAGCATTGAAGAATTTTAAAATAACTTGGCACAAGTGTTCAGCACATCAAGACTCCATGTTGTGTGCAACACCAACACCCATGTCAAGGTCACACTTTTTATAATGAATCTTAACCCCAGGCATAACTTGAAAACTATAAAAGAGATTGACTTGAAACTTAAAATTTAGATAGATTCTGTGACTGTCCAAGACACATTTCTGTCTGGTCCTGTTCGTTGACTATCTCCTTGTTATATAATTTTATTATGAATATTTGTCTACATCATTACAAATGAACTGTCAAAGGCATTAAACTTTAAACTAAGAGATAGGTGGCCATTTGCCCAGTGTTCAAGTTTACATATTCTTACTTTTCATCTCTGTATAATATTGCTTTGAAGTCGAGGCTTTGTTCAGAGGCATTTGTTACCTTATAGTGACAGTTCTTGTTTTCTTCTATATAGTTGTAAAATATTATATGAACAAGTCAAAATATTTTGATCTTCAGTTTGCATAATGTCTTTATTGCCAAATAAAAAGATGTTTCTGTGAGTTTTGCATTCAGGTCTTGAAATAGAGTTTTAGGTAGCAGAATCATACTATGTATAGAACCAGCTGCATTTATAGGCTATCCCTATAGATATTAAATATAGCATTCCTATTTTTTATAGTGCTTACAGTGCAGCAGGGGAAAACTGTATACATGTGTATGTATTCTCCATAAAGAACAATTTCAACTAATTAACACAAATTGACTTTAAATGAATCTGCAGTCACACAGTAAATCTTGGTAAATATTTAGACTTAACAAGAAGTTGTTCATCTGCACTGAGTACTTGAAGCTAAAATCACATTTAGATATAGATATCACAGGATAACTTATCAAGTCTGAAATATTTGCAATTGGGATTTTTTTTCAAATAAAATAAATATGGTGTTCCAATTTTCAGTTGTTACACAGGCTTGTGGATGGTTTATGTCACCGTGCAAGACCAACATATGATGAGTATTCCAAGCTTTGGTCTCTCCAAGAGTGGTGGACACTTACTGATACATATACAGACCTGTTCAAAGATGCTGTAAAAAATACATGGACAAAAGATCAAGTATTATTATTTTTTGCCTTTTTAAATCAGATCATAGTGAGCATATAGTCACCGCTTTGTCCGTCCGTATGTCTGTACTGTCTGTCTGTTTGCATTTTCTTGTCCGGGACATTACTCTGAAACTACAAGAATTATCAAGAATTATTAAGAAACTTTGTAGGTAGATAGATCTTATTGAGGAGAAGTGCATTGCATAAGAACCATAACTCTGCATTGCCTAATTTTTGAGTTATTGCCCTTAGTTCATTTTTACACTTTGAACTTTGTCCGGGACATAACTCTGAAACTACAAGAGGTATCAAAAACCTCTGGTTTACCTGTCACCAGCCTACTTCAGTGACCATGACACTGTCTGGATAGGACTGCCACTGTCTGAGTTGATAGAAAAACAAAGAATAAAATGGTAACTGTCTTACATTCTTCATTGCATATTTAAACAGTTTCAAACTTTTTCAGCAACTACCAATAACATAATATCTTTATGCTGAATTTGGCAAAGACTTAATGGACACACTATTCTGTGTCCAAAACCTGTTCGAGGAGCATCACCCGGTTCGACCAGCTCTTGTTGAATTTTGCAGAACTTACAAAAAAAGTCTTATAAAGGAAGACTTAAGTGTTTATTGTTGTTTGTGATTTTTATGAATTAATCACATTCATTTTAAATATGTAGCTATGTATGTGTAACATTTAATTATTCAGCAAAATAGTAATATTAAAAATAATACCAGAATACCAGTGGTAGTTTGAAAAGTGTTCATCAAAGATTATAGAGATATTTTTATTTAAAGAAAAGCTATGTTCCTTTTAGAAACTTTTTTACCATTAATGACTTTCTGAGCAGCTGTTTGAGAAGATAGAAGGTCTAGATGAGGACTACAAGGCTGTTGTGTTTGACGTGATAACCAGTAGAAGAGGTGACATTAGAAATCAACTACTGGACGATAGTCATGCTATATCTCAGGCAAATATGACAGATTTTGATTGGAAATTGAAGGTACAGTTGAGCTGCTGGTGTTATTTAAATAATTACATGTTATCTTTTTGTTCATAGTAATCTGTTTTTAGCCCCTGGCACCTAATAGTTGAACCATCCATTTGTCTATCAGTCACAATTAACCTTTTTTTTTTTTATCAACATATCAATTAAAGTCAAAAGCCTTGGAAGTACCATAATTATGGAAACCCTTACAGATACAATACCGTCATCTAACATGTAGGTACACTAACCAATATTTTCATCAGTACTATGTGTTTCTTATTTATAACATAATCTTTACCTCTGAGACTGTGACAAGGAATTAAACTAGGAAAATATCTTGTCATATATTCTTTTCAAATGCAGGTTTTTTTTCTGTTTATTTATCTAGTCTTAAATAATACTTAAATAATACTTTCAGGGAAAATTACAAAATATAACATAATGGTTTAGTCATTTAGCATAGGATAAAAAGTGAAGTGCAAGAATAGGTTGAAATATTATTGTTTTTTTTATGTGTCATCCATTCTAAAGTTAACACACTCCATGTCTCTGGTTATATTCATGTATATGTATGTAGTCATGTAGAGATTAAGTGATACCTTCAAGGATTGGTATAACATGAAATTGATATTCACTACTGAAACTGTCACTATGGATATAACTCTATGTCAAGGTTTTGCTGATATTTGGTATATGCTGTTTGTTTTCTCACATCTTTTCAGTTGGTAATGTCAAGTGATAAGATAGCAAGTGTACAGGAACCTGTTCTAGCCTTGGATATGGAAGTTCAGACTGCCAGCGGGAGAAAGACTGTGTCTGTAGAACTAAATAAACAACAGCTAAATAAATTCATAAATTCTTTGGAAGGAGCTAACAAGGTAAATTAATATTCATAAAACAAGAGGGTCAAGATGGCCCTGCATTGCTCACCTGAGTATCACTGTTCTAAAGAACAAGAAGGTCAGGGTCATGGAAAGCAGTGGAAGAAGTATCACATGCAAACATTACATGCCATACATTATTACTATAGTTTCATGAAGACTGTGGCAAAAATATGACCTTATAAGTGTTCACAAGTTTTTCCATTGAAATGAATTTGAACCGCTCATAAGCCAGTGTAAACTCATCGTGGCGTTAATCTAAACAAACATTTTGAACAAGTTTCATAGAGATCGGGGAAAAAAATTACATATAGAAATGTCTTAAGTTTTTCCTCCAATATGTGTTGATGACCTTGTTTTCGATCCAGTGTGACCAGGTTTGCAAACTAAACCAAGAGATTATAAACACAAACATTCTAAGGAAGTTTCTCCAGATGATGTCAGTTAATGTAAAGTTTTCCACTGATCTGAGTGGGTGACCCAGTTTCAGACTCATCCAAGAGATCATCAAGACAAAGTCTGTACAAGTTTCATGAAGACTGAATCAAAATTATGAGCTAGAGTATTTACAATGTTTTTATTTGTATGTAGTTGGTGAGCTTGTTTTTTAAACCAACCTGACCAAGTTTCAAAGCTTAACTGCACTAAAGATGATAGACAAAGGCTGAACACAAGTTCACCATGCACATGGTTGCTGAAGAAAGCTTTAGAGCATAAATGTTTACAAAATCAACCCTCATGTGACCTGTAAAACTGTATCACATACTTACATTTATAATAACCCAGTCTTTTTTTAAACATAATGGCTGTATTTGTATTTCTTTTCAGGCATTGGTACAGTTGAAATCATAACCAGTGGTGAAGATACCATCCATTATGGACCAATGTAAATTCTAGGACAGTGTTGTAAAGACAGTAGTGGCATAATGATTCCAGAATTTAATGTGCAATATGACTGTTGTGTATGAATACATATGATTGTATTTTTTTAAACATTTGTAATTAAAATGGTTTTTACATTTGCATTCCACGAGTTTAAGAATAAAGTAGTGAAAATTCTATCAACCTTTATGGTAAAAGTTCTTTCTTGTTTTAGGACTTGGAGTATTGATAATTTTATAATTTCGTGACAAGCTTGTGACTCTTATGAACACAGAAAGATGCAATACATTTTTAACTCAGGTTCTCCTGCAATGAAAACCAATACTCTAACCCATGAGCCAAACAATTGATTCCCTGACACAGTTGTCAGAGGTTGTATTTATACAACACAGCTCCATTTGTGATGAATGGTGTGGTGTATATTTTTTAATGTCAGAAATATAAGTATGTGTGTAGGGTGTGTGTGGGGGTGGTGGTGGGTGGACTAAGATTTACCTTTGTCAGTCCACCTGTCCCAAAAGTTTGTCATACATAGCTTCAGAAAAAAGAAATGGAATCAAAATAAATTCAATGTTTGCAGCTTGTCTCAGTATGGTTACAGTTATTGCCCTTGAAATAGTAAAAATTGGCATTTTAAAGTTTGTGTTGTCCATAGCTGCAAAAGTATTTAAAATGCATGAATTATCACCAGTATGAGTTGTTGTGCATCTGGGGTTTTCTTTGCAGCTTGTCCCAGTATAACTACAGTTACGGCCCTTTAAATAGTAAAAACGGGCATTAAAAAAAACCCCTTAGATTGAGTTCAATGGTTATGTGCCCAATTATACAGCTTGTGGCATATAAGATTTGCTTTGTCAGTTTGCCTGTGACTCTGTCTGTCTGTCTGTATGTCCAACCAGCAAGTTTGTGTTATGTGTAGTATTTAAAATTTACTGATGAAATCTTAGCTATCCTAATATGTGATACTGTATACCTGATTTTTGTGAACTTGTGTACTCGATTTGTGCATTTAGTTGTAATACTGTCTCCTTAAATAGTTTTTTACTTAAAAGATATCCAGTTCTGCACTTTGTTGTAAGCAAGTCCTATCACAACTTTGCGAGAATAGTGCGATCACACATCCTAGATGCATTACTTGTTTTATTCTCTTTTCATACCCCACACAGCACTTTGTTGCATTTGGAAGGTTTGTAAGCAGTTGCAGATACTTGCCATTTCTTTCTGACAAAGATGGGGGGGCACCTGTGTCCTGTGTATACATTTTTAGTGTTTTTTTTTAGTATAAATCCAGGACTGGTTATCCCAGATGAGCCCCATCTTACAAAAATGAAAGTTAGTAACAGAAAGATGCCATGCATCTTTAGTTTGGCTGTTTTTCAAAGAAAACACTTTGGTATTGTCATTGCCCTCTTGCTGTCTGCAAAAACTTTGACATTTTCAAATATCTTTGCTATTACTTCACAAATTCTCTTCTAACTCACACTACTTCTTCAAAATGACACCCTAACACAAGTTATGTAACTCTGGCTTCAATTTCTGAGTTATGCCCCCTTTTCAATTTAGAAAATTCCTTAAAATTCATTATAGTTAGCCAGTGATGTAACTATTATTGATTTAAATTGAATAATTGTTGGCCGTCATTTTATGTTGGCGACAATCGATTTTCATTTCTGAGAATTGAGTTTGAATATGGGTCATCTCATTTCCTGAACCAACCTCTTCCCATCATGGGTTCCAGTGTTATGACCCTTAAGTAATGGGACACAGGTGAGCCATTAAGGGCCATCACGGCTCTTTTTGATAAAGTCTAGGAAAATTGCTCAGAATGTTTACCTGGCTGATATCTCAGAACAATTGGAAACTTAGAAACTGGATCATGTAAGTTCAGAAACTAGGTCACCAGACCAGTCAAAGCAAAGCCTTGTTAACACTCTACTGGCCACATTTTCTACACAGTCATCACAAAAATTATCAGAATGTTTGTCTTGAGAATGTTTAAGTGAAGTTAAATGCCACATCAGGGTCAGGACAAATGGAGTCAAAAACTAGGTCATCAGGTCAAATAATAAAAAATCTTTGTTTACACTCTACAAGCTTTTTTTTCTTCCCTATCATCTTGTTGATATCTAGGTTAAATTAAGACGTAGGTCAGTTTGGTTTGAAGTAGGTCACCAGGATAAATTATACATAATCCTTTTTGTTTGGACTCCAGAGACAATATTTTATAAACAATCATTCTGATGTGTCAGAATTTTAGTCTTGATATATCTAGGTTATGTTCAAAAGTTAGTCACATTGTATCAAAAAGTAGGTCAGCATGCTAGATGCAATATTTTTTACATGGTCATCAAAATATTTCACAATAATTGTTTTGTTGATTGTGGGTCATGTTTCATAGTGGGTCATGTGGGTAAAAAAGTAGGTTGTCATGCTAATAGCCATATTTTCAACCTGATCATCATGAAAGCTTGTCAGACTATTTTTGTGGATGTTATCTAGGTGATGCTAAAACTTGGTCGCACTGGGTTCAAAAGTAGGTCACCTGACTAGAGGCCGTATTTTCTACTTGATTTTCATTATAATATTTGTCTTGATGATATCTAGGATATGTTCAAAATTGGGTCACATTGGGTCAAAACAGTAGTTATATTATTGAATATTGTTCATATTCAGAAACAGCTTTCAGTGTTTGCTTAAAAAAGTAAATACAGCTGAATGTTGACACCTGCAGGCAGTGCTCTTTTGTTAAAGAGACCACCAAGAGCAAGATTCAAACTCAATCCTCCCACATCAAAAACTAATACTCTAACCACTGAGCCAAGGAATCAGTGCCCTGACATAGTTGTCAGAGGTTGTATTTATACAATTATAGACTGGTTTGCACTGTAGGCTATACCATGAACTATACAAAAGCATAATTTCAGTTGCAAGATATTTTCCATACCTTATGGCAATAAAGGCTCCTTCAAAAACTTGCCATGCTGTAAAAGCTTAGTGTAGGCTGTAAAGGTTAGAGTCGAAAGCTGACTCCAGGGGCGAAGTTTTGGAAGGGGTGCACTAAACTATGCTTCATGACAAACTTCAGAATTTTAGGTCTTATGGTTTTATACTAGAGGAATTTTAAAGATTACCCCTCTACATTTTTATGTAAAACATGTGACACCCATGAGCAGGGCCAATAGTGACCACAGAGACAAAATCTGAACAAACTTAGTAAAGGTCTGCTAGATAATGCTACACAACAAATTTCAAGGTTTCACCCTTACGGTTTCTTACCAGAAGATTTTATTAAAGTCAATATAAAACATCTGCCCTCCCCAAGAACAGAGAGGGGCAAAATTTTTACAGTTTTTCGCAAGGGTCTTTTAGACAATGCATCATGTCAAATTTCAGAACTCTAGGTCTTGTGGTTTCATACAAGATTTTTTAAAGATTTCCCTCTTTATCTTCTATGTAAAACATGTCACCCTTCGGGCAGGGCCAACAGTGACACCAGGGACATTATTTAAGCAAACTTTGTGAGGTCCACTAGACAATGTTACACACTAAATTTCAAACCTCTGTGCTTAGTAGTTTTAGACAAGAAGATTTATAAAGATTTTCGTTCTTGTTGCCATAGCAACCAGAGTTCTTCATGGAACGGAATTCTTTGTACAACTTTTTAAAAGTTTTATGCAAGAAAACATTCCCACAATGTTTTATCAACTTTCACCTAGTGGTTTAGGAGAAGTTGTTTAAAGAAAAAAATTGACGATGCTCTACAGACACAGGGCGATCAAAAAGCTCACCTTGAGCATATAGTGCTCAGGTGAGTTAAAATATTAACAAGAGCCAGTTGAATCGGGTGATGCTCCCCTAATAGGTTTTGGACACAGAATAGTGTGTCCATAAAGTCTTTGCCAAATTCAGCATAAAGATATTATGTAATTGGTAGTTGCTGAAAAAGGTTAAAACTGTTTAAATATGCAATGAAGAATGTAAGACAGTTACCATTTTATTCTTTATTTTTCTATCAACAGTGGCAGTCCTATCCAGACAGTGTCATGGTCACTGAAGTAGGCTGGTGACAGGTAAACCAGAGGTTTTTGATACCTCTTGTAGTTTCGGAGTTATGTCCCGGACAAAGTTCAGTGTAAAAATGAACAAAGGGCAATAACTCAAAAATTAGGCAATGCAGAGTTATTGTTCTTATGCACTGCACTTCTACTCAATAAGATCTATCTACCTACAAAGTTTCTTGTTGATACTTCTTGTAGTTTCAGAGTTATGTCCTGGATAAGAAAATGTGGACGGACGAACTTACAGACAGACATACAGGCAGACAATCTACCTACAAAGTTTCTTGTTGATACCTCTTGTAGTTTCAGAGTTATGTCCTTGACAAAGTTCAAAGTGTAAAAATGAACAAAGGGCAATAACTCAAAAATTAGGCAATGCAGAGTTATGGTTCTTATGCACTGCACTTCTACTCAATAAGATCTATCTACCTATAAAGTCTCTTGTTGATACTTTTTGTAGTTTCAGAGTTATGTCCCGGACAAGAAAATGCAGACAGACGGACATACAGACGGGTAAAGCGGCTACCATATGCTCTCACTTCGGGGAGCATAAAAACTGGAATGCACAATAGAATAACTTTCTTTTTTTTAAAATAACTTTTAATTTGCTTGAACTTTTCTGAAACATGAAAATAACAATATTTACAACTGTGTCTAGTTAAAACAAACTAATACTGCAAAGTGAAATACTGATATGTTAACTTCAGATACTAACATTAACTCTACATTTTATTTCAAAACATGAACACAACTTGGTAAAAAATTGACAAGTTTTAACAAAAAAATAACAAGAGGACTATATGGTCATGGGTCACTCACCTGAAAAGGCCGTGGTGGGGTGTGTCAGCAAATGTCAGTAATAAAATCTGCTTCAAAATTGTTCACATGGTACAAATGTCATGGAAGAAGTTTCAAAACATAAAGGTCAATAGGTCGAGGTAAACCAAGGTCAAATTGGAAGTCTATATGCAAACGTACACAAAAAGTTAAAAATTTCTATGACATATCTTCAAAAACAAGGAAGTAGGTCAAGGTCAGCCAAGGCCATAGTTGAAAGTTGCAAACAGTTACATTTTCATTGATGTAGCTTCAAACAAGGAATGGGTCACTGACATGAATGCTCCCGAAATGTGGCAATGGTCACAGTCATGGTAGCTTACAACTTAATGATACCTTGATCATTTGTGCCAAAATGTTTTGCAGTCTGTGAACTGAACTGAAAGTACCCATTTATCAAGGGTTAAGATTATCATTCTATTATTATTAACATATTTGCATGACTGGTAAAAATGATAAATTTCCAAAACTGAAGTGTTTCAAAAGATAAAGATTTAGTGTTTTGTACCCATAGGCCACCACAAGTCTTTTACAGAAAAGGTGTTTCAAAACAATTTCTTACATTTTAACTTTTGGATTTTTATGCTCCTGTTGAACACCATAGGCATAAATAAAGTTCAATTATAAAATTGTAGGAGCTGCACAGAGAACCTATATTAAGTAAAATTAAACAAAGGGCAATAACTCTGCCAAAAATTGATCCAATCGCAAAGCTTGAGTTTATGCACGGCAGCACTTGATAAAGATTTGTGAAAATTGCATGAGAAATGTAGGAGGTGTTGAGCACAGAAGCAACAATAAATAAAATTTAACAAAGAGCAAAAACTATGCCAAAAATAACGGAATCACAAAAGCCTGATAATATCCTGATATAAGGGCAATAACTCTGCAAATAAAGACTGAATCACAAAATCCTGAGTATATGCTGGGCAGCGCTTGATAATGAAAGACTGGTGAAAATTGTATGAGAAATGTAGGAGGCATTGTGCACAGAAACAATATTCTAAAGTAAAATTTAACAAGGCAGTCTGATAGACAGCTATATCCCCTGCTGCAGTAGAACACTGGATAACAAGTGTGAAGAGAGAAGGTTAGACCTCCCAATATGACATAGGATAATGGTTTCTACATAAAACGGGCAGCTATATTTGGAACTCACATTTGTAGCAGGTTAAAAGTTATGGAGTGGACATGAAATGTAGACTTTTTTATATATGACCTTGAGGTGTGACTTTGACCTTGGGGTAGCAACCTGGTTGTTGCGCTCTGCACATCATCTCAATACAGTGATCATTTGTGCCGAGTTATTTTAACAACTTTCAAGCAGTTTAATAGTAACGGAGCGGACACAAAATGTGGTCTTTTTTCATATATCATAATATGTCCTTTAAGAGTGACCTTGACCTTGGGGGGTAGCGACCTGGTTGTTGTGCTCTGCACATTGTCTCATAATGGTGAACATTTGTGCCAAGTTATTTTAAAAACTTTAAAAGCTTAAAGTTACGGAGCAGACACGAAAATGTTACAGACTGACAGATGGATAGACAGGGCCATTCCTGTAATCCCCTCCCCGCTATGCGACAGGGGATTAACTAAGGGCAAAAACTAGGCCAAAAATAATGTAATGGCAAAAGCCTTATAATATTCACTGTGGCACTTGATAATGATCATTACCGGTAAGTTAAAGTTAGGTGAAAATTAAAGGAGAATTGTAGGAGGAGTTGAGGAGATATGGTTGGACAGATGGAATAACAGACAGTGTGACTTTTATATGCCACCCTTCGGGAACATAAAAACAATGAAGTAGGTTGGTAGGTCAAATAAAGGTCATGGCCATCCAATATGTGGCTGGGTAACGGGGATGAGGGTCCAAGATCTTCCAAATCCCATCTAGGCAATGCTGAACCATAAATATCTAAGCTCAAGGCCTTTCACTTTATGACAAGTAGATTTTTATAACTTCTTTCTAAATAACTTGTGTAAAACCAAGTGACCCCCGGGATAGGGTCAATTTTGACTTAGAGGCCATGGTTTGAATTAACTTGGTAGAGGTCCACTGTACAATGCCACACAGCAAATATCTAAACCCTTGGCCTTATGGTTTTTTGGAGGTTTTTAAAGGTTTTTCCTATATAGGTCTCTGTGAAATGAAGTGACCCCTGGGATTCGGCCAGTTCTGACCCCTTTGAAATGCTTTGTAAGAATTGGGTCGAGGTCCACTATATGATATTGCAAACAAAATATTTAAGCTCAGGTCTTGTGGTTTCAAACAAGAAGTTTTTTAAACTTGAACTCTTTGTAAACCCCTTGGGTGAGGCCAATGTTGACCAAGTGGCCATGACTTGAATACACATTGTAGAGGTCCATCAGGCAATGGTACACATCAAATATCGAAACTCTAGGCCTTATTGTTTCTGACAAAAAGATTTTTCAATTTTTTTCTATGTAAAATCAAGTGACCTCTCTGTACATGCTTTGTACAGATTTGGAAGAGGTACACTAGACAATGGTACACATGAAATATCTTAACTCTAGGCCTTACAGTTTCTGTAAAGAAGATCTTTTGATTTTTTCCCCATATAAATCTATCTAAAACCATGTGACCCCTGAGGCAAGGCAATTTTGATCCAGAGGCCATGATCTGTTCAACTTGGTAGACATGCACTGGACAATGGTAAACGCAAAATACCTAAACTCTAGACCTTATGGTTTTGCAATCAAACGACCCATGAGGTGGGTATAATTTTGACTTTAGAGTGACGATTTATAAGATTTTGGTAAAGGTCCACAAGATGATGCTACAAACCAAAGACCTAAGCTCTAGGCCTTGTGGTTTCAGACAAGAAGATTTATAAAAACATTTTTTTCGTTTAGAACATTTAAATCAAGTGACCCCTTAGGTGGGGCCAATGTTGACCCAGAAACCATGATCTGTACAGACCTGGTATAGGTCTGCAATACAATGGTACACACAAAATATCTGAACTCTAGGTCTTATGGTTTCTGACCAGAAGATTTTCAAGTTTTTTTTCTACACAAGTCTATGTAAAAATCAAGTGACCTCTGGGTATGGGCCAATTCTGACCTTAGAGACATGATTCATTCAATTTTGGTAGAGGTCCACTAAATGGTGCTACAAACCAAATATGTAAGCTAAAGGCCTTGCAGTTTCAAACAAGATTTTAAAAACTTTTTTCCTATATAAGATTTGGATGTGTAAGATTTAGAAACCCTTGGGGCGAGGCCAATGTTGACCCTGGGGTCATGACCTGTACAAACTTGGTAGAGTTCCACAAGACAATGGTTCACACCAAACATGTTAACTCTAGGCCTTTTTGTTTCTGACAAGAAGATTTTTAAAGTTTTTCCTATATAAGTCTAAGTAAAATCAGTGACCCCTGGGGTGGGGCCAATTCTGAACTAAGAGCCATGATTTATAAGATTTCTGTAGAGATCCACTAGATGATGCTTCAAACCAAATATCTAAGCTCTAGGCCTTGTGGTTTCAGAAGATTCTTAAAGTTTTTTTCCTTCAGATGCAACGGCAACCAGAGCTCTGCATGGAATTCCATGTTTTGTACAATTTTGAAAGGGGGCCAAACAAGGATCATTCCTGTAAAGTTTTATTACAACTGGCAAGTGGTATAGGTGATGTCTTTAGAAGTTAATAGTAAACTGTGAACGTCAGACGGACAACAGACAACAGAGCATACTAAAAGCTATACCTGACCTCTGGTCAGGTGAGCTAAGATGTTCATTGTGTATTATGAACTTTTCAGATATTACATAATGAAAATAACAAACATGATACTACTTCATACAGAGTTGCTGCTGTCTAAACTGACAAACAGAAATCTGGACAGGAATGAAAGAATATAAATATACAACAAACTGGTAACAATGTGCTAAAAAACAAGATGTAAGTATAAGAAGAGATTTTTGGAAAGAACTTGTTTAAATGTGATGACAGAGTTAAACACATACAGGCTTATTCCTATTTTCAAGTAAATGAAAATCAAATAATGGTCAACACGACCTTATGCTTATATTGTCAATTTCAAGAAGACTGGGTAAAGAAATCTAGTCTCTACAGAGTGAGCAAGCTAAATGTTGATGGCCACAAAAACTACAGCAGGAGTCAAATGAGCATCTTGTGTTCAGGCAGGTCAAAATGAGATATGTTATGAAGCATCTACAGAGTGCTCACTTTCTTCTATTGATGACAGACCATGTACAATTGCCAGTCACAAAATTTAGCTAATTATCATTGTAAAACATATTTGCAGTTTAGCTTAAATATACCGCTCACCTGCATACCATTGCCCAGGAAGACCAAGGAATGACATTCAACTCAAGTACAGAATACTCAAACATCAAAAATTATTTAAATGATTTTCATAAATATTTCTAGGTTAAACATGTGACACCTCAGGCTGTGCCAATAGTGACCCTAGGACAAAATTTTAACAAACTTGGTACAGGCCCACTTGACAATGCTCCATAAAATTTCTAAGCCCTTGAACTAGTGGTTTTAGACAAGAAGAGTTTGAAAAATTTCATTCTTGTTGCCATAGCAACCACAGTGCTGCATGGAATGGAATTCAATGAACAACTTGGCAGAGCTTCAAACAAGGAAGATCCCTGCAAAGTTTCATCACTTTTGACCGACTGGATTAAGAAACGTCTGAAATAAAAAGTCCTGATCTGGCGAGCTAAATTTCAAATGTGACCTTAACAAAGTTCTCAAGGTTTTCTACTGATCTTAGTTGCTCAACTAGATTTTTATCTAACATAACCCAGTTTTGATTTTATCAAAGATCAACAAGACACACATTCTGAAGAAGTTTCATGACATTTCATGAATAGAGTGAGAACAGTGTTCACAGGGTTTCCTTTCACCTGGTTCTGGGACCTAGATTTTGAACTCATAAGACCGAGTTTCAAACTCATTTAAGAGACCATCAGAACAAACATAATGAACACGATTCATGACTTTGGTGTAAAAAATGTGGCCTTTGCGAGTGTTCACAAGGTTTTTCACTGATATGAGCTGGTGACCTGGGCTTATGTGAACCAGTTTCAACAATCAAGGATAACATTCTGATCAAGTTTCATGAAGATTGGTAAAAAAAATTGCCTCAAGAGTGTTCACAAGGTTTTCTTCTGATTTTAGCTGGAAATTTATTTTTTAACCCATCTGACCCATTTACAAACACATCTGATGGATTATCAAGACAAATATTCTATGCAAGTTCTGTGGCCACTGGATCAAAATGTGTCTTCAAAAAAGCTGACAATGCATGATGGATGACTGACAAAGGCTGATCACAAAAGCTCAACCTGAGCTCAAGAGCTTACAAATGAAAAACAAGAGATGTTTGTGAAACACTTAAGCCACCTGTACAAATTGGACTCTTGACCGCATGGATATTATTTGAACTATACCATTCTACATAAAAAAAAATATCTAACCTCTTAGGCATAAAGTTTCAGACAAGGAGATTTTCAAAGGTTTTTCCTACACAAAATCAGTGTAAAACAATTGACACCTGGGCAGGGTCAATTTTCACCCTAGTAAAATAATTACAACAACATCTGTAGTGGTTAACTATAAAATGCTAATAACCAAATATCAAAGATCTAGAGCTACCATTTTTTCAAAGAAATATTTTCAAAGATTCAATATTTTACACAAACAGGACCCTGTGGAAGAGCCAATTTTGACCCCGGCAAGAAAATTTTAACAAATTTAATAGAGGTCCTCTAGACAATGCAAAAAACAAGAAATCGGTAGAACCAATGGATGCTCCCCGAATTAATGCCAATTCCAAAAGGGCTTTTGTTTAGTATGTATTTTTTTTAAAGTATGAAAAATAACAAAGGGCAATAACTCCTAAATTATGCAAAATAGAGTTACAGTTCTTGCACACTGCACTTCTCCTCATAGAGATCTATCTACCAATAAAGTTTCATGTTAATATCTCTTATACTTTGTTAAATAAGCCCCGGACAAAAAATAAGTATGAGAAATTTCAAAAGGCAATAACTCAAAAATTAATAAAGCAAGAGTTATGGTTCTTGTGCACTGCACTGCTCCTTAATTAGATCTAACTACCTATGAAGTTTGGTCTTGATATTTCTCATAGTTTTTGTGTTTACAGTAATTCATCAGAAACCATTTCGCTTTTCAAGGTCACTGTGACCCTTGACCTTTGACTCAATGACCTGAAAAATGATAATTGTCATCTACTGATCATGACAAACCTATAAACTAAGTCTGACAAATCTGGGTTCAAGCATTCCCTAGATATTTATCATAAACTGTTTTGCTTTTCAAGGTTACTGTGATCTTGACCATTTACCTAAAAACCTAAAACCATTTTGCTATTCAAGGTCAATGTGATTTTGACCTGATGATCTGAAAAACTATAGGGATCATCTACTGGTCATGACCTACCTACATACCCAGTCTGAAGAGCCTGGGACCAAGCATTCTATAGTTATTGATCAGAAACCATTTTCCTTTTTAAGGTCACTCTGACCTTGACCTTTGACCTGAAAAACTAAAGGGGCCATCTACTAGTCATGACCAACCTACATACCAAGTCTGAGGAAGGTGGCTCCAAGGGTTCTCTAGATATTGATCGGAAACGAAAGTGTCTACCGCCCAACCGAAATTTGCCAAACTATGTACCCCCTCATCTTTGATGGGGGGCATAAAAATCTAAGCTGTGAGGGATACAGTTTCAGACAAGAACATTTTTTAAAATCTTCGCTATATAAGTCTTTGTAAAATAAAGTGACTCCCAAGAGCAAGGCCATTTATGAACCAAGGGGCATAATTTGAACAATCTGGATAGATGATCTCTCGATGAAATCCATGCAGAATATCTTAGATCTTAAGCTTACAGTATCTCACAAGAAGATTTTTAAAGATTTTACACAAATAGAAACCCCAGGGCCAGACTTATTTTGACCACAGGGGCATAATTTGACCTTAGTTGGTAGAGGACTGGCCATGACAACCCTGCCTATGAAGTTTTGGGGAGCTGGATCAAAGTGTTCTACAGTTCTGTAGTGCTTTTCAAGGTCACTGTGACCTTGGCCTTTGACTTAATGATCTGAAAAACAACAGGGGTCATCTACTGGTCATTACCAATCTTCATACCATGTTTGAAGAACCTGGGCCCAAGTGATGATCTATAGTTATTGATCGGAAACCTGTTTGCTTTTCAAGGTCAGTGACCTTGGTCTTTGACTTAATGACCTGAAAAATAAAGGGGTCATCGACTGGTCATGACCAACCTACATACACAGTTTGAGGAATCTGGGCCCAAGAGTTCTATAGTTATTGACTGAAAACCATCTTGCTTTTAAAGATCATTGTGACCTTGGCCTTTGACCTGGTGACCTAAAATCTATAGGGGTTATCTACTGGTCATGACAAACCTATATACCAAGTTTGAGGAACCTGGGAAAAAGCGTTCTATTGCCAGTAATTGGAAATCGTTTTACTTTTCAAGGTCCTTGTGACCTTGGCCTTTCACCTGGTGAACTGAAAAAAAAATGAGGGTCATCAACTGTTCATGACCAAAAAATATACTAAGTTTGAGGAACCTGGGCCAAAGTGTTCTACAGTTATTGATCAGAAACCATTCTGGTTTTCAAGGTTACTGTAACCTTGGGCTGTAACATCATGATCTAATAAACTATAAGGGTCATCTACTGGTCATGTCCAACCTACATATTAAGTTTGAGGAAGGTGAGTCCAAGGGTTCTCTAGATGTTGTTCAGAAATGAAGTGTCTACGACCGACCAAAATTTACAAAACAATATGCCCCCTCATTTACGACGGTGGAGTGGGTGGCTTTAATTGCTTTAATCAATCATCCAAATTAAAGAAAGACAGCTAAAATACTCTACAACAAAAAATGACAACAAAAATTGTCCATAACTTTTTTACAAGATTTCTTGTTGTAATTGAGCAAATACAGTAACTTATCAATAAGTAAATAAAAATTTACACTTTTTCTCTATTTGATGGGATTAAGCCCTTTTATGATGTATATTTTCAAGTAAAAGATTGGTAATGTTTGAACAAGCATACATCAGTGGGAACTGAAAAGTTTGGAATATTGAGGGTCACTTTTACCACAAATATAACAGATTTCAACAGATGTACATGTAATCAACACTTCACAAACTTAATTTGCAGCAAAATTTCTGTTTGAAAACTTGAAAACAAAATTATATACTAAGCTAGTACTACTACACCATACACCTATGTTTAGTATCCCACTTCTTGGTAGATAGTAAAAACAAAAATAAAATAGCAAATAATTTTTTGCATAACATGACTAGATTTAGTACCTGCTAAGCTAATGCTGCAAAGAAGTAAACAACATATGAACACAATCATGTCAATGTACCCAAGTTTAGTTTTTCCATCAGATTTACGCAATTATCTGTCACCAATATACAGATCACTCATTTTGTCCATTTCTCTGTGCCAACCCTGTGCAATGCTTCTCTTGATTGCAGCTTTCAATATACTTGTTTCTTTACCACCATCAATTGGTCTTTTCGGCTGGTACACATATCCCTTACTTGGAATTACCTTGGGTTGAACATTGGTCATAACCTGATTCAAGAATTTAGGCTCCTCCATAACCTGGACAACAAATTCTGTTTGCACTTCAGAATCGACCATCTTAGCATCAGGCTTTGTCAAGCCTCCTGGTTCATAAGATTGTCCATTACCATGAAATGTCGTCAGTGTCAGTTTAGCTTTGTGTTCAGCTACAGGTAAAACCAAACCATCTTTATGCATCTCTTTTCCAGACTCTTGTTCTTCTGTTTCATTATGTTTCAGCTGGATCTTTGTGGATACGCTTCTAACACTAGAAGAAGCTTTCAATTCTTCAGGATTCCCTACTTCTTTCATCAATTCTTCTTCAGTACAAGATGCAGATGAGACCTTTGATAACTGTGACAAAGCAGGCTTTGATGACAGGTTTGCCATTGGAGAAGTGGCAAATGTAACAGATGATGGCTTCCATAGTTTTGGTACTGGTACACTATTTGATGCTGAAGTGGATTTAGGTGGCAGGGACATACCAGCGGGTACTGGAGATGGTTTGAACACATTTAAAGAACTGAGTTCATTGTCCCAACTTTCATCAGTTGTTGTATTCCTCAGCTGAAGAGGTGATTCAACTGTTGCTGAATAGGTTTTTGGTGGATTGGTAGTTTGCCTGTCCTCCCAAATTCCAACCCCTGTACTGATGCCTTTCAAACTGGCATCACTTTTGACACCACCACTGATTCGTCTCTGACGCAAATGGGATAGCTCTGTCATTATTTCATCTGGCTGCTTTTTGACAGGAGTGTCAGATGTTTTAATTTCAATTAGTGCATCAGTTCTACATTTTGGACAGACTGCTGAATCCATTAGATGTATCTCATTTGGGTGATAAACACACTGTTTCCTCTGCCTACCAACAAAAAGGTACCCACAAGAGCGGCACAAGATATCCTGAAGTTGACGGTTGCAGATGCACAAATTCAATACCTCACTGGATCCCTGAAGTTGAAAAAAATAAATAATTAAAACAATTACCAAATTAGCAGCACAAACCAATGTTACATGGGCATTGTTGGAGATAATGCTCACCATATTAAGTGTCTATTTTACACTTAATATTTTAGCTCTGTAGTTTATCTGAGTTATACATGTAAAGCTGGATTTGATGTCCAATATTCAAAACTCAAGCTTCAATAACAAAATACAAAACTGTTAAATATAAAACCCTGTGATAGTTGTTCACATTTCATCACTCTAAAATTTCAAAGTTTGAAATTCTGAAAATGACCCCAAACCCCAAGCTCACTGGATTTAGTGATTCTCATTTTTAAACACTGTACTGTTCTAGCATTATATGATTTCAAAAACTGTCTAATCAGATTATCTAACAGGAAATGCATAAATTTCAGTATGCAATTCTTAAGTGAAAGAGCTGTAACAAAATACCAGTATACTCGTACACTTTCAAAAGAAATCAGACTAAAACTTGAGCCATCACTTAATGTGATTAATACCCCCACAATACCTCAGAGGCAAAAGGAAAAATAATAAGTAAGAACTAAACAGGAGCCATGTTACACATGGTTAATCCCCCTTGCCAGGAAGAAGTTACATGAAGCTTGTAATTTCAAAACCTAAATGTAAAAGTGTGCATATGCAGTTTGAAGAAAATACCTCAAAAATAGGCAAGGTACAGTTATTGTTCTTGCACACTGAACTTCCTACCAATATGCTATGTCAGTGTATTAAGTTGGAAGAAAATTCCTCAAGTACTTTTGGAGTTATGCTCTGGAAATTTTCATGTAAATCTGATAAAGAGGAATTACACTAAAAGTAGGCAAGGTAGAGTTATTGTTCTTGACAATGCACTTCCTACCAATGTGCTTTGTCAGTGTATTAAGTTTGATTAAAATCACTCAAGTACTTTTGGAGTTATGCTTCGGACAAAGTTTTTCAAGTAAATTTGATAAAGGGGAATAACTCAAGAAGTAGGCAAGGTAAAGTTATTGTTTCTGCACACTGCACTTTCTACTAATGTGCTTTGTCAGTGTATTAAGTTTGAAGTAAATCCCTCAAATACTTTTGGAGTTATGCTCTGGACAAAACTTTTTAAGTAAATCTGATAAAGGGGAATAACTCTAAAAGAAGGCAAGGTGAAGTTATTGTTCTTATACACTGCACTTCCCAATCAATGTGCTCTGTCAATGTTTGAAGTTTGAAGAAAATCACTCAAGTACTTTTGGAGTTACGCTTCCTACAAAGTTTTTCAAGTAAATCTGATAAAGGGGAATAAATCTTAAAGAAGGCAAGGTAGAATTACTGTTCTTACACACTGCACTTCCTCCCAATGTGCTCTTTCAGTGTATGAAAATAGCTCAAGTACTTTTGGAGTTATGCTCTGGACAAAATTTGGACAGACGCACTGGGCGGATAGAGACCATTTCTAATATCCCCTCTGCCTTTGGCTTGGGGATAAATAAGCGAGGCAGTTTCTTGAAAACCAAACTTCCTCACTAAATTTTCTATTATTTTTCAATCAAAAAAAACTTAGTGTGACACACAGGTTATCATGTTGGCAACAAATGTCAAACTATTTCAAAATCCCTTGATGCATGAAAAAGTACAAGGCAGATACAAAAATATAATGGGCAACCACTGTGAGTTTGACCTCTGGAAGTTGTGTGTGACAGGGTCTCAATGTAGTTAACGTTTGTGCCACCTTATTTTGAAATCCTTTCATGCATGACAAAGTGATAGCTCATACACAACCATGACTCCTAAAATACACATAATAACTATTGTTTTCTTAACCCAAACCTTTAAGAAAAGGATCTTTTAAAGTTTTATGTGCAACACATCACTATCATGTGAGGAACATGTGTGTCAAATTATTTCAAAATCCATAGATGCATGACAAACAGAGTGGAATGAAATATGTATGACCTCTGAGTGTGACCTTGACCTTTGAGGCACACAGATTAGAGTTGTATGCAAAACATGGTCTCAATGTGGTTAACATTTGTGCAAACACTTTTTTCAAAATCCCGTTTATACATAACAAAGTTATAGCCTAGACAAGGGTGGACCGACTAACATGGTGATTCCTGTGTAACTCTCAAACTTTGTTTGAGCGGGTACAGAAAATTTCAAAGCCTAGGAACAGTGTTAATATCTATAACAAAGGTAAATATACATTCCAAATAATGAAGTACACAAAATGAAAAGTAGAAGTACAACAAGTTACTGTTACTGATTTCAAACACTTTTTACCATCATGATCAGAAGAAACATAGCTGATAAAGAATTTAATTCAACAAGCATTTTCATTAAAAAGCTATCAGCCTTTTTTTTTAAGTTCTCTTCTGTTAAACAAGACATGCCCACGGGCAGAATGTTGAGCCCACTTGTCTTGTTTCAAACCTAAACCTATTAGCTTCAGATCAAGGAGAAAGATGTATACATGGGTGAGATGTGCACAGCACATCCTCTTTATACCCAAGGCAAAATCTTGACATTGCATCATCTTAGGTGACCTTGACCTCTGACCTGGTGACCTGGTTCATGTGCATGACAAGAAGTCTCATGATTAACATTTGTGCCTAAAAAACTCAATTCATGTTATTTGAACATTTAGATATTTTTATTTGATCTTTGACCTCTTGTGACCTTCACCTTCATTTTGCGCAAGACAACTCAACTCACTATGGAGGACATTTGTTATAACTTATATAAAAATCCATCCATGTATAAAGAAATATACTCACAAATGAATGTTTTAATGTGTTATTTGACCTTTGACCCTGAAGTAAGACCTTGACCTTTACCACAGACACTGAATTTTTTGCGCGACACTTCCGCCTCACTATAAAGAACATTTGTCCCAAGTTATATTAAATCCTGCCACGCATGTAGAAGTTATGCTCCGGACACCGGTACTGAGCTGACCCTCCAAATGTGACCTTGACCTTTGAGCGGCGGACCTGGGTTTTGCATGTAACACAATCCCATCATGGTGGACATTTGTATCAAACTATCTTGTAATCCTTCAAAGAATGAACAAGATATAGACCGGACAAATCTAGACAGACACACGGACTGACATGAAGCACATACACCAAACCACAAAAAGTGAAAAACAGCGACTAAGTCTACCTCACCACAAGGGGGTTCAACAATTTCAAAATCCTCTGACCACTAAGCATAATACTTTAATGCATAAGCAAGATACAGCTCCAACAAACAAATTTTAATATTTTATTTGACCTTTGACCTCTTGTGACCCCTGACCTTGACCTTCATTTTGCGCTGAGACAACTCAACTCAACATGGAGAACATTTGTGCTAAGTTATATTAAAATCCATCCATGCATATAGAAGTTAAACTCACAACTGAATGTTTTATTTTGTTATTTGACTTTTGACCCCTAAGTGTGACCTAGACCTTTGCCACAGACAACTGAATTTTTCGCGCGACACTCTGCCTCACTATAGAGAATATTTGTCCCAAGTTATATTAAAATCCCTCCATGCATGTAGAAGTTACGCTCCGGACACGAGTTTTGCGCTGACCCTATAGTGTGACCTTGATGTTTGAGGAGCTGACCTGGGTTTTGTGTGCGACACACAACCCCATCATGGTGAACATTTTTACCAAATTATTTTGTAATCCTTCAAAGAATGAGCAAGATGTAGAGATGACAAATCCAGACGGATGCACGGACGCACATACACCGAACTATACGCCAAAAGTGGCGACTAATTCGAGCTCACCGCAAGCAGGCTCGACAAAAATATCTGATCATGCTGATATTTATCATGCTGGCTATTTTTATGGACAAGCTGTACATTAATTATTAGAGCCTTATCTTGCTAGGTTATTTCTTGCTTACAAAATTCAGCTCAACAAAAAACTCAATTTCTTGCAACTTACTGTTTCAGAACACACAGGAAGTTTATACTTAAATTGGTCTAGATAAAATAAAACAATTTGTTAAAATTTTATCTGGCCAGAAAGTTTATCACATAAAATATAAGGCTTGTTCTTTCAACAGCACAGTTTTGTTTACAAATACACAACAGCATTAGAGAATAGACAGGCTAAATATTGACTAATCAGCCTACCTCAAGCCAACCCTCTTTCCCAAAATCTACCCCGATTCAGACAAACTGGGAAAATGACCCTGGCCAAGATTGAAAATCCAAAACCTTTGGACTATTCCAGAAGACTTTCAACCTAGCAATGAATGCTGTATCCCTAATTTCAGAAGGACTTTTTATCTCTAGCCCCATTTCCAGGGGCATGATTCAATACATCTTTCTAAAGGTAAACTACATTACAAATGCTACTATGCAAATCAGTGATTGGGAAAGAATTTATGACAATTGGAAAATTCCCCTCAGTTCTCAAATCCAAAGGGCAATTTAATTTTTTTAGTAAAGAAAATTTTAAAGTTTTTCTCTAGTAAGAGTGATAAATTTGTGCCCAAACTGGCAGAGTAATCGAGAGTGACACTCATTTGTCAACAATATTTCAATCTGTTCTGGTGCATTTCATCCAGTTTATAATCTTTTGTCTGAATAAACTGATGCAAAGTTTATTGTTTTTCTTCATACTTAAGATTTTTCTTCATGAGGAATGTTTGAAACCAAAACCAGAAACAAAAAGTATGGCAGCAGAGATAAAAGCTACATGCCATTACCTATCTCAGCAAATAAAATAATCTTTGCAAACTGAAAAACTGTCTTTCTGTCATAAATGAAATATTTTTTAGAAAAAAATGTTTTTGGCAATTTGTTTTTTGATCATGTTTTATTTTAGCAACAGAGCTGATTTTACTGCAGGCAAATCCACCTACTGGTAATGCATTGCAATAAACCCTGTAATTTGCATGTTGTACAAGTTCTGAAAATTTTTTACAATGGATTTAGCTTTGTCTTCAGTTTTTCTTTATTTTTATTGCACCTTGCTGTGTAATCTGTAAGACTTAACTAAAGTTGTCTTGGTTCTGTATAAGTTCAAAAGTAATTGGAAGAAAATCATCTAAGATTATGAACAATTTGCTATATTTTCTAAGTAAAACAAGGTACAATCTTTCAATATAACGGAAAGAGTTATGGAATATGTATAAACATATACATGTATAAACTAGTAATAACACCAATAAAGTTTGTATAAAGTCTCAATCAAATGCATGAATAGGTTCCAGAAATATTCAAGTAATGTAGATTTTTTGGAAAATTTTCAATGTGAAAAAAGGCCATAACTTTGTGACATCAAAGGTCAGATATACAGGACATAACATGTGAACTAGGTCTTTTGAGTATCAAAATATGTAACACATTTAAAATGGATATCTATAGGGCTTCAAAAGTATATCACCATTTTTGCAATATTTCAAGTCTATTTGTTAACACAACAACCAAATTTCTCAAAATAGGAAGAAAAGAAGAGCTGTCACTGGAAATTGACATATGCCCCCGAAATGCATAACATGCATAACAAGATTTAGGTGATAAACATTCCTGTGAAGTTTCAATGAAATCCTCCAAGCGGTTTTGGAGAAGATGTGTGGAGAATATTTTAATATAGAAGTTACAGTAAACTTGAAATGTGTCCATAGGACACAGATGCCCCCACTCAACCTAGCTACTCATATAGCTAGCAATATGGCAACGCGATAGTCATACAGGCTGAATAATTAATAAGATTGGTTTAACAAAATGACAACTATAAGAAACCTGTTGTGGTGTGAAGACTCAAAATACTGTCTCCAACACTGTGACGAATGGATGAATATTATCCTTCACATTCTGTATGCATAGTTGGACATTCTTGAAGTTTGCAGATGGTAAACATGTCTAATTTGTGCTTAGTTCCTAAGTTATATGATCTGTAAGTCAGGCTGTTTATAAAATGTCCATTGTCATCTAAATAGCAAACAATTTTAAGCAATTGTTGGAACAAAATTTAACCATTTCCAAACTTAATGTTGAATTCTGCTTAAGCTGGTGCTAACGGGTGTAGACAGTAACTTGCATTTTACATTACTGTCCATGAACATGCTCAATCAAACTGAGTCTGCAATTTGACCATTGGAACAGCGTTAAACTCACTAAGAAGAAGGAAAATGTTTTAGGTATCAAACTGTAGGGCAACAATGCTGTGGTCTGAGAAGTTGGTTGACAGGTAGGATAATCTGGGTTGTAGAATATTATTCTGTATGTAGACAAGGTCAAGTGTAGAACCACCTCTTTGAGTTGGGAGCTGCACACAATGGGAATAGTTATTCAATTTCTGTGACAGTCTTGTATAATTTGTAGAATTAAAAGCTAAGTTGAAATCTCCAAGCAGTACATCTAGAGAAGTTTGGTCTGCAATATGTGTTAGATCATTAATAAAGTCAGTTATGTTTGAGGATGGAGATCTATTAGAAGACAGAATGACCTTGGACAGAGCTCTGAATGAGATGGTAACTGACACTTGTTCCATGAGGTTGATGTGAAACACTGGAAATTGTCACGACTTTTTCTCGTGTGTAGAACAACAAACCATGGCAGTTGTCTTCCCGTGACATAGGCAAACATGTCAAGCTCCACCCAACATGCTGATGGTACTGTACTTGATTCTCATAGACATTTGCTTCCGTCAGACACAGTATGTCAACCCTGCTCAGAACTGGGTGACTAGCTCCAGCGCTTTTGCAGTTACAGACGACACAAGTTGAAAATTGCAAATTTTGAGTATGTCAGGGGCCATAACTCTAACAATTCTGAATAAACCTATACAGGAATCCCCAGGTGCACAACTTCACATGCTGATCAACAGTCCTGTAAAGTTTCTTGACTGTAGGTGCAGCGTTTTTGCAGTTACAGGCAACACAAGTTGAAAATTGCAAATTTTGAGTATGTCAGGGGCCATAACTCTAACAATTCCGAATAAACCTATACAGGAATCCCCAGGTGCACAACTTCACATGCTGATCAACAGTCCTGTAAAGTTTCTTGACTCTAGCTCCAGTGCTTTTGGAGCTACAGGCGAAACAACTTTTTGGGACAGACGGACAAGGGCAAATCTAAATGCCCCCCCCCCCCCCCCTCCCTGGCAGAGTGGGGGCACAAAAATGACTAAGTGCCCTTAACTCTGCCAAAAATAATCTGAGCAGAAACTCCTGATCCTTGGTGACAAACAATCCTGTGAAGTTTCAATGAAATCCTCCATGTGGTTTTGGAGATGAAGTGTGGACAAGACTTTAATATAGAAGTTAGAGTAGAAAAAATGACTAAGTGCTCATAACTCTGCCAAAAATAAATCGAGCTGAATCTCTTGATGATATGCACAACTAGGCTTGGTGACAAACACTCATTTTAAGTTTCAATGAAATCCCTCAAGTGGTTTTGGAGACGAAGCGAGGACAAGATTTTAGAGTGAAAAAAATGACTAAGTGCCCATAACTCTGCCAAAAATAAATCGAGTGGAATCTCCTGACATTATGCACAACTAGGCTTGGTGACAAACACTCCTGTTAAGTTTCAATGAAATCCCTCAAGCAGTTTTGGAGATGAAGCTAAGAACAAGATTTTACAGGACAGATCGACAGACAGTGCGATTAATATATGCCTCCCTTCAGGGGCATAATAAAATAATTTCCATAATCTCCATATTGCTATCTATCCATGGTTCAAGTTTCATGAAAATATTCCATGTACTTTTTTAATTACAGCAGGGTTTTGTTTTTGTGGACAGACAGACTGATGGACAGACAGAACTGGTAAAGGACTAACAAGTGACCAACAAGCAAGAGACAATTTTGACCTAAACAATGATCTTTGCAAACTTTGTAAAGGTCCATTAAATAATGCTATGTATTCAGCTTAACAATATTGGCAGACCTTAATGTGTGGAACATCCTGGCTGAGTTTCATTTACTTCTCTATGCAGGATAGAAGAAGAGACCTGGATTAAGCTACAAAGATGACTGTGCACAAGCATGGACTCAGACCCATCATTAAAGTTTACCTTGGGCATTGTGCCCAGGTGAGCTTACACCTTGAAAATATGTGACCCTATGCAGAGCCAGTTTTGACCCAAGTTGCATAATCTTGGCAAATCTTATAATGTGCCATCAGACAATGCTACATACACATTATCAGAGTTGTAGGCAGGGTTTGAATTTAGCCATTCTTTGTACATCCTAATTTAAGCAAGTAGTAATATATTTTACTTTCTAAATAAATCAAAGCAATGAAGGCACTGAATCTGTTTGGGTCACAGAACCAGTAATCAGTGTTGCCAATATTTTCTTTTCCTTCCATTTTGCAGAAAGGCTTGTTTAAAAGTGATCATATCTCATAATTATTTGGTTGATCCTATAAGAGACTAAATACTCCTCTACATGCTGCACCAGTGTACTTTGTATTGAACTTTGAAAACCACTGTCCTGTCGAAAATACTCCCACTATATCACTTTGTCAGTAGAGTATTATGTAGTTTCATGTTAAAACATGATATTGCCTTAAAGTTATTAACAATAAATATGAAAAATTACAACGGACATTAACTGCAAAATTATGCATAAGAACGTCATGGTTCATACTTCAGCACTGCACTTCATCAATGAAATTTATCAAAGTGTGAAGTTTCAAGTTGATATATCCAATACTTTTGAGTGAATCACCTGACATAAATTAAGGATGAAAAATCACAAAGGACAATAACTGCAAAATTATGCTAAGAAAGTTGTGATTCTTGGACACTGCGATTTCCTCAGTAAGATCTGTCCATCTTGGTAAGTTTGATAAATTACAAATGGCAATAACTTTAAAATTATGCTAAAGCGATCTATATTTTCCCAATGAGGTCTATCCATCTGTGGTTTCATCAAAGAAGTTTCAAATTGATACCTGCCAATACTTTTTGAATTATGCCCTCAACAAATAACCAAGCCAGGCAGTTAGCTTTTTTGACGGGTATTTTCTTTGATGTATCGATAGATGTAGCATGCCAACTCTGAATTATTAGAACTTGTATTGATCGAAATATTTTCACGGGTTTTCATTTTTTTATCATTGGCTAAATTAAAGATGAGACAATACAAGACTTTTGAAGATTTGTTTCAACATAAAAAATTTTTCGCATGTAAAGTCAGGATAAAGAGAATGCCGGATGCTAAGTTGAAAACTATTTATCTGTTAAATTTTACCAACAAACATTATCGCCACAATGTTGTTCACATGTATATATCTTGTTTTCATGAGTGGAGCAATGGAGAAACAGTGACTGATATAAAATTCAGAGTAATATTTCACTGGTGTCACTTTAAAGAACTTTTACATAACAGAGAAAACTGCTGGACTGGTAAACCAGGGGTCCCGAGTTCGATCCCTTGCTCCTTCACTAACATTACTTATAGTGTAACCAAGGTCCCATGTATCATCAGTGCTATACAAACAAATGCAAACCTGTTTAACGATGGATCAGACGCGAATCTGTTTTCCAATTTAATATCTTAGAATGAATTAACACCGTTTGCTAAATTTCCATTTACATTTTTTTGGAATCTGCCATTGGAAGTAAAGGGAGATGTATTTAAAGTTATATGGCATTATCTTTGATAGTATTAAAATAAATAACTTAAGCAATGTACTTTACAACACTTTGTATATGAATCTCTTCAGGGGGCGTCGGTCATATTGGCAACCGATACCGACGATAAATAAGCTCAAATAGATCTTTCTTACTTTTACTAGTAAATTTAACAATTACTGCTGTCTGCTTATCGTGCATATTCTTTATTAATCTAAACTTATTTAAAATGATTTCCAAATAATTGGTGTTTTCCGGGTTTTCCATATAATCGGGTTAATTCTTTATCAAATTAAAACTTACTTCAAATCATTTGATCAAGCTAAATTTCCTAAATTACAAGTCACTTACATTTACTAAAACCAGAAAATAAAACTTGTGCATACTTAAATTTAATATTTTTATATTCTAAAAAAGTTTGGATCATAACCATTTCATTTTTCGATACCTATCTTCACTGAATAAGAGTTCACATCTCCTCTCCAAAAAGGGAAGTGTCGAATTTGTGGTAATTTAGATGAATAGATCTTTGAGTAAACGAGCTCAGTGTAAGACATTTCTAATCATATGAAATTTTCAATAATCAGGCAAAGCTGTTTGTCTCCCTTTAATGGTTCAGTGTTATCTCTACTTGATGCATGCTCCATTTTCTGCTGTCAAAACTGGGATTTAAGAAAGTAAGTTCAAAGAAGATTTTCAGCTCTTTTCTCAGGTTTGAATGCTTTAGCATTAAATTCACTTTATCAGTTTCAATGAAAATCTGGAGACTGTTGTTCCTTTTCGTAAAGAATGGGTCTATTTTTTGTACCTTTTTTCCCCCTTCTCTTAGCCGACAAGGGAAGTAACTCGCAGATGAAAAAATGCTTCAGCCTTTTCAGAGCAATTTATAAAAATATTTAAACGTTTATTTTACCACCTTTGTCTTTGTTGGTGTACACAGTTTTGCTCGTTGCTTGAGTGCTGCTATTTGCTGTGCTGACATTTTACTGCCTGCGCCTTGGGTAGGATAGATTAAAGAACATTTACAGAACCTGCTTCGGAACTTTCTGTCTTCATCACGTGACTAGCACTTCCGGTTAAAACTTTGTATTTGGCGGGGCGCACAGGGACTAGTAATAAGTTTGCTCTACATTTATCTATAAGCATACCATAGCCAGTGTCTTTAGCAGTTTTGTTTAAAATAGATCTGCTTAATTCTAATTCAATTCAATGCCATGAACTGGAACAAAGGGTTTTGTTTGTGTCTTCAATGTAGCAGAGACATAGATGATATCTGAATGCAGCTAGACCTGTAAATTCCCGAAAGATTAATCTTTGCCGTTGTTAGAACAATGACTAAACTTTTGATGTGTTTTTTTTGTGAAGAGTGAAAGATCTAGATTTATAAACTTCGAATTTCTGATTTTTACAGTGTCCAGTTTCTCCTTAGATCAGTTTAAACTTCTTTACTTTACATCGATTGGGAAACAAGATTGATTGATTGATTGATTTATTTGTGCAAATATATATGTCATACATGATACATACAGAAATTATAAATAATTATAACATTAGCCAATATCACAGTAACAAATATCACATATTCTTATCTAATTACAGATAACAGAGTATTAATAAATTAATTAATTTGATCTCTAGACATATATATCACACAGGATGACCCATAAAGTTTTGCAACTTATTTCCAATGGGGTCCTATTGATAAAAGTCAAGGTACAAAAATGATGGCCGCATTTTAAGAACATGAGTAAAATTAGTATATAAATTAAAGAAAAGTTATAGATTCAAGTTGCGTTTGAAGTCTTGAGATCAAGTTAAGCACTGAACCAAATATCACATAGTGCAATTGAAGAATAATTATCACAGTATATTGACTACTTATGCCCTGTTGACATAGCATAAGTAAAAAGACATATATATATATTGCTAAACCAATCATATTAAAAAACAGTTTAAAACTGGACATTCTCAATAAAATATAAAATCAGATTCTTCTGTAAGTTTCATATTATCTGTGAGCATGGATTTCACTTTTCTTTTAAACTCAAACTTATTTCTCACATTCTTAATACAAAGTGGAAGACTGTTCCAATCCTGGACAGCTTGATAATAAAAAGTATTTATGGTAAAACTATTAGCTGGTTGTACATAGAAGTTGCACTTGCTATTTCTACTATTGTATCCGTGCATATCAGAGACTAAACAAAAATTTTCATACATGTAAGATGGACATTTCTTATTATATATTTTGTGAACATGATTGAGTCTTAACTGTTTGACTCTATTTTCAACATTCAACCAGCCGATACTACTGAAATCATTTACAGTTAAAGACGTTCTAAAATCATATCCATGAATAAATCTAACAACTTTATTTTGAGCGACCTGTAATCTATGCTTCAACTGTTTGGTAATACCACTGTACCATGAAGAACTGGCATAATCAAAATGACATTGTACCAAAGAGTTACACAACAACTTTTTCATGTCCATATTTAAACAGTGTTTTTGTCTATATAAGAATCTAATTCTAGAATTAATTTTTTTCACAATACTGTTAACAATAGAAGTAGCAGAAAGATCATTATCTAACACAGAACCAAGATATTTAACAGATGGTTGAGATACAATTGTATGATTATTACATTCCACACTGAAGTTTTTAATTTTTGATAATTTCTTTTTAGAACTAAATAAAATACATTCTGTTTTACCAAGATGTAAAGATAATTTATTATCAACTAACCACTTGCTACAGTTTTCTAGTTCATTGCCTAATACACTACTTATGACATCTGGATCCTTATGTGAAAACAATATAGTACTATCATCTGCATATAGGATAAGTTTACATTTTTTACTAATACTGATGCTCATATCATTGACATAACATAAAAATAGAAGTGGCCCTAGAATACTACCCTGAGGCACACCACATGTGATATTCATAGACTCAGACATAGCATTATTCACATTTACTATTTGATTTCGACCTGTTAAATATGACTGAAACCACTCCACCGACTCAACACCCATGATATTAAGTTTGTGGCATAAAATTCCATGATCCACAGTGTCAAATGCTTTCTGTAGATCTAACATGATCATTCCCGTATATAAACCTTTTGAAGTTTGACTCTTTATATGATCAGTAAGATGAATAAGACATGAATCAGTTGAGTAGTTACATCTAAAACCACTTTGAAATTCATATAAAAGTTCCTGTTTTATTAAAAAAGATTCTAACTGATTATATACAGCTCTTTCTAAGATTTTAGAAACAATAGATAAAATACTAACAGGTCTGTAATTTGAAACATCAGATCGATTGTTCTTTTTAAACAGAGGTTTGACCTTAGCACATTTTAGATCACTTGGAACTATATTAGAAGTAATAGAACTATTGACTAAAAATGTGATATGTATCTTTAAAAAAGGAGCAGCATCTTTCAAGTATTTAGCAGGAATGTCATCTAATCCTGTGCTTTTAGAACAATTTAATTTACAAAGTTCCTTGTAAATATACTCTTCACTAACAGTATGAAGTTTAAATTTAATATCATTTGGATTTCTGTCCTTATAGAACTGTTTAAAAGTATCAGATTCTACAGTAAAAATATTAAAAGGAACTGGTAGTTTATCCACCAAGACAGAAGATCTGGCAAGTTATGAATCACTGCTGCCTGGGTTCAACCCAGGGGCATCTAGAAAGTCATTACAGAAAAAAAAACTAACCCTGGAGAGATTCGAACCTACAGATTCCTGATGAGTAGATAGGGAGTTCAGCTTCCTTCCCTTCGACCTGTTTTCTTCATTAAAAAAAGTCAAATGACATGTAAATACAGTTCTTGTAGTTTGTCCATCATCATACTGTAGCCACCGACGCATCTGAAGAGTTTATTTAGTTTGGGACAATTTGCGTGATAAAGAAAGCCTCATAGGCCTATATCTGGCTTTCTCACCTCCAGCACTAATACTTTGAAGCTCTCCGTAAGACAACAAGCAGTATTAGGGCATGATCTAGCCGTGTAGAGAGGGGGTCGAACTCAAGAGCCCTGGATAACAATTCAAATACGATACCGCTTGACCACTGCACCGCTAAGTTATATGAAAACGAGTAGAAACATTCAAAACACGCTACGTGTAACAGACGTGTTTCTTTTCAAATTATGGATTATGCACTGCTTAGCTAGAATTTATAATTATTATCAGTTCCCTCTTTGTTATTTCTTTTCATAAAATGAGTTATCGCCGAAAACTTTCAGAGAAACTTGAAGAACACAGAAAGTTATTGGTCGTAACTTGGCAACGCTCTTCCAATCTAGACAGATAGGACAGACACGTTTATTTAAGTCATTTCAGCTAAGAAGCTCATACAAACGATATCAATCGATAAAGTCACATTTTTTTTCAACAGACTTAATTATGTTATTCAAAGTAAATATATATATATACAAAATTAAACGAATTATCTGTTATCTTACAATATCAAAACTAATCAAATATTCAAAAACCTTTCCGTATCTGAAATTACTTTTTATATAATTTTTTTAATTATTTTTTTTTTTTTGCAGTAAGCAGTATATTTGTATATTTTCTTCAAATTGCAGGGATAGATCAATGTCACAATTACACATGTTTCAAGTGAAGTTCACTCAGATATTCGGATATTCGTTCGGACAACCTACGTCTTATTCGAATAGCATTTTGAATTTAACATCATTAAATTAAATTGCGAAGTTAAAATGACAAACATTTTCAGACATGAGTAAAAGAAGTAAATTAAAATCTTTTTTAAAATCTTTATCATGAATGCAGAAATATGATATTCACAATATGAAACTTATCTTCAGCACATATGTACTAGTACATATACCTTAAACTTTTTTCTTCGCAAATCTAATCAGAATGTATACTAGAGATATGAATAGGATTTCTTCAGAAATTTCATACCGCAGCTTTATTCACTAACTTCACAATGTGGCTGTTTGTTGGTGAAGCTATTTTTGTAGATATATCTTCTCCATAATATTCAAAGTTGCCTAGTTTTATACTTTGAAACGTGTTGGTACAGTTAGTTGATCCCTCGTAGCTTAATCTTGCCGCCACACATTTCACAGTCTTCAAAATGTTGCACAGGTCAGACATTGTGTTTGTGTCACTGACTATTCAGTATGTTTGTGCGCGCGGGTTTTTATTTCTATTCTTTATTCTTTTAATCATTTTTTGTATATTTTTTGCTAACGCTATTGGTCATATAATGATTTTGAACTTCTGCGTCATTGCTATTTCTGGGTTTATGCACACGTAAACAGTAATCATGCTTTATTTTTTCAGGCATGACATGTTCTGTCATACTCTGAGGACACAACAATGTTAAACACCTTTAAACGTAATTCTCCCGCCTTCATGTCAAAACTGCTAAACAAGCGTGACAACAATTGAAAAAAGTAAAGTTTACACTCATCAAATTTTACAACATACAATCGTAAACTGACAAAAGAGTTCAGCTGGATGCACATGTAACTGAATGCGTGTAGGATACGTCTGGGTGTCTCGTGTCGAAAAGTGAAGTCATTTTCAAATATAAAAAGATGGATTACCAGAGGCGTGTGCAAAAGCAGGAATGCAAAAACTATTTTTATAATAGCCTCTGTGGTAGAAAATTGTCGTTCGCTGACTGTGTCAGGATTTCTTATCGTCTGTCCAAAGGCTACTTTCCTAACTGCTGCTATGTCTTTTGCATGCCTTGTCGCAATACCGTGTATGATTACATATGAAATTATTAAAATGATTTCGTACAAAACTAAAAACCCCATCATTACAAACCGACTGACTTTGCTTGCTTTCCATATGTCACAACTGTTCAAATTCCAGTCGCAGTGTTGCTTAAAACTAACCAGAATTATTCCAGAAGCCAAAGCAATGTGCGCCAGCCATAATGACGATGTTATTACACGGACTCTGGTCTTTTTATAGCTCATTGTATACTTGATGTTTGCTTTCAGTGCCACGACTCTTTCAACAGACATAGATGCAATAGATGCCCATGAAATGGTTAACATTGCTCCAACTGCAAGGGTTCTTGAGTTATGTGTGATGTCGTTATTTATCCCGAATATAAGTATGATAATCTGGTGAACTGCAAAGGTCAGAGCGCCTGCCGCGTCGCTCAGTATGAAGCTCGTGGATAAAATCCGGCTGCTATACGGCATCCGTTTACACTTGCGAAGTATGCCAACAGCAACAATTTCGCAGAAGATTATAGCAAAACTTGTTAGTAAAGTAGCGTAATTGAATGTCAGTTCAACTGGTCCGAATGAAGTAAAATTAGTACTGTTTCTGGATGTGACGTTGGTTTTCAACTGAGAAGAATTGGCCGTAAAACTCCGCAACATGTTAATTGTCTGAAAAAGAAGATATTGCCAAATTAGATAGGTCTCATAATACAGTTTCTAAAACAACATATATTTTCGTCCGAAAGATCAGTTAATTTCTACCTAAGCATCTGTACATCACATCTGTCAGTCATTATTTGGTTGAAATACAGTCACAGCACACTTATTTTGATACTTTGATTTTGATATCCATTTCGATTGTTTGTCATCGAGTAATTTCACCAAGAATGTAAAGACAACGTGAAACTTTTATTATGTTTTATTTACAGACGTTGATGCCTTGGTCGATGAATATTCATAAAATGAAGAAAGCGTCTAAGATGATCTTTGAAAAATCAATGTTTGCTTCATTAAACCTCTGGCTAAGAAATTTACAGCTTTAAAAGTCATGCTAATTGAAAATATCTGTTAAAAGGAAAAGATTCCCGATTTGAAAAAAAAATCAGTGGTAACAATGAATATTTATAAATTTCATGTGAAGGAAGTTTAAATAAATAGTACATGTATCCTATGAACATGCAAGATAATATGTTACGAGACGATTTCTAACTTTCTGCGTATTTAATATGCTACGAGATGGTTTCTAATTTTATAGGAAATATGTTGCGAGCTAACGTGCTGGGTAACATTACAAAATGGTTTCTACTTGTAACTTGTGTCTTACTTGCTCGGTAATATGTAACGAGATGGTTTCTGACTTCCTGGGTAACATGTTACGAGATAGTGTCTTACTTACTTTAATACTATTTTATTGCATCTTTCTATACAAATACAATTGATCAATACATAAATCAAAAGAAGAAGTGCAAATGGATTGGGCTACAAGTTATTACAACATTAGTTACAGCCCTTTCCATTAGGTCAAAATTGAGATAATTTTTTCCGATTTAGATAAAGATATTGGAAAACAAGATATTGTGTTTTTATACAGGAATAAAGTGATGATACTTAATTGAGAAGACAAAAAAGAAGAAATAAACATATAGAAAAAAAATATATATATATACATGTATATATAATGTCCCTATGCCGCTGCCTCCATCTGATCACACAAATTTCTTATTTTTGAAGACAGAGTTTACAAGTACGACTTCATTTTTATGAAACGATTTTTAGAATAATATATATACATACACACATACACAAACATATACACACATATATATGTGTCAATTGTGTCTTTTTACTATTAGGCTAGTCTTTTTGTTTGTTTAATGTGTCTTACTTGCTGGGTAATATGTTACGGGATAGTGTCTTACTTGCTGGTTAATATGTTACGAGATAGTGTCTTACTTGCTGGGTGATATGTTACGGAATAGTGTCTTACTTGTTCGGTAATATGTAACGGGATGGTGTCTAACTTGCTGGGTAATGTGCTACAAGATGGTTTCTAACTTGTTGGGTGATTTGTTACGAGATGGTTTCTAACTTGTAAGGTGATATTTAACGGGATTGTTTCTAACTTGTTAGGTAATATGTATCGAGGTGGTTTCAAGCTGACTGGGTAATATGTTACGAGATGGTTTTATACTTGTCAAGAAATTTGTTATGAGATAGTTTTTAACATTCGGGGTAATATGTAACGAGATGGGTTCTAACTTGCTGGTTAATATGTTACGAGATGGTGTTGTACTTGCTGGGTAATATTTTACGAGATGGTTTTTAACTTGATAGGAAATATGTTACGAGATTGTTTCTAACTTGCTTGGTAATATGAAATGAGATGTTTACTAACTTGCTGGGGTATTTGTTACTAGATGTTTTCTAACTTGCTAGGTAATATGTTACGAGATGGTTTCTGATTTGATGGGTTATATGTTACGAGCTGACATTTTAGGTTATATGTAAAGGGAATGTTTTTAAGTTGTATTTTCATTTAATCTTACAATCAACTGGTCGATTGCCAAGCAAAAGTGCTGTCGTATTATACATGCTCAGCTTACACTGTCTTTTGATTTTGTCTATAGCAACAACAAGTGCCTGTGAGCAAGCGTTAGAAGTCTTATTTACAGTGAGATGTATATGGCACGCCAATTGTCCAATTATTATGTGAACCTATGTTTACGCTCGTAAAACTAGGATTTACGGTCGATAATCTAGGTTTGTCAAACGTAAAACCTGGTTTTTCGATTTTTAACCTCTATTTTCGAGCGTAAACATAGGATAACGGCCGTTAACCGTAGTTTACGCTCGTGATCTTATGTTTACGTTCGATAAACTAGGTTTCTCCAAAGACATAGATAACATGTTATCTATGTCTCTGGTTTCTCAAATAATATTAGAATTTCGGTAGTTATCCTAAGATTACCACCGTAAACTTGGGTTTGCGACCGTGAACAAAGGTTTACTACTGTAAACCTATATTTACGTTCGTAAATTCATATTTTTTCTCAGTAACTTAGTTTATCAAACGTAAACCTATGTTCACGTCCGTAAACTACAGGTTCACGACTGTTATCCTACGTTTTTGCTCGAAAACACTGGTTATATTCCGTAAAATATATTCCAAGGGAAGTCAACTGTCCAAAATAACGTGTTTACGCCCGTTAATCTAGGATTTACGATCGATAAAACAGGTTTTTCAATCGTAAAACCTGGTTTTTCAAATTTTATCTTATTTTCGAGCGTAAATATAGGATAACCGTCGTAAACCCTAGATTACGCTCTTGAACCTACGTTCAAGAAATAAACTAGGTTTTTCGAAACAATTGTAACTTAGGTTTACGAACGTGAATGGACATTTACGAGCGTGAATTATGGTTCTCGACGTTATCCCATGTTTTCGCTTGAAAAAATATGATAGCAAGTCATTAACCTATGATCACGATCGTAAACATGGGTTCACGGCCGTAAATGTAGGTTCACGCTTGAAAACATAGGTTCTCGATCGTAAACACATGTTAAATTTGATTTCATAATCCTAAATATCGAATGTAAACCATAGTTTACGATTGATAAACTAGGTTTTTCAATTAAACAACGGATTTCAACCGTTATCCTATGTTTACGGACACAATCTTATTGTTACGCTTGTGAACCCCGGTTTACCCTCGTAAAGGATAGATTACAAACGTAACCTATATTTTCGACCGTAAACTTGTTTTTTCAAACGTGATCTATAGTTTACGAGCGTAAACTACGGTTTACGACATTAACCCATGATTTCGCTCGAAAATATAAGTTAATATTCGAAAAACTAGGTTTTACGTTTGAAAAACCTAGATTGTCGACCGTAAATCCTAGTTTTTCGACCGTAAACATAGGTTCACGTAATAATTGGACAATTGGCGTGCCATAGATGTACAGCTAATGATGCAGACCTTTACAGGCGTTCTGTGCAAAACAAAATTGTCTGAACAAGTGCTTGCTCTCTGTGAATATCTGTTCAAAGGTTAGTTTTCTGCGCAAGTGTCGTTTTTTCTGCACAAGCGATAGTTTCCTGTACAAGTGTTAATTATCTGTTTAAAACATTAGTTGTTTGTACAATCGTTGGTTATTTACGTATGTCTGTCTATCCTATCGTTGAGTATCTGTACAAACATTAACAGATATCTGTACAGACATTTGTCATCCGATCAAGCATTAGCTATCTGTTGCAAGCGTCAGCTGCCCAGACAAGCATTAGTTATCTGTGCAAGCGTCAGCTGCCCAGACAAGCATTAGTTATCTGTGCAAGCGTCAGCTGTCCAGACAAGCATTAGTTATCTGTGCAAGCGTCAGCTGTCCAGACAAGCATTAGTTATCTTTGCAAGCATCAGCTGTCCAGACAAGCATTAGTTATCTGTGCAAGCATCAGCTGTCCAGATATGCATTAGTTATCTGTGCAAGCGTCAGCTGTCCAGATATGCATTAGTTATCTGTGCAAGCATCAGCTGTCCAGATATGCATTAGTTATCTGTGCAAGCATCAGCTGTCCAGACAAGCATTAGTTATCTGTGCAAGCGTCAGCTGTCCAGATATGCATTAGTTATCTGCGCAAGCATCAGCTGTCCAGACAAACACTAGTTATCTGTGCAAGCGTCAGCTGTCCAGACATGCATTAGTTATCTGTGCAAGCGTCAGCTGTCCAGACATGCATTAGTTATCTGTGCAAGCGCCTGTATTCCAGACAAACATTAGTGAACTGTGCAAGCGTCAGCTGTCCAGACAAGCATTAGTCATCATTGCAAGCGTCAGCATTCCAGACAAACATTAGTTATCTGTGCAAGCGTCAGCATTCCAGACAAACATTAGTCATCTGTGCAAGCGTCAGCTGTCCAGACAAACATTAGTCATCTGTGCAAGCGCCAGCATTCCAGACAAACTTTAGTGATATGTGCAAGCGTTAGCTGTCTAGACAAGCGTTAGTGATCTGTACAAGCGTCAACTGTCTAGACAAGCATTAGTTGTCTAGTTTAGTTTAGACTCATTTATTTTACATCGATTGCGATACAAGTTCTTACAACTTATATTCATCACGCTCGATGATTGCTTCCCGGGTTCCATACCAGTAATCGCGCAGCGTGGAGGAATGTGAAGATCGTGAGAGAATCTCGCCTCTGACGGGATTCGAACCCGCGACCTTCGGATCCGGAGCCCTGCGTTCTACCCATAGACCACGGTGCCTCCAAAAGCATGAGTTATCTGTGCAAGCGTCAGCTGTCCAGACAAACATTAGTCATCATTGCAAGCGCCAGCATTCCAGACAAACTTAGTGATCTGTTCAAGCGTTAGCTGTCTAGACAAGCATTAGTTATCCATGCAAGCATTAGCTGTCTAGACAAGCATTAGTTATCCATGCAAGCATTAGCTGTCTAGACAAGCATTAGTTATCTGTGCAAACGTCAGTTGTCTAGACAAGCGTTAGTGATCTGTGCAAGCGTCAACTGTCTAGACAAGCATTAGTTATCCATGCAAGCATTAGCTGTCTAGACAAGCATTAGTTATCTATGCAATCGTCAGCTGTCCAGACAAGCATTAATTATCTGTGCAAACGTCAGTTGTCCAGACAACCGTTAGTTAATAATAACGTTTGATGTTTATTTCCGATTTCGTATCTTTGTGTATTGAGGCATTAGTTATTTCTATTTACGCTATGGACATTTAGACAAGGTAGCTCTGGTTCTTTTGCATCCTCAATGTACAGCGATGATATATGGCATCTCGGTTTAACGTCTCATCCGAAAGACAATTAGTAATGTTAGTGGAGGAGCTGGGGATCGATTTCGGGACCCCAGGGTTACCAGACCTGTGCGTTACCACTGGACCACTGATCCGCTGCCGATTCACGTTGTTGTTGTTTTTTGGGGGTGTAACGCCGATTTCAACATATGTTATATCTCGGCGGTCAGTCCACCTAACCGGTTTTCCTGGATAACTAACCAGTAATTGCCAATTTCTCCGCAAGTGACTGACTACTGTTCCCACATGATCTACTCTGAATCAGCGGTAAGAGACAAATGAACATAAGACACAATGTCTGAGAACAATTGTTACGGAGAAATTTTGCCCTGCCCAGGGGTCGAACCAACGACCGATGGATTACTAATCCAGTGCTCTACCTATTGAGCTAAGCGGGCGGGCGATTCACGTCAATTTTCTCCCCACTTAAATACAACTTCACTGCCAAAATATTGTTTGAGCAATGTGTCAACAGTCTTACATGAGTGAAAGGTGAACACTCTTTTAGACTTGATTAGTGTAAATTGATTGTTAGCATGATTGGCCTGGCATTAATAATTACTGATCACTCCAGTCTGTAATTTAACTAATTATTTATCAATGTACAAAGTGTTTTTAACAGTAATTATGCAAATTGTCTGGAAAGGGTTAAAAGCTAGATAAATATTAAACGGCAAACAGGCCGAAACCGTTACTCGTCAGAGATCTGACCGCTGGCACTCTTTGAAAAACACGGTATTTTTGTAAGACGTTTTCTGATTGGTCGCGCTCTGGTTGAAAACCAATGAGAAAACGTCTTATAAAAATACCGGAGCATGCGCGGAGATTTTGCAAATGTCTTCCTGAATAAAACGAAAGTAAACATATCCGGAAATAAGGTTAGCTTAGCTTAGTTATGACTATTTCATTGTTCAGTATAATGTAAAATTGAAGTATTTTATCAGACAGATGGATATAATGCAGTAAATACTGCACGATTTACGTTTTTCTATGGTTTTACTCTCGTGTTTTTCAGAGTGCCAGCGGTCAGATCTCTGACGAGTAACGTTTTCGGCCTGTTTGCCGTTTAATATTTATCAGACAGTAAAAGCACTTGGGATGACAGTTCGATTTTCATAGAGAGTGGTCAATTCTGTACAGATTGGTGTATAAAAGTGTAAAATTGGAGGAAAATTGACGTGACAATGATCGGTTAACTATGTTGACTGTAGTTTTTGGTGAAATGAGTTGCATACCTTTATTATATATGTACCATATAAAAAAAATTTTTGGAAGAGAAGAAAATTGTATGACAGTCATATAATGAATAGCTAAACCTATTTTAGATGAAAAAAACTTCAGTTTACTGACCAATGAACGCGCCGAGCACCTGTGAGATGCCCAGGAAAACTTGAAATCTTATTTGTTGTCTTCTACATCTCTGTTCAAGTCTGTACAAACGCTAATTATCTTTCTTTATATGTACAGTCATTTGTTCAAACCTTAAAATTTTTAACGGATCACCTTATAACGTGCGACCTTGTTGTCTAAGACTATGTTTAAATTTCAAAACTTATTTGAATCGCCTGAATATGACGTGTTTCAGAGTAACACAAACATTATGACACAGTAAAAATAAGAAAAACGCGATATTTCTTTTTATTTTAAAGTATTTCTTGTTAAAAGCTCTTACCTGTGAATGGTTTCTGAGTGCGTGCAAGCGTCTTCTCTCGTTACGCAGAGGCAACGTCAAAGCTGTTTAGTTGTTCAGTTTTTGCTGTTTCTCCAACAGAAATGCTTATATATATATATATATAAGACATGCAAAAATATTCCGGCTTAAACCGATGTCCGTACTCATTATACTGTCCTTTCAGTCATAATTGTCATCTTCATATTTACAATAGGACAATGTCATTGGAAATAACGTTAGCAGTTTGTTCTGTCCATTTGTTGGGGTATAATTATTAGATGAAGTTTATAGCACCATCGATGACGGAACGAAAAGACGCGCGAAACACTGGAAAACACATGATTATTGAACAGAATGTATATGCAAGGCATTTAGTAATGGCATTGTCACGTTGCCCGAGTCTAGCGGGATTTGTTAGCAACTTTTTAAAAGTCGATTATTGTAATTATATTCTTGATATCTTCTTTTGTACCGGAATGAGTACTAATATCACAATTACTGTATAATTCCAGATTCTATTTATTAATCTGTTTGTTATCTGATTGTTTGTTTGTACTTGTTCCGGAAATTATATTATTATGTCACTTGTATTATGATATATTGCCCTTATTGTATACTCTGTATACCTGGGTGCAAATAAAAGATCTGTTCTGTTCTGTTCTATTTTGTTGAAAGGTCAGCTGTACAGGACAAGTATTTTGTAAATCTGCCACAGTCAAAAAGGTGACATAAATACAAACGCTTCGTTAAGTATGATATTTAGGTATCCAGAAAATAATGGAGCATATATTAATAAGTATTATGAAGATAGTTTTCTTTAGAAATGATGCAAGATCATTGCCTAGCTTTCTTATGTTCCTGAGGTTGGCGGCCTAGCGGCCTAGCAGCCTAACTGCAGCAGCCTAGCAGCCTTACCGTATTGGCCTGGCGGCCTATGGCTTAAAATATACATTGTTGATCACAGAAATACTGTTTTAACTCTGATACACTATGTATATTTCAGGCCACTGGGCGGCTAACAATCTTAAGACGTCAAAAACGTCTTTTCTTGAAACCTCCCCTTTAATTTGCAAAAAGATACTCTAAATCGCCTTTTCTCTGTGTTGTTTTTTTTAACTGAGTTCAAAAATAAGATACACTATGTATATCTTAGGCCGCTAGGCAAATATTTCTTCACATAAAAAGCCCTTTTCTTTTGAAAAAAAAAAAAAACACCAACAACAACCCTGAAATTCTAAAAAGTTTTATTGTCGTTGTTTGTTGCCACTTAGTTCAAAGATATTATTCTGATTATGATACAGAAGGTATATTGTACGCCACTAGGCCGCTGGGCCGCTAGCAGCCTTCAGATAGCAAATCCTGAAAAAAAGCGCTGTTTTGAAATCTAAAAAAAAAAGATATCGTTGAACTTAGTGTCAACAAACAACGACATTAAAAGGAGTTTATGATGTGTGTTTTTTTTTCAGGAATCCGGTCATTTGCACCCCCAAGAATTTGCACCCCCCGTCTTTAAATGTATTATTTGGCATTTTCCCCCTAGATGAAATATCACCTTGGACATTTGCCCCCAAATGAAATATCACTTTGGACATTTGCCCCCAAATGAAATATCACTTTGGACATTTGCCCCTAGAATATATTGTATAAGAAACACAGGAACATGAAAACATTGTTTAATAAAACATTTACAATTATTATGTTAACTTTTAATAATAAAACACGGTCATCCAGCAGAGAGCCTATCTTGGTAATGCTTCTACTGGGGTGGGGTTGGGGGTGGAGCAAATGTCCATGGTAATATTTCTACCGGGGGCAAATGTCCAATGTGATATTTCATCGTGGGGGTGCAAATGTCCAATGATACATTTAAAGACTGGGGGCAAATGTTCTGGCGGGGGTAGGGGGGAGCAAATGTCCGGATTTATAAACGAATACGAATATTTTATTTCAGCATAAAACATTATACAATGTCTATAGCCTGTCTAATAACATATAGAGAGAGACACACACAATAATAACAAAATAAGGTTTTCTGAGGAGAAAAAAGTACATGGTTATTTGGTAAACAACATGTGTAACATTAGATATAGATCATGATACACGTATTTGGTCAGCAAGGTATATATATTTTGACAAATTAAGAATTGTTTTCTTAGATTTTGATGACATAATTATTTCGAATTTTTTAATTGTAGGCCAATGACAAAAATATGGTGCTAAATATTTTATTCTTAAATTTCTGTAATTAGGACAAACTAGCAAAAAATGAAATTCGTTTTCTAAAACACCCATACTACAAGACTTGCATATTCTTCGATTTTGATCTAAATTTTCGTATCTTCCGGTTTCTATCATTAAGTTGTGGGCTGATATTCGGAATTTAGTTAATGCGATTTTATATTTACCGTCGGGTAATATTTTTAAGTATGTTTCTAAGTCGAACGCATGTTTAATCAAAGCACTGAAAGTACTGATGGGGGGGCGAAGAATGAATACAATGAAGAGTTTCAAAAGTAACAATTCCTTTGCAAAATGTTGGAAATTGTCTGATCGTGTTTCAGTCCTTTGACTTTAATTATACCGTCACTTTTTTTTGAAACATCAGTATCGTGGAAACCTTGAAGATACAGAACTGAAACTTTGCAGACACAGTAGTTGGAAAGACGCACATGACTCTCTATGACATTTTCTAGTTATTGTCCGTTTTAGGAACTACGACTTAAATAACAGCATTTAAACGTTTCACCAGTGCAAGTGACATATTTTACCGGTACTAGGGTAACAAGATTTTTCATTTACAAAAATAGGTCTCTGAACTTAGGAACAGCATTTTGCTTTTTTACATTCGGAACAATCACCAGTGCAAAGCAAAAAAAACCACAAAACTAATAATATTTTGACAGTTACAGCCTTTAATACATGAGCTTGTTCATTTAAAAAAAATCTTAAGAAGCCTTGGTGATCATCTCTGAAACTTGTAGATGTACCATGTATTTTGAAGTGTAATGGACCCATTCTTACTACGGAGGTAAAACTATTTTTTTCATGTTAAGAAACTTAACAACACACAATGTAATTTTGCCTACATAGTCATCAGCAGGAAGAGATTTGAAAACAGACAAGAACACGAGGTCAATATAACATTTACTCTAGAATATAAAATAAATGACATCAAACTAGTATATACCAGTGGTTTTATGCATAGGAAAAAAATTTAAAAAAGTAAGAAGAACTGTAAAAGACAACATAAGTTCCACTCACATACATTCTTCAAAGAAAGGACAAGACATTTATATCACTTTTTTAGGTACATGTAAACCTTTTTTAATGTCCTTCAACAACTGTGCATAAAGGCTACTGAGAGACTGGGGATTCGAGGCATCGCCAAAATTAAATGTTAACTAAGACTACAAATGTATTTGTTTTAGGTTAATTTATTTCTGGATGACTGCTATTTAAGGAATTCAGTTCTGCTCTGAAAATTTAAACTAGTCTAGTGCACAGTAAAATGTAAATAAACCTTGTACTTATATTTCCAAATCAAGACCTTATTCAAACAATAAACTGGCCACACTTTGCATCATATAATAGAAAAAAAAAAGTTTACGACAACAAAATGAAATAAAAACAAAATTAAAAGAAAAGATTTTTCTATAACTAAGTTACAGTTTTTCTAAATCTGAGCATCATTTTTTTCTGTGATATACTTATTCTATCATGTTTATGCACCTTCATATACAAGAAGTTTTCATTAATTATTCATCTATTAATGCACTTGTCTTCCTATTGTATAATGTTCTTGTGATTTTGGATACTAGATTTCCAAGTTTCAACAATTTTAACTCCTAAAATTTCACTGCCTTGCTTTTCGATCTCCAAATGAACTGATCCATGTTCTGCAAACAACATTGGCAGGGTCATCACCAAGAGCAAAGAAGAGAACATCTGCTGGCAATACCATGACAATGTATCTTGCAGTAATAACTCTGCCTTGCTGTCTTCCATACTGACTGCAACTACATGCAGTTCCTCAAATGCAAAGCCTGTTTCACAATTCTAAAAATTATGAAAAAAAAACAACAACTGGTGAACAGGCATAATTACACAACGTTAAGTCAAAATATCAAAAGATGTATTCACTGAAACTTTAATTGGAAATACAAGGGCAATCAGTGATCACATGTGTCGCCTGATGATAGCCAATTAAGCAGTTGCATTGAGAGGTGATTGGACAGATTGTTGGCTAAAACGAGATTTTTATTCAAGGGCCATAACTCAGCCAAAAATCATTTAACCGAAAAACCTGTTAAACAAGCCCAAGTACTTGAGGTACCGATCAATCCTGTAACATTGCATTCAAATTGCTTCAGTAGTATAAGAGAAGAAGTCCAGACGAAGTTTAAAAATAAAAATCATTAAAGGGCCATTACTCTGACAAAAAACATTGAATTGGAAAATGCCGATGATTTGCACAACTTAACTTGGTACTGATCATTCTAGTAAAGTTTGGATGAAATTGCACCAGTACTTTCTGAGGAGTAGTCTGGACAAGTTTGTGACAGATGGACGGACGGACAGACAGACAATGGAGAAGTGATCCCTGCATGTAACGGCTACTTTGTAACATGTCGCAGCTTCTGTGAAGCAGGCAACACAAAAATCATTAACGGGCCAAAACACCTTTTTATAATCAAGGGCCATAACTCAGCCAAAAATTATTCCACTTAAAAACCCATTAGATACGCGCAAGTACTTGAGGTACTGATCATTCCTGTAACATTTCATTCAAACTGCGTTAGTAGTATAAGAGAAGTTTAAATAAATCATTAAAGGGCCATAGCTCTCACAAAAATCATTAAACTGGAAAATTCCGATGATATGCACAACTAGACTTGGTACTGATCATTCCTGTAAAGTTTGGATGAAACTGCACCTGTAGTTTCTGAGAAGTAATTTTTGTGATGGATGGACAGACTGACAACAGAGAAGTGATCCCTATATGTCGTGGCTACTTTGTAGCAGGCGACACAAAAAAATATATAAATCACTGTAATGACACAGTAAGAAGGCATTGTAGTAAAATACAAGATAATTGTGGAATTAATTTAGATAGGTAATAATTATCAGTAAAAAGTTCTGCATAGAATCGTATTCAAACTTCACAGAAATATTGTTCAAATATATTTTTATTGTAGTTATTATTTTTAGGTTTGTTTGGGATTTAATGCCCATATCATATTCAATAATTTATCAGAGGTGGCAGTTTATCTAACCATCCTTCTTTTATGGCCAGTCTCCATAAGAAACTGCCAACATTAAGGGCCATTTAGTAATAAATGTAACATAATAAGGTAAACAGACCATAACATTTTGATACCACATCTGAAATTTATCAAACATACCTTAATTGATGTTTGTACAGTTGTGGACAAAGTCTCATTTTCTCACATCACCTTTGTTACTTCCACAAATCCCAAGTGGCATCACAACATGTTGCATCCCACTAGAGTGTGATCATTGCCTTCCGAGATCCATCTAAATGTGTAACTGTTTTATTGAAACATCTGTTCCTTTGACCTTAAACATTCTCTGGTTGTCTTCCTGCAGGATGAAATAATCAGTAAAAATATCTGAACTACTCACTGGTTCAAACTTGTTCAAACATAATCCCTATATTAGGCAACCTACATGTACATGTACTACACATAACTTCCACTAAGGAAGTCTAATTTCATTAATTTGAGTTTTATGTACATATTAAATAAATTTTCAGCCTCATCTAGCACAGGCAGGTGGTTTATCTGTCAGACAATGATCATTTTATAAATGTGCCAGTACTCCACTCCTGACCTCTTTGAGAATCTGTAGCCTTTATTACATATAGCTGGGCTCAAACCAACTGCCCTTTTTATTAGTAAAATGGTTTACAAGTCAGTGACTCTAACCAACTGACCTGAAGTAAAACCAAGACAAAGGTTTGATGCAAAAGATAAAAAATATTACAATAAAACATCTCTAGCATTTTTTACAGAATGTTTGTTTTTTATTGTGATATCTATCAATATAAGGTTGTATGATAACTATGGAATTAGAATAAAGACATGTTAAACATGAGAAACCTTATAAATTTGTTTTGTTTAATCTTACACAACTCACCTCTATAATCATACCCTCCGTACACACAGACCCTTTGTTTAACCATAGGTCAGTGAACTCTAACATGCAGAGTAGGAGCAAGGGAGGGGTACTTCCGTAGAGACGTTATCACAGTTAACTCTGTGCTCCTTTGTCGTTATCATATTATTTGTGATAAACACGTTTGTTGCTTGTGTTGCAACAAGGTAGGCTGGTTTGTCATCCCTCTTCAAAATTACCTCCCCCAAAACAACAGTTTCCTCCTTTTGGCTGGTGGTTTACCTGTCAGACCATGATTATTTAAAAAGTCACATAACTGCATAGGCCTCCATCACATGACCGTGCAGTCTATCACTTCCATTAGGGCCCTTGTAGTGAGTGGCTTGTGCAAGTGCCATAACTTGTACTAGCATCCCATACGGGCCACTTCCTTTGTTTACTATCTTTAGAATGATGCTCATCTGGAACAAGAGTAAAAATGATAAATAATATTAATGTTCTATAATTTCAGAGTCAATTTGTTCTTTATTAATCTTTGGGGTTCAAAGGTTAGGAATATCAGGTTGTTGCAGCTGCACAGTAAGCACATACTTACTGTTACCATAATAAGGGTAAACAAAAAAAAGCCAAATAAAACATGGTAAAAGTGGAATGACACTTGTGATTTGGTGACCACCAACCATGTCACATACCATCACAAGTGTTTACAGTGCTTTATCTTAAAAAGTCAGCCTTGTCAAATCATTTCTCTGTTTAGTTCCTCAATTTCTTTGACCCATTCTTGCAAAGAAAACAATAAGACATTTTGCCCCATTTCTCAATGTCACAAATTTTGAGATAACAATTGATCAACATAATTATACAAAAAACAGAAAACACGTGATAATTTCAAAGATGATTTCAATTTAAAAAGCAATAACTTATCCTATGCAGGAAAAAATGCTTCTTTTATGGTAATCAAAATAATAGTAATAAAGAATAATTACAATTTCCTTTATCTTTAATGTCTATATTAAAATAAATGAGCAGACAGAAAGGAAATGTAAACAAAAAATACTTAGAATCTAGTTTAATGTATTTAAGCTATCATTTTCATATATTTCGAGCATTAAATCTTCATCTTGCAAGTTGCTTATTTTTATTATTTGTGTTTCTCAGCATTGACTGATATACATGAAACAAAAGAATGACAATCTTCCTTAAATTGGGTTAAGACACAGTATTTTGTATGTTAATTTGTTATTTGTTTGCAGCTATGAAAACTAATTTTATGCAACTTCAGAGAAATAAGTAGTTAATAACTATGCTATCAGTCATATGGACAACTGGTACGATAAAAAACCCTAAATGCAGACAGAGTTCTTTGTAGTTTTTTTTTTCTTCAATGAACACATACTACTTTTGAGCACAGGGACATGGCTCACTGACCAAACGGTAAAATGTTTGGTCAATGTGCTGTTGTGTCACTGTGCTTTTGAGGGAAGCAAAATTCAAAACTCACATGGCGCAACTGATTGAGTTGCAGTTCTCTTCATTCTTTTTCTAAATTAAGAAAATAAAGTTGTTCCCTCTTCTGTTTTTTATTTCAGAATATGCAACTTAACCAACTTGGGCCCACAGTCACTTGAAGTTGGGAACTAGTTCCCATCTCTGTCTCCCGCTGTCATTATTTCTCGAAAGAATATGTGGCGACAAGTTAATTTTGAGTGTTCTTATTGAATTTCAAGCTTATTCTTTCACTTAGACAAATATTGATGTGTAGAATACACTTGTAATTATCACTTAATTGATAGGCACAACCAACATTTTACAGACCTTTGTTATTATTGAGAAAACCAAGGAAAAACTATTGACAGTTCTGATACTTTCACTTTCACTTTAACTAGGCTACAATCGGGGATTCCATATTATCATTACAGTATACAGAACTTCACTTCAACTCAATGAACAGTCTAGCGGATAATTCAATGACTAGTTCAAACGTTTTTATGCAGAAAAGGCACAAACCTCATGAAATTTCTCCTCCTTTTCTTACAACATAACTTCCGGAATTCTCATTGTCTAAATTTCGGCGTTTCGATTGGCTGATCTATAAATACTTAATCATGTAAATGTTTTTTGCAAAAATGATGCAATATGTCAAAACAGTCATGTCGACAATATACATTCAGAACCATGTTGATGGCTCGATATCTCCGTATCTTAAATTTGCAACTGTCAAGATCTTGGTTTGTCTCTGTTATAAAATGTAATTCGCCGAACGACTAAGTTTGAAGACTACAAAGAAGGTTGACCTACTTTATAATTTTCGATGCGTGACATTCAGAATAAGCGCTCAAAGACAAAATTGTTTTCATTTCCTTATACATATCTGAAAATAATAATTTGCTTAAAATAAATTTAAAAAGACTACTTACAATGCTGTTTTATTTTATTAATTATATCCTCCATCACAATTCGGCTGCACGATCCAAAATGGCCCTAAGCTAAGAAATATGATCCGACATTGCGAAATCAATGCGCGTAATCACTTTGTTTCAGTAAAAAGTGTTCGGTTTTTGGTCTCATTTGAAAATAAAAAAGAACACATAATAAAGAACCTTTATCAAAGCTGAACAAAAAGTCCATCATTGATTAACAATTTTCAATTCATTTATGAAAAAATGATCGAACTATTTCGAAGCGTAGGATTACTACTTCTCTGAAATCTAATGTGAAATGTCTCGATTTTCCTGAAAATTTGGCAAGCATAGTTATACCTTTGGAGGGCGAAAGTATTCGCCCCCCAAAAATATACTGTATGATTTTAAGCGGCTGGAATTATTTACTTCCGAATACCAAGACTGAAGATAATTATCAATAATTCGTTGTTTTATCATATCGAATGGAATAAAAATATCAAATTGATTATCCCATATATATGAAAGACCTAAATTATTTAATATATTTTTTATATTCAGAGCCCAATTTCTTCCGTTACGTATTTGACCACGATCACAGTCTTGTTTTAAAAGTGTGTAAATAATTTTTGGTAATTCTGTATTATTCTGTTTCAAAAGTTTAAGCCAATATTTAATCATTATAACTTTTCGGCGCACGAAAAATGGGGTACGCCCAAGTTCCCCATAAAGGGCAGCCAAGTTAGTTGATTTTCGGACACCTAATATTCTACGTAAAAATTTCGTATGTACCATCTCTATATCGGTGGCACTGTGCATGCCCCAAATCTCAGCGCTAAAGTTCAAAATAGATCCTACGAGAGTATCAAATAAATAACATTTCCTGGTAATAGGTAATTCTATTTCTTTGAAAATTGTAAATAAATTATATAACGCAAAAGATGCATGCTGGGCGATGACACGCTGGCTCCTTAAGAAGTTACCATTTTTGTAGAATGTAAGCCCTAGGTATTTGAACGATTCAACAACCTCTATAGCAGTACCATATATGTAGAAATTAAACGTGGACCTTCCGTTTTCAAAAATCATAGCTTTTGTTTTGGAGGTATTAATTTTCAGACCCCAGGCTTGACAATAATTTTCAACATCTGTAAGCATTTGTTGTAGTGTTTCAGGCGATTTTGCGAATAATACTTGATCATCGGCGAAAAGTAATAAAAATATTTTTATTTCGTTTATTGTGAAGATTCCTTCAAGATCAGTGTTTATATTTTCTGTAATATCATTAACGAAAAGCATAAAAATTAATGGGGAACTCGGGTCCCCTTGTTTCAAACCGATATGTGATTCAAAAAATGGTGAAAAAGTTCCTTTGAAACGAACGCACGATTTAACAGTTGCGTACATAGATTGAAGAGCTTTGACTATTTTTGAACTTGCTCTTTGTTGTAAAAGCTTTTGCCATAAAAACGATCTATCAATTGTATCGAAACATAATTCATAATCTATGAAAATACAGTATAATTTTTCTTTGGAATTCAATACTTTAGTAATAATTGAATGTAGAACGAATATACAGTCAATAATGGATTTACCTTTCTGGAATCCAAATTGGTTTTTATTGACTTTTTCTAGACGATATGACCAATCTGTTAATCTATTTAACAAAATTTGTGAATATACTTTAGAAAGAATATTTACTAGTGTTATACCTCTATAATTTCGGGGATCGTTTTTTGTTCCCTTTTTGAAAATTGGTGAGATTATTCCTTCTCCCCATGACGTGGGATATTCGTACGTTTGAAACATTCTATTATATAGTTTTAACAAAAACGTGGAAGTAATATCATAGACTGATTTAAGAATTTCACTACTCAATTGATCGTTTCCGGGTGATTTGTTATTTTTTTGTGTAAACACTGCTTTCCGAATTTCCGTTTCTGTGATATCCATATCGAGGTTTTCGTCGAAAATATTTTCGTCTATTTCGTTATTAATATTATTTTCATCGTTGTTCATTTCTGAGCCAAACATTGATTGAAAGTGTTCGTATAATTGGTTGACAGTTAATGAATCGTCGTCTTCGGGTTTCGGTTTGTAAGTATTTTTTATATTTTTCCAAAAATTTCTCGGCTGTTTTTTTGCAAGATTGTCAATTTTTTGGCCTTCTTGTATACGCTGTTTTCGCCTAGTCTTTTTCTTAATTTTGTTATACTTATTTCTAGTTTGAACGAAATTAACGCGGGTTTCCTCTGTTTTATTTCGCATATAAATATTTCTTGCTTTTTTAAATTCATTTCGCGCTATATAGCATTCTGCATTGAAGTAGTTTTTACGAACTTGTTTTTTGTTTTTCGCTGTATTGACTGTTTTTCCAAACGCGTCGTGCGCATGTTTTGATAATAAAGTTGTAAAATCTTTGACCACGTGATCGATCGGTTGGCCAGTTATGGCGACGGTCATTTGTTCTAATAACTCAATACTATTCATAAGCATTGAGCGAAACAACGGTACATTTTCTTCGTTAAATCTAAGTAATTTACATGGTTCATTTTTATTATTATCGTATGGCTTGTTATGCGATTTTATGCGGAAGGAAAACGATAATGCTGCATGATCTGAAAATTCGGTGAAATTTTCAACACAGAATGTTTTTAAAGTATCAAAATCTGTAAAACTTAATAACAGATAATCAACTACACTAACACCCCTATGCGAGCAAAAAGTGATTTCCCCATTATCTATACGACCGTTAGCTATAACAATACCTCAAGTAATGCAAAGATCAAGTAGACGTCGTCCGTTTTGGTCAAGTACGTGGTCTACATTTTTCCGTTGAGGTATTTCGTTTTCGTTAATGAAAAATAAGTTTTGATCTAAGTATTTGTCGCGCGTAATGTGATCTAAATTGTTGGAAGTTCGACTATTCATATCGCCCGAAATATAAACTTTGCCCAAAGTGTTATATTTAACGATATCAGTTTCTAATATATCAAAAATATCAGTATCAAAATTTGACAAAACTGTGGAATTTATAGGAGGGATATAAACATGTCCTAAGTAAACATCTTGTTGAAACGGAAATAAATCACCACATATTTTTACCCAAAGTATACCTTGTTGATGTTTTTCAGCAACATTTATATATTTCTTTAAATGATATTTATAGTAAAAAGAAATGCCGCCGCTAAAGCGACCCCTTCGAGAGTTATTTGACTTATTTCCATAGATTAAATCACAGTAGTATCCGTTTATATTAACATTTAAACTGTCTTGTGTAGATAACCATGTTTCATTTAAGAAAACTAAATCAAATTTTGAAATATATTCTAAAAAGTCTTGATCCCCAAGTTTTCGTTTAAGTCCGTTAACATTCCATGCTAAGATCTTTAGATGATCCTCATCTTGACCCCTCTAGCGTGCTGCTGTGGCTGTTTCCTCCGTTGGTAAGGGTCGATGTTCGACCCCATCGATATAAAGCTTCGTCCCCACGAATTTGACCTCTTTTCCAGCGTCCTTAGCTTCTTTCATAGCCGCGTAGAACGGTTTCCGGCCTTCCCTAATCTCCTTCGGCAGCTGGGCACTTACACCTCGTTTTAAACAAATACGTCATAAACCCCTTTTAATGTTGTTGTTTGTTGACACTTAGTTCAACGATATCTTTTTAAATACACAATGTATATCTTAGGCCGCTAGGACGCTGGGCTGCTATCAGCCTTCAGATAGTAAAAACCTCTTCATTAAAACCCCTCGCTTTTGAATTTACAAAAATCCCATCTCGAATCCCTTTTATTGTTGTTGTTTTTTTACGCTTAGTCCGAAGATATTAAGTTTATTTTTTAAACACAATGTTTATCTCAGACCGCTACGGTTTGGTTGCTGTGGTTAGGCCGCTAGGCCGCCCGGTCGCCAATTTCACGAACATAGTTTTCTTTCCGTTTGTTTTTTTTATTATTTTTTATTTTATTTTATTTATTTCCATATGAATATATATAGGTTGTTTTCATTTCGTTTCTTGTTCAGGTTATTAATGAAAGGTGTAAACATTCGATTTGAACTAATAAACATACTAAATACAGTATGTTAGCTTAGCATATCTCTTTTTTTTTATCTCATATGATTGTATCTACATATAACTATCATCCTAAGAATGTATTATAGCCGTTTTCCATTATGTATTTGTATATATTTATGTATGTATACTGCGGATGTTTCCCGCTATTGTGGGACTTGTGCATTTTGTAAATAAACTATCATTATGGTCTATCGTTTTTAGCAATCAAGGAACAAAACATATTATCTGAAACAATACTGCCATCATTTTTGTGCTAAAGTGACCCGACTTACAAAAACTATTGTTAAACCGTGGTATACTTGATACTTATTTACATGTTTTGAATTATGGTAACGTGTTCACATTCGTGCTAATTACATTTGATCTTTGGTCTGAAAGGCAAATACATGTAAGCCAAATAACAATTTAATGATTTATTGAACTTTATTAATTTGTTTAATAACATAATCGTGGTGTTCAAGTAAAATATAATAATTTCAGATTAACGACGGACCTAGAAAATCCGTTCTGGCCGTTCGAGTCTTTCCTGTCTTCTCGTCATATACCTCTACAACAGTTTCCGGTCCACTAAACGAAAACGATACCCATAATCCTCTGTTCAAGTCTCCATCGTGATCATCTAGGTCAATGATGACCTTTCCAATGCATGTGCACTTGTTGTCAGTGTACCTAGGATGTTTTAAAGAAGAAACAAACAATTTCAACTCAGCTGAACGCTTATTCCTATCAGAAGGCGTATATCTGTGTTCGACTTGGGCTTCCCCAACTTTTACAACTTGGCCCTTTTCTGCATGTTTAGAAAATACTTGTTTACAGTATTCGCCATCGTCTGTTTTAATTTTCTTGCTTTCTGGGTGTACACCATGCTTAAACTTCTGCATAACTTCTATACCGTATGTGTATTTCAGCACGCGCTCTGTGACAGACATTGGATGGTGACCATAGACAACTGCACCTTTCACAATGGAAGCAGACGACGCTACTGGAGTCATGACGTGCAGATTTGGAAAAGCAGATTTGACGGCATGTTGAAGCACTTTGGACTGTGAAAACCCTCCAACCAATAGTATTGTTCGTATTTTAATTGACTTTTCGCCATACAGGTGGCGTTTTATAAGTGAAATTATTTCGTGGACGGGTTCTTCATAAAAGGACTCGCACAAAGTTGATTTCAATACAAGTTCGTTATTGCTAACAGTTGCTCCTTCAGAAAATTTCGACTCTTTGACATGCTTTGAGAATTTTCTATCATACTTTTTTTCAAGCAAACTCATTAACGACCTAGGCAAATGCAATGATACTTTAAGTTCCTTTACAGGATCCAGTATCTCTTTATGATACTCAAAATCACGTATCAATGCAATAAAATCCCCAATATGCTCAGCATTCAATGTTTCGTAAACATCTTCTCCAAAAAGTTCCTTTATAAACTGTTTAAATGCATCGTCGACCATTGTACCACCACAGTCCCCACCATTGGCAGTTGCCACCTCTTTCACGTGAAAATCCTCTTCGACTTCGTGAACTGCAATATCAACTGTTCCTCCTGAAGTGAATTAAAATTAATTTAATTATAGATATACACAGTCAAACAAAACTGAATTAAATTTTAATATATTGTTAGACATACATCGTTTCACTTCATTGACAGCTTAAAGAGAAAGACGTGGTCAGTCGTTCTTACTTGACAATATCATTATCCTTTAATGTACATGTATTCGTTGCAAATAATTATTCCCTGAAATACTCATGGGGTCAAACGACTGTAGTTTAAACTTACAATACAGGCACGGATTTACCGGGGGGCTTATGGGGCCCAAGCCCCCCCAGCTGGCCCGTTTGTAAAAAAATAAAAGGGCTCATTTTTAAAGACCCTAAAATATTTTTTCAGCTCTTTTCACCTCGTAACAGAAACACAATCAACCTTTCAATTTGCAACGGTCATGCAATATTACGTAACAACTGATAACGTGTTCGCAACTTTATAGCCTTGTATATTATACCAATGTACCACAGATTATCCGAGAGTTCTCCAGACTGATCATGATGTATAGTTTTCAAGCGTCTTTTAACCTTGACGTATTTGATAAATTTGTTAAATGAGCGCCTGTTGACCATGACTGGTGATGAGGCGGCATTTTCACTGTTTCCTGCAGTACCTTAGATTCCATAAAAATGGCATTTGAATTTTTATAATGATCATTGTTCAACAGTTTTGAGTTTTTGGCATTGATGACTCACTTTGATATTGATTTAAATTTGCATATTTGTCAAAAAGTATGCGACGACTATCTGTTTTGTGGGCCATATCAAATCTTCACAACCATGGTGATGATAATGATGATTGAATTTGTGATGGTTCTTTAATGATTTTAATGAATAAGTATGATTATGGTATGATTATGATGATATTGTGATGATATTTTTATTTGTTATGCCAATTAATTTATGGATAAATTATTCGTTTCAGAGGACTCTATAAATATAAAATAAGTTAAAACTTGTCATACCGTATTTTGTTTTTTGCTTTAGCTGAACATTTCAAAGAATACCATTATATTTCTTTTTAATTCTCACACAAGTTTCATTATATTTGTATGCCTAAAACGCACCAAAATGAGCCATTTACACCACCTTTTTAGAAAATTTTCTTGGGGGAGGCCCCCCCAAACCCCCCCATACGGAAGGGGGACAACCCCTTCCGTACCTTCCCCCAAGCCCCCCCAGTCACAAATTTCTGGATCCGGCCCTGCAATATCCATTGTAGTAAATTTATTCGTACCTCCGGCGTCTACGGCCCTGCAATATCCATTGTAGTAAATTTATTCGTACCTCCGGCGTCTAAAACCAAGTATCTGCTGCCAATAGGAAATTGCATGAACAGTCTGTCGATAGTCTGGTCCCCGGGAAGGAGCTGGCAGTATACTGAGGCGACCTCTGGTTCAAGAGTCAGTAACACATTCCCCGATTCACATCCTGCCTGAAACAAAGATACAATGCGCTATAAAAGTACCTGAATGAGCGCATGTAATCAAATAAAAAAAAAAAACAAAAACAAAAAAAAAACAAGCAACCCTTACAGTGTTCCTTCTATGCTTTGGGTGCAATTACGAGACACACCGTGAAAATGATGTAATCGCTCATTACACATAATTGTAAAGTCGAAGAAAACGAAAATTTAGAAGACAAATCATTTTAAAAAGATACCATGCCTTAACTGCAGCTTCTCTCATAAAACTTTTGGCGGCATCTGTCCAGAGCGCAGGGACTGTGAGAACCAGCAGTATGTCATGTAAGGATATGTTTGTCCCTGGTTCCCTTTTGTTGAGAATTGTTAGCATATCATCAACAAGATATTTGATCGACATTGCAAACACATTTAGGGCTGGTAATGGACGTTGTCTCACATCTTCTAGCAAAAACTCTCGATCTAATTTCTGAAATTTAGAACCACAAACAATCTGTATTTTTGAAAAATAAAGCTTGGCAAAAGTTTTGGTTTTAATCAAATGTATACACCCTTAAAATAGATTTGGAAGTTGATTTAGACCACCTTATACAACAAATCAAACATGCTAGTAATAAAAACATAAGTTTTAAATCGGTGAATAACGTACCTCATCAAACTTCTTATTGAGTGCCATCTTAAATCTTTTGAAAAAATAATATTCCTCATGCTCCCCTGTTTCCGCTAGCTTCATATACTTGTCCTCAGCCTCGTAACCGAAGGCAGCTACGGTTGTGCCGTCCGGGTTTACCAATATGCATGTCGGAGTCTTCTCGGACGTGTGTCGGCCATATTGCCAATGTCGCACAAATGATTCTGTTGGATCCCTTTCAAACTCGTCTCCAAACGAAAACGCCCAACCCGAGTAGGTAGTTCCTAAGTCTATCGCACCCACTAACCTAACATTTTCCGACATTTTTGTATTGCATGTACCTTAACATTTAATTAACGCACAACAGTTACTGAAACAAACTACCGGCTAGAGTCACAAAACACCAAGTATCACGTTCATTGTCTCAAATGTTATTTAGAAAACAATTTAACTGTGTAAGGATGAATATCTTAAGATGGTACATTGCTCAAAGTCATGTTTTTATGCATTTCGGTCACGGTGTAGACACTGGATTTATTATAGATCTATATTTGTTATCTATCAAATTATCGATAAAGTCTTTCAATGGTTTTATTGTTCCGCAGCTGTATAGTTTGAACTGCTTTGTTATCTACGTACATACACCGATATCGTAGTATGAATTCAGTAGTACATTAATTAAATATTTTTGCATTTAGACCGTTGTAATCCTACAAATTTTAGATAAGAATGAAAAAAACGAATGCATTCAGAAAAAATAGTTTCAAGTATTTTGGAATTTTCTTAAAGTTAATTTAAAAAAACGATCAGTAAAAAAACTGACCAAAAATGTATTTAGCGCTAAAAATGGAGTCTATGATTTAAGTTTATTTAGATAATGACGCAAAATTAGATAAAAGGAATAGGAATTTATTCTGGGAGTACCATCTATATTTCATTACAATTTCTAGAACTAAATATGATTTTTCTTTTCAAGAAACTTCACGAAAATGTGCTCACGGGTAGATATAGAAAGTCGATTTTAATGTACAGTTTAAAATTTACTGTGATGTGTTATTCGAACTTTTAAATTATCCCCTTCTAACTGATACTTATGTTGTTCTCATACAAACCATTGGGACATGTTTTTTATATAAAATATTCATCTATATTTCACTGATATACTAATATACGAAATAAATTTGTTTTGCAAGTAAATGTGTATGACTAAACCTTTTCCAATTACCGTGTTGGAACTTAGACCTTGGAAAATGTAGCTTGGATAGACTTTTAAACGGATTTATGCTGTACACACTGCATTTGAAGTATAGGCGGTTAGATATTCAATTATTAAAGCCTTACATACACTTCACTTCAGTTACAGTTTTATTTTCTCACATGAAAATACTAACAATGTAGTCTTGAAACGATGACACAAGTATTCGTCGGAAGACAAACTTTTCGCTCAAATTGTTAGCAGTCTAAATCACACAATGTCATGTTATGCAAAAATTGCATAACAAAAAATAAACACACACATAAGTACAACAGCATTAAAGTTTAAGAACAATGAAACTCCAGTGGATATTTTCATAGTCTCTTGGTATCTTTCCGTCATTTCCTGATCACGTGACTTGTTATGTCGGAAGTTCTCCCGATAGATCTTCTTCGAAACAGCTTTCATTTTTGGAGAATCTTAAAACAAAACAAATAAAAAAACTATAAATAACAAAGGAATTCTTGAATCAATGCAACGATAACCTGTCTTCAAAATAAAAATTAAATGCAAAAGGTGTACAATGTACTTTGACGAGACCATTTTAAAGTGTTCTTGACATGATTTTTTTCAGTTTTTCAGTGGAATACCCTGTAATCTTTTGTACTGAGAGATCATGTTAGTATTTCAAATAATAAACTATTCATTCAACGTCGGTTGGCGACGAAAGTTATCGTATAACTTATACTGCTTAATCATGGTAACTTCTGCCCTTTTTTATGGCTAGTTTTTTTTTAACTAAGCAGTTAAGCATGTATTATACAAGATTCGCGACAGCCCGTCGCTTTACCCATGTACAACCATAGCTAATCAAGTTTGAAGACGAAAGAAAGCAACACTACAAGACTGTTATCTATTTCATATAATGCCTTAGTCTTTCTCCTAGATAAATAATGTAATATAGTTCTTACCATAGACGCCCTTGTCGCCGTCTAAGCTTCTGTCAATGGTAAACACGTCACTTTCTAAGTCACTCTCTATTATAGCTTTTGCCTTAAGTGTCATTCTGTTTCTGTTTATACCGAACTTGTGCACACTCCATACGGTCAAGCCTTTGATCTGTAAATAAGGCAGATATTATACGAATAAAATGCATTTTATGCGCAGAAAATGAGCCTTGTTTCAATTTTTAAGCGAAAAAAGAATGGTTAGACAGTAATACATTTTTCGGGAATTTCTTCAATAAAAACTGTAGTGACATAAATGTTTTAACAAATATTGTTTAAGAAACATACATATGCATGTATATCACATCATCAAAGATCACTGAATGTCTGATATGCTCTTCTAAAACAATATGATCATGCATCTAAAGCTATGTAAGGCGTTTTAAGTTTTTGCTTAGCGTAGCTTGTCCATTTCTGATGCACTGTCTAACAACAGTAACGCAAAATATTTCTCCAAGTTAAAACTAATATTTTACTTTGTCATAATCTGGCTTTGAAGTGCAAAAACTCAGTACAATGGTGACAACAGCTGATAACACGAGCATCATGGCGGAAAAGTAGGTGAAATTTACTGCAGAAACAACCACAGGGCGTCTGTCGTCTTCCCCACAACCTGGGGCAGGGTAGATAAAATCAAGGACTAGTCTGGCAATGCCTGCCAGCTGGCCGACCAGTATGCCCCAGAATGCACCCTGGAAACAGAATATAAGAGATGCAAAGTACCCCTAGAATTACACATTAGGTGATTTCAATTAAATGTTGTATAGTGTCTATTTAGCGTAACAGACATTCTTAAACTGATGTGGTAGTTGGAAAAAAAACAGTAAATGGATAAAGGAGATCTATATCCGTGCAAAACAAACCAAACGACACAAACCTCTTCATTTACCCTCGGTATAAGGACAGCTAACAGGAACACAGAACACACAGGGGGAGCAATGTACCCTGTCACCGCTTGAATATAAATAAATAGTTGTCCACCTTGAGCTGACTTTACCAACGGTATCCAGGCAACGCTGATCCCAACCAATACAGCTACAAATATTCTAGAACATAAAAAGATCTCGTTTTTCGCTTCGCATATTTACACAAACGATATGAATTTCTTCAGATGAATGAATATACATGTACTGTTTCAAGGGACATGGTGATATAATTCTAAACAGCGTTCAATGATAGCAAACTTTATTTTGCTTTGCCATAGATTGTAGAGATGAAGCCAGGTCTAAGCCGAAAGGAAATTGAACTGAACAGACGCGATCTGAGTTTTATCTTTGATACGACTGCACACGAAATATGCGAACGCAAACAAACATAACCTTCCGGAAATAACGAGTTCTCTATCTGAAGCGTCTTTCCTGACTTTCTTCCATATATCCATGGTGAAGAGTGTAGCAGCGCTGTTAAAAATAGATGTTAGAGAACTCATCAATGCTGACATCATCACTGCCAGCATCAGACCCTTCAAACCTGCAACAACACAGTACATATACAATAAGTGTATGAAATAGAAAATGTAGCTAACAACCATAACTTAAATTATAAGGAAACAATTTCTCCACATCTGACGTTTAATTTGCACTCCATTCCGTTGCTCACTATTTTGATAAGTTAACTTTTAGTACTACAGCCATGACATTAATTGGTCAAACAGGTCCAAAGTATTGATAAAAGGAAAAGCAAACTGTTGACATACCGACTGGAGCCAGTTCAAGAACCAGTTTTGGATAGGCGATGTTTGAGCAACCGTTTTCATTGTCACATACCGACTTACAGACTTCTGGATCAATGCAAGCTACTTCGTCTGAAATGGGAAAAGCTGGATTTCAAACCACAATTAAAGCCTAAAGTGTTACTTAGCTTAATGCCAGATGACAGCGGTGGTAGGGGAAATTCGTATGCTAATTTATATGAAGTGCATCCACATGTTACACCTAGGTATTTGTTCACAGGATCTAGGAAGTTCTGTCCACTCAGGTTGAGAGAACTTATATCAGGTGTTGTATCATATTTATTTATTCATATGGAAGTATTCGATGCAATAAATGAGGTTAAAATAAACGAGCATTTTTCAACAGCATAAGTAGGCTTCACATCTAATGAAGCCACTTGAGAATTAAGGTACTAGACTGACTATGTGTCATTGGTGTTTTATTATTCTCTTTTAATTCATAGCATGAACACCTACCTGTATAAAGAACACGGCTGATCATTCCAGGAATTATAATCAAGAACAAAGGTAATATTTTCAGGTACCCTGCAACGATTGTTCCACCTCGCGCATGCGCAATATTCTTCGCCGCTAGAGTGCGCTGCACTATTACCTAGAAAGGTTAGAATGATAACAATTTTCTATAGGACGCACTGTCAAACAACAAAGCAATTAAGACAAAGGTTTTGAAAACCGTGTTAAGAGAGAATACTACAATGCGCGTAACTGATTGGCTTAAATGTTATTTCTAGTGGTTATATCAATATAAAATTAATCTGTGCTAATCCATTACTGTAATATCACAATCATCACCATCGAATTCTAACATACAAATGCTAAATTATTTCTAAGTAATCTAATGTATGATGAATGACTGATAAAGATGATAATATTTGAGTAATGACACATACATCAGTTCAAGTAACCCTTGGTTACAAATTACACAGTTTACCTGATCCGTGCACCAGTACCACAGAGATACCAAAGTTGACCTTATTAAGACACCTGGCCACGGTAAGTCGGAATTTACCGGATCACGAAGGATATGAAAAGCGTCCTTCTCGCGGAAGTCCGCACGTAGAATTTGTTGATGGGTCATAAGAAGATGGAATTGCTTCTGGATACTTGTATTCAAGCGCCCAAAGACCACCAACCTTTATATATGCTGGAAAATTTTGTAACATTTAAAAAAATTGCTTGGGAAGAGGCAAAGCTTATTCAAAATAAGCCTTACATTTGATTTGAGCACAATTTTCATTGACGACTCGACAGAAACGTTATTGTACCAGAAGAGTGAGATTGTAACACTTTCTACTTTATTCTTTAATCATTGTCATTCTATATATACAGGCTGAAAGACAGTCAAGTGAACAGTCGAGAAATGAAATAGTTACCTAGGACAGCTAGTATAACAGATCCTGTAAGCATGATTACTGTTTGCAATGTGTCTGTAAAAATGACTGCCGACAAACCACCTGCAAATAATGCGTAATCTTTGAACAGATACCAATCAACTTAAAGTACACATTGTGTACAATCTTTTTATAGTAGAAGTACATATCTCAAACATTTAAGAAATGGTTACATGAAAATAATGGTTTCATGATCCTTATTAAGGGATATCAAACAAAAATATACCAGATATAGTTGTCCTTTATGTTCAATTGTTTTAGGTATACTTAACAAGTGATCACTAGTATTGTATATAATTTTTTACAAAAATTGCCATAGTTTACATTTTGCAAAAAGAGAAACCTCAAGCTTTATGTAACGTTAAATACGAAACAGAAAACAATTGTATTGTTGCATCCCGCTTGACCCCTCACTTCACCGTAGAAGCTCTTTAATACGCATGTTTTGCATGCAAATGACCTTAAAAAGCAAGACGTATACGGACAAGACGTTATACATATATCATGAAAACACAGACGCCCACTACCTATAATAGTATATACAGCTGTGACGGCAAGAAGCACAGAGATAGAGATATAAGTGTTCCAGCCAAGCGCTTGTTGTATGAACACAGACGCACACTACCTATAATAGTATATACAGCTGTGACGGCAAGAAGTACAGAGATAGCGATATAAGTGTTCCAGCCAAGCGCTTGTTGTATGAACACAGACGCACACTACCTATAATAGTATATACAGCTGTGACGGCAAGAAGCACAGAGATAGAGATATAAGTGTTCCAGCCAAGCGCTTGTTGTATGAACACAGACGCCCACTACCTATAATAGTATATACAGCTGTGACGGCAAGAAGCACAGAGATAGAGATATAAGTGTGCCAGCCAAGCGCTTGTTGTATGAACACAGACGCCCACTACCTATAATAGTATATACAGCTGTGACGGCAAGAAGCACAGAGATAGAGATATAAGTGTTCCAGCCAAGCGCTTGTTGTATGAACACAGACCCTGCAAACACATCCACCTGGAAAAAAATCGACTTTGTAAAATTAAGATTGTAAGCAACGATTTGTAAAGTATATTATCTGTTAAGTTTTTAGAAGATTTTGCTTTCTTATAATCCATGGCGCAACAGATTCAAAGGCTTACTGATATTGGCATAGTGTCATATTACGCTAACTTACAATTTCAACGATAACAAAGCTTATTGAAGCATGTCTGAACGCGGTGTCATCTGATATAATGGTGACAAACTCAATGCTTATTGTGTTGACATGGTGTCATATTACAAAAAGGTGTCAACTTCAGTGCTTATTACTTTTAAGTGATGTCATAAAACACTTAAGTGAAAATCTCGATGCTTATTGTATTTAATGGTGTCATATTACAAAAAGGTGTCAGTCTCAATGCTTATTACTTTTAAGTGATGTCATAAAACACTTAGGTGAAAATCTCGATGCTTATTGTATTTACGTGGTGTCATATTACAAAAAGGTGTCAGTCTCAATGCTTATTACTTTTAAGTGATGTCATAAAACACTTAAGTGAAAATCTCGATGCTTATTGTATTTACGTGGTGTCATATTACAAAAAGGTGTCAGTCTCAATGCTTATTACTTTTAAGTGATGTCATAAAACACTTAGGTGACAATGTCAATGCTTATTATATTTACATGCTATCATACTACACTTAGATGACAATATCAATGTTTATTGTATATACGTGGTGGCATACAATCTCATTGCTTATTATTTTACGTGGTATCATGTTAACCTTAGGTGACAATCTCATTGCTTATTATTTTACGTGGTATCATGTTAATCTTAGGTGACAATCTCATTGCTTATTATTTTACGTGGTAACATGTTAACCTTAGGTGACAATCTCAATGTATTTAACGTGGTGTCATATTACCCCTAGGTGACAGTCACGATGCTTATTGTTTAATGTGGTGTCATATTACCCTTAGATGACAATCTCTGTGCGTATTGTTTTACGTAGTGTCATATTACTTTCGTGAAAATATCAATGCTTATTGTACTTACGTGGTCTTATATAACACTTAGGTGTTTTTTTGGTCATATTACAATATGGTGGCAATTTTAATAAAAACGATTCTACCTGATATTTATAAACATTACGCTATACTAGTAATACCAATTTCAATGAGAGCTATTATTACTGATATTAAAATGGTGTCAGAAGACGATATTTCTGTAATTAGATATGATTGTCATTTAAACACAATACTTACTGATATTTTTGTAATAATGTATAAAAGAGTTGAGACAATACTCATATACAGCCTAATTCTTCTGCCTCCGAACCTACGCTCTAGGTACTCTGGCATTGTATATACCTATATAAAAGACAACAATGATAGAATTGATGAAGTAACAAGCTATCCAGAAGGGATCTTTATTGAATTTACGTCATTTTTACTCATATAAAAGGGGTTTAGATAGTTCTTTGTGAACAAATTAAAAATTACAACAGAACTCATATCAAATTTTACTCTTTTGTTACTTTAGGCATTAAAATTGTACAAGGTATGTGGAGTTATGTGTAATTATGCATTTATTTTAAAACAATAAAAAGAAGTGAAAAATAAGATAATAAATAATTAAATAGATAAAGAAATAGATGATAAATATTGTTGATTTCCTCTTGAACTTACGCCAGAGGTTAAATATATAGGCAGAAATAACCAACCCAGTAGTAACAACAACAACACGGCCTGTAAACAGAAGCTTAGGTCGAAATTGTAGATATAAAATTATACATGTATTTCGTTATATATCATTGTGTGAAAACGACTTAAATTTTATTACTGAAAGTTTACTAATAAAATCATAAAGTGGCCTAATAAAAATATGACCTACACAGTGCTTTATGTGCATACGAATTTTATTTATGTTACGTCAAGAAAAAATTACTGTTTCTCAAAAAAAAAAAATTGAATTTAAATGGCCTACACAGTGTGATACATAAATTGCATTTGTTTTTTATCATTATTTTCAGCTTAAGAAATGTGGCACGTTGAAAAAACATCTGTCGAAATATTCGCAACTATTTGCGTTTTGACTATGTTTTTTAAAGAAAAAGTTAGAACACTCAAGCAGCAGATAGATGGAGAAAGGAAAAAAGTCTAAATATAAACGTACGCCCCATTCGAACGCGACCACGGCAATGCCCGACTTAGCTCCACTTCCTGCCAGACCTATGAAGTGTTCGCTGCCAATGTTACTGGCGAACAAGGAGAACCCGATCTAAAATATGAGAATCTATATAAAATGTCTGTATGTTAATTTCTATTCAAGTACACGTAAAAAGAAATTAAGAAAAAATAAAGTCGATATATCTGTAGTACTTTAAATGACCATAAATATTAGTCGACTTTTCATGCATGTGCCCCAAACACTCACATCTGATATTTCAATAGAGTTTCTGATACAGACTCAGCTTGGTGTCGTGAACATGAGAGACAATTTTTTTATAAATTTTTAAAAAACCTAAATCTCCTTACCGGAAGCCAGTGCATATTTCTGCCAGCAAGGAAATAACCTTTCACGGAGTTTCTGCCTTTTCTGCATGAGGACTGAAATAAGATTACAATGTACCATGTAAAAACCCTGAGGACTGAAATAAGAATACAATGTACCATGTAAAATACCTGAGGGACTGAAATAAAAATACAATGTACCTATGTAAAAACCATACGGACTGAAATAAGAATACAATGTACCATGTAAAACCCCTGAGGACTGAAATAAGAATATAATGTACCATGTAAAACCCCTGAGGACTGAAATAAGAATATAATGTACCATGTAAAATACCTGAAGACTGAAATAAGAATACAATGTACCATGTAAAAACCCTGAGGACTGAAATAAGAATATAATGTACCATGTAAAATACCTGAGGAGTGAAATAAGAATACAATGTACCGTGTAAAACCCCTAAGGACTGAAATAAGAATACAATGTACCATGTAAAACCCCTGAGGATTGAAATAAGAATACAATGTACCATGTAAAACCCCTGAGGACTGAAATAAGAATATAATGTACCATGTAAAACCCCTGAGGACTGAAATAAGAATAAAATGTACGATATAAAAACCCTGAGGACTGAAATAAGAATATAATGTACCATGTAAAACCCCTGAGGATTGAAATAAGAATACAATGTACCATGTAAAAACCATGAGGACTGAAATAAGAATATATTGTACCATGTAAAATACCTGAGGACTGAAATGAGAATACAATGTACCATGTAAAATACCTGAGGACTGAAATAAGAATACATTGTACCGTGTAAAATACCTGAGGACTGAAATAAGAATACAATGTATCATGTAAAACCCCTGAGGACTGAAATAAGAATACAATGTACCGTGTAAAATACCTTAGGACTGAAATAAGAATACTATGTACCATGTAAAACCCCTGAAGACTGAAATAAGAATATAATGTACGATGTAAAACCCCTGAGGACTGATAAAGAATATAATGTACCATGTAAAACCCCTGAGGACTTAAATAAGAATACAATGTACCGTGTAAAATACCTGAGAACTGAAATAAGAATACAATGTACCGTGTAAAATACCTGAGGACTGAAATAAGAATACAATGTACCATGTAAAACCCCTGAGATGAAAAAAGAATACAATGTACCATGTAAAATGCCTGAGGACTGAAATAAGAATATAATGTACCATGTAAAACCCCTGAGGACTGAAATAAGAATATAATATACCATGTAAAATACCTGAGGACTTAAATAAGAATATAATGTACCATGTAAAACCCCTGAGGACTGAAATAAGAATACAATGTACCGTGTAAAATACCTGAGGACTGAAATAAGAATACAATGTACCTGTGTAAAATACCTGAGGACTGAAATAAGAATACAATGTACCATGTAAAACCCCTGAGATGAAAAAAGAATACAATGTACCATGTGAAATACCTGAGGACTGAAATAAGAATATAATGTACCATGTAAAACCCATGAGGACTGAAATAAGAATATAATATACCATGTAAAATACCTGAGGACTTAAATAAGAATATAATGTACCATGTAAAACCCCTGAGGACTGAAATAAGAATATAATGTACCATGTAAAATACCTGAGGACTGAAATAAGAATACAATGTACCATGTAAAACCCCTGAGGACTGAAATAAGAATACAATGTACCGTGTAAAGTACCTGAGGACTGAAATAAGAATACAATTTACCATGTAAAACCCCTGAGGACTGAAATAAGAATACAATGTACCGTGTATAATACCTGAACAATACAGCACGAACAAGACCTGCAGGCATTAAAAGCTATCTTAAAGCCGAACACCAATTAGTTTCTTCAATTTCCAAAACTATTTTGAAAATTGCACATATTCTTACAATTTCTCGTATGAATATTTGAAAACATATGTTTTGATCAAATTGAAAAGTTGGTTTATAACTTTTATTCTTAGTGCCAAGCTAGAAAAAGTGCTCAAACCAAGTTACTGATTTTTTTGATTTTTTAATCTTATTGCATTGTTTTGTGAAGTTTTCGTTTTTCCAACCTGATAAAATATAACGGCTTTCACTGAACAAACCGTAATTGCAAAGAATGAGATTAGATTTGTCTTGTACCCTTAGTTTACATAGAAAAGTAACATGTACAGTTGTATTACCTTTTCCATATTTATCTCTTACTACAGGTCCATCGTAAAAAACGACTTTGTTTAATCACGTCTATTTTTCCCCTCCAGCTTTATAACAGATGTTCATATTACGAAGCAGCATTATTTCATAATAATGCCTTTTAAATTTACAACGTGAGCTTTATTTTAGTCAGAACAAGATTTCACATTTTACAAACAGGTTTAACTTACGTTGACAACGTTGACAACGTTTTAGCACTTACCGCTATCCCTACAGCCAAGACAAACGCAAAATACAAGCCAACGATCAAAATAGTCCTTCCAGTCTTCTAGTTTGGTGGCCATCATCTATCGTCGTAAAATCTTCCGAGATTCACTTATTATTGTCACCTACAGAGCTTTTTTTTCTTTCGACACTAAACACAACAGTTTTGCTCGTACAATAATATTAGAAAACATTCGACTTAGTCTTTTTCAACACATTCTACGCATACGAACGAGTCATATTTAACATGGATTATACTCCCAACAACTTAACAGATTATATATAATGCTGATAATTTTGATCTTATTCCTACCCCTTTTATTTTAGTCACAAAATGAAAAGTAAGTTGTAACTTTCAAATCCCGACAGTTTTATTAATATAGACTTAGTCACACCCCTTCAAGTCAGTGACTCTTTTTTAGCAGACATGTTAAACAGCGTCTTAAACAAAAGAATTTGATCCACAAATATTTAATTATTACACGAGTCCGTTTGTTTAACGTATTAAAATGAATACATTGTTGGGGACACTACATGTTGACTTTTATCAATCTATATGATAACAAACTACGTTTGAACTGGCGTGGTGAATGAATTTATTTACAATATGATTATTTTATATAGATAGACACTGCATCATTTCATGCATAAGCACGATGTAAAACGATACAACGTCAAAACTAAAGTCAAATTTTAAACTCAAGATTTCTCTCACATGATTTGTTTTTTAGTTTGAAGATTTTAGTTACCAGATTTTTAAATTTCAAAATTATGCTAGATATGTCGGAAAAAAAATGTGTGTTATGATAACGAGTTTTTTACTCCATGTCGACATTATTTCATTAATAACCGAGAGTAACAAGTGTAAAAAGCTAGGATGGGATTTTGATAACTGGTTTTATTTTTATTCGTTTTGTAGGAAATGAAGGGTGTGGGAAAGACAAATATATTTCCAAAACGACTGGTATACAGACATTATAATAAAGTTCTTCGCAAAACGAAATACAGAATAAGAATCAAAAGTCCGATTTGATTCGAGATTTGAGCTGTTCTCTCCTCCCCTGATGACTCGACACAGGGAAATGGCGCAACAACTAATGAATCTATACGCATTTTGAAATAAATAGGTTTGCTTTGCATGAATAAATTTGATACTGGTTCTAATTAGAACATTAGATCTAGTTAACAAATTTTTAGTCATTTCAGAAGAAATGTAACATTACTAACAAGATAAATGTATTGACGCTATAGGCCTAACTGATGAAACGTCACGGTAAGTAACCTGATTGCGTTCGTAATGTATCTGAACATGTGTAAGTAGCCTTGGTGATAAAATCATTCATATCTAAAAACTGACAATATTCATTTATTCTTCATGAATAATTTTTTACTTTATCATTAAGTTTTATTTTCACTAAGCCTATCTGACAATTTACCTCTGTTTTATCAAAGTGCTACATATTTATGACATTAAAAGCTGTAGCAAAAATATTTATCTAACAGTTATTGCAGAAGAAAAAGAAAATGTCTATGTCATATTTATACAGAGTATACTTGAGTGGCCGTGGCTCGGACCATCGTGTCAGAATGTATTATTAACTGAAATAAAAGTCATGTAAGTTTGAAGATTGGTTTTAACTTTGCTAGAGTTTTGGTAAAAAAATACATTTTCTTATCTTTAGACATTATCGTCATGTCAGTGTGTGTGTGTGTGTGTGTGTGTGTGTGTGTGTGTGTTTCATTTTTTCAACAAGCAAATATCAATATATTTCTTTTTTATTATGGAGAGACACAATGAAGAATTATCAAATACAGGTTGATAAGAAAATAAGCAGAAAGTCTCGTGATGATATCTTGACATACATGTACATAGAGATAATACCTATTTTATTATGTTTTCTACTCAAATATTCCACATGCTTTGAGACATATACATCAAGCTCCATATTGGAAATGTATAAATAATAAACACTATAACTCGTGATTTTTTAAAGTAAATTGTAATATCTATCATAAATGATATACCAAACAATAAAACAATACCTGGAAATAATAAAAACAAAAAATCTCGTCTGCTTCACTGTACTATAAACTAAATGTAAAGGATAATCAGGCTATGTTAAGTATAGCCAGGGGCATGGTTAGAGCAGACCTTCGATGTTCTTTGCAAATTGTATCCGGATTAAACTAAATATCTTTCCGTCAGTGATTTACTACATGGCGCGTGAGCAGAGTCCATTTCGTATATGTTAACCACAATCTGTTGGGAAATGGAGCGTACAAATAACTTCTGCATGACAAAAATTTAGTTTGGAAAACAATGACTTGTTTACATGATGTTATAATTCCAAACGTCATTAGGGTTTGGAATGGCGAATGTTGTGGCTTTCAGCCTCTCTGTGTGGTCACCTAATGACAATTCATTATAATTCAGAAGATATGCACGTGTACTAAAGGAAATTAGAATATAATTTCTTTCCAGAAAAAAATTACCCTCCCGTTCATTACGACCCAGGATCATATCCTTCCCGTGATTCTCTCTGCTGCAATTTTGTAGTTGTAATTTTTTGTTATCCTCTGTACTTGTTCAAAAAGATGTTAAATGTAGCTTCAATTGATCGACTCCAGTTAAAACCATGACATTTCTACAAAATTATCAAATTTATTCATGTTACATAACTTGACGCAGTCGCAAATTAAAATAATTGTATTTACATAATATCATTAGTTGGAACACTATACATACATTGATGGGGTCGTTTGTGAAGGACAAAATATTACGTCATTTTTCTAAGTTTTCGTTCCAGTACTTGCAGTAATCTATCCATGACTGTCGGAGGAATTGTTGTTCTCGGTGTGGTTGTGGAACCAGGCCCACAATTAAAATTATCGCCAATAATCACTTCACCTTGATCGTTACAATAAGTGACCGAACACCAGTTATTGTAACGTTCACTTTTTATTATAGTTTCGGGCGCGTAAACACTTCCACCATATTTGCAGCCGGGCGGTGGTGTTGTTGTTGGTGGTGGTCGAGTTGTTGTTTTAGTCAGAAGCCTTTTCCTGATAGTTGTCCGGGGGGTTGTAGGGATAGATGATCCACAGTTGAAATCATCGCCATGAATCACTTGAGAATCGATACTGCAAAAAGCGAAGTAACACCAGTTTCCTGAACGACCACTGCTTATCATAGTGTCGGGTTGATAAAAACGTCCGTTGTACTCACAACCAGGTGGAGGAGGCGTTGTTGGGATTGTTGTTGTCCTCGGGGTTGTCATTGTTTGAGATGTTGGTGGCACGGAAAGTCGTACTAGCTGGTGTGGGAACCTCACATTTTCCCGACCGATATGGAATCTTACCTAATATGGTACAGTAGTAGGCAATGCACTCGTCCGTTTCAGTGTCATAATAGTGTCCTGTTAAATCAGAACAGATTCTTTATTTAAGACTTGTACATAGTACATCGTAAAAACATGGTTAAAACATTGCAGTTAGAAAAGTAACAAATAGCACAAAAGTTTGATACACTAGCAGGATGAACAGAACTATTAACGGTCAACATTAATCAGTGCATTTCCCTAAGAGCCTCTTTAATATATCTACGAAGATTAATATGCGGTTTTGTGTTTCGTATTCAGGAGTTGCATGAATTTATATAATGAAAGAATAGTTACAGCTTCAAGAAATTGTTAAACAGTTGCTTTTTTACATATTACTATACGTCAATACCACACGACAGTTGCACTTATAGAAAACCTCATGGTATTAATCAATTATGGATTTTTTTCTTTTAAAAAATGATTCACATAAATTGGCTACGAGAAAGAAATAATGTAAGTTTTAGTAGTGTTAAACCAATAAAAGTATCATTCTGTTGAAGATACTGGTTAAGATGGCGTACATCTTTCGTTTTAATTGACACTTTCTGAACACAAAGGTCGACATTATTCGTTTATTGTTGAAAGTAAACTTAAGCTTAAAGTGTGTACTACACCACATCCAACAAAAACAACAAGAGCAAATATTTAGTTGAAGCTGAACAGAAACAAGCAAGCACGCTTACCAAAACGATCACCGATGTTGTAAATTCTTCTGTTATGTCTACAGTGGTTTGAAAACAGCCATCCATGAACAGTCTTTGTTCTTCCTGGCAACAACATCAACACCAGTTTCAAAACAATTGAAAGAGACAAGAAGTTCAAACCCAAACGCATATTTGAAGATCAAGTACTGGTATATTGTATTCAACAGGACGAGACTTTACCCTAAGTCAGTAAGCAAATATATCTAAATATGCAGTTTAAAGTTAAAACCATTTGTCACGCCTTAATACCGAAAATCGAACTAAATGTTCATATAAGCTTGTAACTGAGATACACTCCAATGGCTTCTAAATGTAGATTTGAATGTAATGACAACAAACTACCGTTGCGATAAATTTTTGTATAAATGTTGATAGTTCAAACATCCATTTATGTTTAGCAATACAGTATGTTCTTATGAATGAAAAACAAGAATAAACAACTTTCAGGATAGCTGATGGTGCTGTTCACAAATTTTGGTCATAACAGATTAATGAATAGAACGTCCCTTCACTGCTAACTACTAAAAACTTTACTCGAAAATGATATAAAAAATTAATTCTTAAAGGTGGAGGGTAGGGTAGAAATGCATTTACTCTTGAGGGTAATGTTGCAATAAAGTTTACTGTTAAGGGTATTGTGGAAACGAGTTCACGCTTGAGGTTAATGTGGCAAGAAGTATTCTTAGTAAAAGCATCACCTTAAAGAAACTACAACATAAAAAGCAAAAAAAAAAGAAAAAAAAGAAAACAACAACACAAAAAACAGAGAGAACAGAATAAAAGGTAGGAAATAATATATGGAATTCCAACTATATGAAATTCATCCTTACTTGCAAACTGGGCATCTCAAACTAAAATTATTGGTCGATGTATTTGAGGTTCGTATGGACTTAAACAAAACAAATTATAATTTTTTTTCTCATTCTTACCGTGAACATATCTTTAGGTTCTATATCTAAGTACCTACCGTAGGTGACAGTGCATACCAAAAACTCTCAGATTCTCAGCACGTCTGGATTTGCCTGCGTTGTGGCCTCCCAAACTACTCTGTATCTCTGATCAGGGTCTTTGAAAGACCCTGCTCTGATGGAGTTCCTCGACACCTTAGAAGATTCCAACAGTTTTTCTATATTAGAACATTCCTCTGTAGAACATGGGGAATGCATATCAGATTTAAGAAGTGAATCCAAACCATATACATCCTCTAACAAACTACACCACCAGATGAAGCCGAAACATACATCAACCCTAAAACATAATAGATTGAACTCTAATAACATTCAAGATACCCAACAGAAACCTACACCAATTACAAGCAATTCAAATGTTGAACGTATCACAATCCTTAATATCAATTGTAGATCTATAAAAATGAAAGACCTGAATATCATTTACAATTAGATCAAATTAAGCTAGATATTGTAGCTTGCACAGAAACATGGTTCAAAGCAGAAATAAACAGACCTGAAAATTTCCAGAAACAAACCAGTTTGAAGTCCTTCGGGATGATAGAACTGGTAGTCAAGGTGATGGTGTCTGCTAGCAGTTTCAAAATGTATTGTAATTGAAAAATAACATGATTTAAAAACTGATTGTAACATAGTCTGGACAAAATTAATTATACCTGGGACCAAAAACATTTATTTGTAATTATTCTATAAACCACACGAAAATGATCGAAACAGTCTTTTATCATTACGAAAGTACTAGAAGGTACCTAATGGCAGCATAACCTGGGTCGTTGGTGATCTTAATATGCCTGAAATTAATTGGATGACTGGAACTATCAAAGACTTCCAGTAAATTCAAGTGATTATATGAAACCTTCTTAGATAATTTCATAAATTTCAATTCAGACAAAGTAGTTAAAGTCCCTACAAGATGATATAATGTACTTGATTTATTTTTAACGAGCCAATCCTGTTAAGTCCATTCCACCAAAACCTTACCAAGTTAAGGATGAACAGATCATGATATTGTACTCCATGAGATTAGTATAAAAAATGAAATACCACATCAAGTTAAACGTGAAATAAAAGTGTATAAAAAAAAGCAAATTGGGACAATTCATTATTAAAATCAGAATTAACCCATTACTACAAAACTGTATTCAACAAACTGCCATTTCATGATCCAAATAACTTATGGGAAAAATTTAAAAGGCAAATTAAATGAATTATCACATCACTTTATACCAACCAAATTCACCACACACAGATGTGATCTACCTTGGGTTACCAAAAAAGTTATGAAAATGATCAATAAAAGAAATAAACTATACACTAAATGTAAAAAAATCAAAGAGTAGTGACCATCATAACAAAAAGAAATACACAAGTCATATTGGAAATATTTATAATCAGTTATCTTTTCTGGGGATTCTAGGAACTGTAAAAAAGAAACATTTTATTTTTTTGTGAAACATACAAAAAACTGACAATCAAGGTGTTGCACCACTAAAATCTGAAGGTAACGTGCACACAAATCCGGTAAACATCAAGGCCAGTGCAAATCTTCAGAACTTCACTGATAGCCTAAACTACTGTTTATATTTTTAACAAATCTGTAAATAATGTACAATAACAAGACATAACATCTCAGATTTTAAAACATTTTTGTACCTGTCCCCGACCTCTCAGTCATAATCAGTAATTGATTGCTGGGAGCACCAATATAGATGCAGACTAACAGAATGTATTAACAAACAGCAAAAATGGTTTGCAGCGTCAAACAATGAGGCAGTTTTCTAGTTATACACACAAAGCTACATAAATGACATCTGTAGTATCTACAGCTACAGTTTCACTTATAACAATGTTCCATGTCCGGCTGTAAGATTTATTTACTTTCCTTCGACGGTCCATAAGAAAGCCATTTGTCCATTGTGTTTTTTCACAGAGGTAAGATCTGTCATAGTGTATGAATGAGAAAGCGCGTGTGTGGTAAGGTAAACGCATAGATTATATAGTATTTACATTACGTAGTCTTCATGTTTTTTATATAAAGGACTTCTGGAAGAATTAGAATCCTTCAGTTTGTGCAAAAAAAAACTAGTGAGATCAGCAAATTTAGGATTTTTGACATGCATTGTTACGCCGTATACAGATCCCGTCGTATACAGCTCTCCGAGGAGCTTTAGTCGTTGCGCCTTAACGGATATAGCTGCAAAAGAGCTATTTGATACGTATTAACGAATATAGCTCCCCGGGAGCTGTATTCGTTAGGTGTCGAAGAAGAAAGCTCCTGGGAGCTTGAAACGTCAATGACATGTATCGCTTCGACGAATAGAACCGTCCTCGTCATGAAGCGACTGACCAACCTGATTTACAACAATCGGTCACATATAGAACAATGTCGGTTGTCAACATAAACTTCATCATCATCATCATCATCATTATGCTTCATGTAGTCATCATCATCATGCAAAGTTATCATCAATATCATCTTTGTCTTCGTCAACAGAAACAACAACATGAAATTAATATTATTAACATTGTTTTCGTCATCATTTCTATCACCATTAATAACATCATCCCATTTGTCGTCTTCATGATCATCATTTACATCAGCATCATAAGAAGTTACAAGATCATCAGCATGATATTCTTTTTTTATCATCGTCATCAATTTAGTCATTATAATATTCATCATCATTTAAGTTTTTCATGATCACCAGCATCATCACCATTATCATAACCATCATCATCACCATCATCCAAAACTGAGAAAACGAATTTTGATGTTTTGCTTTTGGCCACAGTAAGACTGGTCAAATATGGCTATTTACGTCCGTATTTAGATTTTTGGACGTGACTCGATACATTATGAACATTCTACATTTTAATGAATAATTGTTGTAATTTTATGATGTGTGTTAAGAGAAGTCATCAATTGCTTTTAACTTGCTCATCATGCCAGTAAAACTGTGATTAAATGGCCGCTGGAATAACGACATAACGTCATAAAATCTCGTAAACAATGACGTCTAGGTCCGAGACGAATCCAAATAACTCATAGAAATGAAACCAAAGTCAACATGATTCACTTCAAATATGACCCCCTTTATATTTTGAAAAACCCTCTTATAAGACAGGGATAGTGGGATTTAAATAGAAATGATGATGATGATGATGATGATGATTTAAGTGCTGAAAACAGAACAAACATATTTTATACACTGCGACAGACTTAAGTGTAAAGTACATAGTAAAACTTATTCTCGTAAGTGATAAGCATAAAGATACAAACATATATTGAGGTAAATATTTATCTAACGCCTTCACATTCTTCATAGGCTATGGGGAGCTGTATCCGTCAAAATTGGCATCTTGACGTATACAGTTCCCTTTCATTGAGAGCTATATCCGTTGCAATCAATGCATAATACATTTTGCTTTTTGCAGCTCATTTCCAATACGTCAAAAAGGACAACAAGACTGACAATTGTTAGTTCCAAAACAATTTGTTAATGGTATATTTATAAAAAATAACACATTCATATGTTTACGCATGTTTTACTTTACTTAAAGAATTTACGAATCTGTCGAGAAAAAGGTTAACATCTTCCGGTACATATGTTTATATTTTGCGTAGAGGTTTGTTTATGCCACATTGTTCTTGATTTATTTTTGTGACCGTTTATATGATTAAAGAAATAAAGTATATTTACACAGTATGGAAAAACAAAATGGCTGTATAATTGGAAGTATTAATACATGCGGAGCCACACTTCGAGTTGGCATTAATATTTTAGACAGCCAATCAGAAAGACGCAAGGAAGATCGATGCAGAACGAACTTTGGTCCTAGCAGTTCACCAAAGATTCAGCTGCATAGTTTCCAAATGGTACGAGCGCTTTCCTGACAGTTCTATAAGGCTATACGCCGTGCAATAGTGCCAGAATTTCTTTGTAACACAAAGAAAGTTGTTGTTATCATTTTCTTAGAACAAAAGAAAACTTGAATTGTTTAATTACTATATTTATTTAGACATCTACATATCCATTTATTTTGCTTGTGGAAAAAAAAACTAAAACATAATCGTATGAAAGTATGATATAATAAATAATATTTTCTGATAGCATCCTCTCCACGATTGTAAAAAAAAAACAAAAAACCGCTTTATGTTTCCGATAAAATCTTAAAATTCTTGCGTTAATGGAAAGATACGGAGCTGACAGAAGACAACTATGCTTCCCCACTGAACTGAACTCGTTGTCTTATTCAAGGTTAATAATCAGCCACTGAAATATACTCAATGTATTCCTTGCCGGTTTTATATTTAACGTTTTTCCTGGATGCTTTACTGAAAGCGAATATTTCTTTTTCATACGCCATTACATAACAAATACACTATATAACAGTTTTTATTGAGGTCATGAACTGCCTAAGTAACGTACAATGACTTGACGTTGCGTGACGAAGATGACAAGGGGGCTACTTGCAGTATAAATATTCATACTTCCACAAAACACATTCTCGTCACTGGATCTTATATCTTAGAGCAAACATGTGAGTATTTACATATATCTTGGATATTTATACTTATATTGAACTTAAGGAGATGGATTTTATTAAATTTTAATTCATATATTTCTTTTTTGTCGTAGACGGAGTGAAAGCAAAACAAAGGTCTCTATTGTGCTTATTCTTGACACGTAGTCACGTAGCGGATGTATTAAAATTATTATTGTATCTAAAAAAAAAAAGGCTGATTTTGCTTGAATAAATCTGTTAAATTCCAGCGTTTTAATATCAAATTTTAAGACGTGTACCGTAATTGCATACATCTTTTCTTGCTTTGCGTGTTAATGGTACTTAAGAATTATTTAACATATGTAAGCTGAAAAATGTTCTTTCTTGTTATAGCCATAATTCAAGGGTCCGTATATCAAGGAAGAAAGTACCAAGATTAATATAAATACAATCTAAAGCTAGAATATACTTATACAATACTTCTGAGAATGATCAATAGATATAAATAATCCTTTATATGAGCCATGAATGTGTGTTATGCAAGGGTGAATATTTAACGCTACTATTGTTTCTCTTTTATGACGGTCAAAATGTTAATGACGTCAGCTCAGATTACAATTTGTTGCTTAGTACCTGGTCTTTCTCATTACATAAAACATCTAATTGTCAAATAACTCAGAGCATTCTGTATTTTGTCGGACATATGACAAATAATTGTGAAGGGTTGTCATGATTTTTATGATCGTATTCATAACCGTTTGTCATTTGGGTACAGACTTACAGTAATGTACTCGAGTTATGATAGATAAAGAAATGTTTTAATCGGTATTCTGTAATACAGTGAAATCTTCCTAATGTGTCCAGTCAAAAAGATGTCTTAAGACTATATTGTCTCTTATTGTTGAAAGTGTAGTTTTTAGAATAATTAAAAAGAATCTTAACTATTCAATTAAATCATACCCAGTGTACATTACGTATTGAAATCAATAAATAATTAAAATTCACATGTATATTACTCCTCTGCATCATCTGCATTATTTTTCTCAGTTTTTTTTGTTTGTTTTGTTTTAAGTGTATATACAAGCGTAATTTAAATGTTTTAATGCTTTAGAGGTAGATATGCAAATAAAGTACAAATTATATAATAACATCAGAAATTATTTTTGTGATATTTAATGATGAAACAGTTTATCATATTAATGTTTATATTCATCTTTTGCTGATGTTTTTTTTGAGCACAGGCTATTATTGTCTAGCAAAGTAATAATTGTCAAGTTGCACATTTTAGCGTCAATTCGGTCAGAAATTAACGTGACTGTCGTAAATCAACAAGGAACTTGTGTCACAAATGATAATTTTAAGAAATATACCGAAATAAATGACGACAGAATGGAAAAGGCAAATATCCACCCACTAATCAATTATCAGAAACTAAAGCGGTAAATCTGTATAGACAGTGCCTTGTTGATGTTTCAACTTTTTTTCGATTTCCTCATCAAATAAAAAGGTTAATCAAGTAATGCTTATTTATTCATATGGAATATGACGTGTTTATCACGCTTGAAACAGTTCACTTCAAGTAAAATTACAACTAAAGTATCTTAAATACGTCATAAAGAAAGTTGAAATTATAAAATTAAAATCACCTCAGCAAAAAAGAAATGCCAGTGAATGACGACAAAAATAAAGAACAGAAGGATCACACACAATTCAGTATAAACCTATACGAACACAACTTATGTTGTAAATCATTTCCCCCATACATGATCCTAGATCCTAGAATATAACTTATGATCTTAACTGATCTATGTGTGCTGATGTTAAATATAGTCATAACTGAATCTGCATAACCGTCGCATTTGACATTCCTAATGACTTGGTGATCAACACTCCGCCAGTTTATTAAGCAACTAATTTATATGTGCATATTGGTGTTCTGGTTTTGTTTCAAAGTTGTACTAATAAGGGCATATTATAATTCAAATCTGTCATTTTTATAAGCACATACATACATACATCAGCCTAATTTGCATGACATTTTGATTTGCTAGGGATACGTAAGGACTTTGTAAGCAATGTAGACTACAGTTATTAGTTTACTGTAACTGATTTACCATTAAGCAAGATTAGTTTTTTATTCAGTTATATACCAAAATTTTAACTAAAGTGATAAAATCTAGAAATATTGTCTATGTGGTTGAATTACAAACGTGTCAAGAATTCTTGTCATTTTTACGAGCTTCTATTAAACTATAAAATGTGGTTTAAATTATAGATATTAACTAGGATGAAAACAGTAGCTTTTTCAGACATATGATGAATGGTATGCTAATTATTATGAGGCAGCAGATGACAGCAAACAAAACATCAGAGCATTCGATTTGTTAGTCAATATTGAGCATGACAAATTTGAAATATACGACTAACACCAGTAAAAGTATTTACATTCCTGAACCCAGATCGCTTGTGACTTTCTAAAATGCAGTGTTACAGTACCAATCAATTATCATAAATCCGGGATTCTTTAGACATGCAACGTGTTTTGGGGATTCAAGAAGATTAAGGGTGGAGGTATTCCACCAGATATTTTAGCCCTTCAACTTAATTAAACAGCATACAGGATATGTGAGAAGGTGATCTATTTACCATTAATATCATGATAAATACTGAAAACAAACTTTGAAGTATAGATATGTCATTCATAAGACAAGTAATTTGAAATTTTGTCATTACCATATTTTGTAGGTGACAGCGTTGTCATGGCGATGTTGGAAAATTTATAGCTGTCAGATAATGCTAAAAATAACTTATAAATTATTCTTAAATATACAGATTTTAAAATGGTTTATTGTTTGTCTAAAATGTCAGGACTCCGGAAGCATGCACACGTTTGCAAAATGCAAGTTAAAAAGCGACAAGATGCATGTCATGCATTTTATGTTACACAGTCAACAGTCGTGATGTTACACAGTCAACATCGTTATAAGAGTTGTTTTGGTGATTTCTCAAGTGTCTAGGAAAAAGCTTGTCATTTCTGTTGCTTCAAACTAGTCAGGGTCACCGAAGCTGTCTGATTGGTCAAAAATGGAAAGGTTGTTTTGAAAATCATTTTACATGAAAACAACACATATATTGAAGAACAAACTGAAATTAGACATAAGGGTGACAGACAATTCTTGGTTATTTTTGTCGTTTTAAAATAAACGGGAAATTTCGACAGATTGTAATAAAAAAAATACCGAAGCGACTGTGGTGATCTCCTTCGAAACAATATACCGGAAAAATTGATAAATCATGCTGTTAAAAAAACTGAACGAAATTGTTTCTCATGATTGATTCCTCCCAGAAATCGGCAATAGGTAGCGTCTTCAGAAGTTAATAAAGTGAGATTGGGACTTGACTACATTGTTACATTGAAATACAAATGGATTTGATTTAGTCGTGTGTAACCTATAGGTAATCACCGTTTAATAACATTGGTTCCAGATCTAACAGCTTATACATTTATGTTTCACCGGTCGTCATTCACTGACTTTACAAGCTTCAAAACGAGGTTGTTTGGGTAGGACTGAGCGATCGCCGACTTGCTCGTTTAGGCTAGATAGCCAGCAGCGGTAAGGGAGCACGTGCGGCGTGGCGTTGAAGTATAAGAAAATGGTGTACATGTTCATACAATGATAAGATTAGAAATATTCTGAAACACTATTTGATATTTTCATAAACTCCCTTTACAGCACCGTTTTATATGATACAATTTGCCTATTACTTCAAGGTAGATAAGGAAAACAAAACAACCTCCAAGGATAAAGTTATTTTCTAGGAAACACGAGTTATTTTCAAACTAAACTTATACGCTTAAGTGTTGAAGTGTTGAGTATAGCTGGTACGATGTAGTTATATTGGTGACACATGCAGCTGCTACAGAGCAGAAACTTACATATTTCGGTAGCTTCTGTTCTAGGTTAGGGATAGACTCATGGGTCACAGATTAAATGAAATTTAGATATGAACGTGCAAAAACGTAAATGTTTATCATGAAGTCAGACATTTTTTCATAGCTTTGTCAAAGTACATTATACCTCAAGCATAAAACTAGATAGTTCACGGTTTCAAAAGTGTTAACAATGTAATTAATTAGGTGTGATTGCTATCATACAAAGCCACGGTAAACAAAAAGTCATATTTTATATGGATCTATAGAAAGAAGATACAAGAAATCCTTTGTTATTATACTCGGAAATCTATTTCCGGAAGACAAACATTTATTTTGGCTAATTGATCTCACGACGCGTTAATTGTCCGAAACGTAAACATCGTTTATGTTAAACGCTCCTGCTTATGACATAAACGTCAAATAACGGAAAATAAATGATTGTTTTAAATGCAGTGTGCTTCGAAACAAGTAACATGTGAGAAAACAACAGATTTAACAAAACTGAATAGCTTAGGTACAATTCTGAAAGCTTTAAGAGTTTTAATGATATGGCAAATTCAGTGCTGCCCTCTATTCAGAGTTAAATAATAATGTAAATGCAGTGCTGCCCTCCACACATGGTCAAATATTAATGCAAATGCAAAGCTACCCTCTACACAGGGTCAAATATTAATGCAAATGCAGTGTTACTCCCTATTCAGAGTTAAATAATATGGTAAATGCAGAACAGCCCTCTATTCAGAGTTAAATAATAATGCAAATGCAGTGCTACTCCCTATTCAAAGCTAAATAATCATGTAAATTCAGTACTGCCCTCTATTCAGAGTTAAATAATAATGTAAAGGCAGTGCTGCCCTCTACACAGGGTCAAATATTAATGCAAATGCAGTGCTACTCCCTATTCAGAGTTAAATAATATGGTTAATGCAGAACAGCCCTCTATTCAGAGTTAAATAATAATATAATGCAGTGCTGCCCTCTACACAGGGTCAAATATTAATGCAAATGCAGTGCTACTCCCTATTCAGAGTTAAATATTATGGTAAATGCAGTACTGCCATCTATTCAGAGTTAAATAATAATATAAATGCAGTGCTGCCCTCTACACAGGGTCAAATATTAATGCAAATGCAGTGCTACACCCTATTCAGAGTTAAATAATATAGTAAATGCAGTACTGCCCTCTATTCAGAGTTAAAAAATAATATAAATGCAGTGCTGCCCTCTACAAAAGGTCAAATATTAATGCAAATGCAGTGCTACTCCCTATTCAGAGCTAAATAATCATGTAAATGCAGTACTGCCCTCTATTCAGAGTTAAATAATAATATAGATGCAGTGATGCCCTCTACAAAGGGTCAAATATTAATGCAAATGCAGTGGTACTCCCTATTCAGAGTTAAATATAGGTTAATGCAGTACTCCCCTCTATTCAGAGTTAAATAATAATATAAATGCAGTACTGCCTTCTACACAGGGTCAAAAATTAATGCAAATGCAATGGTACCTTCATTCAGAGTTAAATAAAATGGTAAATGCAGTACTGCCCTCTATTCAGGGTTAAATAATAATGTAAATGTAGTACTACTCCCTAATCAGAGTTAAATAAAATTGTAAATGCAGTGCTGCCATCTACACAGGGTCAAATATTAATGCAAATGCCGTGCTACCCTCTATTCAGAGTTAAATTATAATTTGAATGAAGTACTGCCCTCTACACAGGGTCAAATAATAATGCAAATGCAGTGCTGCCCTCTATTCAGAGTTGAATAATAATGTAAATGCAGTACTGCTCTCTATTCAGAGTTTAATAATTATGTAAATGCAGTGCTTCCCTCTATTCAGAGTTAAAAAATAATGTAAATGCAGTGCTACCCTCTATTCAGAGCTAATTTTAATGCAAATACAGTGCTGCCCTCTATTCAGGGTTAAATAATAATGTAAATGCAGTGACACCCTCTATTCAGAGTTAAAAAATTATGTCAATGCGCTGCTACCCTCTATTCAGAGTTAAATAATAATGTAAATGCAGTACTGTACTCTACACAGGGTTAAGTAATAATGTAATTGCAGTATTATCCTCTATTCATGGTAAGATGATAATGTTAATGCTGTGCTACATTCTATTCAGAGTTAAATAATAATGTAAATGCATTGATGCCCTCTACACAGTGTTAAATAATAAAGTAAATGCAGTGCTACCCTCTAATCTGTGTAAAATAATAATGTAAATGAAGTGCTACCCTCTATTCAGAGTTAAATACGTGTGTTAATAATGCAGTGCGACTCTGTATTCAGAGTTGAATAATAACGTAAATGCAGTGCTGCCCTCTTCACAGGGTTAAATCATTATGTAATTGCAGTGCGACCCTCTTTTCAGAGTTAGATAATAATGTAAATGCAACGCTGCCCTTTTTTCAGAGTTAAATAATAATGTAAATGCAACACTGCCTTCTATTCAGAGTTAAATAATAAAGTTAATGCAACGCTGCCCTCTTTTCAGTGTTAGATAATAATGTAAATGCAACGCTACCCTCTATACAGAGTTAAGTAATAAAGTTAATGCAATGCTGCCCTCTATTCTGAGTTAGAAAATAATGCAATATACAGAGCCAAATAATAATGTAAACGCATCGTTGGCCTCTATTCAGAGTTAAATAGCAATGTAAATGCGACGCTGCCCTCTATTCAGAATAAAATAATAAAGCCATTCAGTGCTGCCCTCTATTCAGAGTTAAATAATAATGTAAAAGCGACGCTGTTCTCTAAACAGAGTTTGATTACAATGTAAATGCAGTGCTGCACTATACACAGAGCCAAATTATAATGCTAACGCAACGCTGTCGTCTATTCAGAGACAAATAATAATGTAAACACAACGCTTCCCTCTATTCAGACTTAAATAATATTGTTAATGCAATACTGCCCTCTACACAGAAAAATAAAATAATATAAATGCAGTCTTGCCCTCTTCACAGAGTTAAATGATAATGTAAATGTATTCTTGCACTCTTCATATAGTAAAATAATAATGTAAATGCAGCCTGGCCTTTACACAGAGTTAGATGATAATGTAACTGCAGTCTTTCTCTCTTCACAGAGTTAGATAATAATGTAAATGCAGTCTTGCCCTCTACAAGGAATAAGATAATAACGTAAACGCAGTCTTTCCCTCTACACAGAGTTAGAAAATAATGTATAAGCAATCTGTCTCTCTACACAGAGTTAGATAATAATGTAAATGCAGTCTTTCCCTCTACATAGAGTAAGATAATAATGTATATGCAATCTTTCTCTCTACACAGAGTAAGATCATAATGTATATGCAGTCTTTCCCTCTACACAGAGTTAGATAATAATGTATATGCAATCTTTCTCTCTACACAGAGTAAGATAATAATGTATATGTAATCTTTCTCTCTACACAGAGTAAGATAATAATGTAAATGAAGTGTGCCCTCTACACCGAGTAAGATAATAATGTAAATGCAGTCTTGCCCTCTACACAAAGTTAGATAATAATGTAAATGAAGTTTGCCCTCTACACAGAGTTAAATAATGATGCAAAAAAAAGCTTCCCCTACACAGAGTAAAATAAGAACTTAAAGAGAATACTGCTCTCTATACAGAGTTAAGTAACTATGTAAATGCGATGCTTCCCTCTACACCGAGTTAGATAATAATGTAAAAGCAGTCTTGCCCTCTACACAGAGGTAATAATGTTAATGAAGTGTGCCCTCTACACAAAGTTAAATAATAATGTAAACGCAGTCTTGCCCTCTACACAGAGTTAAATAATAATGTAAATGAAGTGTGTCATTTACACAGAGTTAGTTAATAATGTAAATGAAGTGTGCCCTCTACACAGAGTTAGATAATAATGTAAATGAAGTGTGCCCTCTACACATAGTTAGATAATAATGTAAATGAAGTGTGCCCTCTACGCAGAGTTAGATAATAATGTAAATGAAGTGTGCCCTCTACACAGAGTTAGATTATAATGTATACGCAGTCTTGCCCTCTACACAGATTTAGATAATAATGTAAATGAAGTGTGACATCTACACATAGTTAAATAATAATGGAAATGAAATGCTGCCCCCTACACAGAGTATAATCATAACTTAAAGAGAATGCTGCTCTGTATACAGAGTTAAGTAATTATGTAAATGCGATGCTTCCCTCTACACCGAGTTAGATAATAATGTTAACGCAGTGTACCCTCTACACAAAGTAAGATTAAAGTGTAAACGCAGTGTACCCTTTACATTAGATAATAATGTATATGCACTACTGCCCTCGACGCATAGTTAGGTAACAATGCAAATGCAGTCTTGACCTCTATACACTGTGAAATAATAATGTAATTTGAGTCTTGCCATCTACACTGAGTTTGATAATAATTAAAATGCAGTGCTGCCCTCTATAGTTAAATAATAATAACTGCAGTCTTGCCCTCTACACAGAGTTAAATCATAATGTAAATGCAGTCTTGCCCTCTACACAGAGTCAAATAATAATGTAAAGCGGCAGTCTTGCCCTCCCCTTACACATAGTTAAATAATAATATATATGCAATGCTGCCCTCTACAGAGAATTAATAATAATGTAAATGGAATCTTGCTCTCTACAATCAGTTAGATAAAAAAGTAAATGCAGTCTTCCCTCTAAACAAAGTTAAATTATTATATAAGTGCAGTACGTGTTGCCCTCTACACAGAGTTAGATAATAATGTAAATGCAGTCTTGCAATCTACACAGAGTTAGATAATGATGTTAATGCAGTGTTGCCCTCTACACAAAGTTGCCCTCTAGTCAGAGTTATATAATAATTAAAATGCAGTCTTGCTCTCCACACAGTTTTAGATAATAATGTAAACGCTGTGTTAATAATGTAAATGATGTCTTACCCTCTACACAGAGGTAGATAATAATGTTAATGCAGTCTTGGGCTCTACACAGAGTAAGATAATAATGTAAACACAGTGTTCCCTGTACACAGAGTTAGATTAAAATGTAAATGCAGTCTTTTTCTCTACACAGAGTTAGATAATAATGTAAACACAGTGTATCAGATTAAATCAGATTATAATGTAAATTTTCAAACAACTGTTAAAAACACTATCGTCTGAATACGTTTAACAATTTCATAGGCGTTTTTATGAGAGCTTGACGGTGTCATTTGATATGTGACGACATTTTGCGTGTCAGATTGTTCATTAAGATTGTTAATCGGGAATTTTCTATACATGCGCAATTGTTTAAAAGTCTAACTGTACTCTAAAGAGCTAATATCATATTGACCCCACCATAGGTTGAAATAAAGCATAAAATCAGACTGCTTTAAATTCCATTCAGGTTTTAATGAAATATCGATGAAAATCAAAAAGCATCTCAGCTACAAGTAAGCTACATCTGAGTCTGACAGAAGTACGCGATCTCTCATTTGCTAGTAGTGTGACGATTTTTACAATTTGATTTCAATCAGATTGTGTGCTCCTGAAGTGCTAAGGAGATAACACGAAATTTCTTTCAATAGAAATTGAGAACAAAAAACAGAGTCCATGTCGCTGTTAATGGAATCCAGCGATGAAAGCTAGAGGTTAACACGTTTTGTTTATTGGTAATATAGTCAATCAATTTAAATAGACAAACGTCTGGGTTCCAAACTTGAGCTGAAAGACAAATAAAGAGTTGAATGTGTTACTCTATTTCCTGACAGTCAATTATAAACTGAAACACATCATGAACTGAGTACAAAAGACATATGCAAATATTTGGATTTCCATAATAATTATGTTTTGTTTTCGGTTGATGCGTAGTTTTTGTCTAACATCTCGTTTATCGTTCGTCAGCGTTTTGTTGTACTGTCATAATGCATAATGTGAGAACTCTGATGTAAAAGGAAACAAAATAACAACAAAAAGCACGCATATTATACATTTGTTTTACTGAATAAAAATAATAAAACAAAGGAAAAAAACAAACTCCTTATTGATCTAATACTATCATTTAGTATTAACTCCAACGTGATTATTACGTGTGAAACCACCAAAATAATTCCCTTCTTTGTTCTATATACAATTTACAATATGCAAAACAAATCCAAGATTGTGTCAAAACGTTTCAAAACAGACACTAAAATTATATAATTGCAAACAGTAAGATGCAGCTACAAATTTTTAGCTCTAGTCTAAGATTGCATGGCTTCAGAGTGTACTCATTTTCGGGTTACACACGACACAGTTCCTATCTGCTTTTCTTTGAACTTGTAAGATAGTCACGTGGTTTTCTTGTATGTTCCTCTTCGAGAAATTTCAAGTCCTCGATGGCAAAACTTTGAATTTGGCGGCATTATTCTAGTTCTTATACTATATTACTTTGCGAATATCAGTTTGAAATCTCTTACAGGTCTTTTGGCATTTACTGAACTTTATCATTACAAGGCAAATTTTACAAAAGTGTCAACTTGACCGGAGAAAAATGGCGTCATCACTTTAATCAGCCATTTGTAATGAACAAACTGTAGAACTGTAATTCAAACTGAATTGTTATCTATTTCCAGGAGGACATCCTTATGTATTCTGTTTCTGGCATCAGTGGCATGGGCGCAACCACCACCACCTCTCCCGCCCACTTCCCATTCTTCCCCGACGAGCGCAAAAGATCCAGGAGCACATCACGCGCTGCCAGATCAAAATCCATGGCATGAGTTGCTGCACAGAATGATGGAGCTGATGCAGTCAGCAGCAGGAATGGGGCCTACAGGAAGTCCAGCTCAAGCAGGACCTGGGTCAAACCAAATGTCTGACAAAAGAAATCAAGGTCCACAGCAAGGTAGTGGACAACAGCAAGGCAACCAGCTAGGTCAAGGCCAGCAGCAAGGACAAGATCAGTATCAAAATCAAGGGCAGCGACAAGGGCCAGACCAGTACGCAAATCAAGGACAGCAAGGACCAGATCAGTATGCAAATCAAGGCCAACAAGGGTCAAATCAATACCAAAATCAAGGACAGCAAGGGCCAGACCAATATGCAAATCAAGGCCAACAAGGGCCAAATCAATTGCAAAATCAAGGACAGCAAGGTCCAGACCAATTTGCAAATCAAGGCCAACAAGGGTCAAATCAATACCAAAATCAAGGCCAGCAAGGTCCAGACCAATATGCAAATCAAGGCCAACAAGGGTCAAATCAATACCAAAATCAAGGACAGCAGGGTCCAGACCAGTATGCAAATCAAGGCCAACAAGGGTCAAATCAATACCAAAATCAAGGACAGCAGGGTCCAGACCAATATGCAAACCAAGGTCAAGGACCACAAGGGCCAAATCAGTATCAAAATCAAGGCCAGCAAGGTCCAGACCAGTTTTCAAATCAAGGGCAACAAGGTCAGTATCAAAATCAAGGACAGAATGGTCCAGACCAGTACGCAAATCAAGGGCAACAAGGTCAGTATCAAAATCAAGGACAGCAGGGTCCAGACCAGTTTGCAAATCAAGGGCAACAAGGTCAGTATCAAAATCAAGGTCAGCAACGACAGAGTCAGCAAGGACAGCAACAACAAGGAAAGTATCCAAATCAAGGTCAACAACAAGGCCAAGACCAATACGGAAATCAAGGACAGCAACAACAGAACCAATACAATGGTCAATATCAAGGTCAACAAAACAAAGGCCCATACGGACCTCCCCCTACAACCCCTCCACCACGTCCAGTGCCTACAACAAAACCACAACCAGTTGTACAAGATTGTTTTTGGGAAGGTAAATACTACAGGCCTGGAAGTGACATCGTCAGAGGTCAACATGATCGTTGGTGTTACGTTACATATTGTGACTCTATGGGTAATATTCAGTTCTGGGACGACTATAACTGCCCACCAAACTCAATGAAACCAACCAGTGGTCATACTGCTGGTCGTCCAGGAGGAGGTCCCCCAACCGCTGCACCACCTACAACTACACAGGGGTGTAATAATAACGGTGTGTTTTACGAGCCAGGTCAAGAAATAACGAGCCATCAAGTAGGGGAGAGATGTTACGGGACCTACTGTAGTCACGATTCTCAAATTATACAATGGGAAGATTGGTGCGTTGCTCCGACAAGTCCTGCACCACCAGCACCTAAACCTGGACAGCAAGGAGGTAGAGGAGGCAAGAGAGGGAAAGCAGGAAAGGGAGGAAGAGGTGGCAAAGCAGGTGGCGGTGGTGGACGAAAACCTGCACCTAAAGCAGCTCCTGTGGCCCCTGATGTACCACGAACGCCACCAAAATCTTCTCCCCCAGCACAAGCACCTCGTCGTAAACCTAGTATGGGATGTTATCATAATAATCTCTATTATCAGCCTAATGAAGATGTGATTGTAGGAAACATTGGTGACATGTGTTATGGCTATTACTGCGAAGGAGATAATGTGTTTGTTCACTGGGAGGACCGCTGTGCACATCCCCCTGCCCCGGAACCCACACAGCCCCCATACTCCGGAAACATGGGCATGGGAGGCGGTATGGGAGGTGGTATGGGCAATACCGGGTTCTTCTTCTAGTTAAATCCTTAAATCAAAACTAAAGCCGAATTTAGGTTTTAACATTTGAAACAAGGGTTAAGATAAGAAAAATAACTAAACTTGAATTTAAGGTTTAGAAACATAACAAAAGAGAACCTTTTATCACAATGTTTACATTAAAGCAATTTTTAAATTAGGAACATTTTAAAACACAGAATAACACAATTTTCATCAAAATGTTAACGAAAAGGAAGCGTTTCTGTAGACAGCTTTTGCTTAAAGGGCAAACAACACTCTTGGAAAAAAACGATTCAATGATTTTATGTGAATTTAATGAAAAGTGAAAACTTCAACATGTTTTTGACATAGGTGCACTGAGGTCTTTCATAGACAAACATATAAGGAATGGTGTCCAATATAAGAGTGGATAATTTGCAAAAAAAAGAAATTCTACATTCAAAATTTAAGAAAATTGTTTAGGGGACATAAAAAGTCCTCATAAAGTTAAGGTATACATCTTAAATGGCCTACAAAGAGACTGCTGTCATGTCCTTTTTGTTTCAAACGATTCCCTAGGTTAAGCTTTGTTACCAAATATACACTATTGCCTGGGTGTGAAACATATTTGAAGTATTTTTGATAAAACCTAATATGACGTACTTTGTACTTATGTTAGAATACTTAAACACAAAAAATGAAGACTTGATAATAATCATAAAACTCCTTTGATACGTTTATATTTAGAATAGCAATATGTTTTAGTACTTCCATGGACAGGTTCATGTAAATAAAGAACTGCTGTTATGTAAATATTTAAAGCACCATTTGAACTCGGTTTTTTTTTTTGTTTTTCGAAAGTTAAATATTTTACTTGAATTCCAATCAAACAGTTTCGAAGGATATATATCTACAGTTAATACTTTATATTTTCTTCGGTGAAAATGACGAAAAAAATTTTTTTTTTAGAAAAATATCTATTGTAGTTACATGAACAAATGGGAGCGGGGAGGGGGTGGAAGTGGGAGAGGGGGCAGGAAGAGGGGAGGGGGCAGGAGGAGGGGGGTTAAAGTAGAGCACAAAACAAAAAAAAGCATTACAATTGTTACGTTTCTTGTAAAAAAAATTTCCGACCAAACATGTTTGATAAAGACGGAAAAATGTTATTGAAACCATTTTTCGATTTAAGGATGTAGAATTTATTTTCTATATTTTATATCTATGACAATATTTGATCAACATTCTTATTTAATTGAGCTAAAAATAGACATTTACATTATGACATCAAACTCATTTTTCGGTTAGGTTATTTTAGCGGTCTTTAGTCAAAATTATGTGTGTCGAGATTTTTGTGCACAAAAATGACAGCATTTGATTTACCTTTTTGTGTCATAAATTCAAGTTAGGCTATAAAAGTATTGAACATATATTTTCTTACGGTGACATATAATCCTTTGTAATATATGTTTCATCTGTATATTTATAAAGACCTGAATATTTTCGTGTGTTTTTCACTGTATTTTCATCCAGATAATTAAACCATTTGTCATCATACGTATGAGACTTTGTCTTACCTGTCAGTGTTATGTGTGCGAGTTGACAGTCGCTAGTTACTGTCTGCACGACTCGCGTTGACCTGTCGACATCTTTACATCGTCTTATGCGATCACTCTGCTTACTTACAATTACACGTCAGCATGTGCAATCACGTGAGCATATAATCTCGAAACCGAAAGATCTATTTGATCATAGATATTAGCTTAATGTTTTGAGCCTAACTGTTACCTGGCAATTTAGCATTATAATAAACTTATATAAATGATGTTTAAATAATCTGTGTTGAGTGAAACCGAATATTTCCATTAAGAAAAAGCACTGAATAGTTTACTCGACATGCATAATGTTATAACACTGTCTGTATTTATAACTGAATTATCACTTGATGGTTAAAGGCACATCAAAGAATGCATATAGTCGCCCATTTATCCATCCGCTGCACTTTGTTTTCAGACTATTATCAGTGGTTTTATTCAACCAAACTTTGGGTAAATGGAGATGTACATAGTGTGAGGTGCTGCAGCCAGATGAATTATCTAATGGCTATGGCCCTATAATTGTGAAATAGAGTATTTTTGTTTCCGGACTATTTCTGGGGACTAACGGTTTGAATTTAACCAAACTTTGTCTGACGCTCCTCTAGCAACCGTAGATGTTCATACTACCGGGATGTATCTGCATTATATATCCTGAGTTACACTATCCGCGCACCAGTTGAATGTTTCACTACTGTTCACTTTCTATCTGTGAAGTCACATAGCTGCTAAGGGAGCGTATATCCGATAATAGACTTTACAATATTAGGCTGTAACAAAGTGTTGGCAACACAAAACAGTTTCTGACAATTTTAACAGCATTTATTGGATAATCATGTCTAAGAACTTGTGACCTAAAATGATTACAATGTATTTAGAAAGAGCCTTATTCTGTACAACGGCACCATGCTTTAAGTTAAGTCCATAATAATATCCAAAAAAATAAAGATGTATTGCTGTGCCCTCGAAGTCAAAGAGAATAGAAACTGGGAGGTGGCACAATCCCATCCAATCCCTTTTAATGATTAACATGCATCCCATAGTTTTGTTGATTGGTATCACTGTATAACTCATAGCCTTCTATCTAATTACAGCAAGTATACCCTTTCCAGAGTTAGGTGATCTCTAAAGGCGATGATAATTTAGAAACATTCGATCGAAATTTATGCTTGACTAGTTTGATATGTTATTCCTTAACTTGCAAATGACACTTTTGTTCATAGGCTGTAATCTCTTCTTCAAATAGATCACGTGTTCTCTCCCTATTTCTTAAGGCATGTGAGTTATGGTAATGATCACCATCTTGTCATTGCACTATTTCACCAGTACAGGGGCACCAAAATAAAGGGCTCACTTTATGTTTGAAGTTTCTCTTTGAATTGTCAATTTATACATTTTTCTGCCTTTTGTTCATGATTTTCCGATATTTAAAAAGGACAACTAAACAAATATTATGATTTCAAATGGTTTTACCTTATATGGGTATGGAACGCATCTTGGTCATATGAACAGGTCTATTTATTAAAAAAAGTTTAAAAACTTTTGTTCCTATGCATGATGGATATTTAATTTGCTTGGAATCGGCTTTTGCAGTAAATATCAGAGGAGATGTTTGATAAGGTTTGGAAAGATGGACTGACAGAAGGAAAATCTTCAGTGTGTATAGCTTTCGTTCGGGTCAGATTAAATCGTTGAAAAACCGTTTAAAGCACAAAAGCAGGTCTGGACAAATGGTTGTATATGCTAACAAAATGTTTTTCCAATATCGGTCTGTACATAAAACGGTTTCCGATCAATTATTTGAAAACGCACAATATTTTAAGAAGACCTGAGTGTTTTAGGGCACACAGGATAAAAGGCAAGTTGACATGGGCAACGCACTCGGAAAACGAATTCCGATTAAAGCTCTTGAACACTTGAACCCAGCACTATCAAACTTTCCAGTCCAGAATAGTTTGGCATCCCAAGCGTGCAGTCTAAAAACGGTTTCAGATCAATTGCTAAATAACAACTTAAGCAGGACTGGTAAAACTTTACAGGTTGTTTTAGCAAAATGGGTGATTTTGGACAGACTAGGTCAAAGGTCAAGCTCACATGAGGCAGTGCCAATCAATAACTCATAAACCCAGATCTCTGAAATTTTATTGGTTGAGATGATTTGTAAATGATGCCTTGTTTTTGATCCATTGGGCCAAAGGTCATGCGCAGAAGGGCTTGCACTCTGAAAAAAGGTTTTCTATTAAAAGCTTTAGTTAATTGAACACAGGTCGCTTTAAAGTTACAGGAAGGTTAGGCATGGTCAGTAGATGAAATGTTAAAACTCACAGGCCCATGCTGAAATTGAAGGATGCATATATGTTTCACAAGCATCTCTTGTGAACATACCAATGGGAATAATATTCACAACCAAATCTGTGCTCATGAGGAACTTCAGTGATCGCCATGTGTCCGTCAACATCCCCTTCTAACCACTGGGTCAAAGTTGATGAAACTTCGCAGAGATATTTTTGGCATAAATCTATACCAAACTTTTTCATGAAGAAATCTTGGTACTACGGTGATAAGTTCCAGCACTACGTTCGACATACGACATTTCAATTTTGATTTATCTTAGGTCGATAGATTGCTGGAAGCATACAGATAGTAAATATTTCTTTGTAAAACTACATCAAAAACCCATTTTGTCTATGTTGTTTGTTTAAACTGAGCACAGAAATACGATTTTCACTGTGACAAATGATTTATTTGTTAGGCCGTTAGGTCGCTGGCATCCTACAGATAGCAAATACTTCTTTTCACGTTACTATTGACTTCTTTTAGTTTGCAAAAATACATCTTGAACCCCTTTTATATGAGTTCAGTAATAATATGCTTCACTGTGATACACAATGTATATCTTAGGAAGCTAGGCTACTATGCCGCTGACAAATAGCACATACTTCTTTTCATGAACATATCGGCTTCTTTAAAGCGACTGACTCACAGAACTTATTTTTTTTCTTAAAATTAAAGAGAAGATAATATACTATGAAAATATAATTTTATGCTTCTATAACTTAAGAAAACTGGAGAAAAAAGAATTTGATTTTAACAGGAGTTGAAATCATGCCCTTCAGGTCAGTAAAATTAGGAGCAGTGACCTATACCACTATTCCGCCGTGGAATGTTCTTTACAAATATCAAAATTAACAATATACACAAAGCACCTTCCGCGTGACTAACAGGGTAAATTTTTTGCCGACACAAGTGTGAATGATATTTTTTGTAACAAAAACTGAGACAGTAACTTAGTTTAGATGTGTTCTCCAAACAACAACCAGAATTTTTATTTATATAAACATTTTCTTTTTCATGCATGGTTGACCTATCTGTGAGTCAGTCGCTTTAAATCTGCGAAAATACAACCAAAATCCGATTTGCTTATGTTTTATGTTTGAATTAAGTTCAGAAATATGAGTTTCAATGTAATGCTCAGCCTACAGATAGTAAATACTTCTTTTTGTGAAAATTTCTCTTTCTTGGTAAAATACAACCAAAACCCTTTTTCTATGTTATTTGTTTGAAATGAAGTCAGAAATTTTATTTTCACTGTGATATACAAGGTGTATCTTTGGCCGCCTTTTAAAAATTTTAAGTCCAAAACTGTGTTTTTACTGTATTTCACAAAGTATATAAAACAACTAGCAACCTTGTTACATTTTATTGAAATTTTACTCCGTGAAATTTTGGAAAAGTCGAAAACATTTCATTTTTAATGACTTTTTAAAGTTTTTTAGGTTGCTAGGCCGCTAGGGTTATGTCACTGGACCGTCAGACCGAAAAGCCGCTACTGTTAGATCGCTAGGTCGCTGGGCCGCAAAATCCATTAACAATGATTACATATCTATCTCCATATTCTATCTAATCGCGCTAACTAAATTCTGAATCCCCTTGTTTACTACCTGATAAAAGAGTGCGCCAGTCAACTTGAAATGAAAGTTCCATTTAAATATCCATATTATGAAAAGGTTGCCACAGAAATGTAAACACTGACTTGTGTTTAAAGCTTCCGGAAAAAAATTATCTGTAGCGTACCCCTTTTTGAGCTTTGGCTGATTAACTCTTAAAAGGGTGCTTCCTGAGTTCGCCTAAGCCCGGCTTTTGGTGAACTTTATCAAGGACGTTTATTTAAGATACAAGAGAGACTTTCTGAACTTATACCAAACTTTATTTACAACAGCGAACAATATTTTCACCTATCATATGATATTTATATATATATATTAGAAATATAAACTACCTTCTGAATATTAGTCATGCACCTTTAAATAAATGCTTTTTAATCTAAGATAAACGTCACAGAACCGTATTGCTCACAAGATGATTAAAAGTTTAAAATTTAAACATGTTTGTATACCGCGCAATCAACTATAGAGTCAGACTTGAACAACTCACGGCGCTAATTACCAAAATACTTCACTGAGGATATTTAAAAATATTTGATAGTTTTAAACACTGTTATGACACGGTATTACACCAAGCAGTGAACAATCAAAGTTGACATACTGGGCTTTTAAAACGCGATTCTATCACACACATCACCAAAGTATTGCGTAAAGGCGTAACACTTTAACTGAGAAATTGTTAATAAATAACACATGCTAGATAAGAGATTAAATACCTGAAACAGAACTTCACGATACACTAACCGTAAACCACTTGGTTTAAATGGTATAACTTGTATCCTTTAGGGTATAAGTTAATTCTAAGTTAATAAGACGCATAGTCCAACAGAATCAACTCCTGGGTATCATCACGCTAGTTTAAACACAAAACCTTAGTTAAATCGTATTTAAGAACACTTGGTATTATGTGGTATAATTGGTATATCTGGTATACCTGGTATAGTTGGCATTCTTGGTAGGTTATATTTAATGACCTAGTAAGTCGTAGAACTACGCGAACACCTTCTCTTTATCTCTGATACATTCTGACACTACTTAGTACAATATTCAATATTCACACTCTGAACTTATTCGCAACCACTTGGTATAAACACTGGAGATGGAGACACTAGAGAATGAAGAATTAACCACTTTGATTTTTATTTAATACCAAAAGTTGGAATAATTTACCTCTTCTTGTGACATGACTTGTTTTAGAGTAGGTTTATTTAGATATGGTATTTTATACCAATTGGTGAGCTGACCATCGGCTCCGGGTGTTTTAACCGCACCGTTTTAAATTTCGCGCCACTCCAGCTTTTATATGGAGATTTCGTCACAAATGACGCCAAATCTCGCAAATGCTGCGAGACTACAGTAATGGCTGCCAAACGCGGAAGTAAAGGAAATTCCAAACTTCTTTCAATAATTACACCCACTAAACGCGATGTTGGATGGCACCTTTGATAGTAATCGTAAGAATTAAACATATTTCATTGATTTTTATCGGTAATAAGCCACAGCTTTAGATATAAGCGAGAGGATGAGTCTTTAATATGGACAAAAACATCGGCGATTTTACAACACAAAACAAAACAGTATTTGCGTTGAGTATAAAGGTGTACAACTGTTAATATTCAGGAAAACACGAAAAGAAGCAACAGTATTTACCAAAGTACATGACTTTAGATAACCATAACATTTATAACTCATAGAACATCATTTAAATGCGTTTAAAAATATTACATGCCAATTGAGTGGGTGGGGTAAAGTAAATATATTTAGTTAAACGGTCTAAATATTTATGGGTTATTTTAAATGCCCAAGTTCATGAAAGAAAATGAAGACATACACTTACTCAATGTCAGAAGAATGCACAGTTGAATATAAAGTTTAACTTGACTGTTAAATATAATTATAATCTATACATATCTAAATGAAATATAAATATCTCAGGTCTAAGTGATGAGACCGGTCCGTTACATATCAATAAGTCCCTGAGGCTTTTACTATTGTCAACATTTTAACAAAATCAGCAGCTCATCTCATATTACATTAATTCTCTCTGCTGGTGTATGACAACAATTAACAGTTTTTATCTGTTAAGCATAAAAACATTAATTTTTCGAATTCAGGTTAGCACTTAAGCACCGTCGTGGCCCTTTTGTTATCACTACGGATCGAATCAGTCTGTATTAATCCATCAGCAACCATTGCACACATGAAAAAATAAAGTTATTTTTATCAATCCTAGAACCTTTTCAATATAGAGCTGATAGGCTGGTTCATTACAATCCAGACTTGCTTAGGCCTGCTTTGAAAGTTACTTATCTAGAAAAGGTTATTAGTATGCAGTCTTGGTATAATATCGTGCGGACAAGAATGTTCCAAAAATAGATGAGTTGTTATTGAAAACATGTTTCCAGTCACGTTTTGTTTTATAGTCTTGCTTGTTCGTGTTGATACTCAAACTTACAGTGAGATGGATAACCTGCTGGGATATTTGTTCAATGCTTCGAGATACAACAAACTTCTAAGACCTTTGCGGAATCAAAGTCAAGTTTTGGAGGTATGTTTTGTCAAAATCTTTAGAATTAATGATCAGAATCATACCAAACATTACTTTTCGGATTATTTCCATATCACGTTTTGTTTTTCTTTGCATCGTATTTTAATGATGCAAAATTATTATTATTATTATTAATTATTTTTATTTTAATGGGGAGCATTTTAAACAAGTAATTATTACTATGCAAAATTAATTTTCAACAGTATTCCGATGTTTTTTTCCCTACACACCTGCTGTCGGTAGTTTACCTAACAGTAAAACTGTAACTTTTCCATATCCGGAGTTACTGAACTTATACGACATCCAACGCGACTGCTTAAGCGATTTAAGCAATTAAGCGTTAAGCGATATATATATTATATATGTCGGTCCTTCGGAAGTGGTTTCCTATTAATAACTTGAAAATGTATATAGAGAATAATAGGTTAGTGTCTTAATATGAGAAAGCAGGCGAACCTGATAAATTCCGCAGCCGAGCCAGATAAACTTTCTCAATTAAGACACTAACCTATTATTCTATTTATCCTGTCATATCTGGCATTTGGAAATAATTTACTTAAGATATTGAAAATCTATCTTTAAAGTGTTTCAATTTAGACTAATGTCAAGGTTATCCTGCAGTGGTACATTTGCACACACAAAAATAGTTCCAAAGTTTCAGTAACTTTATTTCCTTAAATGATCACTATATTGTAAGATTTACATATTGAAATATTTAATTTTTATATTCAAGTAGTCTCTGTTTGTAATATCATCAATTATATCACTTACTTCTGATTATAAACACAAAAGTAGTCCATGACATATCATGTGCCGTATATCAACGTCACGTGACCAACTGCCTTAGATAAAGAAAAATATACAGCACTTTGTTATTAGTTCGAAAGTGTTATTAGTGACAGGATAAAGGGTTATAAACTTTATACTTGTTAGCTTGTTATGGCATGATGCATAAATGAACTCTAAAGATTTTAGGCTCACTGAGTCAAAGGTCAAGATCACAGAAGCCTGCACTTTCAAAAAGATTCAGATCACAACACTTGGGTTCCGCAATACGTTTGTTGAATCGTGAATAAATGATCAAATAATAAACCAGTATAATCCATGTAAAAAGATAAAGTAACAGTTCCAAGATAAAACCCTGAGCAATATTTCTTATAGAATTGTGACACCCTTAGTTTCAAAAGAACGTTTTGCTGCCTTATTTCTTCTTCTTTCCAAACGTGATAAATGTTTAACATATACAAAAGGAATGTTATAACTTGATTTTATCAAATCTAGACATCATTAGTTAACAATGATTTAATAAATCATCATAAATCATCAGCACCATTAATTGTGACCACAGAAAAAATGTTCAAAGTTCTATAAGGCAAACAGTAATAAAACATGCTTGTGTACTATTGTTTGATTTTAAAAAAATATTCCAACAAAATATACTTAAATTTTAAAACATACAGCTGTTTGTTATTTTGTTGTCAAAAACGGTGATTCTTTTTGCAGGTGAATCTTACTCAGTATTTATCTAGCATCGAATACATGGATATTTCAACTGGTGAACTACTTGTTACCGGATTTTTCGAAGTCACGTGGAGAGATGAGTTACTTACCTGGAACCCATCATTATATGGCGGGAAAGAAGCCATTCCTTTACCAAAAGAGATGGTCTGGCAACCTCAGATCGCATATTATAATGCTATAAGAAGTCAGAAGTCCCTGATTGATGATAGTGGTTTTGCTCCGGCCTGGGTTAATTATCAAGGAGTTGTCCTAGTGGTCCCGGCTGGAAGCTTCTTGACAAAATGCGATGTGGATACAACGCTATACCCATTTGACAAACATAAATGTGTATTTCAGATATTTGTGGCCAACCATGATATTTCAGAACTGATTTTGTTTTCTCCATTAAGGGACATTGGTGTCATAAATGTAAATGAACATGGCGAATGGATGATTGAAAACACAAAAGCCGCTGCTCTGAACGCTAAAGCAGAAAACATTCAAAACTCAATTTCAATGTTTGAATCTTCTTTTACTTTAAAGAGGAGACCAGCATTTGAAATGATTAACACATTTTCTCACGTTACTCTTATGACCATTCTGCATACTCTTACATGTTTTATTCGCCCAGACTCGGGCGAAAGGCTGTCTTTTGCAGTCACCTTGTATCTAGCTTTAGTGTTTTCGACATTAGCCTTGATTGACCGATTTCCAAACAACTCTTTAAAACTACCGTATATGTCGTATGAAATTCTTATGATAAATTTGATCAACACTGTAAGCGTTGCCTGGAGTATATATATCGTACACCTAGCCAATATACCACCGCAAGCCCATGTACCTGTACCAAATTTTATCAGAAATATTGCACTGAAGAACAGGAAAATAAAGCTACACAGATCTCGGAAAGTTGCACAATCTAACGGCTCTGACAATTCTGCCAAATCAAAGGACCACGGAGAATCCCTAGATGAAAGTAAAGTTGGAGAAAAGAGGTTCAACTGCACAGAAGCTGCTGATCAAGAAATCTCTGGAAGAGAAGTTGCAATAACTCTCGACAAATTATATTTTGTGTTAAGTTCATTGATCTACTTAGTTATAAGCACAGTTTTTCTAGGAATAGTGGGTGTAAACTGGGCTAGTTCTGGACGTTATGTAAATGCATTTATAAAGACACATAGTTTTAGACTACTGACTATAAAACACATTCAAGTATAATACATCAACAGATAGGTCAAGATCAGTATAGAGAATACAGGAAAAATAAAATCGAATCTTAAAAAGGAATAAGGAACGGGTTCCCTGTTATTTATTCGCTTTATACTTTTTCTAAAACTTATACGATGAAAATGCTTTGGGTGGTCTATTTTGTTATTGATCTTTGGTATACAAATGCAATTAAGATAACTTCACTAACAACAACCTTGTTTCTTTGCATGACGTTGTCTGTTCCTTATACAGATTTTATTAAGCACGAAAAAACTGGTTGTAACTTGTTGGTGTGTATTAAATTATACATGCGTATGTTGCAATATCTTTTGGAAATAAAATATGTTTAAATTAAAAACTGGTTCTCTATTCCTTGTTCGATTTAAAGTACAATTCGGCGCAGACGTTTTGAATATACCTCTGATGACTTACTACGCGTTTACAAGTGCTTTTCGATAAAATTCATTGTCAGTTGTCGTCATTTAGGAATTGATCTCTATTTCTTATCGAATTTGTAGGTTTTTTTTCTCAAATGTCCGACGCGACTGCTATAAACGAACATGCATATCGGTAACCATAATAAGAAATTGACACATTTTCATGCATTAGTTCCTTTCCTGATTCAGATTTGTATATTTTTGACTTGTATATTTAAAGTACGTTTGGAATATTTATAATACTTTGATATGGAGATGCTTTGGTTATAATTCTACGTTTAACATAGTGTTTGTTGTCAAAATATTTAACTGCAAATTTCACTTTTGCATGCGGCATTTGTTATGCATATCTGGAGTTATTGAACTTATACGACATCCGACGCGACTGCTTTAAGTGATCATTTTGTTGACTGGTTATACCCATTCTCATGTAGTTCTTTAAGAAGATGTAGATATTGACATGTTTTGATGGTTCAGTTCTTCTGTTACTTACTCGGATTTGAATAAGGAACTTGCTGCGAAAAGGAACAAGAAACCAAATGTAAAGACATGAAAGAGCGCGGTTAACATTTTCTATGTTTATGTACCTCTGACCAACTAAAGCACTTCCAGTCAAACCGCACAAGAATGTGATAACACGGGCCGTTCAGACATGATTCGAAGTATATGAATGTGGTCTCAAGAGGCAGTTAATGCTTCCTTGGCAGCACGTGTTAGTTGTAAACTGTAATCTTCAGTGATGCATATACTACTATTACGTAGTATTTGACTGTAGGATTTTTAAATTGTTCCAGACTAAGAATTTTGATTGAAACACAGACTTTCTGTATTGACTTTGTGATAACTGCTTTGGCATTTTCCATTTGAATTACTAAAATGATGCTCATATTTACTTTCCCTTTTTTACATTGCATACTTCAAACAGTTAGTTTGTTATTCGTGTAACATTAAGCAGAATATATCAAGTCTCTGATGCTGCTCCAAACACCGTAATTGTCACCCATCTGGGATAACTGTCTATACAAGCATAGACGTTTAATACGCACAATTTAATTATAATGTTACCCCGCCCCACCCTACTCTGTGTGTGCGTGCTCGTGTGTGTGCACGTGCACGTGTGTTCAAAAATTAATGCAGTCAGTGCCCGATCCACTACTTTGTTATGCATACTGAAATTTGAAAATAATTTGATATACTTAATCACCATAAGTAGACGACGTGTCGTGTGTAATCCACTGGTCCCGAAGTCAAAGGTCAAGGTTACAGCGTGTCATTGAACTCTTCAGTGGAGATATAGTTCGTGTCCAGTCCATTACTTTGTTATGCGTAGTGGGATTTGAAAATAAATTGATACACTAAATCACCAGATGTATAAGGCGTAAGTCCCATGGTGAGCTTTTATGAGTACCTGTTGTCCGGTATCCTTCGTCAATATTTCTTTTAACAACATCTCCTCCAGAATCACTGCACCAATTCTGATAAAACTTGATAGAGTTGCTCCCTGCTTTGTCCTCTTTAAATATTTTTCAAAGAACTGGAATATATACATAACTCTTGTTGCTAAGGCAACTGAAATGAAAAACTTTAAAATTCTTCTTGTATAAAACCTAGGGCTTAGATACCTGTCACAGTGTCAGATGGGTTCATTATTATTTGAATATAATTTTGTCTTTATTACATGTCTGTATGATGCCTTTGATAATAGCTTGCCCCAGATCTTTTCTTCTTAACCCACGGTGATAATTGCGACAATTCTACTTCACTAAAATTTAAATTGCTTCACTATAGACAATTACGTCTTGCCTAAGGAGATATTTCTAGTCTGTGACTATCTTCCGAGACCAGTGTTAGTATACGAACAATTGATATAAGGATTTTTCTTGAATCAAGTTTTCAGATTTAGAATAAAAGACAGTTTGCACAAAAAATTGTCGAGTTATAGTTCTATCTTGATCATCAACTGTTATACAGCAAGAGCAGTAGAAGATACCTACAAATAAAATAAAAAATAATGCACGTCAGTGCTGGTGTAAGCAAATGTTTTGACACCTCATAAGACAATGGCACCCGTGTTGTTATTTTTATAGAAAAAAATTAAGATAATGACACTTTTATAAAATTTACAGGGTGTCATTAACTGAAGGTTTGATAGACACTGACAAATGGCAACCAGTGCTAGAATCAAAACACTCATCTGAAAACAATATAACTGTTCATGCATATAGTTACTTTCTTACTCATAAAAATATTTCATAAAAAGAAAAACAGATTAGATAAACTCTAAAATTCCCTCAACTAAGATTAGTCAGATTACTATGTTCTGGCTAGACTAAAGTCAATGAAGAAGCTCAATGCTGTTTGAATACCATGGCCTGCATTTACTGCTCTTTGCACCTTTGTTATAATAGGTAAATATTTAAAACCTGATTTATGAGACACACATTATAACCGTTATAAATCATAATAAATATTTATAGTTTTGCAAGGACGCTTGCTGTTGTTGAGGTATAAATATCTTCATTAGTTTCCACTGAAGAGATACGTGACAACCTACCAAACAATAGACATTCCAGACTTGTTTTCGCTGTATAAAAGCACATGTTGAAACAGTGTCTAGAGGCTAAAGAAAAGAAAAAAACCACTTAAAGCATATCATTATAAAGAGACAAAAAACCATTTGATATAAAAGCGATACATCGTCCAAGAATTAAAACGTTGCATTTCAAAGCTTCTTGCTGGGATATAAAAGCGATACATCGTCCAAGAATTAAAGTGTTGCATTTCAAAGCTTCTTGCTGGGATATAAAAGCGATACATCGTCAAAGAATAAAGCGTTGCATTTCCAAGCTTCTTGTTGGGATATTTTAAAGCGATACATCGTCCAAGAATTAAAGCGTTGCAGTTCCAAGCTTCTTGCTTGCATATTGAAAGCGATACATCGTCAAAGAATTAAAGCGTTGCATTTCCAAGCTTCTTGCTGGGATATAAAAGCGATACATCGTCCAAAAATGAAAGGGTTGCATTTCCAAGCTTCTTGCTGGGATATAAAAGCGATACAATGTCCAAGAATTAAAGCGTTGATTTGTCAAAAGCTTTTCGCTGACATACAAAAGCGATACATCGTCCAAGAATTAAAGCGTTGCATTTCCAAGCTTCTTGCTTGGATATAAAAGCGATACATCGTCCAAGAATTAAAACGTTGACATTTCCAAACTTCTTGTTGGGATATAAAAGCGAAACATCGTCCAAGAATTAAAGCATTGACGTGGCAAAAGCTTTTCGCTGGCATACAAAAGCGATACATCGTACAAGAATTAAAGCATTGACGTGTCAAAAACTTTTCGCTGGCATATAAAAGCGATACCTCGTACAAAAATTAAAGCGTGAACATTTAAAAGCATCTCACTGGCATATAAAAGCGATATATCGTGCAATAATTAAAGCATGTTAGTTTCCAAGCTTTTCGCTGGAAAAGTAAAGCGACACATCGTTGACGTGTCAAAAGCTTATCGCTGGCATACAAAGCAATACATCGTACAAGAATTAAAGCGTGGACATTTCCAAGCATCTCACTGGCATATAAAATCGATATATCGTGCAAGAATTAAAGCGTGTTAGTTTCAAGCTTTTCACTGAGATATAAAAGCGATACATCGTGCAAGAATTAAAGCGTGAAGGTTTCCAAGCTTCTTGGTAGGATATTAAAGCGATGCATCGTGCAAAAATTAAAGCGTTGACGTTTCCAAACATCTTGCTGGAATATTTAAAAGCGTAACGTCGTGCAAGAATTAAATCGTTGACGTTTCCAAGCATCTGGCTTGATATAAAAGCGATGCATCTTGCAAGAAATAAAGCGTTGATGTTTCCAAGCATCTCGCTGGCATACAAAAGCGTTAATCGTGCAAGAATTAAAGCGTGTTAGTTTCCAAGATTCTCGCTGGGATATAAAAGCAACACATCGTGCAAGAATTTAAGCGCTGACATTTCCAAACATCTTGCTGGCATATTTAAAAGCGATACGTCGTGCAAGAATGAAAGCGTTGACGTTTCCAAGCTTCTTGCTTGCATATTTAAAAGCGATACGTCGTTCAAGAATGAAAGCGTTGACGTGTCAAAAGTTTCTTGCTGGCATACAAAAGCGATTCATCGTACAAGAATTAAAGCGTTGACGTTCCCAAGCATCTCGCTGGCATACAAAAGCGATATATCGTGCAAGAATTAAAGCGTGTTAGTTTCCAAGCTTCTCGCTGGGATATAAAAGCGACACATCGTGCAAGAATTTAAGCGTTGACGTTTCCAAACATCTTGCTGGCATATTTTAAAGCGATACGTCGTGCAAGAATGAAAGCGTTGACGTTTCCAAGCTTCTTGCTTGCATATTTAAAAGCGATACGTCGTTCAAGAATGAAAGCGTTGACGTGTCAAAAGTTTCTCGCTGGCATACAAAAGCGATTCATCGCACAAGAATTAAAGCGTTGACGTGTCAAAAACTTTTCGCTGGCATACAAAAGCGATACATCGTACAAGAATTAAAGCGTTGACGTGTCAAAAGCTTTTCGCTGGCATATAAAAGCGATACATCGTACAAAAATTAAAGCGTGGGCGTTTCCAAGCATCTCGCTTGCATATAAAAGCGATATATCGTGCGAGGATTAAACTGTTGAAGTTCCTGTGCTTCTCGCTGGCATACAAAAACGATGTATTATGCGATAATCAAAGCGAAGAAATCTCCAAGATTCTTTCTGGTAATTTAAAACGATGAGTGTGGTCACACCGTCGGATTTGGACGCAGTCCTGACAAAAGTTGTGAGACCACCCTAGATGCCATGATATGGATGAGTGTATTCTGGTCATTAACCTACACAAAATTTCTATGTTATTTCCCTTTAATTACGTGTCTAATAACAATTAAACTTTCGCTTAGAGTAATCAAATTTATGACGAAGAATTACTTTATTGGTCAAAAAAAGAAAAAAGAAATTTACGTGGCATTAAAGGTACCTTAAAGTACTGAAGAAAAATCGATCTTTCTCGTAAAATGTCTGGTGTTTTACGGACATGAAGAGCTGTTGCTGTTAATGATTCGAAAAAAAGATAATATCGACAAAACAGATATAATAAATTAAAAATAACAATCGGATAAACATTCCGTAAGTTACTATGTGCAAAGGCAATACAATTAAACTTCAGAAAGGAGTTTTATTCATGACAAAAGTACGACTTACTAAACAACACAAGCGTCTCTATTCAAAGCTCATAACGTCAACTTTTTTGAAAGACAGTTCTTGTTTTGATTTCGTTTCCCCATTAAGATTTAATAATTCATTTGTCTGTTTCAAGATAGTCAACAGTGACTTGCATTTGACGAAAACTTACAGGTTCACTTCCTGTTGCATTAAAGATATAGCTTATTTTGTTTTTAAATAATTATTCAAACATTGGTCTGAATAAAAAGCTACTATAGTGATTTCCAAGAAAACCATTTTTATAGATTATCTATTGTAAAAGTAGTGATGAAAATTATCAAAAGTGTCAGAATGAGTAAAATAAGCTATATATTAGCATTCAAGTCATGGAAGTACTTCCATTTCTTTTAAAGAAAGACATACAATGTAGAAAGGGTGAGTGGTATACGTAGGATCAAACAGGCCATCTGGAAAAGTGCTTGACACCACACACCACTCTCTGCTTGTTGGAGACAAAGGTAGGAAATATCATCTTTATCAGACTGGTTCTCTTGACTTCTATTTTCAAGCTCATTCTGCTCTTATCTTAAAATATGGTTAAGAAAAAAAAAACCAACGCAGCATTGAGCAATCATCAGCATGGCTGTTGTGTACCGAAATTCCTTATTCGGTCTTATATAATCCTTCGGATCAGCCTAGAAATCCAGTGTTTCTTTTGTGTTCATTTCAGATAAGTTTCAAATGCTTGTAAAATGTGATTTAGGTGCATTTCAGGGCCTTTCAGTATTTCATATTCTAGACTGCTTGAATGTTTCAGCAACCTGACAGCCTAGAAATCCAGTGACTGTTTCGTGTTCATTTTATTTCAGATAACTTTCGTATGTTTGTTGAATATGATTTTGGTGCATTTCAGAGTGCTTAAATATTTTAATTTACTTAAATATTAGCATACCAGTCTTAAGGCTGGTATGCTGCTAGACTGTTAGGCTACTGGAAATCGAGTGTTTCCTGTTCATTATACTTCAGATAAGTTTCTCATGCTTGGACCTGTGTGGATTTCAGGGCGTTTCAATATTTCATTCTTTAGGCTGCTACGCTGCTTCAGGATGTTAGGCTGTTAACTTCAGGCTGCCAGACTGTTATGCTGCAAACGTCAGGCTGTCAGGCTGCTAACTTCAGGCAGCTAGGCTCCTAGGCTCTTAACTTCAGGCTTCTTAGAAGCTATGCTCTTAAATTCGGGCTCCTAGGTTGATAACTTCCGGCTGCCAGGCTGCTAACTTCACAATATGCACATTGGTCATAAATGGTTTATTGCTAAATAAATATTTACTGTCAATTTATCATATAAAGAAGAAAAGTCATCCTGCTGCTTTAACGGAAAACATCTTTTCAGCAAATACGAATAGGAAATGAAATAATCATTGTACTTTTATTCCACAAGACCGTTTTGTCACAACGTCATTGCCTATAGTTGTTTTATAATTCGCTACTAAAGGAAACACGTCATATGTTTATTAGCAAATATGCTTAAAGTTCAATGCATAGGAGTTTTATTTTTTTAAAAAAAAAAAAACATTCTCGAATGAATAAAAGTCGACATGATATTTACACATTATTTTAAAATAGCTTTTCCAAAACATGTAGAATATGTCAAGTACTTAATCTGATTAAGATAATAACCTCCAAATCTCTCAACTAGCAAGGGGGAGGGGAGTCGTGCTCTTTAGTCAGATGAAAAATTTCGTTATTATGATAATTTTTCTTATTTATAAAGTGGCACTTTGAAAGAAGAAGAGTCCAAAATTTAGAACAAATTGGGTCTGCTACTAAAACGTCTTTATTATTCAGACTATTTGTTGACTGATCTTATTAGCGAAGCTGTACTGTTCTTATACCAACTGAGCCATCAATGTTAGAATTATAGAAATTTAAAAGACAGATGCTTTAATAGAAAATACTCGAAACTTTCTAGTAAAAGGACAATTCTTGTCATCAAGCAAGCTGTTTTTGGGGGGCGAATACTTTCGCCCTCCAAAGGTATAACTATGCTTGCCAAATTTTCAGGAAAATCGAGACATTTCACATTAGATTTCAGAGAAGTAGTAATCCTACGCTTCGAAATAGTTCGATCATTTTTTCATAAATGAATTGAAAATTGTTAATCAATGATGGACTTTTTGTTCAGCTTTGATAAAGGTTCTTTATTATGTGTTTATTTTTATTTTCAAATGAGACCAAAAACCGAACACTTTTTACTGAAACAAAGTGATTACGCGCATTGATTTCGCAATGTCGGATCATATTTCTTAGCTTACGGTCATTTTGGATCGTGCAGCCGAATTGTGATGGAGGATATAATTAATAAAATAAAACAGCATTGTAAGTAGTCTTTTTAAATTTATTTTAAGCAAATTATTATTTTCAGATATGTTTAAGGAAATGAAAACAATTTTGTCTTTGAGCGCTTATTCTGAATGTCACGCATCGGTACTAGAAAGTAGGTCAACCTTCTTTGTAGGCTTCAAACTTAATCGTTCGGCGAATTACATTTTATAACAGAGACAAAACAAGATCTTGGCAGTTACAAATTTAAGATACGGAGATATCGAGCCATAAACATGGTTCTGAATGTATATTGTCGACATGACTGTTTTGACATATTGCATCATTTTTGCAAAAAACATTTACATGATTAAGTATTTATAGATCAGCCAATCGAAACGCCGAAATTTAGACAATGGGAATTCCGGAAGTTATGTTGTAAGAAAAGGAGGAGAAATTTCATGAGCTTTGTGCCTTTTCTGCATAAAAACGTTTGAACTAGTCATTGAATTATCCGCTAGACTGTTCATTGAGTTGAAGTGAAGTTCTGCATTATGATGGAATCCCCGATTGTAGCCTAGTTAAAGTGAAAGTGAAAGTATCAGAACTGTCAATAGTTTTTCCTTGGTTTTCTCAATAATAACAAAGGTCTGTAAAATGTTGGTTGTGCCTATCAATTAAGTGATAATTACAAGTGTATTCTACACATCAATATTTGTCTAAGTGAAAGAATAAGCTTAAAATTCAATAAGAACACTCAAAATTAACTTGTCGCCACATATTCTTTCAAGAAATAATGACAGCGGGAGACAGAGATGGGAACTAGTTCCCATCTTCAAGTGACTGTGGGCCCAATTACGTTGGTTAAGTTGCATATTCTGAAATAAAAAACAGAAGAGGGAACAACTTTATTTTCTTAATTTAGAAAAAGAATGAAGAGAACTGCAACTCAGTCAGTTGCGCCTTGTGAGTTTTGAATTTTGCTTCCCTCAAAAGCACAGTGACACAACAGCACATTGACCAAACATTTTACCGTTTGGCCAGTGAGCCATGTCCCTGTGCTCAAAAGTAGTATGTGTTTATTGAACAAAAAAAAACTACAAAGAACTCTGTCTGCATTTAGGGTTTTTTATCGTACCAGTTGTCCATATGACTGATAGCATAGTTATTAACTACTTATTTCTCTGAAGTTGCATAAAATTAGTTTTCATATCTGCAAACAAATAACAAATTAACATACAAAACACTGTGTCTTAACCCAATTTAAGGAAGATTGTCATTCTTTTGTTTCATGTGTATCAGTCAATGCTGAGAAACACAAATAATAAAAATAAGCAACTTGCAAGATGAAGATTTAATGCTCGAAATATATGAAAATGATAGCTTAAATACATTAAACTAGATTCTAAGTATTTTTTGTTTACATTTCCTTTCTGTCTGCTCATTTATTTTAATATAGGCATTAAAGATAAAGGAAATTGTAATTATTCTTCATTACTATTATTTTGAATACCATAAAAGAAGCATTTTTTCCTGCATAGGATAAGTTATTGCTTTTTAAATTGAAATCATCTTTGAAATTATCACGTGTTTTCTGTTTTTTGTATAATTATGTTGATCAATTGTTATCTCAAAATTTGTGACATTGAGAAATGGGGCAAAATGTCTTATTGTTTTCTTTGCAAGAATGGGTCAAAGAAATTGAGGAACTAAACAGAGAAATGATTTGACAAGGCTGACTTTTTAAGATAAAGCACTGTAAACACTTGTGATGGTATGTGAGATGGTTGGTGGTCAAAAGGCAAAATGTCCTATTGTTTTCTTTGCAAGAATGGGTCAAAGAAATTGAGGAACTAAACAGAGAAATGATTTGACAAGGCTGACTTTTTAAGATAAAGCACTGTAAACACTTGTGATGGTATGTGAGATGGTTGGTGGTCACCAAATCACAAGTTTCATTCCACTTTTACCATGTTTTATTTGGCTTTTTTTTTGTTTACCCTTATTATGGTAACAGTAAGTATGTGCTTACTGTGCAGCTGAAACAACCTGATATTCCTAACCTTTGAACCCCAAAGATTAATAAAGAACAAATTGACTCTGAAATTATAGAACATTACTATTATTTATCATTTTTACTCTTGTTCCAGATGAGCATCATTCTAAAGATAGTAAACAAAGGAAGTGGCCCGTATGGGATGCCAGTACAAGTTATGGCACTTGCACAAGCCACTCACTACAAGGGCCCTAATGGAAGTGATAGACTGCACGGTCATGTGATGGAGGCCTATGCAGTTATGTGACTTTTTAAATGATCATGGTCTGACAGGTAAACCACCAGCCTAAAGGAGGAAACTGTTGTTTTGGGGGAGGTAATTTTGAAGAGGGATGACAAACCAGCCTAACTTGTTGCAACACAAGCAACAAACTTGTTTATCACAAATAATATGATAACTCAGAGGAGCACAGAGCTAACTGTGATAACGTCTCTACGGAAGTACCCCTCCCTTGCTCCTACTCTGCATGTTAGAGTTCACTGACCTATGGTTAAACAAAGGGTCTGTGTGTACGGAGGGTATGATTATAGAGGTGAGTTGTGTAAGATTAAACAAAACAAATTTATAAGATTTCTCATGTTTAATATGTCTTTATTCTAATTCCATAGTTATCATACAACCTTATATTGATAGATATCATAATAAAAAACAAACATTCTGTAAAAAATGCTAGAGATGTTTTATTGTAATATTTTTTATCTTTTGCATTAAACCTTTGACTTGGTTTTACTTCAGGTCAGTTGGTTAGAGTCACTCACTTGAAAACCTTTTTACTAATAAAAAGGGGGCAGTTGGTTTGAGCCCAGCTATATGTAATAAAGGCTGCAGATTCTCAAAGAGATCAGGAGTGGAGTACTGGCACATTTATAAAATGATCATTGTCTGACAGATAAACCACCTGCCTGTGCTAGATGAGGCTAAAAATTTATTTAATATGTACATAAAACTCAAAATTAATGAAATTAGACTTCCTTAGTGGAAGTTATGTGTAGTACATGTAGGTTGCCTAATATAGGTCATTATGTTTGAACAAGTTGGAACCAGTGAGTAGTTCAGATATTTTTACTGATTATTTCATCCTGCAGGAAGACAACCAGAGAATGTTTAAGGTCAAAGGAACAGATGTTTCAATAAAACAGTTACACATTAAGATGGATCTCGGAAGGCAATGATCACACTCTAGTGGGATGCAACATGTTGTGATGCCACTTGGGATTTTGTGGAAGTAACAAAGGTGATGTGAGAAAATTAGACTTTGTCCACGACTGTACAAACATCAATTAAGGTATGTTTGATAAATTTCAGATGTGGTATCAAAATGTTATGGTCTGTTTCATTGTATGATACCTTATTATGTTACATTTATTACTTTATGGCCCTTAATGTTGGCAGTTTCTTATGGAGACTGGCCATAAAAGAAGGATGGTTAGATAAACTGCCCGCTCTGATAAATTATTGAATATGATATGGGCATTAAATTCAAAACAAACCTAAAAATAATAACTACAATAAAAATATATTTGAACAATATTTCTGTGAAGTTTGAATACGATTCTATGCAGAATTTTTTATTTATAATTATTACCTATCTAAATTAATTCCACAATTATCTTGTATTTTACTACAATGCCTTCTTAATGTGTCATTACAGTGATCTATATATTTTTTTGTGTCGCCTGCTGCAAAGTAGCCACGACATATAGGTATCACTTCTCTGTTGTCAGTCTGTCCATCCGTCACAAAAATTACTTCTCAGAAACTACAGGTGCAATTTCATCCAAACTTTACAGGAATGATCAGTACCAAGTCTAGTTGTGCATATCGTCGGAATTTTCCAGTTTAATGATTTTTGTGAGAGCTATGGCCCTTTAATGATTTTTTAAAACTTCTCTTATACTACTAACGCAGTTTGAATGAAATGTTACAGGACTGGTCAGTACCTCAAGTACTTGCGCGTATCTAATGGGTTTTTAAGTGGAATAATTTTTTGGCTGAGTTATGGCCCTTGATTATAAAAAGGTGTTTTGGCCCGTTAATGATTTTTGTGTTGCCTGCTTCACAGTAGCTGCGACATGTTACAAAGTAGCCGTTACATGCATGGATCACTTCTCCATTGTCTGTCTGTCCATCCGTCCATCTGTCACAAACTTGTCCAGACTACTCCTCAGAAAGTACTGGTGCAATTTCATCCAAACTTTACTAGAATGATCAGTACCAAGTTAAGTTGTGCAAATCATCGGCATTTTCCAATTCAATGTTTTTTGTTAGAGTAATGGCCCTTTAGTGATTTTTATTTTTAAACTTCGTCTGGACTTCTTCTCTTATACTACTGAAGCAATTTGAATGCAATGTTACAGGATTGATCGGTACCTCAAGTACTTGGGCTTGTTTAACAGGTTTTTCGGTTAAATGATTTTTGGCTGAGTTATGACCCTTGAATAAAAATCTCGTTTTAGCCAACAATCTGTCCAATCACCTCTCAATGCAACTGCTTAATTGGCTATCATCAGGTGACACATGTGATCACTGATTGCCCATGTATTTCCAATTAAAGTTTCAGTGAATACATCTTTTGATATTTTGACTTAACGTTGTGTAATTATGCCTGTTCACCAGTTGTTGTTTTTTTTTCATAATTTTTAGAATTGTGAAACAGGCTTTGCATTTGAGGAACTGCATGTAGTTGCGGTCAGTATGGAAGACAGCAAGGCAGAGTTATTACTGCAAGATACATTGTCATGGTATTGCCAGCAGATGTTCTCTTCTTTGCTCTTGGTGATGACCCTGCCACTGTGGTTTGCAGAACATGGATCAGTTCATTTGGAGATCGAAAAGCAAGGCAGTGAAGTTTTAGGAGTTAAAATTGTTGAAACTTGGAAATCTAGTATCCAAAATCACAAGAACATTATACAATAGGAAGACAAGTGCATTAATAGATGAATAATTAATGAAAACTTCTTGTATATGAAGGTGCATAAACATGATAGAATAAGTATATCACAGAAAAAATGATGCTCAGATTTAGAAAAACTGTAACTTAGTTATAGAAAAATCTTTTCTGTTAATTTTGTTTTTATTTCATTTTGTTGTCGTGAACTTTTTTTTTCTATTATATGATGCAAAGTGTGGCCAGTTTATTGTTTGAATAAGGTCTTGATTTGGAAATATAAGTACAAGGTTTATTTACATTTTACTGTGCACTAGACTAGTTTAAATTTTCAGAGCAGAACTGAATTCCTTAAATAGCAATCATCCAGAAATAAATTAACCTAAAACAAATACATTTGTAGTCTTAGTTAACATTTAATTTTGCGATGCCTCGAATCCCCAGTCTCTCAGTAGCCTTTATGCACAGTTGTTGAATGACATTAAGAAAGGTTTACATGTACCTAAAAAAGTGATATAAATGTCTTGTCCTTTCTTTGAAGAATGTATGTGAGTGGAACTTATGTTGTCTTTTACAGTTCTGCTTACTTTTTTTTAATTTGTTCCTATGCATAAAACCACTGGTATATACTAGTCTGATCTCATTTATTTTATATTCTAGAGTAAATGTTATATTGACCTCGTGTTCTTGTCTGTTTTCAAATCTCTTCCTGCTGATGACTATGTAGGCAAAATTACATTGTGTGTTGTTAAGTTTCTTAACATGAAAAAAAATATTTTTACCTCCGTAGTAAGAATGGGTCCATTACACTTCAAAATACATGGTACATCTACAAGTTTCAGAGATGATCACCAAGGCTTCTTAAGATTTTTTTTAAATGAACAAGCTCATGTATTAAAGGCTGTAACTTTCAAAATATTAGTTTTGTGGGGTTTTTTTTGCTTTGCACTGGTGATTGTCCTGAATGTAAAAAGCAAAATGCTGTTCCTAAGTTCAGAGACCTATTTTTGTAAATGAAAAATCTTGTTTCCCTAGTACCGGTAAAATATGTCACTTGCACTGGTGAAACGTTTAAATGCTGTTATTTAAGTCGTAGTTCCTAAAACGGACAATAACTAGAAAATGTGATAGAGAGTCATGTGCGTCCTACCAACTACTGTGTCTGCAAAGTTTCAGTTCTGTATCTTCAAAGTTTCCACGATACTGATGTTTCAAAAAAAGTGACGGTATTATTAAAGTTAAAGGACTGAAACACGATCAGACAATTTCCAACATTTTGCAAAGGAATTGTTACTTTTGAAACTCTTCATTGTATTCATTCTTCGCCCCCATCAGTACTTTCAGTGCTTTGATTCGCAGATGCACTTAAATTTACATGTGGTGATTTTTATGCTTCAACAAGTTTAGCTTGTCTCATATCTGAAACAAATTGTTCACCAAGCAGTTTTTCAGTAGACCAGCACATCTGACAGATAACACTGTATATATTATTATTATTATTATCAGTCATACGTCAGAAGTATATACATGTATATCCATTCTTTCTTAGTCTAAAAAGATAATGTATCTTTATGATAAGCTCGTTTTTACAGGCGTCGATCTTTGTGATTAAGATATAGAGTGTTACACACACCTGCCAATGGTGAAGCAAACTCTGGTTGTACTATTTATCGTCTGCTTGCATTGTGTGAGGATATTGGATGGAATAATCCTTTCACCACAAACCAACACTCTACCACTTGTCCTTACAACATGGCCGTATGAAGATGCAGTTAAAGAAGGTAGGTAGAGAGTATGCTAGCTTCTGGTTTTGGTTCTAATTGGTTAAGTTCTGCACATTATGTGAAATTAGTCTAATGACCTTTATGATTGCCTGTCACCTCGTTTGCTGTCATTTTACGATCGGAAGGATGGTAAAACAAAAAGTGTATTTCAAGCGGAGTTGACATGTCTTTCACATTATCTTAAATATTAGTATATTGTAAACCAGTTAATTTTCGCGACAATTTATCTTTGTTTTTTTTCAGATGACGACATATTTTGTCGCATTATTAGAAAAAAAAATCTGTTTCTTTTTCGTGAATTTGCCGAAATAATCAATCCCGTATATCAACAAAATATTGTTGCCGTAATGTGATAATTCGAAACTTAAACATGCAACATCTACGTCTCTCAAACATGAAACCACACCAGTAATTACAGCATTTAATGAAGTAAGCACAAAACCAGTATTCGATCATGACAGACTCTCAGAATTAACATTTTAGTATATACTTTCCTCCATTTACAGGATGGAAAACCATAACAGCTAGTGGAAAGTCAGCACTAGACGCTGTGGAAACAACTGGTCATGTATGTGAAATGACACAATGTCGTTTAACTGTAGGGTTTGGTAGTAGACCGGACGAAAGTGGAGAAACAACGCTAGATGCTATGATAATGGACGGGTAAAGGCACTATAAGTATTCTAACTAAAACCAGGCACATATGTTACAAAGAAACGAAGATTTGAAAATTATCTTCGAATTTCAAAAATGTTGAGTAAAAATTTGCAGGTTAAATAAATGAATGCATGAATAAATACAATGCTGTTTTAGTTGTAGAGTAAATATTTTCAAAAAAAGATCTGAAGCCGTGATGGACAAGTAGAGCAAAGTCGGCAATGGCATGTATAATTAACTTACAAGTGCAAATTGCTGTTTTGAGGGTTCAGCTGTTGTGTCTTTTTGTTAGTATGGATATTATCAATAGATATTGGTTAATATGTTATGATTGACGTTTTGTTTAGAGTACAAAGGGTTTTTTTTACCCTACATGATATAGATCTATGTTTCGTTTTCTAAAATTTCAGTACTACTCACAATGTGGGAAGTGTAGGAGGATTACGTAGGATAAAACAGGCCATCTCGGTTGCCAGAAAGGTTCTTGAAAACACTGACCATACACTAATCGTTGGAGATGCAGGTTTTTCTCAAATGAAATTTCTTTTACTTTTACATATCAGATTTCTTTTAACACATATACTGGAAAGTCACCCCGTTTAATAGCTCTTAAACGTTTGTCTCAATAATGTTTGGTAAAATATAAAATTAGAAGCTTTATGTCTGAGATTCAAATGTTAGTTGCTGAATGAAGATCTCAACGCTATCATTAAAATAACGAAGGTTGTAAAATAACGTATCAATTTAGAAACCTAAAAAATAAGTGATCCTGTTAAATACAACACGTGCGAAAAGATCTGCTTGTTTTAGCTACAAAGTTTGCCGTGGAAATGGGCTTCAAGGAAGAAAATCTGTCTACAGAATATTCAGTAAAACAGTGGGAAGCCTGGAAAAATGCGAGCTGTCAACCTAATTCTCGTCAAGTAAGTAAACTTGAAGTATTCAGATGTTTATACATGTATGTGTTAAGTAGATCAATTTCTTCCATCTTTCGAAAGTAGTCTACAGAAACAGAAAAGTGATATGAAAAAAAAAGGCTTGTAACAAGATATTTCACTACATGTAAATACAATACGTCGATCTTATATTTCTAGAATGTTCTCCCAGATCCACGTTTGTCATGTGGTCCGTATCGACCTATCAAATCTAATATTACAAGTATGTTTGATGAAACACGCCAAATGATTGGAGAGAACAATCATGATACTATTGGAATCGTCGCAGTAGACGCTCAAAAAAATGTTGCATCTGGTGCATCCACCAATGGTCTCAATCATAAAATTCCTGGGTAAGTTTCATGTTTGTTACATCAGTTTGAAATTTAATGAACATGAAAAGAAAAAATGTAGTGCCAGTCCTCCCAGAATAAATATGGAAACCATATTGCTAACTTGACATGAACACGCACTTACCTTCACAGGCTGAAGGACTATAAGGTAATATAAAACACTACTCACGGTGGCGTAAGGCTACTTTTAGATAAAATATTGATCAATATTTTTTTTTGTTGTTTCGACACATTTACCCAGTAGGAAACAACACAGTAGACATCATTAAAAGCTGCATATATTAATAATGGGCTACTAGAAAGTTCAACTTATGAATAAGATTGTATGTTACACAAACTTATGAAACGTTATGTTACGAGTCTACAAATACCACAAAAAGTAATTCGCAAGGCAGGGCTCTTTGCATACTTCACTGTATGTATAATACTATTAATTGAATTTTTATTACAGACGTGTAGGAGACACCCCTATTGCAGGAGCAGGGTCTTATGCAGATGGAGATATAGGGGCCGCAGCTTGCACAGGCAATGGGGATGTAATGATGCGATTTCTGCCAAGGTTTGTATAGCTTACTTATTTTGATCATATGAAGATTATAAATGTGCTGTCGATACTGTCAGTTTATTAATAAGGCTGTCATTCTTTGCAAAATAATGATAAAATAGAAAAGTACTGGTGTGATTTGGGTGATAAAAATGTAGACCTTAACACTAAACAGTGTTGTATTGTCTTCGCTTGACTTTTGTCTAAATACTTTGAATAACCTGTTTCTTGAAATTTCTTGAAAATGCCCAAGTAAAGCATTCGCTTCACTATCAGTTATCACGCTGTCACATTGATGGGTACTGGTCTTTCACCGACAGACGCTGCCGCAGCCGCTATAGAAGCTATTAAGCGGAAATACCCGACATTTAGCGGAGCTGTTGTTGCAGCCAATAAAATAGGAGAATATGGTAAGGAGCATTAAATGTGATGCATGTACATCATAATTTCAGAAAGTACCCTATTCGAAATCCTCCAGATAGACTGGACAAATTATACTTAATTTTGCATTCAGACATAAAACTGATTAATGGGGTTGAAAAAAACAAAGTTTGCTTTGACTGAATAGCTTTTATATTTAAAACGAGGTTAGAATATAAAACGTTTATTGAAATGTTTTGGGTGACAAATTTGTTCTTTGCTGTGCCTTTGACAATCCCTGCTACGAGGCTGTTCTAGGCAAAACAGTTCACCTTCCGAATTCAGGCGCTACCAAAATTACAAATTTAGATAAATGAATTGAAAACATGTACAGATCAGTAGTAATTATCAATTTTCCTACATTTGTATAGGAGCGGCGTGTCATGTGTGGACAAACTTTGCGATAACTGTGAAATCACCTCTTCTTCCTGTAGTCACTGTTCTGAACATCACATGTACCCAGTAATTACTCGTTACTTAGATCGATCACATACATGTTCTGTAAGATGTATTCATTTCATTGATATATCTATTGTATTTAAGATTTTGTTTTGTTTTGCTTTTTGATCCAGTATGATAATATATTTTATATTTGCATAATTGTATTACATAAATACATGAGATCTCCTATCAATGTTTTTTTTTTCTTATCTCGAAGGGAGAGGAATTTAAACAAAAATGTGATCAAAATAAAAAGTTAATTGCCAAGTTTCAAACAGAAAGAAACGGCAGACGACATCTCAGATTGTCGCAGCTTCATACGAAGTCGTTATTTACAAACCCGAATAGACAACAAGCATTTATTTTATAGGGAGTAAAGACACCCTACAACAAAACTATAAATTTCAAAACATCAGCTACAAGAATGCATTCGGCCCATTCCACAATTGTTTTTACCCCGTGGCCTATACTTAATGAATCAGACACGGAACCTGGAATTTAACACTCGGTCATGTAAGTGATAATGAAAAAATGATACTTGCTTGTGTGGAATAGCACAACTAAATAAATCTGGTTCCTGCTGGAAGTCGTTCTTCCTGGTTTTCAAAATTGCATTCATAAGGTCTTCAACAAAACCTTCCACAACATTCGGCTGCATAACTCGACCTAGTTTTGGGCGTCAAAAAGCGTCCATGCGAGGTTTTGATATTTGATTTCTTTTCTACAGTGTAGGTTTGGAGACGCACGTATGTATTGCATATTTTTCAGCAAATAAGCCCCTCCCTCCCCCACCCCCTCAAAAAGAACAGTACCTATGAAAATGCTAAGACACACATTTAGTAGGAATCCATCTTACGGCTTCAAATTGAATTTTCAAAGATCTTGGCCATTGGGACTTAAGACCCCAGAAAAGCATTGTCAAAATAAATTTCTATAGGCTCAAACTAAAAAAAAAATATTAGTCTTGAAGCTCAGTTAATACAGGTCTCTACATAAGTGTACAGATACAAGTAGTGGTTTAAATATAACACAAGCACAGCTTTACTCCTTCATTGCGCACAATTTCACTTTTTGTTGATTAAATTCTGGCTAGTACTGAATAGTTTATTTCTCTAAAATATATATTTTGCTGCAAATGATGAAAACTATCAAGTCACTCCTTTATTCCTTGACCCAATACATATGTAACATCTAGTGCGTGAAAAAACACTCACTTCTAGATATGTGTTGATTCAATGACCTGCCCAAATGTGCAAGATTTATTCTGGTTAAAATCGCGTCAAATTACTCTAAGATTATATTCCGTCTAGACATAAGATACTAAGCTATATTTTCACTATTATGGAATTATATCATATGATTAAATAGTTAATACCTAGTCTCTAAGTTCAGTTAACTGAGTTAGCTTCGAGATTTATTAGCACAATACTACCTAAGTCATTTCAAAAAGGACTGATTTACAATGCCCATTTTTCATAGTTAGCTGTAATAAATCCTTACAACATGATGGCCGTGGGTCGCTCACCTGAGTATTTTTACTGTGGGTTAGCTGTTGAGCAAACATTCAGAAGCAAAATAACAGGTTCTAAATTGAAGACTTTCAAAGATCTTACATTTTATACAAACAGAAACCTGAGGCGGGGCCAGTTTTGACCCCATAGACATAATTGAACAAAACGGGTTGTAACAAAGCTTAGTATGTATCCACTATACAGTACTACATAAACAAGGCTTCCTATTAAATTTCAGATCTCTGGCCCTTGTGGTTTCAGACGAGAAGAATTTTAAAGGTTTTCCTCTATATTTCTATGTAAAACATGTGACCCTATGACAGTGCAAATAGTAACCCAAAGTATATAATTTGAACAAGCTTGGAGTAAGTCCGCTAAATAATGCTTTGCATCAAATTTTAAAAGTCTCAACTTTACAGTGTCTGACAAGAAAATTTTTAAAGAGTTAACCTATATAAGTCAATATAAAGCATCTGCCCCTGGGGCAGCACAAAAAATAACACCGGGAACAAAGATTTAGCAGTTTTGGTAGGACTGTGCTTCATGTGAACTTTCAGAACTCTATGCCTTGTGGTTTCGTAGAAGAAGAATCTCTACATTTCTATGAAAAACATGTGACCCCTATGGCGCGGCTAATAAAAACCGAATGGAAATAATTTGATCAAACTTTGTAGAGGTCCACTAGACAATCCTTCAGTTAAGAACTCAGGGCCTTTTGATTTCAGACAAGCAGATTTCTAAAAGTTTCCTCTATATATCTATGCAAAACATGCGACCACTCGGGCGGGGCCAGAAGTGACCCAGGGACATTATTTGAACAAACTTGGTAGAGGTGCACTAAAAATTGCTACGCACCAAATTTCAGAGCTCTTGGCCTAGTAGTTTTTGACAAGAAGATTTCTATTTTTTTTCATTCTTGTTGCCATAGTAACCCGAGTTCTGCATCGAATGGAATTCTTTGAAAAGCAAGGAACACTCCTGCAAAGTTCCATAAACTTTCACCATGTGATTTAGGAGATGTTTAAAAAGGTTGAGGGCGATCACAAAAAGCTCATATGAACACATAGTGCTCAGGTGAGCTGAAAGCATATGCCCATGTTGAAATCTGTGTAAACACCATATGCGCACGCGGCGTCAGTAAAACGAACCGGTATCCGAAAGCAACTACACTAGTAGACAGTGGGTATTTCGTAAGTACGAACGTGACGTGGAATAATTGTTACGGGTAAAACACTCAACTGTGTACCGCACAGATACGCCGCTCAGTTCGCCACATGACAACGAAATGGCGGCCATCGACTTTATTTACATATTTAGTTTACTCAATGTGTTCTACACAGCGGGATTGGAAGTGAATATAATCAAGGAAATTAATCCAAAACGTCCATTGATCCTTACGACTTGGGGGTATAGAGATGCCGTACAGGCAGGTGAGTGGAAATACATTTTTTACAATTGTGCCTAACCGATGCTAGTTCGCCAGGGACGTATCGGGTAATGAAGCGCATATACAGGGATGATTTAGTTTTGAATATGTCTAGAGCGATATTTGTATTTATATATATATATGATCTGTCATGCGTTTTCATATAATATTAAGTCGGAAAAATGTTATTAAGCAAGCCTCTGTCAAGCTGTAACATTATCCTTTTCACTGGACTAGTTAAATAATAAATATGCAATCTGATTAAAATCACATCCTAAACATCGCTATGCTCTATTAGGATCAGATCTAACCGTAGGAAGATCGTGAAATTCAGTCAGATTGCTGAATATGTGAATTGTTAACGAGTTTCATGGCCAGTATTTGATGGTCAGTATTTTTAACTTCGTTTTGTAAAATCATCAGATTTACAGTTATCGCAGATTAAAATATCACAGCTTTAGTGCGTATAATCTCCCGACTTTCACGAGTTTCCGTAACTTTTTAATCCGAAGATTTGATAAGCCTACCGTAAACCCCTGTCACACTGGGCTGCGAATGTGAGCGACACACTTGCGAACGGCATTCGCGAGATAGTTTCAAAAATGTCTCGAAAACTCTCAATTTCTTCGAATGAGTCGCAGGCCTTCGTTTTCTTGTCGCTTGAATTTTCAACATGTTGAAAAAAATCGTGCGACAAAATTTCTCTCAATATTCTCTCAAAATCATCGCGTAGATCGCGAACCCATCTCAAACCGTTCTCTTAGTAGTTTCCACGAATTAAGACATGCGAGAAATTTGAGAAGCTTTGTGAATTGTTTGCGACGTATGAAACTAAAATGCGACTGATTTCAGACAAGAAAGAAATTCCGACGGTCTGGGCACCGAATAGATCTAAAACTTTGTGAAGAGGGAAATAATTGCGGTATATTTGAAAATAAATTAAAAATAAACTGTCCGAGCAACAGTTTTATTTTCAGTATGCCACGCCGATGTAAAAAAGGCAAAACTGTCCCTGCACCAAGCCCCCCACCCCCAGAAATAACGGAGCCAGTCTCAGAGCATGCCGTGTCGGATACGGAAGATCATACAGACTAAAAATCTTACAGACGTACGGACGGTTAAACAATTATATGCCTTCTCTTCATGGTATGAATTTAGGAGAAAAAAACGTCTCCAAAAGCCCTTGTATTTGGCATACCTAGATTTTATCATTTAAATCTATTTGCGGTCTGCTGTTTTTCATCTTCAATAAATCATAGATAAAGTCACAAAATCATTTGAAACTAGAGCAGACGGAAATTACTGACCGATTATTTTCAAAATCGTGTAAATACCTGTTGGCTAAAATGCCAAAAGCGTTCTCTACGATCCTGCGGGCCCTGGATAACCTTCCGGGTAGAGGTTCACTAGGAGGTAGATTACATTTGCCCTGCTTCAGCGCATGGTATTGGGCGCACCCACGAAACACTTCAGCATTAGAGTCAGCACCATAGGCACCCATATCAACATACATAAACTTGTAGTTGACGTCTACCAGAGCCAGCATGATAATCGAGTAGAAGCCTTTGTAGTTGTAGTAGACGCTACCTGACTTCGGCGGAGCTTGTATCCTTACATGTTTGTCATCGTTGCTGCCACAACAGTGAAGGAAGTTTCACTGTTCGGAGAAACCCTGTGCCACCTTCTTCCACTGCTCTTCTGTTGTTGGAAATTTGAATGCTGCCTCATGAAAGTGGTCATATATGGCCTGACATACCTCTCGCACAACTATGGCGACGGTGTTATGGGCCACCCGAAATCCATATGACAGCGACTTGTACGAGTCCCCGGTGGCAAGGTACCTGAGCGTGATGGCAAGCTTCAATCCAGTGGACAGAGGTTTTCTGAAGTTGGTTTCTCTCTTTTGAAGTATAGGGCCTAAATCGTACACCATTTTGTTGAATAACTCCGAGTCAACTCTAACAAAGTTCTTGAAAGACTTTTCATCACTTTCTCTTAGGTGCTTCATAAGCTTCTCGTGCATCCAACACTTCTCGTCCCATCAAAAGCCATTCTCTCACCCATACACTCCTTCGTTTTCTTGACCTTCATTTTCTTCGTTCTCTGGCTTTTGCCGTAGCATTTTGGACCGCAGCAGCAGCAAGGACACATTCTGCAGCCTTCAGCATGGCATTGTCGTCTGCAGTCAAATTAGGGTCCTCATTCAATGATTGATCTCAAATGATGTCCGACGACTTTAATGACTGCTGAATTTTAAGTATGTTGTTTTTGTTTATTCGGACTTTTCTCATTTCTTAATTGCATTTCATAACTGTCGTGCGATTTTCGCATGAATTTCGCGCAAATTTCGCAGGTACAAAAATTTCGCAATTATGTCAAACAGATGACGAAAAGGTATCGTGCGATAGTCGTGCGATATCATCGCGACATATTTGAGAACTTTATCAGCTATTTTGCAGGAAATGCGTGCGACATTCGCGCAACAATCGGGCGACATACGCATTCATGTCGTTGGTATAAGGATTGAAACCCTGAGCGATTTCTGTCGCTGAAATTCGCAAAATGTGCCGTTAATTTGTGTCTCAAACAACTCGCCAGGTGTCGCAGTTCAGTGTGACACTACCGGTAGCTATCCCTGGATTATATTATCCCGGGATTTAATGAAACAACTCGTATACCTTCAACGCCATTTTTTATCGTTAATTTGAGAATGCCACCGCAAAAAAAGTACAGCGTTTAAGCCTTTGGAGAAAAAAGTTCTTTTGGAATTAGTTGACCAGAGAATACATGTATTAAAAAAAGGAAAATAACGGAAAAATGACAACACTCGAAGGCATGATTTAGTGCAAAGTCACTGCGGAGAAGTTCAGTTTTTTTCTTTGTCATAATGACGTTATATTCATTAAGTAAGTGTGTATGTCACTGTTACATTCATATTGAAAATTTGATTACGTTGCTACAAATTACTGGAGAAGCGTAATTCAGCTGAACACTTCTTGGTGTTTTCGAGGAAAAAAAATCACCTAATGCCCTGCATCTGAAATAATAAGTAATATACCCACTTCCTCATTCTTTTTTTTTTTTTGAAAAAAGAGCAACTGACAAGTAAAATGTACACAGTATAATACAATATTATGTCTAGGTTTTGCTGTCATCTTCTTACTAATAGACACAAGTAAAAGAGTATGACTGTAATGAAATGTTAAACACCTAGTATTCCTTTAGGTGATTATTAAATCAAAATATAGGCAAAAATAATTATGTTGGATGCAGACGGCGATCTCTTTGTGCACAAGAAGTGGCGTGTATCCAGAATGGGTCCCCATATGTATCCACTTCGAAATGCGTTAGTTCACCGTTGTTGAGCCCGAATAATGTTTATCTAGTATGGATCCCGGGTTACATTAACCAATGGAGTCCACTGTTGCCAGCCCAAAAGTGTGTATAACTGCAGTTGGGCCCGTTGATGTCGATCCTTAGTTCATTGTTCCGAGTTTCAATTCTGTCTATCTGATAATAACCCAAAAATAAGGTGTTTTGAATAAAAACCTGGGGGAAAGACCACAAATCAATCCCGAATAATTTTAGTTTTTAACTTTTCATGATATAATTTTAAAATTAACAAGCCTCGGGGAAATCAGTAAATAAAATCTTGATATCTAATGTTTATCTACAAACCATATTTTAAGACGCTATAACATATTAATCATATCTAAAAAGAAATAATTCAAGTGTAGAACTATAACAGGGAACAAAACAAAAATTACTATGGCTCGAATGGGGATAAATCCGAAGATTTAATAATCCGAAGTTACAAATACTGGCCATCAGTGTCTTATTATTCGTGTTATTACAATACTTAACTCACTATAAAAGGGTTCTACTCTAGCTTTATCCAAGTTGTTTCAAAATATCCTCCATAAAATAGTTACGTTTGTCATATAGCACAAACTCAGTGTTTGTCGTCATATAGCACTTGCGTAGTGTTTGTCGTCATTAACACATGCTCGGTGTTTGTCGTCATATATCAATGCTCAGTGTTTGTCGTCATATAGCACACGCTCAGTGTTTGTGGTCATATCGCACAAACTCAGTGTTTGTCGTCATATAGCACACGCTCAGTGTTTGTCGTCATATAGCACATACTCGGTGCTTGTCGTGATATAGCACACGCTCGGTATTTGTCGTCAAATAGCACACGCTTAGTGTTTGTCGTCATATAGCACACGCTCAGTGTTTGTCGTCATATAGCACACGTTCGGTGTTTGTCGTCATATAGCACACGCTCAGTGTTTGTCGTCATACAGCACGTGCTCAGTGTTTGACGTCATATAGTGCCTGAGTAAAATAATTAAGATAAAGTAAGACGTAGTTGTTATTTGACATAAGAAACATCATTTGTCTTGTGATAAAAAAGGGTTGGGTCCTGTATAAAAATTATTTTTCCATCTGTTTAAGCTCACTTGAGCTTAATTGTGATCAAATTACCCTCCGTCGATCGTCTTTACACAACATCTCGTTTGAAACCACAAAGTTGATTAACATTTGCAGGGATGTTCCTTGCATGAAGTTCTTTCAACGTTGTTCAAAGAACTATTATGTGCAGATCTTACAGACACTAGGAATATAATTGGGATCCTAAATATACATGTGATTGAAAATCACATCTTCTGGTTACTGGCCATACGTTACGACCATAATTATGTATTTTGCCGAAAGGTATGACAGTAAAGTTCAAAAGTGTGCTTGGGCCCCAGTTATGTTCGTAGTACCTGTGGCAGAACTCTGGTTGCTATATGTGTGTGTGAATTTAGCCATGAATTGGAAATTGGGTATTGTATATTCATTAGGCCATACCAAATCGTTCTTTCGTTTAGCGTCCGAGGACGGATAGGTTTGAGCTTCTGAGGAAAGAAAAAAAAACATTGTTTTTTTCTTACCTTTACATATAAAAACAGTTAAAAAGATATAGTTTGGTGTTGTGCTTGTAAGAGAGAGAGAGAATGAGAGAGAGAGAGAGAGAGTTGATCTGTACACTTCTTGGTGTTGTTTTTTTAAACCCAATAGATATTAAAATGCTTGTAGTACATTTTTGCAGTAACAGTTCCTTGACTTAACTTCTTTCGAGGTAAATATTAAAACTGATATAAAAGATGTATGCTTACAATGCTACATACTAACATAATAGTTGTTACTTGAAAAAACTAAATTTTAAGGACAAAATGTTTAAGTAGAGATACCTTATTTTGGTTTTAGTGACATAGGATGGAAGGACCTGTCTAATATCATGACTCAGTGCATCATCTATTTTATAGATTGTTAAATGTTTTTAGTTTCAATTTTACACCAAATATAGACTCAGTTGTAAATTTACCAGTGCAGAAACATATTTCAGTTCAATGTATGAGTTTTTTTATTGAAATTACTTTTAGAAATGCAAGTCTTATTTAAAAAGTCAATTAAAAGTTTTTGCAAATTGGAATATCAAACTTGGTAATTATATCCTGGTGAACAGACTAGTTGGTATGACTTGTTTATTTTTTGGGTTTCGTTTGTGTTTTCAGGATAGCTAGATAGGTTTTTGAACTTAGGATGGACGCTAAACGAAAAAACAATTTGGAATGGCCTTACCCAGTTCAGTTCGAATTCCCAGCTAGCTGGGAGTTGGGTATTCGACCCGAAAGAATCGAATACCAGTAGGTGTAAAGTGAGGGTGCAAAAAACGTCCTAAAGACGTACTGGGACGTAAAAGCCACATGGACGTAAAATGGGAAATGTAAAATTCAGTATCTATAAGTGTGTGGTACATACTACGGAATACCGTTAGGGCCATCGTGGTTACACGTTATAATCCAGAGGGCGACAATGCGATAACGCGAAAGTGCGATGGCAAAAATGCAATAGTCATATCGTACTGTCGCCATCGCATCATCGCATTGTCGCCATTGCATTGTCGCCATCGCACTATCGCGTTTTCGCGTTATCGTAGCCGTCATCGCACTGTCGCCATCGCATTATCGCACTGTCGCCATCGCACTATCGCATTGTCGCACAATCGCCATTGCATTGTCGCACAATCGCACTATCCCATTGTCGCGTTATCGCACTATCGCATTGTCGACTATCGCCTTCCGGTACACATGCGCACATCGTTTTTTTTGTATGTCACAAGCGATTTTTACGAAATAAAAACTATTGCAGAAACATAAAATGGATGGCTTTATAATACAGAATACCGTTAGGGCCATCGTGGTTGGATGTTAAAATCCAGAGGGCGACAATGCGATAGTGCGATAATGCAATGGCGACAGTGCGATAATGCGATGGCGACAATGCGAAAACGCGATAGTGCGATGGCGATAATGCGATGGTGACAATGCCATAATGCGATGGCGACAATGCGATAACGCGATAGTGCGATGGCAACAATGCGATAGTCATATCGTACTGTCGCCATCGCACTGTCGCCATTGCATTGTCGCCATCGCACTATCGCGTTTTCGCATTATCGTAGCCGTCATCGCATTATCGCACTGTCGCCATCGCATTATCGCACTGTCGCCATCGCACTTTCGCATTGTCGCACAATTGCCATCGCACTATCGCATTGTCGCGTTATCGCACTATCCCATTGTCGCGTTATCGCACTATCGCATTGTTGACTATCGCCTTCCGGTACACATGCGCACATCGTTTTTTTTTGTATGTCACAAGCGATTTTTACGAAATAAAAACTATTGCAGAAACATAAAATGGATTGCTTTATAATACAGAATACCGTTAGGGCCATCGTGGTTAGACGTTATAATCCAGAGGGCAACAATGCGATAGTGCGATAATGCGATGGCGACAGTGCGATAATGCGATGGCGACAATGCGAAAACGCGATCGTGCGATTGCGACAATGCGATAGTGCTATGGCGACAATGCGATGATGCGATGGCGACAGTACGATATGACTAAACATATATATGTGTGTGTGTAGCTATGTCATGCTGTACTGTTTAGTAGAGAGTTTTATAAAGGAATGAAGTCGTATTTTTCCCTTTTTTTACGTACAGTTACGCTAGAAACAATATTCAGGGGACCGCCGAATTTATATCGTTGTATCTTGATATCGTTACATCCGAGAGGCAACAAAAAACCGGAAGTAAGATATGGGCAAAGTGTACTTGATTATAAAGACAAAGCATAATATAGAATAGCTTTCGAAATTCAAATCAGATTTACATTTATTCGATATACCATTGATTATGCACATTTTATGCAACTGTTTTCATGTTAAGTATTACACAAAATTACCGCAAGAAGGTTTTTGTTATTGAAACCTGAGAGAAAGATATGATTTGTTTTAATCAATTACAAGTATTTTCAAATACACCAACGACTGTCATTGTATACAAGTATGTGTTAGTTTAGAATCATTTATTTTACATCGATTGTGATACAAGTTCTTACAGCTTAGATTCATCACGCTCGATGACTGCTTCCTGGGTTCCATACCAGTATTCGCGCAGCGTGGAGGAATGAAGATCGTGAGAGAATCTCGCCTCTGACGGGATTCGAACCCGCGACCTCCGGATCTTGAGCCCTGCTCTCTACTACCTTATCGCTTATTAGAAAGAAAATCCGTAATCTTTGTCTGTTTCAATGGCAGATGTGTTACAACCCCAAAGTTTTCGAGTTATTCAAATAGAGAAGCATATCATTGCTTTTATGTTTGCGTTAGATTGTTTTTCCGATAGTTTAAGTGATTGCTCTTAATCATATGAGCAACGATCATTAACACCTTTTCACGCCGCTAAATATCTCACTTAAAGGGGAAAGATTGCACTTTGGACCAGAAAAACGCATCGTTACATCCGAAATATTGCAACATCCGGTATCATCATATGCGGAGTGTAAGCTTATATAATAGAGAAGGCTTGAGTCTAGACTGCGACAACAGCATCGTTATAACCGATATCGTTATTTGGTAGAGTTTTACTGTATTTAATTTTTACAAAGTAAATTGAATGGAATGGACTTTTGATGAGTGTGTACTTTAACAATTGTTTATTTGGGATTTTATGAAAACACTTCCATACACTAGCTTTTTTTATTTTCTTTCTGTAAATATCATCTATAGCCTACAGACATGCCTTTCTTGAATAAAAGAATATTGCAAATTATATTTTGTTTTGCTGCTAGATTTCGAATTGTACCTTTTAGTGTTTCGGTATGAAGCATAGAAACAATGCAGTTAAAAATAGCACAAACAACACAAAAAATACAAAGTTCACTTTGTTTCATGTTTTGAAGTATGACTTAAACTGTTTATACATTGTTACGGTCTAGTGCAAACCTTTTTATAATTGTATAAATACAACCTCTGACAACTGTGTCAGGGAATCGATTCTTTGGCTCAGTGGTTAGTGTTGACCTTGCACATTCTTATCTATGCTGGATATTCGGCTCATTCGTGTCGAATACCCAACTCCCAGCTGGCTGGGAATTCGAACCTTATTCGTTTGGTTGAAAACCAAATTCCTAGCTAGGTAGGACTTCGATCTCAGCTATGCATTCGGCTATTTCGGGTCGAGTACTCAGCTCCAAGCTGGCTTGGAATTTGAGCTGAGTTAGGTATTCGGTTTTTTTAATACCGATCCCCTAGCTAGTTAGGAATTCGATCTCACCTGGGTATCGGGTCTTTCGAGTCGAATATCCAAATCCCAGCTGGCTTGGAATTCGAACTGAGCTGGGTAATGAATATCCAGTACCCAATTTTCAACTGAAAGCTTACTTCACACACATTTTCCTATAGTTATTTGAATTTTATTTTATATTCTTGTCTAATACCTCAAAGCTCATAGCTCTGAAATCTCTACCAAGATTGTTCAGATTATGTTCCCGAGGTCACTATTGGCTACACCCAATATAGATATTTGGTGCGTAACATTGTTTAGTAGACCTCTACCATGATTGTTTAAATGTTGACCCAAGGCTCAGAAATGACCCGCCCTTGGTGTCACTTGTTTTGTTACATAGACTTACATATTTTTTAATAAAAACTTCAGAAATCATATGGCCAAGAATTTAGATATAGTGTGTGTGGCACTGTGATGTTGGCCTCCAAAAATGGTTTCAGATCATGGCCCGAGAGTCAAAATCTGCCTGTCCCAGGGGGCTGTACTTTAGTTGAATGTTTTCATTCGCGTTGCTGTTAAGAACAGTGTTACTCAGGTCAGCGATAAAAAAACATCATATGGCCCTCTTGTAGTTCTCAATTTTGATAACTGATTGATCCTACCTTCTAAATAAAGTAGCCCATGACTCATTAAGTCTGCACACAATGATTATCTTGATGCTGAAATTACCAAAATCTGTTTTAAGATGGCCTCACCCATTTTTAATTTTCTGTCTTTTGATATGTCCTGTATTATGGTGTTGTTACCTTTTTTTAGCTCCACTTTTCGAAGAAAAAAGTGGCGGTATTGTCATGACCCTCTCGTTGGCGTTGGTTAACCTATTTGTTAAGGTCCATTTCTCAGAAACTAACAAAGCTGTTTACTTCAAATTAAGAATACATGTTCACTATCAAAATGCGACATCACTTCTTAAGGGCAGATAACCCTCATATTTACTTCTGCAAAGTTATGCCCCTTTTCAACTTAGAATTTCTTGGTTAACCTTTTTGTTAATGTCCATTTCTCAAAAAGTGTCAAAGATATTCCCTCCAAACTTTGAATACTTGATCACCAGCAAGACTCCTACAAAGAATGTTGGTACCTATGTCCCTGGGGTCAAAATTAGCCCCATCCCAGGGGTCACTTGATTTTTCTTATACTTACATGTAGGAAAACACTTCTAAAGCCTAGAAATAAACTATTTACTTACATGGGATGGGTATTTACTTCTTCCCTACCCCCCCTCTTGCATGGGGACTCCCCCTTACCGCCCCCCTCACGCATTACACACCCCCCAAATTTTTTTCATTATTTTTTTCTTAAAATATGTAGGTTTGTAGGTACAGACCTACAACCGCGCCCCCCCCCCCCCACACACACACACACACACAACAAAAAGAATAATAATAACAAAATAAATAAATAAAAATTCATTTTGCTCGCATGAGTAACCCACACCCAGCCTCTAGCCTAGAAGTTAACTATTAATTTACGTGGAATGGGTAGGTACTTCCCCCACCCTCTGCATGGAACCCCCATCAACCGGGACTTTTACCTTTCTTGTTTGAATTAGCTCATAATTTATTATCAAGCACTGAGAAAAGTGGAGCGTGCTGTCCGCGGACAGCTCTTGTTTATTTGTCGTGTGCACGTGGCTGTGCTCAGCTTGACAAATTTAATTTTATAAAGTCCTAAAGTTGTAACATACACTTAATGAAAATTTCTGACACAGGATGGAATACAATAATGAAAACTGGGTCGGCTATCGACGCTGTAGAGGTGACTGGTCAAACTTGTGAAATGGAACAGTGTCGTCACACCGTCGGATTTGGAGGCAGTCCGGACGAAAGTGGCGAGACCACCCTAGATGCCATGATCATGGATGGGTAGACTAAAGAACAGTGTATTCTTGTCATTAACCGATAAAAAAATCGATAGTTATTTCCCTTTAATTACGTATATAATAGTGTAATTTTTCGAAGTAGCTGTGCAATTGTGACGAATGAAATTTAGAATGATTTCATTGGTCAAACTCGCGCACAATAACAGTTACATGACATTAAACGCACATTAAAGAACTAGAGAAAAATCGGTATTTCTTCTATAATGTCTGGTGTTTTTTACGAACATGAAGGGATATCGCTGTTAATTATTAGAAAAAGGAAGTATTGACTAAACAGTTATCTACGGTAGCACAAAGGTACGGCGGGACTAAGATGAAATGCACAACCCCTTTTTAAATTCCACTTTCTCTTTTTTTTCATCTCGTTCCCAAGAGATAAGAACTCGAGAGAACAACTTAGTATGTCGTGATAACGAGTTACTAAGTCGTGGAAACGAGATAAAAAGAAGTGCAAATCTGAAAAAAAGTATTGCATTTGAAAACAAAAGAGTAGCGCAATTAAAAAAAGGAATCGTGATATAAAAAAGAATCGTGCGTGTTAGCGATGTCGAGGTAACGACTTACTAACTCCTGGGAACGAGTTAGCTATGTCTTGAGAACGACTTAATATCTCGTTCCCACGATATAGCTATCTCGTTACCACGAGTTAGTTGGCCAATGAACTGTTTCGTAACATGCTTTCTGTAATTTATACTTTCACTAAAATTTTATAAGTTCACGGTATGCAATCGTTAGTAAAAGTATAAAATACAGTAAGCATGTTACCCAACAGTTGGTTGGCTAACCAGCTCGCGTGAACGAGATAGTTATGTGGTGGGAACAAGATAGCTATCTCGTGGGAACGAGATATTAAGTCGTTCCCACGGCATAGCTAATACGTTAACACAAGTTAGTAAGTCGTTCCCTCGACATAGCTAACATGCACGGTTCTTTTTTTATATCTCGATTCTTTTTTTTTTTGATTGAGCTACTCTTTTTTTCAAATGCAATACTTTTTTCAGATTTGCACTTCTCTTTTTTATCTCGTTCCCACGACTTTGTTACTATTTATTACGACATATGAAGTATGTAGTTCCCTCCACTACGTATCTCATGGGAACGAGAGAAGTGCAATTTAAAAAGGATTTGTGCATGTCACCTCTGTGCTACCGTAGTTATCATAATTAAAAAAAAATATAAAAACTATGTTCAATAACTTACTATGTGCAACAGCAGTAAAATTTATCTTTAAAAGGGAGTTTCTTTTTTCATGAAAACAACTACACAGGGTACTACTAATTAAACAGCTTTTCAAAGCCCATCAACGCCGGATTTTTTTTAGATGGTTCTTATTTTGTTTATTTTTTTTCTCTCAGATTTGATAGTTCCTTGGCAGTGTCTACAGTTGCTTTCATGTGACCGCTACATACGGAATATTTTCACAATCTGTTGCATTAGAGATATAGTTTCTTCTGTTTTAAAGAATTCTACAAAGGTTGGGCTGAATAAAAAGCTACCATACTGATATCCAAGAAAACCATTTTATAGATTATCAATGGTAAAAGTATTGATGAAGTCAGATTGAGTAAAATAACCTATATAAGCATTCAAGTCATGAATGTACTTCCTTTTCTTTTTTAGAAAAACATACAATGTAGGAGGGGTAGGCGGTCTGCGTAGGATCAAACAGGCCATCTCAGTAGCTAGAAAAGTGCTCGACACCACAGACCACTCACTGCTTGTTGGAGACGCAGGTAGGAAATATTATCTTTATCAGACTGGTTCTCTTGACATAAATCTTCACTGCCTGTTGGAGACGCAGGTAGGAAGTATAATCTTAATCAGACTGGTTCTCCTGACTTATATCTGCACTGCTTGTTGGAGACGCAGGTAGGAAATATAATCTTAATCAGAATGGTTCTCCTGACTTATATCTGCACTGCTTGCTGGAGACGCAGGTAGGAAATATCATCTTTTTCAGACTGGTTCTCTTGACATAAATCTTCACTGCCTGTTGGCAGACGCAGGTAGGAAATATCATCTTTATCAGACTGGTTCTCTTGACATAAATCTTCACTGCCTGTTGGAGACGCAGGTAGGAAATATAATCTTAATCAGACTGGTTCTCTTGACATAAATCTTCACTGCTTGTTGGAGACGCAGGTAGGAAATATCATCTTTATCAGACTGGTTCTCTTGACATAAATCTTCACTGCCTGTTGGAGACGCAGGTAGGAAATATAATCTTAATCAGACTGGTTCTCCTGACCTCCTGACTTATATCTGCACTGCTTGTTGGAGACGCAGGTAGGAAATATCATCTTTATCAGACTGGTTCTCTTGACATAAATCTTCACTGCCTGTTAGAGACGCAGGTAGGAAATATCATCTTTGTCAGACTGGTTCTCTTGACATAAATCTTCACTGCCTGTTGGAGACGCAGGTAGGAAATATAATCTTAATCAGACTGGTTCTCCTGACTTATATCTGCACTGCTTGTTGGAGACGCAGGTAGGAAATATAATCTTAATCAGACTGGTTCTCCTGACATCTATCTTCGCTGCTTGTTCGAGACGCAGGTAGGAAATATTATCTTTATCAGACTGGTTCTCTTGACATAAATCTGCACTGCTTGTTCGAGACGCAGGTAGGAAATATAATCTTAATCAGACTGGTTCTTCTGACTTATATCTGCACTGCTTGTTGGAGACGCAGGTAGGAAATATAATCTTAATCAGAATGGTTCTCCTGACTTATATCTGCTTTGCTTGCTGGAGACGCAGGTAGGAAATATCGTCTTTATCAGACTGGTTCTCTTGACTTCAAGCTCATTAGGGCCTTATCTTAAGAAATTGGTGGAATAAAAAAACAAATCAACGCAACATTGAGCGAATATCAACATTGGCTGCTTTGTACCGAAATTCCTTATGCGGTCTTATTACATTCTTCAAATGATGTTTATTTGAAATTTACAGGACACTAAATCGTCTTGAAACTATTTAGCACCCATATTGAAATGCCACTGGGAACGCCGGGTCAAAATAAAACTTTTAGGAATGTTTGATTTGTTTTGCATTTTGCTTGAATTTCATATTCAGACAAATGCTTTGTTATTCACAGATGAAGATTTAAAACTGTCTTTACAGCGACCAAGTTTGCCATACAGATGGGTTTCAAAGAAGAAAACCTTAACACGTCGTACTCAGAAAAGTTATGGAAAACCTGGCGAAACAGGAATTGTCAGCCGAACTATCGAGAGGTAATATTGCTTTAAGCAATGTTGTTCAAAGAAAAGATCTCATTAAACGTAAGGACCCGTTTTGCTAAAAGTTAAGCGTTTTTACTGCAGGCTTACCTAATACAAAGTCAACGTGTGTCAATAATTCCATTTTTAAAATGAGGTCTATTTTGCAAAACAAATGTGTTCATGTACGCCCTAAGGGACGTTTTAAGTTATGCCCCTGTTCGTACGTCCGTCTGTCGGTCGGTCTGTTCTATACCTCTTGAGCCACTTAATGGATATTCATGAAACTTGGGTCAAACGTTAATCTCAGACAAAATTTCAAGTTAATTACTTTAAGGTCAAAGTTACAGCGCAAGGTGAATGATTAGAGTCATAGAATTCCTGTACGCTCCTTATCTCCTAAACCCCTTGCATGATATTCATGAAAGTTTGGTCAATTGTATGCGTCCAGAACCAAGAAGTTGTTCTATTTATACATGTTTCGGACAAACGTTTTGTTTCTTGAATCGCTTGAAGGATATCCGTGAATTTTTGGTTTATCGTTTATTTAAATGAGACGACGTTCAAAACCCACATTTCATCACCACTTTAAGGTCACGGTCACAAATCAAAAGATTTGAGCCATCAAATGTTTGTCCGCTCTTTACCCCTAAACTCTTTTCAGGATAATTATAAAACACTGGTCAGATGTTTATCTCATTGAGGTGACATGCAGAACCATTATTTCTAGTGCTCTTAACTTGCATGCTTTCAGATAATACATGCACATTTACATGTTTCTGAAAAAGGTTATTCAGTGTCAAAAGCTTCCTGCGAATTGACATTGCCCCGCCGTCAGCGGAGCTCTTGTTATATACAAGGGGAGGGGTTGTTCAGCTTTTTATCCCATCTTTACTTTTCATTTGTAAGCAAAATGAAATTGTATTGAAATCGGCTTTACTAAGTTGAAAGTGTTGGCATGTGTGTAGGTTATTTCTTGTGTTTATTTTCTTAACGTGCAGTCATTTACGTTAATGGATGTATTAACTTAATTCGGTTACCGCAAAGTGAATGAAACAGTGCTGTTGTTTATATATTGCAGAATGTTTCACCGGATCCAAGAAAGTCATGTGGTCCGTATCATCCAGTCAAACGATCTGCTGGGGTTGTTAAGAAGTTTGAGGATATAAATGAAGGAAACCACGATACTATAGGGATACTAGCTATCGACGGTAAAGGGAATATTGCTTCCGGTGCCTCTACTAATGGACTTACCTACAAGATTCCAGGGTATGCATTGCCTCTTCTTTCAATTTTATGTCTTTTTAGCTCACCTGTCACGTAGTGACAGAGTGAGCTTTTGTGATCGCCTTTTGTCCGTCGTCCGTCCGTCCACAGTTAGTTTCTTAACACATTTTTGCCTCAATTGTCATGAAACTTGGTCAGGATGTTTGTCTCATAAATTTCTCGGACGAGTTCGAACATGGGTTATCTGGGTTGAAAAACTAGGTCACAGAGCCCAAATATAGAAAAAAAAAACCTGGTTATTACTTTAGCGGCTACTTTTTCAGTCCAAATATCGTGGAAATTTGTCAGAAAGTTTGTATCGATGATTTCTAGGTCAAGTTCAGATATAGGTCATCTAGGGTTAAAAACTAGGTCTCAGAGCCCAAATATTGAAAAACCTTGTTAACACTCTAGAGGTAAAATTATCAACCCAAATAATCTGGAAATTAGTCAGAAAGGTTGTTTTTATGATTTCTAGCACGAGTTCGAATATGGGTCATCTGGTTTCAAAAACTAGATCACAGAGCCCAAAAATAGAAAAACCTTGTTAACAGTCTAGAGGTAACATTTTCATTCCAAATATCCCAGAAATTTATCAGAAAGGTTGCTTTGATCATTTCTAGCTCAAGTTCGAATATAGGTCATCTAGAATAAAAAAACTAGGTCACAGAGCCCAAATATGGAAAAAAAAACCTGGTTAACACTTTAGAGGTTACATTTTCAGTCCAAATAACCTGGAGATTTGTCAGAAAGATTGTTTCAATAATTTCTAGCTCAGTTTTGAATATGGGTTATCTGGGGTCAAAAACTAGGTCACAGAGCCCAAAACTAGAAAAATCTTTTTAACACTCCAGAGGTTACATTTTCAGTGCAAATATCCTGGAAATTTGTCAGAGAGGTTGTTTCGATAATTTTTAGTTCAAGTTCGAATATGGGTCATCTTGGTTCAAAAACTAGGTCACAGAGCCCAAATATGGAAAAACCGTGTTAACACTCTAGAGGTTACATTTTCAGTCCAAATATCCTGAAAATTTTTCAGAGAAATTGTTTCGATAATTTCTAGCTCAAGTTCGAATATGGGTCATCTCGGGTCAATTAACCAGGTCCATAGCAACTTTGTTAAAAGCAGTTATACTCAGCGATACAGGGCCATCATGGCCCTTTTGTTTGATGTTGTAGTTACTTTCAGAAGGTGGCGTCATAACAGAACGACATTTGTTTATATATGTAATAAGCAGTTAGAGTTTATTGTATCTTATTGGGCTTTAAAGAAATGAATGCACAAAGCCATAATATGTATTGATGCTACATATGTTTCAGCGTTGTAGTGTGAAGTTCAAGGTTAACACACTTTCGTTTTATAGGCATTTCTTTTTCAGTCAATTCACAACTCAACGTAGTTTTCATGAAACCATTTGAATTCAGAAATTTTGCAGTGGAACACTTTCTGTTGATGAAATTAGATACTTTTGAACATTTCCTACACCATAGTTAAAAACTCAAGTTCTATCCATTCCGTTTCACTCTATAAGTTCAACTGACCGAAGGGCAGATAAAGCTTTTAGTATGTTATTTTGTCCGTCGTCCACAATTAACCTAAAAACAACATCTCCTCCACTGGACCAGTTGTAATAAAACTTAATGGGAATGATCCTTGTATTGTCCCCTTTCAAAATTATGTAAAAAGGAAATTTCCTGCTGAACTGTGGTTGCTATAGCAACAAAAAGAAAAAATCTTCCTGTCTGAAACCACAAGATCCAGAGCTTAGACATTTGGTTTGTAGTATTATCTTATAGACCTCTACCAAAAACATTTGAAGCATAGCTCTGGGGTCAGAATTGGCCTCACACGAGCGGTGTCTTCATCTTGCAGAGATTTTTATAGGAAAAGTTTTCAAAATCTCCTCGAAGCCAACTGCAGCTTAAGTTCACAGGAATGATCCTTGGATGGTCCCCTGTCAAAATTTTATTGAAATGGAATTATATGCAGAACTCATGTTACTATGGCAACTGAAAGGAAAAACTTCAAAGTTCTTTTTACATTAGTAACTGCAGGTTTAATTTAAAAAAAACAATTTCTTTCATCTGTCACATGACCCTACCTCCCACCTGCCATCCACCGATTATTGTTTGATAAACCCATTTCAGGTGAGCGACCCAGGACCATTTGGTCCTCTTGTTCATTAGTGTAGTTGTACGGAATGTGTACCATTGGCAACCGACAATGGTTCTGTGTTTACGAACTGGAAATTCGTATAAGACAGTGAAACAGTCTTGATACCATACTGTTATAAAATATAGGTACATTTGAGCCTGATAAGCATTAGCTAAAATTAAAACTAATCTGCATCAAAAGTTCGGCAACATTACATTGAATTTATTTTTAAGAACGGTTACAGATATGCAAAGATAAAGTATATTTAGGTTGTCAATCACGCAATGATATTTTAACGTTTTTAAGAACTTGATGTTTCAAAATATAACAATGGATTAATACTCCATAACGTAAGTTATTTTAATGTAAATTCATAACATATCAAAGATCAGCATATTTAAAGGAACCTAACTTTCAGCACAATCTTTAATCATTTTACCTATACAAATGTACTTACAGCCGAGTTGGTGACTCATCAATAGCCGGTGCTGGTTCCTATGCTGAGAACAATGTGGGTGCTGCCGCGTGCACGGGAAATGGGGACATTATGATGAGATTCCTACCAAGGTAGCAAAAAATTATGGAACAGATAGCGCATATGTATATATTCAAGGAGGACATCTAGTAATAACACGGTTCTTCCGTCCATCTGTCTGTCTGTGTCCGTTCTGTAACTCTGCTACTTCCATAGGAATTTTATATAAATTGCCACAGATAATATGACATGTCACAAGCACGACACGTGGTTCTAAGGTCAATGTAAAGGTCAAAGATCATTGACAAAATAATTTAGAATACTGGCAGTCTTTATTCCTGTGTCGGCTCTGTAATTATCTTTACATTAAAGGATTTTTTAAATAACTTGGCACGATTGATCACCAAGTTGAGACATTATGTCCGTAAGTGGCCTTTCCTCCGTCTGTCTGTCAGTCTGTAGGTACGCCAAATGATGTAGAATACTGTCTACTAGTATGTTTCTGTCAAAACTTTCTTTTAATGGTTCAAGATAGGATCTTGGATTAATTTGCCCGAAATGCATGTTCATCTGTAAGTCAGTCTCGCCAGGTACTAGTGATATAGAATGTTGCCTACCTGTTTTTGTGTCCCTTTTGTAACTAGTGGGACATGACATGCTTCTAAAATAAATCAGCACAGATGGTCATCACATGTAACTGAGGTTAAGGTAAAAGTCAAAATTTGATGCACAGAACTTGTAGAATAATACTCATCTACATGTGTGTGTCTGTGGTGTGGAACTTAAGCAAATGTTTTACAGTTGATCTTTGGTTAAAGTTGCTAAACTAACTGCACAAAAAGCATTCCAGCTGTTAGCACAGATGTGCCATTTCACCTAAAAAGCACTGCTTCGGGGGCGTTTGTCACTTACAATGACAGCACTTGCAATTACCTGGATTTAGACTTTTGGGGGCGGGGGGAATGTACAAGCATGGAAGTATGAATTCAGAAAAAAAGGCATTTTTCACTTTATACTATCATTTAAGGATGACTTTAGGTTTACATCAACTGTCTAAGTTGAACCGCTATCTGATCATATGAAAATGTGGGAGGGCGCAATGGCAGTTATCATGACTTGTTAAATGTTTAGCTCACCTGAACACAGTCTACGTAATGTTAGCTTTTGTTATCGCCCTGTGTCCGTCTTACGTCGTCAGCATATAACTTTAAGTAACATCTCGTCCTAAATCACTTGGTCATAGTTGATCAAACGTGGCAGAGATGTTCCTTGCATGAAGCTCTACCAAAAATGTAAACAAAAATTCTATTCAATCCAGAACTATGGTTGCTTTGCAAACAAGACTGCAAAACCACCAGGACCAGAACTCTGAAATTTGTAGTGTAGCATTGTATAAGATTGTTTAAGATTCTTGTATGAAACCACAAGGGTCAGAGTTCTAAAAATTTTCGTCATGCATTGTCTGAAAGACGTCAAACCAAGATTGCTCAAACTTTGTACTTTGTGACATTTTGTCTCTGTTCCCGTGGTCGGATGTTTTACGTAGATTTATACTGACAAATTCTTTTGAAATCTTCTTGTCAGAAACAATAAAACTGAGACGTCTGCAATTGTGTATGTAGTATTGTTTTGTGAACTTTTATTATTGCCTCTGGGATCAGCCAGAGCAGGGGGGATCACACGTTTAATCAAAAATGTAAACGATATAAAAACTTATGGAAACCATATTAGAGTCATTTTTAAAAACAAAGTAGTTATACTCAGGTGAGCGATTAAATGCTATCATGGTACTCTAGTTTCAGGTTTTAAACAACTCTGCCAAAGTTTAGTCGAATAATTTATTTATAACAGCATTAATTCTGCGGAAAATATGGCGTACTTCTTTTAAACGTCCATATTTTAATTTGTAGTGACAGTAACTTCTTTAGTATATTAAAGATTTCCTGCTGTTTCAGTCATACAGCGGTGACTCTGATGAGAGCCGGATTGTCCGTACAGGAGTCGACCGAAGCCGCCATTGATATAATAGCCCGAAAATATCCTGATTTCAAAGGGGCCGTGGTTGCTGTTGATGCTGCAGGGAATATTGGTAAGTTAGGTCGATTTTGTAGAGCAATTCTGTTTAGTTTTGAAAGACGGTATAGGTTTGTCTTCATTGTAGAAGAGTGTGCTGGTGTTGCACTGAATGACAATTGTGGGAAACAGGTATGTTAATGCGATATTTTTTCAGTAATGAAATAGATTTCAAAACAGACAATAGACAGACAGACAGACACATTTATTTAATCCATGTAAGCTTAAAAAGCTCATGAAGATATAGTATAAGCATGATTACAAGATACAGACAAGTGTACCAAGCAGGTGACGCTTATATTGCCTTCGGCAGAAACTTTTAAATAAGTTTCATAACTAGTGCGTCAATAGATAGTTCCGTTATGTGGAAATGTTTTAATTGTTTCTTGTTTCTTTTATAATCTGTGCTACGAAAGTAATTCCTGAAAAATATGCGTGTCATGTCTGTTTCAAATGCAAAAAAACGTCTTGATGGGTTTCTGTTACTTGAAATACATCCCATTTCAATATAAACATGTTTCTGTTACAAATGTACTTGCAATACATCCCATTTCAATATAAACATGTTTCTGTTACAAATGTACTTGGAATACATCCGATTTCAATATAAACCTGTTTCTGCTACTTGGAATACATCCCATTTCAATATAAACCTGTTTCTGTTACTTGGAATACATCCCATTTCAATATAAATCTGTTTCTGTTACTTGAAATACATCCCATTTCGATATAAACTTGTTTCTGTTATTTGGAATACATCCCATTTCAATATAAACCTGTTTCTGTTACTTGGAATACATCCCATTTCAATATAAACCTTTTCTACTGATATTTATTGTTTCTTTAGGTGCATCCTGTCACCTGTGGACAAACTTCCAGATAACATACATGTGGTCAGGACTTCCTGAGGTCCGAATCTCAAATGTTACATGCTCACAGAAATAGAATCTTGAAAGGTCTTCAGTATGTGCAAAGAACAGAATCTGTTTTATCAAAGTATCTTGTCAAAAGTCATTTTAGGAATTTTTATCACTCATAATTGTAAACTTGTATTTTGGTAAGATTGTATGGTTGAAACTCAAATGTGTAACAAGAAACGTTGAGTTATTTCCCTTACGACGTACTGGCTGGAGAGAGAAACAACTATATGATATATACATGCACCAGTATTTCTCGAACTTAAGATTTTAGCATAATCAGTATAACTTAATATGTTGAATAGTATTGTGTATTATAATTGTTAATCAATGTTAATTGTCAGCCATTTTTACAGATTGTCATATTTAGATAAAGAGAAATACTGTACAAAACATGTGTGTATGTCGACAGAACCTAGTCAAAATTGTTTTTATAAAATCTCGATTGTATATTATTTGTCCGTCGTGAATAATGTTGAAAGAGGTTTCTAGTTTATACACTAACCTGACTAGCTAGAAGCCATGTACTTTTATATGTACGTTATTTTAAAGTCAGTGTTAAGGTACAATTTTTGTTGTGTATTTTGCTAATTTGCTGTTTGTTAATGAAATTGTTATGTGCTTCGTATGGTTGATGTCCGCAAGTTCAGCCACATATTTGAAATAATTATAAATAGCTAGGAGCTGAGAATTCTCTGACCGAGAAGTCTAGCGTTGAGCTGGAATGGAAAGGGTTTTTTTAAAGAGTGTATTTGCTCTATATTTGTATCTGTTGTGAGCAGAAAATAAATTAGACACATGGTAAGTAATCTTTTAGAAGAGTGTATTTATAAACCACTGATCTGGATATGCATGTATGGCATAAATCAGCAGTTTTCTTTGAGATTGAATTTTGTGTTTTTGATGTCCATAGAAAATATTTTTTAAATCAGGGTGTGAGTGTCTTTCGTGGACTACGTACCAAACCAGTAACCCTCAGTGTTAATCACCTATCTTCCGAAATGTCCAATATTTTAACGTAAAGACACAAAAAACTGTTCAGATCTTAGTGCATGTATATGCATGTATACATATTAAGTATTTGTTATAGTGCATAAAAGTCATAGTAAAATATTCATTTACCGATGCTAGTATTACGTGCATATATAGGAGTGTTGATGCTGTATGAACAAAAGAAACTAAAAATAGATCTTGAAACAATTAAGCTAGTGCTAATCTGTAGAAGCCAATGACCATTTTTTCAAGAACAATGCTCTAATTTAGGTGAACTCTAGTTTGATCTTGTTTTCACTTCAGATTAAGAAAATGTATCTGTATATGGATATAATACAACTTGTGACAAACTTAGAATAAAAAATGTATGTGCTTTAAACATATGTTTATGAAAATAAAATCCTTGAATTCTTCCTGAAACTTTCTTGTCTCTTTTGTCTTGCCTGTACAGCCTTTTTTAATTGTTATCTATGTTTCCATTAATTTCTTACGGTGCAAGCATAATCAACTTTGGCCTAATTTTTCATTTTCTCTTTATTTGTTTATAATAGTTTTATCATGTTTGTTTGCTAAGTGCCAGCAGATACACTTCCCCGTTGTGCGGGGCGAAATACCCTGCATAATCAAAACCTAACAAAAGACGAACAAAATAAAATCGCGTTTTTATTCGTCTTGCCGTTTCATTCATCGATTAAGCCGTTCATCTTTACATAATGAATATTTTTATCTTAAAAATGAAAGAAGTGCAATCTATTGAAAGTTTTATTTACATTTAAAGTTGACATTGTGAATTAAACTTGATAACCTTCGACTTCACGGTGATATACGATCTATCACCGAGTAATCCGATCTCATTCCGATCATTGCCGAATGTTTATCCGATTAGACCGTACCAGGCGGTAGCTTCGATGTTCCTTCGTCCGTATCGCCGTTGAATCAGAAGGAATAGATAGTGGAAGTCACTACCATTTGATCATGTGATCTCGTTATAGTAAGCTCGGACAAAATGGCGAAATACATTGCGATAATTGTGACTTTATTATTTTTCGTATTTTCTGTGAATTCTGTTGCTCAAGAAAAAGAAGATCCAAGCGTGGACATTATAAAGAATGAAGATGCAGAGGAAGGGTTCTTATTATCAGCATTTACCAGGTTTGTTATTTCTTTCATTTTTCGATTTATATGCCACACATAAAGTGGGTGTGCTAGTGTAAATAGTGATGGACAAACTTCTTGTCGTTGTTTGGTCACTAGTTGTACTGTTCAAGTTTTCAAGACAGATTCTGCATTCGAACCCATACCGTGGCATACTATGGAACATTCTATACCGATTATTTTGACGAACATTGTAATTTAGAGGTCAAAATTAACTATAAACTCGAACTGTGCACGTGAATGCATAGACGCCGAAACAGCATATTTTTAGTGTTAGAAATATTCTAAAGCCTAAATGGACAACTAATAATTTTGTTAAAAAGAGGAATTTACTAAAACGTAGAAAAATGTCCGACATTACAAGACTTGTATCTCAACTTGCTGTTACTTTGATAAGTGAAATACCACTTTACATTCTAGTCATAAAATGCATGCAAAGTTCTTAAATTAGTTCATTTTATGACTAAAGTTTGATGTCTTTATTCAAATGTTTGAAAATAACTCTGGAGAAGGAGCAATTAATTGCAGTTCGGATGCAAATATATGCACAGTAAATGCTTAAAGCATTATAACATTGACTCTTAACCATCTAAATGCATACTTTGTTCGAATCTAAATTGATTTTAAATTTGAAGAAATACGCATTGTCAATTACACGTGTAAAATTGGACAAATTTCCTTTTATCCGATTAAAGGAAGTCTAAAATGTGTAAAACTGTCCTCGCACACTTTAACAACGCGTGCATTTCTTTCTCCTATATGTCAGTTCATATGGAGGTTAGCTGAAGAGAAACTTTAATTTGAAATGTAATGATTGAGAAGACTTTCCCTCTTGTATCTTATTTGAAGAAATGATAAAGAAAATTGTTGAAGAGCATGACATTTAAAGACAAATATGCATTTCATGATATGAATATATGTTTCTCTGGCACCGATGGTCAAAAGTTAAATTAAGCTCTACTAGCGACTGCTATGCTTGCACACTGTGAACTGCAGAAATATCACTGGCTTTAGTTCTTAGGAAGTGTATAATAATGTTGTTACTTTTATCAACCTTGATTGTGACCGAATAATATGTAATAAAACTCATCTGGCTGTAAGAGAAAAATATGGCAGAAAAACTTTTTATCCGTTCGAATGTGAATGAATGTACATGTACATATAACCATACTAAAATCGTTTCAACTACAATCATGGTACAAAAATCATTATCTTCGTATAATAAAAGATTTTATTTTATGTACCTTTTTGCAGTGAGGTAAAAGCAACTAAAATGCATTCTCCGGAAATTTGGAGGACATATCTCGAGGGTTCAAATCACTTTGTCTATCTCTCAACATTCTCTTTAAAACACATGTCGGCACATTCGATTACCCGACTTTTTGTGTCGCCTGCTACAAAGTAGCCGCGACATTATAGGGATCACTTCTCCGTCGTCTGTCTGTCCGTCCGTCACAAAACTTGTCCAGACTACTCCTCAGAAACTACTGGAACAATTTCATCTAAACTTTACAAGAATGATCAGTACCAAGTCTAGTTGTGCATGTCGTTGGCATTTTCCAGTTCAATGATTTTTTGTCCGAGTAATGGCCCTTTAATGATTTTTACTTTTAAAGTTTGCCCGGACTTCTTCTCTTATACTGAAGCAATTTGAATGAAATGCTACAAGATTGATCGCTACCTCAAGTTCTTGCACTTTTTTAACGGGTTTCTCGGTTGAATGATTTTTGGCTGAGTTATGGTCCCTTGAATACAAAAACGCGTTTTCAGCCAACTAACTGTCCAATAACTGTCTCAATGCAACTGCTTAATTGGCTATCATCAGGCGACACATGTGATCAGTGATCGCCGTTGTTGACCTTCTGTACCAGTTTTCGACAATGTCAATCAAATAAAACATCATGCAAGTGCACCGCACTACACAATTATTAGCCTATGGTATATACAATATGAAATATTTAGGACAATAAAATTTGGATAATATAAAGCTAACTGATTAAGATTTTCAGATAAACGGTACGAAACGGTACTGACCTAAACTTGTAGATAGTCGCCGAGATAAGTGTAATATATATGTAAGGTATATGTAAGAAGTTTTGTGTTGGGTTGCACTTAACAGTCCTAAAATTTCTCTTTAATTCTTTATAACTACTCGTTCACAATTGTTGACTCAACATGGCTTAAACTAGTCAGCTAAAATAGACAAATAGATGAACCAAATATAATAATATTTAAAAACTCTGTCAATACTATATAAAAGTAATAAGAATATTTGTCCCGTGAAAAGGAAATCATATCTTGAAAAATATTCAAAAACTGCCACAGACGTTGCAAATTTAAAATGTGAGACACAAATCTCGGCAAAATTTAATAATTTATTACGATCATTCTTTTCATTTTATAAATAGTAGTAATAACTTTAAAGCCTGGGCCCTTTTTGATTATTTGGTTATGTTGAAAATAGGAATATTCTGTCGGGCCGACAGCTTCGATTTTTCTGCGACTTTATTTTAAATACAAATGTATTCCTAAGGCAATTTTAATTTCAACGTTATAATGCAAAATGTATCTTGCCTGAATCCAATAAACGCGTCCTGTCATCATGAACTTACGTGGACGAAACTGCATAAATTACAATCGTACCCCGTAAATAGTGCGTAAATAGTCTTCTGCACTGTTCTTTTTTTCTGTCGAACAAATTTCAATAAGACGCAAGTTCGTTTGCCTTAGAATCAAAATCAAGCGTATAGTTTGACAGCTAATCGAACATTTTATCTATTCCCAAAATCTTTACAATGGCGCTTAGGACTTAGGAAGTATGTTTCGCAGCCATACAAATAGAAATTGCCGAAGCGATGTTGTCAATAAAACAAATAACTCTTAGTCCAGTTTAGGAAACTAAAATGACAAATGTTGCTAGAACAACAGTCTGGTTGCCAAGATATTTCGGACTCGCCAGCAAACATAAATTCGATCACGTCATTTGTACCGCCTCCTCTCCAATCTTTTGGTAGAGCTTAACTAACAAAGAATAGTGTGTAGGGACGACAAGAAGTCTTCTCAGTTGTCTAATATTTTACAGAACAGCCATTAGAATCAGATGCTGCAAAAACGGAAATGAACGGTTAAGTGTACTTGCAGTCCCGACTATTATTGTTACCTTCTGCACCTTATCACTTGCTTTGCTAGTGTTTCGACAGCAAATTTTACAGAGAATTACATAGTCTGTGAATAAGCGCTCAGTATCTTCAGGTTACATGTTTTCAACAGTTTTTCTTCAAAATTCAAAATCCTTTCAAAAATAATTTCGTTCAAAATTCTTTTATTTGTTAGAAAAATTGAAGTTTCTCGTATTGAAGTTTCTGGTTTAATTGGTAAAAAAAGGTTGCTAAAAAAGAAATAACGAAATTACATAAGAAAAATTTTGTGAGAAGTGAAGAAAATGGAACCTTTTTAAAAGATAATAAATACAATATAATTGTCTATTAACAGCTCTGTCAGACATCGCAAAAAGGTAGATTATTGTTTGATTATCTACTTTTTGTCGTCTCATTCAAAATGCAAATAAAACAACCCTAAATTATACATAAAATATTCCGTTCAATACGTAATTATCTAAGAAGTTCATCAAACAATTGTTTCCAATTCACCGCCTTATTGTCCAAAATCCTTTGATGATTTTATTTGATCTAACATAAAAGGCTCCAGTGTGTGCACGCTGTATAATTAGGACTGATACAAGAAAATAGAAAATTCGTACAAACTAACTGATCGTATGCTGGGGTACCAGCCAGCGCAGCGCGCGCTAGGCACCAATCCTCTACCCAATCAAACGTTCCCTTGATGGCAGTACAATCAGTAGACTGGCACCAAAATACCGAAATCGCCAATTGTTTGAATAATTCTTAAGCACGATAATCGGTCGAAACAACTATTGAGTTTCAACCAATATTTATATAACTCTGTTTACAAATTATCTATAAGCTCGGGGTGACGAGTTTATCAAGATTATGAATGTTCATACCGTCATTTTGAAACAGAAATCAAATTGGCGTGTTAAGTATTGAGACAAAGGTTATGTGTATTAATTTTTCAAAACCTACTAGTATAATAGCGCCTGGAATACACAAAGGTCTAACAATAGATAATTAAAGAAAAATACACATCAATAAAGTCTATTTCTCATCTATAAAGAAGAAGTTAACAGCTCTTAACACTTACAGAATACCATTTGTAGGCCCCCCTATTAACGGCGAATTTAATGACTGATTTCCGATAAGCTTAACACTTTTATTTTCATTTTAAATAGATAAAAAATAACAAAACTTGCTCTTCCGTTCTGAGGTAAGATGTTCATTATTTTGTTTTGTTGGTCTGTGACTGTTACAACTTTTACATGACATAAAATAGCACTATTTTAGAGAACAAATGTATCTTTCATCTGAAGAGTACAATGCCTCCATTTTGTTGCTGACTTTCTTTCGTTAATTAAGTCTTTTCATGTTCACTGCTGGATAAATGCCGACCATTTTATGGACTCCTATTATTTGATAAATGCCTACTTAGGTGACAGTCATTCTAAATTAAACTGATTTGATTTTTCGGATATTTTTTTTTGTATATGTTCTGTTTTCCCCCGAGTATTTAACAAATTGATAGTGACAGTTTTGTTGATTTTGCTGTAAAAGTGAACCAAGATATATGGCTTGTACTATGTTGTGAAATGCGCAGTTTCTTAATATGTTTACTTTATATGTAAATGAACAGTTTTTCATTCAAATGTTGTTCATTTTGTCATTTTACACATCAATTATAGGTATATATCATTTTTTATCTTATAAGGTAGGGGATATACAAAAATCTTTTTTTTAATCTCCTTCAGTGTTATAGTGTATTTTGTCTTTGTTTTTCCTGACGCCTGCACCATGTGGTCACAGGACTCAAAGACACATCAACGTTTCTAACTTTACAAAAATTCAGGACTGTGTAGTAATGTGTGCTGTTAATGAAAGTGCTCGTCGCTTTTCTGCCATTGCTCTGTTTGCCCTTGTGTCCTCAACTTTAAAACATGTTTCAACCACGACTATGCGTTACACCACAAGTAAATTGTGGGAAAAAGGAAAGAAATGTAAATCACAAATTAAGTTTTTTTAAGAACTGACATATTATCAAGCTTTTTGAAAGGATTCATTCTTTTTATATTTCAGATTTCACAAAAAATTACCAGACAGCCTTTCCTAATTACCGTTTAAGGTATAAAGAAACTAAATTCTTTTTAAATGCGGGAGGTCCATTTACAGTAATTACTGCCACGAAATATTACTTTTTGTACAAAGTAAAAGATTCAATTTAAATTTCGCTGAAAGGGTGGAAGGAAAATATTATTTCATATTAAATAGAACGCTGTTATTGGCGGACAGGTATTCAGTTGTTGTGCAAAGCAAATATAAAATGCAAATTGAATTTAGTTGTAAAGTGTAATGTTTAATTTCCACATGTTAACAATAACTATGCACACAGTGGATAAGAGAAAATTGTAGCCAGTGCGTTTCACATATGTTTGTAAAGAATCGTTAGAATCTGTAGAAACGATAGCTTTTATCTAATACTTGCTCAAAATCCCGAAAATTATTGCGTGATTGTTGTCAACTTTCATACAAAAAGTGCTTCAATCTGATAAAATTATTAAAATGATGTTAAAACAAATATGGTTAAGCCAAAACTAAGGACGTTGTATTGTCTGTATCTTTACATTAGTTTATTCACATAAGATACTTCTTTTTTATTACTTCACCGGTGAACCTAAAAAAAACATCAGGGTTTTATCAGCTATGAAATAAATATACAATAAATATCTAAGTAAATCATATACACATGTTTTAGCCGTAAAAATCAGATGATTCAAGAAAAAGCAACCGCAAAGTTACTGTCACTATATTAAAGATTTCGTTCAAGGATTTTAACTGTTTAATTAAACCAGTCTCTGTTCCATTTACATATCAACGCCGTAGGTAACAGGTACCGATGAATTATTGAAGGAGAGTGTAAAACTTTGTTGATTTGGCAAAAGAACACAAGCTTTCGTACATATAGAGAGAAATCTATAGTGAATACCGTATACAAAATTAAGGCTAGCAAAGATGTGAACGTGGAATATTGTCACAAGACAGCAGATATTCAGTTTTAGTTAGAAAGAACTCCTCTATCTTAAAACTTTCCACTTGCCTTACTCTTTCACCTCACAACAGAATCACAACCACTATCACCACCACCATCTTCATCATCATCATCATCATTATTATTATTATTATTATTAGAAGTAGTTAAAGTTGTTGTATTGTTGTTATTATTGTTGTCAAAGATCTTTTTAAACCATCATCGTTCTCATTATCAACAACAACATTATGACTTCTTTTGTTTTGTTGTTGCTATAATTTTGTTACAGAGCAGAATAATAAGTCAGTGAAAGATTATCACTGTGATAATATGCTAAATTATATAGGTCGTGAATGGTGTACCAAGCGTACTGCTAACGTTTGATAGATAAATGCATATACACGTGCAGCTGAACTTAAATATTTGTCTTTGGGCTCAAAAAGTGGTCCTTTCGATAGATTTTTTAATTTGGTTTGATGATTCGGCTCTAACAATATTGTTTTTTGCTTAAACCAAGTTAAGTAAGGATCGTGGATAAGTTTTTTTGTTAATTGTTCGGTTTTATTTTATTTTCATTTTTTTTTTTTTTTTTTTTGTGTGTGGGGGGGGGGTGTCATGGACAAAGATGTATCCAAAACACGAGAGATAGACCATTAATAAGTCTAAATAACATTGCTACTGCTGAAAGCCACTAAACAAAACAAACATAAATTTGCATTTAAATATCTCAACAAGCCCTGCAGTTGATCATATCTAATCTGGATAGTTGTATATTTGTTCAGGTATTTAAAACAAAGCACAATCGAGGGAAGAAAATATAGATTCTGTCTGTGATAGTAGTATATGTTGGAAATGAACGGTATATAATTGTACTGTCGGAAACTTTCATTACACTGTCTTCATAAGAATATCTTCTTCTCTGATAATGACTTTGTCGAAAATCTGTATTTATCGGAGGAGAATACCACTAAACACGAATAAAATTGTTATTTTTATTGTAATGCCAACGTTTCGTCGTGACGGTTTTCATCAGAGTATAAAACAAAAAACAATATTTTTTTCGAAAATCTGTATAATATAGTATCATTGTGCTTCTCTCGATGACCAATCTGCAATTCCTGAACGAAACTCGGAATATACTATAAGAACAGTACATTGCTGTCTCGGGCGAGTTTCACCGTTGGGATTCGAACTCTGGCGTTCCATTACATATCTCGCCACAGCTTATCATAGTGCAAACAGTATTGACGTTTCGGTAAAAGCATACTTTATTTTAATATTAAATCATAAAAAATGTAAAAAAAGTTTAATCTAAGTTACATTTTCAAAAACAAATTTACAGAATTTTTTAACAAGTTACCCAGAGAAGTAAATCGTGTTCTATGCAGTCTACTTAAACTTCTTATGATTATCTTATCACAAATATTTTGATGTGTCTAAGTTTGACTGATAAAAATGTGTACGACTTGAACGATATAATACATGTATAGTAACTAAAGATATTCCAGACCCTTGCCATAAATCGGTCTTATAAGTACGCTTGTTCCTAGTAAAGACAAGGAAATATCATAGATTTGAAGGCGAATAAAGTTGAAACTCGTCGTCAAAAATACAAATAATTGATTGGATGGAATTAAAGTTTGTTAATAGATTATGTGATGTCATTAAGTATCAGACTTGTCCAATCACCTGCTAATTTTCTCAAAATTATTTTGACCCAGCGTTTTTCTACCACCTTAATAGCTTAATACTGTGTGATATTTTAGTAAACTACAGACATAAGGTGATTCAGCATCGAAGTGATGCATTTTAGTAGCATATTGTGAATAAATAATAAAAACATATCTTTAGTTTGCAAAACATTCTACGAATGTCCGAAATCCGTCTTTTTTTCTTTTTTTTCTTTCTTTTTTTTTTCATTTTCTCGTGACGTTTCGAGTAGATCTTTTGTATAACTTGAGCAACACTGTACTAGTCTTGAAGGCAAATCTGTAATCCTGATGGACCTTTAGATCTTTAGTCCAAGATCTTTTGATAAATATCTAATGCTCCCACTGAGTAATGAAATTTCTCCTACATAGCTTACGAAAAATTGCTTGCATAGTACCACATGATATAGTCACTTAATTCAAATGATGACAAATAAGTTATACATGTATTAAGGCTACCAATCTATCGTACTGGGGAAAAAACGAAGAAGAAACACTTCGCTATGTACTTATGTTAATTTTAACATCCCTTACGAAAGTGGTTGTACACACAAACACCTAAGTGTTGACCGTATATTTCAATTTCAGCTACAAACTGGATATAAAATAAATGCTTTCATTTACATATTTGAGCCTTTCGTACCTGGCTCCGTGTAATGGTACACGTAATGTGGATATTAAAGAAAATGTTCCCACTCAAAATAAATTAATGATGAAATAACACAGAACATTTGCAATTCAAACTTTCACCTCAGCAAAAAAAAACGTCAATGACATAGCGAATTTATTAATTAAATTTTCATATTATCATTGAAATATGTTAATGAAATTTGAAGCAAAGTCTTTACCATTAAAGTAAAAAGTAGACAAGAAACACTGTATTGATAGCACATCCCATAAAATATAAAAGTCACAGTTATCTTTTGAAGATTTTGTTTTTTTCCCTCAATCTGTACCATATTAAACACTTCTCAAAACAAAAAGTGAACTTACACGAGCAACTACTGAACAAAATGAATAGTTGTAATAAAGATAAAAAATAAACATTATGTTATTAATAATTAATAGATATTAAACTGAACTTTCACGAGGCGACGTCGCTAGAATAGATATTACAATGTGATATATACGCCAAAAGTGGATACACTCTTACGAAACACATTTTAGGATTGTCTCTTCTTTGATTCATTATTTTAATTCATTTCTGTCATGTAATTGAAATATCGAGTTTATGAGAGGCTAGAATATTCGGTGACCAATCTCAGGTTTCGCCAATCCATTAACAAGCCAGTGCCTGTGCCGGGATGACAAGAGTTTACATCTTGTTGTGTCCAGTACCGATAGCGGGAATGTCAACCGCGGCCGAAATCTTAATTGACTCGTAAAAACAGAATAGGATCTCTGTGAATGTGGACACTATGATTAACCAGCGGGCAATGGAGCGAGGTACTGATCCGTACCAGCTTTTCTCACACACTCTCCAATGTTAAATTTCTGATTGCCGTATTAAGTGGCGACGTTTTTAGTTTTCTCCTCTATCCCCGTATATTAGTACGGGTGTAAAGTAACCGCGTGTTCGGTGATACACGCACGTACCAATTAAAACTCGAGAGGCCAAGCGGCGCTGTTCGATTGTCTTTGAAGTGTACCGACCCATTGAAAACCTTAAAAACGAAATGGTACACTCTTCTCCGTTTGATAAATATATTTATCTGGGTCCTATTATACCAGGAACTTGTAGATAACATGAGCGTAAACATTTTTATGTCTGTGGCGCTATCGAAATACAAATACTTTTTTGTGGTTTTTACTTGTGTGTACTTATTACGCATAGAGTCACTTCCCTAAATATTTCTACATTAAAATCTGTTTTCGCAGCATGTCATTCAGTTAATCAGTATTTTTGCCTTCCCCACAGATACAAGTCAAACAACGGTGCGGCGTCGGCGTTTTCTTGGTATTTTTCTTTATTTTTCACCTTTGGTGGCGGCGTTGCTGCTTTTTCAAATATGTATACTTTTGATTTCGATCTTAGCACTTCGATACTTGCAATGAATAATACTTGGAATGCTTTTCAGTAAATGCTGGCCGTAACAGTTATATATAACTTTTGTCCAACATATTATGTTCAAGATAAACCTACCAGTCCGTTTCGACAAAATTAACCAATTTGGAAATTATTTAGAATCCCTCGTTTGTATGGATCCAAAAAGCGAGAGCAATATGGTTGCAGTCGTTTCCGGGGACCCGCCTCATATGAGCAGTAAAGTTAACGTAACCTGTGATGCCGGTAAACATTTCATTGGCCAATCAGTAAAAAGTACAATGGTATCAGTCGTGTGCACACCACTTCCGCATCCGTGCATGTGTATGGCTGCATGGCAAACTGTCGATGATTACCAGCTTATGTACGACTTCAACTGCACGTCAGGTCTGAGCACTAAGAATAGTTCACGTAACTAAACACAAATGCATTGTGACACAACATTTTGCCGTCTTCATGTCTTCCATTTTGCTACTGCGTCAATTTCTAGCTTCCTTAAATGCTTGGTGTACTGGGCTATAGTAAGATACTTTGTTTTACATTTTTCATTCTTGAAACAATCAATTCATAATAAAGCTTTGAAAAAACGGTTCTAAAGAAACAAGAAGTTCTATCTATTCAAATGTCAATTACAGAACTTAATTTTCAATTATTCTGAATCATTACTATAATTTTAAGCGTGTTACGTAACTACCTTCTTTTCTTTCTGACAGCTCACTGAAGAAGAAGAACAACAACAACACTCAATCACAGAGCCGTTTAACACTTTCCTCCCAAGCCTTTTGAAAATAAAAATGATATATATATAATTACTCGTAGTTGTTTATTAATTTAAAATCAATACTTATTCATGTGCATGATTTAGTCTGCTAAAGTTTGTATAGTGTTGGCTTTGTGACGTCAAGGATCAAAATGAGCCTGAAATGGAACCTGTCTTTGATCTTGATGGCTGTAGTTGTTGTTCATTAATTATTGAACTTGCTAAAATTTGCTTATTTTACTTATTCGTGCATGCTAATTTCTGAGTTCAGAAAGTAAACAATTGTAAACTTTTCCTTGCACACAACTACAATGTTGTTTTATCAAATAAGTCAAAAGGAGTATGCAATCCATGGCTTTTTAAAACGACCACCTCAAACTGTAATATAGTTATAATGATAAAAATGTCGTTGGCATTTAGCGATTAATCTTGGTAAGTAACTCAGAACTACTTGACTATATTACATTTTCTTTTAAATTAAGCTGATAAATAGACTTCAAAAAGTGTTCATAGCTGAAAATACATTTAAATCAAAATTGGACACAGCAGCATTGCATATTGTCGGGTGCTCATGTAAGAGTAAATAACACATTGTAATGTATACCTTTGTGTACCTCAAGCTTCAGATACATAACCTGATTCCATTGTGTACCGGTCTCTTCCAAAAATAAAATTAATATATATTAAATTTCATATTTTTCAGATATTGAAGAAAATATAGATAAAAAGTCGGAAGAGGCGAAAGAAGATTATCCTATATATCCAGTCCAAGGAAAAGGTAAGTACATAACTATAAATATATAGTGCTGAACAAGCATTACTCTGAAATAAATACAACAGATGCGAACAAAACATAACAATTTTTAAACTGTACGCACTTCAAGCATTACCAGCACAAAACAGGTTGTAATGACCACTTCCACTGTGTAAACACGACCTTTCAACCAGTTAATATGAAATAGAAATGTCTGAAAGTCTGTGAAGTTGGCAGTGGGATCAACATTCGACATTCGACATTCAATGTCCCGCAGTGCATTGAACATTCAGCAAAACATTCGATTTCATGCAAGATTTTGAATGTCCAGCAGTGCATTCGACATTGGGCAGGACATTCGATTTCATGCAAGATTTTGAATGTCCTGCAGTGCATTCGACATTCAGCAGGACATTCGATTTCATGCATGTTTTTTGAATGTCCAGCAGTGCATTCGACATTGGGCAGGACATTCGATTTCATGCAAGATTTTGAATGTCCTGCAGTGCATTCGACATTCAGCAGGACATTCGATTTCATGCATGTTTTTGAATGTCCAGCAGTGCATTCGACATTGGGCAGGACATTCGATTTCATGCACGTTTTTGAATGTCCAGCAGTGCATTGGACTTTCAGCAGGACATTCGATTTGATGCATGTTTTTGAATGTCCAGCAGTGCATTGGACATTCAGCAGGACATTCGATTGAATGCATGTTTTTGAATGTCCAGCAGTGCATTCGACATTGGGCAGGACATTCGATTTCATGCATGTTTTTGAATATCCAGTAGTGCATTCGACATTGGGCAGGACATTCGATTTCATGCAACATTTTGAATGCACTGCAGGACATTCAAAATCTTGCATGAAATCGAATGTCCTGCCCAATGTCGAATGCACTGCTGGACATTCAAAAGCATGCATCAAATCGAATGTCCTGCCTATTGTCGAATGCACTGCAGGACATTCAAAAACATGCATGAAATCGAATGTCCTGCTGAATGTCCAATGCACTGCTGGACATTCAGAAACATGCATTCAATCGAATGTCCAGCTGAATGTCCAATCCACTGCTGGACATTCAGAAACATGCATCAAATCAAATGTCCTGCTGAATGTCCAATGCACTGCTGGACATTCAAAAACATGCATCAAATCGAATGTCCTGCTGAATGTCGAATGCACTGCTGGACATTTAAAAACATGCATGAAATCGAATGTCCTGCCCAATGTCGAATGCACTGCTGGACATTCAAAAACATGCATGAAATCGAATGTTCTGCTGAATGTCCAATGCACTGCTGGACATTCAAAATAGCATCAAATCGAATGTCCTGCTAAATGTCGAATGCACTGCTGGACATTCAAAAACATGCATCAAATCGAATGTCCTGCTGAATGTCGAATGCACTGCTGGACATTCAAAAACATGCATTCAATCGAATGTCCTGCTAAATGTCCAATCCACTGCTGGACATTCAAAAACATGCATTCAATCGAATGTCCTGCTGAATGTCCAATCCACTGCTGGACATTCAAAAACATGCATCAAATCGAATGTCCTGCTGAATGTCCAATGCACTGCGGGACATTGAATGTCGAATGTCGAATGTTGATCCCACTGCCAACTTCACAGACTTAATGTCTGACTGACAACTTGCTAGCCTTTTCTCCCTTTTTGCAAAACTTAAGGCAGCTTCTTTTTCATAGGGTTAGTGGTCTATTGTTCAAGTTATGACAATCATTTTCACAGAGTTATCTTGTACATTGTGCATGTTTGATGAGAAAGAAAACTACACGTAACGATTCTTCAATAAAGACAAACGCCATTATAGCGGGTTTCCTCTGATACTAATGTTCAAGTATCAGTGCTGTCTTTAAAAGTATAATTTTAAAACTGTGTTGAGATAAGGTATAGAAATGGGACCGTTGTACTTTATAGATGACCCGCAATGTCCGGACCCTACACCAGTTCGGGGTACAATGAAGATCTTACAAGGGCATCCTTTCTCGTACGGTTGTAAAGTACTTTTGACCTGTGACCCCGGGCTTGTTTTCGAAGATGGCAAGTCTGTATGGAACCTCACATGTCTAGGACTTTCCGTTTTACCCCCACAATGTGCTTGGGTACCAATGCATGATGGTCGACCTGTCTGCAAAGGTATTGTGAACGCAATGACAAACATGTTTGTTGGTTATAGTAATGTGTTAGTCCCCTGATCTCCTCTTCCTTCCCCGACGCCACACCGGTACGCGCCCCTTCTCTTAAACAGATACGTGACAAGTCCAAACGTAAGATAAAGAGTTTGGACAAATGTTTATGTTTTTTTTTGGGCTTGATTTCTGGTCACCTTATCACATGTAAATTGTCAAGTCCTGCTTTGTTTCAAGTATCATTGAATCCTTTTATTGTGAAGGTCAGTTGGTTTTACTGACTCTAAATTGTAGTTTGGAAGTTTTTCTGTACAAAACGAAGTAAATAGTTTCAATATTTAATCAACGAATGGACAATCGAAAAGTTGTTTTACTGTTGAGAAGTGACAAAGCGGGGAAAAGTATCCTGTCTATAATCACGGGGTAATTATTGTTAATGTGTCATGATTTCTAAACTTTAAATAGTTCTTTCTTCTTATTTTTGGTATTTTTAGAACCGGAAGTGAGTACTGTAACCAAAGCGAAAGCAGTGTCTGGAAATGAAACAAAACGAGAAGATAAAGTTGAAGGTAGTGAAGATGAAAATGAACAAACGCTTATTTCTGGGGATATACCTCGCAATGGTAACTAAACACTTAATCATATTTAAATAAAAAAAAAATATATTTGTGTATAAACATTACAAGTGTAGTCATTCTAATTCCATTCAATATAAATTCTTTGTTTTATGTTTCGTAATAAGTAAAGCTGACCACTTGACAGATTGTGCTGTAACTTTCTCGGCATTTAGATACAACATCGATGTGTATTTCTTTACATTATTCAAATCTGATTTTGTGTTTGTGGGGGGTTGGGGGGGAGAGAGGGTAAAACCATCTCCATTAAATTCGTCTATATTTACCTTTTAAGAACCAGTTGAAACGAACGTTGCTGAAAAAGAAACAGACAATGCTGAGGGAATAAATACAGAAAACGAGCCAGTTGCAGAATACGAGATCTATGATTCTCAGGAAAATTTTGAGTATCCAGATAATGAAGAAATAGATACTTATGGTCCGGAAGAAGACTTGGATGGAACCTTCCATGAAAATTATATCGAAGCAACTGACAGTGAGGAAACAAACTTTAATAACGACGTTGAAAAAATCCTACCGTCAGAAGCCCAGGAAGAATTAACAAATACGATAAGCGATTCCACAAATCTTGAGCCCACGATAGAAAACAATATAGACGAAAATGAAAGTATGCAAGAAAATTCAAATGAAAATGAGTTTGATAACGATGGAGACAAAGAAGAAGGGATGGACATTGAGCTTATACAAAAGTCAAAGCAAAGTGAAATATCAGAAATTAAAAACACTTTTGAAAACGACAAAAATGAAATTGATGAATCAAATATACCAGAAACATTAGTTGAGAAACCTGTTGCTTATAATGTATTGGAACAAGAAGAAAGTACCTCGGAAGATCCTATTGAAAGTTCTAATAATAAAGAAATTGTAATGAATGAATTACAAGACACAGAATATGAAGTGGAAAATATTGATGAAAAGAAAGAAAGTGAAGAAATGGAAGAAGAAATAGAAACAGATGAACTGAATGAAGATGAGGGTGAGGTAAACGAAAATAATGAAGAAGATACTGAAAGAGAAGAGGCTGACATTGAAGCTGACGAAGAAGAAGAATATATAAATGGTTCTAAAGAAGCATATGAAGAGGAAGAAGAAGAGACGAATACCAAAAATGAAGAGGAAGAGGAGGAAGAAGAGGAGACGAATAACAAATATGAAGAGGAAGAAGAGACGAATACCAAATATGAAGAGGAAGAAGAGACGAATACCAAATATGAAGAGGAAGAAGAGAAAGAACAAGAGACGAATACCAAATATGAAGAGGAAGAAGAAGAACAAGAGACGAATACCAAATATGAAGAGGAAGAACAAGAGACGAATAACAAACATGAAGAGGAAGAAGAAGAGACGAATACCAAATATGAAGAGGAAGAAGAAGAACAAGAGACGAATAACAAACATGAAGAGGAAGAAGAAGAGACGAATACCAAATATGAAGAGGAAGAAGAAGAACAAGAGACGAATACCAAATATGAAGAGGAACTTTCAGCCGATGAGTATGAAGATTTAATTAAGGAGAAGGAAGAAGAGTATGAGGAAGAAAATGAATCACTGTTAGAAGATATATACCCATTGCAACCACCTTCAATCAAAGAACCAAGTATCATTTATGCTGCAATTAAAGGTATGTGTTTCTTAAATAAGTACAAAATGCAGAATTTGCTTAACCTCGCAGGAATATAAATAATGTTTAATTATAAATACTCGAGAGTTCAGTTTAATTCAGATAAGTTTTTTTTTTTTTTTTACTGTGGTCATATACACACTTCAACATTTAGATCTTAATAAAAGCATTCAAACGTTCTAGAGTCATACTTGAAAGAAGAAGAAGAAGAAGAAAGTAATAATGGCGGTATTATGATTGAAGTCGTCGAACCTCCAGGTAGTTTACTGGACATACAAATGGTGCCTCTAGAAGGTAAAATCTTTGTGCTATTAAGACTGCTTTCTTCAGGTAAACATGCATCATAATCTCTTTCGTTATGAATGTTGATCTTGTCATTGTTTCTTAGATGTAACAGTATCATACATATATCTGTATCTAAAGGAGACAGCCAGAAGCTGGTAAGTGTGACTCTCAGAAAGCGTTTTGCAGTGACACATAACTGACCTTAGCCACTTGTCAAAGATGGCGTAAAACACAGATTGTGAGTGAGGGTCATTAAAGCTGACCGTAGACAAGAAAGTGTGCTTCTATAAACATTTCTTAAGAATTTAAAACAGGTGACCAATACACGGCTGGACTTTCGTTGACTGAGTTCTTGAAATAAGTTACCTCAAGTAAGGTTAAATTCTTAAATTGGAGTTTGTAGAGTAAGTGTCAGGATTATTTAATTCATTTCAAGTTTATACAGGTTATAATTCTGTATATTTAAGCTTCAGAAGACGAGATACCAAGAAATGAAGACAAGTGTTCACTTCCTGCCGAAACCGGTCCTTGCAGAGCTTACTTCCGACGGTTCTTTTTCAACTCTAAAACTCAGGAGTGTGACGTGTTCGTATATGGAGGCTGCAACGGAAACGGGAATAATTTCAAAACCATAAACGAATGTGAAAGTGCTTGCGGAAGGAAAACAGCGAACTTGTGATAGAATTAAAGTGTTCATTTATTGAGTTGTTTATCAGAATTAGGATCAAATACTGTGATAAAATCTTATTTTGCATTGAAATGGTGCCATTTTACCGAGGACAGTGTATATAAGCATTTGTATATGCAGACGATTTAGCCTATGTTCTATTTATAGACTATAACCATCTGTCTTCCTTGCATCTATGATCGTTAGCTTGATTATCCATATTGAAGTTCAGCTTCAATCTAACAAGTATTCGTAATTTAATGTTTCTTATTATTCTATTTTTGTTAGACCATACTTAATTATTTTATTGATACTGCAAAGGCAGAGGCGGTGTTTCTGTTATGAGTTCCGTATTTTCATGTATTAGGAAGTATTTAGTTGAATTATCGTGTTGAGTAGTGGGGATTATTTCATTCATCATTTACGGTAGAGTTTGCTTGATTTTCATTCCATTTGAAAACAAAAACATCACAGTTCAATATCACAGTATGACAGCACAATATTAGCACCAATGTTGATGAGCGGAAACAAAATGTTACATTTTTACAAACTGTTTTTAAAGTTGATTATCACTCATGGCTTACAAGCTTTCCTGGAAGAAAATGAGAATTGTTAGTGTGTCTGTATACTTTGAAATCTTATTATCAAGTTTTAACAAATATTGCTTTATAGCTGAGTAAATCGGTTTTTTTTTCTCTGAAAAATTAACAAAAGGTCGGGTTTGCAATTTATTCACTTACGTCTATGCTATTACGTCTATCTTACATTTGTTTTATGCCTCTTTAAAATTAAAAGGGTAAATGATTCATTTACTCATATAAATTTTAACTAAATAATAGCTTAATTCATTAGCTCATCGAGTAAAAAAAGGCATATTTGAGTCGCATAAAATAATTTATAAAAAAACTCATGTGATGTCTAGTTAAAAATATATTAAGAACATTGTACATCGATTAAGTTGCCTGGCCATTATGGGTAACCTTAATCAATTTGACATGAATTTACCTATGACTGATAGATTTCAAACAATTCGTGTCTTAAATGTGATTTTGTTAAGTCTGCAGGATGTGTATGTGAAGGTTTATTGTTTAAAAACAGCATTATTCGTGTTTTGGAATGGGTGAGAAAAGCCGAATATTCTGGTATGTTTTGGCCAGGTTCCTTAAAACCTGGAGTTAGCGTCTTTTAAGGGTAACTCGTGTAATCTGAGGGCACATATTTTATCCAGCTTCTACCCAGCGTTGATCCCTTTCAGAGCACTCTAAGACTAACATTTTCTAATACTGTGTGAAGACGTACTTCTTTCGATGAAAATGCCCAAGGTGGGGTTGCGATGCTGTTAGGGTTTACTTACTGTCAAGTACGCGTATGTGTTCCAATTCAATGTAAGGTGTTAAAATTACTAGTCAGGTTGTAGTAAATACTGTTATGTATAAACCTTTTAACACTGGTATTGTAGTTATATGCAGTTCTGGTTTACACCATTTAATGTTTGTAAAATTGTGGTTTATATATTGTACATAATTATACTGTTATACAAAACATTGTTGATTAAACATTAATGCTATTCTAAATAGTTTTGTCGATCATCTTTTGTCCATTAGAAGTTCCTCCTGCTGGAGGAAGCCTATGTTGTTAACACCTTCTTTTGAATATGCATCTGTCAAAAGTGGGCACTAACTTAATCACCGGAAAATCCAACAAAGTTTTAGGACTATTGAAGTCATCGCCAATTCCTACTTTCGTCTGCATAAATCTGCATTTTTTTCTCATTGAATTACTAAAATGTTGCACACAACCATATGCATGGCGCCATTAGGGTGCCTGTTAGATTTTTAAAATCATGTAGTTTCGCTAGGCTTGGTTCTCTTTGTCTATGTGAAATCGAATTGTATGTTCTTCCTAGAACAAATGAAAAGTAAAAACTAGTACAGTAACTTAAACATTTACGAGATCAAAATCCGTTCTGTCTAAATGGCAATTGTAGTTCGTTCATAATAAGTGTCATGAAAAGTGTAATACATAATTTTATAAAGCATTTTGCATTCAGCTATTTCTGGCCAATGAAGCCTGCAATGATTATCAGACGTAAAGACTTAAAAATGGTACTTTAGGCTTTTTGTCAGATGCGTCCAATAAGGTGATAAATTCGGATTTTCACTCGTGAAAATTAACTACATCAAGAAATCAAATTTATAAGTTGCTGCAGATACAGCCCCTGATTATATGGGTGAACATTTCATTCCCACCAAGAATATCCAGTCACAAAACACGGTTCCATGAAAAAAGTTTCTTTCACAGTCCCTAAGGTTAAAGGTTTTGGGTTAAAATTCTTTGCTTATGTTGGCTGTAAACAATGCTGTGGGTTACCACCTTTCATTACCAATATTTCGCAAATCCACAGTTTTAAGGTTGCCATCACTTATACGTCAAATTTTATATGTCTTTTGAAACAATGTACTCGTTATCATGTGCATATCTTATAATACATTCCATTTTTTTTTCATATGACTTTACAGTTCTTATAAATACTAGTCAGAAATAGGTCTTCTTTTATTGTTAATTCCTGATGATTTTTTACTTGCAAAATCTATTTTTTATACTCCAATATACTCAAAGGGTGCCTTTTCTCACTTTATTATTAATCTGCAGTGAAATTTTTACTTGCATAATTTATTTTTAGTGTCCTCCAAGTTATTTAAAGTATTTATAAGTTTGCAGTTGTTTAAATCTGTGATATTTTATAAATTCATGCCTCTCTTTGTCGTGCCACCAGTTGGAAATAAGGGATCACTCATTTTTTTGTGTTATCCTTGGTAATGAGTAGCATGACATGGTTAATACTCATGTATGCATTTCTTATAAAGATACTTTCTACGGTGTTAGACAAAGTCTTAAAATTCGCATCATCAATGTTATATCTAACTACGACGTTTCTTCTGATCCAATCTCATTCGCACTGATCTCCCCTTCAATCTTCAACACTGTAATGAAAGGGAAGTAACCGCTGGTGTCCGCTTCGTACGTCATGCTATAGTAACGGCGTCATAGTTGCAACTGGAGTTAACAGGACCTGGTAACAGGAGACCAACGATGTTTAGCAGAGATACAAGAATTACAATTCTACAAGATTCTTTCTGCGGCTCTGTAAGTGGTATATTAGCTCGAACGTTGACTGCACCACTAGACGTTACAAAGGTTTTGTATCAAGTAGGCGTGCCACATGCAAATCACAGAGCATTTTTGTTAGGTGGTACTTTTAATTTAGCTAAATATGTTAAACAAACTGAAGGTTTCCGAGCACTGTTCAAAGGAAATCTCACTAGCTGTTTGAAGATGTTTCCAGCGTCAGTGATACAATTTACCACATATTTCGGTCTGAAAACAATCTTTGCAGGAGAAAGAGGGGAGATCACTGTAACTCAAACAGCTCTTGCTAGTGCGGCAGCCGGCTATGCATCAACTGTAATAAGTTATCCTCTGGACACTATTAAGACACGTACTGATAGCCCAGCACTATGACAAAAGTCGCTCTTTTTACTAGCGGGATCAATGACTGTTGGAGAATGATGATGTACACTGAAGGTGTAGGGTCGTTATGGAAAGGAATGTCGGCGGCTCTGCTAGGTTTGTAGACCTCGATTTTTCACAGCAACAGGGCACAGAAACTTCAAAATATTATTGTTATTTATTTATTAGAAAAGCACTCATTTTTCATAAAACTCTCACTTTGTGTTTATAGTATTTTAAAATGCCTTTCTTCAGAATGCATGCAAATATACCACACACGTAAGTCCTTGATCAATCAATTATGCATTTAGAGCACAGGTTTTTCGTTTCAGAACAAAATAATCATTTTGCTGATTTAAAATACTTACAAAGCGCAAAAATGAGAAGATGGTTACTCTTGTTCTCTGTAAGAAATCACAAAAATTGTCTGTCTACAGAGTTAATTTCTCGTCGACAACGTTTTCCCATAAGATAGAGTTATGTTAGCTCGTAGGGGTTGTACAAGAATTAAAAACCATCCCATTCTTGATACATTCCTAGTACTTCTACATGATCAGTGTACAGCCTAAATGTTTCCACCGAAAGACAATTGTTTGTGTTACTGGATCAAACTCGCGATCCCTGGATTATAAATCCAGCGTGTTACCAATGGACCATTGATCCGCCACAAATATAGACTGTTGCTTTGGAAGTTTAAACAAATATGCCGTGCAGTGCATATTGTCAAAATTAAGATATGATAAGTTGTACAATTATATCTAAACAATAAATGTCTTTTTAACAGCTACGATACCCTCAACTATGTCGTTATTTCTAACGTATGAAATGCTGCAAAGGAACTGGATCCCTGTTGACTTCCCGAGCGTCGTGAACGACTGTGTGGTCGATGGGAAGAGAGTTACCCATGGTATGACTGCCGCATTTATCTCCCTTGTCTTCACACATCCTCTAGACACTTGCCGTAAAAAGATGCAGGTACACTTCTTTACTTCACACCGACATTTATGTATGGAATAAATTCTGTGTACTTCTCTTTCATTCGTATGTAACTTCATAAAGTTGTAGGCCTTCGTAACAAAACTCGAAATTACAGCCAAAACTGAAGAAACTATATAAAATTATTGAATATATAACATACTTTTTTGCTTTTAACAGGCATATTCCATTCACCTGGATAAGCATGGCGGAGTTGACTTTGAAGTTAAAAGTTTAAGACAATGTTTTGGTCAAATCTGGCGGTCCCAGTGGTTGTTAGGACTATATGCCGGATTCGCCCCTGCAGCTTTGAGAGTATGTTTTAGTCACTTTAAAAAATAATCGATTTAAATACAATGTTAAGTGTTGTATACTTAAGAAGTTGCATGTTGACTGAGATACAAAAGCATATGTAAGACGTAATTGTATATCATCAATATCACTGCATTTATCTCGCAAGCTCACACACTGAGAGCCATAATAACCTGGAGCCTTTTCATAAATATCAATAATAGATCGTTTTTATAATATCTGTCTTTTAAAATTATTTTCCAGAATGTTTAGTAACCTGAGTATTTTTGCTGTGGGTCTCCTGTTGAGCAAAATCAGAAGCAAAATTACAGTTGCTGAATTGAAAATTTTAAGATTTTATATTTCATACAAATAGTACCCCTGGGCCTGGGCAAGTTTTAATCTGAGGGATATAATTTCAACAAATTTGGTACATATCCAGTGGACAAAGCTACATACAAAATATCTAAGCTCTGTGAGATAAAATTTCATACAAGAAGATTTCCAAACCTTTTGCATTTCAAGGTCACTGTGACATTGGCCTTTGACCTAATGACCCAAAAAACATAAGGGCCATCTACTGACAATGCCAACCTGCCTATGAAGTTTTGAGGAGTCTGACCCAAAGTTCTATAGTTATTGATCAGAAACTGTTTCAAGGTCACTGTGATCTTGACCTTTGACCTATTGACCTTAATAATTAAAGAGGACATCTACTGGTCATGATTAATGTACATACCAAGTTTGAGGAATCAGGGCCCAAGGATTCTATAGTTATTGATTGGAAACTGTTTTGTTTTTCAAGGTCACTGTGACCTTGGCCTTTTATTTAATGACCTGAAGAACTCTAGGGGTCATCTGATGATAATGGACAACCTACATAGAAGTCTGTATATGTAAAAAGATATTTCAAATTTGTGATTAAGAGTTATATGGAAGCTGCTGCTCTTGCTGATATTAACAGTGTAAATTCCATACCCTGTTCAAGGCCCCACAGCAGCTCTGTACTAATTTTTTAAATCTTGGAAAGTTTAATGTGGAGTGCACAAAATACAATTTAATGTTAGATAATCTTATTATTGCTGATGCATTTAGAAACAAGAACTGTCACTGTAAGATGACAATTCCACCGGTGGTGATTTAACCTTTGACCGGGGGACCAGTAATTCAGGGGTCAAGGTCAAATAAATATAGGTCAATGGAAAGGTCTTGTTCAAACAGATTTTGTGTCCAAGTATGAAGTATATCCACATACTGATAGGGAAGTTATGGCAAATGTTAAAGTTTTTGGACAATTGGATCTTTAAGGCGAAGGTCATTAAGGGGTCAAGGCCAAATAAATATAAGTCATTAGGAAAGTCTAAAGGGGTGCTGTGCCAAAATATAAAACAAATCCACTTACTAATAAGGAAGTTATGGCCAATGTTTAAGTTTTCGGACGGACTGATGAACAGTTCAAAACTATATGCCTCCCTGTGGAGGCATAAAAACATTGTTCTTCAAAGATTTACCCCCGACATAAATAAATTTCATTTTAAGCTCTTTTGACGGATTTAGATTCTCTGCTATTCTTTACTTGTATTGAATGTCTTTGTGTGTGTTTTTGGTCTTAGTGTGTGTTTTGTTTATTTCCACAGATCTTGACAAGAGGCCAGATAAATGCTAACACTGAACAGGTTGAAATCAAAAACTAAAATGTCTGTCTTAACAAAACCCGGACTGTCTCAGCAATAAGGCCAATAACAGTAACACTCAGCCTCTGGCTGTATTTTATTGGCCCTAATATACAGCCATTTGATTGGATCAAACAAGGCCAAAAAATTGATATAAACTCTTAATATGCTAAATATCTACAAGAGGGTCATGATGGCCCTAGATCACTCACCTGAATACTTAAGCTTTGGGTCTTCTGTTGAGCAAATATCAGAAATTTTTTTAAGATTCTCCCTATATAAATCTATATGAATTCAAGTGACCCTGATCTTGGTCTGCACTGGTTGCAATGTGAAAAGTCAATTGCCGCCAGCAGCCTAAGGGTTAAACTTTTGTTTTGTTTGTTTTGGGGTTTAATGCCGATTTCAACATAATGTTATATCTCGGCGGTCAGTCCACCTAACCGGTTTTCCTGGATAACTAACCAGTAATTGCCAATTTCTCCACAAGTGACTGACTACTGTCCCAACATGATCTACTCTGAATCAGCGGTGAGAGACAAATGAACAGAAGACACAATGTCTGAGAACAATTGTCATGGAGAAATTTTGCCCTGCCCAGGGGTCGAACCAATGACCAATGGATTACTAATCCAGTGCCCTACCTATTGAGCTAAGCGAGCGGGCTTCCTAAGGGTTAAACTGTGTTTAAATGGCCACCATTTTACTTTCAGAGCAATAACAATGCATGTTTTATGTATAAAATGCAGACTATCTCAGTAATAGAACCAATAACAGTAACATTCAGCCTTGGGCTGTAAAAATTTGTGAAGTGACGCGACCAAGTCAACAATCTGTTCAATCTGACATCATCAAAAAAGATGTCGAAGTGTGATGTCAAACTAAATAACGATTTTTTCAAACAATGTTATTTTGCCTTCTCTCCCAAAAAGTGCACTCCTTGGATAATTTTCAGTTACGTCTTCAAATCTTCGAAGGTTACTGAAACACTGATATGGATCACAGAACAGCCTTGCAACTATACCGCATATTGCATGTTTTGTGGTACGACATCTATGATGTGAAAATAATTGAAATGTAATACATGCATTGTTCATTTCTCTCTAGTGCACCTTCTGTAAGACTGCGATAAAAAGTATTCAAAAGATATTAAGTCTTTTCTAATAATGAAAAAACCTGAAAATTTAAGATTCTTCCCCATTGCTGATAACCTCATGACAAGGCCTGTATTTTTATTGACTCTAATTCAAGACATTTGATTGGATGGAACAACAGGGCCAGAGAATCAATACTAAATTGTGCCAATATCACTTCACTTAACATATATTTCAGCTGGTACCATTCAATGCCCTTATGATCTGGTCGTACAATCGTTGTAAGAGGCTATGTTTACAGTACAATGGTTTACACATAGAGGACAATGAGCATCTGCTGATCCGGCGTGAGGATGACACAGACGACCTGGAATATATGTTGCTTGAAGATTTACAAAATGATGACCCTCCAGCAGTGAAATATGCTAAACTGTATCTCATGGAACAACAAGAACTAAAGCTCAAGAAAAAGGACAACAGAATTGAAGAAAAAATACATTTCATGTTTTTTAGAAATAAAGATGAATAGACTGAATAAATATTTCTGTTACGTTTTCCCCTTCTCACAAGACCGTTCTTTAGTCACATTTTTTCCTGTTTTGCAGCTGATTCTGCTTCGTCAAAGTAATAGCATTGTCTCTAAAGAAAGTATTTAGAGCATTTCTGGCTAACCAATATACACCTGTAGTTGTATGGCCAGCTGTATAAAGCCTCACTATCAGTAGTAACAGCAGGCGAAAATGCCAGTGGTTCCTAAAACTACTTGTTTTAAACAAGAGGGCCATGATGGCCCTAGATCTCTCACCTGAATACCTTGCCTTTGGGTCTGTTGTTGAGCAAACATCAGAAGCTTTTTTATGATTCTCCCTATATAAAAATCTATATGAATTCAAGTGACCCCAAGGGGTAGAGCCTATTTTCACTCAAGGGACATAATTTGAACAAAATGGATGACTTCTAGATGCTCCATCTAAGTTCTTGGCTTTGTGGTTTCAGACAAGAAGTTTTTTTTATAAAGTTTTGCCTATCCAAGCCTATGTCAAATCAACTGACGGGTAAGGCCCAAATTTGATCCCAGAGGCATAATTTGAATAAAATTGGTAGAGGTCCACTAGACAATGCTACATACCAAATCTTAAGGCTAAGGGCCTTGTGGTTTCAGACATGAAGACTTTAAAAGATTTCCTAATATAAGCCTATGTAAAATCAACTGACCCTAAGGGCAGGGCCAAATTTGACCCCAGGGGTATAATTTGAACAAATGTGAGAGGTCGACTAGACCATGCTACATACCAAATCTTAAGGCTAAGAGCCTTCGGGTTTCAGACAAGATTTTCAAAGTTTTCCCTATATAAGCCTCCCCCGCAGAGACAAATTTGACCCCAGAGGTGTAATTTGAACAAACCTTGTTGAAGTCTTCTAGACAATGCTACATACCAAATCTAAAGGCTCGGGGCCTTGTTGTTTCGGACTAAAAGATTTTCAGAGTTTTTCTTTTCTGTTGCCATAACAAGCAGAGCTCTTGATAGAATTCAATTCTCTGAACATCTTTGGTAGAGCTTCATGCAAGGAATATTCCGGGCATGTATCATCAAAGTTTGCTTAGCGGTTTAGGAGGAGAAGTCGTTCAAGTCATACTGTTGACAACACAGTCATGATGGACGCCAGACAATCAATGATCCTAATAGCTCATCCTTGAGCACTTTGTGCTCAGGTGAGCTAAAAAAGCTTTTTCCACACTTTTTTAAACAGAATGCCGATTTGGCTGAAAAGAAGGTTAATTTCTTACTGCCAACCTAGAGTCTTTTATAACCCTTTCAAACCTTTCTTTGTGAGGGAATGAAGATAAGGTATGAATTTATGGTAAACCAGTAATAAAGCACATACAATAAAGATGTTTATTCAAAAATGGGTCTGGTATAACAACCTGTATACCAGATAAAATAAAACATTACAAAACAATGAAATGATTTTTCTAGGATGATCCTCTATATCACAATGAAACATGTTGGAAAAATGTGATGCTGTACGTGTACAATCTCTCACACTTTATGATGCAACATAGTGAGACATCCATTGACAAGCTGTTATTCATCTATAAAAATCTTGTAATTTTTGTAGTTTATACATAATTTTAATATCAGCTGATGGCAAGACATGATAAAAATATCACCATGCCAAACCTAGATATACATAATTTTGTGTACTGTAACCCCATAGTGATTTTATTTTGAAGTAAGCTTGTCCATGAAAGACCCACTAAATTACTTACACAAGGTTTTGAAAAAAAAGCAATCTGAAAAAATATCAGCTCCTCTGCTATTAGAATCTGAACATCACCAAGAGAAGGTCACCTCCTTATGACCTTTCAATTAGCCAATCAGTGCCTAGCTTTCAAGTTTTTGAAAGTAAATCAGTTTCTACTTTTATCCATTTGAATGCGTGTGAAAAACCTATATTTAACTGGGATTCCAAATAACTAGGTCATTTATTGCCATAAACGTCACAGTTTATTGAGGAAACCTTGTAAATATTGAGATTATTGTATGTGTTGGAAAATTTCCAGTAGCTTTTAACATTTGATAGATACTGCAAGTGTACCAAAATAAACAGGCTTGTAAACTTGAATATGCTAAAACTCTAATTAATATTCATTCAGAAAATACAAACAGAAACTTTAATACACTTATTTTAATCAAAGGAGAATTCATGTATCCAACCAAACACAAAATATTTTCAAATATTCAAGATGATTTAAACATGTATCGAAGACACAGTCTCACTGGATGGGATATAAATAACATCGTGGAAATCCAGATTATCCAGAAGATAGAATTAAATGGGTAGCCTTCGGATCTAACCGTATTAAGATAATGTTCTTCGGTCAGATTGGAAAAAAGGAAAAAAAAATTAACAATCCCTCTAAAAAAGGATGACAGTGTTTTTTTTGTGACAGTAACAATGAGCATAATGTTGTTATATAAACCCTTATATAGACACCTGCACATTTTATTCTTTAAACAGGAAAATAACTGTTTCTTAGAGAAAACTATCCAAAGACAAATGGTTCTTAAAATGATGCCCTATCCACTGAAAATTAAACTTAAACACAGAACCCAAAACTTAAATTTTAAGTTATTTTGTCAAAAAAATAAAGATATGATAAACCCTATAACAACAAACACAAAATTGTTAACAAATCAAACTTTTGCTAATACTAAGCACACATCAGGCAAATACCTGATTTGTAAGAGTTTAACAGTCCCTAACAATTCTTTTTGCCCACTATGATGGCTGTCTGCTGGTATTTAAGGAATCCAAGAATACTCTTTGACAAATTACAAAAAATTACTTCAATTTAAACAAAATGCTGTAAAAAGATCTCTGCAGACTTTTTCAACACAAATGCTGCAGTAACACAACAAAGTAAAAGTCTGTTGCACTTCTGACTGTGAGCATATTTCATGTGACAATGTTATATATATTAAAAAGCTCCCACTTTGTTTAAGGCATAAGAAAAACTTTTACAATATGTACTATACATTCCCAAATACAAAATTAAGCAATTTTTAAACTAGTGCAGTACAGGAGTATGCTGCCAGACAGCTGCTGGTCTCACAGCCACTTATAGTACAGGAGTATGCTGCCAGACAGCTGCTGGTCTCACAGCCACTTATAGTACAGGAGTATGCTGCCAGACAGCTGCTGGTCTCACAGCCACTTATAGTACAGGAGTATGCTGCCAGACAGCTGCTGGTCTCACAGCCACTTATAGTACAGGAGTATGCTGCCAGACAGCTGCTGGTCTCACAGCCACTTATAGTACAGGAGTATGCTGCCAGACAGCTGCTGGTCTCACAGCCACTTATAGTACAGGAGTATGCTGCCAGACAGCTGCTGGTCTCACAGCCACTTATAGTAACACATTTTATTTCCTTTTGTAACACATTTTGTTCCATTCATAATTTTCAGGTAGCAACTTCACCATGATATATCCAACTTTCCTCTACAACAGCTTTCACTTTCTTCTCATATTCTCTGCGGTTCTCTTGATATAGCTGTGCAGCTAAATTATTTGCTGGACTGTTTGGGTTTGGTTCATCCAGTAATGACTGATCATAAATAATAAAGTTGTTATTAACATCAGTTGGCAATAATCTCACTGTTAATTCAAATGTTTGTCACAACTTGCATACTTAAGCATAACTGCAGTCCTATCTATGTGAATAGACCAATCTCGTAATCAAACCTACCAACCAACCAGCAAGCTTACTTTTAATTCAAGTCTTTCTGGTAGACTATTTCCTAATTCAATACCCCCCACCCCATCCCATGCCTGCAGTGCTTCTTCCATTTCTTGAACATCAAAACAGTTGTACAGTAATACAGATTCAAGAAAAAAGAGTGAAGAAAATGAAATACCAATACCCATGTTATCTTGAACATCATTAACAAAATACACATCTACGTATGTTGGTAAAATGAAATTGATCAAAGGGACTTAACAAGGAGTTTACAAGTTTATATTTAGGACCATCTGATATTTGTATGATGTTTTAACAATCTAACTCTCTACAGTATAAATATGAGTTTGAGGCTTACAACAATTAAAACAAGCTCTGAAGTCTTATAAACTTCACACTGGCATGTACATTTGTTCAATGTTATTTCTAGTGTGAGCCAGACTATCAAAGCATCGAGTTAGTTTTCTTTCCTAAACCAATGCACATGAAAACCTAGACCAAACTTACAACAAAATGCCTGATACTGTATTCCAGTCATACTAAGAATATCATAATATACAGAAACATTTTTTGTTCTTCTTAAACACAAGTGCTATATCTACTCATAAGCAAGCCTTATTTCCATTCCTCACTTAAATAAAACTTAGCAGACAAATTACAAATAACACTGACATGTGGACACAATAAAACCTCAAACTCCCTTCAATGCCAAGCTAAAGAGAGATTATTTAATAAATGCCCATAGAGAATGAGTGAAAATATATTTACTGGGACAGTTTAAGCATACCCTAGTTATAAAATCAGTTCTACAACTTACTTTCTATTTACTACTATCATACTGAACCTGGAAAACAAAACTGCCATGCTTAGATCTTACACTCTGGGTGAATGTACAAATTACATGTTGTTTTGTCAAACTTTACCTAAGAAAATGACAAATATTCATATAAATATAAATAAATCCTACAATTTTTCATTAAGACACATTTTAACAGGAGGTTAAAATGGGCTTTTATGGTTCTGTATTCCCTTGATAAAAATTTGACTGGAATACGTATATAAATATATATTTCCCTTTCATAGATCTTTCAACTTTGAAAGACGTCAATGTTACAGTAACATCACCACAAATATTTTTTGTCAGGAAAGTCAAGTCTGTTTAAGCTACTGCTATGCATTGTCATCATCGTCGTCATCATCATCATTCCAACTCTCTTGAACTATTGCAGCAACTTTTTTCTCATATTCTCGCCGGTTTTCCCGATACAACTGGGCAGCCTCATTGTTAGCTGGACTATTTGGATTGGGATCATGAAGCAGAGACTAGAAAACAGAAGAAGTAGAAGGAATTAGTTAGAACTGAATGCATCATTAATATTTTCTGTGTTTTAAATCTAACTTCACCAAATCTGTAGTTGCATTGGACAATGAAGAATTTAACTTTGTACTGTTCGTTTTACTACAGATATAAATGTTATATGTAATTGAATCACTTCCTTTCATGGAATTTAATAACACTGCATACTCCTTCCAATAAATTAAAATTTCCACACAAAACATTGCAAAACTTATGACTAGTAACCAAAACAGTAATACTCATAGTTTAATAGAAAAGAGTGGAAAGCTATTAGATTTTGGACTTGTGTTTATCAGTGGCTTTTAGTGGAATGATGATGGTGATGACAGATGGTGGCACAATGAACAACACATGCAATAACTGTGATAAACTCTGGATAAAATTCAGTAAATGACGGCATACATAAATAGCAACCATTACACACCCGAATGATCAGTCAAAGTATCATGTATATCAATACAATAGTAAGCTTTGTATCATCTTAACATTTCTTCGAAATTATCGAATGATACTACTCTGTCACATACTGAAAACATGAGGCTGAGCTGTCAGAAGGACACTGATGCCCCCCACTGTGCATCAGAAATCCAAAGGATCAATAAAGAATGCTGACTCTGCCTTAAACAATAGGATGCAAGTTATCTACTCATAAAGCTGAACTATGTTTAAAATTCCTGGAATCACTTATACTTGAGCAATCATTCGAAGACCACTTATGAAGTAAAGACCCATTTCAAATTGACCTTTGATGCAAGGAGAACAAAATTATGCCTTATCTACATAAACCTAACAATCATGTGAAGTTTGAGGGATCTATGTACAGAAACTTTTGAGTAACAGATCAGAAACTGTTTTCTCAATGCAGGCCCCTGTATGCTTGACCTTTGACCTTGTAGGCCCAAAAAAGAACAATCAAGATTATCAACTGATCATGCTAAACCATTCTGGAGAGTTTGAATTTCCAACAAGCTATTATATTTTGGTATTAACCAGGTACTGTTTTTAAAGTGCAGGCCCAAGTGACCTTGTGCACCCAAAAATAAATGGTGTCATTTACTCATCATGCCAACATATCCTTTAGTGTATGAAGGTCCAGGGAGCAGTTGTTCTTCAGCTATTAATTAGAAACTGTTTTCAAAGTATGGATCCCTGTTCGTTTGACCCTGAGGGCCGTTAAATAATAGAAATTATCTACTTATCAAGTAAATCCATCCTGTAAAACATTAAGACCCCTGGAGCAGTGGTTCTGCAGTTATTTATTATAAAGAACTTAACCACTGAACATATGGGCCCAAAAACAACAGGGTTCACCTGCTCATCATGGCATATTATTTGATAATTTTTCAAGGTCCTAGGAGCAGCTGCTCTTCAGTTGTTCATCAGAAACTGTTATCTAAGTGCCTGACACTGTTATCTAAGTGCCTGACAACATGACGTTAGACCCTCTGGGCCCAAAAACAACAGGGTTCACCTTCTTATGTCTAAAGTTTTAAGGTCCTGGGTGCACTTATTCCTGATATATTTCAAAGTGCATGCCCCTTATGAGTTTGACAAGAAACCAAAAAACAAAAGGATTCATCTCAACATCATGACCAACTTCCTACCATATCTTATGCCTCTCTGCCTATGTATTCTCAAGTTATTGTTGAGAAACCTCTTGGTCTACTGACAAAACAACAGACATTAGCAAAGCAAGATACCCTAACTTCTTTGAAGTGGGGCATAATAACAAAAGATGAAAGCCCTGGGATAATCTAACACTGCCATGCATTTCAGAACACCTGCTTAACCTTCTGCTTTACTTAATAAAACAAATGCTAATGTAACATGTATAAGTCTTTACTTGCATCATCTCTAATTTGTAAAAGAAGTCAAGCAATGCTAAATACAACTCGAGATGAGGTAACTACTCTGCAACAGATTTAGCTTATAATTTCTTACCTGTATAGAAGTTAAAATGGCAGAAACGTCATATGTAGGACTCCATCTATTTTGTAAAATATCTAAACATATACTTCCATCAGCATAAACTGAAATAATACAAAATTTAAACATTTTACCAGGATACTTATTTAATTTTATATTGGTATAACTTATCATATTTTTCTATACATTCTAATGAGAGGACAAACACTTAACTATGCATGAATTTCTCAACTAAAGACCGACTAGTTATATCAGGAACCACTTTAAGTGTACAAGGATATACAAAATTTCTATAACCAAAGCTGTTGTGAAGAAAAAAAATAAGTTCAAAACTGAGTTAAGTATTTGTGAAACCTACTCAATTAACCTATCCATCTCAAACTTGAATAGCATGTGGTATTCTCATTTAGAAAATACCAAGATATTATACACCACTAACAGAGTGCATATTTTATTTTTCTACTGAGAGATCATTTTGTTTTTATCCTTTTTTATTCAATTCCTTCAGTATGATAATATCCGCAATTTATCAGAAAATACTAACCATTTGGATGAAACATTTTAGATACAAATCTGACTGTAGGAGGTTTATTTGGATATTCTTCTGTGAATTCTATTGTTAATTTAAAAGTTCCATCTTCAAATGGTGTGTCATGAGGTCTGAAAGTAAAAAGAGTTTCATAATGTAAATGTTTCACAACATGAGTTTTAACATAACTCCTTTTAAAACTCAATCTCTGATACTTTCAATACAATTATTCAATCATAAATTTGTGTTGCTCCATGATCAGTTTTGTTCCATTTACTTTATCAAGCCTCTGCATCAAGTTGACAACACTTCTTAACTGCCCAGAAATACCATATTTCTTTCTCCTAACATTCTTATAATTCCCTTTTCTTCACATCTCCAAACATGACTGCCTTAAGATTTCCTTTCAAATGCTCAGCCACAAAACATATTATTGACCAGCTAGCTCGAAACAGCAACTGAGTTACCAATCCATTTAGAGTTAGTTTAAAATATGTGTCTTAAATGCATAAAAACACTTAAAATGTTTGATTCTAATTTTAAAAAAATGAAATGTATTCTTTCTGAATATGTCATATTATGTCAGAAGTTTGGTTGGACAATGTAAGAAAATAAAGGGGAATGAGTTTTCTGACAGACCCTTCACATAACTTTATAAGGTTCACTTTTTAATAAGATTCAGGCTGTTTGATAAATTAAAATACAGATTAACTACACTGAATCAGTAATATCTGTGACTCTGCATGTCTGGCAGTTTTCAGTCAGTCTGAAATGTATCCATTATGATCGCATTAGTATGGCTTTTCTTCTGGGAAATTCTTGGAGATGAAGAATGTCTGGCTTAAGGAAGAAGGTCTTGGTGGCCGAGTTGATTGTAATTCCTAGCTTTAAGTTTTAATGAAGTTTAATAACTTCCTCCACAGAAACATACCTCTTAGGTGCTCAGCTGTTCTAAGTTGTAGCACATGTTTCAAAAGACTATAAAATAATTATATGAACTGCTTTCATGCAAACAAAATTGGAAAACCCTATTGGTATTTTCAGTGACAGCTGATTCGTGAACAAAAATAAACATTACTTCATAATTTATTTAATGGCTCAAATAAGGACATAAATGTTACAACAATTTCAATGTCAGAACTTCTGATGATCTACTGAGCAGAACTGAAAATCAATATGGAACTTGAAAACTTTTCATTTGTAGCCGTGTATTAAGTGACGCTGATCTGAACCACTTTCACTTTCATCAAAGTCAATGTTACGTTTGAAAAGGAAATTACCCAAATATTACTGCATTCCATAACATAATATTGTTGTCTGTGGGAGCACCACTAACCCCTGCTGGTGGATCTTCTTGCAATCTGAAAAATACAATACCTTCAAAGATATGAATGATTACATAAACAAATTATGACAGAAGATTATTCTGCGTATGTTTGTCAATGGCAGCCATTTTTCTGCTTAAAACACTGTAGGTCAGAAGGATTTTACCTTTTAAAGTCTCTCATTAATCTTCTTCTTGCTGGTGTTGACATTATACACACAGTTTATAAATTTATTAAATGAATTATCACAGACAAAATCTCAGAATGTGTTTTATTTGATATTTTATTGATATTTTTTTTGTTTTTCCGTTTTCTTCCAACACTATGACGTCCACATCCGGGGTTTTCTCATTATGTTCCAATTGGAATGCTTCCAACATTATCGTAAACATCATGTGACTGTCATGTGATCTATACGAGATCAGTAAGGTTTTACAGCACTAATAGTAAATTATGAACAAGTCAGCCATTTAACACATTAAAGTTTGCGAGAAATCCGCTATTATAGTACAAATTTACATATAAATTGCAGAAACGACAGGACCTAAATGCCTACATAAGAAAGTATATTTCAGGCTAGATTAGACTTGTGTCCTAATATAACATTATTACAATGACGACACAACACATCACGACACCAGCGTAAACAAATACACCATTTGAAAACTCTTCAGTTCTCTGACGAAATTTCAAACATTTCCGAAATATTTTCAAAAAATTATCCTTCTCTTATTGAAACGACAATGGAGTTAGATAGGCTATGTAAATACGTAAAATACCATTTAAATATGTGGTATTTATTAGGTTTTGACATACACGAAACCTTTGTTTTTATCAAATTAATCATCTATAAGATCGATGCAAGAAAAACATCAATGCACAGTTCGATGGTGATTATATAAACAATTTTAGAATTAAGAAAATTCACCAGCCAAACATCTTCATGCCTGGAATATGAATCTTTCGTAGCAAAACTATCACTGCCACAAAATATAAGTAGAGCTATCAATGAATGTGATTAATACTCCAACAATACCGGCTTTCAGAGGTAAAAACGGATAAAATCAAGTAAGAACTAAATAGGCAAATTAGAGTTACAGGTCTTGTATACCACTCTTTATCTCTATATTTTCTATTATTTTCTACCAAAAACATTGTTATCATGTGAGGAACATATATTTAAAACATCGCCTGAAACATGATAAAGTAACGGAGCGGATACAAAATAAGAATAACCTCTAAGTGTCATTTGAGGCACTCACATAGGAGTTGTAAGCCACACATGTTCATAATGTGATAAACATTTGTGCCAACTTATTTTGAAATCCTTTAATGAATGTGAATGTTATATACATCCCCGGCCCAACTTCGTTCCAGGGGATATAATACAGATAAATAATAAACATGGCCATGTAGAGTTATGACTCTTAAACACTGCAATTTCTATCACTTTATCTATGTATTGTTTTGAATATCAAGCGCATAACTTGGACAAATTTAAAGGTAATTCTCCAAATTAGCGTAAATGAAAAATAAGGAAGGAAGGTAATTAAAAAATAGACAGAGTAGAGCTTTGATACAGCACTTCCTCTCTTTGCCCTCAACTAAATCCCTTGAATACTTTTAGAGTTATGGTTTAATTTTTCTTTAAAATTCTAGAGTTATGCTTAGGTCAAGCATTATAACATATTAACAAAAATTATAAAGGAAAATAATTAAAACATGGGGAGCAGCTAGAGTTATAGTTCTTGGACACTTCACTTCCTGCAACTCCCTACTATCAATGTGTCCAATATCAGCTAAATGCTTTTAATAATTTTAGAGCTATGTCCAGGACAAGCAAAATATACTATGGGAGAAAATGAGAAACCTAAATAAGATGAGTTCTGGTTCTTGTGCAATGCACTTAACATTAATGTTCCCTATAATGGTATGAAGTTTAAACCGTCATTCTTTTTTATTTATTTATACCCCGAACAAAAACCGGACAGACGGACGACAAGCCGCCGACTATATGCTCTCCCATAATATAAACATTGCAGATATTTATGTATATTTATGTGCAATTTTAGCGGCCACAGCACAAGCATATTCGTTTTGTCATTAAAAAAGAAAATCTTTACTTACTTGTCAAAACTATCCGTCTAAATGAAGAAATTTATCACAAAATCCGCTATTTTTACACCAGCACGTTTTTACCTCACTTAAAGCACCCCAGAAATTACTTTAAATACGATCTTCCCCCTGATACCGTTAGTAGTAGGCTACTTATTATGACTTAAAATACATGTAGTGGTAAAGGTCCGATATACAATGTGGCCATTTTGGCCCAAGCGTTTTAAATCTAAGAGAGATTAATACCTTAGTTTGAACCATTTTGCCCAGATGCCTTAAGCATTTGTGAACGACAGACAATCATCGATCCTAAAATATTTTGAGCACATGACTGTGCAAAGGTGAAAAAAAGAGCTTCGTCAGTTTGCTGTACCGACATATTTTTAAATTTGACAACTATAACTTTCAAAATTTTGATCTTACTAAATTTGTCGAACTAGTAAGCCGTTATTCAAGACATACAAAGGGAGACAATGCAGTTTCATCAGACAAAGCATGGAATTATAGGAAAAGAAAAAAATGTCGACATATTTCAAACTCCGCGCACCGGTTACGCTACTAATCCTGTAAGGGGAGATCACTGCGTGGGAGATTGGACATATTTATGTATTTAATTGGAATAGGCAGGGGCGTAGCTAGCACGTTTTCACGTGTTTGAGGCAAACCGGAGGTTTTTGTGGTAATTTGTTCAAACACAAAGTAAAATCAAGCAGTCTTCGTCTGCCTGATCGTCTGCCTGATCGTCAATCGCATGATTAGAAATTTACATTACTACTTTAGATACATGTGTATGTTCGTGCCGCTGGCACTTGTACATTTCAAGATTTTAAAATAACTTGGAACAAATATTCATCAGATTGAGACAATATGTCCGTCCATATAAGCTATAAATAATAATAAATAATATAAGATATTGCCTATCTATATGTTTGTGTCTGCTCTTTAACTCATATTAGATCTACAGGATTTTAAAAGAATTAGGGACCATACGGACCATGGGACAATACGGACCAGACGATACGGACCACATTTTAGGTCGATTCAGCAGAAAATAAAATTTTTAAACATGGTCCGTATCGTCCCAAAATATGGTCCGTATCGTCCCAAAATATGGTCCGTATCGTCTGGTCCGTATTGTCCCATGGTCCGTATCGTCCCTAAAGCTTTTAAAACACTTGCCACAATTTCAATGTTCATTTAATGAAATAATAAATCTGTGGAAACTGTTGATATACCACCAATGTAGAAAGTCGCTTAGAATAAAGCGATTTGCGTTTATAGGCGAGTTTTGACGCGAGCTGAAGCTCAGATTCTCCTTCGATAGATCTAGGTCGCGTCTATACTAACGTTAGCTCTACCATTGAAAATTTCCCGGGATGCAACTTCTGCCAGTGACGTCATGTCAAGATTCAAGATGGCGTAAAAAATTTCGGAAAACTTTAAAAATAATAATAATAAATACACTGTTCAGGAAATACACGGTCTCGCCATAAGGATAAACAAACTTCCTTGACTTTTATAAGACAATATTGTTTTATATAACTGTTAAGTGTCAAACTTACTTTTAGAAACCGAGCTACCTATTCATAAAACTAGAAACATTTTCACTGAGTTCGACGACGAAGTAAGAGTTCTAAAACAAAATAAACAACATCTACAACTCCTAGCTTAGGGACCTAATGGATCAGGTAACATAATGTCTTAGTTCTTAACTGCATTATTACATTTCATATATTTTTTTAAAAACTTTACAAACATTTTTTCTCTTTTATTTCCCCGAGAAGGAGGACATAGGGCTTATGTACTTTCTGAACTGTCAGTCCATCCGTCAGTCCTTCATTCCATCTAAAAACTTTAACATTGCCCATATCTTCCTTATAAGTAGGTTCTAAATGGATTTACTTCAAACTTGAACACAACAACCCTTTGGACAAATCCTTCCCACTGACATTTATATGACCTTGATCCTGAATGACCTTGATCACAATGAAAACTTTAACATTGACCATAACTTCCTTTTTAGTGAATAGATTTACTTTATACTCAATCACAACACCGGTTTGGACAAGACCTTCCCACTGATATATATTTGTATGACCTTGACCCCAGAATGACTTTGATCATCATGTCGAAGATCATATTGTCAAAAAACTTTAAAATTGGCCATAACTTCCTTATTAGTCAAAGGATTTACTTCATACTTGAACACAACACCCCTTTGGACAAGAATTTCTTACTGACTTATATTCATTTGACCATGACATAGAAGGTCAAGTTGTCAAAAATACTTAATAAAGGCCATAACTCCTTTATTACCTAACAGATTTAGTCAATGTTTGCACACAACTACCCTTTGGGAGAAATCTTAGAAATGCATATATATTTTTTTATTTTGACCCCTAAATTTCTTTGACCTTGAAATTAAAAAAAAGGCTTATTTTGAAGGATCTACAATTTTTTCTTCATCTGGTCACTTTTTTTTTACCTTGATCCCCTAAATGACCTTTACCTTGAGGTCAAATTTTCAGAAAAACCCACTTCTTTTGAAGGATCTACAATTTATCTTGGGTATCATTACAAACTTGATTTCAGACCACAAATGAAGTATTCAACAATATTTTTGCAAATACATGGGTAAAAGTTTTTGTAAGTATTTTGAAAATATTTTGACCTATTATTAATATTGGGAAAATGATGGTTTCAGTACTTGCAACCCATATTTTCAGTATTTCAATGTTGTGTACTTTCACAGATGCACATAAACCACAGCCAACTTAAGCATTAGCAGCACTTTACACTTACTCATGAAGGAATTTCGGGTAGTAAATGTGTACAATAGTAGATATGTCTCATAATCCCTAGAGGCTGGCCGATGCTAAAATAACCATACTTAACTTTGAAACTAACTCTCTTTTAGAGTGTTGTTTGCAAATATAAATTGTTAAAGTTAGTATATATGCTGTAAAGCCTGAACATATTACATATATAATTCTTTCAGTTTACTTGCCCTTAAGTTTGTGTACTTTGCTTCTGAGTTGTGACGTAAGCTTAAAAAAATCATTAACCAAAGACCTAAAATATCTAAGACTGGTTACTTCTGCAAATCTCACAAAATCTCAAGACAGATAGATAGATCTAACAAAGACTTAGTGCTTGCCCCACTTTCTTGTCCAAATTAGTTACAAGGATTTTTAATTTTTTACTCTTTAATTTTCATAAAGTATAAACAGACATTCAAACTTCTTAGCTTTGAAGAGTTTAGAAGTATACAGTGCGCATGTTCAGAGACTATTAGGTGGCAGCAAACAGTTTCTTAATATGGAAGAAACAGTGGCGTGACTTAACGTGTTACCTGTCAGCACTGATAATTTTAAGTACATGTTATGAAAAATAATCGGCGCTTCTTTTAGCTTTCTTATTTAGGAAGAACACCCAATATTCACTCTAACCTAAAGTTAAACCTTCTTTGCAGTTTATCTTAAAATCTCCAAAACTAGTGAAAATTGGATAAAATAAAATTGCAACAACCTACAATAGGGCATTCATCTCTGAAATGCTGTCTTACTTTTCAAGATCAGATATGAAATGAGAATTTTTCTTCGAAAAGAAGGAAAGCCCGTGTGTGGTAATGATTGTATGATATTTGTTTTTGTAATGATTTTATGATATTTGTCTTCAAATCAGAATTTCTACAAAATTCTTAACAGTTTAACATTTTTTTCTTTAATGCTTCAAAGATTATTAAAATAAATGGTATTGATTTCCATTTACAACTGTCATTGGTTATTCTGTGTTTAGGAAAAAATATTGACTTTCTACACAAAAAGACTGTTTATTATATTGTCCGATAAAGGTGATTCTAATCAGAGGTACATGTAGCTAAACTTGTTACCTTGTCGATATTGGGTATTACTTTTGTAAGGGAGAAAAGAAAACAGTGAAATATTGTTTTATAAACTTACTGCATTGTCTCCCTTGAAATTTGGAAAAAGCGTTCTTTATTTTTCATTGTCCATGATCAGTATAAATAAAGTGCAAAGTACATTTAACATCTCTGAGTCTGAGTGATTAAGCAGATGAAGAAATAGTTTAATTTTAATTAATTCATTCAGATTGTAAAAAAAATTACATGCTCTTGCTGGAAAAGTAATAAAATGTATTTGAAAACCTATGATGAAACTTTTCATTGCAATATCTGAACTTGTGTCAAACATTCAAAAGATGTAATAGATTTGGGAATTTCATTATTAAAAATTAAATTAATACTGATGTTTCTTTCATAGCTGCTGCTGTATACTTCAGGGAGCGAAGGAGAAAAATGTTACCTGTCCAATTATAATCTACAATGTCCTTCTGAAGTATTCTAAATTTCCATATTCTTTTAACATTTTTTTTTCAGATTGTAAAAAAATTACATGCTCTTGCTGGAAAAGTAATAAAATGTATTGCAGAACTTCTTCAACTAATTACAGGTGGCCAAAAAATGGTTGTACAAGGAGATAAAAGCTCATATAGCTGTATTCTATATCTTGTAAATTTATGAAAGTATTTCAGATTTCCAAATAATACTTGGCTTAAACTTCAATGACAACAACTGTAAAGATAGGATATATACTTGTATATACTTGGCTCATCAGCCTTCGTCATCTGTAAACACAACATTGCACATTGCTTAACCATATTTTTCCAAGGTGCCACACAGGTAATTATCAGAAAAAGGATTTTTTTGCCATTTGTATTTTCCTAAATGTTTAGATTCCTATTTCAGTGGTAACCATGTAGCGGTGTTTGGTATTGACTGATTTTCTGTTTTCTGGGAACCAAAGAAGGAAATGGAAAGGTTTAGCATGTTATGTTGCCATAAAATACCAGTGTTGTGACTTTGATAAGGTAATAAATGTTTAATTAAGTTACACTTTAGATTAATTATGTGTTGCTTTGAACAAGTTTTTCAGCATTGTACAATAATTGATTTTCCCAGAATGACCGAGGATTGCTTAGTTTTTGTTTTGGTCTGAAGGAAAGCATGTTACGTAGAAAAATTTGTTTTATTATATATTTTTTTTTTATTTCTGTCCCATAGATAAAAAATAATGTTTTATTGACAATTTCTGATAACAACTTTGAATTAAAACTGTTGAAGAACTGTTTTGTTTATATTCCTAACAGTGGGAAAAACAGAATTCTAAAAATTTTTGCAATTTTATTAAAGACTGATAAAACTTTCCACAAAATTTCATCACATGGAGAAAAGACCTTTGTTTCTGAGATCAGTTAGAATTATTGTCTAGATAATAAAGAATACTGTCAGCCTTTAAATCCGCTGAAATCAGAAGGGGGATATTGAAACGGCATTGTCCATCCATCTGTCCATCCTTCCATCAGGATCCATATCTTAGAACTGGTTGGTTAAACTTAGCATGAATATATATATTAATAAGGGAATGATGCACATCAAATGCCATCTAAATCCACCATTGCGTTATTGAATTATGGCCCTTTGTTACTTAAAAAGAGGCATTTTTTTAAAGAAAATTTCCAATAAAACTTAACTTGAATGTTTATATGGATGAGGGCATGATGCACATGAAATGTCATCAACATCAACCTGTGCATTGTGGAGTTATGGCCCTTTGTTATTTTTTAAATAGACATCTTGTGTAGGAAAATTTCTGTCTGGAGCTATATCTTAGAACTGGTTTGTCCAGTGATTTGTATCATTTGGTAGGAGATAATATCAATTCAACAAATTTGCTTGTGTTCCTTTATGATTGCTCTGTAACACTGTGATATATCAGATTGAAACAAAGTGTCACTAGTTGTATGTCTGCACCACAAAATTATATAAAGTACTGCCTACCTGTTCTGTAACATGTCATAAGCATATCACAGATTTCAAAACATTGCTTTTGTTTTTATCAGAACCTGTTGATAAGCAGTAATGACTGGTTTTGATTACTGCTTGAAGTTGATTGTACTGTTTGCATTATTTGAATGAAGTTGAATATTCTTGTTAAAATGTTTTTTTTCCTCCTATACAAAGACAGGTAATTGTTATATTAAACTTATTGATCCTGTAAGTTCAGATTGAGAAACTGAATAGTGCACATTTTCTCTTTGTACTTTATCATTTATTGTTTTTATAGAAACCAATGTTTAAGGAAGAGATACTTTCCTCACTTACCTTTGATGCACATTTAACATCATTGATTACATTTGGTGCTTATGATATAATATCAGAAAACTGAAAAAAAGGGAATTCTTAATAGAAGTAGTGTTATGTTATATCATTTTCTAACAAGTGTACATTGAGGTATAAAAGCTGCTTTTAATTGTCTCCAGTCAAACAAGTGGCTTCTCTTACTGATTGTGATTGTTGAAAAAACCAGTAGGTCATTTAATTAGTACCAGTCAACAGTTACTGTTCTTGAGTTATAACTTTTTATCATCTTATATAACAATTATAATTAATGGACTTACCCCTTGAAAATCCTCTATGTAAAAGAAGAGAAAATAACAAAAAATAGGCAAGTTTTAGAAAGTGATAAATTTTCAAATTGCCTTTTGAAAATATACAATAACATTACATGTATTATGTTTGTTGTTGTTGTTTTGTATTGTCTTCCTAGATGCCATAAGGTGTGTACATTCCAGTATGAATTAAATTTTATTGACGGTATTTTAGTAATAAGATTTGAAAGTTAAGGTTTTGTCAAGAGTATTCTATATTTTTATATTATTGTACACAATGTCTACTGTAAGAATATTTTTTTTTTATTTGGCCACAGCTGAAGAGTAGTAGTTTGAAGAATTCTTAAACAGAAATTTCTACTTATAAGCAGATTTTATGTTATATACTGTAGTTATAACTGGAATGGAAATTTGAATCACTTTTGGTAATTCCCCTCTTGATCTGTATTGATTATGCAAATACAGTCTTTGTTGAAATTAATTTTATAGAAGAATAAGCATGACTGATAGGTGGGATAATATTAATAACATTTTAATCCCTTTGTCACCATTATACATTAGTCAACAGTCTTTATGATAATATGGAAAAGTCCCTACTGCTGAGTGTCATTGGGTTCCTTGTCTCAACAAAAACAGGATGATCACTTGTTTCTTAAAGGGTTATTCCCCACAAATAATCAATATTTACTGGTTTATTTTCTATAAAATTTGTTAAATATTTTTTCCTTTAGGCACTGAGAGTCTCAGAAAGTGTTCATTTGGTATAAATGGCTGTCCAGCCACAACATAATGACATTGTATTAATGCATTCAGCATATGTGTTGCATATAGAAGTTTTTTCTGACTCTGATCTTTACTGATGTTTGACAGAAAAACAATTCTGTTTACATCTGACTATTATTAGGTTATGTTGTGTCACTGTGATTATAGAAAATTAAAGATTTTTTTTTTCATGTGATATAATCATAAATGAAATACTAAACACATATGAAATTAAATCTTTCTCTGATGAAATTAAAAAGATCAGTAATGTTTGAAGTTCTAGGCATTATGTTTAAAGGAGTTGTTGTTTTGACTATTTAAGCATGGAAGGAGGCTGTCAACTTTTACTTTAATATGAAAAGTCTGTTAACCTTCAGTGAAAATAAAGAGCATAGCCACTCCTTATTTTTTCTAATAAGAAGTATACATATGTTTCAATGAAGAAAAACACTTATGTGGACATTCACATACATACTGTAAACATACAAACAGTTCATAGACCCCAAATGTTTTGTAAGTTTTCAATTCTTGGAGACTTAAGGCTTCCTGAATAAATAAACTACTAGGATATTTTAACTACCTACATGTTGACATTCTCATTTGTAAAAGTTTCTTACCAGTTCATGATTTCATATCATATTGTTTATTGGTTTGTGACTATTTACTTAACACATTTTTTATACTTTGTAATACTTGAAAATACGAAAATGTTAGATAAAACACTTCACTATTTAAAGGTGGATTTACATGGATATAAAAAGGCCATAAACTTGAGGGTTATTGCTCTCTAAAAAAATTTTCTTTACTGATTTAATATTTTTATCTTTTTAAATTTGTAAGTAAAAAGATAACTGTTTTTCCAAGGAAATACCATGTATATGGTTGATTGATATCTTATAAATTTACTACATTGAGCAGGTGCAAGCACGGGCTTAAAATAAAAGTTCTCAATATTGTTACTCAAAATGCTTTCATGCTTGTTATTGGCATTTGTTTGAGATGTGTGTGATCATGTGTACAATTGAGAATATGTTCCTTTATAGTCATGCGTGGCACACAACCATCAGCGGTCAGCGTTGCATTGTAGAAATTTCAATAGTGTTAAAAAGTTTTGAAAGTGTGACTTTGTGATGCTGTAATTTCCATAAAAAGTACCCATTTCTTCATTTGTTAGTCCTGTGAGTTTTATGTAGCATCTAAATCATTTCATCATTCATTGGGGACTGCTGACACAACAGGGGTTCTTCTAGGGTTTTTCCTGTTTTGAATGACATGGACATGCATCCGGAATGTAGTCTAATAGAGTGTCTTTTTGGTGCTTCTAAATAATTTTATTGGAAGTGTTAACAAAAATATAAGCATGTGATATATGTATTTTATTGGAATGTACTTTATCTGATATGATTTTCAAGAACAAAAATACATGAATGGGTCTTGGTGAATATATTTTGTGGTATGTTTGAAAGCAAAAATACGTAAGTGGCTACTTTTTTTTAATTTTTAAGACAAGAAAGCAGTTTTCTGGGTGACACCCATGATCTACCAGATCAGTAGAGTTGCATTTGATTAGAATGTAAGAGTAAAAAGTTTTCGGAGCCTCCTAGTTTAGTTTTAGTTTTTTGTTTTTTTTTAGAAAAAAAACCAAACACTCTGATCATTTTGTTGTTTTTTTACCAATTTTTGCAAAAGTCAAGTTGAGTGTTCAGTTGAACACTTGTGTCACCCTTGGATACTTTGTTAGAATAACTAAAAAGGTAAACAAGAGCCTGCTGGAAAAGACTCCATGCTAGTCCAAGTACAAAAAGGGGCATAAGTATTTAATATGTGACCTTGACCAACTATACATTTTGGCTAAGTCACAATTATAAGAAATATAATTTATAAATCTGATGAAGAAATAGTTAAAAATTACAAGTTATAGCCAACATAAATTTTTTCATGACATAATATAAGTTCAAGCAAAAACCCATAGGAAACAACAAAACTCATCTTTTTGTAAAATAATTGACCTTTTGTATGTACCACTTGCTTGCAGGTTTAGCATTTCAAAGTAACAGAAATCAATAGAAATGATAATGAAGACAATGAAGACAACATAATATGAAACAATATGAAAGTCTGATGAAATGTCAAGAAATGGCAAAGTTATAAGTTATAAGTACAGAATTGGGCATACCGGTAACTCTGTCAAACATGACGTTGGCTACATCACAAACCTGTTGTAATAAGCAATATAATTATAAAGTTTGATGGAGAAATATTTAAAAATGGCAGTAATAGCCAATGTTAAGTTTTCTCTAAGCAATCTCTATAGCCACAAATAGACAGACAAAGCAATCCCGGTAGCCACAAACATCCAAGTACAAAGAGGGGCATAACTGTGTCAAATGTGACCTTGACTAACAGATTTTTGTTACATAACTACCCTGTTGTCATAAGCAATATAATTTGAAAGTTTGATGAGGAAATGTTAAGAAAGGGTAAAGTTATAGCCAAAGTTAAGTTTTCGTGATGGACGGATGGACCGATGGACAAAGCGATCGCTATGTATCGCCACTTCTTTGAAATGGCAGCACAAAAAAACAGATATTATACCAGTCATTGGGGCACTACTACAGCATACATTTTAACAGTCAGAAGGAATTTTGTATATGTTGTAATATTATTGAATCTAAAAATAAGCTGTTTTTCAGTTGTTGCAGCATAGTCATGTTGTTCATGATACATACCGTACTGACACAAAAGGGAAAGCCAGTACATGTATTGACTAATGTGAAATCAATAAGCTGCTAAGTGCTAGGGTATGTGTCCAATCACATTAGAGGAAACATTAGTGTGATAAGAAATTTCCCATACTTGAATATCAAATATGCCTTCAGAAAATGCAGTAAATATTTACTTACTTAAAAAACTTAAGTTTGTGGTTGATTTATTATTAAAACAATTGGCAAAATTTGTATATGAAAAGAGGTTGAAAAGTGCACTTTTCTCTTGAAATGATTTAAAATACATTCTGAATAGTTTCTTAAAAATTATTTAATAAATTTAAGGACCTACTTCCTAGTCATTAAGGTATCTGAAAAGTCTTTATACTGGTCCATTTTATGAAAATTGAAATATCTGAGCTCTTCTGAAAGCAGAATATTTTCTTAAACAGTCCTAGACTTGTCAGATACAGAATTTAAGTAGACAGTTGTGCTATTATGTAGACTTTATGCTGGGTTATTAAACATTCATAGATGTACTGGTAATTGTCTTGCATGGTAACAGACACATCAGTGCTTTCTCAGCAAAATAAAGATATGAATAAATTATAGTTGTCATAGGTGGTCCATTGTATCCATAAAAATAGAAGAAAATACAACAGTTTAAGGCTAAGTGATCATTTAAGATTGTTGTTTCATTTGCTTTTTTATATTTAAATAACTTATTTCCACATTATGGAACAACCTGTTCAGAGTCTTCTTCTGTTATGTGTACATAGAGAATGAAATAATCTCACGTTACCTAATATACTCACCTATAAGACACACTTTTTTAACCCAAAATTCATACTTAGATTTGAGGGTGCATCTTATAGGCAGGTTCTACAAGTGAAAAAAAATTTCACGGCCCAAAAAATGACTTTTGCTGAACCATTATCCACCAACAGCCAATATATATATATCATCAATGGTTCCAGAGCTATTCTTTAAAAATTCAAAAGCAATCTAATAATTTGTGGTTGGAATCTTTGCTTAGAAGCTGAGTGAGAATGCAGATGTGGCCAGAATTTGTATAAATTTCATTTAAATCATCCAGTTACAATGTCTTGAATCTTCCTCATTTCATACCATGTCTTATAAGAGGGTCAATGCAAAATGTGCAGATTTTCGACCTGAAGTTAGGGGTGTGTCTTACAAGCGTGGACATCTTATAAGAGAGTATATATGCTAATATGAATTGTTGTTTTTCAAGAAAAATCAGTTTGAACTGTATTGTTAAATTCTGCATTGTCTGTATAGATTAGTCTGTGTCAGCTTTATTTAGATGAGTTTTTAATATACTACCACTTGCAAAACTGATTAGAGTTTCACATATTCGGAAAGCGGTAATAAGTGATGTTACGATGTTTATTTCAGTAGCTGAAACTGTCACTTTACTGATCATCCAGTCACAGCGAGGCAGTTTTCTCAGGTTTACCTGTCAATAAAACTGTGTCTTGCAATCTACAGGCAGCCAGAAAAATGTGCCTGTGCGGCACCAAAGTTGCTGTGTTGTAATTGTCACTGCGTTGCTACCCAAAATCTTCACTCAATTTTTTTTTTCCTAACCACTTTTCCATTTCGTACAGGAGAATGACACTAGAATGACACCATTGACATATAAAAGGCGGAGTTTGAAAGAAACACATTGGGTGGTGCTTTAATTGATTATTGACAGGTGTACCGACGAGTCTCATTCTTTACCTAACAGTGTAAACTCTAATTAGTTTTGCAAGCGGTAGTATTAGTTTAAATACACATACCTGGAAAAAAAACCACAAAAACAAACAACATGACTGATATTGAACGTACTCTTTAACAGAAGAGCTTATTACATAATATATATGCTAGTGGTGAACTCCTTACCATGGCTTTGTATAAGACATTCATAATAATGCAGATTTTCATGACTGTCACACAATGTGTGTTCTGACAGAATGTTACACACTTAGTTCTGATAGAACAGCTATACACTATGTTCAGAAAGACTGCTATGCACTATGTTCTGACAGAATGCTACACAAGATCTTCCTACAGAATGCAATCACCTATGTTTTGACAGAATGCTACACTATATGATCTGACAGAATGCCACACACTATGTTCTGACAGAATACTACGTACTATATTCTGACAGAACAGCTATACACTATGTTTGGAAAGACTGCTATGCCCTATGTTCTGACACTGCTACACACAGTCTTCCTACAGAACATGACAACCTATGTTCTGACAGAAAGCTACACACTAAGTTCTGACAGACTGCTACTCTCTGTGTTCTGACAGAATGCTACACACTGTGTTCTGACAGAATGCTGGACACAGTGTTCTGACAGAATGCTAAACACTATGTCTAACAGAAGGCTACACACTGTTTTTTAACAGATGCTTTTTTTCTGACTGATTGATACACTTTATTTTGACAGCATGCTACACACACTCTTTTGACAGAATTCTGAAACCAGAGAATGAAAAGTATGGGCATTTGTGGCCATTTTGATTGAAACAATATTTTTGATAGTAAAAGATAAGCAAAATCAATTTTGGCAGTAAAATATTTTTTAATCATCACTGTACACCAATTTTGTAGCTAGCAGCTCATAGATAATGAAAAGCAGTGTCAAGTTGAATTTAATGTTCAGTCATGTTCCGACTGAAAACAAAACAAGATTGATTATCTTTTTCATGCTTATGACTGAACTTATTGACTCTTATCTAATTTAAGATTATCCTTTACATTATTATGACTGTATATTTCAGTTAAAATCCATAAATATCTTCTGTTGACTTCCGACAACTATTTTTATCCTGTCAAACAGATCAATTAGCCAATTGTTTAATCTCCCCATTAATGTTAAAGCGTTTATTATGAAGCAATTTTCAGCACCATTTCACAAATTCTTTTTCCAATGAAATCAATGATTTTACGTAAATCATTCCAATTTTTTTATTGATTTTAATCTAAAATTATGAAAACTTAAAACATTTCATACTCTTTCTTTGCAATTTAAAGTAACTATTACCGTATTCACTTTTTTTTTCCTTCTTGCTGTTTTGTTATTAATAAACTTCTCAAATACTGTTTCGATTTAATAATGCCTTATCTAGCTAAATATAATTCAGTTTTAATGAATTTACCATCAAAGTCCATTTTCTGTCTTGAGTTTGAATTATGCTTGTTATACATTTTAATTTTGTTATGTCCATCGTAGGTACAGTCAAGTACTGTTGATAGTTAATAAAGGGTTACATAGTTTCCTGTAAAGTTTGTTTACAAAACACACAAAAGGTCAATGATTATGAACCCGCTCATTTGATTGCCGTGTTTACTTTATTACAGTTAATCTCCTTGAATAGCAGAGGAAAGAGTCCACGATATAAAAGACGACATTGAGCTGAAAATTGGTATTAAAGACTCGCAACCGTAACAAGTAAGACGTATGGTCTGAAGGTATTGATACAGTGAAACATAACTTTGTATTGGGGAAATATCTGGACTGTCAAGTAAAGGTGATTTTAATATGCACTGTCGGTTTCTCTAAGACTGATACATTGGAATAATAATTTATCAAAAATAAATTGGTTATAAGTTTTCTGTTTTGAAACGGTTTAACTTTCTTTTTTTTTCTTTTTTTTTGTTCCATCAGTTATTGTATAAGAAAAGGAGTAAATAACTCAGACAGCAAAGTGACTGATTGTATAGTGTTATTATGTTATTTTGTTCTAATATTTAAATGCCTGTTCAGTGCTGTCTACTGGTATTAAATTATTTCTTTACCATTACAGGATTGACTGATTTACAGAATCAAAAGTGACAACTTTGGCACTAGAGAATAACCAATCATAAGACAGCTCATTTGCATAATTGTGGAGTAACCAGTCAGAGTGGCTTGTTGACTTCAACAAAACAGCGCCCAATCTGATATTGTCTGTGTGTGTGGGTGATAACAAGTGATGCCACCTACAGCTGATAACACGATAGTCGGACTTCGTACTCAAGTATCTCTTACTTCACAAAGCAGCCAGTTGAATTATGGGACAATGAAGGATATTGCGGCTATGTCAGGGGACTCAAGCCATCACAATGGCTTCCCATCTAGTGAAGACTGTTCACATGAGAGAAAGTCTTCAAAATATGACTTCTTTTACAAAGAACCTTGTTTATATTCACATAAGATTTATTTAAATGCTGCAAAAGTGTTCAATAGTTTAAAACATGAAAGTCGTGAAGAATTAGAAAATCCTTACTATAGAAGGAGGCAGGAATCAAAATGGTGAATTGACTTCTACAAAAACCGCAATAACAGACTTAGAATTTGATGATGACAATGAGAAAAGACTTACATTTGAGTTGGCATTTGAAACTTTGAAATGTAAGTAAAAATAACTACAGATTTTAAAAGTTTACTATAAAGTTGTTCAATACTGATTAGAAAATAGCCAGGTAAGTGCTTTTTATTAACTTTCATTTTTAATTTTATTAATAGTCTTTTAATTGAGAAGATAACAGACTTTTTTTATATATTGAAATATGTTATATTGATGAAATGTCTGAAAAAAGAAATAACAAGTAGACCTGCATATGGTTTCAATAAAAATAATATTTTAATTTGAAGTATGAAGAAAGACACAATTTAAAAGTTTGTTTCCCTGAAAGTCCATACAGACTGATACAATATTGACATGCTTGTGGAACCAGGTGGATAGAACCTTATACTACTATGCAAAAACAACCTAGTTAAAATAGTTTGATTATAGCAACTCCAAATACATTCAGGAAAGCCATCAACAAATCAGACAGTAAACCTGATTTGTCATTTTGATGTAGACATATCTGAAATGTGTATATTAATTTCATTCTTTAAGTAAATTGAATTTCTAAATCATTTTTAGTATTTCTTAAAAGCTATTGATAAAGACTTGAATTAACAATTTAAGCAAGGAAAATCTGCTGTCCCCATGTTTCCGCATGTAATTTAATTAAATTATGCCTATACAAATTTACTATAAGTCTATAAAAATTCAGGACTACTTTACAGATGTACATTTTCATATAGGTACCAGGAAATAGGGACCACTTATAACACACTCTACTACAAGAAACGGAAGTACTAGTCTGAGTACTCTCCTGCGTATCGGTCAAATGTTTCACTTTTTGAAGTAACGGTAGTGTATTCATTTAGCTGCTGAGGGAGCGTATAGTCTGAGAAGTTAATGAAACTTTAATATATATTGACATTTTAGAATTTTTTTTGTATTTCACATACCATGTTGTTTCCCATTCTTTTCAAAAGAATGATTTGTTATCATATTTGTTCCTCATACACTGAGATGCAACATTTGTCATATGAGACTCATAATACAGCACACTGAAGAACTATTTAAATCAAAATCATTAGTTAAATTCAAATGAACAAGTTGATAAACTTTCCAGTAAAAGTTACAGATTTCTTGAAGTATTTCAAGTACAGAAACATATGAGTCTATTCATTTTGAAATTTACTTTGAGTGCTCTGTTCTTATAACTATTTAAGGTCAATTATAATGGCTTTCATACCATGCGGTTTCTTGTATGGTTTTAAATCATTTTCAATATTTAATGTTCACTCAGTTTTATTGATACTGTGATAAATATTAATAAGATGGGGAATTTCAAGTACATTTTCACAAAGTTTGCTTGTCAGGTCAAGAAATGGCAGAAATGTTTAATCTGATACTTAAAGAGAGTAGTACAAATGTAGCTTTATTAGAAGTAGGTGAACAGTGGTATGTAGTTTGAGACAGTTAAAAACAATAAGATTGAGGGCATATTATCATTAATAAAACGTATACAGTAATTCTTTAAAAATATAAAACTTTTGCTTTCCTTTTATATCAGTTTTATTTTTCTTTTCAAATATTTTTGGAACAAGAGTCTAGTAAAGAAATATTGTTGAAGTCGTAAATTACCAAGGCATTGCATTTTGAGTTTGATTTATTTTGCAAATATTCTTATCACATAAAGGCTTGTTTCAACTCATTTGGTCATAAAAATTAGAAGTTCTCTGTGGGTGAAAGTTACACTAAAAAAGATTCTCAGCAAACTAGTATAATATTTCTCAAACCAAAAAGACAAGAGATCATCTAGACATAGCAGCAAATGCCTGTACAAAAAGAATGACATGGTGATAACAGTAGTTTAGTAGGAGTGGCATCCATTTTAAGCATGTCTCGTTGAAACTAGTCCAGAGGACTTTTCAAGAGTTTTAAAGATCTAAGCTGTTTGGGATTTAGTGCTATAAATGAGATACATCAACAATTTAGCTTGAACCATTTACAACAAAAAATGACCTATAAATCTTGTGTCAACTTTGTAACATATTTAAAACAGCTTGAGTTTGGGCTTAAGATTTTGTTATCATTACACTAGTATTTTACTTAATACTTAAATAGTGTAATGGGTAATACCTTGACATAATTAGAGATATAATCTGCAGTGTCTGTTTTGACCTATCACAGTCATAATTATTTTGGTAACACAAGCAGTACATATAGTTGATTCTGGAACATTTTTATTCATTTACTAAAATTAAAGAAACAAAACAAAACATCGATACTAAGGCATTAATAAAAAAAAGTTCCCAGTAAGCTGACTGACCCTTGTCTACTTCTCTGCTTTTCCCCCCCATTTTTTCATACTTTACTGCACTTTTGTAGGCTTTCCTTCCTGATAGTTTTCTGTCTTTCTGGTACTTGTAAAAAATCAAGCTTGAATGCAAAGGACAGAAAAGTAAAAGAAAAAAGGTAAATCATGGTGCCCTAACTACCTACCCATACCGACACTCTGTATTCATGGTTGAAAACAATTTTTGAGCCTTAATGAGATATTGTATTATAGGACTGAAGAAGACAGTTTGGAAATATATGGAAAAGTTATTTATAGGAACAGTAGTTCAGGGGTTAAAGCGCCAGACTCCCGGTTGCTTTTACGAATCCCACCAAGGATGAGATTCTCCAGTGACTTTCCACATTCCAAACTCCCAGTGCTAGTACTGGTTGATTAATCATCACTTTGCAAGAAATTGATTCCCAGTTGATGTAAAATAAATGGGTTTAAATTCAATTGCTTATCATCTTCATTTGATTTTTACATCAAGATTTGCAAGTATAACTATTGTCAGAAAGAAATGGACATGAATAGTTAGAATGATATTGATTTCATTGGTGCAAGTAATAATCATACCTTGGTTTGAAAAACTTGATACTTTTGATAGAAATTAAAACAAAATGGGTTTATTGTTTTGAATATAAGTTAACACCCTGGGTTGTTCTTAATTGATATCGTGGACTAAAATGTGTATCAAATTGCCACAGTCTAAATCTGTCTATTGTTTTATTGTCAAACTTGAATGACCCTTATGACTTAGAACTGAAATCAGTTTCCGTAGTATTGCTATCTTTTCATACAAAAAATATAAGCATTCTTAATTGTACTACAGTCATCTCTGTTTAATTGATTTTATTGCTGAGACTGGTTTACCATACACAACAAGGATGTGCTTCATTTAGATTGTGGGTGAAAATGAGATGCGAAAAGCATCTCTTTCAAAAGAAACCCTCTTTTCTTTTACCAGCTTAGTGTAATAATTCCGCTAGATGTATCTGTATTGCCAAATGTTAACAGATAGGGTGTTCCATTGACAGCCCCAAAAAGAAACATAATTTCACTGTTACTTCTTCAACCTTCCATTTGAGATGAGCACTGGTCAGAGATCCAGGAAGCTCAAATAAAAAATAAATTTCAGTTTAACTTATGTGGATAAAAATGACTAAATTTTAAATGAAAAGAAGTTACTTAGGAATTGCTTTTGACATTTTTATGCGCCTGAAGGGAAGGCATATAGTAATTGCGCTGTCCATATGTCCATCCGTCTGTCTGTCCAGGTAAAATCTTGTCCTCGCTTCATCTCCAAAGCCGCTTAAGGGATTTGATTGAAACTTAACAGGAGTGTTTGTCACCAAGCCTAGTGATGCATATCATCAGGAGTTTTGGCTCAATTTATTTTTGGCAGAGTTATGGGCACTTTGTTAATTTTTTTTACTCTAACTTCTATATTAAAGTCTTGTCCACACTTCATCTCCAAAACCGCTTTGAGGATTTCATTGAAACTTCACAGGAATGTTTGTCACCAAGCCTAGTTGTGCATATCATCAGGAGTTTTTGCTCGGATTATTTTTGGTGGAGTTATGAGCCCTTAGTTATTGTTTACTATAACTTCTATATTAAAATCTTGTCCAAGCTACATCTCCAAAACCGCTTGGGGGATTTTGTTATATATAAAACATCAGTTGGGGTTGGTAATAAAACAATATTGTTCGTATTAAAGGCCAAACTTACAGCTTTCTATTTCATTGAATAATTATTTCTTCAACCTTCATATTCTGAAGCAGAAAAACATTATTTACCATTTACTTTCAGTTCATGCTCTATTTTTTGTCTGATATCTTTTCCACAGGCATATTCAATTATATATTTACACCAGTTTCATTTCAAAGCTACATTTTGGGGGCACATGTCAGTTTCCAGTGACAGCTCTTGTTGTATCTCTGTATAGCAAAAAACATTCGATAGAAATTTTCATGGGTGACACCACCCAGTTCATCTATGTCCAAGTCAGAATAGACTCTAAGCACTTCGATCTTGACTCTGAGTGTACAGAAGTTATAGGTCAGATAGTAACTCAATTGATTAACGTTTTCCATACATAATTAACATTTTCCATACATTATTAACTGTAATCTACATGTTCTTTACAATTTCTGTAATTATCAGCAATTTTCATTGTTAGAGTGTGGTATGATATTTTTTCTGTAATAGATGAGATCTTTTTTTTTTCATTTAGAATGAAAAGGCTAGTGAATTATCTAAGGGCCTTTCACTGACTTCATTAGAAGAGGTTAATTGTATATTCCTGATTAAATGAAAATTAGAAAATTGATTTTATTGTATAATGTAAAGGTGTCAATTACAGGGTTATTGTAGAAATATAAATCCATAGTGCTGAAAGATATGAGAGCTTTTTCATGTCCACCTTATAATGAATAATGTTTGGGAAGAGTTTTGGACTTAAATTTACCTATATTTATGCCAGCGCAGCATCTGCCATGCAGTGGCATATAGCTATTGACTTGTGTGTGTGTGTGTGTCCATTATATAGATTATATAGTGAACTTAAAAAAATCTTCTTCTCAAAAACCACAAGTCTGATTTCAACCAAACTTGGCAGGATTGTTCCTTGGGTAAAGGAATTCCAAAGTATCTCAAAGAATCTGATTTGGTGCAGAAATCTGGGGAAAACTTTAAAAATCTTCTTCTCCGGAACCACAAGACCTAGATCTTTGATATTTTGCATGAGGCATTACCTAGTGGACCTCTAACAAGTTTGTTCAACATAGTTTTATATAGAGATATATAGGAAAAACTTAAAAAATCTTCTTCTTCTTCTTTAGAACTGCAAGGCCTAGAGCTTTGATATTTTGCATGAGGCATAACCTAGTGGACCTCTAACAAGTTTGTTAAAATCATAACCCTGGGGTCAAATTGGCCACGCTCCGAGGGTACAGTGTTATATAGAGGTATAATAGTGAAAACTTAAAATCTCTTCTACAGAACCACATGGCCTAGAACTTTGATATTTTGCTTGAAGCATTCCCTAGTGGACTTTTAGAAAGTTTGTTCAAAGCATGACCCCCAAGTTCAATTTGGCCCAGCCCCAGGGGTCAATAGGTCAAACTTTTAAACCTCTTTAGAGGTTCACTGATATTTAAGCTATAACCTTCATATTTGGGCATATGAATCATCTGAACATTGTTTATAATTTGACATGCTGATATTTGACCTCGAACCCAATTTGACCTTGAATATTAAGGTCAGATTTTTAAACCTTCATAACTTCATTATTGTTTAAGCTATGGCCTTCATATTTGGAAATGATGTACACATGAACGATTGTTATTCATTTCACATGCTTCACATGATCCTGACCCGTATCAATCTGACTGAAGTTCAAGATCTCCCTACTGTGTTTAGGATATGATTTTAATCAGATTGAATTAATGTTGACCATTAAGGTCAAGAGTTAAATTTTGAAGTCTTCATATCTTGTCATTTGTTTATGCAATGACCTTAATATTTAAAAATACAAATGATAATTGTGTTTTGTTTCACATGCTGAAATCTTTATCTTGAGTTCTGTTTGCCATTCTAGCATAAAATCGCTTGTTTTTGCCCGTTTTGCCTATGTTTTAACGAGAGCAAAAAGGTGTGTTAACAAGGAAGTTCTCGCGCTCACGCGCTGTTATTACCCATTTTCAGTTATGCGCATTACAGGGCCTTTGTAAATAATGGATGCTGATCCGTCTTTTTTGCCCCAAATCGGCAGTTTATGTAACTTTGCAGGTCGGAACGTAGACGAAACATTCATGATTATTGATAAAATCAATGGCTGGCCTTGTCCACATTATCTGATTAAATCCAAATATTTTTTTAATCGACACTTTTTAAGTTTCAAGATGGCCGCTCGACAGATTGTTGATGTGTCGCCCTGGAACGCATATTTAAACACGTATCCATAACAACCTAAAGGCAACTGTACTATTATTTATTTTTTTTTTTTTTTTCGTAAACATGTCTTTTCTAGATCATTTTATGCTAGAATAGCGTTAAAGCACGTTTTTTCGTGCCCAACAGGCTTGGGCATTAACCATCCCTCAGGATTCTGCAGATGTTATAACCCTGAAAAAACTTGCGTTAACCCTATATTGATCAATGTTAGGTGATGTATAAAAGCAAATAGTGCTATACAATGCAGTGGTATTGCATTTTTCACAAATGCAACCTTATTTTTAAATGTCCTTTTTAAAACAATTACTTTTTTATTAGATAATTAACTTAGCTAGTTTCCATGATCTTGGCACTGTAAATAAAGAAATGTGACCACTTGCATCAGGATAACAAAGTTGCTAGTTGTTATTATTCTAAATAATTGACACAGAACATTTAAATGAAGTATATATCAAAACAAAAGTTAATAATGAATAAAACATTTTCACTCTGCAAACTTGATAGAAAGTAACAAGAGATGAATTTATTGCTCTTTTGTAAATGATCTGATGTGTATTGATCTTGCAATGAACAAAGCTGAAAAGTTGCATATTTTGAAGCATTTCAAAATGCAGATGAAATCAAACATTTTGTTTGTAACAATACCAAATAAAATTTGTATGAAGCCTGAAATGTGTATGTATACATTTAATGCATTATAAATGTGTGTACATACATACATATTCTGTAGTTATTGCTTTTTGTTATTGAACAAATGACCTGCCACTGTAAAGCATGGTTAATCTATGATGGAGGTTTTTCATTTAAAATTGAAAAATGAAATCCTTTCATCCGGCAGAGAGTGAAAAAACGGTAAAGAATAAGTCCTGTCAAATGAAATATATGACACTGAATGTATTATTTGAAGTCTTTTTTACATTGAATTCATCTGTTTTATTGGTTATGAGGTAATTTGATTAAAGATTTGCCTATTCTGTAAGGATTGATTTTTAAATACAACAAAAAATGTCGTTTGTATAATCTGGTACCATCGCAGAATGTTAACAGAAAAATACTCTTTGACAATATTCAATAAGTAGTGAAAGCATCCACTGATAAAGTACAGTGAATGAAGTACCTTTTCTTTTATGTGAAAAAAATTGTTGGCCTTTTTGAATTGTCAATATTTTAAAATAGACAATTTTCTGTGGCAGGAAAAGGACACTGTGTTTGTTTATACTGATCAGTGTGAATGGGTTGTGTTGATATTCCTCACATGTTGTCCAGTATCTTCAGCTGACAAAAGGGTCATCATGGAACTTGTTTGCTTTACGATAAACCTCAAATATTTTTGCAATAATGGCATTGATACTTGACTGGTGACTTTAAAACTTTGTCAACAGCTGTATCAATGGTGGTATAGAAAACAGAAAATTTCATTCATTTCCGCCTACCATTGCCTGATAATGTGTGAAAGCGAATGTTCCCAGATAGTTGTGTTTATAGTCAATGTTACCAAGCAGTACTATTTTTATTTATGCCTTTGTACTGATTGTAATGTTTACACTCAGCACTCAAATGTGACATCAGAGTGACATAGCATTTTTGTTATTTCATTTATTTATGTTCTGTGTTTTTCACTATTTTTTTCTGAACTGATTTTTTATGGACACCTGTGATCAGCTTAACTTCTATCAAGTGTTTTCAAGTCTTGTTAAGTCAAGTTTTCTCTTCAAACACTTCCAGGACTGGAATATAGTCCTTCCTCAATCAATCAGTCTATTAATGGTGATCTTATTTTTAATGGAGCTTATGTAATATTTGCTGAGAACTTCTTTTCTATGTTTCAGATCAAAGAGTGTTTGAAGATTTATTGCAAGAGTGTTCATTTTTTGTGCATTTTCCAGAGGTAAGCAATTAAGGAGCAGAACACGGTCTCTAATGGTAATGTTTTGGGCTTATTGTAAAAAGGTTACAAACCTGTTTTGACAGCAAGCCTTAATGGCACAACCTGGTTTCATGGTAATTACTGGTATTTGAATGATTAAATGAAAATATTTACACAAACATGTTTAGAAAGGTTTATCTTATGCCAGTGATAGTGCTGTTTGTGAACCAATTGCAATATGATTTATAATTCAAACCACTTCAGTGAAATCTGGCCATAAATACTGCCTGATGATAACACCCAAATAAGGCCAGATACCTTAAGTATTGCTTTATGGATGAAATTTTAAGTGTTAAAAATGTCATGCTGTTGATGCAGACACAACAAGTTTATATCTGACTGAATACTTTCTTACAAAGGTATGGTCCTTTAAAGTTAACAGCCTACGAAGAACAGAGCTAAAAGTTTTTAGGTTCAGTTTAAATTCAAGTTGAATTCGCTATTAAATACTCTATTATTTTTCTGTTTATCATAACTGTAGTTTAAAATTTTTCTGGTAATTTTTTTTTTTTTTTTGTCAATTTCATAACAAAAGGTTTGGCCATTAGATTTTTCAGTTGATTTAATCTTATAACACTTATTTCTCAATTTTTTTTGTAAGGGTGAAGGACAGCATGGTAATGCTAGTAATCAAATTGTCTTTTATTTATGTTGTAAATAGATCTGGTTTTATATAAACCTAGGGTCATTCAGACAGGATTTCCCAATAGTTTTGACACCTCAAATTACATAAATCTAAATTTTAAAAATGAATGCTAAAGTTCCATGAATGCTCAACTAGTAAAAATATCATAACAATTATCAGTGGTCCAGATTTTACTCTGTTTTCTTTGCAATCCTCTTTGAAAAGGTGATTCTGATATTGAAGCCATGTGGAGTGTTTCTTTTAGTCAGTGATTCTGATATATCATCCCTAACCTTAAGTAGTTATAAATCATGCAAGTGTCAAGCTCCTTCTAGTCTTTTGTAGGATACGGAACTGATTAAGTTAAATGTGCTACTAGTCAGCCTAGTTGTTAGTCTCAGTGATGAATATGATAAGTTAACCAGTCAAATTCTGACTGCCTCTGTAGCAAATAACATAAGTTACTTGATTTTCAATTCAATTCAAAAATTTGTATACCTATCAAATACTAGAAAGAGCTTGACTCTTGCATGATTTCTTACATGGCTTCAGTGTAATTTCTGCCTATGATTTGTACGTTAAAAAGCTTTGGGCTGCAACACATTTTTTTCTCAGATTTTGAAATTAAAGCTCTTTTGTATTGAATTATTACAAACTTATAACTAGTACTTTGTTATAAAGAAGTTTGCATTAAGTGCCCCTGCTATTATCATCATAAGACATTTCAGGGATTGTACACTTGATCTTAAGCTTTTAATTTGTTGATAGGATTTGAAAGTTTAAACAGATTTTGACTTCATTAACTGTTAGGGAAGGGAAATCCCTGATCTATTCAACATTATTGTTAGTCTTGCAATGATTCATGAAAACACTGCTGTATGATAAACATGTTTACATTACATTATGGTCATGATTTTCTTACATATCCAGGATTTTACTTGGTTCCATATACTATTAAACAAATCCTAAGTGGATTTAAACTTTTCAAATAAACTGAAAAGAAATATCAGCCAATGGAGTAATTTATAAAGAAAGATTTGAAAAGTTCATTCAAAATGTGAAATGATTTGATACCGTCAATTTCATAAATACTTATTATAATACACAGATAAGAGTGACATAGCATTCTATGTCCTTATATCCTGTTTTTGTCAGAACTGAATGGTTTTAAATGGATGCTTTCATTAAGTGATCACTGTTTATGAAGCTTTGCCCTTTTTGAATTTTTTTTTTCTTTGACTTGTTTGTATTTAGGTAATGGGCTGGTGGGAAGGATTTTCAGATTGATTGAAATGCTTTAGAATCAAGCATGTTTTAATTTTTAATGTAGTCTGTGTTTACATTTGAAACGTACCTAAATTGAAAGTTATGAAATTTCACACAAACTTACGTTGTACAGTTTAGTGTTTGTTTGGTACAAACAAATATCAATCTTCCATTCTTGTATGGACATTTTTTTTTTAAGATGCATAAAGTAATAATGTTTGTACAACTATAGACATAATATTTGTAAACAAAAAGCTGTGTTTGTTAAACAGTTATGGTAAATTTAGAAAGTTATTTCGATAATCGAAGGAATTTTGATAAAATATGTCAATATATTTTGCATTAAATTGATTTATTGCCAGTTGATAATTACCACTGAAAGTAGAAAATGAAAGCGCCATCTGTTTTTACAATGAAACAGGCATTTTCTGTGAAACTTTCTCCTTGAGAAATGATACAGAAGCTTATTAAACAACCATACCAAAATGGTCAACAAACATATTCTACTGTTTTTGCATTTATGTGCTCATCTGTGTAAGAGACTTCCATGTAGTTACTAGATTTCCAGATACCAAGTTGAATGTTCCTATCTACTCTGTTAAAGGCAAATTTTGGTACCATTCATTATTCTCCAAAAGCATGGAAAAGACAGTCTCATAACAGCTCATTGCAAAGGTTTTTTTTTGGCTAGTGGAAAATCACTCTTCAGAAAATCTTGCTAGAAAAACATAGCACCTTTTAACATTTGAACACACCTGACTTTAGTAGACCTACTTCATTAATCATTTTGTTACAGTGTCAGGAGGATGAGTCACTGGTATACGTTGTTCTCTGGGACTACCAGAGTCGTAAGTTCCAGCAACGTACACCGTTCAGGGATGAAATACTTGACCCAGTTGTGCAATCCGTGGAGGAGGCAATCATAGAATACAAGACCAAACTAAATGCCTCACTAGCCAGACACCGCATCAAGGCAATGGCTCCATCCATAGAGTTCTTGTTACCTGATAAAGTGAGAAGTAAAGAAGAAATTCGCTCAAAGTTACCCGTATATGTCTGGGTGAATCAACTTAAAACCTCGTAAGTATTTACAGAAAAATTGCAAGTACTTCCTTATTTTTTTCTTATTAAAATTGTGGCAGGTGTCAAGTATTTGTGCCAAGATTTACATTAATTCTTCATTCAAAAATATAATAAAAGTTATTCCATTTTCTTTTTTTATTTTGTGTGAGAAACTATCACATCAAACAAATTTTAAACCAATTGTATGGCTCACTTGCATTTTATATGCAGAACACCTTTATTGGATTAAGGCTGCTGCCAGTATTTTGCAATCTTTAAATTTTATAGAAAGCAACATTTTTATAGAAGTTGCATAATTTTTATGTTAGAATTATTTTTTACATTTAATTGCCCTGCATATTTTGACAGTACCAAAATCACCTAAGTGATTTGAAAATCTGTCAAAGAACTTATTGAATTGTATGATTTGGTATAAAAATTCAGACTTGTTGCATGGGTCATTGGAATGTAAACTGCATATGAATGAACTATACGAACTGTGGTTTAACACTAATAATGTGTTTAAAGTCGGGGAACAATTGGCTTGCAAAGAAAATATTTATAAATTACGTCAGTCTAGTTGAGGTTTGGTGCATGTTGCTGCAGATCTTGGTCCTAGGCTTATGTAATGTGTGACTGGCATTTTAATGGCTTTGTCTAACAATAAAGATCTTTTTATTGAGGAATAATAATACACTCAAGCATGAACCTCATAAACAGCCATAAAGGAAACACAAGGAGTTGTAAAGGAAACACAATGAGTCATAAGAGTATGTTATTGTTACATAAAGTGCTTTTTTGCATGCAATATGTCAGTACAGGTTCAGCTGGGTAGGACTTGCCTGTGTATGTATTGTTACACTGCTATTTAGGACTATTTTACCCAATATTGTGGCTTCCCTTTACAGCTTGCACAACTCTAAAAATAACAACTACATTGCATTGTATATCAAATACATAGCTGGATGAAATTGTAATGTTAAAACAAAACCCACAAGACAGGATGGTTTATATAAAATTTATTCACTACCAGGTTCTTAACATTCACTAAGAGAGAGGAATTGGTAGGCAAGGCTTATCAGTAGCTGACCATTATGTAAGTTCTGTAATTCATTTCAGAGTGGATTCAGTGGTAGGTCAGTTGAAAGATGACCGTTACACATTAATAAACAGTGGGGATCATTTGGAGGGGAAAGTGTTCTACATAGACGAGCACTGTTCAGACATTTTTGTATTTCCAGCAGAAAGTAGAGAGTATATACTAGAACATGAACTGTTACACAGTGGACAGATTGTTATGCAGGTATGTGAGACAAGGGCTACTGCTTCTGTTGACTCTGGTACCCCTTACAGCTAATAATTTCTTGCATATCAGACAGGATTTTCTACTGTTTACACCAGTGCTAGAAAAGCTCATCTTACACCCACCGTGTAAGACAAGTCACATGATTTAAAATGACATCATTTCAGCCCATTTTATGAATGAATTACTTGCTTAGGATGACGTTATGAATGAAGTTGTAAATTCATATGCTACTATAAGAAAAAAGTGCCAAATAAAAATACTAGATTTTTGTAATTTCCATCAGAAATATGATTTACATGTAATATGCAAGAAAAAGGATCAAACACTGGCTGTCATTACAGACAGGAATATCTGGCTCTCGGGTAACTGTTTAACGATAACTCGGCAGAGCCTCGTTACCAGTTGTAAACAGGTATCCTCAAGCCAGATATTGCTGTCTATACCAGCAGCCAGTGTAAGATTCTTATAGTATCTAACTTTTCTTTCATATTTTTTAGCTGACAACCTGAGTATAAGTATTGATTTTGGTTCGTATGAAGAACTCAGTTTGAGAACTCTTGAAAAAGGAAACTTTGTAGGACATATTATCAGAATACTATAAATGTACTGTATAATTTTTCATTAATGATTCATTGGGTGAGGTTGACAAAATCTCTTAACTGATTTCGAGGTCAGAAAATATTGTCAACAGGAGGCATGTCAGATGTTTTATTTATGCTATGAGGTAGCCTAGAATCATTCCAAGGAATGTGTTCTATATTGGTACCTACATTGCAGTTAGACCATCTGGAATCTTGCTATAATAGTGCCTTACATTGAATAATTCATTACAGCTGTCCGCTTTCTTCAAATTAGTATTGACTTGTTGACTTTACTCTGAGACTAGCAAATTTACGAATCAATTCACCTATCCTGCTTAAATATGATAGACTTTGTTCTATTTATTTAGGGATGGAATTTGTCTATTATTGAAATTATTTTTGTCCTGAACAATGTATGTATATTCATATTGACTTTTGGCATAAGTATTTGTTGTTCCTATGTTTCATAAAATTAACAAAGCAGATATCAAAGTTCAGAAAACTGTCTGTAATTCGAATGTCTGTCTGTGTAGTCAACTGTATGTAATTCAAATGTCTGTCTGTGTAGTCAACTGTATGTTATTCAGATGTCTGTCTGTGTAGTCAGCTGTATGTAATTCAAATGTCTGTCTGTGTAGTCAACTGTATGTTATTCAGATGTCTGTCTGTGTAGTCAACTGTATGTAATTCAGATGTCTGTCTGTGTAGTCAGCTGTATGTAATTCAGATGTCTGTCTGTGAAATCAACTGTATGTAATTCAGATGTCTGTCTTTGTAGTCAACTGTATGTTATTCAGATGTCTGTCTGTGTAGTCAGCTGTATATAATTCAGATGTCTGTCTGTGTAGTCAACTGTATGTAATTCAGATGTCTGTCTGTGTAGTCAGCAGTATGTAATTCTGATGTCTGTCTGTGTAGTCAGCTGTATGTAATTCAGATGTCTGTCTGTGAAATCAACTGTATGTAATTCAGATGTCTGTCTGTGAAATCAACTGTATGTTATTCAGATGTCTGTCTGTGTAGTCAACTGTATGTAATTCAAATGTCTGTCTGTGAAATTAACTGTATGAAATTCAGATGTCTGTCTGTGAAATCAACTGTATGTTATTCAGATGTCTGTCTGTGTAGTCAACTGTATGTAATTCAAATGTATGTCTGTGAAATTAACTGTATGAAATTCAGATGTCTGTTGGTGTTGTCAACTGTATGTAATTCAGATGTCTGTCTGTGTAGTCAACTGTATGTAATTCAGATGTCTGTCTGTGTAGTCAGCTGTATGTGATTCAGATGTCTGTCTGTGAAATCAACTGTATGTAATTCAGATGTCTGTCTGTGTAGTCAGCTGTATGTTATTCAGATGTCTGTCTGTGTAGTCAGCTGTATTTATTCAGATGTCTGTCTGTGTAGTCAACTGTATGTAATTCAGATGTCTGTCTGTGTAATCAACTGTATATAATTCAGATGTCTGTCTGTGAAATCAACTGTATGTAATTCAGATGTCTGTCTGTGTAGTCAACTGTATGTAATTCAGATGTCTGTCTGTGAAATCAACTGTATGTTATTCAAATGTCTGTCTTTGTAGTCAACTGTATGTAATTTAGATGTCTGTCTGTGAAATCAACTGTATGTAATTCAGATGTCTGTCTGTGTAGTCAACTGTATGTAATTCAGATGTCTGTATGTGAAATCAACTGTATGTAATTCAGATGTCTGTCTGTGTAGTCAACGTATGTAATTCAGATGTCTGTTTTTGTAGTCAGCTGTATGTAGTTCAGATGTCTGTCTATGTAGTCAACTGTATGTAATTCAGATGTCTGTCTGTGTAGTAAACTGTATGTAATTCAAATGTCTGTCTGTGTATTCAACTGTATGTAATTCAGATGTCTGTCTGTGTAGTGGGCTGATCAGATTACTGTATGAGATTTAAATGACTGTCTGTCAAGCAGTTTCACTAAAAGTTGCAGGATGTTTGTTCTCTAATATATAATCTTTACTATAACATTAAAAGAGACAAGTCCTGTCACTCACCTAGAGAATACTAAATAAATAAAATTTCTTCTGTCATTTTTAGGATAAATCCAGCTGTATAGCACCTCAGTCTGTGAAGTATTTGATTGGAGATGATGATGATGTCATCCATGTAAATGTTGGGTCAGGGGTCATCACCGCTCATATAGCTAGTCTCATGAAGTCGTCTTCAGGAAATATTCTTGCATTTGGTGCAATCAGTGGGCCATCTGTCCAGCACACAGTGGACCATCTTGGGGCAAAAAGTATCCTTTCAATCATATTTTGAAGTATATAGCTGTCTCAACATAGCAGAGTCATGTTACAATATCTTAATCTGTAAAGTAAAGACTTACTTTCATTTTATATGGCTCAAAATTGTATATAGAGGTGATGCATATGATAATTTTGTTGTAAACATAAAATAGATTACATACTCTTCCACTCCAGAAGTATTAGATACCTAATCATTCTATGAAGACAATTTTGTATAGGTCTATGTAAAATTGCCTCTTACTCCAAAACAAAAACATTGCCTATTTTGAACATCAAAAGGAAATTATTGATTTGTTTCCTGTGCACTGAAATTTAATAGCCTAGAAACTTTTGATTTTATATCAATCCATGAAATTCAGAAGTTAATTTGCCCCATGCAAAGACTTGAAAACAATCATCAATTCTTAAAATCAACAAAAGTTCCATTGTAAAACATCTATTAGAAAGTGATTACTGTATTTAATCACTGCGCATTATGAATGAAACTGGGTGAAATTTTGATAAAGGTTGCTACAAATTACAACAAGTAGCCTTGAGATAAATAAGAGAGAAAACAAAATATACTAACTTAAACAGATTATTTCTACTATCAACATGTGTATAATATCATATTAGGACATCCATAGTGTCTGTCATAGAATACCACATATTACAAGTTGTAAAAGCAGCATTTCAGTTTTTTTGTTATATTACATTTGATGTAAAATTCAAACACAAAGAAAATCATCCATTTATTGCTGGAAGGGCTTATGAGTAATTTTTACAGTTTTGAGACATTCTATGTAAACTAAAAATACAGAAATTATTCAAATATATAATATTGTCTACTCTGATTTGTGAGTCTTTTTTAATGTACTAATTGGTACATTCTCCAATGTTCAGATGCCATTGTTAGATTTAAACTTGCCACTTTAAGATACAAGGAGTATATTTGTTATAGAAAATTGCCTGTAAGCCACATATCAGCAGTGTTTTATCAAAACATCTATTACTCTTTTCAAAGAATATCGTAGTATTTTTCTATCAATCTACTTTCTGGACGAACTAATGAGAAAAAAAAACTTCTGTTCTAAAGGTGACAGCCAAGTTTATTGTTGAAAAAAAGATATTAGATGTAAAAAGTCACCAATAACATTCTGTTATTAGGAAAGGTCTCCACACGATTTCAATTACTTGATGTTTTATTAGTTCTAATGTTTGATAAGGTGATCTTTCATGATTAAAGTTGACACGAGACAAATATTGTGGCTGATTGAAAAATGATGTAAGCGTGCAATCAATACACGGCAAGCTGATTTATTTGATATATGAGACAATTAAGATGTTTATCCAGTATTTTGTAACTGAACTGTGAAGCTACAGTATTTGTTAAGTCTGGCTTTGTTCCCATAGAAGGCATGTCAGTTTTTTTCTCTTGGATGGTCAATGAGACACTACAGATCTAACCAGTAGCTGTCAGTAGAGCAGTCGCTGATGTTAACAGGAAATATTCAGCTTCTTCGATATACCTGTATGTAGATCTGATGGGTGTATACTCCACTGTTGCTTAGACCTAATATTGCATTGCAGACTTGGACTGGACTGTATGTTATATTTAGATAAATTATAGATGCTTCAGGGTGCTTCTGAATTATTCTATGCAGTAAGGCCGTACAGTTTGTTGATGAAAAAATGTTCTTGTAAAAAGAGGTCTTTGTTAGAAAAGTTTAAAAAGGGCCAGTTTTCTTAAAGGCTTTTAGTTGTTCATTGGTATTTGTTAGAATATAACATAACTACATGTACTGTAACTTGTAAAACTTCTTTTGTAATCCTTAACAGTTATATAGATATAAAAGTACAGACAGAGTCATTTTTGGACATTGACTACTGATGATAACAAGTACAAGAATGTGAAAGTGGTGCTAGTAACAGCTGATTGTAGCAAGTCAGGAATCACTAATCCCATAGACTTTGTCGTCAATGAAGGAGAAGGTACAGATCACTTGTTTTTCTTCAAAATAAAGTTTTAGAATGACTTATTGTGTTTGCACTAGCATCCATGTAAGGTAAAATTATACCACAGTGTAAGTCATCTTTCATGGTTCTATGATATTTTAGATGAACAGGTGCAGGTAAATCCAGCCATGTTATAACAACAGGACTAGTCATCTATAGCATATGCTTCTTGACTTTTACACCAGGTGAACCAACATCACTATTTTACACTTTGGTGTTACATTAACCCTACAGTTTTTCTCTTATATGTTATAATACTCACAGTCAGTCCTAGACCATTATCAATTTTGCATATATTCAAAAACTCATGTTGTAAACATAACCTGTCTCACTTTTTGTACAAACTAAAGTTTAATTAATTACATTAATGATATAGTTCTCTTGTTTAACATTTAAAACAAAAGTAGTATATACTTAATTGAAGTCTCATTTTTCTCTGAGATTTCATTTCAGTATCTTTTCTATACTTTAATATAATAAATGCCTTACTGTCATAAAGAATGTTTAAAGGCACTTGTGTTCCTTGTCTGCTCACATCTAAAAGCTTGATAAACACAACTATAAGTGTTTGTCAAACACAGAATGTAATCTTACGTAATTTACTTTAGTACATGATTTAAGAAACCTGTCACCTCCACCATTGTTTTACAACTCAAGTTTTGGCCTTGATTGTATTTTGACTATATTTGAGTATATAAGTACCATACTTTGAACAGTTTTGAAGAAAAACACGTGTGAATGCAGCAAAAAAGTTATCTTAAGTGCATTATACTTGTTTAAATATAAGTTTAAAAATGTTAGATAGCATTTTCTTTCTGAAAGGACTTATTTGAAAAGATACAAATTGCAGATTCCAGGTTATTTTAAATGGTATGGTCTACTTCTTTAAGAAATGCTGAGCTCTTACTTAATCACCATCACTCATTAAAATCATTTGAGTTTATTTCATATACCCAGAGAACTGTTAAAGGCTTTTTCATTTAATCTGTAGATTTTTAAGATAGTGAAAAGACTTTATGAATGTTTATTTAAATTTAAATGACATTCAATGTCAGTATGATAATTTTATACATTTAAGCATCAATAGCTTATGATTTTATTCAAAAGGGGTTTTTTCCCATCATTTTCTCAAGTCCATGGTGATCTATGTTTATTACAAAGTGCATGTAAACTTCAAACTTCAGTGCAGTTTGATTTTAGTGTTTTACAAATGAGCAGATTTTTATTTAGATATCCATATAACTATTAAATGGCTGTGTCATTGAAACTGGTTTATTAGTATTTATTTTAGAATACATATTTTTTTACTGGTTTTTAAGTCACCAGAATAAATACATATACATGTACATAGAAAATTATTAGTATTTATATGGCCACTTGGATAGATTATTACATTGATTCTTTCCAATGCCATTGAAAATATATTCACAAAGTTATTGAGGTAAATAATTGGGCACTTCTTTGATATATATATTGAAGTCTAATCTAGTCACAAAGGTTGAACTATTTTTCTTTTTTTTTCAGATGAACGATGTTATGTTAAAATTTGATATTTTAATGGATAAATTGACTGAGGCCAAGTACTGCATAAGAATATAGTATTGACCTGGTATAATATAATGTTTTTCCCTGTAATTTTTAGATATGAAGATTTTAAAGTACCTGTCACTAGGGGAGACAGATGAAACCAAACTAGGGGAGATGATTGCTAATCATGGAAAACTTCTCCGACAGGCCATGAAATGTATGTATACATTAGTCTGTCAAAACATTCCTATATTGCTCCATCAGTTTGTGTTATGAGACTCTGATAAAACAAACTAACCTTTTCTCTTTGTGTTTGTTATGTGAAAATATGAATGGAACTTGTACCATGTCTGAGTCTCGTAAAAGTTTAAAGTCATTGCTATGAAAGGAAAGATGAATAATTTAAAGGAAATATGTGTTTCATGTCATATATTTATGATCAGCCGCTTTCTGTTTCTGTCCTCAGTGAGTAAGGTTCAAGCAGTAGTGTATATGACACGGTCTGTCAACGAGTCAGAAAATGAGAATGTTGTCAGCCGAGCTGTGGAGCAGACAAATATGGTCCAGCAACGCAAGTTTCCCTGGAGAGTTGTTCCCCCTGTGTTGCCCTTCAGTGGCCATGATATCGAGAAAGGTGTTGGGATTTGTGGGAAATTCATTAAGTTTCAACCCTCAGAGAAAAACAGTGGATGCTTTGTGGCAGTCATTACTAGAGAAGTATATTTAAGATTCTTTTTCTGATTTAAAAAGCAATCTTAGTATTTAATCAGTAGTTATTAGATTTGAATAGTTACTATAATATTTTGAATCATTGTACTTTATATATAGTGTACTGTAGCTATCTCAACAGGCTCCTGAGTCATGAGTATGTAATTGAACAAGACAAAGTATGTTGTAAATATTAGTTGTAAATAATTGTAAATATTAGTTGTAAATAAAGTGTTTTAAATGTTGAAAATTATAGCCAGAAGATGTAAAGGAGGCAAACAAAGATATCTTGGAACGTGCTCGTGCCAAAGGTCTGCTTGGAGGCAAAAAGAAGCTGAAAAAGGTAGAACCAGAGCCAGTTGAGAATGGGGAGGTTGAAGAAGAGGTAATGAATGACAAACTGTTAGACAAACGTGTCAAACGGGCACCAAGAAAGTTGCGCTCGACACAGTCTTATCCTGCCAGTTTGGGGTACTCAAAACCATCTGCCACCAGTATTGTTAGAGCCCAGATTAACAGTACATCAAAGATACACAGACCAAGCAAATCTAGTGCAACAATCAACACAAAGCCCAGAGCTCCAAGACTTCGCCCTCTTGCAGAGCCAGTTGAGAAGAAAGAGAAACCATTGAAAGTTTCTGAACATGTGAAAGTAGTTAAACATCCTGCTCCATTCAGGTGAATATTGTGTGATACAGACTAGTGTAACCACAGAAACCCAGATGCAATATTACATTGTATTCTTTCATACCACAGCTGTACTCTCAAGAGCAAAAATGTTGTAGTTTTTTAGTATTCGTAAAAGGGTAATATATATTTACTACTGGTAATTGTTTGAATTTCATAATTTTCTTCCTCCATCAGAAGTATGTTGTTGCAATTTGATATCATCCTTGGAAGAGCTCCCATAGGTAGCTTCTTTTAAATGTTACTTATGTAAGTAATGTTATTTTGTGTAATGAAATAAAAATGTAAAAAAGGTACTGTAAAAGTTATCAGCTCACAAGAAAATGAAGATATTTGCATAGTTGCAATAACTCACACTTGGTTATCATTAGAAATCTAGTCACATATAATGTAAATCCATGTAGTTCTCAATAATCATCTTATAGGTGCTGTGAATCTGATCATATGTAAATAGTCACTTCTACAGTATGTAAGAATATATGATTACATTTAACTGCAGTTTCATTAATGTTATTCATAGAAATGAAAATAAGTATTTATGTATGGAACAGTAGAAAATATCAAAATGCAACAGTAATTTTCCACGAAGACATATACAGTTGAAAGATCAGCTAGGTACAAGAAATGAGGGATGAGGGCTAAGTAGAGTTAGGGAATCAGTGTATATGCATATTAACTTCGTGAATATTTAGCAATGAGAGTACAGACTGTGTTCCTTTTGAATTCACTTTGCATGATCTGGGTATTTCAGATGCTTGTTTCTATGTTATCTGGTGTATAAGTGTTGCATGGACACACACAGGTGTGCCACTTTTTAAGCACAAAGGAAACTATATGACTGCATGTTGTTTGAGATTCCCTTTCAGACCTATTAATTAAAAAGAGATTTACCAGAATGTTTTAGAATTTCTTAAACAAAGGGTGCTGGTTGCATATAATAATTTTTGTATGAAAATACATGTAATAAGGGTACATCATGTTATCACTAAATTGTTATCTTGTACACCAGAAATATCTGCCATTCTGTTCAGTATTACCAGTGTATATAAGACATGCTGAAACTGTATTGATATTACTGTATTTAGCTTCAGAGAATTCGAAGCTATATACTTTAATTCAATCTTGCATGATTGCTATGTTTTAAGGACATAAGTATATGGGATCACATTTATCTCCTCCTTTTACTGCCCTAACTTTTGCTTGTCTTATTGTCCTCATAAAACTCAATTTAATTTCAGAATGTAGTAAGAAAGGGAAAGAAAAAAAAGAAACTGTTGTCATTGCATGGTTTGTAAATTCGATAACCCCAGTAATTACCACGTACTAATCATATACCATTCAAAATGTTGTGATAGTTACACCATTAAAATTTATTTGTACATGATTTACATTATTATATTACCTTACTTAATGAAAACCTAATTAAAGCATGCCATGGTATTAATTTGCCATCAGGACAACTATAATACCTATAACAGGTCGTATCATCTGAAGTTGAAAATGGACTGACTGTTTTTTTTACAGTGAACTATGAGAAGTTTCTTAAAACTGGCAGCAATATAAAGATGGTATTTCTGTGTGACTTTCATTATTAAATCTTCACTGTATACACTGATTTCATTAATATGTTCCTGTGTATTTAGTTTTTCAGTGAAGGACAGCTAGGTAATTTTCATTTTTTATTGTTTTCCTCAAGCTGCCATAGTATTTGCATACCATTTTTATATACATTTTTCTCATGTTTTCTTCTTTTAAAGCTGTAAGCATAATGCATTTCATACATAGGTAGGATTATATATCATAGTGTTGGATATCATTAAAGACTTGAAGAAAAAGACTTATCCAAATACTGGAAAACAGATATTTGTTCCTAAAAATGAAAGTTTTTACAAGATATTTCTGTATAAACTTGAATTTGTTTGTTACTCTGTAATACTCCTGTTTTGTGAGTCACCTGGATATTTGTGTGCATGTCTGTCAAATGCTTGTGCTCCTATATGTAAAGTGCATGTGTTCCTAGACTGTATATGTCCCCTTATGCTTACTGCTTCAATTTGCTTGTTTTCATTACATATGCCTATCAATGACCATGTTTTAATGTTAGGAGAAAGTTGGCAGTTCCTTGCAGAGGAATGTTGGTCCAGTACTGGTTCTTCCAGGAACAGTAGTCAGGTAGCCTACATTCCTGATATGATCCTGATTGTTCAAGGACTTTAAACTCACCTAAACCAACTAAATTGTTTACATGATAACAGTGGTCAAGAGGTTTGGATTAAACCTTCAGACAAATGAAGATAAGACTTGCATGGATTTGATACATTTGTGTAATGTAAAACATCTTCATATCATTTATTTGTGAAATAAGCATGTTTTCAGCTTTCATTCATTCAATTTTATGAAGAAATATTTCTAGTTCTTGTCTTTGTGGTGCTGTTTTTATCCCTGCTGGTTCAATAGAACAAATTTATTTTTTTGTTTTCTTGCTTTTTGCATCTTCCTTTATAAGAACTTGTTTAAATATTCAATGTTTTGTCTTTTAAATTGATTTAAGGTATGTTACTTTGTATTTTAATTGTAAAAAGAATGTTCCTTATATTTGTTTTTGTCCTGTTAAAGCTTCATTCATACTTGGACAAAGCACTACAACTAAATGTGTTGGAAGGGGCTACAACTCTTGTCAACCTGCTGTCACAACCAGAAATAGTGCCTTCTTACTTCTCCTGTGATATTTAAACTATTAGATATCTATTGTAGAAAAAGAAGAAAGAGAAAAACTAAGACAAATATGGACTAGGTAACATTTGTGTTGTCAGCACATTGCAGTTCTATATTTAGTGAGCAAACTTCACAGTTTATTGAAATCCTAAAGAAGCACAAATTATTCACTGCTGGGTGGGTTATTGTTAAAAAAAATAGCATAATGTAAAATCTGCATGCATTTTCAGTATCGCTGTGTGTTCACTGCCATTGACAATAACATGAGAACAATGTTTATCATGGTTTGCTGAATGGCATGACTTTTTGATTTCATATCTTTCATTTTCAGAGATATCAAAGGAGATTATGTACCCCTTGATAAAAGTTACGACAATTTTTCAGAATAAGAGTTCTTTTTCTCAGAATCCATCTTTCTTTACAATACAAAAAGTTATAAAATTAGATATAAGTAACAAAAATCAGAAGTAAGCCTTTTTTAAAATAATGTATACAATTGTCTGAAGTGGTGTACAAGAGGAAAAAAAGGCAATTTGCAGACCACATTTAATTGCCCATTATATTGATGTAGATAGCAAGCACAAATTTTGACTTTTATTTTCTGAGTCAGTTCGGATATGCATTTATGAAAATATTAATTTTGATGATTATAGGTTTGTTGATTGTATTTTTGTGTCAGAGCTGTGATATTTATTCCTATAATTTTTTTTCCACATGTTAAAATGATCACAAGTCATTAACTTGTTGTTTTAACTGTATTTTCAAACTGTTCCTGCCATTCATGTTACATGTTCTTGTTTTGATTTGAGAAATGATTTAGAGTCTGTGATGTCATTGTTTAAAGTATTCATGTCTATTTATTACTTCAAAATTAATCAGTTACTCAATAAAGCACTAAATCTACCCCATCTTGTGTCATTTATTTCCTTTCATTCTTTGTCATGCAAGCTGGTATGCTTTTGTCAACCAGTTTAGAGTCCCCGATTTATTTTACAAGCAAAAATTTGTAATCATGCCACTCTCATATAATGTAGTCCCCCACAAAAACAAAAACTCAAGCAGTTGAAACCAAGTATTTAGAAAGTACAATATAAATTCAAGGAGCATGTTTGATTCCCTTTATTTTAAACTTCATACAAGCAAATACAATCTTAGAAATAAATTCCATCAGATCAGAACTTTTTCTTGATATAATCAATCCAGTGTTTGTAAGGGAACATTCTATTGGCTGAAAGTGATTGCACAGTTGACATTAACTAACAGTTAATGTGAATACTTAAAAAATCTGATGGCACAACACAACATTGACAATACAATAACTGAGAAAAAGACTTACAAATTTAAATCAGCTAACTAGCTAGGAATGTTTATGCACCATAAAAAAACATGTAATCAAGTACCGCTATGCAATTATCCATATTTTTTTTTTCTCAATTAAAAAAATGAAATTTGAGGTGATAAGGGAATAGGTGATAAAATTCCCTTTTTGATTTAGAACAGATGAACTAGATAAAATATAAACAGTATAAAAACATTCGTTAACACGTACTGCTACCAGCAAAGCCAATCACATCTCCCTGTACACTATGATGCACAAACATTCTTTATAGGAAGTTAATTTGGTGCAGTACTGAAATACCATCAGTCAGTATGTTATCAAATATAGAGACTGGTGATTACAAACTCATTCTTTCTAATCAAACAAAATATCTTTGGTTATGAATGGGTAGTAAGAAATGGTAAATATGGAAGAATAACTGGCCGACATATAGCTTAAAGCATAAACAAAACAAATCTTAAACAGGCAAGGGTTAAAATAAAAATATTTGGCACAATAATATAATTATATTGTATTTCCAACACTGAGGCTACAGGATATAGTAAATTTCTTCCAAATGGTACAGAAAAATTTGTGTTTCTTTGCTTACAGATAACCTTTAACTGATGAACAAACTATTACTGCAATACATATTAAAGAAAACAATAAACATTATACAGATATTACATTCCTATGGCCTCAAGAAAATTATTCATTAACAAGAGGGCCATGATGGCCCTGGATCGCTCACCTGAGTACTTTGGCTGTAGGTTTGCTGTTAAGCAGTATTTCATTTTTTTTATTGAAAATATGTGCCTACAAACCAAATATCTAAAATATCAGTCAATAAATAAAGGCTCTATGACAGAAAGTAGAAATATCTATTATAAGCTATGGTGACCTTGACCTTGACCTAGTGACCTCAAACCCTACCCATGGGTAGAGGTCCATGCAAGGAACCTATATACTGAATATCAAAGATATTAGTCTATAAATGAAGGCTCTATGAGGTACAGTAGATAAATCTATTTTTAGCCTCCGTGACCTTTAACCTAATCTATTAATTTGAAAAAGCTTGATAAGTTTGCTTCATGCCAAATTTTAAAATTCTAGGCTTTGTGGTTTCAGACAAGAAGATTTTTTAAGATTTTCTTCTATATTGCTATTTAAAACTTGTGACATCTCAGGCGGGGCCAATAGTGACCCCAGGGACATTTTTCTAACAAACTTGGTAGAGGTCCACTAGACAATGCTGGATACCAAATATCTAAACTCTAGGCCTTGTGGTTTCTGACAAGAAGATTTTTAAAGTTTTTCCTATATAATTCTATGTAAAACAAGTGACCTCTGGGGCCGGGCCATTTTTGACCCAGAGGCCATGATTGGAACAAACTTGCTAGAGGTCCTCTAGACAATGCTACACACCAAATATCTAAGCTCTAAGCCTTACGGTTTCTGACAAGAAGATTTTTAAAGTTTCTCCTATATAACTCTATGTAAAACAAGTGACCCCTGGGGCGGGGCCATTTTTGACCCATGGGCCATGATTTGAAGAAACTTGGTAGAGGTCCACTAAACAATGCTACACACCAAATATCTAAGCTCTATGCCTTACGGTTTCTTACAAGAAGATTTTTAAAGATTTTCCTTTTGGTTGCCATGGCAACCAGAGTTCTGCGTGGAATCAAATTCTTTGAACAATTTTGGTAGAGCTTCATGCAAGGAACATTTCTGTGAAGTTTTGTTGAAATTGGCCCAGTGGTTTAGGAGGAGATGTTCTTTAAAACAAAAGTTTACGCACGGACGCACCGACGACGGACATTGACTGATCACAATACCTCACCTTGTGCACTATGTGCACAGGTGAGCTAAAAAATCATCACAGACCTAAATGGACAAGAAAATTGAAATTTGTATGAATTGAAAATTTAGATCAACCTCCATGACCTCAGTATAGATTGTATATCTATTGATTTATTATTTCAGGTCTTTGTAACAAGATAGTCATTATATTCCGCAGCAATTTTTAAACTGGAATTTATGAAGTTGGAAAACCATGCACGTAAAAGTCTGTGATATTATCAAGATAAATACAGAATAGAATGCAGATAAAAATGTATAAAAAAGGTAAAACCTTGTACAACCTAAAACAACACTCAGTTAAGATTTCAGAGGTAATAAAACTCAGCTTTAACAAAACGCCTTGTGTATGCAATTTCAAAAATATACCCCCAGTGGCAGATAAACTCAGATCTTAAATAACTTTAAGCTGAAGTGGAACACAATAGGCTACTATTAACAATGGGGCTGATTCAACATACTTTTCTGTGAATGCCATTAATGCTTATGGAAATAAATATTGCAATATATAAGCTATGAACCAAACATTTTAACTGTTGCATTTTGATTATCTTGTTTTAAAATATGACAAAGCTGTAACTCCACCACCAGTTCTGTTCAAGACAGTGTTAATGTCATATGATATGATCTAGCAATAGATAGGTAAGAGTAACATAGTTGGCTAAAACTGTATAAGAATGCAACCTTCTTCAATATATGTGCCAAAAAATGAAAGTAAAACCATGTGACAATAAATGTTATGTGCACAACCAAGTTCCACCTTTAGACTGTTGTTCTGGTACAATAAAATTACAACAAATGCCAATGAGATTTTAATAAGATGTCATGATTTCAAGAACTCCAGTCACTTTATACACTAGTATGTTATATAAACAGCCAGAAGATGCAACTGGTGCTCTATTCCAATATTTGATTTACCTACAAAATATATAGTAACTTACTATTAGTAAGCATAAACAGTTCAAATAAACAATTCCAATATTAACCAAGTACATATTGCATGCAGGATGTATTGGTGTCATGTTAAATATTGTTGAGGAAGACTTAAACAACACAGCACATATACAACTGATCTCTAACATTACCAACATGTTTGGGAGATTCAGGGAAATGTATTGAAAGCTACCTATAAACTACTGGGGATCAAATTTGACTAGACTGCTAAATTTATCATTATCAAAATGGATCAATCTATCACCTAAAATAAAATTCAAAATGTGGGAGTTATGACAGTTGAAAACACAGGAATGTTAGCTCAAACTTATTCAAAATTCTATAACAAGTTTCAAAGATATGTACAAATCATACAGTAAAAAACAAAAATGCCTCAGTAGCTTACCAGCATAGATTTTAACAAAAAATGGTAACAAGAAAGTTAGAACGATTTAACACTGAACAATTTTCACACATTTACATCTGTAAAATGAAAAATACTTTCAACAAAAAATCTGTAAAATATTAAATCTGAAAGCAACTGTTGTTCATTTACATTTTCATATGAATCACTAAGAATGTTGATTTCAGTGCCAAAATTTCAAACTGTATGACCCAAATACGTTTATCTCACTATTTAAGAAGATTTGCAAGAACTTAAAAAACACTTGATTTCAAAAGGGAGATTACTCCAGAAACAAACTTTTAATATTTTTCATTCTACAGAGTTTTGAATCCACTAACAATCACAGACCTGTTACAGTATGCAAGTACTGCAAGAACATACTTTAAACCTTCAAATATACACGACAGCCTTCTGCAATCACTGTTAGAGTAAGTACAACAGCCATGTATAGATCTAAGCAGTTCTTAATGACAAACCAATAGTATAAAACTAACACATCTATGTTTAACACAAGCAATAGTATATTTTCTTATTACATGTATATATGTACAAAAGCTTACACAGATCTATCTACTGGAGTATTTAAAGGGTAATGCATTATGCTATAGAGAACACATTTTTAATACTTTCTGATGGAATCATTTTTGAAAAGAGAATTTTTTGTCTAATTAATAAAGCATAAATATTTCAAAGAACTGACAGATGATATCAATTCTATATTTTCACAAAGACATAAGTAGTAAAATGTATACATATATCTGATTCTTTTACTAAATGACCAATTTGCCACTTGAAACACACTACCATCCAAGAGTTTGGCTTTGAAACTAAAATTTAACATGTTGAAGTACATGGAACAATATTTTCTGATAGCTAGTTTCCTTATTAAAGAATGTTGTTCAAGTCCAGGAACAGCTGAGTAAAAGTACTCATTAGAAATTTTATTACACTATATTATTATCCTGGAACAGCTGTGTAAGTGATGCTGATAAATACTGGTCAAACTAACAGAAAAACTTTCTTGTGGGGAATTTCAAAAAAAGTACCCTCTACTTTAAACAGTGAAAAGACCAATATTCATAACTTTCTTTCTAAATATCTGATGAGATAACTGTAACAAAGTTTACAACAGCAAACAAGCATATGAAATAGCATGGTATCACACAGATATTTATAAATAAATAACACATTGTTTGACACATGAAATGGATGGATTTTTACTTGCAAACCAAGAATTTAACTGAAACACAAGCCATATTCTTGTACAAGTTCAGAAAGTATTGAAAAAAAAAAGTTTTCAATAATCCACCATTATCACAATTTTTCATTGTAAGTTACAATCTGCCAGAAGACAATCACATGACCATGAATTTCCATAACCTTGACCTTCCCTTTGCTCCATGACCTTAACCTTTAGTCCTCTTTATCACCTGTACAGACACGGTCAGTGAAGATCTTCTGGATAATGGTTGGGGATTTCAATGTGGTCATCATATTCTTCAAGCCAGCTTTCATGCCCTAGAAAATACAATGAGGCAGTATAAGCAACAAGTAAACCATAAAGTTATTCCTTCGTAAGATACAATACATGAAAAAAACATTCTAAAGACATGAAAAAGCTCGTGATCATAATTATAAAACCACAAAATAATGCAAAGAGAAAATTTCAAGAAGTGTGTATTTTCATAACAAATAAAGAAATCACAACTATGTATAGTCACAGAAAAAAAGCTACGATAATCACAACATTCATTTAGGAATAATTCAAAGGTACTGAAAGCAATAAAGTATACCTAATACTTGTAAAGTTTACACAGGAACACTAATTACAACAATCATTAAGTGGTTTGTTGTTGTTGATTTTCAGTCTGCTCAGATTTTCTGTTTCTGAATGCAGTCCACATGTTTGACACACTCTGTACTCCAGCTTTCACCCCTGACTGCATTCCCTGTACCCCAGTCTTAAGTCCCTCACTGACAGAATGGACGCCACTTTTCACACCTGTTTGTACAGTGTGTAATACTGGTTTGACTGTACTGCTGACCTTTTGAACACCTTGTTTCACCTCCGCCTGCACTGTGACCAGGCTCTCCTTCAAGGATTTATGTTCTGTTGGCGTGTCTTCGTCATCCAGCTGATCATGTGAAAATATATTTTAACAAAGTGCCCAAAACAACAACAACTACAACAGTGTGTACTAAACAAGGAATTAAACTAGAGGGGTGATATTGTGACGAAAAAGTAAAACTCAAAAAGAAGTATAGTAGTGTTGCATAATATTGAATTTTCTGTAACATGCAATACTTAAATGGGACTGTTACAGTTTTTATCACTGGATCAACATCACATGGTTCACATTATAGCAGTCAGTATAAGGTTTCACACATGATGTTTGCAAAGTAATTATACTATGGACTATGTTTACAAATTTAAGAAAATCCAACAACAACAAAAAAACATAAAAATTGCAAATATATGAAAAGTGATTCATTGAAGAAAAACATGAAATGTTCATGCAATTTACCACAGGACAACACTAGGACTGAAAAGAAAACGGACTACAAAATATAATAACAACCATCATACAGAAAATAAAGTGATAGAAAACAGTAGTGATATCAAGGCAAATGACATACTCTGACCTTAAGTTAAAAATACAGTATACTGGTATTCCTTACACATGTACATACACTGGTTTCCTATCTGTTTTTTGTTCTTGCTATTTATCTGTCTAAATGCAGTTTTATGGGTTTATGGTGTACTATGAAAATGTTCTTTGGTCCTGAGCTCTTTCTCTATACATTCAATGTACAAAGAGATCAACCAAAAATGCAATACAACCAATACAGTTTTAGGTCCAAAAGGATGAAACAAAAACTTTTGATGCAATTATACAAAAACTATTAGTCCCCCTAAAGCTTTCACATCTTCAGAAGCTCTCATCAAATGTGCCTGTTCTACTGTTTGATTCACTCATTCTTCAGGGTCACTTTTGTCACTCAACCTGTCTTTAATTGTTTAATTAGTCTTTTTTGCATAACTATATAAATGGTTGCCATGTAGATGAATTGAAGGTTGAAACATAAGGGAAATGAAAGAAGTATTTAAAAATGAATGAGAGCAATATATTTTTCATACTGTTTTTACTGTAATGCATTGTTTGCTGTGTTCCATTTACTTTGAAGCATCAATTCACTCGCAATTTAATAAGTTTTTTTTTTTGTCAATAAGAATTACAACAGAAGGAGTGGTCATTTAATCAAAACATCTAGTAAATTTTTGATATTAACTTTCTTGCTGTTATTCCAAATTGAAAGCAACAGAACATAAAACTGATAAAAACTTTAGAATAAATATTCTTAGTATTACAGAGCAAGAATGTACTTTATCGCCAATTTCTGTGCAACACTTGTTCATTCAATTTATAAACACTCCTCAATGTTTGTTTATTCCGATTGTATTGATAGAGACATATTACGCAGCTAACGTCACAACAGTGATTCACCCTTAAGCAAATCCAGTTTAGTTCATTTCTGCACAATATTACAAGCTGTCATAAACTGATGCATTCATTAACATAAACTGAGAGAAGTTGATTATCTCTGTACGTACAGCTTTTTAGGAAAATTTAGGAGTGCTGCCTTGATTAAATATAGAACTCTCTTTTTTTACTTTTAAGAAATACTGACTACCCCATCAATTACTTAATGTATAATGATAACCACAAACAACTGAAGTAAACCTGAACAGTAACAATAACAAATATACCAGTTAACCACTACACCCCTCATACAGATTTATCCCCTGAATACAACAATGAACAGACTAAGTCATATTATCACTCTGTATGTTTCTAGATGTTGTTGTTTTTTTTTTTCATTTTACATATACCGATCATTTTGGTTTGGGACTTCATGTTTCACTACAACATTAAAAGAATCTTTCATTAATGAAATGTTTGTCAAAAAAGGCATAAAATATTCATGTTGTCAAAATATTTTTTTTACTTAATAAACTTATTACCTGGAAATATAGCTGACAGCTGATAAAACAGGCAGAAGATTTTATGTTCTAAGTACTTCTGGTTATAATACACAATGATGGCTTATCAAAGCATTAACAAAGACCGACAACCTACCCTAGTTTTTCTTTCCTTCTGTTTGCCAAGGTAACGGTGCTGGGCATCCAGACACTTTTGATATCTCAACTGAAATTGTACAAGATATATCTCCATTTACTTTTTAGACAAAATGTTACAAGCCAATTAAGTTACCAGGTTTCATCAGCAGATTACTTTGAGCTCAAGTACAAATATTCCTGACAATCTGTATCTGTGAAACAAAAGCAATCTGACTAGAAAGACTATGTCTTAAACAGTACTCAAAACTGAGACATTTTCCAACACTGTCTACAGTATCACACTGAGCTACATATGATTTGATTACTGAAGAACAAATTCTATCATTTCAACAAATCTGTTCACAGCAGACAAGAATTTGTTCACAAAGTTTATATGTCAAACTCTGTCTCCTGTGCTAATGAAATATTCAGCTGATCATGAAAATGAAATAAAATATAGCTACATGATGCTGTGTTTTAGTGAAGATGAGACACTGTCAAGTTAAGTAAGCAAAGGACTTAAATGTATTGCACTTGTTATGGCTGTCTATGTGTTCAAAACTTGCGACAATTTTGCAAAATTTGAAGAGTCAGGCAGTGATGCCACAAAAACTGATGATATACTTCCAAAATCCAAACTGCCATGTGATAATGGCTCACAGATCATTTTTAAAAAGAGTATGATTTACATCTGTAATCTTAACACCTCTTGAAACTTCCTAACATAACCTTGACAACAAAATTTAAAGTGAAATGTAACAACTGATTCATTTCATATAACTAAATTACATCTGATTGTAACAGGATGCCATAGATACCAGGCCTCAAATACAAGGCCATATATACCAGGAAAAAGATACAAGGCCATAGATACCAGGCCTCAAATACAAGGCCATAGATACCAGGTCTCAAATACAAGGCCTTAGATACCAGGAAAAAGATACAAGGCCATAGATACCAGGCCTCAAATACAAGGTCACAGATACCATTAAAAAGATACAAGGCCATAGATACCAGGCCTCAAATACATGGCCATAGATACCAGGCCTCAAATACATGTCCATAGATACCAGGCAACAGATACAAGGCTAAGACTGAAATTCAACAGGCATGATTGTTTCACAATCAGTGTTCTCATATAAACTAAGGTTACTAAGGTTTGGATATATATCCGATTCCTTTCTCTACACTGCAGTCATTTCAAAAACAATTCCTGACAAATGACATTATCTTACATTTATCACAAACTATCCTACGTAAATTCTAATAAATGTTACATAAATTCCCTCAGGGGATTGGATTCCAGAAAACTTGAAACATTTAGCAACACTTTCAAGTGCAAAAGAATTTTAACTATTGATTTTGAAAATTTAAGTTAGTTCTGATTGATGAAATAGCTGAAAAATGTTAAATAAATGATGATATATTTACTAGCAGAACCTTGTCATCTCCTTAGTTATACATGTATTATAATGCAGCAATGTGCATTACTAAGGTTTGATTGTATGCAATCTCAAGGACTAAAGTTTGATATCTGGCAAGGTCATATTGTGTGTGCATATGAAAGATACATGTCCTTTTTATGCTACATCTTATTGTTGGTATTGATCAATAATAGTAATGAACATATAACAAGAGGCCTTGTTCCTACATCTTATTATTGGTATTGATCAATAATAGTAATGAACATATAACAAGAGGCCTTGTTCCTACATCTTATTGTTGGTATTGATCAATAATAGTAATGAACATATAACAAGAGGCCTTGTTCCTACATCTTATTGTTGGTATTGATCAATAATAGTAATGAACATATAACAAGAGGCCTTGTTCCAGGGTTTAGCTGAAATTGCCTGAGAATCTGTACTCACCTTGCAAGCAGCTTCTATGGTTTTACATAGTGGTCCTGCATTTGGATCACAGTGGAATACATGCACATAGAACTTATCCTCAGCCTTATGTACTATAAATGCACATAACCTGTGAAAGAGAACATGATCAAAATGAAACATGAGGACATATAAAGAATTATGAATTTACATTGTACCATGTTTTAATCTGTAACTTAGTCAGAACATACTTAAAGGTAGCTATAATTTTAATTTCTATTATAAGGTAACATCAAGTAAATCAGTCACAACATGCTGTCACTGATAAGCAATAGCAAACCGGAATGTTTTTATTTCAAGGGTTAGTTGGAGTCTAGCAGACAACACTGATCTGTGCCAAAAATACAGGACAGCTCAACCTAATAGCAGCTTTTAGAGAATTATTACTCTCTAACATATGTCGGTCAAATACAGTCCTGAAAGCCAAAAACATGCCATGATGTTTTCATGTGCAAAAGCTACATACCTTTTTTCTACTTAGTGTTATTTAAATCCCTTGTTTCTTATCATTTAAATGTCACTCTTGGACTTCAGAGTAAAGCATTTATATTTCACCCAAGTATAAGATCTTAAATACAGTCTTACACAGTATAGATTCTGAACAATCTAGAACATGATCAAATTAATTTTCTCCACTTGTCGAGGAAAACATTGATGAATTCTGTATCTGTCTGGGATCTGTTTTCCTCAACAGTTTGTATGTCTTTTCTACCTGACACAACTATATCAATCAAGTCTGTTTCATCTCTAACATGAATATATCAAACTGGCCGTTGAACTTTTTTTCAACATAGTGCTAAAATATCTGAGATTCTTTCAAACTTGTTCTGATGTCAGAAACACTTGGAAGCCCTCAACCATAATTATGTTCTTTCAACAGGCCTTCTTTTCTAATTCTTACCAAAGATTTCATGATTATACAGACATCTATCATGTTTTTCTTTCTATAAGAATGTGAAAAGTTTTGGCAAATTATATCAAAATCCTACACAATATAGATAAGTTTTGGCACTAACATCATTGGCATAATTTGTGCACTCAAGTCTGATCCTGACATACATCTCAATGTTATGAACATTTGTGTTATATCAAAAATCCTACAAATTTTGTCTTAGTTCCAGAGCTAACAGTTTTATTACATTGAAAGGCTGAGGGACAAACCTACTTTTTCTTCTGTCCATAGCTATATCAGCTACATGACAGCATATATAGCCATCTTCAGAGCTGACACAATGAACAACATTAAAGATGACTAATTGTTATCTGTTGTTCCAAATTTAAGTATATTATATATATATTAGTATCCATTTGCATGCATGGGCAGGCGGACATATAATGCTGCATTAACTAAATACAGTGCAATAACATGAAATATGTTGAAGTTCACTTACTTGACATTAGTCATACTGATTCCCATGAAAGACAAGTATCGGACCCGGCACTCCTCTATCTTATTGTCAGGATTCTGAAACACAGACAATATTGGTATCAGTCAAATGAAGCATCAACAACTTATACAGCTCTAAAAGCTTGGGTGGACTTCATACACATCTTTTACATTCAGCAAAACAAGCAAACAGTCGTCTTACTCTTATAACAAAATATGAGATCCTTCTTCATTAATACCATCAACAGGATGTCAATATGAGATCCTTGACTTCATTAATACTGTCAACAGGATGTCAAAACGAGATCCTTGACATCATTAATACCATCAACAGGATGTCAATACGAGATCATTGACATCATTAATACTGTCAACAGGATGTCAAAATGAGATCTTTGACATCATTAATACTGTCAACAGGATGTCAATACGAGATCCTTGACATCATTAAAACTGTCAACAGGATGTCAAAACGAGATCCTTGACATCATTAATACCATCAACAGGATGTCAATACGAGATCCTTGACTTCATTAATACAATCAACAGCTTAACATGTGACTGATTCACTGAGGTAATACCAATATGTATGTATGTAAAGCTATTTTATGTAAGAAGCTAATCAACAACATTGACTGATGATTTTTATTTAGGTAAAGATTAGTTACTATTCCATACATGCCATATTTCTGGAGGGTCTCTCTGGGAGATTTTGGTTTTCAGATAGGGAGATTTAGGTCCCAAGCAGAGACTAGTTAAACTAATAAAAGCATCCCCCATCCAAATCTTTATACAGTATGAACACACATTTATAGATAATGTATTTTTTATCTATTCATAACATTAAAAATTTGATATATAAATGACAAACTTGCACATCATTTAAAAATCAAACTGAAAATATCTCTAAAAATGCTGTTAACTATAATTATCTGAGAAAACTATGTCCAGAATCCTGTTTCTTCTTAGGAACTGATAATAATGGAGTCATGAAAATATGTGACATTTGGAAAATAACTGAAACTGAACTTGCAATTTTACTTTTAATGTATCAAATATTTGCTGGAGTCTATTTAAAAATCCTTGAGTTAGTTCAAACTCACTTACTGCTATCAATACTTTTCAATAATTAACTTGTTTCTGATTTTTTCTGTTATGAACTGGGATATTTATAGGGTTTATTCAATTGCGAAAAACCACACAATTTAAGAAGCTGAAAACCTTGAATTGTTGTTCAATATTACTATCCATGCATCTAAAAAAATGCAAAAAGTTCTACACTTTGTTTATTTAACTGGATCTGTAGTGGAGTGATATCCGCTAACATAAACATGATTCATTAGCTGAAGACACATTGTGTTTAGTTTCCCTCTGAGATCTTCAACCTTGCTGTAAGACCATTAGGTGGTGCTCAATTCTGTGTGAGATTTGAGCTCCTGCTGGGAGATATGGCATGTATGCTATTCAAATAGTTGCAATCCCCATTTCCCTACAGGTAATTGCTGGCAAAGTGTGGGGAAAATATTCACTGGATGACAAATGCCATCATCTTACTACTTTGCTTGACTTCAGTGAAGAGGGTTTTTTTACTGCCAGATACTGTGAAATCATTTTTGTTCGTGTAGGACGAATTTTTACGTATTTCGCGCTAGAAACAATGCGCGAATTTAAGACCGCGCTTTTATTAAACTAATAAAACATTTATGTTATTCGAATCTTGATCCTGTCCGAAATACCTGCATATATTTTTCCACTCACTTTTGACCATTAGTTGTTGTTTTTAGCCAATATAACTTGAATAATCGGATGTTTTTGCAAATTCTAAATATCTAGCAAAATTAAAAAGAAACTTATTTTGTTTTCTTTTTAAGTATGTTTCGTTTGCATTTCCTTGAACTGTTGAACGCTTGTCTGAGGCGTTTACTAATAATTATAAGTAAAGGTAATTTTCGCAAGCGGCAATGTTTTTTTTAGCGTAATTGATTAGGGACGGGTTATAAAAGACCTGTCGGTATCGATCTTTTAAACTGTGCACACTTAACCTGTGTCAATTAACGTCAATTAACAGTTGGACCTGTCAGTTTGTATATTCGAAAACGGACTGCGGTAATTGACACGTATACACGCGTCGGTGGTGATCCAGCGTCATGCAGCTGTCGTCTGCTTTTTATGCTGATAAAAAAAATTGAATCTGAAATTGAAAATGCGCGAATTTAGGACCGCGTGAATGTACTATATATGCCGTTTGCGCGAAATTTCATCCCAGCGAATTTAAATGATTTCACAGTATTATCATTTGCTGACCTGTGGTATGACTGGTGCTGACAACCACCTTATCAATAAACAGAATACACTGAATGAAGACCACTATAGATTGTTTCGGCTATACATACCCCATGTTCTGTTATTGTGATGGTGGACGGTGCAACAGCCACCCCAACATACTGCCACTTCTCTGGTGGAACTTTTTCCACCATTCTGTCTATAGCAGAATTTAGTACATCCATGCCTGAAAAATATAGGAATATAAACTTAAAAATGAATTCTACAAAGCGCTGCTCTTTTAATGTGCACGCAATTCTTGATAAAACATCCACAGAAATTTCTCGTGATATGCACCCCAAGGTTCACTTCTTCAATCACTGCCCTGATAAATGACAGTTCAAGCAAACATATCATTTTCAGATTTAACTAGGTTGATAGATATGCTTGCAAAATGTCACTGACATATGAACTTGATAGAAATTCAACTGCAATACATTTTATAAATTGAACTGTCAAAATTCTGTAAGTTGTTAAAAATAACCCAGATAAAAAATCTGCATCTTTGATCTATTATTCAAAAGCTGACAAAATTCAAAACTTTCTATCATTTCCAGTGGTTGATACATCTTACTTGATCAATTAGAAGTTGAAACATTTCTACGAGATTGGAGTTTGTCAAAACATACCGGTGGGTTTACTGACAAGATCTGATCCAACATAGTGACATCTCAGAATCTTCTTGGGCTCTTCCATCGGAGTGGGAAATGATGTATCTGAAACATAAAGCATTTCTGCTGATAAAATTTCATAATTCAAAAATTATACAAAATCCCTCAGGAAATCAGAATGCAGTATGCAAACACACAAATATTTCATAGCCACTTTACATGTTTAAAGGATAAACAACAAACATGCATACAATGCCAGAACAACTTTGTTACTCTCCTGACAGTGACAAATGTTTATGCAACTATCCCTCTCATAACTATAGAATAGCAGTCACTAAATAACGCTAAGTAACTACTTATACAAACCATTTATCATTTACAGTTAAAACAACTCAAAATCATAACATAACACCATTTATTCCTTCAATTTTTTTTCTCTTAAGATTAAAATCTGTTTCTCAAGGCAAAAAAGTTAAGTAAAACTTTCATCAGATCTATGTGTGTCAGTCAAGTTTCTCAAATAAAGCCAGTCAAAAAGAGGTCATAATAATGAACTGGTCTAAACTGTAGACCCTTTTTTGTTCTCTGAATTTTAGACTCTTGTTCTGCAGAAATGCTGATTTTCATGAGATTTTATTATAATTAAAGTGGTCCAAACAGCAGAACTTTACGGTTCTTAAATTTCTTCTGGACAAAATTGCTTCAGAATTTCTAACTTACTGGAGTATATGCTTTGGAAAGTAACTCTCTCCCCATTAGTTTGAGTAGATGCAGGTTCAATATTTGGCAAGTCTGTGGGTCGTGTGAGTCTGTTCAGTGCATTCTGCTGTAGGGTTCGCTCCATCATAATCTTCTTACAGATGTCACGTAATGTGTTAGCTATGTGGCGTGCAGGTGTGTCACAACGGAACACATGACACATGTAATTCTTTGACAGGTTGTCACGAGCAACATAAGCAAAGTCCCTGGAGTAAACATAATAAGCAGTTAGTTTACTTTATTTGATTAGTTACAAGGAAATTCCTTACAAAATTTCTCATTTTACTCTCTCTAGTGAAACATATTAGCAGAAGTGCAATATACTTCTTAAACAAGTATTGGTAACAAGAGATGGAATTATCTTGGAAGTATCATCATCTCTGCATGTAACATATGTTTCACATGTAAAAAAAATGTAATTATCACTGGGCATTTGTATTTACAGTCTAAATTAACAATCTGGTTGAATATAACCTGTATTACCTCCCATTTTCCCGGCCCACACCCCAGACTCGTATGGTATGTATAGGCTGGTAGTTGAGTACAGACATATCCTGGGTGTCTATCAGTCGCAGACTCTCTACGTCCAGGTCCATGTATAAATCCTTACCCTGAAATAAATCACATATACACTCTAGAATTTTCAAAGTTGCATATGGTGGAAGAGGTTAGCTATCTCTCAAATGTGACTTGCTACCTTATAGTTTCAAGAAAAACAAGTGCAAATTCAGCGAATTTATATCCCCCACCATATAATGCAAATTTAGTTACATATTTTAACACAAGAGCACTGTTGAGTGGCACCAACACTCATCTGTCTTATTTATAAGCCAAAAAAAAAAATGTGCAAGTAACTACTCATCCCCAAAAAAGAAAAAAAGGAAACAAGAAGAGAAAAGATTTTTTTTTCTAGTACCTATCCATCCAAAAAACTAGAAGGAGGGGGTATCTACCGATCCCATGTAAGTAAATAGTTAAGTTTTAGGCTTTGTGCTTTCCTGTTACAAATTTTTCCTATATAAGCTGATGCAAAACCAAGTGACCCCTTGGGTGGGGCTAATTTTGACCCCAGGGATATAATATGAACAATCGTGGTAGAAGTCTACTAGAAGATGCCTCACATCAAATTACAAAGCTCTGTGTCAAGCAGTTTCAGAGAAGAAGATTTTCAAAGTTTTTCCTATTTAACTATATATAAGCCCCAGGGCAGGGCCAATATTGACCCGGGTCATAATTTGAACTAACTTGGTAAAGGTCCACTCGACAATGCTACACATCAAATAACATTTTATATTATATCAAAACTCTACGCCTTATGCTTTATGAGTGATCAGCTACATACAAGTTTTTTGCATTATTCTGACCAGGACTACAGAAATTTTCAAATCTCAATCAGTGTGAGACACCTTCCTCTGCACCCCCCCCCTCCCCTCCCCTCCCCCCCCCTCCCCTCCCCCCCCCCCAAAAAAAAAACCATCATGAAAATATATTGGCCAAAAACAATGTTTAGCATTAGTATGCCTATATATGCTTGCGAAGCCTTTTCTCTTATTGAACAAGAACTGTCACTGTAAGATGACTATGCCCCCGAGGTGGTGCTTTGACCTTTGAGCTGAGTACCAGGGGTCAAGGTCAAATAAATAAAGGTTAGTGGGAAAGTCTTGTCCAAAGAGGTGTTGTGTCCAAGTATGAAGTATATCCACTTACTAATGTGGAAGTTATGGTCAATGTTAAAGTTTTCTGACAATTATTGGATGTCCAAGGTGAAGGTCATTCAGGCGTCAAAGTCAAACAAATATATGTCAAATGGAAGGTCTTGTCCAAAGGGGTGTTGTGTCCAAGTATGAAGTAAATCCACTAACTAATATGGAAGTTATGACCAAATGTTTAAGTTTTTGGACAATTGGATCTTCAAGGTGAAGGTCATTCAGGGGTAAAGGTCAAACAAATAATTGTCAGGGGGAAGATCTTGTCCAAAGGAGTGTTGTGTCCAAGTATGAAGTAAATCCACCAACTAATAAAGAAGTTAATGCCAATGTTAAGTTTTCGGACGGACTGACGGACGGACTGACAGTTCAAAAACTATATGCCTCCCTTGGGGGGCATAAAAATATGAACAATTTATCGTCACTAACAACTTAAATTTAATTCAAATGCTAACATTAATTGGTTTGTTGACATGGCAAAAAAACATTTTGTTCAAAGTGAAAGTAAAAAATGAAAGATGTGCAAATTTTACGAGGTTGTAATTCTTCAACACTGTTTAAGATAACCAACTGACTAGCTGCCAGTCAAGCACACTTACTGATGAGTTAATCAGTTAATTGGTGATAACTGCCTCAGGCCACTGTTTATAGAGGCAATTTTATGGGGTTATGATAAGTGTAAATGACCCCTTTAGGGACCCATTAAGTTCTTGATCATGTGTGTAACACTTAGTCTCATGATGGTGAACATATAAGAAAGAATCACTCAATTCATGATGACTTTATGGCCTGTACACACATTTTCATATTTTTATCTGACCATTGACCTCTATGTGTAACCCTGATCTTAGCCACAGGGGCCTGAATTTTTCCCTTGACACTCCGCCTCATAATGGTGAACATTTATGTAGTTATAATAAAATCCCTCACTTCATGTGAAAGTTTTGCTCCGGACAAGCATTTTCATCTGACCTCTGTGACTGTTACCTTTGACCTAGAGACCTGCTTCATGCAGCAACACTATGTTTCATGATGTTGAATATTTGTGTCATGTAACATTAAAATCCCACCATGCATGTAGAAGACATGCTCCAAACAAAACTGGACGCCACCTGCCCACCAGCCAGTCCACCAGCCTGCCAGCCCCCCATGGGTGTTACCAATATATGACCGATTTTTTTTTCAAATGGAATAAATAAAAAATTATGAAGTGAAGAGTTTCAGTTACTATGCAATGTCATTGTACTTAATGAGATTTAACAAAATATGAAGTTTTTGGTTTATAACTTAGTTTTAGAGTTATGTGCCAATCAAAGTGTGACAGATGGATGGAGTGACAGACAAACGAACAGATGGAAGGATGAACAGCCAGATGGACAATGCCAAATCTATATCCTTCCACCTTCAGTCGGGGATAATTTATTTTGGATTTATGTTTTACATTGACTTTATAAGGACGTATAACAGTAAACTTAAACATACATCTGTTTTGCACAAAACTTAGAAAAATCAAATTTATGACTTAAACTTTGAGACTAGTAAATAAGGAGTCAAAGCTAAAGCTTTTCAATAAACCATGCCTTTCACTGCTTAATACTTTTTTTATTATACATGTATGAACCAGACTTTTTTAAAGCAGGTACGAGTTTTTTGTGATAATCAGAACCTATCTCCTATTACACATACATCTCCCCATCGTCCAACCACATCATTGAAATCATTCCTGCCCAGTGTAAGATCCATAATGCACTTGTTCACAGCCTTGTTGCTTCGTTCAGGTGTCAGATCCTCCTCAGCAATTGGTACCCAGCCCAGAGAGCTGACAGCGTACCTTACTGGCTTCTCACCACTACTCTCATAGCGAGAACTTCTCTGAAGGGTAGATCTGTAAGTATACACATACCACATAAAAATAACTTTAACACTCAAATTAACTAAAATGATGTTTTTAAAAATATCCTGTTCTCATAATAATGGCAGTAGTACAGCATAAAATATAAGAAACGCTAGATGCATGACTTATAACATCATGTGTGGTCTAAGGGAAAGGACACTCACTCAAAATCTAAACTTGCAAAATTCTGTCAATACAACCCAGCCCTGTGGCCACTTACTGACAATATGAGACCTTTTTAGGCAATAAAGGTTCTTTCACAGATAACGAAACATACCTCCTTGAGTTTAAAATGACCTAGACATCAGACTTTATCATTCAGTATTGATAAGAGTGTTGAACCAAGTCCACAGATATTGAGGTGTAAATAAAACAGTTTACTCACAGATTTTTCAGAGATTTGACAGCATACTGTAAAGCGTGATCTTCAAACTCATGCAGGTGATCTTCCGTGCTTGAACTGGACGGGGTTGATGCTAGAGAATCCACAGAAACTGTACTCTGTAATGTAAAATGCCAGTATGAACTGTGTAAGACTGAGAAAAAAAATCAAAATCTTTAAAATAAATTCAATGAAAAGGAAATCCTTTCCATAACAGAAAACCTAACAGTAACTCATAGAATGCCCATAGGGTATTCCCTCAATAATTAAATCTCTATGTTCAATTCAGCTGCTCTATTTTAAATAAAATAACAATTAATTCCTGCTGATATTTTTTTCCGCTAAGCAGAAACTAATTCAGTTATAAGATTGATAACATTTCAAACTGAGGCAGAGGCTATAATTCAATTTCAATTCAGATTTATAAAATTTAACTGGCTGATGCTAATCAATACTGCTTCAAAGTTTCAAGCAAATCTTATTAAAATAAATAGATAGATTTTTTTACAGTTAAAAATGGCTCTTCTTGCCGACTATTTGTTCATGCATACTAGACACATTTGCATATATGACACATCCCTTTACAAAATTCACTGACAATCAAGTCAACTTGTAAAATCCCTCTTTAAATGAGATGCAGCTAGATTTTCAAGTGGGTGGTTTTTAACTACTTATTTAGTAGACATTTTGGCCTCAAAATTAGAAAATAAAGGTAACATGAGCTTTCAGAATGATGTTGATGTCCTACCCCCAGCAAGACCACAGACTCACCCGTCCCCTGGATCAGAAATCCCCAAGACAATCACTGATGATGAAGTACAGGCCCCTGGGAACTTGACATCTGACACAGTGAGTATAAAATCAATAGGATTTATCAACACATGCCCAACCATCTTGTAAATAGATGTTGAAGGTCCAGGATGCAGTTATTTAAGAGTAATTGATTGTCAACCATGTTCTAAGCATACGTCCCTGCGAGCTTGACCTTTGACCTTATGGGCCTTAAAAAACATAACAGTTCATATACTTATATCATTTAAAACCATACTGTAATGTCTGAGGGGTCTGGAAGCAGTTGTTCTTGGGTTATTGATTGAAAACTGTTCTAAAAGAGCAGGCCCCTGTGTATCAAAGGTGTACTATTCATGCCCAAACATCCTGTAACATTTGAAGGTTCTAGGTTCTGTTGTTCTTAAGTTACTGATCAGAGACAGTTTTCAAAATGCAGCCCTTGTGTGCCTGACCTTTTATCTAGAGGGCCCCAAAACAGTTGGGTTTATCTACTCATCATGCCCAAACCTACCTACCAAATATCTATATGCCCACTTATTCTCAAGTTATTTACCAGAAACTGACTGACATCTGCAAAACATTATTATACCATTCTTCTAAAAGGGGCATAATAAATGGTCATAACAGAATACACTGATGATGTAGAAGTAGAAGCTTGCAGAATTACATCATTTACATAAGTTACTGATACAGTTTGAGGCATTGTCTGATAGTGTACCTTAACTTCCACTGAAAACAAAGGCAGGGTTGCCTGAAAAATAATTCTTTAGGGTGCACATACAGACACACACCCAAAGTGTGCTTTAAAAGTTGTCATATATCAGTACAGTTTTCAAAGACAAATATATACATAACCGTAGCTACATCTAGAAATGTACAAAACCTTGGTTACTGATTCAGTATTGGCCCTAGCTTGAACACAATGTGTAAAATGTAACAGGGAACTGTTGTATATACATACAGAATCGCTGTTTATGGATATAGATCTTAAAGTTTCCTTCATGTCAGGTGGAGCAGGGGATGGTGGCTCCCTCTGGATTGTTCCACTTTTAATATGCCAGTAATATGGTCCATCCTCATCTGTAACATGGAAACAAAAAAATGACTTTTATACTAATGAAAAGTCTGCATACTGGGTAAAACTTATATACTAAATCTCATCTATTAATTATGGTCTGTTAACAACCTTCAAAACAACTTTAAGGTTACTATCTTGGCAGTATGCACACCAGATCCTACGAAAAGCAGCCATCTCACTTTCTAAAAGATAGAGCTATCATGGTATATAGGGTGTCAGAGCTCAAACCCATCACCTAATGTTAATGTGCATGGTTATGGTGGTCTACAAACCTCTTCAACAAAGTTGCTGCCAAATACTAGTTGTCACATGTAATTATATGGTCACTAAGCCATGGCTAGTCTATAGTTCAACAGACCAAGATGATTTTCTGTGGGCTACAACTGTTTTATGAGACAAATAGTGAGCCAATATTTCAGTTGATTAAACAGTGTCTGCTTGTATGAAATCAACCATCAAAATAATGTTGTTTCCATTTATATTTATTGTATTTATGCAGATAACATAGTCTGACCCAGACAACCTTATTTCTTTTTCTAGATTTACTCTGTCTCTACTCAGATTTGATTTTATAACTTTGGCACTACTAATGTCACCTGATCATTATGTAACACCCATTTATACAGGACTATACCAAAGTCTTAGGTATCAAATGTTGTGATAACTTTGTGGTTTTGTAGGTCTGTTATGGTATATACTTAATACTGGATATATTTTAATCTATGGGTGACAAATGCTACATTTTATTCTAGCTACAAGGGGAAATTCAACTATCTAATCCAGAGAGGGTACAGTCTGTTCTAGCTATGGGGATAAGTTATACCTGTAAGTAAGTAAAAATACAGTCTTTTCTAGCTTTGAAGTAAATTTGGCTACATACTGGGGGATATTTAAGCATTTTAGTCTGTGAGGACAATTTTATACTGGCTCCTTTAGTCCTGTTTGGGAGAAAAATTCAGCACTATGCACTTATCATCAGATTGCATATCTCATAGACATACTTAAGAAGAAATGCATGTAACTGGGGACATGATGGCAACACAAGGAGCTCACAGACACTTATCGTGACTTTCAGTGCTTTATTATTTCCAAGTTTAAACAAGAACATACAAATGATGCTCACGAACAAAATATTCAGAAAATTTGTACTGTTTTGAAATGCTGGTCCAAAGCTGTCTCTGGTGACTCAGAATCTTTGAAGATAACATTCAGTTTTTATAACCATGTTCCTAATATTTTCTATTAAAAAATCTAAAATTTCTTTGCTGTTAAGGGATTTTTTGACAGTGCATTTGTGTAAAATCAACATTAGCTTGCTATCCTCTTTCATTTATGATCGCATGTTTGACAGCAATAGTTTTTGCTATAGCAATTCATTTCCATAACAATTCTAAACATGCTTTTTCTCTATCTTTTCTTGGTTTAGGAGGGCATGGTATTAATTCAAGAAGATCTGGAAACTTATTAAGCTTTATAACAATTGCTTCAAAGATGTATAAACAGACCTATATTGTCTACATTGAGTTCCACTTCATCCACTACTGAACGCAGGCAGAAGTCATGCAACAAAAACCTTTTGATCTAATATCTTGTAGTGACAAATTAAGCCCCCAGCAAATTAGGTGTCAATGGATAATTGGCTTTTAATTCTCTCAGAACCAGAAAAGTACGGCAACTTTAATAAGATTCTGTGAGGATTGGATCACTCCAGACACTGGTTTGTTATTTAGCAGGGTAATAAAATCCTAATTAAATCGATAGCAATACTATATGACTTGTTTCTTAGACTAATTTCAATTTTTTGTAACAGAGTAAAGTTCTGTCTTCAAATAAGAAATCTTACAATGGTACTATATTCCAAACTTTAGCTGACATATTGCCGGTATGTAATCCTGAATCAGGCGAAAAGGCATTTCTATGCAAATATGATACCTGCATCTTTTCTACAGAACTTTTTACTTGAAATTCATCTACAATCTATTGCAGAAAGATAAACAGAAAAGAACCTGTGATGCATCTTTAAGACACACTTCTAGAATGTATCTGAGCATGTTCATGTGAGTGGCTAAATGTCATACTTCACAAATGCATCTGAGTATTTTTATGGAGATAGCTAAATGTATAATCTGTAAGAATTCTTGCCAAAGTGAATTTCAAACTTCTTTTAGAAGCTGTTTTAGTTGCCCTACCTTCACATCTCTCCCAACCAGGTGGCAGTACCTCTACCTCTTCACCATTTGTTTCTTCTCCCTCCCCCTCCTCTGTCTATAACAGACAATTATTATTATTTCACATGTATAATATCTGCATCCTTTATAAGCTATAAAATTCAAAGACACAAAGAAAACTTTAAGATAAAAATACATGGTAAAAATCTCTTTCTAACATTATCAACCTGTAATCTGACTTCATGTTCAAGTTTAAGAAATAGCTGCCTTTAAGCAAAATAGGGTTAGGTTCTTATAATACAAGTTTATCTGTAATGGCCTTCAATTTTGTTGGGGAAGGAAAATCTGGAAACAAATCTGACTTAAGTATACATTAGAACTTCTCTAATTCATAATGCAATGTCTCTGTAGCATACAAAATAAAACTAATTGTCCTTACAATCAGACAAATCAGACACAATGAAACTTTATGACAACAGACATACTACCATTTGCTACGTGTACAATCCTTTGAAAGAAGACACAACACTAACAATTTGAATAAATCAATGGTATCTTTCCCCCTCAATATTGTATCCATATATATCCCAATTCCTAATGGAACTATGATATTGATAGCTTATGTCAGAGGCTATTTGTTTATATTTTAGGAAAACCATATTTCACATGTACATTTTTAACAACTTAAGAAATATTCCTATGAAATAGATCTTACAATTATTTGTATGCCATCAAAAATGTAGGAATTGGACACTTATGTCAATTAATATTCTAAAATCAAATTCTAAAAGTTATTGTTTCAAACATTCATTCTTTTCTAATCACTGCTAACAGGAAATTACTGAGACTTTTACCCTAGCTTTGGAATAAGTTTAATGATATTAGTTTTCCCATCTATTTATTTACAAACCTGAGTGGGTGTCACTTCCTCTGAATCATCATTCTCATCATTTTTGGCAAGGTATGACTTGTTGGTGATTGCATACAGATCCTCACTGACTGAGTTTTGCGTGTTAGAAATGCCATCATCTGAACGGGAATCCGACTGTATCCCACTGTCATTAGAGTCCGGAGAGTTGATGTCAAAACCAGTGTTAGCAAATCTGTAATGAATTCATTACAATAATACATCTTGTTAGAATTACTTGTTTCTTTCATCTCTTAAATGATTTCATTTCTCTAACTTTTAAGGTGTAAGTGATATTACTATTATATAAAGGAGGCGGCTCAATGAGTTTGGTTCAATTTTCTTTTTCTACTGTCAATGTGTTATTCCAGTCAGCTTTTGCAAATGTATCTATGTTTCAACACTGATATAGATGTTTTAGCCTATGAGCGACAAATATAATTACCAATACCTATCAACTAAGCTCACAATGGTAGTATTCAAGGAAATCAATGTAGCAGAAACAGTGATTTTATTAACAATGACTGTAAAGTTTCCTTTTATTGACTGACACATAAGAAGATTAAAGCTGAATTAAAACAATCCATTCTTCTTAGTGTTGTAAAGGATTCCAATACACATTTTCACTTACGTTTTCTGTCGTATAGCATCAGATATAGATGGAGTTGTTTCACCACTATCACATTCATCCGTATGATTTTCTGAATTCTCCAGCTCCTTCTTCCGTCTCTCGCTTCTTTCCCGTGCACTTTGTTCTAACAGTGAAATATAAGCAAGAATCCCTTTTGGCTTTTCTCCATAAGTCATGTTCATACATTCTGTATTATCTATTTTCTCATCATCTTCATGTGATAAGAGTTTTGAGTCTGGCTCAACAATGTCATTTTCCTCATCAGAAATAACCTCATCACTTTTTAAAGAAGCATTTTCATCATCCTCGATGGAGTTCTGTGAATGGATTCCACCGTTGAGAAGTTTAGACTTCTCTTGTTTCTCAACGGCCAGTGACATTATGTTTATATCTTCAGTATCGTTCTGATGGGAAGGAGACAGATTCTTTTTTGTGTCTAGATGGCTGTTAAACTGGTAGTTTGGATTGGAGAAGCTCAAGAATGGGGTTTCCATATCTGAAAAAAGAAATTATCAGTACATATATTGATGGGTCTGTCACATGGATATGGTTCCAATCATAGTAAACAGACTGAAGTTGAGGGGTGAAACACCTTGTTTCTTCTCTCTGCCTTCTAAACAAGGTACTTAGTTATTGCTATGAAACTTTTACGATAAATTTCATGATGGTAGATTACTGACCAATTTAACAAAACAGAGTTTTAAACAAATCCCTACAGATATTAAGCACATTACAGGTGAAAATCCGAGGGAAGATATCAGACATTTTCCATTTCTCACATTATTCTAGACCCTGTTGTATTTAAATATTAAGAGAAAACTGTTTTGTAGCCAGTCTTTACTTTAAAAGGTAAACTACCATATTGCATTGATTTATTAAGATTACTGGTCAACATTTAATTTGTTGTTTTTTTTTTCTACTAGTTATCCCTTTTCTACTGTTCCATCTGATAGCATAATTCTAAAAGCAAATTTCAACATGTTTGTCCTTTACAAATTAGTATTGTTTTTACTGGTTTGTAAAAGGATTATTCTTTGCTCAAATGAAAAAAATCCTTAAGTTTATCTGACTCTTCTCAAAATAGCCACTGGACTTTGAGTTAGATGCAGTTTTCTTCAAGTAAGAGATAACTTAGAAGTATAACAATATTTAACATTCATATTTAACATTCAATCAATATGTTTGCTGTCTTTCATTGTCTTCAAATATTGTAATTATTTTCTGTTGAAAACTATTTTTAAAGACCTTATGATTTACAGTCATGTAGGGAAAATTGAAAACCAACTAATTTTAAGACATTTTATCTATAAAAAGTATGGTTAATTGAACATCTACATGTATTTTTTAAGCGACTGACTCACAGATGGCCTGATGATGAAAGAAAATCTAGAAATACTAGCTGTAATTGTGAAGAACATACCTAAGTTACTAACTCATTGTTTTGTTTTTCTTCAACAATGCAAAGTTTTACCTACTTTTAATGGTAAAAAAATTACTGTTAGTAACAGGGTAGATAGTGTAGTTAGATCATTAATTTTGACAACTTGTGATTAGTAGTCTCTGTGGCTCAGTAGTGTAGATTGTCGCCTTACATTATACTGACCAAAAGGGCATGGGTTTGAATCCTGGTGAAATCAGAAGTTTTTTCCCCAAGTTTTCATGGTGTACAGAAGCATAATATTATGGTTTTTTTCCATAGTATATTAACTTCTCTTAAATTTTAAAGAAAAAAAATTCAGCTAATTTCTGTGAGTCAGTCGCTTTAAAATTCTTCATGTTGAGTGAAATAAGTAAATCAATCAATACAAAGTGCTTGTTATAAATGTTAGTAAGTTAACAAAACACTACATTTTATAACTGATAACATTTTACCTCGACTTTGTTTTGAGTCAACTCTATTTTGTTTGGTTTAATTACAATTAAACAGGTAGACACATACAAAGTTCCTTCACAAAAGTTGTCAACCTGATTCCTGAAGTAACAGACAGCAGTGTTACCTAAATTATCACAAGGGGTATTTTTTTTCTCCTACAAGTCAGTAGCTGCTCCTATCTGATTACCATATATTTCTTAAGACAGGAAATTCACAACAGTTTAATTGTAAACTGGCTCCACATGGTACTGTCTTGCTATTCTTTATTTGGTTTCTATGCCATGATTCAGAGAACATTTCCATTACAGGACAATCTGGCAATATCTGTGTCTCCATGCATCTTTTCTTCACTGGAACTTTCCAAGAGGGTAAAACTATCCATAAAATAATTTGTGCATCTTTTACAAATAAAATGCCAAAAGAAAAATGTCTGATGAACAAATGCTTTGCAAACTGATACGGTACTGGATGCACAACAGGGGGTATTTGTAAGTTTTCTTTTCCAGCTATTTTCAGATGAAAGGCCATTAAAGCTTTGAAATGCTGGAACATTAAAAGCTATATCAATTATTTCTATCACCCTAGTATTCAATGTAAAACACATGACTGTCCATTAATAGTATTACAACATTCCACCATCAGATACTGGATGTAGCCAGGAAGACAATGTAGCTATATGATTACAGATTTTTATTTTGATCTGTTATAGAAGACAAGACATTTTTATGGCCATTCTGGGAGTAATACTCATAAATCTCAACTATGGCTATTATGGATTAATGGAATTCATTTCTTTTGCAATAACGTTTTTTAACATCTGCAACATTTTAAAGAGTAATATTATCTGAATGTATTTAAGTTTCCTCAGTGACGTCAGGCACCATGTAACGTGTAGTCTTACCACATAAAATGTCAGTGACTGAAATAATATGGCTTTAAAGTGGACTGAAAATGTCTCATGTATTGAAAATAATTATTACGCACTTTATTCTTCAACTTTCTCTGAACATTTTTTTTTTATCAACAATACTTACCAGTAGCATATTTTAACAAATAATCTTGTTTCTTCAAAACAAGATATTTTTTTAGCTTTAAACAAGGCTTTCAACTCAAAGAATGATAAGCTTGGATGTTAAAATATCTTTGTATCTAAGAGATTCCTATTCTTCATGAAGATGTAACACTTAAAACAGAAGCCTTAAAAGCAACAATCTATTGTGACACATATGGAAACACGCAATAACTGTCCTCAATAGTGATCATCAATCAGTACAACTGTTCAGTTCTCTTATCTTGGTTAAGACTCATTAATATATTGGGATATGTTCTAGTCAATGGCTCATCAACAATCAAGTCCTTCCTATTCTGTTTTTCTGCTGAGGATTCATTACCATTTCAAATTAGCCTGTAACTGTCATATGACAATATATGATTTGACATACTCTTTGACAAGATTAATTACATTGAGAATTAGTTACTGCCTCTTTATCATATAGTTGTGGGGGTTTTTGGTGTTGTTGTTGTTTTATAGTTTTCTGTTTATGGACTAAAATTTTCAGATTGGCTTCAAGAGACAAGCAGAACTTGATCCATATTCTCTGCATCCATAAGTTTTAAAGCTGGCTACTTGACAACAACTGAAGCAGCACCTCAACTCTCAACTAACAGTACAATGTAGTTATTGATGATGTTGTAATACAAGGAAGTACGAGGTATACTGAACTCCAGGAAAAACTCTTCCTCGAAAGTACAGTCTGACTTAAATTGTAGTTAGCATATAATCTAACTAAAAGAATATCTCACTCCACCTTAGTGAATCTTTGACAAGTCTTGCAGTGAATGATAACATTAAACAAATTTAACTGAAGCAAATGCCACAGTTCATGCAAACAGTTAAATCTGAAGATTTACAGGGAAGTTTCATTTGGCTACAAAATTGAATGCAACAATTTTTTTTTATAAATGATCAACCCTTAGAGAAGATCTGATTTCTATGCCAGATTGTCATCAACTTAATCACTTCAACAAAGACACAAAAACAGAAAAAATCCAAGACTAAGAGTAACCATCACAATAGAATGATCACTATTTCAGACTTAAGTTGTAACTTTTCAATAGCAATGTGTAACATGTAATCAACTAGATGTCACTTTGCATTCAATCTGGGTAAAAGCCTATGTATAATTCAACTAAATACTTTATGTTTCAAATACACTCATTCTGCTAGCTTTAAATTAATAAAACATCTTTTTCACACAAGACCTTCAATCAAAATTGAATTAGTGAAAATTTTTCCAACCAGAACAAATCTGATTTCATCGTCCCTCAAACCAAAGTCCACTTGTTAAACATTTCTTGGGGAAATTTGTACCAATTTGTCTGTATTCATCAAGTACATGATTCACAAGAATAATCCAGCAATTTATCTGACTGAGAGTGCTTAATTTTGTAGCATAGCAAATCAAATGATCAGATTCAGCCACCATTATTTCATCTGACTTTTTTTATTGACTGAAACATCACACAAACATTACCATAAAGTACAACTAACTGCACCGGTTAGGAAAAATCTGTAAATCATTGAAAACGTATTTTCCTCTTTTTTCTATTATCTCTAAGATTCTATAATGATTTGATGGAAATGGTGCAGTTTATTTTGCAAATTGCAGTATAAATGCACACTCAAACAGCTCAATGCAAGTTATATTACAGCAAGAAAGATTGGGAACAGATTCAGCAGTTCTCACAAATAAGCACTATAATGTTTTCAAAAAACAACAAACCCTTTATGCACTATAAGGTTCTAAAGTTCATCTTTTTTGCTTTGATATTCATTTCAAATGCAGCTTAATGACAACATCTTAAATGAAAGAAGTTACGGTACTCATACATGTGTACAGCATCCTGCTGCTTTAATAATCAGTTTCTGTCTGATTCTAACCTGGAGATTGTGACTTAAATTCAAGCCCAAATACAGTTCCAGGGTAAACAAGCACTACGTTAGGAACCCCATGCACCAAGCAGGGCCTCAAAAATGTTAAAGTTTCATGACAAACAAACAGACAGACTAAAAACAATATGTCCTTCCTCTGGGGGCAAAAACAGTTATGTTGAATTAACAAAGGAATGTAGTTTACAAAAGACTGGCAAATATTTCTGCCAAATGCAGCCATATATTACACTACTCATTTTGGCATTCTTGAAGAATTCACATGGGTAATGGAATGAACAGCAATTTGCACCTTCTCAAAAGAAGAAGTCTAAGGGGAGAGAATCTATAATTAATCAGTTTAGTAGCTATACAGCCTTCATCACTGAGTAATTCAGCCTGTTAGAAGCCTGTCCATTTCATGAATGTGCCAAGAATATTAATATGAAGCTCAATTTGGCATATTTGCATGACAACTATGACCAGAATTCCATTTGGGTTTTCTACCACAAGCACTTGTTATCTTACAGTCTGGACCTTAGCACAGCAATGATGCTTGAAATTAATGGGAACAACAGTTTTAGCACTATCTTCATCTATATGTCATACATGTGATATCCCGACGGGATTTTAAAAAATCCCGATATTGAGACCCTAATCCCGATATTTGTCTCTCACAAAAAAAAAACAAAAACAAACAAGAGGGCCATGATGGCCCTGAATCGCTCACCTGATAGACCATGAAACGATATTGTAGACATAATGAGGAGAGAATTGGTGAAAGAAGGGCATGTGTCCACACTTGCTGATTGGTGAAGTTTTAACTTTACATGAACTGTTTTAATAATTTCCAGTTTACCTCATTTCGTCTAGATGATAAATACATGGAAAATGTTAACATTTCAAAGTCATTAGACTTTCGATACATTTTTTTTTTCTTTGTAAGTTAACATGAAACTATTGTATGAAGTACAAATTGAAATATGGATATCTGAAACAGGTGTAATGTTTTCATTTTGGCTGAAGGTAGTTTCCTTCAGAAATGTACAGTCTAGAAGTGACTTTTGTGTTAGGGTATATGCTATTTTGAGACAGTATTTAAGTTACATAATGGTATGCAGTTAACCTGTGTTGGTAAATTCTGTACCAGTACAGAATTTGAGAGCACGTTATGACACACAAGATAGGTGATCCACAGACCATGGACTGTACGTACTGAACTCAGCAGTTGGGAAGACCGAAGCAAACTTTGCAGACTAAGATCAGATGGCTATATAAACTATATATAAAATGAATTGACTATGGGGCGGGGTCAATTTGACCCCGGGGATCATGATTTGAGCAAACTTGGTTAAGGTCTACTAGGTCATGCTACATGCAAAATTTCTAAGCTCTAGGCTTTCTGGTTCTGGAGTAGAAGATTTTTTGAAGTTTTTCCTATATAAACTCTATATAAAATCAACTGACCCCCAGGCTGGGTCAATTTGACCCCGGGGATCATGATTTGAGCAAACTTGGTAGAAGTCTACTAGTTAATGCTACATGCAAAATATCTAAGCTCCAGGCCTGCAGTTCTGGAGAAGAAGATTTTTGAAGTTTTTCCTATATAAACTATATATAAAATGAATTGACTATGGGGCGGGCTCAATTTGACCCCGGGGATCATGATTTAAGCAAACTTGGTAAAGGTCTACTAGGTAATGCTACATGCAAAATATCTAAGCTCCAGGCTTTGTGGTTCTGGAGAAGAAGATTTTTGAAGTTTTTCCTATATAAACTCTATATAAAATCAATTGACCCCCGGGCGGGGTCAACTTGACCCCGGGGATCATGATTTGAGCAAACTTGGTAGAAGTCTACTAGGTAATGCTACATGCAAAATATCTAAGCTCCAGGCTTTGTGGTTCTGGAGAAGAAGATTTTTGAAGTTTTTCCTATATAAACTCTATATAAAATCAATTGACCCCCGGGGCGGGGTCAATCTGACCCCGGGGATCATGATTTGAGCAAACTTGGTTAAGGTCTACTTGGTTATGCTACATGCAAAATATCTAAGCTCTAGCCTTTGTGGTTCTGGAGAAGAAGATTTTTGAAGTTTTTCCTATATAAACTCTATATAAAATTAACTGACCCCCGGGCGGGATCAACTTGACCCCGGGGATCATGATTTGAGCAAACTTGGTAGAAGTCTACTAGTTAATGCTACATGCAAAATATCTAAGCGCCAGGCTTTGTGGTTCTGGAGAAGAAGATTTTTGAAGTTTTTCCTATATAAATTCTAAGTAAAATCTATTTACCCCCGGGGCTGAACCAGTTTGACCCCGGAAGTCATGATTTGAGCAAACTTGACAGAGGTCCCCTAGATGATGCTTCATACCAAATATGAAAGCTCTGGGCCTTGTTATTTCAGACAAGAAGATTTTTGAAATTTCCATTTTAAAAACACCTTTTAGGGCCTCACAGCCATATTGTGCATTGGACCGGAACCATTTGAGCAAACTTGGTAAAGGGACATCTAAGGACCATTAGTATGAAGTTATTTTAAAATTGGGCCAGGGGTTTAGGAGGAGATGTCATTTAAAGAAAATGTTGACGACGGACGACGGACGACGGACGGACGACGGACGCCGGACACAAGGGTATCCTAATAGCTCACTCTGTCACTGCGTGACAGGTGAGCTAAAAAAAACAGAAACAAAAACAATCGTCGGTAAAATTCACACATCTCTGACCATATCTCGCACCTTCAGTAAAGTCAAAGTGTGCCGATTATCTCGGACGTAAGTGTCCAAGTGTGCCGAATGAGAGGATTAACGATAAAGTGACACTTTATGATATTGTTTCTAGGATAATTGGATAATTGATTGTTTGTATGGGTTATTATTGAAATCACAAGTTAAGCGTGTCTTTGAATAGCCACCTGACTGCAATTAGCGGATTTGTTTCATATGCGGCGGTATTTTGAGATGTCCAAAAGATGTTTATATCCGGATAATAGGACACTGTCGGAGAAAAAGTATTCGTCTTTTGATCTACTTTAATTATTTTAGCACGTTTTGTATAATTATTTAACGATGGAGAATAAAATGATTTGTCAAGCCCTTTCCTGGCATATTGGTGAAAAATGCCTAAACGTGCACTATCCCCTTCTGCCTAAGACAAAAACTTTTAAACTTAAAACAAAATACAATTCTGATTGGGAGAAAGAATGTAAATGGTTGAAGAAAGAAAGGGGCCTGAATTTGCATTTTGTAAATGGTGCAATTTAGATTTCAAGATCTGCTATGGTGGGAAAAACGACCTCGCAAAGCATGCAATGACCATTGGGCATAAAGACAGTACTAAGGTAGTTAACTCATCTCAAAATGTAGCTAGCATGTTTTCTAAAGTGTCTGTGGAGGAGGATAGTGTAGCACGTGCTGAAGCACTCTTTGCTTTCTTCATTCAATGGTCTTGATGTAAAAGGTTTCTACCAAATTTGCTTAACGAGCATTGAAATTTAAGTCGATATAAAAATCCAGTTTTGAGCCCCAAAATCCAGCTGAAAATCCAGTTTTGGCCCATTTCAGTTGTCACATGTATGTATATGTCTCTTTTACTGTAATCAATAACAAATAAGTAATTCAAACATTTTACTGTTTTACTGTTTTACTGTAAAAACTACTTCACACTTTTTAAGGAATGTAAAAGTTTTAGCTCTGTATGACACATTGTAATCACTACCATTTTGCAGAAGACTTTTGCAAAAGACAAAGAACCAGTCTCACAGTAGTCTGTGTTGTATTATGATTCTGATTAGTACATTTCATCTGTGTCTATTCTCATCTGACATACACACTTGATTAACCTACTGTACAAAATCTTAAAAAAAACAAAAAATCCCACAAAGCATCTATTATTTTTAGGGATGGCAACGAGTATCGGTTAACAAAATTGATATTCGATTACTCGGAAAACAATATATAATTTTATTTTTTTGCGATTTAGAAAGATTGGTGTATCCAATTAGTTCAGAAATTCGGAGAAGTACATGTATCTTCATAAAAACCTGTTAAATGCAATCAAAACATTCTTGCAGAGGTGCGAAAATGATATCGTAAATTTAACCAGGCGATCAACAGTTTGACACGCGCATGGGACTGAACACCTTTTGTCGCTTACATCTTTCGGCCTCTTATGATATTTAATTATCTTTAATTGTGTTACAGTTTGTCGCCGAAAATTGTTTTAAGGTAACGATTTGAAAACAGCAAAGGGCCGGATTGCTATTATGAATGTTAGATTAAAGGTAGTAATTAGACCCGATTAAACGTTTGTTTTTCTTAACTCAATAAAGGAGAGTAACTCCCTTTTCTTCTTTACGCATATAAATCCAGAAATATCATTAACTTTTTGATATCTTGATAAAGTTTTTGGTTAGAATAAGATATTAAAATTTCCATATAGTCAAAATGCCACCTGCAGACGGTGTTGATATTGTGTGATAAAACTTTGAAGATCATTGGAAATCATCCGAGTAACCGAGTACTCGATCGGAAAAATGACCGAGTACTCGAGTATTGATTTTGGTATTCGTTGCCATCCCTAATCATTTTCTTATTAAATAATTTGTGACATAAAACAAACCTATCTAGACCTTTTTAAATTCAGTCTATGTCACAGTCAGAAGATAGGAACAAGGGGTAAAGATTTTACAACTTCAGAAAGGCTGATAATAGAATAAATAAAAAACAGAACCCCACAGAAATAAAATTCATATTGCCAAGCAAATATCATGCTCCACTTCTTCACCAGTAGTTTTGTTCTTGGAAAGATAAAGAGATTTCTCAATGAGTAAGCTTGCACTTCAACCAAATGATTTAGTTTTCAATCAATTCTCTAGTATTTTCCAAACAATGTTTTACATTTCAAACGCTGCCTGGAAATAACCGATTTGGAATCAAACAGTCAGTGCTGGCAATAAAGGAAGTAATCTTGCCAATTAGTGCATAAATAAGCACAACCTCTAAAATTGAACACAAAAATAAATGCAAAATCATGCAGGTTTCACGAGACTGAAATAGAACTTGCACAACGCGCATATCAATAAGCACTTTATGATCTATTTCACTTTAATTCTCCAACCCATTTTTGAAAGGAAAAAAAACAGAATGTTCATTTCAACTTTAACAATACCCTTTCCTGTCACAAATTAATGACTACAGACAGGTATTTCTTTAAGTCGGAAATTACAGACCATTATCAGCCAGAATGAAATGTCGCCAAGCTTCTGCTTTAACATGTTAACAAAACAAACCAGACTTAATGTAAATTTGCTGACTGAAAAAAGCCAAGTGGTCTTTACACAAATACAATCATCTGTACCTAAAACTCAGGTATTTAATGAAACTCTTTTCAAAATAAACTAATATGGTTATAAGGGTCCAGAACAAAAAATATTTTGAATTAAAATCATAGTGAAAGACACTTCTTTTTGTTCTTTGTGCAGTGATATTTCAGCTAAATAATGCAGGTATAACAATCCTGCCATGCTAGCATGCCATTGTATAAATTAGCATGGTACACATCTCAAAGTTAAAATGACATCATAACTTTACACAAAGGTATAAACTAATTGCATCATTTTTCATAAGTATAAAATTAGCACATCAGCACATTTGCCCCGCTCCCTTCATGCGAGAAAATAATCACATATACTAAAACAATCATGCTGTAAATAAAACTAAAATTGTTAGTGATAATACTATACAATATTACTAGGCATATTATTTCTTCTATTCCTGTTAAAGTTTTTCAATTCTGACATTGTATATTCCAAGAATCAACAGGATCTGATTCCCTCAAATGTGCATGGTTATTTCCCTGTCTTGAAATGCCACCATTTGCAAACACACAATTAGGTAAGTTTGTAACTGCAGATTTTTCTATGTCTCTATAGTATGCTAGCTTCATAAAGTTACCCAGATTATTATGATGCATTTTATACAGTAATACAGTATGTCATAGATGATTTACAGCTGTTTTTTTTTTATAAAAGCTATCAACAGCTTGAATTTCAACAGCTGAATGATATCAAAAATGTGTTAGCTTCTGAAGACTAATAAATGCCAATACAAATTACACATATTTACTAATTTCTCACAAAATTAGACTTTGAAAGTTGCAAGCCTGATTATCTCAATCAGTATTCATTACAGTGTTGAAATATGGAGAAAAAAACAACCCAATATCATCATTCTGTCAGTGGATTTCCAACAATGAATTCCCTAAAGGACCACTTGTATTCCTAACACAACTTTGATGTTGACAGATGTGTAAGGATCTACATAAAACATGACCTGTGATGCCAACAATTCATGCCATTTTAACGTGATTTCAGAAGCCCTGAGAAATCCTGCTTCATCATGGGCTTAAAACTGTCCATAAATACCTAGATTTATGTGATAAAGAAGATATCAGTAATGCAAAAATACAATATATTTTCCAAACTGATGGGTTTATGCTATCAATTAGAAACTCTAGACCCATAAAATTCTCCAAAGATGGTGTTAGAACTGTAACTGGTTGGTCTTGCTTGCATAAATATCAGATTTCCCTCAGTCTTTCACTTTTATCACCACTTTCCCTGTAATACAAAGAACATCCAAAGGCAAAAGCTATAGCCATAAATGTCAATATAAACAGCTCTTTTATTTTGTTAGTTAACAAGATTACTATTTTACTTGAATAATGAAACAGGAAAAAATGATACTGGTTGGTAACAGTATTTAAATGCCAAAATAACCTCCCTGGTTGGCCAGTATGTCAAGTTACAGAATGTCTTGGTCACCTCATACAAAGATGAGGTTTCTGTCTCATCAACAACAAGGACACAAATTGAGGTACCTAAAGTTTCTATAATATTTACTCTGCTGGTACCAGTGAAACAGTATTCCTCCATATTTATGCCCTGCTTGTACCAGTGAAACAGTATTCCTCCATATTTATGCTCTGCTGGTACCAGTGAAACTGTATTCCTCCATATTTATGCTCTGTAGATACCAGTGAAACAGTATTCCTCCATATTTATGCTCTGCAGATACCAGTGAAACAGTATTCCTCCATATTTATGCTCTGTAGATACCAGTGAAACAGTATTCCTCCATATTTATGCTCTGCAGATACCAGTGAAACAGTATTCCTCCATATTTATCCTCTGTAGATACCAGTGAAACAGTATTCCTCCATATTTATGCTCTGTAGATACCAGTGAAACAGTATTCCTCCATATTTATCCTCTGCTTGTACCAGTGAAACAGTATTCCTCCATATTTATGCTCTGCTGGTACCAGTGAAACTGTATTCCTCCATATTTATGCTCTGTAGATACCAGTGAAACAGTATTCCTCCATATTTATGCTCTGCTGGTACAAGTGAAACAGTATTCCTCCATATTTATGCTCTGCTGGTACCAGTAAAACAGTATTCCTCCATATTTATGCTCTGCAGATGCTGGGGAAACAGTTTTCCTCCATATTTATGCTCTGCTGGTACCAGTGAAACAGTACTCCACCATATTTACTCTTTCTTGATACTGGTGAAACAGTATTCCTCCATATTTATGCTCTGCAGATACCAGTGAAACAGTTTTCCTCTATCTTTATGCTCTGTAGATACCAGTAAATTAGTATTCCTCCATAATTATGCTCTGCAGATACCAGTGAAACAGTATTCCTCCATACACAGTTTTCTCCTATATTCATACTCTTCTGATACCAGAGAAAATGTATTCCTCTATATTTACTCTCTTTTGATACTGGTGAAACAGTATTCCTCCATATTTACACTCTCCTTATACTGGAGAGACAGTATTGCTCCATATTTACTCTCTTTTGAAACCATCAAAATAGTATTGCTCCATATTTACTCTTTCTTGATACTGGTGAAACAGTATTCTTCCATATTTACTCTCCTGATACTGGTGAAACAGTTTTCCTCCATATTTACTCTCTCTTGATACTGGTGAAAAAGTATTCCTTCATATGTATTCTCTTGATACCGATGAAACAGCTTTCCTTCATATTTACTCTCTCCTGATATGAGTGAAACAGTTTTCCTTCTAATTTACTCTTGCTTTATACTGGTGAAACAGTATTCCTCTAGATTTACACCCTCTTGACACTGGTGCCATTTTTGTTACTCTTGATACCAGTGAAACAGTAATCCTCCATATATACACTCTTTTGATACCATCAAAACAGTATACCTCCATATTTACACTCTCTCTTGATACTAGTGAAATAGTATTCCTCCACATTTTACACCCTCTTAAAAGCTTCTGAATGCTGCATATAATGCTGGAAGTGTATGTGCAAGCCTTATCTAATCAGTCATTTGATAAAGCTAGGTGATACTCAATCTTAACCGAAGATGATATTGTGCACTTTAAAATGTGCCACATTTTCAAATTTCCAGCCAAAAGAAAACAGAGAGATAATAAAACAGTCATTACACACCTACCTTGAGAAAAACAACATATATACCAATAAAATATTTTCATTCCCTTTTAAAGTCTTTTGAAATACATGTTTCAGCTTTTTTATCTTGAGACAAATATGCCAATTTGTCTTCCTGCAATCTAAACAGATCATCAATTCCCAAAAGATCATTCATCTTTTGAGATTTCAGTTTTATTACTTGTATTAAATCTGTTTGACTTGCACATTCAGCATCTATTTTCTCATGCTCTTTTAAAAATTTTGTTTTTGTAAAAAGAAAAAAGGTCACTGAAACATTCTAAATGAGATGACATCCAAATTATTGGTGTTTCATTTCCAGATTTAACCTTGTCATTTAAACTTGCTCAAACAGAATAAAAATGATATTTGTTTGTTTTTACTTTAAATTTACATAAATGTTATTACAAACATTTACAAAATAACAATAAGAATACACATATAGCAAGAAACAATATATCTGAAAAACATCCAAGCGAAACAAAGAATAAATAAATTGCGATTATTTGCCGTGTTTGTCACTCGTCAATACTGACAACAATTAAAATGTGAATGTTGAATGGAGACAATTAAAAAACTAAGTAAAAGGTAACAGTAAAGCCTCGTAAGCAGAAGGTTACAGTTAAGCCTCGAAAGTAAAAGGGAACAGTTAAGCCTCGTAAGTAGAAGGTAACAGTAAACCCTCATAAGTAGAAGGTAACAGTAAAAGCCTCGTAAGTAGAAGGTAACAGTAAAGCCTCGTAAGTAAAAGGTAACAGTAAAAGCCTCGTAAGTAAAAGGTAACAGTAAAGCCTCGTAAGTAGAAGGTAACAGTAAAGCCTCGTAAGTAGAAGGTAACAGTAAAAGCCTCGTAAGTAGAAGGTAACAGTAAAGCCTCGTAAGTAAAAGGTAACAGTAAAGCCTCGTAAGTAAAAGGTAACAGTAAAAGCCTCGTAAGTAGAAGGTAACAGTAAAGCCTCGTAAGTAGAAGGTAACAGTAAAAGCCTCGTAAGTAGAAGGTAACAGTAAAAGCCTCGTAAGTAAAAGGTAACAGTAAAGCCTCGTAAGCAGAAGGTTACAGTTAAGCCTCGAAAGTAGAAGGTAACAGTTAAGCCTCACAAGTAGAAGGTTACAGTAAACGCTTGTAAGCAGAAGGTAACAGTTAAGCCTCGTAAGTAGAAGGTAATAGTAAAGCCTCGTAAGTAGAAGGTAACAGTAAACCCTCATAAGTAGAAGGTAACAGTAAAAGCCTCGTAAGTAGAAGGTAACAGTAAAGCCTCGTAAGTAGAAATTAACAGTAAAGCCTCGTAAGTAGAAGGTAACAGTAAAGCCTCTTAAGTAGAAGGTAACAGTAAAGCCTCGTAAGTAGAAGGTAAAAGTAAAGCCTCGTAAGTAGAAGGTAACAGTAAAGCTTCATAAGTAGAAGGTAACAGTAAAGCCTCATAAGTAGAAGGTAACAGTAAAGCCTCATAAGTAGAAGGTAACAGTAAAGCCTCATAAGTAGAAGGTAACAGTAAAGCCTCATAAGTAGAAGGTAAGCCTCGTAAGTAGAAGGTAACAGTAAAGCCTCGTAAGTAGAAGGTAACAGTAAAGCCTCATAAGTAGAAGGTAACAGTAAAGCCTCATAAGTAGAAGGTAACAGTAAAGCCTCATAAGTAGAAGGTAACAGTAAAGCCTCATAAGTAGAAGGTAACAGTAAAGCCTCGTAAGTAGAAGGTAACAGTAAAGCCATAAGTAGAAGGTAACAGTAAAGCTTCATAAGTAGAAGGTAACAGTAAAGCCTCATAAGTAGAAGGTAACAGTAAAGCCTCGTAAGCAGAAGGTAACAGTAAAGCCACATAAGTTTATGGTTACAGTAAAGCCTCATAAGTAGAAGGCAACAGTAAACCCTCAGAAGTTGAAGCAAACAATAAAGCCTCATTAATAGAAGGCAACAGTAAAGTCTCGTAAGTAGAAGGTTACAGTTAAGGCTCGTAAGTAGAAGGTAACAATAAAGCCACATAAGTTAAGGTTACAGTAAAACCTCATAAGTAGAAGGCAACAGTAAACCCTCATTAATAGAAGGCAATAGTAAAAGCTTCGTATGTCGATGGTTACAGTAAAGCCTTACTAGTAGAGGCAAACAATTAAGCCTCACAAGAAGGTGAAAGTTAAACCTCAAAACCACAAGGTAACTGTAAACCCTAACAGTAAAATGTAACAGTAAAGCACATAAATAGAAGGTAAAAGTAAAACCCACTAAGTAGAACATTACGGGTATGCCCATGAAGTAGAAGGTTACAGTAAAGCCTTTTATGTAGAATGCAACAGTAAAGCCTCATATATACAGAAGAAGGTAACAGTAAAGTCTAACAGTAAAATTTAACAGTAAAGCACATAAATAGAAGGCCACAGTAAAGCCACATATGTAGAAGGTAACAGTGAAGCCCTTTAATAAGAAGGTAGCAGTGAAGCCTTGTCTTTAGAAGGTTAAAGTAAAGCCTTATAAGCAGAAAGAAACAGTGTATCCACATAAGCAGAAGGTAACAATGAAGCAGGTTACAATGAAGCCTCATATGTAGATGGTTACAGTAAACCCTTGTAAGTAGAAGGTAACAGTTAAGCCTTGTAAGTAGAAAAGGCCATCATGAAGGCATAAGGGGAAGTCCCATAAGTAGAAGGCAACAATGAATCATTACAGGTAAAAGGTAACAGTAATATTTACTGGAAGGCAACTGCCAAACCCACCCTGCTTGAATGCATCTATTCAGCCTCTCACCTTGAACACTGCAGTAAAATCGTAAGACTGGAACATCAACCAACTTTACATGTTACTATCACTTTTAACCCAGATGTCAGAGACATATTTATATCTCTAAGTAATGAGACTGTATATGCTTTTAAAACGTATCTCTCATCTTTTGAGAAAACGCATTTAACCCTGCTTCTATACAGAGTCACGCACCTTATCACCAATGATAGATGGTTATACTCCCAAGATCAGGTTTCTACTCAAGAACTTAATTTTGACTTTTTATCTTCTGCTTGTCACTTAACTATAAATGTTCTGAATTGTCTGAGCTTTTCCAGAGAACTTTAGACTGGATTACAGGTTTTCCTACACAAGTAGACTGGTATCCTGCCACTTAAAATTGACTGTTTCACCAGCTCATTTGGTATAATTCCCTTTGATTGTCATTATTGTGGGCAATTAGATGATTGAGTTCTTTTTGAAATTGACATGCCTGATAGATGTACTAGTCTAAAACCAAATGGAAGTTCAGTAGTAGTAATATTTTTCTGAAATTAATCATACCATATGATGGCTTAATTTCCTTAGAAATATTCAGCTTAAAAAGTCACAGCATTATATCATATATGAAATTAAAGCAATCAAACTAACGTAAACTAGAACTGTGTCCATAGGACACAGTTCCCTGGAAGTTTAAGCAAAATCTGCCATCCTGTTTAAGAGGAGTTGCGTTCACAAAATTTCTATATGGTATATAGTGAAAAAATCAACAAAGGGCCATAATTCTGTTAAATTTGGTCGCAGCAAGAATTCCTTCCTTTACTTCCATCTACACATTAAGGTTGCTCATCCCTAGAAGTTTAAGCAAAATCTGCCATCCCGTTTAAGAGTAGTTGCTTTCACAAAATTTCTATATGGTATATAGTGAAAAAATCAACAAAGGGCCATAATTCTGTTAAATTTGGTCGCAGCAAGAATTCCTTCCTTTACTTCCATCTACACATTAAGGTTGTTCATCCCTGGAAGTTTAAGCAAAATCTGCCATCCCGTTTAAGAGGAGTTGCTTTCACAAAATTTCTATATGGTATATAGTGAAAAAATCAACAAAGGGCCATAATTCTGTTAAATTTGGTCGCAGCAAAAATTCCTTCCTTTACTACCATCTACACATCAAGGTTGTTCATCCCTGGAAGTTTAAGCAAAATCTGCCATCCCGTTTAAGAGGAGTTGCGTTCACAAAATTTCTACATAGTATATAGTGAAAAAATCAACAAAGGGCCATAATTCTGTTAAATTTGGTCGCAGCAAAAATTCCTTCCTTTTCTACCATCTACACATCAAGGTTGTTCATCCCTGGAAGTTTAAGCAAAATCTGCCATCCGGTTTAAGAGGAGTTGCGTTCACAAGATTTCGGGACGTACGGACAGACGTACGGACGGACAGACAAGTGCAACGCTATGTGCTCCCCACTTTGTGGAGACATAAAAATGCTCTTTTTTTTACTTAATACTGAATATATCATGAAACTAGAACTGTGTCCATAGGACACGGATGCCCCCACTATGCATAAGTGCTCATAAACAAGAGCATGTATATCCTGTATGTAAGATTTTTTCTGTACATATACCTAAAATGATCTACAGGTAACCTTATGTACATGTTAAATTAAATTACAAATGTAAAATTTATATGTTCAATTATTTATATGGTATATAGTGAAAAAATCAACGAAGGGCCATAATTCTGTTAAATATGGTCGCAGCAAAAATTCCTTCCTTTACTTCCATCTACACATTAAGGTTGTTCATCCCTGGAAGTTTAAGCAAAATCTGCCATCCGGTTTAAGAGGAGTTGCGTTCACAAAATTTCTATATGGTATATAGTGAAAAAATCAACAAAGGGCCATAATTCTGTTAAATTTAGTCGCAGCAAAAATTCCTTCCTTTACTTCCATCTACACATTAAGGTTGTTCATCCCTGGAAGTTTAAGCAAAATCTGCCATCTGGTTTAAGAGGAGTTGCGTTCACAAAATTTCTAGTGAAAAAATCAACAAAGGGCCATAATTCTGTTAAATTTGGTCGCAGCGAAAATTCCTTCCTTTACTTCCATCTACACATTAAGGTTGTTCATCCCTGGAAGTTTAAGCAAAATCTGCCATCCGGTTTAAGAGGAGTTGTGTTCACAAGATTTCGGGACGTATGGACGGACGTACGTACGTATGGACAGACGGACAAGTGCAACGCTATATGCACCCCACTTTGTGGGGGCATAAAAATTGTGAACCGAAGTCCTGCAAAGTGGCACTTTAATTATTACTAACAAATCTATACTGGTTGGCAAGATAACCTCGACACGTAGATAACCCCGACACTTGTTGAATTCAATCGGTTAAACATTCTTTTACTAACAATCAAGCACACCGTCGCCTAGTTATATTAGAAAAGGGTAGCCCCTGACGATCTAGTCAAAGACAGTAAGTTTTTTCATATCTTTATACGGACCTTTTACTTTCTGTTTACAAAATCAACTAAAACATCCGGGGGACTCCGAATATGCTGTGCATGCGCAATGCGCTATCAACGATGTGGCCCGTAAAAGGTTCTATGATATTGCACTACCCAAAAGGCTAGCAGATGAGAAGAAGAGACTAGTGCCTTTTCAAACAATTTTACTAATTCAAGTGAAAGACTCCACGTCGATTTAACGCGGGTCGTATGCTTTGGATATTATTTGTTGTTTTATCGGTAAAAGTAACTCAACGGCATTAATAAAGCCACGGCATTTAAAACATGGTTAGGAACACAGGCCATCTTTTGTTAAGTGTTTCTAAAATATGGTAAAAATATCAGTTTGAGATAAGAAACATATATAAAATATCAATAAAAATGTTTTTTCTTGATTTCTAGCAGTTTCCGGCTTTAAACGTAAGGTGTCGACGTTATCTACTGTAGCGGTGCAAAATAGCACGTTTTGGGTACCTCATTCAGGGCCTCATAGAAGTACCTGTTCTGTTTCTAAAAATAACTTTTCGGTGTCTTTTACAATTGATTAGCTGAAGTTTGTTTAGGTAGGTTAAGAGCGTAATTTATATGAATATATTTAAGATATATCAGAAAAACTATGATTTAGTGTCGAGGTTATCTCGCCAACCAGTAACAAAGAAACATTTCTTTTATTCAATGGCTACGTTTTCTGTAAGTGAATAGGAGATAGCTGATGAATTTCTCTGGTTGACTCATTCATAATCTATTCAGTGTCTAGAGCCATATATATCAGTGATACTTCATTTCAACTTTGTCCATATGTTTGTGAAATTCTTTTTCAATGCAAGAAAAAACTGCTGTTAATCATCATATACAAACTCAAAACTTAATGCAAGAGGTAGTTATACTGTCTACAAGGAATGGGATTGAATATTTATAAATTATATAAGATGGACATTCAAATTAAAAACTTGAATTCAAATACTTGCACTTTATTACAAATTACAATTTCTCTCTTCAAAAAAAGTCTATTTCAGATGCCTTGGCTTCCTGGAACACACTTCCTGACTAATTTTAGATTTTGATCATCACTGCAAAGAGGAATAAAATAATATTTTACTTGAAACTTAACAGAAAAATATGACTTCTCTTTTGCTTTCTTCTTCTGAAAAAAAGAAGATATATCATCTGAAACAACAAACCGGACGGCCAGCCAAAGCAAACTACCCCAGCAAAAAGTACCCTAAGTTAAAAGTCATCTCGTTAAATTGTCAATCAATTGTTAATAAAAAACCTGAATTTTCAGCTCTTCTAGATCATCATAAACCAGATATTGTAATAGGTACCGAATCATGGCTTCATAAAGACCACAAAGATAGTGAAAATTTTCCATTAAATCTAGGTTATTCTTCTTTCAGACAAGACAGATCAAGTAAGGGAGGGGGAGTATTCATTCTTGTTAAAAATTCCATCATCGCCACTGAACAGAAACAACTGAAAACCGATTGTGAAATTATTTGGGTAAAATTAATTTTTGAATCATGCAAACCTTTATATATTGCAGCTTATTACAGACCAAAAGAAGCAGACTTCAACAGCGCTCTTGAATTTAAAAAATCCTTAGAACTAGCAAGAAAACTAAAAGGAAATATGTGGATCCTAGGTGACTTCAACTATCCAAAGCTTTCCTGGAGTAAAGATCATGTGCCAGCTATCAAACCAAATTGTAATTTTTTAAACTTATATGAAGATTTTATCGACTTACTTGCAGATTTTGGACTGACACAAATGGTAACTGACTGCACAAGAGGAGAAAATATCCTGGATCTCTTTCTTACTTCAAATCACACTTTAATAAATAATGTAACTTGTCTTCCAGGTATTGCAGACCACAACATTGTTTCTTTTTCAGCAAAAATTAAACCAAAACAAATGCGACAAAGACCGAGAAATATTCATCTATATAAGAAAGCTGACTGGGATGGTTTTAAGGAGTACATGGAAGGTGTATCAAATGATATTTTATGTAATTTTTCAACAGCATCTGTGGAAGTTATATGGGAAAAATTTAGAAATGCTGTATCTTCTGGAATTTCAGATTACGTCCCTACAAAAAGAATAGGTCCTAAAGTCTCTCTACCTTGGATTACTCAGTCTATCAAACGTCAGATCAGATAAAAGAGACAAGCTTTACATCAAGATGAAGAAAGATAAAACCAGCAGATTAAAGTCAACCTTTTTAAACCTGAAAAACGAAATAAAGAAAAACATAAAACTCTCTTATAACAATTATATTGAATATATTTTATGTATAACAGATCAGGATGGTCAAGCAGAAAACACTGGCTCTAATTTTGACAACAAAAAACTTTTCAGCCTTATAAAAAGTGCCAAACAAGACGCAACAGGTATCTCAACATTATTTGACAAAATTTCAGGTACAACCAAATCAGATGACAAAGACAAAGCCAACATCTTGAACCAACAGTTTCAATCAGTTTTCACTCCCATGTCCCCCTTAACTCTATCTCAATGTATTTCAGCTCTAAAAAATTCAAATGTACATTCTTCTTCCAGCAAATATCCAGTTATGCCAGAAATTCTGATATCTACCAATGGTGTACTGAAGCTGTTGTCAAATTTGAAACCTCACAAAGCCGCAGGCCCGGATAACATCAAGCCATTAGTCCTTCAAACTCTTCGTCATCAAATTTCACCTATATTATCTCTTCTTTTTCAGAAATCTCTGGATACGGGTATTTTACCAAATATTTGGACCTCTGCAAATGTTGTACCTCTTTTCAAAAAGGGAAATAAAGAAGATCCAGCCAACTACAGGCCTATCTCATTAACTTGTATATTATGTAAAGTTTTAGAACACATCGTCGCTTCAAATCTAACTGCTCATTTTAACAAAAACAACATCATATATGATTTACAGCATGGCTTTCGGGAACGCAGATCTTGTGAAACTCAACTTCTACAACTTATTGATGAACTGGCGAAAAACCTAATTACAGGCAGACAGACAGACCTTATTCTTTTAGATTTTAGTAAAGCTTTTGACAAAGTTAGTTATTTTAAATTACTCTTCAAATTACAGGAACATGGTGTAAATGAATCCACAATATCTTGGATTAAATCTTTTCTCATAGGTAGATCCCAAAAAGTTGTTCTGGAAGGGGAATGTTCATCGGAAGTCCCTGTCACATCCGGGGTGCCACAAGGTTCAGTGCTTGGTCCTCTACTCTTTCTTTTATACATTAATGATCTCCCTACTTCCATTTCTTCACAGGTTCGTTTGTTTGCAGATGACACTGCTGTATACTTGGCATTAAACAACTTGCAAGACTGTTATACCCTACAAGATGATCTAGACAAGTTAGTACACTGGGAAAAAATGTGGGATATGGAATTCAACCCAAATAAATGTGTTGTCTTAAATATATCTAAGAAAAAACAAAAAAATTGTTTCAATTACAGGTTACACGGACAAACCCTGGAAGTTGTAGATAGTGCTAAATATTTAGGCGTTTCTATTTCAGAAGATCTTTCCTGGAACAAACATATTGATAACATCACTACAACTGCAAATAAAACTCTTGGTTTCATTCGTAGAAATATACTAACCAAAAAAGAAAACATCAAAGAAGTTGCCTACAAGACGTTAGTAAGACCCCAACTGGAATATGCATCATCTGTGTGGAGCCCACATACTAAATCTAATATTGATAAAATAGAAAAAGTTCAATGTAGAGCTGTCCGTTGGGTAAAACAAGACTATTCGTACTACAGCAGTGTCACCAGCATGCAGTCCCAACTTGGCTGGCAGACCTTACAAGACAGACGTGACCTTTCAAGACTGATAATGTTTTATAAGATTATGTATGGCTTGGTGGCGATTTCATTGCCTCTGTATCTTGAGAGGCCTACGAGGGTGTCGCGTCACATGCACCCCCTATCCCTCAGACAAGTCCACACCTCGTCCAACTATTTCAAATTTTCATTCTTTCCGTACACTGTAGTTTTGTGGAACAGCCTACCCGCTTCTGTTGTATTGCAGGCAGATCTAGAGGGGTTTAAGCGTTGCCTAAGCCCCTCTCTGCTCACCAGCCGTCCCTGATCGCGCGGAACAGTGTTTTTAAACCAACTTTTAACTTATAATATTTACATTTCACCTTATATATTAACACTTTCGCCCTTTTTACTTCACATCTCACTTTCTCGCTTTGAAGTCTTCCTTTCAATGCTTTTAAACAACTTTTATCTTGCACAGACGCGCACCTGCCAGTAATACCCGTGAGGGGAGTCTAGGCAGTACCGAAAGATAGATAGATCTGTCGCATCATTATACACTGTGTGTGTGCATATGTTCGTCAGTCCATGAAAGCAGGTCTTGGTGTAAGCAATTTTGTTGATATTCTTTTTCTTTCAAAGTATTGGCACACTTAACTTAACACAAATATCCAGCGTAATTCCACATTTTCTTTTCTGTTATCCAGCTTATTCTGAGACAAACAGAAATTTCTTACCAAAAGTGGCCAAACAACACCCTTTCATTCAATCTGACTGAAGTACATGATCTATAACTACAGTTAAGACATATAGACAAAAATTTTCTCCATAGTGATGAAATATCATATATTTATTATTTTATCACTGAAAATCCCTCAAGAAATAAAGAAGTTACAGTAAAATATTACAATTTTTAAGGAAAATTTTAAGTTTAAAGGGGAGATAATTCTGGAAATAAGATCGTCAGAGTTATGAACCTTACCACATAGGATGTGGGTAATGATAACATATATTTGAAGTCTGAAGTAAATCGCTAAAGAAATAAAGAAGTTATAACTGCACAAAAACTTTAATCAGAATTCTGGATGTGGACGCAGACGACAAGTGAGTAGGACAGCTCTCCATATACTTCATACAGTCAAGCTAAAAATGAACAAAATAGTATACATGAATAATATGTTTTACAAGTAGTGCAAACGAATGTCTTCAACATGCTGTCAGCGTAATATGAGCACTGTAAAGCACAGTGCAAGCGCCATGGGAGCACAGTCAATTGCCAAAACTCTGCAGGAATGCGACAGAACACAATGGGAAATGCACTATAGTGTGACTGGGTTATAAGGAAATGGTCTACATGAAAAACTTTGATGAAAAACTATCCACCTGAACATATCACTGAACAATGTAACAATTTTACATATATTAAAATGTATTGAACTGTACTGAAATGTGCAGAAGTATTTTCATAAGCACTTACTTAAACTGGTGAAAATAGCTTTGGTAGAAAAACAGAATTTCAGGCAATATTTGTGATAACTGGACTTTAGAATGCTCCCTTATAAGTGATTAACATGATGCAAGAAGACAGTTAACATACAACCATCAATATTACAATAGTGATTACAAGCTTTGTTTTTTATTAATTGTGGCAGGTCATTATATATTCTGTAAAACTGAAACACATTATCATGTTACTGTCATAACAGATTCCCCCAAGAGCTATATCTCCAATATACAGATGTCCCTAGAACTATGTTATTCTACTTTTCTAAATAATATGAAAAGTCACTGTATAAAAAGCACAAAAAATAACTCAGTCTAAGTTTTGTTCCAAATAAAAGCGAGTTTTGTTTAAAAGTTATTATTACCACTAAATTTCAGTTTGATGACTGTTTTTCTTTTGACCTTATATCCAGTAGAAAGAGCTCTTTCACTTCCTACCATCATATATTATACACAGAAGAAAAAGGGCAAATGTTCATCATTTTCATCATGACTCTGACAATGAAACATAAATATGAATAAGCAAAATATCTAGCACACATGAACCCAATATATACAACAAACTTTTCATATACATACATATTGGACAAGAAAACTATTCATATGCATTGAATATTTGCGAATGCACTGATAATCTGAAACTATTTTTTGGTATATCTCAAAATTCAGTGTCACAACATTTTTATTTGAATACCATAAGGCAGCCAGGGAGAAGTTTTTCTATTTTTTGCAGTCATCTGTTTACAAATTTCTGACACAGGGTGTGCAAGGCTGAAAGCATTTATCCTTTGTTTCTTCTTCAGTTTTTGACCAAATGCGTAAGTTAAGGTTTTGTAGTTTATCACCTCTGAATTGAATCAAGAAAACTAAACACAGATACTGTAGCTACATACTGTGATATCAATATAAGCTTACTGAAACTGGAACTATAAGAACTAACATCAGGATGAGTTCTGCATATTAAACTGCATGGGCATAGCCTGGAAAAAAGCAAGACTTACTTTCAATTTGTACTTTCATTTTACTGCCAATTAAAATAGTCAAAATTAAAAAATGTGATTTGAGGCTGGTCTCTCAGTGAATATCATACCAGCACTGAAAGCTATTTATTAATACAGTACACACCAGGAGGAACTCATGTTTTCCTCAAGGTTGTTGCAGACTACTCATTCTGTAAAATGTGACTATGTGCGGACACTGTCACCAAATATCTCGGCAGACCTCCACGAAATGGTTACACAATTTTTTCATAGGTAAGTGATCGCTTATTTTATGAGGCATATTTCACACTCTTAATTAACAGAAAACGTATACGGCTATCATTCTGAAGCATATGTTTATGCATGCTCCTATTTCATTATACAAGGAATGAAAAATCAAAGCAGTTAACTCTTGAAACAGCTGATCATAACTTGCATTAAAGAACTGACTGGGTATTTATATCATTTTCCGATCAACATCTCCTGTTTTAAGAAACTGTGAACTCTTCTGCAGCGACAGTCTAGGCACTTGATAAAAATTATTGATCAATTTTGCTATATAATAACAAGCACTTTGGAAAATTCAAAAACAAAGGTAGACAATAAACATACACATCTCCCATTTGCTGCAAATGTATTTGGAATTTCGATTTTAATTTCACAAAAAAAGTCATTTAACTGGGTGACATACAGTGTATACCTTTTCATTAATGTCATTTCATTAAATGTTCAGACAATCCAGGTGAATTATGACCAAAATTAATTTTGCCCGAGTTGTCAAACATCGCCGAGATATTTCGTGATTTAGTGACATCAAAGAAATCCATCTTTTACCTTGTTGTAGCGGAAGATGTTTTTTCCATTGTCTGCAAAAACTAGAACTGTGTCTATAGGACACGGATGCCCCCACTATGCATAAGTGCTCATAAACAAGAGCATGTATATCCTGTATGTAAGATTTTTTCTGTATACCTAAAATGATCTACAGGTAACCTTATGTACATGTTAAATTAAATTACAAATGTAAAATTTATATGTTCAATTATTTATATGGTATATAGTGAAAAAATCAACAAAGGGCCATAATTCTGTTAAATATGGTCACAGCAAAAATTCCTTCCTTTACTACCATCTACACATTAAAGCTGTTCATCCTTGGAAGTTAAAGCAAAATCTGCCATCCGGTTTAAGAGGAGTTGCGTTCACAAAATTTCTATATGGTATATAGTGAAAAAATCAACAAAGGGCCATAATTCTGTTAAATTTGGTCGCAGCAAAAATTCCTTCCTTTACTACCATCTACACATTAAGGTTGTTCATCCCTGGAAGTTTAAGCAAAATCTGCCATCCGGTTTAAGAGGAGTTGCGTTCACAAAATTTCTATATGGTATATAGTGAAAAAAATCAACAAAGGGCCATAATTCTGTTAAATTTGGTCGCAGCAAAAATTCCTTCCTTTACTACCATCTACACATTAAGGTTGTTCATCCCTGGAAGTTTAAGCAAAATCTGCCATCCGGTTTAAGAGGAGTTGCGTTCACAAAATTTCTACATAGTATATAGTGAAAAAATCAACAAAGGGCCATAATTCTGTTAAATTTGGTCGCAGCAAAAATTCCTTCCTTTACTACCATCTACACATTAAGGTTGTTCATCCCTGGAAGTTTAAGCAAAATCTGCCATCCGGTTTAAGAGGAGTTGCGTTCACAAAATTTCTACATAGTATATAGTGAAAAAATCAACAAAGGGCCATAATTCTGTTAAATTTGGTCGCAGCAAAAATTCCTTCCTTTACTACAATCTACACATTAAGGTTGTTCATCCCTGGAAGTTTAAGCAAAATCTGCCATCCGGTTTAAGAGGAGTTATGTCACAAAATTTCTATATGGTTTATAGTGAAAAAAATCAACAAAGGGCCATAATTCTGTTAAATTTGGTCGCAGCAAAAATTCCTTCCTTTACCATTATCTACACATTAAAGCTGTTCATCCTTGGAAGTTAAAGCAAAATCTGCCATCCGGTTTAAGAGGAGTTGCGTTCACAAAATGTCTATATGGTATATAGTGAAAAAATCAACAAAGGGCCATAATTCTGTTAAATATTGTCACAGCAAAAATTCCTTCCTTTACTACCATCTACACATTAAAGCTGTTCATCCTTGGATATTAAAGCAAAATCTGCCATCCGGTTTAAGAGGAGTTGCGTTCACAAAATTTCTATATGGTATATAGTGAAAAAATCAACAAAGGGCCATAATTCTGTTAAATTTGGTCGCAGCAAAAATTCCTTTCTTTACTACCATCTACACATTAAGGTTGTTCATCCCTGGAAGTTTAAGCAAAATCTGCCATCCGGTTTAAGAGGAGTTATGTCACAAAATTTCTATATGGTATATAGTGAAAAAAATCAACAAAGGGCCATAATTCTGTTAAATTTGGTCGCAGCAAAAATTCCTTCCTTTACTAATATCTACACATTAAGGTTGTTCATCCCTGGAAGTTTAAGCAAAATCTGCCATCCGGTTTAAGAGGAGTTGCGTTCACAAGATTTCGGGACGTACAGACAGACGTACGGACGGACAAGTGCAACGCTATATGCTACCCACTTTGTGGGGGCATAAAAAGTGGAAAATTTGAGTTCCTCATGGCTTGTACTGTATATGAAGAATGAGTTAGCTTTAAATCCAAAAACAACTCCCTGAAAATGCCCTTTATCATCCATCAATTATCATGTTAGTAAAATTAATGATGTATTTATGCAACCATCAACAGCATGTATACATGCATGTTCTATGGAATGTCCAGGTTAAATGCAATAGGTCAATGCAAATTCAAGTTATGCAGTTTAAACCATTCTTTAATGTTCACTTGGACAGGCAAGTGGTCCAAGTGAACCCCAAGCTTTGTCTCTACAAAAGGTACTAACGCAGCAAGTGATAATGTAAAACATCAAAAAAAAATTCATGTGATTTAACAGTTCTAATTAACAGTGACCATGACCTTGACCTTGGTGATACTAAAAGCAATTCCAAGCTTTGTCTCTACAAAAGGTACTAACGCAGCAAGTGATAATGTAAAACATCAAAGCAAACTCATGTGATTTAACAGTTCTAATTAACAGTGACCATGACCTTGACCTTGGTGATACTAAAAGCAATTACAAGCTTTGTCTCTATGAACTGTAACAATACAGCAAGATTCATTGTGAAAAGTAACTGCAAACTAAGTTACTGAGAAGAAACTGTTCTGTTTAATGCCCAGCTACCTGCGCACAATGACATACACTAAAAACCTTATTTTGTTAAAGTAACAAATACTGTATATTTTCTTTCTAAAAAGATCCTCATTCTTACACAGATACTGATAGGTCAATGATAGCAGTCTGGATCATTTTCATTGGAAATGGACGACAAATATAGCAGGCAGACTTTATCAGGATGTTACTGTGTCTGAAACTTTCTAGTATTGTGACAAGGATTTGTGTTTATTAAATATAACCTGCCTGTCTTGTTACTTGATGTCTGACAAAGACCTATTTGTATGCACATCACGCAAAACCAATATGTGAAGCTGCGTCAATATTTTGTCCCATAATTGCTGACTTTAATCTTGTATGGTAGGACATGGCGTAATTTGTCGGAGTAAATATTGGAGTAGACTTGCAGGCTTACATCCTTCCCATAATTCAATATAACTTCTTCTTCAGATTTCTCCAAATCTAATTAATTCAACAAACCTAACGAACATCTCAAGTCCTGAGATATTCTGTTCCACAAACAATCCACTCTGGACAGAAACAGTGGCTGGTTCTACTATATAAGAGATTGAGACTTTTTCAAGCTAATACATGACTTGTTAGAGCATATACTGTCAGAAAAAGAATAGTACAAACACATGATATTAACATTGTTAGCAAAAGCCTTCTTCTGTTAATGGTTTCAAGAGCAATCTTCATCCAAACATGCTCAGAAGTATACAATTTTCAATTCTGTAAGTGCAGTTAATTAGAATCATATCATTGCAGTCACCTGCATTAGGCAGTAATATAGTGTCACTTGTTTGTATCCTCTTATGGTTTTATGAAAATCTTACAAAGCAGCAACATGCTGTAAGTCATCGTTTTGTTCTTTTATCAATGCCAAGCAGCCTAGGTCAGGTTTTACTGCACTGCATAAACAAAGGTCTCTTTCTCTTTTTATGTTCAGCTTTGTGGAAATTAGCAGCCATTTTTTACCAACTCATTTTTTAAATTGATCATTCCATCTCTTAAAGCTTTACTCTTGACTGTAATCAAAGCATTGCTGAGCATGTGGAAACTTTTGAAACCAATAACATCACTGTTAGTTAATTGTATGTGCTAATTGGAATGCAGGATTTACTTACACCATAATTAAAGATCCTCTTAACCTGAAATGATAAAACAAATGTGAAAACCTGCTTTGAAATAGGTTCAAAACATATAGATGTGTACAACTAAACAGATAATGCAAATATTCCTGTTACTTTACTCTTCCCATCCTTACTGTCTGTTATACATGTACATTCTAAAACGTTTACAACCAAATAATACAGTATTCTGTTATTGTCCTTTCAATTAAGACTGAAATGGGTAAGGCATTAACAGGTTTATGAAGAAAGACTGTATGATTTCCTTACAGATCATGTTTCTCTTGATAAAATATAGCGGTACTAAAGAGGAGGGCAATATTACCCTATATCACTCACCTGAGAACTATTGTAGTTATTTTTAAATTTTTCCTTACTGTTACTTCCAAAAATAGAACACAGGTCTGTATGTCAAGGTTAAAATCTGATTTCAAAATTGTCCATTTGTTTACAGTTTCTTTTAACCAACAAAACTCAAACAAATATGATAAAGGTCCACCAATTAACATTTCTGTGAAATAATTCTGAAATATAGCCAGGGGATCCTGTCAATCAAAAGTTTTTTCTTACAAACCAATTACTCAAAGGAATCTGATATCCTTTCCGCACCTATAACATACTAAAATATATTTTGGAAATTTTGGCATGTTTGACGTTCCATAACTTTGACACCCACCCCCCGATCCCAGCGCCACCAAATGAGAGACAAGCTAAAATCAGAATAACAGCATGCCAGTCTATAAACTGAGCAAATATGGTTATTGTAGACATAAAAGTGCACTTTTTAGAAGCTGTCAAAACTGGGCCCAGGACGTCTTATTCAAGGCTGAAAAGTTTCACATACAGGCATTTATGCGTGCACCGTTATTTTGCATGCCAAATGCAAACTTATTTCATAAAACCAAATGTCACTCGGCACAACACACAGAGACAGATGTCACAGACAGTGGTGAGAAAAGTGTGATGGTCAAGTCAAGAGGAGGTAATTTTGCAAAATAAAAGCAACTAGAGCTATCACTAAATGTGATTAATACCCCCGCAAGACTGCTTCAGAACTGAGGAAGTTATTAGTAACAGAATACTTTGTAAAAGAATTGAAAAAGAGTTATGGTTGTGGGCAATTAAAGATAGTTGTGGTTCTTGTACACTGCATTTCCTGTCATTGTCTTTGACCATTGTATGAAGTTGCATTGAATTCCAACAATCAGTTTTCAAGTTATGCTCTGGACAACCAACAAAGAGCAATAACTCTGCAAATACTGAAGATGGAGTTATGGCTCTAAAATACTGCAATTTCTTCATTGTGCTTGACCACTGTATGGAGTTGCAATGAATTCCAACGATCAGTTTTCAAGTTATGCTCTGGACAAGGAAAACCTACAAAGGGCAATAACTGTGCAAATAGTAAAGATAGAGTTATAGCTCTTGTGCACTGCACTTTCTCTCATTGTGCTTGACCATTGTTTGAAGTTGCATTGAATTCCAACCAGTAGTTTTTAAGTTACGCTCCGGACAAGGAAAACCAACAAATGGCAATAACTGTGCAAATAGTGAAGATGGAGTTATGATTCTTGAACACTGCACTTTCTCTCATTGTGCTTGACCATTGTATGAAGTTGCATTTAATTCCAACAATTAGTTTTCAAGTTAATTGTATGCTCTGGACAAGGAAAACCAACAAAGGGCAATAAATCTGCAACTTCGGACAATGAAAACCAACAAAGGGCAATAACTGAGCAAATAGTGAAGATGGAGTTATGGTTCTTGAACACTGCACTTCCTCGCATTGTGCTTGACCATTGTATGAAGTTGCACTGAATTCCAACCAGTAGTTTTTTAGTTACGCTCCGGACAAGGAAAACCAACAAATGGCAATAACTGTGCAAATAGTGAAGATGGAGTTATGATTCTTGAACACTGCATTTCCTCTCATTGTGCTTGACCAATGTATGAAGTTTTCCATTATATTATTAAGTCTGCCTACCCTCTTTTGGCTTCATTTTTCAAGGGACCAACAAGGTCTGAAGGAATTGATAAAGGGCCACATAAGAAACTTTCGGTAAAGTTATTTTAAGACTGTGCCAGCAGCTTTTCCATATAGTCATATGGTTAAAAAAAAGCCCCACCCTCTGTAGGCCATGTTTTTTATGGGACCAAAATTGCTTGAAGGAATCTAATAACGGCTATATACGGAACATTTCTGTGAAATTATATTGAAATCAGGCAAGTGGTTTCTGAGGAGATGATTTTTAAAGTTTTTCCTGAAGGCTGCCATGTCAACCAGTTCTGTATGGAAACATTTAATTTTAATTTAGTGGTTTAGGTAGAGATGTCATTTAAAGGAAAATTTAATGTTGATGACCTACCACGACAGACAGTCACCCATCCTTACAGCTCACCTTTGAGCACTTCCTGCTGAGACGAGCTAAAAAAAATTGACTGGATTTCAATAGAATTTGACTTCTGATATTAACAATCAAATTTTGGTGATTGAAGCCAAATATAGTACATTTTTTTTCACTGGTCGGCAATTATTGTAGAATCACTAATAACAGAAATAGGATATACTTAATGTTTGTGATAACCTTAGTCCTGCTAAGTGCCTTCTGACTACTCACATAACCATAGCTGATTTGCATTTAGCTGAAGTATCACCAAGTTAGTGAAACCATTTTTTTTTTTTTTTTCAGATTCATGGATATGTGGTGTATTGACTTGTTTGGATAAATAATTCAGACCTTGAATGAACATTTGCAGCATATCTGTAACACAAGCACATCCTGTTATTTTAGTTTTATTACCTGTAAGTGAAACTGGGTCTTTGACTGTTTCAAGTAACTCAATTAATTAACTGCTCAAACAGTTTTTAAATTTTCATGACTAAAATAAACTTGCAAAATGTTGATGAAATGTTTATGTGATAATGTTATTTTCTACACAAGTTTATAAACTGCTACCCAATAAACATCCAAATGATTTCACCTAGACAATCTTATAGACTGAATTACGACAGAACCTTCTGGGCATGAAAAACGCTTCAGATTTATTAGTTACTACGTACATGCCCCTTGAATATTCATTTCACTTGGGAAACAATTCATCCATATTATTTCAGTGACAGTCATGATAAAAAGTATCCTGCACTGATCTCAGCTCTCTGCACTGCAAAGTTAAAGGGAAAGGCAGCTTTTGCAAGAGTGAAGCCAGGAGACAGCAAAACAAATCTATTGTAAAGGCTTCCCTGAGAAAAAACTTGCATTTTATCACTGCAAGCAGGCATCAGATTTGTGACACTTTAAGTGCAAACTTAATGGGAAGAATACTTTAAAATGGTAAAATCAAAATAACCAAATAACAAAAAACACAACCAAACTTTGCAATTGTCATGAAAGAAGAAATCATCAAAACCAATTCCCGAAAACTGCTTCCTAACTGATTATTCTGCGACCTGTGATTGTATGTGGCGCCACAAAAGTTTCTATATAAGGTTTTATGTGTGCAATCACAAGCTGCAATGTATCAAATGGTGAACTTATTTCACACAATAGCTGTTTATTATCAACGATACATAAAAACAAACCCCCAAAAGACATAAAAGTAATTGTTTTCATGGTATTCAGTTCTCGCTATTACATGAGACAAAAAGACTGACCTCTGAGAATAAAATCTAAGAAGATTCTACAAAATGAAGATGATTTTATCAGAATGCAACTGTGTCTGTCACCTACATACCAAGTCATTTAAATTAAACAGAAAGTTCTATTATAAAGCTGCTACTGCCTTCATATAACTTTAGTTTTTAAACAGCTTACCAAATTACTACTCCATCTGGGATTACTTTTCAACATATCCATTTCAAACAAGAGACATATGAAGACATATGAAAGTATGCACTGAAACAAGGAAGAACTCCTAGCTTTAAAGTAACTGAATTAACTGTTTCAGAAAAATACCTATTACACAATAATTTCATACCAAAATCATGAACCAATTACTTTAAAACTAGAACTCTGTGAGTCAGACTTGTAGCCTGACTATAGCATACCAGTTATTTAACTTTTTTTTCTATGGAATGGGGAATTTATACGCCACAGACAAGAATTAAGTATGAAAAATTACAAAGGGCAATAACTCAAAAACTGTGAGAAAAAGAGTTATGGTTCTTGGGTATTGCACCTCCCAACAATGAGATCTATTCATCTATGAATTTTCAAGTTGATATTTTTAATAACTTTTGAGTTATGCCCATGACAAGAATTAGGTATGAAAAGTTACAAAGCGCAATAACTCAAAAATTATGCGAAAGAGAGTTATGGTCCTTTAGCAGTGCACCTCTCCACAATGAGATCTATTCACCTATGAAGTTTCAAGTTGATACCTCCAGTACTTTTAGAGTTATGCCCTGGACAAGTAAAATAGGATGCCACTGCCAACGTGGACACCGACGTGGACACTGCAAGTAACACCTATGTGTCCCCTGACTATAGTTAGGCGATACAAAAAACTCGCTTATAGGCATTCATGTTAAAGTTCTGTGGTAAAAGTGACCTTGACCTTTGCCTTTATTCTTGTGCCATTTATGATCTATGTAAGAGGTCATCATCATTTGTTCTGGATGAAAACCAGCTCAAGCACTTTCAAGAGCCTCAAAAACCATTTCATTGCTGAAACTAGAGAACCTGATCTGTGCACAGCTTTAGTAATACTCTACCAAGCACTGAAAATCCTAGACATAAAAACCAAAAGTAAAATGCATTTTTGGTATCATTTTGAAAATGACCTTGACACTGAATCAAGTAAGAGGAAATGAGAGCAGGCATAATACTTTCTTGCAATAAGGGATTCATACTTCTAGATAGCAATGCTTATTATCAAACAAGTTTTAGTGTCACAAGCTGACAGTAAATCAGACAAGAAAGGAAAAAATAAATAGAAATACTGCCCCTTAGAAAAAATAAAAAATCTTATTATAAATTTTCAATTCAATATTCATTTACAACGAAGTGCTCAGCAAACAGGATCAGTTGCATGGTAATCAAGTTAACAGAGGAACTTATCAGAAGTTTTCCAACCATTATATTAGAGGATTGTACAATAAAAAACAGCATTAAAATATTATATGACTGGAATCATGAGACAACACAAGTGGCTACTCCACTTTGATTTAAAATGATCCAGACAGTAAGAAAAGACATATTGGGAGGGCAGATACAACTTCTGACTATTTGAAGCACTGTATTTCTGAAATCTAAGCAAATTCTTTCACATATACATCATACAAATGTCCTGTCTGGTCATTTCTTGTGCTTCTTTAGTTTTTGTCAAGGTTAGAAAACCATTAAATCACTAACAATCACCGATGGATATGTTGAGCAAATGAAGCACTTTGGGCCAGGTCGGTCAACAGAAACTGTAGAAATAAAGATTTACTTTTCTGTAGTATTTACATACACTTAAGCATCTGAAAAAACCCTATTGACTTTCAAGTTACATTTGCTTTGGTACTCTCTCTTTCCAAAAACCAGATTATACAAATAAAGACAGCCATTTTCTGTGGACCAAATATCCATCAGCTGACTAATATTATGAGGTCCCCTGTTGATAATTAAATGTATCACCAATACAGGAATGTCTCTAGGATAACATCAGCTAGCATGTTTGTTAAGACAATCTGTGATCACCCTATTGACAAGAAAACATTCTAAAATACTTCCAGTAATATCCCTGGTATTTGGGGAAACTTTTTCTGTATTGATTTTGCTACAAAAAAGAACAGCCCACCAAAATAAAGCATATCTCTGAGAATATTATGCAAATATTGTGGTAAATAATACTGTAGTATTCATGCTATTCTTGTGCATGGTAATCTTCGAGCACTGTGGTAATCTGACTCTGGACAAAAAGCATTATTCTGATAGTACTGGGTTCACTTGCTGTTACACTGTCTGTAGTCTCTTCCAAATATTTCATAAGTTAATGTCTACTACTCTGCATCCTGCCTTCTTTGCTTTCATAATGTCTACTACTATGCATCCTGCCTTCTTTACTTTCATAAGTTAATGTCTACTACTCTGCATCCTGCGTTCTTTGCTTTCATAAGTTAATGTCTACTACTATGCATCCTGCCTTCTTTACTTTCATAAGTTAATGTCTACTACTCTGCATCCTGCCTTCTTTGCTTTCATAAGTTAATGTCTACTACTATGCATCCTGCCTTCTTTGCTTTCATAAGTTAATGTCTACTACTCTGCATCCTGCCTTCTTTGCTTTCATAAGTTAATGTCTACTACTCTGCATCCTACCTTCTTTGCTTTCATAAGTTATTGTCTACTACTCTGCATCCTGCCTTCTTTGCTTTCATAAGTTAATGTCTACTACTCTGCATCCTGCCTTCTTTGCTTTCATAAGTTAATGTCTACTACTCTGCATCCTGCCTTCTTTGCTTTCATAAGTTATGTCTACTACTCTGCATCCTGCCTTCTTTGCTTTCATAAGTTAATGTCTACTACTCTGCATCCTGCCTTCTTTGCTTGGACAGAAGAATGTTTTATTTAAGAAAATTCTGGGCAAACAGTATTATAGCTCTATCAACAGTTATGCACTAGTCAGAAGAATTCAGACATACCAGTTCTATCACTTTTACATAAAGCATGAATTAGCACATTGACATTAATACAGTATAGACTTCTGTTCTGTTAACTCTCCAGATGACTGCTTTTTCTGTGATTCTTGCTAGTTCTTTCATCAAAAGAACAGCAAAATGTGTTATAAAAATGTTCTATAAATGTTTCAAAACCTATGACTTTTTCCTTTCACCACCCTCCAAAATAATGAGGAGTAATCACACTTGTTCAGTATCAGTACTAGTTTTTATTAGTTTTATTCTTTTCAAAATAATAATGGCTATATTAAATCAGCTCTCGAATTAACTAGCTCTCATTACCTTCTAAAGGGTTGTGATACAAGGTCCAATAGTGTTCTAGTTGTTTCTGACGACGATACAGGTTCCTATACCAGTACATGTTTAAATTGAACTTCCGAGTTCGAGCTCTCCTTGTGCATAATTTGTTAAAGTTGTAAGCCGAGTTGTACACGACTGTCGACATTAAGCCGGTTTCAGAGTGATATGTTTTACAGTGACTTTGTATAGTTCCCTGCGTAAAACACTTCTCCAGCAATTTACACATGGGACTCCGTTTCTAGACATGGTCTTTAATGAATGACGGCTTCTCCACAGAGACTTGGAATCTTTGAAAATTCATGCGTTTTCTTGACGACGTTCACATGATTTATACCTCTGAGTTCTAGTTAGATACTTGCTTCTAACAACATGTTTATTAAACTGGGAATTATTTCTTAGCATCTATATTAAGTAAAAATCCTCTCATGACATTAAAGTCACAGTGTTTGCTTGATAAAAATTCACTCTCTAGTATTATTCCTGTCTTTTACAGATTTAATATTAAAACATTCTTCGGGATGTTTTTTTTTTTTTTCACCAGGAAAATTCTATTTTATATTTGGAAATATATTGTGCTTTTTCTTTTGAAATTGTTTTCACTGGAACTTCTGATTAAACATTTATTTTTAATAAAGACCTTTGCAATGAAAGTAACAGCTGTGTCTGTCAGACTATATTTCAATCAAATAAGACTACTATTTTAATAAACAAACTCTAATTGAAGAAGTAACTTCTGAAGTTCAAATATAACCTAAGGAAAATTCTGCATGACCTCAATATCTCAAAGAAAAGAAAATGTTTTCTGCTAAAGTTACAATCCTTCCTAACTAAACACATTCTTTATATCATCTTTTTTTCATGACAAAATGATCGAACAAAGTATACTTAATTACTGGTACCTGTCACCAACAAAAAACTGTTATGAAGTTAGGGAAAAGTACCCTTCCAATTAGTAGAAATTTAAGTGAAAATTTAAGGTCCTTAAAGAGCAACTTTAAAACTGAGCTTCCTGAAAAACAACAAAATAATCAGATTGAATCCAGTGATTTTCCTATATTAACTTGTGATCTGTTGGTGCATAAAAATTTCGCCACTTAGATATATTGTATGAAAGAAATTAATACCTGACAACCTAACTGGAATCTTATTTGTTGATTGAAGACTTTTAAACTGTTGCACTGCTATATTCTTATTTACACCTTTTATCAACTTACTGTGATTCCATTCTATTTTTTGGAGATAAATTATTTTACTAAACACTAGTGAGAAGGGGTGTTGAAATTTTATGGTACTGAAAAAATAAAAATTTTGAGAAGAAAATGAAATTGTGTATTCAACAAAGTAAGGGGACACAAACTGCATCATATGTTTTGTTGTAAAGGACCAGCTTAGTCTAATATTGTTCTTATGTAAATTAGTTCAGCAATATAACCTGAACTGAATCTCTTTTTCCCAACTGTCAAATGTAAGATAAATTTCCAGACTTCCACGACATTTACAATTCCATGAATAAAATTTCAATATATTAGAAATCCTAACTCAATAAGACTTGAACATTTCTCAGCTATAACTCTTGAAACAAGAGACATTTTTGGTTTTACCTTTAAGTTCATAAATTCATTCTACTTGTATTTATAGTTTATGACTTGACTTTTATGAAATCTGCAAAGCATATAGGCTTTATTGTCAGAATAAAAGTCATACAATACTTTGAAAATAAATATTTTTAGAAAAACTTAGAGTTAACAACTCTGAGATTTCTTTCCAGAGTAGACTTAAAAATAAAACTGATATGCCTTACAATGTGTAAGAGGCAATATACAAACCATACTTTGAAACAGACCAATCCAATCACTATAAATGACCAGTGTGAGTCAGGTGACTATAATTACATTTACTTTTCAAAGCCGTTAGACTGAATCTTTTCTAAGGCACAAAATCTGCATAAAAAGGATTCCTTTTTAACACTTAATATAAGAGTATCAAAAATTTTATAATTATCTAACTTGCAATGTTTTTAACATTTCTATGTAAATTAAACATAATTGTGAGCCTTTCATGTGATTTTTTTTTTCATTTCAGTTTTTACACTCTGAAATACTTCTATACAGTTTTCAAAAAAATTATGAATTCAAATACATTCAACATCATTTTAAGTAATAGTAAGCTTCATGTGTCCTCAGTACATTTTATCCCTATTTTCATTTTCATTTGTCACAAATACAGCTAAAACATCATGATACTGAAAACCTGTAACTTAAATAATTTTGGTTGGTATACTAATCTATATTCACAAATATCTGTAAACTTTTATTGGTTTCTTTAATTTCCTCTTATATAATATTATATACTGATTAAATAAATTGATTTTATTTTATGCAGCGGTGATTGCTGTTCCAGACTGAACTTTTTTTATATTACAATTTAAAAGAAAGAAAAAAAAATAATGTTTTATATAATAACCTGGTTCAAAATTAGTACCCAAAAAAAATTATATACAATAAGAATAGTTAGCAGAAATAATTCCCATTTCACAGAATCATGATTTTTAAAAGCACTAAAATCCAATCACTGGTGTAACAGGTTAACACGCTCGTCAATTTCCAATGTCAGTCACTATCAAGTAACTTCAGCAACAGGTTTTCCAATAGACTTACAGCAACAAAAGATACAAAACATTTACCCTTAAACATTCCCATTTGTTTCTTGTAAACCCTGATCAGTCGCGAAAAAAATATATGAGGGGGAAAATATATTGATCTAACTGGGCAAGATGCTTGTTGCAAACTTTAATGTAGTTAGTTATGTTGGATAACAAGAGGCAACCAAGAAATGTCGGATTCGTCAATGAAATTAGTGACGCCACTCTGCAGCCTTTCTTGGAAAAGGTTTCCTAAGAAATGAGTTGTTTCAATGAATAAATCTTTGTCTTGATTTGGTATGGAAACCAACTTGTACACTGGCTGTACTGATTGGGACTGACATTGATGGTCAGCTAAGCAGACAGTCCATACCTTTCATTTAGCATTGTATCATTAGTAAAAATTTCCTTATCAAGAAGAAGTTAAACAATTTTATTTCCACGTTTACTGGACATTGTTAATGTACTTTGTATTATAACACAAATGGAATTTTATACTGTTATCCCAGATTCAAGATAATTCTGATACTGAAATGCTCAAATATGGCAGATCAGAAAGTTTAAAGAACATTTAGTTCTGGGAAAAGAAAAGAGATCTTACCAGTTGTATTGTTCCCACTTGCCATCTGTTTATCCCTACAGCTTAGTTTAACTTTAAACATTAAAAGGGGTGGGGAGGTGAAAGTAAGAGTAAGGACCTGGTGCCAGAACTTAAAATGGCTGTCATCAATTCCAATGGTTCTTTTTTTTTCTTTCATAGGCGAACTGACCTTAACTTGACTACCTCTTTATTGTACAGTGAAAGTTACGTTTTTAAGGATCGCCACTCAAATTTCATTGGAGGACCAAAATAAAACTGACATTTCATTGGTCACTTGCCACGAAAAGGGAAGTCTTTTGACTCGGAACCTATATAACTGTAATTAATAGCTTCATAAACATTTTTCAATCAGGGACATTAGCGGATTTTCTACCCTGAATACTCTATGATATTAACTGGGTCCTTCCATTTGGATTCTTCTGCTTTCATCGCTATTTTCTTTTTTTGGTATGGTGATAATTAAGCCTAATTATTTGCAACAATGGTAGTCAGATACCACATTTAGTTTAGCAACATGTATTGTTAACACCATTGTGTTTGTTTTTTGATAATCCTTTTATTTATTATATAAATGACAATTTTCACAACTAAAAGTCAAGACTATCACAAAGAGAAACAAGGATAAAGTTATAGGATTCCAACTGAAAGAACCAATGTGCAATTTGGTCTACCTTTGATGTTATCTGAGTAAGGGAGATAATTTGTTATCAGGAATGTCCCTCATTGCTTTATATTCTGCACATTTGATATTCTAGAAAGAAAGGTAACAATGGTAAATCATACGTGAAAATGTCACAGAGGTCAGATACAACTTTTGTTTTTTGCCTTTTGGTCATGTAAAAACATTTTCCTAGTGCCCATCCTTCCTGCAAAATTGCATGTGTTCTGGAAGCTGTTAAGCAATGAAAAGCCACTGGTCCTGCAGTACTTGTACTCAAATCATCAGTGCAGACTTTTTCAACTGCATGTGTCTTTGTATTATAATGGTCGCATTTTTTTTTTTTAAAGATACTTCTTTTTTAAAGGCTTTCAGCAACACCAAAATGGAAAAACTACCTACAGTACACGCCAGGAGGAACTCTCGTTTTCCTTGAGGTCTTCGCAGACTACCCATTCCATAAAACGCGACCACATCTGCCACATTTCAAGGATCCCCGCCGCGGACATGGTCATCAAATATCGCGGCGGACGTCCACTAAATGGTTCCGCGAACCTTTTCACAGGTAATTATTGATATCGAGGCTGTCACAGTTCTTGATTACATGCATTACGGCAAATTTAACGCTTTAAAAATATCAATATAAATGTATATAACTCTCATTCTGATGCATTTGTTTACGAATGCGCCTATATGTTAACGCAAAGAATGACAATTCAAAGCAACTGCTTCTCGAAACAGCTGACGGTATTTTCAGAAAATAAATTGACTGGTTTCCGATTGAGACGTGTTAAAACTGCTTTCCTATTTAGAGAAAACATAAACCCTGCTTATCTGTATCTGCTAAGCGCTTGGCAAAAATTATTGATTGATTTTGCTATATAATAACAAGCATTTACAAAATTTCAACAACGAAAGTACACAATAAACCTAGCAATGATACACAGCAAATGCATTTGAAATTTGGTTTTAATTTTACCAAAAGACACATAATTGGTAGACGTAAAATGCACAGCTTCATTATTGGTCGTTTCATTAAATGTTCAGCTAATCAAGGTGAGATTATGACCCTAATTAATTTTGCGCTGGTCGTCAAACATCCCCGAGATATTTCGCGTTAACAAGACATCGAGGATGTCCATCTTTTTCCTTGTTGTCGCGGCGGATATTTCTTTTTTTGCGTCTGCGCAAAAAAGCGGAATATTCCTCGTGGCGCATACTGTATGTCAGATATACAGGCAAGAAACATAGTATGCAAACCTGGTCAGAGAAAGAGAACCATTTATCAGATTCTTTGACTGAACACTTTTACTAAAAGATCAAATTTCACTTGCAAAGAAAGAAAATACTAAAATAATAGGATTCACATATGTGATACAAATATAAATACAAGCATCTAAAGTTATTACAGACATTGGACATTCGTGATACAAATATAAATACAAGCATCTAAAGTTATAACAGACATTGGACATTCGTTTTGTTTTTATAAATTCATACCTGCCTAGGTTCTCAGTGACTTCTCCAAGTGACTTAGAATTTGCATTCAGTTGATGTATCATCAATTGTGAAACTGTTTTCTTTCCTGCAGATTTATAGATAAGGAGTTGTATAAGCTGTTTAAATATGTCGATTAGAAGAACAGTTGTAACACATATGTAAATCCTGTAATTTTAGTTTATCCTGTCACTAATAACAATTTCCAACCATCTATGACAGCTGGTCATGTGACCTTGATACATGGTTACCTGGTCATGTGGTCTGAGCAACATTACTTTAGAAGTGTAGCACTTGCATTTTGTTAATTTTTGTCGGTACTCACCAAAAGAAAGAATGTGACAGAATAAACAGTATACCGTATTTGCCTCATATAATTTGAGAGAAGTGGGGCGCCTAAAGGGAAACTAAAATAAGGCTTACTGTCTAGTTCAAGTTGCAAGAAAAGTTCATAAAATTGACACCAGAAGTTTATTTTGCCAGATTATTTTGGAAAAGGAGTATTCAGTTCTGTTTATAATAACACTGGCAATTATAGCACACCACTTTCTAGTTTTTGTACCAAGATGATCCATATTCAAACTCCATCTAGCAAATTTATCAAGCTTTATTCATTTATCTCTAGCAGTTATATGTTTGGAGGTACACACAACACAAGTCTAAAAATGCTATTCTTTGGGCATAACTCTGCTGATCTCCAATAAATTTGCGTCAAAATACACAGGTGCAGTTCTACATTTGGAGTTACACGCAACACAAACCGGTCTACAAAAGGACAGCATGACAGCGGGGCGAGCAGACAATGGCAAATCTATATGCCACCCCACCTATCCCCCATAAAGTGGTGAGGGCATAAATACGTGGCCTCTAGAGTCCTAACATTGTTTTCCTTTGATTTAGATTTGTGACCTAGTTTTAAATCCAACATGACCCATATTCCAACTTGTCCAAAACCTTATTGAGACAATCAATCTGATCTAGTAACGTGATAATTAGGTAAAAAAATGTAGTCTCTACAGTGTTAACAAACCAACTGTGGATGGCAGAAGACAAACCACGGACAGCTCACTCTAAGCTCTGCTCAGGTGAGCTAAAAATGAGTCTTAACAATTTTTCTGTACAAATCTGGTAAAAAAATCTGTATTATTTATTGTAAAACTGATGGCTTTCACAAATATACTATGGCATATCATTCCTACTGCTTTAATTAATTTGCAAATTTAAAGAAGGTTAAATGAAGCATATCTGTTGCAATATTAACTGAAAGTGTGACAAAGCATACATTTTTCAAGGGCAGCAGCCATTTCAGGATGTGCTAAATTTCTGTTTCAAATGTTCTGTGTTTAATGTGATAAATTTCTGTTTCAAATGTTCTGTGTTTAATGTGATAAATTTCTGTTTCAAATGTAAATTTCTGTTTCAAGTGTTCTGTGTTTAATGTGATAAATTTCTGTTTCAAATGTTCTGTGTTTAATGTGATAAATTTCTGTTTCAAATGTTCTGTGTTTTATGTGATAAATTTCTGTTTCAAGTGTTCTGTGTTTTATGTGATAAATTTCTGTTCCAAATGTTCTGTGTTTTATGTGATAAATTTCTGTTTCAAGTGTTCTGTGTTTTATGTGATAAATTTCTGTTCCAAATGTTCTGTGTTTTATGTGATAAATTTCTGTTTCAAGTGTTCTGTGTTTTATGTGATAAATTTCTGTTCCAAATGTTCTGTGTTTTATGTGATAAATTTCTGTTTCAAGTGTTCTGTGTTTTATGTGATAAATTTCTGTTCCAAATGTTCTGTGTTTTATGTGATAAATTTCTGTTTCAAATATTCTGTGTTTTATGTGATAAATTTCTGTTTCAAATGTTCTGTGTTTTTAAGTACTGAAAAGTTAAAGCCCAAACAAGACAAGAAACCATAATCCTTAGATTCTATAATGATACGACAGTTTTCACTCTAAAAGCATCTACTGGTACATCCATAATTTTTATGATCTCCACCAACATTCTACAAACATAATTATTCATATCTTTTAAATCATTAAATTAATCTTTAGAGTGGTGAACAGTTCTGTAAAATATTATTATCAGGAACAAGAACTTTTATCATTTGTTACAACAGCTTTGGGAATAACCAATTGTCGATTTTACCTTATCTTTATTTGTCATGGCGTAAGAGCTTTAATATGCAAATTAAATACAGAAGGAGAAAATCTGCATGATTTGTCAAGTTTCACACAATACAGATCACCACCATTACATTGTTAAGACCAGACAATGATGGTGTTTTACAATAGATAATTTACTTTTTTCATTTTCACAACTGACAAGGCAATCAGTAAGACCAATAGAATCTTGTATCACATGCTAAATGGAACAAAATCAATCAAATTTGTGAACAATATCTCAGAAAACAGATGCATCACTGGTAAAGCCTGATTCCATGCACATGAATTTTCCCTCCATCACATAACTGAGCAATGTTAGATGTATCTTTCCCATGAAAATATTCATCAGGTTTTGAAAAAGTAAAAAAGTCCTAACTTGTGTCATGAAAAATTTTCGATGGAACAAAGTGCTTTTGCTGTCAGAACAGAATATTTCATCTCCTGAATTATAAAACAGCCCATTTAAAAAGAACAAGTAACAATTCTTTGAGAATAAGCTGAGTTTTCTATGTAAAATGTTTACAGAAATACAGATTAAAAGTTCAGATTTGAAATCAAACAAATATTTAAAGGCAAAAGAGTTCAGTTAACAAACAAATATCTGTTTTTACTTTTATTGCACATTCACTTTGAAAATGAGCTTCTCTTAAAAACATGTTTCATAGAGACTGCCAACAGAATGGACATAGGTGTTAGGAGTCTGATATTCTTCCCCTATACCACAATGTGTACCTTTTAAGAAAACTATTACCAAGACTTGAAACAGTCCGTTTTCAAGGGCTAAGAGAAGCTGGGACTGCCTAACTAGGTAGCAAATTACTCTGAACAAGTAAAGCAGCCATATATACCTCTGAGGATGACACAACTCCGGATGTCACAACTCCATCGATAAGTGGAAGTGAACAAATCACCAGGAGACAAGTTGTGTGTATAGATTGCCTGTTTACAACCAAAAGACACATAAATCTTGGTCACGGAAACTTATCTTTTTACTCCACTGAGCAACTGATATATGGAATCCAATCAACAGACATTATCTGTGACCGAATGACACTTTCCTTGAAACAGTAAGACAGAAAATATTACTTCTAAACTAACAGATTATTATAAAGACTTCAATTTCAATTATGAAGAATAAATGCAACATTTAAGAGTGACAGTTCTCCATGTATATAACTTTAAACTCAAACTCAACTGCTTTTACCTACTTTTTCTATTCTTTTCATATATCAGGTTAATATTTGTTCCTGTTTTAAGTCTGACTGAGAAATATTGAAATTCATAATAAGAGGATTATTTTATGATGATAAGACTTGAAGATTGCAACCGCAAATACCCCCTTATTCAGCATTCTTTCTTACTATTCATAGCTATTGAACATGAATTGATCCCCACTGGACTGTTTTTATCTCCTTGCTTGAGAGCTCTTCAATGTATCAGGCGACCAAATTACCAATGCGGAAGCTGGATCACCTGACACATTTAACAGAGACCGCTTAATGACAATATGACAAGCTAAATACCTGAGCAGAGCATGCAGGAATTATCCCAATGGGGTTTGGAAAAAAAAATGAAATATCAGAGACACACAATGACTGTGTAAATCATGAGACTAAGATTTAACGCTGGTTTTTATGTTATTCAATCATGCAAATACTGATGATTCCTTAATTGTTTAAAAGGTTTCAGTGGAAAATAATTGGAAAATATCGGAAATAGGATGGTAGGAGAAGTCTTGCTAAGGACAGAGAGCAGTGTTGATTGCAGACTTTGTGACATTTCACTCTAGTAATGCAGGAAACTCTCTCAATGCAGGAAATCTTCTCCCCGTCTCATTTTTACCATAGTAACAATAATACTATAAAGTTAAATGAAAGATCAGTTCAAAAACCTTTCTTTGGCAACAAAAAGAAGCAACACCATTGAATCAACTGGATGCCTATACTATAAAAGGAAGAAACTGGAATATCATTTCATCCAAAAAGGAAACGTTAGCACTTGTTTCACTATTCTCTACAAACCTTGAACATATCTAAAAAAATTACTTCTTCATTAACAAAAGGTAGTTTTGTTTGTTGCCAACAGTGAAAACCTAGTCTTTAGGCATCACAATGTTAAGCTGAGCAAAACATCTCGAAAACTTTAATCTAACATTTTTAACTTTGTATGGCAATAATCAGAGAAGTAGAAATTCGCTGAACAAAATTAAAGCCCATAAAAGTAAAACCTTACAATTTTCTTTCCTTAGTTTTGACAGACCATCTTCAGTCATTGTGGCAGTGATATATTATATGTAACAAGATTTTGTTTATTTTATTTAACATTCTGAGAAACACTGTGTGCTTCTGCCAGAGCAAACACGTAACATCCAGGACACTAATAACATCTTGTCGAAATTCTCTTCTAACCTCGCCAAAATGTTGAAGACCAATCAAATGCAAGCTACAATCAATAGAAGCTAGACGCTTATTTTGGAATAACTCTCAGGAATTCTCAAACCGCCAGATCATGATTGAATGAACATAAATCACAGTACTTCATCTATGTCAATTTCTTCCTACCAATCAACATCAGTTCAGTAGTGCTCATTTCATTTCAGATTTGTACTTGTTACTATGACAACATCTAAATAGACAAAAAATATAATAAACTGCCAAAATCAACTAATAAAGGCAGCAAAGTAAGCAGCCAATCAATCTCTTATGGTCAACTCCCAATACTAAATAAGTGTTTTTTTTTTGGTCTACAAAAATGTTAAAGATCCATTTAAATTGTTTCCATGGCAACAAAGTTTGGAGCAGACAAATCTATGGAGAGATTTCCACAGTGTTTGCCTGGATGAGCATGAAAATAAGAACTTATCAGCTCCTTTAGAGAAGATCTGTCTCACCAAAGGTGAAATGATAAATTATTCAAGTCTAAAAAAAAAATTTGTATTTGAAACAATCTATTCATCTAATTCTAAAACAAAATGAGATTTTGCAATGTTCCATGGTTGCTTTAAAATTTAGAGAAAAATTCTGATCTTGAAACAAAAAAAAGCTAACGTTTGCAAACTTTTCAAGATATATCAAGAACCATTCTGCATTAACATACAGATCATAATTCTGATATCAGTTTATGGTTGTAACATTTTGAAGAAAAGTGGGTGTAGTTTTAAACACAACAAAAACAGCCCATATTACTGTCTATTATAACAAGAAAACCATCTTTGCTTATCCTAAAAGAGTCTGCTTCTAATTTAACACCTCTTTCACACCTTTTCAAGATACTTTCCTCTCTTTCTGATAATGTTAATGTGGGTTTTTATCTAAAACAGACCAAATAAAAATTCATCATCTACAAATTATATGAAAGCAACAGTGGCCACAGGCACTATTCTGTTTTTGGATACTTCCTTATCCCTGTGACTAAAGAGTGACTCAAATACTACTTCTATTGTCTGGCAGAACATGTGATTGGTATATGATACGGCAAGACAGATAACTCAAGGTAAGTGCTAAACAATTTCAGTAAGGAGATTATCAACTTAGAACTGTTCTCCAGAAGTTATCATTACAACTCACACTGTATGACAACTGCTACTTTTCAGTCAGCCAGCATTGAGCTGACAGTCTTTGCAACTGCAAATCAAAATCTAAAATCATAAAGAGACACATTCATTTTAAGATAAGTTAATTTATCCCCGTCTGGGCATATATACATGGTTAATACAAGGATCATGAATTAGGATCCAAAAATACTGTCATAGACATTTCAAACTTTATAGAAAACAATATTATTTTCTTTATTCTATTTTGCTTTTCTTTAGTACCAGAAACAAGCATATTGCATGTGAACAAAACAGTATTCCACCTATAATACTAAACATAAAAGTAAATAAGTCAAAATAAGATAGACCAGTCCATAGTAAAATTGCAAAGAGTTCTACAAGACTTTATTTATAGATATTGGTGTGGTCAAACAGTATGCAAAAGATGCATTAAGTTTAAATTTAATGTTTGTTGTTTCAAATAACATTCATATTTATCTGGATGAGGTTAAAAAAAGTCATTTCACCCTTCAAATTCTTTGAGCAGGCAATAATAGCAACAAATAGAATTCAGTTTTGGATCTACATAATGTCATACCGTGGCCAGTTTTGTGTTAATGTTAAATGTTATGATTCTGTCTGCTGATTACATACTCTCAAGTCTATCTGCATCTTATGTACTGGTTTGAATCCATGAAGCAGTCTTTGAGCAGGATTAATGTTAATTGCAAAAACTTGTTTGCAATAAAGAAACCTTCGAGTAGGATTAATATAATTATGTTACAGGATACTTCTTAATCAATGTAGAACAAAATTTAGGATGTTTAAACTAAATTACTTAATGCCTAATATAATGTACATACACAACTGTAATGAATATTCACACACATCTATGAAAACACACTTTGCTCAGGGTTAACTAGGTCAAAAATAAAATCTCCCGGTAATGAAGTCGGGATGCAATAAGTCTCTCATCTGCTTTCGCAAGCTCTGGTGTGTACTTAAAGGGGGAACTGCAGGGTCGAGCTGGTGTACTCAGTAAAATCATGAACAGATCAATCTATGTAACACTTACGTTTACTTTTCACTAAAAATCTACATTTCAAACCCTACAGGAGGAAATTTTCAGTTAATTTTACCATTTTACCTGACCTGAAAACAATCCGCTAAAGAAATCCCGAAACAAAAATACATTCTATATTTAGCGACAAGGGACATCACGGGAATGTCAGGTGGTCATTTAACGGCATTTTGAAACAAATGGCACTGTCGATAATCCGCAAGGTACACCCAATGCGTATTTTTGTTGAAATGATCACATGACATTCCCAAGCACTACCGCGGCTTTATGCGGGAAATACAAAAATAGCTAACCTGTGCGGATCGCATAGGATAGGAAAGACCATTTTTAAATCTTTTTTTATAAAATATTGGCTTGAAATATTCCGGGTGTAAATCAATATTTCAGCTTCAAATAATGATATTCAACTGATTAATAACCCTTTTCCCAAATCTGTTCCATTCATCAAACATGCTCATCTGCCTTTAAATTGAAAGACCAAAATACCCATTCTATAGATTTGTAATATAGACATGTACTGTTGGTCATCTTGGTTTTAAAATGATCTTTTATGACAACTAAAAATAGCTTCTGAAATTTAAAGATTACTGCCAAGTTTTATAAAGCACGGCTCACTTAGCCACATCTTCATTATGGAACAAATGGCTTATAAAAATCAAACTGGCCTCTTTCAGGTTTATAGGAAATCAATTATTATTAGGTCTTAAAGATAAGCTCTTCATTACACAAGCTAATTTACCCGACACTGTATCTTTACTGCATGCAGTAAAACATTAGTCAGTAAGTGTCACATCCGGCATAAACACGTCATCTAAGTTGAAAATATCAAAATATTATAAATTCAATTCTTAATATGGAATAGAGTGTGGGCTGTGAATTCATAGCTCATGATTTAACAGTAACATTAATCTGAAGTGCTTCCTGCCACCATTCATCTTTTATTTCATTTAAAACTATTCTTGTTTTTGAGTAAATAGCTACATACTATTTTTTCTTGTTCAATTGCCTACCAAAATTTCTCACTTTTTCATCTATGCCAAATATATCTTACTTTTATACTTTGCTATATCAAAGACTAAGTAATTCCACAAGGTTTCAGAAACCTCTGCAAACACAAATAAGTACCTTATACCTGTTAAAGCAAACATTTCAAAATAACTCTTTTAGAAATGATGCTTTATTTTCTAAATGATTTCTCAGTGCAAATCTCAATGCAATGCTCTCTATCTGATGGTATGAAATGGAAAAAGATGGGCTTTCCCTGAATACTAAAAAATCATTGCATCATTTATTTGGCAATAAAAAATATTTGCCCATTATTGCAATTTCCATCAATCCAAAATCCCTGCATGATTAAAAAGGCATATTTATGAGCATGCGAGTCTTTAAATAAAGCCAGCTGCAGAATTCCCTGGCACCCTGGAGACAGATGTATCACTGGATGACCAAACAGAACAGACAAAAACTGGCAAATATTTAATTTTCCTAATGTGAAATAACAACTTCTGGTGTAATTTGGTTATAACATAACCATGGAAAGGAGTGCAGTTTGTTATAAGTGCAATTTTACTAAAAGTCTAGCATATCACAATGACCGGATTTCTGTACCATCTGACAATGATGTCCCAAATGTAGACCAGCCAAACATGCATTGAAATGCATTCCTGCACAGAACACAATGCACATTTGCACAACAATATAGAGCAATTTGCAAAGGACAGCATGGCTATCCAGTAACCAGGGCTCCCGAAAACCGAAAATTTGTCGGTTTTGACCGAATTTTATCTTTGTGGACTGATTTCGATGTCCAAAAGTCCTTAAAAAATCGGTCCAGATAATTTCCAAAAAAAAAGATCTGTCTAACTTTTCATAAAACAGTCAAAATCTCGCACCAAAACCTCAACTGATCGCTAATCCGGTACTTCACACCTATCATAAAACCATAAAACTGTCACTGTTGCCCCTGCAATTATCGCCAATTAACTTGTAAACAAGTAAAAGTGTGCTTGATTTGCAGCCGGCCAATCGATTAAAGTTGACCGGTTTCAAACTGTGTAATATTATTTCATCGAAATCAAACTCCATGCAGCGGCTACTTCCCCTGATCAGTACAGAAAACAGTTAAAGTAGAAAAGCGTGACATAACCGGTGCGAGGAGTTTGCATCGAAATAGGCGATAACTGTCGTCTGCTTAATTTCATTAAGGGCTTGATAGTAATTGTAGTGGCTAGCTGCAGCACAAAGCACACTTTAAAATATCAGTGACTAGTTTGACGTTGTAAAATTAGCTCTAATTCTACTTTCGCTTTGAAAAACACATATTTTCGCGATGTCAACACTATCATAACTCAAATTGTTCTTTCCCCTTAAATCGTTTCTATTTTTTCTGTTGGTTCTTGGTCTCAGGGGGGGGGGGGGGGGTCAAGGTCTCGGAACGATTGAGATTTCAAAATTTTAGAAGCCCTGCCAGTAACTATATAAACATAAATAATATTACTATGAAGTATTACAGTCTCAGCTTCTTTTCTTCTTTATCTAGAGAAACCTCAAATTTGTTGTGGGTTTTTTAGCAATTATGTACTAGCATATAAAGTTACTTACATTAATTACCTTGTAAATTTTCTAGAACTGTCTTTTTCTTTTGGAAATTGTCTATTTCAATTATTTTCATGTCTGCCAATTTCTGAGTCTACTTTCCAAGATAATGTTATTACTCTTTACAAAGCATCCCATACCAAGAAATTTATATGATTTAAACCAGAAAAGATGAGGCAGACATGTGGCAAAAAAAAAAAAATCCTCAAAATCAATGAATGTAATATGATAAAATAAATAGGCTGATTAACTTGTGAATTATGCATCTTTAGTTATTAAGAAAATCACTTTCCTCATCCACTCAATGGATTAAATCAAATACAGGAAAAACACAATGTTTGACATGACTCTCTGAGCTTGACCTATGGCCAAATGGGCTAAAATCATTATGCAAAACATCCTGTCAAATTTGGAAGTTTTTTGTTCGTTGTTTTTGACTGAAAAGAATTTTTTAGTGCAGAACCCATTGAACCCACAATCCAACAAGAGCACTGCTGGGAGGAGCATTATATGCCTGAAGGGTGTTTTTTCTAAGTATGATGCATTTGTGATATAAGGGAGGAAACCTTAGGCTTTAAAATTAAATGATTTGCTTTAAATAAACTAATATAAACTAAACTCAAAATTAAAAGGGGTCATTCACTCAATGTGTTCAACCATTGTATGAATTTTGAAATCTATATGGGAAATGGTTGTTGAGTTACAGCGTAAATGATTCGAAACATTTAGGTCACTGTGACCTTGACCTTTGACATACTGACCCAAAAATGTATATGGGTCATCCAGTCAATGTGTGCAATCATGATATAAAGTTTGAAGTCCCTACAACAAATGATTATCAAGTTACATGGCAGAAATGGTTCTCAATGTTAAGGCCACTGTGACCTTGACCTTTGACCTACTGACCCCCAAAATCAAAAGGGGTCATTCACTCAATGTGGGCAATAATCACATGAAGGTAAAAGATTGTAGGCCAAAGAGTACTCAAGTAATCCTCCAGAAACCAAATTGCTAATGGACGGACGGACACCCTAGAGCATAACATAATATGCCCCCTTCAGGTATATAAAAATCAGTGTCCTTGATTACATTGTTTCTGAGTTTCTACTGATCAGTAGCTGTTTTAAAGTGTAGACTTCCTGTGACCGACATCTTTGACCAAGTGAGCCCAAAATCAGGATGGTTCATTTATTCAAGTGAACAAAACCTTGGAACACAGTTTCTTAAATTCTTGTTATACTTACCATGAGACATTGTCTAGTCTCTCACTGTTGTCCTGCAGCCATCGGAGCCAAGGTCTTACCAATTCTGTATATACGATGATAGTAGCTGTTGAACTTTAACACTTTATTCTCTGAAAGTAAATACAACTAATTTACATGTAAATGAATAAATTTCTAGGAACAACAGTTTTGAGTGGGTTTTAGCATTTTTTAAAATAAAACTTCCTTTCTCTGGATAATGTCAGCATTTAAGTCAAACTGCAATACATTCAGTCTCTACATAAGATAAATGAAAATGGTATATTACTTTTATATCACAACATTTACTCAAGTGATTTGCAATAGTACGAGATGTACTGGATAACTAAGTGAAACCATGAGCTGTTGCCTTCGAGGCAGTGTTTTCATCAATTCTAAAAGCCCAGACTTGATTCTTTTTTTTCCTTCTATCAATTTATGCTTTTTGAAAATAAGTATTCTGACTGCTTTCCTAGGAAATGAACTAGAAACCTAAATTTATTTTCATACTAATCAATATTTAGTGGTTCCTTGTCAATTTCATGGCAGACAACTGCATACAGCCTATAGATTTTCCACTGTAAGGTAGTGTCCCCTTCAGTTGGTTTACCCCAAAAGTTTTATGTTATTCCCCATGAACCAGCTGTCTGTATTATATAAAATGCCAACACATAAGGGAGTGTTTTTCTTGCTGTTTTTCATGGAGCATTTTAAAGTGATTAAATAAAATCCCGACAAACCATTTAGTTTTGTAGAAGTAAATGAAAACAGTGACCATCAAAACATCTTTCTTTTCGATGAATGCAATTTGTCTCTTTGAACTAGAAAATTTGTATTAAAAAAACACAAGGCAGCACTTTACTATCCTGAATCAGATTCTCCTAGCCAGTAGCAATAAAATTTAAAACATTTAAACTATAATCACAAGGCTGGTCTCCATAACACACTAAACTTTGATAACCAAAGCTACTGAATAAATAGTCTCTGCATCCTGCCTTAAATTACACTTTTTTATATTGGCTCATTTGCAATAGAAACTATCACAACTTATCAGAATAGCTCTAAAGACACCATTTATGTAGAAACCAATCCCCTCATGGAGGCAGACAATAACTTTCAGTATTAGTACTGGTACCTACATCACTTGAGTGATGTTTTACTAATACTGATGTTATCCATGATCTACTTTCATTTCCTACTCTACGTCTAAAAAATTGCTACAAGAAATAAAACTGCAAGGGAGGTAACTTGGAAATAAGACTATAAGAGGACCGCAATTATTTCAAACAGATGGATCTTGTGCCCTGTTGTTGCTGTAAACATTCAAATGAAATGTATAGTTGAATACGCAGTACATATGGTTCATGAATAAAATGATTAACTATCATTAAAATGAGAAAATGAAATAATGAATAAATGGGTCTAACTTATATCTTAAAATAACATTCAATGATGCAAATAAGTAATTAGCGGCTTTACAATGCAGCTACCCTGAAGCAAGTTTCCGTTCAGTTACAATCTGTTGTCGTAGCACCGGAATTCATTTGCAAAATAATGGCAGAACACAGTAACTGTGAGATGATGCATTTGTTAATTCTACACACTATTTGTAAGTATTTCATTTTCATTAGTCAAAACATAAGTTGATTTTAACAGATTTAATAGAGGTAGGTGAAGCTGAAAAGTGATGTGGAAATGAGGCAATACTTCATGTTTTTACAATCAGAAAGTAAAGATACTTGTTACCTAGTGACAACTCGTGTTGAACATCAGATGTAGTTTAAGCTATCAAACACAGATGGAATTTGATCTATCAGTTGTTCATAGAGGCTATGTGTTGTTGTTGATCTGAATGTTTGCATAAGTAATTGCATGATAGCTGTAATAAGTTGGCATAATTCCAGACTGTACAACTGCAAGGTTTTTTCACATATATGTGATCCAGGCGCGTAGCTACCAGTACGTAGAATACGCAGCTGCGTACACATTGGTCCAGAAAATCGAGTAAAATTGGTGAAAAAATATGACGTATTTTAAGCCAAAAACCCGCCAAAACGCTCCTGAGATGATCTACAGAAAAAAAATTCCGGGGGAGCATGCCCCACCGACCCCCCTAGGATTCTGCGTACACCTTCAAAAGCCCTGGCTACGCCCCTGTGATCAATCAGCGTTTGTCGAATTGTAGCGGGAGTATAAGTTGATTCGAGTTAGTCATGGTTTGTTCGAGCTCATTAGCTGACACTGGTGCATTAAAGTCACCGAGAACAATTGTTTGTGAAGTTGGTAAATTGCTAAGAATCAAACTGAGCTGATCACAGAAATAATGCAGGTGCAGTCGTTGAGGTTTATAAACATTCAACACTGATATAGACAGAGATGTTATATAAACACCAACACATTCAATATCTGCCAAAGGTTAAAAGGTAAAGGTTTCTTATTTAACCTGGGTTGTCAACAAAAGTCCCCACCTGGTGTGGATGGACAACTTATTTCCAGAAGAGCCCACGGTGCGTGTATTTTACCTCCCCGATCCCCCAGTCTAGGCCATTACTGCTGGAAACAGTACCAGGTTAGGTTACCACCCAGTCCTGGGAAATCAGTCGATAACTCAGTCGCTACTCCGTAGCCCAACGCACAAACCACTCGGCCACCGAGCCAAAGAAGTATCAATGCGCATAAAGTCAAAGTCTTGATGGACAAAGATGCCAACATCTCCTCTTGAAACTGGTTGTTTTGGTGTTTTGGCCTATGAGTGAACACAGCTTGGAAGTGTGTAATGGGGTATCAGTCTGGTGAAAAAATAATGGTTTTTAATGTCATGAAAATGGGGGGGGGAGGGGGGGGGGGTGAGAAGGGGAAGTGAAAGCCAGACAAGGTTTTCCTATTAAAAGCTCTGGTGGCCATTTTGTGCAGCGAAGCAGAACGTGCTGACGATATGCACAACAAAATTTGGTAGTGATCACTCCTGTAAAGTTTCTCCGAAATCCCGCCAGCAGTTTGACCTGTGAAAGCCAGACAAGGTTTATCTATTGCTAGCTCTTGTGGCAATTTTGTGCAACAAAGCGGAACACGCTGATGATATGCACAACTGGGGTTGGTACTGATCACTCCTATGAAGTTTTGTCGAAATCCTGCCAGCAGTTTGACCTGTGAAAGCCAGACAAGGTTTTTTCTATTTTTAGCTCTGGCAGCCATTTTGTGCAGTGAAGCAGAACGTGCTGGCGATATGCACATCAAGGTTTGGTTCTAATCACTCCTGTGGAGTTTCGTCAAAATCCTGCCAGCAGTCTGACCTGTGTAAGCCCAACAAGGTTTTTCTTTTTATAGCTCTGGCAGCCATTTTGTGCAGCTGAGCAGAACGTGCCAGAGAAATGCACAACTGGGGTTGGTACTGATCACTCCTGTGAAGTTTCGTCGAAATCCCACCAACAGCTTGAACTGTGAAAGCCAGACAACCTAAATGCGGAAGGACAGACGGACGGCGATGGCAAAAACAATATGTCTCCCAAAAATTTTGGGAGACATAATTTCCGACAATAATATAATCAACGATAGATAAATGATAGCAGAAAAAAGGGTAATTCTATAATAGTTCTTCCATTTAGAAAAAAAAACATTTGAAATTTCAGTCCTTATTTAGTAAGTGATTAAAAAATACCCACTTCAAAAACTTTTCAGGAACAATCCTCCACTATTTTAGTTTAAAACATCTTTAGAGAATATTTCTTTAGAGAAAATTTCAACAAGAGGGTCATGATATTTTACAGAGAGGCTGGAATTCCCTGGATGCATGAATGCTGCTTATCAACCATTCTTTAAAATACTTCTGAAGTCTTCAGGAAGTTGTAAGTTGCTATAAAACAAAACAAAAATTCCATGATACATCTATTATTCTGAACTGTTGTAGTCTGTATTGATTTGAAGTATTCCAAATAGTACTGTCATGTAGTTTACCCGGACAGGACGAAAAACCAACAAATATACAAACTTTGTTGTCCCCTTAACCATCTTAAGTTTTAGTTTATGACCAATATGTAAGTGCTAGTGAGCAACCAAAGGTCTGTCCGTTTGCAGTAATGTGAACAATGAGATTTGAAACTAACAAATGTCAACTATTCAGTTAAAATTTTTTACAGGAACCCTGATGTGGCTTTCAGCATAATGTGAGGATTGAGGGTTAAGATCACCAGACATTCTTCTGGTGTCAGACGAACACTACCCATAATGAACCACTCAACCTCCATGCAAAAATACTTGCCTTATCATATCATTAACAGCAAAGAGTCTCATTTATAAACCATGTGGGCACTCATAAACCATGCAGGCACTAGGTTTATACGCCCCAAATGTCTCATTTCATAAAATTTAAAGTAGTGGAAAAAGAGTTCTATTAAACAGTAAACAGTGTTTTGTAACATCCAATGCATCAGTATTTTAGTGTAACAGATAACAATTTATATACATGTACAATAATTAATCGATACCATTACCTATTCAATAACTACTAACATATTCTTCAGTTACCAATCTGAGATGCAGAAATGGTCCATTGTTCATCATAACTCTCTTCAACATGCATATTTTCTGAATGCAATTAGTGTAAGCTTGAATAACCCATTAGGAACTTTATTTACCATGTAACATGAACATGAAAAGTCTGTCAAGTTTTTGTACTTCAACTCCATAATCATAGATCTTTTCATATCATGACATATTTTTTCAATTCTTCTGAAAATTAAGTGAAACAATATTTTAGTATTTCCAACCTTTCATGCATTTTTTTAACAGAACTGTAGATTATTAAGTCTTCATATTATCAGGGGTGCCACTAGTTCCAAAAACCGAAGGGTCATTTGTCATGTGATGCAACTAAATTTACAAAACTGCAGTCAAAAATACCCAAATTTAAGCTAAAACTACCTGATTTTAAGACAAAATGACCCTTCAGTCAAAATACCTGAGCGTCAAAATGGGGTCTTAATGAAATTTCAGGGGTCAAAACCCCTCAACAGGAGTCAAATGGAAACCCTGTATTATAATTACATTATTGCAATAATAAAAAAGATGAAACAAAATTTTAACCCCCAGACCCTACCCTGACACAGTAATTGAGCAAAGGGCTATAACTCAGTCAAAAATTATGGCTTTAGAACATGGCAACAACATGCACGACTAGGCTGGTACTAATGATTCTTGAAAAGTCATTAAACTCTGAAAAATAGTTGATGAAAAACAGACTGATGTATAAAATAAAATCAAAGAGCAATAACTCAGTAAAAACTTGCCAGATTGGAACGTGACAATGATATGAACTTCTAGGCTTGGTACTTACAATACTTGCAAAGTATTATTAAAATCTGAGGAAGAGTTGCTGAGAAACAGTCTAGACAAATTTGTCTACAGACACAGGACAGACGGACCAGACAACCAATAAGCCTGAACACAATAGTCATCCTCCAGATATTCTATCTTTGGGCATAATGGTCACTTATTTTTTTACTTTAAACTAAATTAATCAGATGTAACTAAAATGATGTGCTGTGTACATGTTAAACATAATTATAGCTTCTTCCACAAAACCTGCTTTTTTCATATTTAGTAATCATTATAGTTCTACCTCCAAAGATTTGGTTTACATCTTTTGCCTGATCTTCTACAATTATACCTCAAGGAAAAAGATTATTACCAAGCACTTGTGCCTCAGCCTTTATCTTGGCACATTGTTAAACAAAGTACAGGGGTTTCATTAAGAGGCAGGAGGCGGGGTTTTCACCCTGCTACTTCGAGATCTTCCCCCAGCTACTTTTCTAAAAATCAGGGTTTTTTTTATAACAAACTGGCAGCAAATCCACGCCTACTTTTAAATACATGTATTTCCTCCAACTCAAAAACTTAATGAAACCCCTGAAAGTACACCCTGTACACGGGCTTCAACAACTGACAGGCGTGTAATGCAGGTATATTGTGAATTTGTGTACAAGTGAAGCAATAACCATGATTATTCAAGTTTCATGATTTTTGTTTGGATAATTCAAACCTATTAATAGCGGTAAATGTTTGCTGCATTTAGATATGTAAGAATATTTTTATGATATCGATCCAAATTATTGCAATCACGAGTTAACCATACTCCTCTGTATTCTGTGCCCATCAAAATCCACTGGGTGATACATATGAAACAAGAAAAACAATCTGCCATTAAAAATACCTTAACCACCTTAAATATTGCCAATCAGAACTATATTTAAATATCCTGCAGCAGAAAGGATACCTGATCTTAAACAGTATTGAGGCTGTCAAAATCTTTGGTGATTTGAATACTTCTTCTACTTGATACTCCCGAGCAATCAATACTGACTATAACTGGGAGGCGCTTTGTCAGGAAAACTGTGTTAAAAAGTATTATGTGCACTGTTAAAAGTTTAAAGGATAAAAAAGTTCACAGAGTAAGAGAGTGCATGATTAAATTTAAAAACAATAAGGGCAGGACTAGATGGTGACGGTCACCAGCCTATCCTTGAAGATATCTAGGCTGGGACTGGATTTGACCTGGTATGGTAAACTATTCCAATACCTTAAAATTCTGGGAAAGTAGGAGCTGAGGTGGTACTGGGTACGAGACTGGGGGATCAGGAAGTTCAAGTTTCTAGTTGGACTAAGGTGACTATGGTCGACATAAACAAGGTTGGACTGGATCTTATAGAGAAAAAGTAGGGAGGATTGGAGTCTGCGGCTTCTTGGGTGGGCCATCTAAGTTCATTTAACATATTTGTTACACTACTTTGAAAATCATAATCATTACAAACATAACTAGCTGCAGCTCTTTGTACACTTTCAATTTTGTAGGTAAGATGTTTCTGCCAAGGGTGCCATATTATTGAACAATATTCTAGTTGAGGTCTGACATAGGTGGTATAGGCTTGAGTTTTGATTTGCCTATTTTGAGTTTTGATGTTTCTCTGGATAAATCTTAGGGTATTTTTTGCCTTGGAGGTAATGTTATTAATATGATTGGCCCAGTTCAAGTCTTTTGAGATGGTAACTCTAAGGTACTTGGCAGATTCGGTTGATTTGAGAGTTTTATTGTGTAGAGTGTATGGGAAGATGGTGGGGTTTTTTTTCGGGTGATCCTTAGCACCTCACATTTTTCTGGATTGAACTCCATGGCCCAGTCCCGTTCCCAGTTTTCTAGTTTATGTAGGTCATCTTGCAGTCTGTCTGCGTCTGTCTGTCCCTTGATTGTCAGGTACACTATAGTGTCATCCACAAATAACCTTGTTTTACTTTTAACAGATTCTGGCAAGTCATTGATATATGCCAGAAATAAACAGGGACCAATATGAGCCTACTCATGACCAGATGAGTAGGTGTCAAAATTTCAGAAGATCACATATATCTGAATTACTTTAACCTGCATAAACTTAGAGCATTGCAGTCTTTAAATCTATACAACATAATAACATCCATCAGAAAAGAGCAATAAGTAGTTGAACAATGTGACTGACCTATCAAAATATTTCATACAGTTTATTTATGTGGAAAGCAGGCACGTGTCTGTGGTACAAAGACAAAGAATCATTATTTCAAGTAAAATATATACACACTTAAGCGCCTCAACGATTCAACGTACTCACGTTTTCATAAAATTTACCTGCAAATTGAATAATTAATTGACATTTCTACCACTTCCGGTGCAGACTCTATCTCGAACTAAGCCTCGAGCAGCCGAGATTAATTTCTTTTTTTTATAAGTAACATTGAAATTAAAAATAGTTATTGAAAATATTTATGAAATGAGCAGAGCTTGTGAAATATTAGTTTTTATATAAAAATAATTATTACAAAAAATGAACAGCTGACTCTTCCTATTGACACGTAGTTACATTGCACTCTCATTTGCAGTGATCTCCCTTAGACATTTCTTTATTCATGCTACGGAGCGGATGTGGTCCAGTGGTAACGCGCTGGACTGGTATACCAGGGGTCCCGAGTTCGATCCCCCGCTCTTCCACTAACATTACTAATAGTCTTTCGGATGAGACGTTAAACCGAGGTCCCATGTATCAGTGCTATACGCTGAGCATGCAAAAGAACCAGGGGTGTCTCTGGAATGGGATGCCTTCTGTATCTTGCACTATCCCCACATCATAAAATAACTAATCTCTTCAGGGGGCGTCGGTCATATGGGTAACCGGTAGTTATAGTTATTGAAAATATTTATGAAATGAGCAGAGCTTATGAAATATTAGTTTTCATATAAACCGGTACCAACGTTAAATAAGCTCAAATAGATAGAGATTCATGCTACGTACCCACTCGCATAGTGACTCGAACTTCTTCTCTATTTGCGATGAGTTTTATTTGATAATCTCTTGGAAATGAAAAGTTCTACATATAGATACATACTGCAAAATATACAAAGTGTAGTCTAATACAAATACAATAAGTTTCATTTTGAGTCGGCGAGAAAGAAAAGGATTTACTTGAAGCAATGGTTTATGCGCTTAAACGGTATTTAGAAATTGTATCGGTAAAAGAAAAGTCAGTGGTTGACTGTATATTTGTTCATATGGTACATTAGACAGGTGAAATGCAATTTAAGGTGTAAATTGAACAAGACACCACCAATCAACCAGTGGCTTCATGAACGTTCAATATTACCTAATCATTCTGCCCCACTTACAAATTTGATTTATTTCGTGATTGCAGGTATTGAAAATGCAAACATGACAGTGATGAAGTGAGATCATTTAAACCAAAGACCTAAATTTTAGGTATTTGATTAAACGCATTCTCAATTATTTCATTGGTTTTTTTACCTTTCTCTGTTGAAGCCATTAGAAGTAAGCATTTGGCTTAATAGGTCATCAATTGGAACTTTATATTTTCACTTCATTATGTGTGAAAGATATGTTCTTATGAGACTGTGCTTTCCATGATATGCTTTATTTTGTTTGATGTTGCGATTGTGTTTTAAGTTTCAAGTTGTCTGTCCTAGAAAAATATAATTATGTGACCTGGCATGTATACCTTAACTTGTAACATGCAGAGAATCACAATCAGAAATCCACGTTGCATATGGGCAACTTTGTGAAATGATTTATAAGAAATGGATAATTTAACCCTTTAATTTGATTAATGGGCAAAAAGCCATTTTGGAATGAAAACATAAATTCATCATATAAACAGAACAAGCCCTGACACTGCACAACGAAAATTTAAATACAAAACACACTTTTTGAAAAGTGCGGAACTGCGGATCAGCTTAAGCGTCCAAAACTGAACGAATGGCATTTTCCAAAAAAAGTGTAAAAAAGCATATCAGGACAAACCACAGTAAAAAAACACAGCCTCCATACACAGTCAAAAGTAGAGGGAAAGGAAGCATAAATTCATTTATAGTTCAGTTAAACAAAAAAAGGAAACAACAAACAATTGACGAAAATGAAAACTCGACGGGTTACCGCCTTGAAACGGTCAGAGGCCAAAAATTTGCAACTTAGGGTGTAAAACAGTTATTAGGGTGCACCAACCTCATACTTGCCCAACAGGTTATCATAAGAACAAGCAAGTTGTCTTGGTGAATTAACTCTAACCCACCCATCAACTAGACAAAGTTGCATGCAAAAGCACACAAACATATAAAACATAAAAAGCTAACGGCATTGTAGAGTGAAAAGGGTAGGTACTCAATGACCATACTGAGACCAGAGTATTTTGAGTAAAATCAGCAAAAACACGATGTCAGAAATAATAGAGACTGATCGAGTTTCTATGTTCTTATAAAGATTTCCTTTGAAACCTTCATAAACTCTCAAGCCCCTGCCACCGCCGTGCAAACAAAGAGGAAAGCAAAGCAATCAATTGTAGAAGTGTTAATCACCAAGCAGACAGAACACTACAGAATGTCATGCTGGTAGCTTTTCTTTTTGAACATACAGGTGGTTTTAACAAATAACGTGGAGAAATTCATATTGTTTTTTTAACTTATTAATAAAATCTTTATAAAACACTGGTTGAGAAATACCTTGTTGCAGTAGTGATTTCAAACTGCAATTGTATTTTTGACTTAAATCTGGGTATTGGCGGTTTATCTGAAGATCTCTCATAAAGATATGAATAGCAAAAGCATTGTTTTTGTAGGAAAATATAGATTCAAAGACATAAAACTTATGTAGAAAATTGTAGAAATTTTAATTATGACAAAAAGACAGATCTTGTACCTAAATGTTGGAAAAAGACTTTTCAAACTTACAAAATATTAAAACCATTATTGATGGGAAAGAATTAACAGGTTTTATATACTTAGTGCAGGAAATCTAAAATAACATCTCCTACTTTGACCTGGTTTAAAAGCTCTAGCATTCCTGAATGAAACAAGTTTCTGAGGTGAAAAATTTCAAAATTTTCCATATTGTCAAAAAATGAAAACGGCTATTTTTTTATTGACCAGCATGGCGTGAAGGAAATTGATTAAGGGAAACATCAAAGTTATAGCCTTGTGCAAAGACAGGGACTTACCACTGTTATTCTCTACAAACACGGTTACCAAGTTTCCATAGCTCTTTTTCACTACTTTAACAAAACTCAGCAAATTTGTGTGAAGACCCCTTTAAACAGAAATTGTTCCATTACTACCTATTATTGGATTATTGGAAGATTTTGACTCTCCCATATCAAGATTAACTTGCTCTCTGTCACTTACAAATAATTACGTAGGGAAAAAAAACGTTCAGTTTATATGATCTATCTGTTATCGTTTCAATGTAAATAGCTGTAGTGTTGGTTCTTAGAGAATTTCACTTGATTAAATTCAATCTGAATTAAAATTGCTGACTTTCAGTCAACCTAAACTTAAATCATTAACCAGTGTTGACATAGTTTTTAATGGATGACAACAGTCTTCATTAGCAAACTCAAAATTGTGTGTATGATAAAGGACATTGAACAAGTCATATGCAGGTATGATGCCTATTAACGAATAAAAATCACGAAGCGAAACAAACAAGGACTAACAAACAAACTGTATCAATTTAATATCTCGTATACTGGTTCGACTGTAATATGTTTTCTTCAAAAGTAAAATATACATTAACCGGAAGATTTTTTGTTCAAAACAAGTGAAAGACTTTTTGGACAAATTATCTGGAGACAGTATTCACCTTTAACCGTAACATTTTATTAATAGTAAATTCTTGAATTATTTCTATCAAACTGTTTTAGAACAGATGTTTTCTAAAATTTCCGAATTAAATTGAAATAATGCACATAACTGAAAGAAGTTTTCTAATTTAAACATAGAATCGTGGACGCATTCATATTGTGAAGCTCATTACATAACATAACAGTGCTATTTAACATTTTTGTTTACATTTCTAAACTGCCTATAACTCAAATTCGCTACAATACGTTTTACAAGCTTAACTCGTGACATTTTATTCGAAAAACTGGTATCCACACAAAACGCCGTAATAGTAAATGGATTACCCATAATCTTTTGTCAATATTTATTGTTTTGTCAGTATTTAGAACTCTTTCTTGACAAATAACTGAAACAAAATAACAGCCTTATTCTCTGTCATGCTTGCAGCCTTTTACTTTAAATAAATCTAAAATACTTTTATAGATCAAACCAGGCCTGTACCCAGAAATATAGAATTTAGTCAGAACTGTACCTTTAACTACTGTATTATACACAGCCCAATATCGGTACGACCGTTTCGATTTGAAATCAAATTTAACTCTTGAAAATATCCGGGAACAACGTATACATCAGGTCCCAGAAAATGTAGAGTATTGTCAACCTTGACCGCACAGCATTTTCAGGTTCTCTCAAAGATTCAATAAAATACCATTTAACCATCAACAATGAGAAAAGACCCTAAAATATCTAGACGAGCAATATGAACCACTGAAATTGGAAATTCTGGTGTCTTTTCCTGAAGATGCACATTTTTGTTTTGTTGATACTAATTTTCAACCACTAATTTCAATGCCTTTATTTATCTTTATCTTGACCATGATGGATGTATATGAGCGTCCTTGTTAAAATCGATTTAAATATATATTATATTCGAATTGCATTTGTTCTACGTCCAAACTCCACACAACGGTTACTTCCCGGTGAGGGAAAAATCCCGGGATCCGGGACGCCCGGGATCCGGGATCGTATTAAACATATAAGAAATCCAATAAACTGTATGGTTTTGATATTTGTCGTAATTTGTGGGAACAAAAATTTATATTAATTGATTATATCATATATATTGACCATTATGCTGATTTAAAATTAAGATTAAATTATCATCAGAGCTAATTTAAACCAGTTTGCATTTTAACTAACCTGAAATGCAGAAATTACAATTAAGATTATTCAAGAGTCAGACAATGATATTAATTGAGTATGCAAAACGGTAATGTAGTTTGAAAACTCAACACCTTAATATGATATTTTTTAAATGACCACGTACTTTTGGTAATGCTTTATAAAGAATTTCAGTACCCATATTAGTACGACATTAAAACTCAAATGATAATAATAAAAAGAATGTCGCAACTATCTCCAATATAAAAAAAAATAAAATCCATCAACAATAAAATTGATTTACTGACAAAAAAAATTCATGCTTATACTATACATGCATATCTATATAAAAAAGGGCATGCGCTAATCGATAATTTATCGATGACACCTATGACAGGTGGTATATTCCCGGTATTACTATATGTTTAATACGATCCCGGCTTTTCTAAAGGCGATCCCGGGATTTCCCCTCACCTTACTTCCTTTTCACACTTTCTGCCGACAGGCATGTCACGTGATGATGGTCGAAAGTAAATAAACAAAATGTTTAACTTTTTTCAAGTACTCTTTTTAAATTTCATTACATCCAAGCATATTCAATCGATGCAATTCCAATTGTTACCAAACAAAAAAAAGAGAAAAAAAATCTTTAAAAAGTTCATACATATATCATATAGCTGAAATCCAGCTAAGGTTAACCTGTGTCTGCAGAGATCTTTCCAAAGAATAAAGGGGAGATCATTGCGAGGAGATTGGTCTACGTCTCTACCGTACGTGAAGATAGACAGGAAGGTAAGGGCAGGTAATACAAGATCTACAGGCGGGAGATTTGACAGGTCCTCAAAATAAACAAAACAAAACAAAAAAACTGTAACGGTTTTGGTAGTGCATAAAAATATGTTGACAGAAATTGAAGAACTATAAGATTATCTTTTTATCCAATGCGCATTCTTTGTTTTCTTGTGAAACTGGAAAAATTAAATGTTTAAATTTGATCATACATTTTCGCGACGTGTACATCCTGTGTTGTAGGGCACGTACGCGTGTGTAGGGAATTGAAAGTTACCTTCAAAACAAAAATTTAATAGGTCTAACTCAAGTTTATTAATTTCTTCAGTATTTCATGATTTTTTAATCTCATTTCCTTGTCTGTTTTCAGCAGAGATATTTATTGTGCTGGTGAAGTTGTATAAAACCACGGCAAGTGCCCAAACTAGCTCAGCTGTAGAGCTACAGACTAGTTTCCTAGGGGTTGTGAGTTTGAGTCCCATGTTGGGTGCACTTTTCTGCTTTGGTTTACAACAATGGTGTCAAAAAGTAAAAGGCTTTACTGCCTGGGTTGGCCTTTGACGTAAAATCATGACCTTAATTGAGAGGGATTGGACACTCCTTATCTATCGAAAGAATAACCAAAATATGCTGTGGCGCATTCAACTTCACCTGTTTATCCTGTAACGGAAAATCTGTCGATAATTGATAATCTATCCTTTGTAAGCGGTAAGTTTGAATGCACCTAGTTTAAAAAAAACATTGGTCTTTTTGTCAATAATGGGCTGATTATCAGAACCTAAAATTTGTACGAAAGAAGAATCATTGAACTTTTTATATAATTTTTTTCACTTCAACAACGGAAGTTTTTTCTTGCAAGCCGACAAAAGACGACAACTCGATTCATTTTTCTTTCTATTTTGTTATTATCTACTGTTGGTAAGCGGAAAAGTGCCAAGCAATGCTCTCACCTAGTTTACAAAAACATTGGTCTTTTTGTCAATTATGGGCTGATTTTTAAAATTTAAAATTTGAAAGAAAGAAGAAACATTAACCTTTAAAATATTTGATTTTTAAGTCAACACGACAGGTTTATTTCAGCATGCCCATTCATGCAAGAACAAGCGTATTTCACGCAAAGAAAATGGTTTTCACGCAATGTTTTTTAACACTGTGCGTACTGGCACGCAAGTAAATAGTTGCTTATGGCAATGCAAAAATACATGTTGATTTTCGGGTGTTTCCGTTAATTACAATTACAAAAATAGACAAGGTTTTCTTAACCGCGTGACCTGTTCATCGTCTGCATGAAGAGGTAAACAATGTCAAAACAAAGGAAATTGACGGCTTTCTTTTCCGATGGTACGTTTACAGACATGTTTGAACAAACTCTGAAGTCGCTTATGCAATGCTTGAACGTAGTACTGATGCATACTGATGCAATTTCATACGATTGATCGTTGTAAGAGCGCAAGGTGCATGTGCAACTGTCGACTGCTCTGAATGCAAAGCGGATTGAAATTACAAATATCTCGATTCAACAAGTAAGCGTGCAAGACACAGAACCATGATTGTTTAGGGTTTTTTTTGTTTTGTTTTAGGTATTTTTGTAATTGTAAATAACGGAAACACCCGAAAATCAACATGTATTTTTGCTTTGCTATAGGCGATGGTTCCCAGCATTTTTGCATTGCCATAAGCGACTATTTACTTGCGTGCCGGTACGCAGAGTGTTTTGTTGAGAATAGATAGCTAAACTTTAACAGTTGAAATGTAACCTGGTTTATAGTTTTTCAGTTTTTAGAACTAAACATTTGCTTACTTACCTTCAGAATGGTAACAGTTCAAAAAGTGTTGAAATAAACAAAAAACAATTATTTAACCTTGTTTAATCTTGTCATATTTACAACTTCTTACATGGTACCCATGTTTTTGGTCATGTACCCACGTTTTTCAAAATGCATGGGTACTACACCCATGTTTAAAAAAACCAGTGGGCATCCTGTTATTTGCAAGCGGACGATTAAAAGATAACAACTCAGTATGTTTTTCTCTTTTTTGTAAAAAATCTGTCTTCATTTGATGAAAGCACAATATTCAACCGTCCATTTTGAAGTCAATATGAAGAGAAGGTTTGAAACCTTATATCCAGATCCCAATTTTGTTCAAGTATAGTGTGATGCAATTCATGTTTAGTGTTTTTACTAAGTCTGTTTCCACTGATACCACCCGAAATTCGGTACATTGATGATCTCTGAATGACTGTATTTTCGACAAAAGTGCTATGTTTACGGTGCTCTGTTTCATAAACAAACACTGATATAGGAATAAAATACATTGCAAAGCTCAGTTCTATGTCCACTTATCAACTTCCATCTAATGCTGACTTATTTCGTAACTCCATTTTCTTCTGATACCCCCCCGAAAGTTGACCAGAAAACAAGAATCTGACCATACTTTCCGCCATTTTGGAAAACAACGATTCAATTTTAGTATCGATTTTATTGTTTTTGAAGCAAAAACTGCATTGAAAAATAACCAACTAGATTATCAAAACAATATGGGAATATTTATTTTACTAATTCAGCTAGAATTCGTACTGTAATTTCTTACTTTAAGTTTCTTTTACAACATTTGATTATACTATCGTATAAGCAACAACATATACTATCTGCCATGAAGGTATTTATAAAGAACCGACTGCGCCTGCGCGCAACACCATATTTTCACAATTTTCGAGTGTCCATTCCCTCTCAATTAAGGCCCTGGTAAAATGTAAAGGAGTGTTGTGTCGGTGTTAGGTAGAACATTGGCATGTGCGGAGCTAGTGAAGTCTGTTAAGCTGCAATCTAGTGTACAAGAGTTGGAGTCCCTTATCAGGAGCACTTTGTTGGTCAAACCATTTAACACAGAATTATAGCCCCTAAATTGTATTTCATTTCCATGCTATTTCTTTTCAACTACTGAAAGGATTTCAACGAAACTTTGTGGGAACTTCCAATACCAAAAGGAGATGCGCATATCCTTGGCTTGTTATGGTTATGGCCCTTGATTAGTTATTCAATATGTAATCAGAGAAAAGATTTGTTTTGATGCTATTTCTTGGCAACTGCTTACTGGATTTCAGTGAAGCTTTATGGGAACTATCACTGGTCAGACCATTTAACACAGAGTTATAGCCCCTCAATAGTTATTCCATATGTGTAAAGAATAACATTTTTTTCCGTGCATTTTTTGATCAAAGTTATTCTTTGAAAAACCTATAACTGATTTTTTTCCCATTTTCTTTGAATGCCAATTCTGACTGCCTTTTCTTCATACAAGCACTGATTGGCAGGGAATATACTGTCTGTGACTGTCAGAACAAGCTTCCATTTCAAACAGTTGGACAGATTTATCAACTTATAAAAGGTAGGCCTGAACTGAAGACAAATTCAATGGTTAGGTTTTATTTTTATTGTGTAGTATATTTTAATATAAGTCATAGTAAAGGCTTGCTGAGTTAATATGCAAATTTGCTTGTATTTTTGTAGAACAGTGTAAAGATCAACCATGGCTGAGGGTACTAAAAGAGCTGATGTAAATGAAATGTTTCAGAAGATTGGGGAGAAGCTAGGATGGTTCAAGTGCAAAAGTTCAGATGAAGTAAAACAGCTGGTAGGAACCTCATACATTGTATATTGATTCAATAGTTATCAGTAAATGATGTAGTGATATTAATAAAGTGAACACATTTAATCTTTGAAGTTACATAATTGAGTCCATAAGGTAAACTGACTGTTTCCTTCCTCATTAAGGATGTGTAAAATCTTGCAAAGTGACACATGCTGAGTACTAAGGCATACATGCTGCTGCAAACTCTTCATAAAATCTTGTGGTAATACAATATATCAACTGCTCCTACTAATGCAGAGATCACGCCAGCCCAGATTTTTAGGGAGAAGTGACTTCTCCCTCAAGAGAAAATAGGGAGAAGTTTTTGGAAACAGGGAGAAGTGGGTACAATGTATATAAATCTAGTGTTAACATTCCATTAGTAGGCATTTCTGCACAGAGTGCAATGCCATTTCCAAGACTTGTCTTGCATGTTCCAATTAAAACTTTGTGTGACATTTCCTTAGAATTTTTTTTCTTCGGTTATCTATTTGAGCTGATTTTCCGTCGGTACTGGTTGCCCATATGACCAACACCCCCTGAAGAGATTAGTTATTTTATGTTATGGGGGTAGTGCAAGATACAGAAGCATCCCATTCCAGAGACACCCCTGGTTCTTTTACATGCTCAGTGTATAGCTCTGATACATGGGACCTCAGTTTAACGTCTCATCCGAAAGACTATTAGTAATGTTAGTGGAGGAGCAGGGAATAGAACTCGGGACCCCTGGTATACCAGTCCCGCGCGCTCCACTGGACTTTTTTTTCTTCGGTTAGATGGTTACCATTTGCTTTACGCTTATATCCTGGCATCTCATCCCCTCCGGTTAACTAGCTAGCAAGAGACATTGCAGTGATTTTTATTCTCTATTTCATATGCAACCGTTTTCAGTAAAATTCAGTTAAAGAATGATCATGGGATAAATCAACACTAACATTGTTTATAGAAACTCATTTACCTATCCATTTTATTCGCCAATTATCGGGACAATTGTAAACATCAAAACATTTGATCGACATTGTCAGCTACACACTGTTGTAAAGCTAAAATGTGTGAACACGATCACAAGACTTCCTGACTAATTTATACAATAAGTATGCCCGTAATTGTCCTAACTGAATTGAATCGAGGCTCATCTGTTGAATTGTTGTTTATTGATAATTAGTTGGCATATGACAATATCCCATCATGTCATCCATTAACCTCCATCACATGCAAAATTGTCTCACCGCATGTCATTGGTTTACCAGTTTTGCTGACCAATCATAATAGGTTTAACAGACCGATTTGAAATAGGAAGAGCTTGGACGATTTAGACACTTCGAAAACAATTACAGTATTTAGCCAAATGGGGACAACTTGTTTCCCTTTTCTTAGCAAACTGGGCGAAATGGAGAGAGATAAGGTGACTGTTTCACCCAAGTTGCCTAGAAACATGATCCCTGCTAATGGTAGTACAATATCTAGCATTTCAAAATCAAAGTAATAGAATTCATTTATATAAACATGCCAGAAAACTGTTACTTTTGTTTGAAAATGGCTCACAGCTGTAATCTTTCCTATTGTAAATTTTCATTTGGTGAAGTAATTGTTATAAGCCAATGAAAGCAGCAGTTACTTAGAATGTCAGTGTTTACATAATTTAATGCTTTAGACATGTGGACTTCTCTGTAAAATGAACATTTTTGGAGATAATCAGATAATTGAAAGGTAATTGACCTACAGTACAGAATTGGATTAACTGTGTGAATTGGTTGCTGGTCTAGTATTATCAACTATTCATTTGAACACTATCTGCAGTTTGCTGACAATAAACAAAGAAGGAATTAACCGCGATTTACCCTATGCATTATATCATGCTGAATACAAGCTCGCGCCTGCTGACGTCACTGCAAACTACTTTTGGCTGTTCTTACCTGTCATTGTAAACTGATAATTTTTAAAAATATTTTTTATAAGTGAAATACTGTTATGGACTAAGTTATCTTCTTTGATCTATGATAGAATTATAGATATTTGTTAAAACGTTAATTATTAACTGATAAAAAAACTAAAAATGACCTTTGTTGTTTTCATTTTCTCATGAGAAATTAGTAGCTGGGCAAAATGGAATAGCCTGACAGGGACAATAACTGTAAAAAAAATGGCATGATAAGTTGTGCACATAATTGTGCCCCTTGTAACTATATATATGCATTAGAATGGAAATAGATTTTACAATTTTTGTGATCTACCATTGAATAAAGCACGGTTTTTCATTCAGATTTGTAATTATTTAATCACTCAGGCCTACGGCCTTTGTGATTAAATTACTACGCATCTGAACTTGACACTGAGCTATATTATACGATAGATCACTCTATCTTAAAATCTATTTCCTAATTTAATTATCACACGAATTGATTGGGAGACATTGACTTTGTCTCTATGCCTGTCTGTCTGTCGCAGTTGGTCAGCTCAACTCCTCCTACACACATGATTGGATTTTAAGGAAACCCTATAGAAATGTTCATTACCTAGTGTATAAATGTAAGTTGTGCATATTGTCAGGATTTTCTGGTTGACTGATTTTTACAGGATTTAAGGGATCTTAAAGATTTTGATTTTATCAGTGTAACTCCTACATTCATCATCAGATTTCAGTGAAACTTTATAGAAAAATACAGTAGCTAGTGCAGTTGTACATATTGACATAATTTTCTGCTTGACTTATTTTTGCAGGAGTTTTTGGACTTAATAGAATTTTTTTAATCCACATCATTCTAGTTACTCTTAATGTTATGTAAACTGGGGAATTTGTTAAGCAAGCAAACCGAAAGTGAAAGCTGAAGTAATTCAGAAGTGCTTTGTAGATTTGATGAATAGATCTCAGTCATTTACAGTCTGAAAGTTAATCTGTCATTGATCCTGTGTCTTTGCTTAAGTGTAAGTTGCTGAAGATTAAAACTGTTAAGATGGCATCTGAATATGCAGTCTTTCACTGCTTAAAAATACAGAGAATGATCAGAGTTCTGATACTGCCTACACTTATCATGTCTTGATGTCATATACAAACATAAAATTGTTGATGTTTATCAATTTTTACAAAGTCTTTTATTTATTGGTATGTAGATATTGTTATTCGTCTCATCCAAAAGTCAGAAGTGTTAGTTGAGGTCCTGAGGTATTGACACAATGGTATTACAAGTTTACAAGTCCTATACATTAACACAGGACCACTTTTAGATCCACCCCAATGAGTATAAAACTTACTTGCACATTTACATTACTCAGCCATAAATGGCTTCCCTGGTTGAGGACTTTGTAGTGCATGGCAATACCCTTTTAAAAGATTTTAAGGGCCAGAATTAGTATTTTGGCGCATTTGGCGCAATTGGCGAGCGACAGCGGGAACCCTGCTTTTTTCTTTGTTTTAACTGTTGTTTACCAACATTTCTTACAACAGGACAATAGAGCCCTATACATATGACTAGAGAAGGGTGTCAAATACATACACTGTTTGCATATTTGAAAAATGTGATTAATGCTGTGTGAATTATGCTGATTTCAGGTGACTTTGAGTGCTAAAAGGACAAAAATAAAGAAAGAAAATGGAGGACAGGCAGCTGACAATGCAAATGGTAAATTGTCTTTGAATGTGCTTCAGAAATTGGCTGTGTTGAATAAGCTTCAATATGAAATTTATGGAAATCTTACTGCTTAAGGAAAAGAATGTAGGCACTCTGGTCACATTTACATCACACATGAACCTGTTAAAATGGATAAAATGGAAGGGTAGTAAAAATATCAGAAATCTTATTTTACAAGAGTCCTAAAAGTTTTGTTTTCATGAAGAGTATATAATGATAACAACTGAAGGTATCACATAAATATAACAGAATGTGAACCAACCATTAATGTTACTGAACTTTTTTTTGGGGTGTGTTCAAAATTCAGTGGTATTTACAATTTTAGTATTCAAAATTCAGTTACAAAATAACAGGATTATTATATCCACCTTATAATGAGCATGTTTTCATTATATTAAGAAATAAAATATGGTTTTGAAATTAATATTATTTAAAAAGTGATTTCATTGATTCTTAATTCTAGGAAAGAAGGCTTCAAAACTAAAACTCAAGAAGAAAAGGGTTATAACAAATTTACCAGAGGAAGAAGGGAAATCTGTTCCTTGCAGTAAACAGACAGACGGTAAACAGACAATGCTGCATGCAAAGGCACAGAGTTTCAAAGATCTCTTGTCCTCAGACAGTGATTCAAGTGAGCCTATGAAAAGTAAAGGAAGAACTCAAAAGGCTGTTCTGCAGATTTGCAGTGACTCTGATGAAGATAGGGAATGTCTTGAAAAGGTACAACCCAACTCTAATGCATGTATTAAAGAAAGCTTTCTTGAATCAGGGAAAGCTACTTATGTTCCAGAGTTTGAACCTATTTTGTTTATAGAACCAAAGCAGGAATCTGATATTGATTGGAATGATACAGTTGTGAAAAATAGAGTTTCGCTTGCTTCATTCACAGTTGATCTGGACAACCTTGGAGAACCTCTTGTTGAGTCCACTAGAATTCACAGGAGAAGCAGTGTAACATACAAACAAATCCTAGACAGCTCAGGTAGTCTCAGTGAAGATGCAAGTGATCTTGGTACAGCAGCTAACGAGGAAAAGTTTGAAGAAGGCAAACAGGAAAACTGTAATAAATATACAGATGGTGTGTTGACATTTATGACATCAGTATGTGAGGAAACAAAATATGTCACTGCATTTGAAACATCTGATGATACAATAAATTCCTCGAATACACATAAAGGTGGTGAACAGGCTGGGAACACTTCTAGTGGGGTTACTTCTGATAAACATGTGACATCCTGTGTAGGTGAGAGAAATGTTCAGTGCAACAGAGATGAGACAAATGTTTGTACAAGTGACAGAAGAAAACACATAGAATCTTACTGCAGTGACAGCTTTATAGAGATTGAAGTGATCGATGCTTCAACTCAAACTGATGACTATGCAGTTGTTGGTGATGTCGTAAAACAGACACGTGACTCAAATAGAGAAGTGCATAGAGCTTATAGAGAAAACACTGTTGTTGATAATAATGATGTGATAACATTTTGTACTCATTACAAAGGACTAAATGATGTATATTGTCAAGACACAGTGGAATATAGTCACCAGAGTGCTGATGTTATAGTTCAGGCTGAAAATAAGTTAAGTAGTTTTGAAACAGAAGAGCATTCCAACATTGCATCTTCTACTGATGCTATTCAAGATTTAGAAAACAGGTTTGCTTCAACTACTCTTCAGACACACACCAATGAATATTCCAGACAAACTGTAACTCTGGATTCAGAAAATGAGTTGTGTATAAAATCTGATGTGTATAATAAAGTGACTAGTCCATGTAATGATGATATTTTTGAATATAAAACTGACATAAAGCACTCACTTGATATGCATTTTGACCAAGTGACCAATGCTAGTGTTTCAAGTGACTTCCATTTTGAGAATGATACTAATGTAGGCACAGATATAAACACTGAATTGAAGAATATAGAAAGTAAATATGAGAACATGACTGGTGATGAAATTAACAATTATAGAAGTCCAGGTGAAGGAAAACCAGATTCTGATGAAAGTTTGTATGAAGTCTGTGATGCTGGAACACAGACAGAAGAAAGAAGCTTCGAGAAACTTGTAGGGAGAAACAATGTCACAGACGGTGAAGAGATTAAAAACTCAACAGAACTTCACGAAGTAAAAATAGTGAGAGATTCATCCAGAGAATGTGAACAGAATGAAAGTTTAAATGCTGATGATCAGGATGAGTTTTATGAAGAAGATACCAATCGAGATGATGCACATGTAGAGAAGTCTTATGATTCTGATGTTACTGAGAGCAGCAGTGAGGAAAGTTTGCACAGTGATGATACTGGCAGTGAGAACATGGGCAATGTTAATACAAGCACCAGTGAATCATTGGAAACATCAGGTGTAAGGGAACAGGAAAATTATAACAAGAAGAAATCAGACATTACTGAACAGAGTTGGAGGTGGGTGAAATTAGCAAACTTCTTTTACCATTTTGTCAATGTTTATCATTGCTGAAGACATCCTGAATTGAGGAAATGCACATCAAAGTGAACACTGAGTTCTGTATTCATAAATTAATTGAAGCACTGCGCAGAGATATTGGTCATGAAAACAGGAGACTCTTAAAAACAGTGTGTTTTAGAAGTTTCCATTTTCCTTCCTTTTTCAGGTCAGGAAGAAAATACAGCAGTGATTCGAGTAGTGATGGTGACCTTGAAGCTTGTATGTATAGTTTATTTTGTTAAATCAAATGAAAGGTGTATTTAAAAAGACGTTGCCTCGGTTGATTGTAATTTGCTTAATAATAATGGTTTTGAAAACTTCCAGACAGGTGTACTCAATCCCTCTGATAAAAATTACCTTAAATTTTAAGCATAAGGCTGCATAGTTGAAATGTCTAAAGAGTTTATTTCATAGCAACCTAAGTATAATACTAGAACTTCGAAACTGTAAAGGTAGCAAAATAAATTGGTTTACTTAGCTTCTTACATGCTCTAAGGAAGTTTTAATTAAGATTGTAAGAAACTAGAAATCTCTCTTTAGTTTTACAAAAACTGAGGAAGCCAGAGGAAAAGAAATCTGACACATCAAGTCCAGTAAGGTAAGTGTTACTTCTGAAAGTCAGTTCAGTAAGGTAAGTGTTACTTCTGAAAGTCAGTCCAGTAAGGTAAGTGTTACTTCTGAAAGTCAGTCCAGTAAGGTAAGTGTAATTTTTTAACAAATCAGACACATCAAGTCCGGTTAGGTAAGGGTAACTTTTGAAAAAGAAATCTGACACATCAAGTCCAGTTAGGTAAGTGTATCTTTTGGAAAAGAAATCTGACACAGCAAGTCCAGTAAGGTATGTGTTTCTTCTGAAAAGAAAAAAGCATCTTAGCAGTCATAACTATAAAGAAAAAATGGAAAATGTTTGTGAATGACAGGTATATTATTATGAGCAGTGCAAGAATAAAGTCACCCAGTAGAACTACACAATGAAAGAACTAGAGGCATAGAGTGTATTAAGTCTTCCTCTGTATTTCTGAGGATTAAATATCAAGGTCGAATGTTAAACACCAGTTTTAAAGCAACGTTAGTTTAAAATAATTAATGCACGGGATTATCTGTTTCAACAGTTGTATATGAAACTAAGCAGACATTTGAATAATTGTATTGTTCTGTTATGTAGAATTAAGACTATCTATAGATGCCATTACCCTGTTTCTTACTCCTATGGAAAATATAAGAAAAAATGCAGTACTTATAATCAGTGGATACCACCTCCAAACAGTTCTTATTCAATATTGTAGTTAATTTTCTTCCATGGTAGCTTGTAAAAGTTACCACTTAGTAATTTTGTGATGAGAAGTTATTTTAAAGGAGATTTATGTTTTAGTTTGAAGGACTTTATTGTTGAGGATGATGATATTACTAGCGATTCAGAAGACAGTGGTTTCTATCTCAGGGAAAACAATGAAATTGAAAACAGGTGAAATGTTTTTTTCCAAGTTATTGTTAGGAGCAGTTCTTGTCCTTGTTGAATAGGAATTTACCGTAGGTGAAGGTAGTAACAGAAACTTCTATTTTGAATTACCGGTAACAAAGCATATAGTGATTTTTTCACATTTATGTAAAGTATGCCACAGATATCTAGGTATGAATTAATTCATGAAGTACTGGTCTGATGCTGTGATGAAATGCTATTTTTCATATTCAGGAAGGAACAACAGATTGTACCGGTGCTGGGAAGTGAAGATGACAGTGATGATTTCTCCTCCAGTAGGTTGATTTGACAAAGAACTTTATTTTCTAAGTGGACTCACGATCAGAAGTTGCTGGTTAGAATCGCACTAGGGATGAGAGTCTCCAGTGACATTGCACGTTCCTCACTTTCAGTGCAAGTAATGGTTTGAACCCAGGAAACAGTCATCGAGAGGGATTAATATAAGTTGCAAGAACTTGCTTCCCAATCAATGTAAAATAAATAAGTTTAAACTAAGTACAGCGCTAAATAAGATTTGGACAACAATGAGATTTGCAACAATGTTTCCTTATTGGTCACCTGAGCACAGTGCTGAAGGTGCCCTGCATCCATTTTGGATTTAAGAAATATGTCCTCCTAAACCACTTGGTCAAAGTTGATGAAATTTGGCAGGATTGTTCCTTGCAAGAATATCTACCAAAGGTATTTACAGAATTCCATTCCATACAGAACACTTGTTGTTAAGGCAACAGAGATGAAAAAAATATTGTTAAAATCCACCTGGCCCAAAGCTGTGAAATTTGGTGTGAAGCAGTAGACTTCTACTAAGTTTGTTCAGATTTTGCCCCTTTTGATTACTATTGGCCACACTTAAAGAGGCTGTACTCCAGATTTGACCTTAAAAATTTTTTTTCATAAATTATATATTTAGATGCCGTGAGATTATAACAACATAATATTTTGCTTCAAAACTGATTATAACAGTCAAAATAGAATAAAAAAAATATTTTCTCTCCAGCCTGATTTGAACTCTGGACCCTCATGTTAACAAAATATTTCCAACGCTTTTACTGTCACCACCATCAGCCGCATGTGATATTATAGATATTTACTTTAAATCTTATACGATATAGTTATACCGTCGCATTACGGTATAGCACTTTGAAAGGGAAAAATATCATTTTATAATGTAATTATTTGACTTATTTTTTGTCAGTAAGTTATTTTTTAAGCATTAGTCATAAATATTACAAGAAATTTATAATACGAGAAAACTTTCTTTTTTTTGTCATCTGGAGCACAGCCCCTTTAATAGGTCACTTGTTTTATATAGAAATATATAGGAAATCTTTAAAATTCTTCTCCTCTTAAACCACATGGTCCATAGGTCTGGCATTTGGTGTGTAGCGCTATGTAATGATACTCTACCAAGTTTGATCAAATTATATCCCTTGGGTCACTAAAGTCACCTCCTAACACAAGATTTTTTTTTTTAATTCTCCTTGACCTAAAGGCTGAAACTTCTGAATTTGGAATGTACATTATCTAGTGGTAATCTACCAAGTGGAGTCGTATGATCCCCAGGAGTCATTGTCTACATGCATGGCAGTCACATGATTTACAAAGAAATATATAGGAAAATCTTTAAAAAAAATTTTTTGTCAGAAGCCACAAGGCCCAGAGTTCTGCAATTTAGCTTGAAGCAGTGCCCAGTCAACCTCTACTTCAAGTGTCCATGGGGTTAATTTTGCACCATCCCAGAGGTCAGATGTTTTATATAGTTTAAACTTATTTATTTTACATCAACTGGAAAGCAAGTTCTTTCGGCTTATATTAATCCCACTCAGTGACAGCTTCCTGGGTTCAAACCAGTGCTCACACCAAAAGTGAGGATTGCAGAAAGTCACTGGAGACTCACTCCTTGTGGGAATCGATTGGGATGTTTTACATAGACGTATATAGATGAACTCTTTTAGCATTTTCTTATTGTTTTTCTTCATCATGATAAGAAATCAATTACACTGGACTTGTTCTTAAGAATTATATTCTGTTGAGTACTTTAGAGCCATCATGGTCGTCTTGTTTTAGTAAAGATTTGGTTTGAGTGAAACCTTTAACTATTATGGAAACCATCAATGATGAGCTGGTGATGTTTCTGTCTGTCTACAGCACGGCTGGTTTACATGCATCCTATTAGACAAGAGTGCTGTTTTTTACCTAAATCTGTTTCAAGTTTATAAACATTAATTTTATATTAATGGTCAAGGTGACCCAAAATTATACAAAAAGATAAAGTTACACTGAGTCTTTCATGGTAAAACAAAGTCCAGTGAGTAAACTTGAGTTTGGTTTTATGTACAGTCTAGTCAAAAATTAAATTTACAACTGTACTGGAAGGTACATGTTCATTTTCATTTATAACCATCTTAGACGTATATGAAGTTTTATCTTCTGATTTACATGATTTTTAAGCATTCACACTGTGTGTTTAGCATTTATCCTGATTCATGTATCTTGGATATTTTAACACTATGATAACTTTTATTCCATAAGACTCAAAAGACAACCAAATTTTCTTCTAAAAATGCATTAATTACATTCCAGTTTAAGTAAACAAGATTTTTGCAGGTATATATATGGAGTAGAAATACATCATTTTCATGAACTTTTCTTTTTAGAGATTTACCCTAGCAGTGTGACTAAACACAAGAAAAAAGTGCAGGCAAAAGCAAGGAAACAAGCAAAGGCATCCTGGTCATTTTCATCTGACAGTGAAGATGACACAAAGGCAGCAAACCAGAAACCAGCCCGAAAACCAGTCAGTATATCAGAAAAGACAGATCTTACCAGTGATAAACAAAGGAGCTTCTTAAAAACTTCTTTTAGAAACCCTCAGCTTAACTTGGATGAAAACCTGTCAACAGATTCCGAGGATGAAGTGTTTAATGTTAAAACAAATAAACTTGATGATTTTGACAACAAAGAGTTTATAAGAGAAGGAAAGGATGGTATAAAGATAACAGATTCTGATAGTGGTAGTCTTTTAAATGGCACAGGACAAGATAAGAAAGTTTCAACTGCATTTGATGATGAACAGATTTTGTTCAAAACACCAAATGTTTTAAGGAAGAAGAAAAAATTCTTTGAAGACGATAAAGAAAATGAGTTTAAAACACCAGTGTCTACAACAGGAAAGGTGGCAAAAACACCAAAATCTAGTACAAAACCTGTGTATATATCCCTCTCAGATACAGACAGTGGTGACAATTCCTCTGGCTTTACTGTATCACTGTCAGATTCTTCTGCAAATAGCAGAGTAACCTGGCACCCCAAAAACCTTCAGTAAATTGTCATCACCACTGTCTTTGAAAAATACTGTCACACCAAAATCGGCAACGGTAACACCTACTTGTACCTTCCTGAAATCTTTGACCAACACTGCAGATGATAGTAGACGTCACACAGATGCTAAAAGGTAAGAATAATTTTACTGCATCAAAAATAAGCATACATTTATTGAAGTTGTACTATAATAGTGTTCTAACAATCACTTTTAACCGTGCATTTGAACTATTTAAAAAAAGGTGATAAACTGCACTTGTACTGGCCTTTCCTTTTACAAATCTCTGCCCATTTTTATGTTGGTTATCTGTGAATCAACTGTCACCAGTAGTCAGTGAAGAAATCAGTCGGTATTTACCTTTAATAGTCACATTTGTATGAGGCGATCCTAAGAAAATATTGATTCACATTCATCACTGCTTACATATATAATGCAGCCTCTGATTGGCTGGAATCACACACCACAGAATGCAACTATCAAGTTTGTTTTCATTTGCCTATTAGTTTGACGGGTAGACAAGTATCTTGAGGTCTTGATGATGCATGATGGAACTATCTGAAACAGAAAATATTTGCTCTAATTTTACAAGGTGTAATTTAAATACTTATCAGTAATAGTTTCCCCATGCAACGGAATGTTATTATGATAAAATGATTGTGCCTGGTCTGAAACTGAATAATGCTAATGGTACAGTTTAGCAATATTTATGCCCCCCTTTGAAAAGCATATTGCTTTGCTGCTGTCTGTCGGTCGGTCTGTATGTCCACCAACAGTTTCGGTTCATTTTCTTCACAGAGGTTGCACATACTGAAATAAAATTTGGTATTCAGATTTATCATACGAATATCTAGGTCAAGTTCTGTTTTGGGTTTGATCGAGCAATTTTTGACAGAGTTATGCCCCTTGGACTTAGAATATACCAATTATTTGCAGTTTCCGTTCATTTTCTTCGCAGAGATTGCACATACCGAAATGAAATTTAGTATACAGATTAATCATAAGAATATCTAGGTCAAGTTCTCTTTTGGGTATGATGGAGCAATTTTTATGCCCCCCATCGAAGATGAGGGGGTATATAGTTTTGCAAATGTTGGTTGGTCAGTTGGAAGACACTTTGTTTTCTGATCAATATCTAGAAAACTCTTGGACCCACCTTCCTCAGACTTGGTATGTAGGTTGGTCATGACCAGTAAATGACCCCCATGGTTTTTCAGATCACCAGATCAAAGGTCAAGGTCACAGTTACCTTGAATGGCAAAACGGTATTGTATCAATAACTAAAGAACCTTTGGTCCCAGGTTGTATAAACTTAGTATGTAGGTTTTTCATGACCAGTAGGTGACCCCTAAAGTTTTTCAGATTGCCATGTCAGAGGTCAAGGTCACATTGATCTTGAAGATCAAAACAGTTTTCGATCAATAACTATAGAACCCTTGGTTCCAGGTTGTTCATACTTAGTTTATTGGTTTGTCATGCCTAATAGATGACACCTATAGTTTTTCAGGTCAACAGATCAAAGGTCAAGATCACAGTGAGCTTGAAAAGCAAAACAGTTTCTGATCAATAACTATAGAAGACTTGATCCCAGGTTCTTCATACTTAGTGTGTAGGTTGATCATGACCATTAGATGACTCCTATAGTTTTTCACGTCACCTGGTCAAAATCAAGGTCATAGTGTCATTTAAAAGCAAAACAGTTTCCAAATAATAACTATAGAACCCCTGGTCCAAGGTTGTTCAGACTTAGTGTGTAGGTTATTAATGACTAGTTTTTTTTCATCACCAGGTCAAAGGTCAAGGTCAGAGTGACCTTGAACAGCAAAATGGTTTCCAATCAATAACTGTGGATCTCTTGGTCCCAGGTTCTTCAGACTTAGTTTGTAGGTTGGTCATGACTAGTAGATGACCCTTTTAGTTTTTCAGGTTACCAGGTCAAAGGCCAAGGTCACAGTGACCTTGAAAAGCAAAATGATAACAATAGAATGCTTTGACCCAGATTCTCCCATCTTGGTACATAGGTTGGCCATGACCATTAGATGAGCCCTATAGCTTTTCAGGACAAAAGTCAATGTCACAGTGACCTTTTGTTGCAAAATAGTGTCTGATCATTACTAAAGAAGGGTTGGGCCAAGCTCCTCAAAACTTCATAGGTAGGTTGGTCATGACAATTAGATGACCCCTATAGTTTTTAGTGTTATTAGGTCAAAGGTCAAGGTCACAGTAATCTTGAAAAGCAAAACAGTTTCTGCTGAATATATAGGGAATCCTTGGGCTCAGGTTTGTCATGATCAGTAGATAACAACTATCGTTTTTCTGGTCATTGGGTCAAAGGTCACAATGACCTTGAAAAGCAAAATGGTTTCCGATGAATAAGTTTAGAATGCTTGGGCCCGTGTTCCTCAAACTTTGTATATAAGTTGTTCATGACTTGTAGATGAGCCCTTTAGTTTTTCAGGTCACCATGTCAAAGACCATGGTCACAGTGTCCTTGAATAGCAAAATGGTTTCCAATCAATAACTATAGAAGGCTTGGTCCCAGCTCCTCAAAACTTCATGGCTGCCTCTAGGGATAAGGCGCTAGTGGGGCATAAATGTTTTACAAACATCTCTAGTTTACCTTGTCCACTTGATGAAGTTTAGGTATCTTCATCTTCTGATGAAGTTGAGGTATTTTTATCTTCCGGTGAATTTGGGGTATTTTTATCTTCTGATGAAGTTGAGGTATTTTTATCTTCCCTTGTGCCTTTGTGGTCTAGGTTGTCTAACTGCTGTCATTGACAAAGGTATGCTGAAAGTTTTCTTACTGCAGGACATAAAAAACAGTCATTGGCAGATATCTTCAGTAGGTATAAGGTGTTCTATGCATTGTATTTTATAGCTGATAGTGACTTAATCTCATTTTTTACTTCCATTGTTTCAGGTTTGTGAACAACTTCAGCAAATTTAGAGAAGAATTGTCAAGTTACCTTTTTCAACTGTACAACAGGACTGTATTTGAAAACAAGGTAACCAATCAACTTTCTTCTGTAAGATGTACTGGTACGATATTTTATTAAAAACATGTTGATTTGTTAGGAAAATTAAAAAATCAACTTTATTTTACTTTCATTGATTTGAAGAGATCTTTTTTTCATTTGGCATTTGTTAGGAAGAGGATGATGCACCAAGAGGAAAACCTGGCATATGCCACAGATACGCAGATACAGTATTCTTCATGTGACAGAAATTGTCACATTTTAGCAATAAGCATGATTACAGAAGATCTAAATCATTAAGATCTTCTGTGATCATGCCTAGTAGCTTTGTAAAGGGCTGCCACAACTGACTGTGAGAACTGTTTGAAGTTATACTAGTAAACCATAATAATTATTGTATTTTGCATGTATGTTTCAGCTGCCCACTGATATACCAGTTATCTGGAACAAGAGATTGTTACGTACAGCTGGTTACTGTGCTTACAAGAAAAATGCTAAAAATGACAAGGATCGCTCAACAAGAATAGAGCTGTCTGTCAAAGTCTGTGATAATGCAGGTACGGTTCATTTATTGGAGTTGTATAAGTAACAGCAGTGCACTGTAAAAACCAATTTGACATTAAATAATTGTATTTGAAAGTGGTAAGAGTGAACAAGCTCTGTAATTTTGTAGGTATTACCATGGTTTGCAGTGCACAGGCCATGAGAACACCAAGATATGATTCCTACTCAGACCATAAGATGCCTGAGCCAGTCTATCCAAAATAAATCGTGTTCATACTTTTTCTGCGACGTATTATGTTATGCCCCTGGTAGTCCATCTGTCTGTCTGATACCAATTTCTTGTCTGCTCTATATCTCTTGAGCCACGTGAAGGATATTCATAAAACTTAAGTCAAATGTTCATCTCTTTCTGAGGACATGCAGAACCCACATTTCAGAAGCACCACTTTTAAGGTCAAAGTCACAGTTCAAGTTAAAATATTTGAGACTTCCTGTCAACTCCTTATCTCCTAAACATCTTTCAGGATTATTATGAAACTTTGGTCAGATATTTATCTCATTGAGGCAACATGTAGAACCAACATTCCTGGTGCTCTAAACTTGCACGATTTCAGATTATTTGTGTTTCGGAAAAAGTTCATCCAGTGTCCCTAGCTTCCTGTAGGCATACATGTATATTGCACCATCATCAGTGTAGCTCTTTTTAGCTCACCTGTCACGCAGTGACAGAGTGAGCTATTAGGATACCCTTGTGTCCGGCGTCCGTCGTCCGTCCGTCGTCCGTCGTCAACATTTTCTTTAAATGACATCTCCTCCTAAACCCCTGGCCCAATTTTAAAATAACTTCATACTAATGGTCCTTAGATGTCCCTTTACCAAGTTTGCTCAAATGGTTCTGGTCCAATGCACAATATGGCTGTGAGGCCCTAAAAGGTGTTTTTAAAATGGAAATTTCAAAAATCTTCTTGTCTGAAATAACAAGGCCCAGAGCTTTCATATTTGGTATGAAGCATCATCTAGGGGACCTCTGTCAAGTTTGCTCAAATCATGACTTCCGGGGTCAAACTGGTTCAGCCCCGGGGGTAAATAGATTTTACTTAGAATTTATATAGGAAAAACTTCAAAAATCTTCTTCTCCAGAACCACAAAGCCTGGCGCTTAGATATTTTGCATGTAGCATTAACTAGTAGACTTCTACCAAGTTTGCTCAAATCATGATCCCCGGGGTCAAGTTGATCCCGCCCGGGGGTCAGTTAATTTTATATAGAGTTTATATAGGAAAAACTTCAAAAATCTTCTTCTCCAGAACCACAAAGGCTAGAGCTTAGATATTTTGCATGTAGCATAACCAAGTAGACCTTAACCAAGTTTGCTCAAATCATGATCCCCGGGGTCAGATTGACCCCGCCCCGGGGGTCAATTGATTTTATATAGAGTTTATATAGGAAAAACTTCAAAAATCTTCTTCTCCAGAACCACAAAGCCTGGAGCTTAGATATTTTGCATGTAGCATTACCTAGTAGACTTCTACCAAGTTTGCTCAAATCATGATCCCCGGGGTCAAGTTGACCCCGCCCGGGGGTCAATTGATTTTATATAGAGTTTATATAGGAAAAACTTCAAAAATCTTCTTCTCCAGAACCACAAAGCCTGGAGCTTAGATATTTTGCATGTAGCATTACCTAGTAGACCTTTACCAAGTTTGCTTAAATCATGATCCCCGGGGTCAAATTGACCCCGCCCCATAGTCAATTCATTTTATATATAGTTTATATAGGAAAAACTTCAAAAATCTTCTTCTCCAGAACTGCAGGCCTGGAGCTTAGATATTTTGCATGTAGCATTAACTAGTAGACTTCTACCAAGTTTGCTCAAATCATGATCCCCGGGGTCAAATTGACCCCGCCTGGGGGTCAGTTGATTTTATATAGAGTTTATATAGGAAAAACTTCAAAAAATCTTCTACTCCAGAACCAGAAAGCCTAGAGCTTAGAAATTTTGCATGTAGCATGACCTAGTAGACCTTAACCAAGTTTGCTCAAATCATGATCCCCGGGGTCAAATTGACCCCGCCCCATAGTCAATTCATTTTATATATAGTTTATATAGCCATCTGATCTTAGTCTGCAAAGTTTGCTTCGGTCTTCCCAACTGCTGAGTTCAGTACGTACAGTCCATGGTCTGTGGATCACCTATCTTGTGTGTCATAACGTGCTCTCAAATTCTGTACTGGTACAGAATTTACCAACACAGGTTAACTGCATACCATTATGTAACTTAAATACTGTCTCAAAATAGCATATACCCTAACACAAAAGTCACTTCTAGACTGTACATTTCTGAAGGAAACTACCTTCAGCCAAAATGAAAACATTACACCTGTTTCAGATATCCATATTTCAATTTGTACTTCATACAATAGTTTCATGTTAACTTACAAAGAAAAAAAAAATGTATCGAAAGTCTAATGACTTTGAAATGTTAACATTTTCCATGTATTTATCATCTAGACGAAATGAGGTAAACTGGAAATTATTAAAACAGTTCATGTAAAGTTAAAACTTCACCAATCAGCAAGTGTGGACACATGCCCTTCTTTCACCAATTCTCTCCTCATTATGTCTACAATATCGTTTCATGGTCTATCAGGTGAGCGATTCAGGGCCATCATGGCCCTCTTGTTTATTTTCATTATGCAGTGTAAGAAGAATTTTGCAGTTAACCTAATGTAAATGAAAAAAGTATACTATGAAACTTTTTAACACGTAAAATGTTTTTAAGTCTTCAGATTTTGGCGTTTCTAAAACCAACAAATTTAATCATGTGTGAGACTGAACCAGTATTTTATGTGCTTATAAATGCAAAGTTAAAGAAAAATACAAAGTTAATGTCAGAGTGTCCATGATAGTTTATTCATATAGTATGTCTTCTACATCTATTTTATCAACAATAGTTTTAGTACCTATCTCATATTGGTTTTTGAATCATGAATCTACAAAACAAATATCTTACTTTATAAATAGAATTATCATGTAGTTTAAACATTCTGATTCAGAGAGAGTGCGGGACACATTGATTCATGAGATGTGTCATGCAGCTGTCTGGTTACTGAATGGTGTAAATGGTGGACATGGACCTTACTGGAAATACTGGTAGGTTGTAAAATGACATGCTGGTTCCAATATTAGACTGTCTTCATTGTCAAGTGTTTCACATAGTTTTACATTCAGATTACAGTACTCTCACTGATTTAAAGCGACTGACTCACAGATAGGCCGACAATGAAAAAAAAGAAAATGTTCTTATATCTTGAAATTTTTGCTGCAGTTGTGAAGAACATATTTAAACTAAGTTACTGATTCATTTTTTGATACAGAAAAATATCAAAATATAAAGTTTTACACACTTTCATCGGTAAAAAATTTACCCGTAAGTCACGGGGTAGATACTTTATTTATAACATTAATTTTCACGCAACATTTTAAATAGACGTTGCTCAGTGGTCTAGACCGTTGTTCTAAATTTTACTGACCGAAAGGTCATGGGTTTGAATCCTCGTTATGTCAAAAGTTTTTTTTTCAGTTTTCATGGTGTGTAGAAGAATAATATTATGTTTTTTCCATAGTATATTAAATTCTCTTAATTTCACACTGTGTGTAAAGCATTTATCCCGACTTGTGTATCTTGGATATTTTAACACCATGATAACTTTTATTCCGTAAGACTCAAAAGACAACCAAATTTTCTTCTAAAGATGCATAATTACATTCCAGTGTAAGTAAACAAGATTTTTGCAGGTATATATATGGAGTGGAAATACATCATTTTCATGAACTTTTCTTTTTAGAGATTTACCCTAGCAGTGTGACTAAACACAAGAATAAAAAATTTTCAGAAAAATTCTGTGAGTCATTCGCTTTAAGGTCATTATTTAAACTTTCTATCAAGCAGACAATGTGCTAGAGGGTTGGTATTTAAAAGATGGCAAAGAGTTTGGTGCTGATACTTCCCAGGATTTGTGTCTGTATAAAATGTTGTTTTTTGTTTTTATTTTTTGAATACAATCCTGTGAAACATTTCTTATTTGAATTTCCGTACTTGCTATAAAAAGATGTTCAACTTGGTAGTTGTAATTGATGTCATTCATTTACTGTACAAGATACCTGCAGCTGGCTAGCTCATTACATGCTAATAAAACAGTTTTTTCATGATATTCAATTAAATACAGAGTTCTAAAAAGAATTGTATAGATTATAAAAACACACATTGTCATTCAGGGCAAGACATGCCACCAGGGTTCATCCAGAGTTGCCGGCAGTCAGTGTATGTCATAGTTACTCCATCAACACTAAGTTTACATACAGATGTAAAACTTGTGGTTACAGGTGAGGGTCGTGCACAGAGTATTTAATAAATTTGTTATTATCACATTTTAGTCAGCACTGCTAGAATTTCGTAAGTGCATCAATATTTTATTACTTCTTACAGATTTTGTATTTGCCGCATGTTATACAAATATTAAAATTAATCAGAAATTTGTAACTTTTGTCAAGCTGCAATGATACTGTCAAACTAAATACTTGAATATGAGTCCACTGCTGGTCTGCAGTATGAAACGAATTTTTACTTTTGCTGGAAATATATTTAAGAATACCTGAAACTGAAACTTTAAACTTTTAACAGTGTTCACAAAACACAGATAATGTTTAAGACTGTAAAAACTATGCACAAGAATTCGTATATTGTCTTGTTTCTATGTTTATAGTATTGGCAGACACTCGAAATCACTGGACGTGAAAAAGAAAGTCTGTGGTTACTGTAGGGGAGAGTTTGAGCTGATTCGAAATTCAGTACCCACCACACCTACCTCATCTGTGAGCTCAAGCTCTTTGTCAACACCTAGACCTGCCAGCAAGTTTGCCTTGTTTGTGAAAGATAATTATAACTCTGTTAAGAGACAGAATCAAAGTTTGAAACATGGAGATGTTATGAAGGAACTGAGTAAACTGTTTGCAGAGAGCAAAATCACATCTTGACGGAACTGTACTTTATTTAAATTAAACAGTATACATAGAAGTGCAGCTATCTTTCATTTATTGAACCATGCTATGTACCTTTCTGTAAACATGAAAATATGATAAATTTTTCATAGAACATTTATGTTGAGAAGCATTTACAACCTGCTTTGTGTGAAGCATTAAATACAAGTAGCATTTGCCACTGTTGCAGTATTAAACCTATATTTTGTTGTGAATTCTTCAGAACTTATTCATCAGCATTTCAGCTGTAAGTAAACTTATACAGGAGTTTTATTATGCATGAATGATAAATGTGGTGATGGACTCTTTACCTACAATTTTTTTGCCAAAAAAATGACACCATTCAGTTAGAAGCACTTTTTAAACAGTTGGTGAAAGTTTGAATAAAAATGAATTATTCTCCAAATGTGATTATGCAGTGTAATGTATTTTTTTGTATACTCATCAAGGTGAAGATAAATATTGTATATAGATTTTGTATAATCTTGCTAAGAAAGATATACCAGTGATAATAAATTGTTCACAGTAAAACCTGTTATTTTATTTCATTTACATATACCTTCAGCATTGAGTACAGTATGAGGTATGGATGACAATTTAGCCTTAGAAGCTTCATGCAGTGATAAGAGACATTAACCAGAAGTGCTCTGTTTGAGTGGCACAACTCTGCAAGGCCATTTCACTTTTTTATCCTTTTGACACCCAACAGGCTGGACATATTGCCTTAGGGTATCTAGTTCAATGTTTGTGCTATATCTCCTAACTCCTGGACCGGTTTCAGCCAAACTTCACTCAAAAGATTGGTGGCAAGCTGATCTTGCTATCTTAAGAATTTTCTGGGCAGAGTTATTGCCCTTTATGCTTTCTTTTTTTTAGCTCACCGGATCGCCGAGTGCTCAAGGATGAGCTATTGTTACGGTGTGGTGTCTGTCATCCAGTGTCCGTCATAAACATTTAGCCTTATAAGGACTTCTTCTCTGAAACTACAAGGCCATAGTGAATAAAACTTTACAGGGATCCTCCTTGTATGAAGCTCTACCAAAATTGTTAAAAGAAATGAATTCAATGCAGAACTGATTGCTATGGCAACTGAAAGGAAAAAATTTAACAGTCTTGTCTGAACCATCAAGCCTAGAGCTCCAACTTTTGGTGTGTAGAATCCTCTAGTGGACCTAAACCACAAAATACTTTGCCTGGAGCCTAGATGTCCTCAACCAAGATTGTTCAAATTTTGCCCCTGTGTTCAAAATTGACCCCACCCTGGGGATCCTATTTGTGTAAAATAAAAAATCTCAGAAAATCCTCTTGTCAGAAACAAAAGGCCCTAAACCTTAGATATTTAGTGTGTAGCATTGTTTAGCTTACCTCAGCAAAGATTGTTCAAATTATGCCCCTGTGAAAATTTTTTGCACTGTCCTAGGGGTCCCTTGATTAAAAATAGGCTTTTTAAGGGAAATTATGAAAATCTTCACTGAAACTACAAAGGATAGGGCTAAGAGATTTTGCATGGAGCATCATCTAGATCTCTCTTATCAAAACTGTTCAAATTATACCTTAGGGGTAAAAATAAAACCTGTCCCAGGGATTCCGTGTAAAATATAAAGTCTCTGAAAATTTTCTTGTCAAAAACTATAGCCCTAGACCTTAGACGGTAGATTTGGTATTTAGAATTGTTTACCTTACATCTGCAAAAATGGTTCAAATTATTATCCAATGGTCAAAATCAACACCACCTCTAGTGGTCACTTGTTTTACCTAATGTATTGGGAATTTTTTTTTGTAAATCGTCCTGTCTGAAACTGTATGCAGTACAGCTTCGATATTGTATATGCAGCATTATTTGGTACACCTCCACCAGGTTTGTTAAAATCATATCACTGGGGTCAAAATAAGCCCCGCCCTAGGGGTCCTATTTATGTAAAATACAAAATCTTTGAAAATTTTCTTGTTGGAGGTATTAGCCATAGAACTTAGATATTGTGTAGTTGACCTTTACAAAGATTGTTTATATGTCTATAGGGTTAAAATGTAAGGGGATCACTTAATTAACATAGACTTATACAGAAAAAACAAATTTTTCTCTCAGTAAGTTTTAAGGACTCTTCATGAACACATATTTAACTTAGTCCTTGACCTTCATGTGACTGACTTTTGCCTTGATATACTTCTTTCTTTTAGCAGTTACCGCATTGAAATTTAAACTTCACTTGTGTTTTGACATGCAGATTTCAACTTTGACCCAAGTGGACATTGACCTTGACCTACTGGCTTACTTCCTTGTTTTTACAGCTGCAGTTTTGAAATTTGAACTATACTTATAATTTTGAATTAAAATGACAACTTTGAACTTAGAAGACATTGATCTACTGACCTACTTACTTGTTTTTGCATTTACAGTATGGGACACTAAACGTATGATTTTGCATGCAGATTTCAGCTTCAACTTAGCCAGCATAGCCGTCATTCTGCTGACCTACTCACTGTTTCTGAAGCCGTGTCTATGAAATTTGGACCAGATATACAATTTTGCATAGATTTCAACTTCAGCCTTGGGTGAACTTAACTTGATTCCTTGATTGGCCTTGCCTTCAACTTTGTTGTGCATAGGTGAAATAAAAAAGAATTGTCTATAATGTTCATCATACCTTGACAATGTGTCTCTGCACATGACTCATGTGTCTCTCACTTTAATTTTACAGTTTGATATAAGGAAAGATACATCCTTTTTTACAAATTTGTTCATGTACAAAATACTTTAATGTATTACTTTTGCTGCTTATAAATGCTTCAAAGGGTTCAACAGGCTTCCATTATTTCCAGTAACACTCCTTTAAAACAAGAGCTGATCAGTGATCACTGTGTCGCCCTGATGATAGCCAATTAAGCAGTTGTATTGAGGAGTGATCGGACAGTTTGTTGGAAATGTAAATTGAGGTACCGATCAATCCTGTAACATTTCATTCAAATTGCATTAGTAATATAAGAGAAGTAGTCTGGACAAACTTTAAAAATAACTAGAAATGTGTCCATAGGACACAGATGCCCCCACTCAACCTAGCTACTTCATATAGCTAACAATATGGCCACGAGATAGTCATACACGCTGAATAAGATTGGTTTAACAAAATGACATCTATAAGAAACCTGTTGTGGTGTGAAGACTCAAAATACTGTCTCCAACACTGTGACCAATGGATGAATACTATCCTTCACAATTCTGTATGCTTAGTTGGACATTCTTGAAGTTTGCAGATGGTAAACGGGTGTTTTCATGTTTAATTTGTACTAAGTTCCTAAGTTATATGTTCTGTAAGTCAGGATGTTGATAAAACCTGTTCATTGTCATCTAAATAGCAAACAAGTTGAAGCAATTGTTGGAACAAAATTTCACCATTTCCATACTTAAATGTTGAATTCTGCTTAAGCTGGTGCTAACAGGCGTGGACAGCATTTTCCATTACTGTCCATGAACATGCTCAATCAAACTGAGTCTGCAATTTGACCATTGGAACAGTGTTGAACTCACTAAGAAGAAGGAAAATTTTTTAGGTATCAAAATGTAGGGCAACAATGCTGTGGTCTGAGAAGTAGGTTGACAGGCAGGATAATCTGGGTTGTAGAATATTATTCTGTATGTAGACAAGGTCAAGTGTAGAACCACCTTTGTGAGTTGGGAACTGGCAACTTACCTTGTGTGTAGAAAAACAAACCATGGCAGTTGTCTTCCCGTGACATACGCAAACAGGTGAAGCTCCACCCAACACGCTGATGGTACTGTACTTGATTCTCAAAGACATTTGCTTCAGTCAGACACAGTATTTCAACCCTGCTCAGAACTTGGTGATTCTAGCTCCAACGCTTTTGCAGTTACAGGAGACACGAGATGAAAATTGCAAATGTTGAGTACGTAAGGGGCCATAACTCTAACAATTCCGAATAAATCTATACGGGAAACCACAGGTGCATAACTTTACATGCTGATCAACATTCCCGTAAAGTTTCTTGACTGTAGGTGCAGCGCTTTTGCAGGTACAGGTGACACAAGTTGAAAATTACTATTTTTGACTAAGTAAAGGGCCATAACTGTAACAGTTCCAAATAAATCTATACGGGAAATCCCAGGTGCACAACTTCACAAGCTGATCAACATTCCTGTAAAGTTTCTTGACTCTAGCTCCAGTGCTTTTTGAGCTACAGGTGACACAACTTTTTGGGATGGACGGACGGACAAGGGCAAATCTAAATCCCCCCCCCCCCCAAGAGTGGGGGCATAAAAATCATTAAAGGGCCATAACTCTGACAAAAATTACTGAACTGGAAAATGCAGATGGCATGCACAACTAGACTTGGTACTGATCATTCCTGTAAAGTTTGGATGAAAGCAGTTTTTGAGAAGTAGTCCAGACAATTTTTATGACGGACGGACAGATGGACCACAGAGAAGTGATTCCTATATGTTGCGGCTACTTTGTAGAATGTTGCAGCTACGGTGTAGCAGGTGACACAAAAATCATTAACGGGCCAAAACACCTTTTTTTATTCAAGGGCCATAACTCAGCCAAAAATCATTCAACCGAAAAACTCGTTAAATATGTGCAAGTACTTGAGGTACTGATCAATCCTGTAACATTTCATTCAAATTGCTTTAGTAGTATAAGAGAAGTAGTCTGGACAAACTTTAAAAATGAAAATCAATTAAGTGCCATAACTCTGACAAAAATCATTGAACTGGAAAATGCCAATGATATGCACACCTAGACTTGGTACTGATCAATCCTGTAAAGTTTGGATGAAATTGCACCAGTAGTTTTTGAGGAGTAGTCCGGACAAGTTTTGTGACAGACAGACGGCAGAGAAGTGATCCCTATTGTGTTGCGGTTACTTTGTAGCAGGTGACACAAAATACAACAAAAAACTGCCATTTTGAAAGAGAAAAAAGCTTAAGAAAAATCATTGTAATGTGCCAGCCATCTGGACAGGGTTTTTCAACTTGAAGGATTTTTCTAATTTTCCATCAGCAAACTATAGAGTTGAATACAGAGTACCGGCCCTTTCTCTTACATAAAGCACCATACCTTATTCTTTCAATACTGGAGAGGTCACCAAATGAGGTATTGTAACGGCTTTAGACTTACAGCCTTGCTTTTGCACAAATCTGATGTAGACTTAAATGCAATAATCACATCCTGATGATTTTAAGATGATTGTTAACATATTTTTAAACATTTGGACAAAAAGGTAGAGTGCATGCACATGTTTTGTATATGTAAAATTACATAGAATGTTTAGTTATACAGGTTTGGTGTATTGTGTACAGAATAGAAATTATAGAGACAGAAATCTGTATTCAAGAATAAATAAAAACAAAGTAACAAAATCTTTAAGGCTTTAGTTTTCATTTTTGAATATAACGCTTTTACAATGATTGTGGTTGAGTAAAAAATACTGAATACATTTGAAGGCAGGAACATAGGGAAAATGGAACGATTCCATGTGGTTGATCAAAGATACATACATAATAAAACGTTCAATTCACAGTGTATATTCTTACTGAACTTGATATTGTTATTTCTGGTGAAAAATTGCATTCATCTTTCAAAATACAAAATGGAATAAAACTTTATAGATTTGTCTCTGTTTCTTCCTTTTTTAATTGCATAAGTCATCTATCTAGAAACACATTCATATAAGGGTAAAATGCCAATAGACTATTATCTTTCACATTAATCAGGGGCAAAAACTTAGCATAATACATTAGCTCTATATAAATTAAATTTGACAAAACAACATCATGGCTACTATATAATTTAAGTTTGACGAAATAACAGTAAATTTTCCTCCACTAGCCCTTCTAACTGTTGATAAACTGGTACTGAGCATTTAAAAGAACCAGGAGTGTTCCTGGAATGGAATGCTTTCTATATTCTTTACTGTCCCCAAACACTCTTCATGTGCTGATCAAATATGGGTAACTGATACTATAAATAGTTGTACTTGGCACAGACATATATTACATCTATGTTTCTTTACTTGGCAAGTTTAACACTAGATTACTTTTGATAAATCTAATAATTCCATAAGTTGTCCTAGCAACAATAGCATGTCAAAGATGCTAAACAAAAAATTTCCTAGTTTCCTGTCACTAAAAAATTGCTCCAACGTGCTTTGTGTTATAATTAATATTCCCAATGTTTTAAAAATGTTGCACATTTTTTATCCATTTTTTTTAAAGGTAGAAAATACCAAATTTGAATGGATATACTGTAGATTAACTATACTTCGAATTATTTCCTGATTAATATTTGCAATGAAGGACATATATAATCCAAATCATAGCCAAACATCCCTTTTTATCGAATTGTATGTAAAATGTATGAGAGTCTACCGCAAACGCTATTTTCTGGGTTAGAGAATCACGTAATATCGCCCTGTAATTTGATGAAAATCAAATCCAAGTTCTCGTTTTTCATGAAACGCAAATGACTGCTATGAATATCACAATTTCTAACAAGTCCCACATGTACATACGCCACTCATTGTTGGGGTTTTCCCAATGTCAGGATACTCCAAGATTTGCCTCATTTTGGATTTTGGGTAGGAGTGTATCATTGTAGTGTCGTCGATTTGTATGTACCACCCGTATTTTAACAGCTACCTTTGGATTCAGTTGCATAAGATACTTGTTAAACGTTTGATAATCACAGTTTGCATTTTAGTGAAATGACGTGTACCGTTTAAAATTGATTTAACGTTTGTATTATCTGCGACCTAAATAATAGAATCTCCCAAGTTGAAAGGTCGTGGGAGAATGACGTCACAGCCTCATTATGGCGGCAAAGATTTACTATTTCGATTCATATGAGAATACATCAGATTAGAGAATATCTCGTGGATAAATGGAAGTGACAGACTGTCAAATATGGAGGGACCTAAAAGACTCCCATTCACTACATTGGGACCCCCGGGAAAGCAGGAAAAGAAAATTTTGACCCCGAAAACTCATCGGTTCGAGTTGGACTTAACTGAGTCAACAGACACCACATGCCCGGAGTTTTTCTACACGGAGTTACTGAAAACGCTAACGGTAAGTCATCAAAATGTCCTTGCTCGATACACTAATGATTTCTCCAGTGTTCTCAACAAAGAAATTAGTAATTTTCATTCAGTTTTGCATAGAAATTTCTTTATTTTTATGGGGATTCCAATACTTTATCACTTATTCTTAACTTTATATTTCGCCACAAAACTGCATTTCATTGTAGGACGTACTGATTTTCAGTGGTAGAGCTCGTTTGTACAGTATTTGTTGGAAATAAAAGAAGGCTACCGCCATTTTGGTTATTTAGATCACTATTTGTGTGTCCGAAATATCTGACCATTTTCTAAGTGAATACTAGAAATAAGGATCATTCAATCCCCTACTTTCACATGTGATAGTCAGATAGAGATGATAGCAGATATTCGCACCAGTGATATTACACAGATTTTTTTATAACAATTTTATTTGATTTTGATAACATTTTGTTTGTATAATATATGTCGTTTTCTTGACTTCCATGATCACTAGTAGTGTTACTACACGTTGTACATGTCTGGTTACATGTATAAATCGAGGTACTCTTACGGGGTAAAATTTTCTCCAACACAACTAAAATACTTGGAATGTGAAAAATAGTTTACGTGAAGGATTAGTAAGACTGAATGCCCTTCAGGGACCGACGAACAAATAATTAAGGATCACATGAGATATGAATATGTGGGAATTCACAATTTTGGCTCTTTTAAGCCTTGTTCATCTAAACGTCCAAAAAGGGGAACTATATATCGCACATGTTAATAAGAATTGACGAAGTTATAGACGAGTTAGTGTTTTCATGAAACGGATCTTTTTGGCTGATATTTACATATGATGAGTTTTCACATTGTTATTTTGAAGATTTTACGAAAGAGTAGAATTTTGCCTAAAAATTATTTTTGTCGTCTGCAAATTGTCATGGTCAGTGCGCACGCGCGCAATAATGGTGCAGAGATCGTATAGGTATGTTACTATTTTAGGTTACGCTTATCGGAATAGACGTCGGTAATTGGCGGAAGGTCTTTGATGGTCCCTAACTCACTCGTCGCGCATGATTGGGTTGATAATTGATATATATCGATTACTGATTGAGAGGAGACGTTGTTGTGTATCGTGCTTTACTAGGTCAAAGCTATTTATAGTAAAGCTAGTTCAGTAAACTAGAGCGGCGCGGCGTGTTTGCAGATCGTGTATTGACTGACGGGGGCGGTGCGCGCGTATCAACATAAGAGAATGGGAAAGGGACGGTGCTGGATTAAATGATCGGATGGACGTGAAAGAGAAAATTTATTATAAGTAAAGATATTTACAGGGAAATTAAAGGAGTTTTCCCTTTGCAATCTGATTGTTGTTTTTTTTTTCACTTTTTTTTCAGTTTTGTTGTTGTGATATTTAGCTTTTAAGTGGTCGAACAGCTTCTTTAAACTTCGATAAGAAAACTCTGGAAAAATTTTAGTAATAACCGTGATGTGATTTCTTCTGACAAATTAGAAAAAAAAATACTGATTTACAGCTTTGTAAAAATGAATTAAGTTCAGTAGATTTACATACTGTAAAGCGTTTTTAAATAAACTTGATTTATCTGGAAATTGACAGAAGGGATACAGCACACATGAAGGGGCAAAAAAAATCTGATTTACAGTGTAAAATCAAATAAGTTCAGTAGATTTACTGAAGTACTGTAAAGTGCTTTTAAAGAAACTTGATTTATCCTCTGGGAATTGACAGAAGGGATACAGTACACATGAAGGGGCAAAAAAATCTGATTTACAGTGTAAAATCAAATAAGTTCAGTAGATTTACTGAAGTACTGTAAAGTGCTTTTAAAGAAATTTGATTTATCCTCTGGGAATTGACAGAAGGGATACAGAGGTATAAAGGGGTAGAGGCAAAGTAAATGTTATCATTTAATTTTTGATGCTTATTATGCTTTATGATTCAGCATGATGAATAGTTTACATGAGCCATTTCTGTCTTGTGATCTTGTGTTTAAGAAAAATATTTGTGTACAGTTTTAAATTTAAAAAACAAAACAGAATATCAACAACAAGAACAAAAACAAATAAACCATCTTTTTTCTTTGACTCTGAGAATTTTTCAACCCGGTGATAAAATGTAGTTTTGAGTGAGTAGTTGATAAATAATAGGAAATTGTTGAAGATATGTAAAATCCACATTTTCTGGGGAAAAAATCAAAGTGAAACTCTACAGATTTATTGTAACTTTTGAAGAGGTGGTATTAAAGTCTATGTATGACATTTGAATAAAAAAGTCCTTGAAATTGAAATACTTATAATTTTGTTCCTTTCTTGCTTACAGAGTGGAGATGACAAGCCAAAGTCAGACAACCCATTTGATGATGATGATGCAGACAAGCTTGCTGCTATTGCAAGGAGCTTTGAAGAAAAGTATAATAATGTAAGTCCTGCTGAAAGAATACTTCTTTGTGCAGCCATTGCTGTAAAGCAAACCATAACAGAATATAATGATATTTATATATCAAGAGCAAGTTCATAACAGTTTGTTTTGTCTTTGTATTTGCAAGTCTCACACACAGAGGTTGTGTAGTACTTAATGTGCTTTTAATAGTATTGTACTATTGAAGTTACAGCTTGATGTAAGTGAATTTCATTGCAAGTGGTGACCCCAGACTTCATTTTTTCTTAACATTGCAAGATATTTAAGATACTTTAAAGTTTTAAGTTATGACAAATGTCCTATCCTTTGCCCCTTGTCCCTTTTCTTGTGCAGATGAGTATCTTGAAATAGAACCAGATCTTGGTATTTCCCCTGATCACTATTTGTATTTACAATATTCTGTGAAGCAAAAATTGTTCCTTTCTGGACAAATAAATTCTGTTCTATGTAAAAAAAAGGTTTACAGAGAAATAAAGAGCTTAATTTTGTTGTAGAAGCCCAGTGGTGGTAAGAAGAAGAAGAAATGGCAGGACAATTACTATTTGGAGCAGCTTGGAGAGGGTTATGATGAGAGTGATACATTTATTGATAATTCTGAGGCTGTAAGTACAAGGAACATTCTGAAATACTCAACAGCACATCATTGATGCAAATATTTCAAAAGTTTTGTTCTGTGTTCTTTGTACACTGTGATCAGTTTGGTCAGCCCATGACATAAATAGTTGGTATTGTAACATTTAAGCAGAGACATAGATATCTATGTCTCTGATTTAAGATTATACTTACACTTTGAGCATTATACCTATGCGTGGCACAGAGATGGAAAAATTACCTTTTAGCTTTAATACCCTTGTGTGCTTTTAGGATTACAAAGTGTCCATCTGTCAGCATTTGCATATGAAACTGCTGGGCATATTTCAAACTTACTGTACCAGAATGTACTTTGAATGACCCTGTTTCAGATTAGGGATATTTATTGTGTTACATATTGACCTTTGGTTGCCATGGCAGTGAAACTTTCAAAGCTAGAGGACTTCGTGATATGTTTATATGAGAAATTTTAAAGATCATCTCTGAAACTGCAGGGCCTTGAGTCTAGATATTTGGTGTGTAGCAATGTCTAGTCTCAGAAATCAAAAGGGTTAGAATTTAGATATCAAGTGTTTGATCCTCCACAAAAGTCATTCAGATCATGGAGCTAGTCTGGGTAGAATATATTTCAACTTTAAAGTTGGATGAACCTTGACCTACTTCCTTGTTTATAAATATAGAGATTTAAACTACATTCATAATTTTCCTTGCATGTTTCAACTTTTTTTTTTAGCTCATCTGAGCATAAAGTGCTCAGGGTGACCTTTTCTGATCAGTCTATGTCCGTCGTCCAGTCGGTCCATCAGTCCGTCGGTCCATCCGTCGTCAACTTTTCATTCAAATGACATCTCCTCTTAAGGCAAAGGGCCAAATTAAATGAAACTTGCCTGGGATGTTCCTTGCATGAAGCTCTACCAAGATTGTTCAAATGGTTCTGGTCCATTGCATTTCTGGGTCACTGGAGCTAACATTAAATTTTAAAATTTGGATCTTTAAAAATTTTCTTCTTCGAAACCTCAAGGCCTGGAATCTTAGATATTTGGTATGAAGCATCATCTCGTGGACCTCTACCAATTTTGTTCAAGTTATTACCGTGTGGTCAAAACTGACCCCACCCCAGGGGTCAGTTGATTTTACATAGATTTATATAGGGAAAACTTAAAAATCTTCTTGTCAGAAACCACAAGGCCTAGAGTTTAGACATTTGTAGGCATTGTCCAGTGGACCTTTACCAAGTTTGTTCAAATCGTGGCTCCTGGGTCAAAAATGGCCCAGCCCCAGGGGTCACATGTTTTACATAGAATTATATAGGAAAAACTTAAAAAAATCTTCTTGTCAGAAACCACAAGGCCTAGAGTTTAGATATTTGGTATGTAGCATTGTCCAGTGGACCTCTACCAAGTTTGTTCAAATCATAGCCACTGGGTCAAAATAGGCCCTGCCCCGGGGGTCACTTGTTTACATAGAGTTATATAGGAAAAAGTTTAAAAAGTCTTCATATCAGAAACCAAAAGGCATAGATCTTAGATATTTTGTATGTAGCATTGTCAGGAGGACCTCTACCAAGTGTGTTCAAATCATGGCCCCTGGGTCAAAAATAGGCCATGCCCCAGTGGTCACATGTTTTACATAGAGGTATATAGGAAAAACTTTTAAAATCTTCTTTTCAGATACCACAAAGCCTAGAGTTAAGATATTTGGTGTACAGCATTGTCTACTAGACATCTACCAAGTATGTTCAAATCATAGCCCCTGGGTCAAAAAAGGCCCCGCTCCAGGGGTCACATGTTTTACATAGAGTTATATTGGAAAAGTTTTAAAAATCCTCTTGTCAGAAACCACAAGGCCTAGAGTTTAGATATTTGGTTTGCAGCATTGTCTATTCGACCTCTACCAAGTTTGTTCAAATCATGACACTGGGGTCAAAACTGGCCCCACCCGGGGGTCATTTGATTATACACAAGGATTTATATAGGGAAAACTTTAAAAATCTGCTGCTCTGAAACACCAAGGGTGAGCGATTTAGGGCCATCATGGCCCTCTTGTTTTTTTTTTCAATCAATACATACAAACATACAAATCAAAGTGGTTACATATTTATACTTCAATGACTACAAAAAAACGATATCATTTTTTAAAGCTATTGACTTATATGTTTACATGTAGGATTTTGAAAAGATAAAAAAAAAGTTTTTGTTTTTAGAAAAGAGAGAAATAGTGTTTAGAAAGGATGAGAAAAAAGGTCTAGGAGATGCTGAAGAAAAAAAATAATGTATCAACTTTTTAACTTAAGGAACTTGCTGTAAATTGAACATAATTTTTGATGTCTTAGTATGCTGAACTTCATTTGAATGTCTTTGAATGTCTTTTTGTGACTTGAGCTGTGAAGAGCAAGCAGTATGATTTTATGAGGGTTATCATAGCCGTTTTGTTTTACAAGTATAAGAATGCACTCTTAAACCATTTCTGCTCACATCAAAGAATTTTAAACTTAAGTGGTATCAGATAATTATTTTCCTCAAATTATCTTACAAGAGTGTTGATGTAACCCTTGTTTAGTTTTTGTCATCCTTTATCTCTCTTTGGCAGAACTTGAATAGCACACTTCTATTCAGTGGTATTATTTTAAGACAGCTATGATCTTTTACTTAATTCAGTGTACAGTTATGACCCTCTAGCTCCACCCACCTGGCACAGATTGAGGTTTGTGAGTGGTAGCTATATATCTGTCTGGACTCCATATTTGTCTGGAAATTAAGTCAGCAATTTCTTATGGACAGACGGAGACCTGCTCTGGAAATTCAAAACAGTCATTCGGTATACTGATCTACTTCATCAGAGATTTCACTGGAGTGAAACATAACATACTTTATAACTCATCATTAACCAATATATGTTGGTATTTACTCACATACTGAGTCTGTTAAACCGACATTATGTCATAATGTTTGATCTTTTTGTATGATTTTGTAAAATAATCCTCGTATACGTGCTTAATTTATTCTTATAACAGGTGACTTTTAGGCCTATGGGGCCGGGTGTTAAATAGTTAAATTATAAGCTAAAGGTTTATAATTACTATTATGTGTATTGTATGTTGTTACATGTAACACAGGTCACTATAATAAACAATTTACTTACTTACTTACTAATTTCAGTATGATGAGATTTTGCCAGAGACAATGACAACAAAACTTGGTGGATTCTACATCAACTCGGGATGTCTAGAATTGAAGGAAATGTCAGAATCTTCCGAGGATGAATTTAGGTCACCAATGCCAGTGAAGAAAAATAAAAAGAGGGTATATTCTTCTTGATTGAAAGAAACAACAGTTCTGGTTTTGTTTGAAGAACAAACATAAACACACAAAAAATAAAAATACAACCCTTACTTGTACAGTAAATTCTATAAATGCTAGAAAAATACTGTAACTTAACTATAACTCGTATGTTTCATTCTTGTCTCCATTGGATTGTTTTAAATTGGTACTTATCAGAAAGATCAAACATGTAATTGTGATTTTCCTTTGCATCCAGAACACAAAATTGATAAAAATATTTTCTTGTTAACAGAGAATTTCATCTGAAGATGATTCTGACGGAGATAAAATGGTCAAGGTAGGCTTGTATTATGTTTAGAAATTGTTGTGTAAAGAAACATAGTGGAGAAAACACATTGTGTAAATTTACACCAAAATTGTGTTTTTGTTTTATGCAAACTGGCTGGTTTAGAGTGTGAAGAAAACTGGTCCAAACAGTATCAGGTTATGAAAATATTTTTAGGTATTAAGCTCTTGGGCAGTATAGAACGAAAATGACAAGCAATGGTAAGATTGCTTGATGATGAATCCATAGATACAGTAGCTGGACCATTAAATTGGATAACATTAAATATATTTACACACAAACATTGCCAGTCTGCTCTATTGTTATATACCTGTTCATTGTGAAAGTATAACTGTACTTCTTTTTAAATTATGCGAATGTAAGGGGTCAGGGATCCATCTGTTGTGTAGCAGTTGTAAATTAGTTCCAAGTTTTAAAACAGACTTTACTATAATATGTAAGTTACCAGTTGTGTGTATGTCTTTGGACTGGCTTGTAAAGTTTGATTTGCGAAAGTGATCATTCAAGAAATACTGTCTGTCTATATTATTTATATATATTACAGAAAAAGAAGATAAAAGATACACTGACAGTAGATGGTGAAATCAAGAAGAAGAAAAAGAAGAAGTTGATTGTACCACCTGGAGAAAAACCATCTAAGAAAGTCAAACTGAAAGAGAAAAACAAGGAGTGAGTAAACTATAATAATTAAATGTTTCAGTTATAACATTTGATAGAGCATTTAAATCAACCTGGTCAAGTGTAAAACAGGAGAAAAAGTACAAGTAAGTCGAGTTATATGTTCAAAGTTAAAAATTTGTACGGACATGTCAAACATATTTCATATTTTTACAGACATGACAGGTGTATAAGAAATGAATGATCATAAGAATAGTTTTTTGTCTATTGTAGTGGGAAATCAACAAGTGTGAGTGCATTAATAAAAACCACATCTCCAAGCCTGAATGGTGACTAGTATGGAGAATGGTGTAGCAGTCCTCAGAGAGTGATGCAAGCAATGACACCAAGAGTCAGATGAAATCCAACATCTCTATGGTGATAGATTCTGTTGTTGCCATGGCAGCAAATGAGTCAAACACAGATTTTGAAGACTCTATATCGAAGAAAGATATTGATCCAGAAAGCATTCCAAAACTGCCACCCAGTCTACCAGTGGAAATGGAAGAAAAAATAGCTAGGCTCAAAAATGTTAGTACTAATAATGTCTCAAGCCTGTTGTCGAATGTTGTCAAGCTAGTGATGAGGTTTTACACAGAAATTTATTATAGTTGGAGCTGAAAGTCCTTTCATTCAATGTGTAATCTAAATATATCTTTGTCATCAGAAAATATTTGTTAAAAAGCCACATAGTTCTTTAACTAGTAAGTACAAGGCATAATCTAACAACTTATAAAATAAAATTTGTATTTTTAGCATGCAATGGAATCAAGTGACGGCAAATGCAAATTTTTCACTGAAGATGTCAACAAACTTTTGCTAGAGTGAGTACCATCTTCATTACTCAGAGGAAATACTCAGATATCAATACATTACCGTAAACACTCGAATATTGTACGCTAGCATGTATAAAACGCACCCCTGGTCTGGCCTCAAGATCTGGGAGAAAAAGCTTGCATTGGAATATAATACGCACACAAATTTCGTCTGGAAATAGAGTACCATTTGTCTATGTTTTTTGTTCAGGAAGCGGCCATTGTTGGTGCGCGTAACAATTACATTGCGTGAATATCGCTACGGTTGCATTTAACTGTTTATTTCTTTAAGGACAATTAGCGCTAGAAACTATTACTTTATGAAATATCGAATAAACAAGCAATTATCTCAAAGTGTCAACATCTTCTCTATACCTTTTGGATGTGTTAACAAACATCTCGTAATTATGGAGACATCAAATGACACTAATTATTATGTTTGTTTAACAATATACGGACGACTCCTTTATCAAATTAATTGGTCGATAATTGTGTAAGTGCGAATATTGACGGGCATAATACTGGTAAGCATTGGTTATATGACTGAATCTTTAGCAGTTATACATTTAGAGAAAACCCCCCCCCCCAAAAAAAAAAACCGGCGTTATAACGGCTTTTACGATACCGTACTTTCAGTACTGATGACATTGGTTTTCTCACCTTAATAACGCTCTCCAAACAGAAGGTGCACCCAAAAAGAAAACATGATCATTTGGACAGAAATTATTGACTTTTGGCCGGTATTTTACGGGTTTTCAAGCTGGAAAAAAAAATGTCTGACGGCCCACCATAGCGTATAATACGCACCCCTTTGTGGATACTGAAAATTTTTGAAAAAAAGTGCGTATTATATTCGAGCGTTTACGGTAATGCTGCATGCATACTTAACCTCTTCAGTTAGAGTGGATACAGAGAAAACTTTTGAGTCATTGCCACCTTTGAAAGTGATTTTGTGCTGAATTAATTAGAGTTACACTTAGAAAAATGTTGGAAAGTTATGAAAGTGATAAGAAAAATATTTGTAATTCCAGGGTAGAAATGGCTTCCAAACAGATGACTGTGAGTAACCGGTCAGCCATGTTTGGTCACCTTGCAGCGTACTTGCCATGCAGTAAAGAGACGTTATTGAAACGTGCCAAAACCTTACGTGTCAAGGAGTTGGAGGACAAAATCAAAGAACCTCTCGATAAATTGAAGGAAGGTAAGATCTTTCCAGGAGAATAATATTTCACATTTATAAATCCTTTGTATTTTGCTGATGTAATAATTTGTAATAGTATGTTTTTAGAAATAAATAATAAATAGCTATAACTTGATCAGCTATTTCTTGAATATTAAAATAATACTTGCATAAGATTGCTCTGCTGTCCACAGACAAGACCTAACTGAACTTTGAAGTTTTAAAGGTAAATTAGTGTTTTAAACACTGTAGATTTCAAGACATGAGTATCAGTGGCATGTTTAAAAAAAGTAAGAGAGTTTATTTAATCGCCTTGTTTTTTTGGATAGTTCACATGAAATAATGTTTTCTGTGTGTTTAATCATGTGTTTAAACTGGATGCCAGCCATGTTTGATAGTAATTATATATTTTACTGTTACAGCTGTTAACAAAAGGATGCCAGCCATGTTTGATAGTAATTATATATTTTACTGTTACAGCTGTTAACAAAAGGATGCCAGCCATGTTTGATAGTAATTATATATTTTACTGTTACAGCTGTTAACAAAAGGATGCCAGCCATTGTCGAAAAATTTGAAGAGGACAGCAAAAAGGCTGCTTTAGAAAAGTAAGTCAGAATTACATTGTATTTCCATCCTGAGATGTGTAAAATCTCATTGTTAAATACCAGTACGAATTTTTCAAGACTTGGGCTAATGAGACAGTGCTGTTTGTATTTGTACAGTGTTTCTCTATATTTATCTGTGACCAAATGTTAACTTGAAAATCATGTATTAGTACAGACAGATTGTTTCCGTCCTGTTGCATATGTATGTTCAAATTAAACATCTGGACTGGAAGACTTTCCTTTTGTCAGATATAAGGAACAATATGTCAGCAGCACAGTCTGTTCTTGCAATTCAGATTTGACAACATGATTAACTTCTAGCACCAGACAGACTGAAAAATCTTGATATATTGTCAAGCTACTTTGGCATCATACTACTAATGAAAGTTCTTAATGTTATGTATATTATCAGACTTGAAGGAGAAAGCAAAGAAGTGTCCAAAGAAGAAAAAGAAGGAGGGAAGGAAGAAGCTGCAACAGAAAGTGAGGAAGAGGAGAAAACAAACACATCAGAATCAACCAAGAAACGACAAACAGGACCAAGAAAAAAGTTCCCATGGGACTCTGAAGTGAGGTATGTACTTGTCCAAAAAAAAATAAGAATATAGACAGGGTAGAGAAATAGGCTGTCAACAAAAGGATGCCAGCCATTGTCGAAAAATTTGAAGAGGACAGCAAAAAGGCTGCTTTAGAAAAGTAAGTCAGAATTATTTCCATCCTGAGATGTGTAAAATCTCATTGTTAAATACGATTTTTTCAGGACTTTCCCTTTTGAGGGAAACAAACTAATGCTTACATAAATATAAGATGGAAATTGGCCAGTTAATAAGTTATCTTTGAGTCACAAATATATCTTTCTTTCAGGTAAAAAAGGTTTTGACATTTCCCAAATGTTTACTAAACATAGTTTAGCTTGACATGTACATGAGTATTAAACTCTGTTACAGGTCTTCCGCACTTATTTGTTTTTCAACTCTACTTTTTTTTCTTTTCAGGAATTTGCTTTGTGATGTTGTGCGTGTGAAGATGCACACATACACAATGTCAAAGGGGAAGTCTCAGACAGCAGAAGAGTTCTGTAAGGCTTTCCTAGACCAAGATGTACGTCCAATCTGGCCCAAGGGTTGGATGCAAACACGAGTACTATACAAGGAAAGTAAAACAGCCCATTCATTGTGGACTAATCCGTAAGCTTTTATTACTGTCCTAGTAGAAATTACTTCCCTCTTAGTCATAATAAGTAGTAAATTCGTAACAATAGAATGATGTTATCTGAAAATTTGTAGTAATATACTGTTCATATGTATTCTCGCGGTATTAACACTTGGCTAACTATAATTTTAAAAAAACAATTAACATCAGTAATTTTGGTAATCCCCACAATATTTCATCCCTTTTTTATCGCAGGATGTGCAAAAATGTCATTTAAATATGTAAAGAAAATCAGTTGTGTAAGATTAATCACAGTAGGCAGCTATATTGTTGAATTATGTAATATCACTAATCTAACAGTAAATAAGTCAACAGGTTCTAGAACACTATATTGCAGTTAATGTTTAAAGTCTGTCAATTTGACAAAGGAACACTCAAATGTTGCTGAAAAAAAGATAAATTGTTATGCAACATCGAAATTAAGACTAAATAAAAACTGTTTATCTTGTCACTGTCACAAAATTACTCCTCAGGGCAATAAACACATCGAAATGGGATTTTTTTTATAAGTATGGACTAAAACTTACCATATAAACTGACAAAATGCGGGAATAGTGATGCCGCGAGAATAGTGATGGCAGATATAATGACAAAATAATAATGTAGATATCAACAGTAACAAAGCAACAGAAAAAGTTCATTGTTTCATTCAAGTCTGTTATATTGACCACTTTAGCCATGTATTACAGATTGGTTTTGTCCTTTTTGTTAATTTAAGTATCTAAATATCATTTTGAAATTTCAATCTTTTCCAGACAAAAGCAGAAGAAGCCATTGTTAGTGAGCAAGGCGCAAGCTGTGTCGGCATCCAGTCAGATCTCAAAGTCTCCAAACACCTCAGCAACTTCTACTCCAAATTCAGCAAAGTTGCCATATGTTAATGTGTCTAAAATCAACTCAGGAAATAATCTTGTAAAAACTTTAGTCAGTAATGTGAACAGTGAAAAACATTCTATAAGTAATCCAGGCACACCAAGTGCACAGCCTAAAAAAGTGATTCCAACAATACTGGACTATGCGAACAGCAACACAGGAAGTGGAAGTGTAATGTCAGATAGTGTTTCACATATTAGAAGCTCTCCTCATGGAGGGAAGGACTTGCCATCACCGACTGTGTTGAAACTTAGTGATATGAAACTACCAGGAGCTGGTTCAAAACATCAGGATAGCTCCTGGGACCATATAAATATGGTGTCAGATATTTTAAGATCATCAATTGTGGGGGATCAGTCTATGAAAAAATCTCCACCAAAGCCAGTAATACAAAGACAGAATTCTAGTGCCTCACCAGGTACGAGTGCTCCAGGAGCTAGTGGCTTCATGGCCCAGTTTGCTAAATATGTTGGCACTCAGGAGTCGGTTAACCAAAAACAACTGTCACCAAATCAGAAAATCACTGACACCCAGTTGTTGTTGTCTGAACAACACAATAAACTTTTACAACAGCAGAAACTGCAGCAACATATTGAGGCAGAGAAACAGCGTCAACTTAGACTGTTGAAAGCTCAGCAGAAAGAGATAGAAGAAAAGCAAAAACAGTTTCATACTCAGCAAGTTGCTAATCAACTTGCATCAGCTCAAAAAGCTGCAATAGGGCATAAGTTGTCAAAAAGTGATGATCAACCGAGGATGCCAGCTCAGAGTCCAATGAGCTTAGTCATGTCCAAAAACATTCCAGCAGGTCAGGGTGGTCAAAGAAAGCTTGTTGGAGATCAGTTGAAGCAGGGAAATGGTCACCCAAAACATATGAGTGATAATTTGATTAGGCAGCAACTAAATGACAATAACCAAGGCAGACCTTTGATACATCAGGTGAAAACTGTGAACAAAACCATTCAGAACCAGCCAGGTGGCCATTTTGTAACCACAGCCTCAGACACTCTCAGGAAGACTTCTCCACAGTCACAGACTGTAAAAATTACCCATAATTCTCAGGGCAAAACAGGAAGTCCACATATTGTGACCTTACATAGTTCACAAAGTCAGGCTAAAGTCCTGTTTAATCCAGCTAATGTAACCGCTTCTACCAACAGCCGCCCGGCTACAAGTTTGCTCAAGACTCTTTTTGGTCAAGCTCAGGCACAGACCAGCAGTCACAGTTTTCCTGCACCCAGTGTCCAGCGGTCAACAAACCAAGGAAGTTCAAATCCCAGAGGTAGCTCTCCCTTAGGACAAGTACAGCACCAGTGGAAAACAAGCACTTCCATTCAGGAATTACAAGCTAGGTTACAGAGTGCAGCAGGGATGCAACCAAAACAATACCCAATGCCAGTAACCAGTGCACAACCAGGTCCAGGATACCAGAGTGTCAAATTGTCCAGCCTAACACCAGAACAGATCCAGTCATATCAAGCAGGTAACTATAAGACACAATTCTCAAATCATTAACAAGTCTGTAAAAAAAGAAACTAGCATAAACATACATGAATATGTATTTTTAAGTTGATTTTCTTGTGATTGGTTATGTTCAACAGTTGTTGATTTTTTGTCATACTGAGATAAGTTTGTGATGGTTATTTTAGAACAATCTTCAGATTATAATTGCACAATAAAGAGGGTACTAGTATTTAGTTAAAGGCAACTTTATACTCATAACTGCAAGACATATATAATTTTACACTTACTGTTATAATTGTAAGGTTAAAATCTATTTTTAATTACAGTTCAGCAACTTGGAAATCCTCCATTCAGCAAACAGATGTCAACCTCTGGTAAGATGTTTATGTCTTATTTGATAAACTTAAATTCTTGCTTTACAAATAACAGCTGATATTTTTGTTTTGTGAGGTATCAGTGATGTTGTTCAGTGAAATTAGACCTTGAGTGAGTCTTTGGCAGCACAGGCCAGATCAGCCATTACTTCCTACTGGGTTATACTCCGATCTGTTCATGTATCACTTTTCTTGTATGTAGTAACTACAGTTAAGACTATGTTTTGCCTTACTTACAGGTAATTCATTTAACTGTGTAGACAAGCCAAACTTTGATTTTCATATAATACTCAAATTCCTAAAATCTTTCAAAGTGTTCTTGTTATTTTAGCTTACTAAATATAATCTGTTGTCTCTAGTTTGACATTCCTAACTTATACATGATAGGATTTTTACTTGGAAATTAATGTAATTGTTACCTTTCTGTGTTGGGGGAGAAAGTTTTGTTCTTTCCATGAAAAACCTTTTCATCATGCTTCTGTCTTCTTATTCTAGTGTTACAGTATTTGCATCATTGATAACTGTAAACACGCAACATTAGGATTAAAATGGCTAGCTAAATTTTCTTGAGATGAAACAAGTTTTTCATCATTATTTTGAAGAGAAAGTTATTTATCTTTCCAAGAAGAATAAAGTAATAATTAGTTGCAGGTTTATATATTAACTAAGATTTTTGCTGCACAATAGCTATGTCTTTAGCATAGAATGTGACCTAATAAGTTACATGAAACTTCTGTGGAGGAGAAAATAAATCATTTAAATCTTTACAGGTTCTCAAAATCCTGATCCACATCACTATAATAGTTTACAACATTACGGTTACCATGGCTATAGAGGTAAACAAATGCATGTTGTCATGGTGACATCTTCATCCCAGTTGTTTCCCATGGTATTTTTTGCATGATTTACAAATTATACCTTTAGTTTAGACATCTATCTTGGCAAGGTTTATCCCTTTTCTTTGATGGTGAATGTATATTTTGTTACTGCAAGGAATTGTACAGAAAACACATGACATAAGTTTTTTAATTTGATGCCTTAGCCTAATGTTGGAAGAGGTTGTATTTCCATTATGCATTTATTTTTATTTATTATTGTTTTGTTTATTTATTCCAATGGCTGACTGATCACTTTAGGATATGCATGTAAGGAGGGATGTTTGTGCACAAATTAAAATTTTGTTGAAATTTCATTTATGAAGATGATGTGTTTATTTATATCCTTTGTTGTATAGTTTGTGTAACTAGTTTCAGCCTTGCAAGTTATTCAGGACATTGAAAATAGTGAACTCTTGCATGGACAGAGTTCTTGCATTTACACATGTTTTGTAAGATAATACCTGAACAGTTTCTTAGGTTTAGTTCTGGCTGATTTCTGTACCAAAGAAACATAGGTAGTTATAAGCCTCACAGTGCTTTACTTTTGAAACTAAGATAGCAGATAAGCTCTTGTACCTGGTACGTGTATGTGACTGATGTCAGACAGAATTGTTCGACAAGAGATATCATTTACTTCAAAGCTGAGGCTGAAGTCACCTAGTTATGATGGACACTGTAACCTAGTGCGTTGGAAATTTGTAATTTCTTGTTGAATTTGTTACTCACATAGTTTGAAACTTTGAATAAAGGATAGTGTGCTTGTGTGTTCCAAATTGTTTTGAATCAGATATAGCCTGTTGCCTAGTGGCGTGTTAGGTATCAGAATAATGACTGCTGAAAACAATGTTAAAAGTGATTAACTAAAAAGGATGTTAGGTTAAACAGTTTATAATATTCTATATTTCAGATGGGACAAAGTAGTGGTCAGTGACAGAGTGTAAACTGTGGTACAGAATAATCTATGAACACTTCAGGTAGATTTGACTAAATCTCTAGAAGAAAATTATGACCTAGTTGAAGGTCTGTATATGAAGGAAGCCATGGCTAGAATACAAGTATTGTAAATAAATGCAGGGATCTACAGTTATGTGATTTGAGACAGATGTTAGTGTCCACAAGTTGATTATTCAGTCTGTTACTGTAGAAACTGCCAAGTGTATGTTGTGAGTAGCAGCTGGTTCATGTTCATTGGGTAGCAATATATACAACACATTTTTTTTATTGTTTATTGTTTACAGGGAACTAAAAGTTTGACTTTTTTTAAACAATACAGTCCTGCATATTAGTAATGATAATATTAAATAATGAACATTTTATTGATGATATTTGTTATTACTGATTAAGACATTAGAGCATCTTACAAACTGAGCTTATTTTTTATGTACAAATATGTTAATTTATGCCACTGTCACCTTCAGTTATGTAAGACGAAATTAATTCATTGATCGTAGGTCCTTATCACACTTAATGCACAGTAATTAAACTTGAGCAACAAATAAAACTAGTACTATTTTTACCTACTCTCGATTGGCAAGTGCCAGAAATAAATCATTACAGTATATGAGGTAATTAAAACATTTAAATCATGTTTTATAGTCTGGGAAAGTTAAGATATGTAAGAAATATTTTGTTCTTACTTATTGTTGATGAAATAAGTATCTGCGTTATAACCTCAATATAAATTTAACTAACTTACAAAAACACCAGGAAATCTAAGAATTTAAGTGTATAAGTGACTGGGTACATATTTGTTTACTAGTTATGTAAAATGCTGATTCTGTTAGAGCAATATCACTTGAATCAAGTTGTATTGTATGATTATGTGCTGTATGTACAACTTTTCATGAATATTTAAACCTGTTTTGTTTAATAGAGGTATTTATTTTGACTTGGATTCTTATAAATAACAAATTTTTAACATAGTTGAAAGGTAATATATGATATAAGGTGTGAGATTGTAAGTATTGAACAAGAGCTACCATTTGTAAAACTGTAAGAAAAAAGTCAAGTTTTGAAAGGATTATCAGTGTTTGATAGTGCCAGATGCTGTTTTGTTTGTATGATAAAACAGTTGAAGAACTGTGTCAGTTTATATTTAAAAACAGTATCAGACTTAATGTTTATGAATTTCATGTGTTTATCACAAATTTCTAGTTACAAATAAATTTCATGAAAATGTGTTCTTTTGTTATTTTGACTTCAATTCACCAGTCTTTTAAAATCACCTAAATGTTTTGCAAGCATCTACTGCCCTTGAATGTATGTAACTGAGTTTCAACCTTAACAAACATGTACTGACCAGACAATCTACATGTAAAATTAACAAGGGGCCATAACTCCATTATTTGTGGGCAGCTCGCAATAAAATGGTTTCTAATCAGTACCACCTATGGTGGTCAAGTGTGACAATTGATATTGAAATACCATCTGCATGCAAGTCAATGTGTAGAATTCAGAAATGTATTGAAACTTGGGACCTGCCTGTTAAATTCGACCAACCAGTACTGTGCTCTGATTAGTAACAAATTACCTAAAAGTAATTAGTGATAAATCCACTTAAACTGGGCTGACTAAAATGGTATTTTTCCTGTAACATTTACCTATCTCTATTCAACCCGCCAGGCTTGACAAGTAGTTAGCTGTGAGTCGGGGATGAAAACATGCACACAAGGAAGGCAGAAAGATGGATGCAAACAATTTTCTTCTGCCAAATATTTCAAGTGATAAACATTTCTTGAATTTATGTAACAACACAGTGAAATGAAAAGAAACTAAATAATTGAATTGCATAAGTTTAATGGTATCAGTTTTCTGTATAGTACAATAGTCTGTAACCATTGCATTCAGTTTTTGGTATTGCATTGCCCTTTACGTAATAATTAATAACATGTTCTACCACAGACTGGCTCAGTTTTTCCTGACTGCTGCTATGGCTAGTAGAACATTTCTACTAAGTTAATGCACTAGTTTCTAAATATTCTAGTTATTCCCTAATGTAATCTAAGAATTATTTCTGTCAATAATAACAGTAATTATATTACAAGTCACCCATACTTCCATGATACTTTCATTCTTTACTAGGAATCAGCACAAAAACATAGGAACTGAAAAAATAACATACTGTAAAATCTTTACTAATAATTGGAAATAAAGAGCTTCAGATTAGATTCACACTGAAACATTGAATAAATGAATTAAAACACCCTCTAGGAGAAGATGCATAATGACATGATTTTCTACAGAGTAAGTACACACTGACCTGTCCAGTCTGACCTGTCACACTGTAATTGCCACAAATGACATATATCGCTAGAAATGGCCTAAAATTTGGTGCAACTTCTGCTGAATGAACATGTGGTTAGTCATTTCAGCCTGCGAAAGGTAAGAACATAACCTCCATATGACCTGAAAGCTAATTATTTTTGATCTCCATGTAAAGATTGATAACAAAACCAGTTCAGGTGTACCTGGTAAATTACTTATTTCTAGAACTGCTATACAGATTATTGTTCAAAATACGAGACAAGATTATGCATATCCCAAATAAATGATAAGTTTGGTAATTTTTGCATCTTGGATTTGGGAACAGGGATTTAGTAATAAATGAAAAAAAGAATGAAACAAAGAATTACATAGAACATACATAGTGTACATTAATAGCAAAATGCCTTACAGAGCAGTAACCAAGAGGCTATCTGTGCAATGAATACTTCCAACTTGTATATTCACGTTGCTATTTCTAACAAAATATATGAATACTTTTATTAAAAGTAGTAAATTTAATCAAACATTTAGGGTACATGGGAATATTATAAGGTTTATTGCACTGGTTCAACAGCATTAGGATTTGCCCTTTATTTTCTTAATTAGTGCTTCATTTTCTTTCTTCATTAGTTGATAGTCTGCAGTTATCTTCTCTAAGTTAGCTAGCACCTTTTTATTGCTCTCTGTCTCAATCTGAAATACACAAATGACCTATGTAAACAGTTGTTAAAGTGATACTGTATACTGTAAATATGGCATCTTAAACTGCACTAGTTCTGTATGAAACTCATCTTAACAGAATTATAAAGTTGTATCTAAACCAAGTCAACAGTATAGTTCATATGGTACACTGAACATGTGAACAGTAAGCTTCATATGGTACACTGAAGATGTGAACAGTAAGCTTCATGTGGTACACTGAGCATGTGAACAGTAAGCTTCATGTGGTACACTGACAATGTGAACAGTAAGCTTCATGTGGTACACTGAACATGTGAACAGTAAGCTTCATGTGGTACACTGACAATGTGAACAGTAAGCTTCATGTGATACACTGAACACGTGAACAGTAAGCTTCATGTGGTACACTGACAGTGTGAACAGTACGCTTCATGTGGTACACTGACAGTGTGAACAGTACGCTTCATGTGGTACACTGACAGTGTGAAAAGTAAGCTTCATGTGGTACACTGACAGTGTGAACAGTACGCTTCATGTGGTACACTGACAGTGTGAACAGTATGCTTTATGTGATACACTGACAATGTGAACTGTACGCTTAATGTGGAACACTGACAATGTGAACAGTAAGCTTCATGCGATACACTGCCAATGTGAACAGTACGCTTCATGTGATACACTGATAATGTGAACAGTACGCTTCATGTGATACATTGACAGTGTGAACAGTACGCTTCATGTGATACACTGACAGTGTGAACAGTAAGCTTCATGTGATACACTGACAATGTGAACAGTACGCTTCATGTGATACATTGACAGTGTGAACAGTAAGCTTCATGTGGTACACTGACAATGTAAACAGTAAGCTTCAAGTGGTACACTGACAATGTGAACAGTAAGCTTCATGTGGTACACTGACAATGTGAATAGCATGTAAACAGTATGCTTTCAGTAGCACACTGAGTATGTGAAGAGTGTAACTAATGAGGTATACTGACCATGTGGACAGAATGCCTCATGTGGTACACTTACAATGTAACCAGTATACCTTATGTGTTTCACTAACAATGTGAACAATATACCTCATGTGATACATTAATCACTTGAAGAATATCCCTTATGTGGTACACTAACAATAAGAATAGTATGCCTTATGTGGCACACTATCAATGTTACCAGTATACCTCATGTGGTACACTTAAAATATGAACAGAATTCCTCATGTGGTACACTGAAAACATGAATGGTAAGTCTCATGTGGTACACTGAAAACATGAATGGTATGTCTCATGTGGTACACTGAAAACATGAATGGTATGTCTCATGTGGTACACTAAAAACATGAATGGTATGTCTCATGTGGTACACTAACAACGTGAACAGTATACCTCATATACAGCACTGACCATATAAAAAGTATGCCTCATGTTGTATCCTGACCATGTAAACAGTATGTGGTCAACAGTCATGTGGTTACTGCCCATGTATACACTGCCTATGTGAAAAGCATGCCGCATGTGGTACACAGATCAAGACACTGATCATGTGAACAGTATGCCATATGTGGTACACTGACAACGTGAACAATATGCCTTATGTGGTAAAGTATGAAAAAATACATCATACTATTAACACATCATGACTTACTGGGAAACACATCCTTTGATACTGCACATTAAGAAAACCTGAAAATCTGAAATCCTCTTTTATAAATACACCATGAGCATAACACAGAATTAGTTGCTATCAAAACAAACCTGGTCCTCAAGTTCTCGTATCTCTCTCATAATGACTCCAGTTTCTTCCACTGTCTTAATTAATAACTCACAGGTCTGTAATTACATAAAATAAATAAAATGAAATAAATTACATTAAATAGAATGAATAAAACATATGATAGAAATGCTACAGGAAAGTATTTTAACAAAGACTGTTATAATTTATCTTCTTTCACTCGTATTCACTTTTTTATGATAGTTAAAATCTCATATTCCAAATGAACCCATTTCTTTGAATACATTATTTCAGAAAACCTCTTCACAAATTTATAGTTTGTTGGTAGTCAAACTGGGTAGGTTTACATTCTTTATGTATCTGTTCTGCTGTTAGAAAACCCATAAAGGACAGTATCTTGTGAGATGTGTCTTATTCTGTCACTTATGGTGTCTCAAGCATTGCAGGCAAAAAAGATATCTGCAAGGTAACCATTGTGATAAAGAGATAAGTCTCACCTCATGTAAGGCTGCCAAGTACCTGTATGCTTTCTTCACAGACTCATCCTTCTTGGCATCCTGTGTGGCAAATAAAATAGTTCAAAATGAACATTCTTAATGTGACGTCAACAAATGTCACTAATGTCAACAAAAGCCAAGAAACTGAATAACTATCATGTCACTTGTAATATGTTACAGCATCCACAGCTTATAATTGTAACATGTACCAAAATAGGTCTTCACTAAAAAACTTTAATTTCTTTCTAAGAAACAGCTGGAATATGATTTAGTGAATCATGACAGAATAAAACTACATGTACTGTGTACAACAAAAATATTCTTTAGTTTCTTACCTGAAAGTTCAGTTGCCAAAAAAAGAATGATGCAATACAAGGAAAAATGGGATTTTACATGAAATTGCCATGTCTGTTGCCAATTTAAAGAATCATGTTTCTACTGTATTTTTCAGTTGGAATCGATTTCAAACTTAACAAACTAAGTGAAAGACAAAAAAAGATTGCATATGCAAACACAGGGGTTCAAGTTTGAATAATTTAAAATCCTTAAAGTGATGCTGGAGGCCTGGGATTCACCAGGGTCCCAGGCAAAGTCCTGCACAGGGATACATTAGGCTCTGTTTTTTAGCAATGTATAATGGTTTCTGATAATATATATTCCTCAAGAGACATTACATTCAATATTTTAAACATTTTTAGACATACGAACATCTCTCAGTTTGTTGAGGTTTGCTTACTGAAAACATTTATCTAAAAGGACAGTACTTGGGATAAAATAAAACATGATAATTTTCACTTCGAAACACGATTATTTATATAACAATACTAAAGAAGATAAATCCGCTCTACAAGACACTGCCATAATGTGACAGCATTAACTCACCCTAAAGATCAGCTCATCTGTGACTGTAAATTGTCTGTCTAGCTTCCCTGAGAGCTGATTTATCTCTTTCTGAACTGTTCTTGTATCTACCAGTACCTGTGTATACAGGATGTACACTAGAGATTGGAACTGCATTAATAATTACCTGTACATACAGGCACACTAGTCTCCTTATAAATATGGTCTCAAATACAAAAGCAAACTTCAATTTTTATATATAACTTCACATACTACAGAAATATCATATAACCAAACAATTACACTTAACGACCACAAAGCTCAGTCAAGCACCTGGGAGTTGTTAGAAAAACATTGTCCTTTGAAACAGGAACCAGGATTTTTCCATGCACAACAAAATTATAGCTGGACTGACCAACCATCATAACATATCATTATCATGTAGGCAACATATGTGCCAAATTATTTCAAAACCCCAGTTACAGAGCAGACACAAAATAGGGACAACCTCTAAGTATGCCAACTTATTTAAAAATCGCTTCATGCATGACTAAGTTATAGCCTAGATACAACCATGACTCATAATATAAACATGTAAGTAGAATAACATTGTTTTTATGCACACTATGACCTTGATCTTTAAGACTGGGACCTGTAGTTTAAGCATGACACATTGTTATTATGTGGTCAACATCTGTTCGAAATTATTTCAAAATCCTTTGATGCATGATAAGTTACAAATTGACACCAAATAGGGACGACCTCTGTGACCTTGACCTTTGAGACATGCAGTGAGTTACATGTGACAAATGGTCTCAATGTAGTAAATATTTGTGCTAATTTTGAAATCCCTCCATGCATGACAAAGACATGATCATGACTCATAATACACACATGTAAGAAGTGATACATTTTTTTTCTGCAAAGTATAAACTTGACCTTTAAGGTAGGGACATTTAATTTAAGCATGACACATTGTTATCATGTAATCGGCATTTGTGACAATTTTTTTTCAAAATCCCTTGATGCATGATGAAGTTACAAAGCCAACACCAAATATGGACGTCCTCTTAGTGTGACTTTGATCTTCAAGGTACACAGCTGGGAGTCACATGCAATACATGGTCTCAGTATAGTCAACATTAGTGCTGACTCATTCAAAAGGTCCATTCATACATGACAAGGTTATAGCCTGCACACAAAGTGTACTGACTGACCAAACAACTGACCAACATGGTGATTCCTATATATATATAATTATAGAACAGCTTTTGATTTGATAATCTTGAATGAAAGAAATTAGTCTCTGTTGTAATATTATGCATTACTTTATCTATTTCCATCTTTTGTTTCTTTATATTGCCTACAATCTCCATAATACGTTTGGTGTAAGCTGATCTGTTCACGTCTTTTGTCATTCTCTCATACTCGGAATGCTAAAATACAGAAAAAACACACACACGCTGATAAAATGAGATGAATGCTGTTAATCTATTCTTCAATGTTCTTTATTTACTTAAAATATTTTCTTACAGAATACTCAATTCTATTTGTAAACAGTAATAACTTTTTTTGAAAATAGTTTGTATTTCAGCTGATCCTAACAGTTTAATCAGAAGAATTCAAAAACTGGTTCTACAGTGTGTACAGCTGTCTAGTTCCTGATGAAAGCTATGGTTAACTAAGACAGGAAGCAGGGTCTGGTATAACTAATTGGTAGAAACCATCACAGGGGTTAACCACTTGGTGTCCTGTTTGATAAACTTGTCTCTTACTTAAATAAGTTAAAGGTAGGCTATTTTCCCCTCAAAATATAACAGGCCATCTAATTGTACTTTCTGACACCTGTTGTAGGTTTGAGTTAGTACTGTATAAGTTTACCAGTTGTTTGGCTAGTTCCTCTTTATTCCTGGCTTCATCCTGTACTTCCTTCATCTTCTTACGGAACTCCTTTATCTCCTCCAGTTTTCTCTGAGCTTCTGACTAAATAAACAAAAGATACTTTATGCTGATAGGCTTCCCTTTTCCCAAGTTTTCAGCAAAGTAAATTTTGATAATTTTAGTGGAATAACAAAAATTTCTAAAAGTCAATGTAGTTTTCTGCTAAACAATGTACACAAGAAAATGTGGTTTCATAGAATTGTAAGTAAGAATGGAATATCACTTCAGTAATCATGAACTTTACAGAGTTAAATGTGCTTCAGTTCCCACATGAATATCACAGTATCTAGATTAAAATATTTTGAAATACTGGTTCAATATGAGAAACTTTTCTCTGATTTTTTTGTGTGCAGTAGTTTAAGATGTGATTTTAAATAGATACTGCTAGAAACAATTCCATAACAAGATAAAACTAATTGTATCAGCTGCTGACTTATTTCTTACATAGTTGTCATTATTTATATGTATGTGTATCTTCAGCTTAACTATTAGTAAATAGTATTGACTATTATATATATTAACAGTCTACAGTATTAAACATTCATATACCTCTGTTTTAGAACTAAGCTCTTTTAAGCTCCTGAACTGATCTATCAATGGTGATCTGTGTTTCTCCCACTGACCTGCTAAATTTATCAACCTTTGTGCACTGGAATCTACTACAGCCTGAAAAATAATGATAAGTAGAGCTGTCACACAATGCGACAAATGCCCCCAAGGTCATGTATCAGACAAAGGCGCTTTATCATGTGGCTATACAAGAAATTTCAAGATACTTAAGAGATATGTAGTAGACACTAAATGGGGCATAAAAAGGTTGAGAGACATTTCAACTTCTAACAGAACAAAATCATCAGTCCTAACAGACAGTTTTTTGTTCAATATTTTTCAAAGTGTAAAGGTAAAAATTCTTAGAAAGCCATTACTTGTTTTACTTTTTATCTTATACTTAAATCACCTGTATGAAATGTAGTGCTTCTGTCTAAATAAATGCTTTTCAGCCATTTTAATCAATCAATAACTGTTTTGTTGAAGTTTTATCTTCCCTATAGCCTAAAATCCCTTTATAACAACACCAATAGGGCTGTGTATCTTCTACTAAAGGACAGTTAGTAACTAGATACTCGTCACTTGAGTTATGACCTACGTTCCTATTATGTGAATACTATTATCAAAACAGAATGTCAGTAAAACACATTTTTCCCGAATGTCTCCCTTTTTCTCTCGTTCTTTTATTCAAACACACAAAGTTAAAATTTTTGTTTCTGATTTTTCTTTTATACAAACATTCAATTCTTGCTTTGTTTTTTATGTTGGCTCTGTATTTTTTACAGCTAAAAAGGTAAACATCTATCTCAGTGACAAACCATGACAGTAATCCCTTATAAATCATTGTACAAGTCAGTTTTATGTTTTGAAAAAGAAAACACTTAGAAAATGGATTAATAATAAATTGTGATGCACTCATCAATTTCACATGTAATGCACTGACAATGGATTGCATTGTTTGGATCACAGTTCCACAATCCACAGTATCATTACTGCCCCAAAGTCTAACAACAGCACATAAGAGAACAACAACAAGGTAGCAACTCACCAACAGCTTTTATAAGACTGGAATCCTGCTCGAAACAGAACTTTGGATTTCTAGTTACCACAGCAGATAAAGTGTGACAGTCATGAAGTAATCAGGCTAATGTCGTCTCTCATGGGCTCATTCCATAATGTATGTTCAACAACTGAATCTACTAAACATTCATTATAACTTGATGACCTGTTTCTCAATATTCAGACACTACACCTTGTTATCATACCTGTAATTTTGCTATGTTATTTTCAGCATCTGGCAGCAAATCAAGTGTTCTCTTTTTAACTTTATAGGCCTCCTCCTTCTCAGCATTAGCTCTATTTTGATTGGCTATTTCCTCCTCCATCTGTTGAATACTGGCCGTGAACTTCTTCACTTCAAGGTCAAGGTTATCTAGTCTTGAGGTGAGGGCATCAAGTTCTTCTTTCAAAGTATTCACCTCCTCCTCTCTCTCTTTTTGTTTTTCCTGCAATAATACATTAAACAACTCTGAAAGAGTAATTCAAGGATATCCTCAAAAGAGTTTTAGTTTAAAAAACAGAATTATACTTCATAATACCTTCTGTTAACATTGATTATTATAAATAGTATTCACAAATTGAAACAAGAGCTGTCAGAAGGATTCTGATGCACCATTTATGTATATCAGAAATCCTCATGATCCATCAAGAATGTCAACTCAGCACAGTGAGCCTAAAACAACTAGCTGCAGAGTTGCCAACTGTTTTAAAACTTAACTGTGTTTAAAATTGCTGGACTCTCTCATTTTCAAGAAACTGACAGAAATCCACGTATGAAGTACAGGCTCCTGTGAACCTGACATTTGATAAAATGAGGACAAATATAATTTGTCTACTGATGCCCAAATATCCTGTAAAGGTATCTTGAAGGTTCAGGAAGCAGTTTTTATAGTTATCAATTGAAAACCACTTTCTGTGCATGAGCCCCTGTGAGATTGACCTTTATCCCTGTTGACCTATTCTTCAGAAATACAAAGACAGCAATGCTGAAAGGTAAATTGTTGCAGCCAAAATTCATTAAAATTGTTAATTGAAAAAAGGACTCAGGGGAATTTTGCAATTAATTAATGGATTGTTAGTTCTGGAAGTCTAGATCAAAATATCACTGAAACAAATAATTACTTATACATTTTTTTTAAACCATTAAAGAATTTATGTGAAAATAAACCATATTTACCTCCTCAGTTTGTCCTGCCGGTCCCTGAACTGTGACCTCTGATAAAGCCTTCTCTTCATCCTAATAAAACATTTAAAGTTAAGTTAGAAACTGAAATAGGCATGCAAATTATGATTTAAGAATAACCTTTATATATTCAATACCACTTTTCATGCTCAAATTCAAATAAACCAATTCTTAAAGTGCCTTACAATAATTTCTCAATTTCATAATGATGATTTTATAACAACAACATGATATATTCAAATCTTAAGTCTTGCATTCTTGATTAAAATGTGGGTTTCACATCTGAATCTGATTTATAACTTCACTCCCCCCTCCAACCCCCGAACATCTGATAAGCAGAGAAGCAAAATCGTTTTTTGTATGATGCACTCTTCAGGTTCTGTATTAAAAATAACCATAAATGATTTGTAAGTAACAAAGCGTTTCAATACCTTAGCAAAGAGTAGCTTTTCAGTATGTGTGAAACGAGAACCTTTAGTTTTAACGGCTCCTGACCCTCTCCCACTAATAGACGCTAGTATCTGTTGAAGGTCCTGTGACATTCCACTACCAGCTGCCGCCTCGCTGCGTTGCCTGTCCTGGCGTAACTGATCTGTTATACGCTTGTGGATCCGCTGGCGTTTCCTATCTCTATATTCCTGGATAAGGGTAGAAAGATACAATCATAATTAAGGACACTGTTTTGTATTCAATTTCAGCAATACTATATGTAAGTAGGTATTTTGTCTTTGGATGCACTTTCAATATAAGTACTTGCCAGATTTTCAAGAAGGCATCAAACAGACCTGTATAGCTAACTGTGGTTAAAACAAGTTATTATTTCTGCTGAACGGACCTATATAAAGTTTACATACCAGACTTTTTTTAGATGAAGCAAATAACAAGTCTTGATTATTGGGAAGGTCTACAAGAGAAAATGATGCAGACTGTGTTACCTGTTGAGAGAGTCTAGATGCCAAACCAGACTGGTTCCACTCTACCTCCCATTCTTGCTGAGCTGTGACATCTGCAGCATTCTCCTCCAACACAGATGGAATTACATCATTGTGGTTCAAAGTTTGACAGGTTATGTATGGAAGACTAGACTGGTAATAGGCCTTTAAGGCTGTAATATCATAAAATACAATAAGCTTTTAACATCTCTTTCTCTTTATAAAAATAGTATATTTGCAAACTGTGCCTGGTTGATATTTTATACTTTTGTAACTAATATAAGTATCCAGGACAGGGGTATCAATAGATGCAGATTCTTGCATTTTGATGCAAGCAAATTTTAATTTTTCTACTTTTGACCCCACCTAATTCTGAGCTTGGGGTCATTATGATGCAGGAGATTTTGGGAAAATGAGCCAAATTTTGCAAGAAAAAAGATCAATATTGTGTCTATTGCATCTTATATTTTGAAAATAAATTCAAATGAAGTTAAATGAATTTCATAAGTAATAAATTTCACTGAATTCAACATATAACTCATGACAATCTGATTATGAACCCTTGAAAATTCTCAACAGTGGTCAAATGACCTCAAGTTTTCAAAAGCTATTGAAATCCCTGCAGGAACTTACTGTTTCAACAGCCTGGCCAACTCACAATCTTTTCCCGTTTTACTGCTTGGTAAGCTTTAGAATTATTTCTAAGTAGAGAAGGAAGGCATCTTGCAGTTTAGATGAAACATGGAAGAGGCTGTTCCTTCAAAATGTGTGATATCATTATAAAGAAAGGTTTTACTTTAGCTCATGGCACAAAATGTAACCAATTTAACCTATGATATGATCAAAAGAACACCACCTTTTGTTGTTTTCCTGGACAGGTCTGCAGAACCCTCTGGTGATGTAAGATGGAATGAGTTGAAATGAAACATACAACATGTGCCCTGAAAATAAAGAACACAGTATTTTGTGACAGATCTTACTAGTAGTTCATTATAAACATTCATTTTAAGGAAAGTAAAGCAAGACATAAGAAACTGTATTACTGGTTCACATATAATTATAAACTCTATCTGTTCATTACAAAATATGCCTTTTACCTTTGACCTTGCATTAAGCTCAAATCAACACAACTCATGATATTGCCCAACCAGTAAAATCTATTTTGGCATTAAAAAGTTTGACCAACTTACAAAATGTTTTTATGAAATAAGCAACACAAGTATAAATTGATAAAAAAACAAGAAACCAGGTTTTCAACGACCAAGTATTGACGTGACACTAACAGGAATTTGGAATGAAATATGGCAGTGAAGAAAAAATGATGCTGTTATTTTGGTTGCATGCAGATAGTGATCTATGTAGAGTTAGTAGAAATCCTGCCTCTAGCTGCCTCTTGATATAAGCTACCCAAACACCGAGTTTGGCATCAATAGGCCAAAGCAAACTAAGTTATTGAGTCGAAACTGAATTTCTATTTTTGGCAAAAGTGACCTTGACCTTGATCACAAAAACCTGGGTAGCAATCCCAAGCTGCCTCTTGATATAAGCTACCAACACACTTAGTTTGGTGTCAAAAGGCCAAAGCAAACTCAAGTTATTGACCGGAAACTGAATTTCTATTTTTAGCAACAGTGACCTTGACAATGATCACAGACACCTGGGTAGCAATCTCAAGTTGTCTCTTGATATAAGCTACCCACATACCAAGTTTGGCATCAATAGGCCTAAGCAAACTCAAGTTATTGAGCAGAAACCAAATGTTGATGCCCGCCTGCCCATCCGCTGACTTCAGCATTAAAATTACCAGTTTTCGTTGAAAACCTGGTTAAAAATCATATGAAATACAGAAAATGCAAAGTTAGACATATTACATACCTCTCTCTGCCAAGCTGGAGGTTTCCCACGCCATGTTATACCTTTCTGTTTGAGGTATGGTGGCACCCATGGTGATGATAGCTGTCTAGACAATGTGTTGGCAATACTTCTCTGTAGTAACACTGAAGATCCTGCTCATACATTAGATAGAAGAGTCAGTTTTACTGTAAAAATGTTGTCAAACAACACAGATTTATTCTTTGAAATATACTTGTAATAAACAAAGGTAAAGCGACTTTGAAGCAATTTGATAATCAAAGAAAAGATTAGGAAGTCTAGAAAACATTTATCTTAGTATTTTAGTAAAGAAGACTGGCAGCATGTTATTTTACACATAACTTCAACAAACCGGCATCATGTAGAGGAGAAAGATTACCTCATCCTTAGCAAAGGTTTATCTAACATATACAAGTATGACTTACTCTAAATATTTACCTAGAGTTTCTTCTGTGGCTTCTACTGTTTCTTTTGGTAGTTTGTCAACAAGGAACATGAAAATTTTTCTGATATCAGCTTCGCTGGAGTACAAGAATGTCTGATAGCCTACATCACCACGGTAACCAAGCTCCTGCAAATAAAGTATAAGGAATAACAATGCACGTTTCCTCAACAACAAGAATATAATATATTTATTTGGGAAAAACCTTTTTTTCAATTCTTCTGAAATGGTGCAATCAGCACATGACTGGTATGTCTGTAAGTAAGAAAACCAGATTTGAGAAGCAAGAAAATTACTAATATATTATGCCCATCTAGATACTTGCTTTACAATTTAAAAACTGCAATTTACCATGGCAAAAGGGCTTTTGTGGTATGTGTTTAACAGATAGGATGTTTACCAAAGTTTCAAATATTCATACACAATATGAATAGAAGTAACAAGGAAAAAGACCACGTGTCAGTGCAAAAATATTTTCAAAAATCCCAAAGAGAATGTAGTGCACCTATTGACCCTGTCTCTAATTACATGTATACCACACAGCCTATATGGTAAAATATAACTTCTGAATAAGTGTCAACAGAATCAGATTAAATCTGAAGAGATTACAACTATGTCAAGCAACACCTGACTTTCTGGCCATCTATATCCTTGCATAGGACTGATTTTGTTAGAAGAAGCCATATGATCAAGAATTGAAAATTCCAAGCAAGTACTGTACTTCTAAAAGAAAACAAAATGTCATTAAAAAATAAAAACAGAGTTTTTTATTCATCATATGCCTGAAAATACCTGCAAGTGACTGGCCAATGAAGTACCCATTCTGAACTTGGCAGACATAGCTTGTGGAAGGGAATTTGGTAGGTCGACATCTCCAACTATTGTCTTTATACATCTTACAGCACATGCAACTATCACCTCTGTAGAAAACTCCCTCAAGCTCTGAACTTCATCATCAATATCACTACAACAAAAATGGCATCTTAATATATTCTTTGCACCTGGAAATCATCAAGATTAAAACAGTAGAATGAACTATACAACACAACTAAATACATGTTATTGTTTTATTTCAATACATACATTCGTGTCCGCCCTGTAAGCGGAAGGCCCTGGGTTCGAGTCCCCGTCGCGCCACGATTTTTCACCACCTGTTACATTTGACGCCCAACATGGGACAACCTACGCTATAATTTGGCTACTGCTTCAGCACCTCGAGAATGTGTTTACAATATTCTCTATGACTCTGAGAATTCGGGATGAATTCTAAATTTGTGGGGGGGGTATATGTAGCCGGGTACAGATTTATAGGTGATAAATCGATGAGGCAGAATCGTGTGGCTTGGTAGCTCAGTTGGTAGAGTGTCCGCCCTGTAAGCGGAAGGCCCTGGGTTCGAGTCCCAGTCAAGCCACGATTTTTCACCACCTGTTACACAGTGTCAGTTTTAATGAAAAATATCTGCTTGACATAGAAAAAAAAAATTCTACAATACAAAATTTATTTCATGTTGGCTTTGTACAGCAAAGTTACATTATCTATGTTCCTAACATCACTATTCTTCAATCTTGCATGATCATTAATTTTGCAGTGTTTTCAAAACCTGGCAAACCAGATTTGAAAGATAATCCAAATGAACTTAATGTATTTTCACCTTAGTGGTAGATATCTTGTTAAACAACATTGGACGTTTTTTTTTTTTTGCTCAGAAAACTGTTTAAGAGTGCATTCTTTTTCCACCTCATAAATTTCTGCCTGTTTACATTTCAGTACATGAACAGTTTGATAGTATCTTGAATGTAATATTTATTTTGTAAACTAAAAAGCAAGAAATACAGCAGGTTTGTACTGAAAGAAAGTGCAAAATTACAAGTATATTCAATAAAGGGGTCTAATATTGAGACAATTCTAAATCTGAAAAATCTGCAAACCAGAGATTAGTGATGGCAGCTCTCTCTAGATGGTTTTGTCAACATTTATGAAATGTTTGTATAGAGACATGCTTTATAGTCTATTTATACTGCCACTTTGATCATATTCTAAAACTAGGACAAAACTTTTTAATTTTGATTGTTATAAACATGATACATTTTTTCAACCTATTACTGCCAAGACCAACTATCAATAGTCCCCTTTTGACAGTGTCAAACTCCAAGTGGGGCATTGAAACAGGGCACTGGATTATATTTCTTACAATAGTCTCAGCCTCTGGACATTTCTTTATGTGCCATAAACAAGGTGAAAGATATTGCCAATCTGAAGAATTTGTCAATATCTTGAAGCGGAAAGGATACAATGACTACTTCTAACAAGTGCCATTACATTTAAGACGGATATTCTGGATAAAAATGCACTGGAATATTTAATCATGACCTTCTAGGAGCCTGTAAGACACTTGTGGCTATATACACCAATTTCCAGACGTAAAACCAACCAGTGTTGTATTTGCTGATATCTATCACAAGACTCATGCTGTCTTGGCCATATATCCTTTTTCCACTCTATGTAAGAAAACTGCATTATTTTTTTTTTAATATAATGTTTTATTAAAACCTAAACTTTTTTTCAAGGCAGTGGCTACAGTTACGGAACCATAATCCTAGCCTCCGAGTCTAGGATAATGGAAGTTCCATTATCCTAGACAAACCCACTGGAAAAGGCTACACTTACGGAAGTTTTTTAAAGAAGCCTATTTTCAACAGTTAAATAGCAAAAACCATGCCAAATTTAATTTTTATTCATTTAAGAAACCATTTTACCAAATTCACGTTATCAAACTGTCATTTTGTATGCCATTTTAATGGTTGTTTCAATAATGAACTAACTTTAAATATCTTTAAAGCCACTGGCTCTTTCAAATAACTTCAAATTTTACTACACTTATTACTGATAATTTGTTGATAATTATTATTCATTTCATAAAATATAACTTATTTTATATACTTATTTTATATACAGTCGATGAATCAGTTCCGGACCGGGACTAGTTCCGGTCCATTTTGTGTATTTTTGTGATAATTTTGGAAAGATTCTTGCAAAAGTCGGCAAGATTTTGGTATGGTCATGAAGTATGATCTTTTTCCCGTAAAATAAATATTTTCTGATGTGATGTAAAACATTCAAAGTCACTTGACGCATGAATATTTGCAACAAGCATTCATAAAAATAGAGCGCAGTAATGGTGGTCAAAATGCGTGACAATTAAATCAACTGTAACAACTGCTTGAAAAAGTAAGCATTATAAATAAATTTGGTTTTGATATCCGTAAAAATATGTATTTTAACGAAAGATGTTACTGTTTCATGTTGACAATTCTAAATAAGTTAGAAATCGGGTTTCGTGCGTGGTTATAGCCATGACCACTTCTGGTTCACAAACTTCAATTGTTTGTGGGTCGTATTTTTAACAGCAGACTTTCTTTTGATAGGGAGTTTATATTATACAAGTTGCATAGTACTTTCATTAGGCCATTTTTTTTTTATATTTTGGTTTACTGATTTTTTTCAAAAAAAGGTAGGGTAGGAGGAGGGAAAAAAAAAAAAAAAAAATCTTGAAAAAAAAAAAAAAAACATCGGAAAGTCTTCTTATTTCTATTTATTCCTGAATACTGTATATATGAATATTTTAATAATGTATTCAGTCTTTACTGTGAAGAAACCAAGGAAAATGAGCCATTCATACGGTACATTTTCCAAAAAATCGGCGTTCAGAATTTTTTTTTTCCTGAAAAATTTTTTTTTTTTTTTTCATTTTCCAAAATACAGGGTTGGCAGGTCAGTAAACCGAAAAATATAAAAATAATGGCCTTAAAGAAATAAAAAAACCCTCAATAGACTGTTTAAGTGTATATTTGTTTTATAGTTTTTTTCTTTTATCATCATTTGTTGGTTTGAATGAGAAATTCAACTCTAAGTGGTATTTAAATAGCCCAAACATGACAGACATGACTAAATTGCTGCAAACAAAGTTTTTGGCAGATTAATAGTATTTTGAGACAACACACAATAACCAAGGTTATAAACAATATCGTAGGTGGAGCTGTGATCTAAACTGGTTCAAATGTCACGGAACTGGTCTGCTTGTGTACATTGAATTCCAGGGAAATGTACATTCTTCTTTAAATTTTATTTTACTTGAACTGGTCCAAAAATAAGAAGTAACAATTTGTCTTTTAAAATATACTATCGCATGCAGATGAAAAATCAAAAGCGGACCGGAACTGGTTCATTGACTGTATTGTTGTGAATTAAAAATATAGATACTTATAAAATTATAATTATAGTTATAATTTTAACTTATAATTATAGAATACATATAAATGATTATCACATGATTGTCTAATAGTTATATCAATAACTTTTCAATTCAAATAATCTATGGTCTATCTTTTACTTGATTTTAGTTATAAATTTAATATATATTTTTCATGAAAAGTCTTTACTTATTGAGACTTTCACCCCCATTTTGGTAGTGAACTCTCTTGGTATGAAACGTATTAGGAGGAAGTCTTGGTGTGAAACTGAAACGTCTGTCTACTAAACACACCCACCAATGTCTTACGGTTCAGAGGTTTTATAACATGTTAAAACTGTTACAGTTGATTACAGGAAAAACGCTTAAATTATCGCAGCATAAACAGTAACGATAAAGCATTTACTATAACGCACCATCCAATTGATCGTAAAGAATGCAAAATGATTCCATCGACTTCCTCCATTTTGAACTATCATGTGACATATATGCCAGCTTGATTTATATTTGTTAAGTAATTAGAACTAATTTTAAAATTTCCCCCCAATGCGGAACAGACAACTTGCACGGAACTCATTGGAATGCACGTCCATATATAAACTTGCTCTGTGTTTGTTTTTATTATCATGTATCTTAGTCCCCGTCTATATATGCCTCTGTCCAGTGTTTTTATGTTCAATTGTAATTCCACAAGTGATGACCTATAGGCTTAAACATTTTAAAGATTATTTATAAGTATGTGTTGATGCAGTTAAATCTGTTCATTAGCAATCCAAATGCCCTTTATTTAGAGTAATTGTCATTTTATGGCATACTTTACCACAGAACAAAGTAGTGTCACAAGACTTTAACAACAATGTTTGAAGCGCAGAGTGGATATTTTGATGCAAATTCAACAACAAGTATTACCGTTTAAGTGAAATTTGCCATTTCGTTTTTTCCCCAGGTTATACTCCAAATATAAATGACCAAGAGTTGTAGCGTATAAACAATATCAATCGTCATATTAGATTGCAACTGCATCCTTGTGTTTGATGCTCATTAATCCAGAATAAGCAGAGCAATGAACCTTGATTTAGTTGGAAAATTGCTCATTTTCTAATTTTGCCACTTCTTATCCCGACAGTATGAAAGCTGGGGTCATTAAATTCTATCAGAAAATTGTAACATATATAAAAACGATGAAAATTTACCCAAATTGGCTTTATAATTATTTCTCTTGACTTACGTAGAACTGAGATCGTCTGTCTTATAATGAGATCTTTAGCCAAGAAACCGTCTAAGAATGCAGTGGCAAGATCATTGAGATGCAGCGGCACCACTCTCAGATTGATTGAAGAGCCTTTTCCCAAACATTAACCTTGCAGAATGAGCTTACACTTTAAAACGTCAATTATCTTACATTTTATAGAAACTGTTTAGATTTTTATTCTGTTAATTGCACGTTCTCTTCTAACTACGTATTAGTAATAAAATGTTAGTGTGCAATAACAAAAAAAAAAAAAAAAAAAAAAAAAAAAACACCCTATTTTGTGACAAAAAGTGGAGATTATTGACATTTGTGAACAGTGATGAAACTAATTATTATGTCGTCCGTTGAAGGTCATTGCTTAAATTTCCATCTGTTTATTGATTAAAGGTAACCTATTCTTGTCACGAATATAAAATTAACAAGTTGTTTGGAGGAAGAAATGATTCTTGAATAATTCCATTATGAACGACGAGACTATTTATATTTCTACTTAAGTTTAGAAAAAAACGCTTTTGTTCAACATGTAATATGAAATAACCCCTGCACAGCGTTTGCATTTAGACATTACTGTATTGTGCATTTACTATACACGTATTCGTGTAGTTTGTTTACTTCCGTCGCCGATTGAATTAGTTGTTTTAATATTAAACTACTCTGATTAATTTTTCAACTAAGTCATGCACGCAATTGTAGTTAAGCATAGAAATGTAAGACCAGTCAAAGTATTAATATGATCAAGAAAATGAGTCAAGAAACAGTATATAATTGTACTAAAAAGATTTCACGGGGAAGGGCCAATTTTAATGTTGTGAGAACTTGTGGCATAATATGTAAATAGTTTATACCAAATTTATTTTAGTTCGATTGTGTAGGAAGCTTTTAACTTATAGACACACTCTCGAATCCGTTCCTGGAATAAACCAGTACTAAGCAATGAGTGTAAAGTTTCTTGCTCAAGGAAACAACGGCTTGCCCTTGACTGGGTTTGAACCCGTGCGGTTAGGAATCCTTTGACTACTAGTCCGACGTGTTAACCAGTCGGTTAGGCCGCCTCTCAATATATGTAAATATGTACGTGCACTTATATTTGTGAAAAAGTTAATGCAATAAAAAATGTATAAACTTTACTAAAAATATTTCATTACGTACACTAGCGTTAATAACAAAGGAATTGTCATATCTATGTATCTATGGTAAACTATCCTTGCAACAGACACTGTCAACGTTAATATTTTTACTAATAAAACTGGTGTGTTTGGACTTCAGGAAACAATGGCTATGGAAACATTTGAAATTAAATTAAATTTAAAGAATAAAAACAAAACGGAATTCTGTTGAAAAGTCATATGACGAAATGGAAAAGTTAAGATGTAAAAACAAATAATAAATTTGTCAATTTTCCACTCCTGACTTTGTATTTGTATCATGATTAGAAGAAAACAATCGAGGTACTTTTTTAAGTTTTACCTTCGACCAAAGACCGATGATGTTACGCATATAATCGGTTAAAAAAAATAAACAATGCTTATGTTGTATTGTTTACCTCTTGCCGATTCGAATATTGAAAAAAATTCTCTTATTGTAATGTGTAGATATTCGTTATCCTACACAGGGCTTTAATTAAAGCTCTGTCCTACAGGAGCTTCCTTCTTTGTACAAAACGTTTTCATTACTAGTACAATTCTGACGAATAATTCATATTCTATCCCACATAAGAATTTATTGCAGGTCTAAAATAGTTTTGGAGATTTAAAAAAGAAACTGAAAACGATACTTTTATAGCTCTAACCTATCTGCCGTGAAATTATGTGAGCTAAGCAAAAGTCTTTGGGTTTTTCAAAGACCTAAAGTGCAGCAGATTCGAAACTCCTTTGTAAGCAAAAGGAAGATACTGTTTAACCATGCGTCAAGTCAACATTTTGTTCAAAAACTAAATGACTTGTAAAAATATTAACTAAAAGTCAATAGCATGTTATATAAAGTAACTTGTTCACGATAAAAGAAAAAAAGTTTTAGTTTGATATTTTATATGTTGAAGAAATTTAATTTTTTAGGTAGTCAAAATCTTGATAAGACGATAAATTCCAAACAATCCTTATCACATAGCTGGATTTCTTCTTTCATAGAACTTTATCATTTCTGGTTCTATTTTGTTAACGGTAAAGTATCATTTTGTAGACAAATAAATTTTCGTTAAAATTAAGTAGTTTTTGAGATATTTGAGATATGAAATAACTGAGATTTTGAGAGATCTTATCCAGCTGCCACGAAATTTTGTGAGATTTGCACAAGTAACCAATCTGTGGTATTTAGATCTTTAGGTTTTTGGTCAGGTTAACTAAATCATTTTTTCTGCTGAAACTGTTGAAGTTTTGTGCTCGATTAAACAATTTTGTTCGAAGAATCAAGCGCACCCAAAATGGAGCTAGAAGGAGCTATCGGAAGGCGAGCGAAGATTACTCTGGAAGATGGGATCCTTATTGATGGCTATGTACATTCCTTCAGTGCAAACACGGGGAAAATATCTATGGAGAAAGGTTTGTTAATAGTTAAACTTGTTGAATCTGAAAAACTTTCCTGTCATGTAAACGAATTACAGGCGTTTCACACCTAGGCATTTTACCTCTCGACGTTTTATCCCCTGGTCGTTTCACACCTACTAAGTAGTCATTTCACCTTCCGAAACCTAGAAGGTTTCACCCTCCAAATAAAAATCTGAATGATTAGTATTTTGTTGAAAAAATATGTTTGGATTATAATTCAATCAAATAAAATATCATTTGCATATTTAGCTGCAAGAAATACCCAAATAATTCAGATGAATTACAGACAAAACGGACCATGGACAGAAAGGACCAGACAAAATGGACCATAATATGAGACGAAACGGACCATATCCTTGGACAAAACGGTGCAGCTATGATGTATTTTGCGACAATAACAAATTACATTAGACATATCTAATCGTAATTATCTATAGTTTGGAAACAAAAGAAAAACAAACAGCAAATTACAATTTCTTTTAAAATTTCTTCTTCATTAATCTAATATACAATATAATCAGTTTTGATGAAAAATACGGGCAGTTAATTTCAAATTATTATACTAACATTACTCGAATTAAAAATATAAGTTTAACATATGTGCCGATGACTGGGCCATGTTCACTTATAAATTCTATTTACTTTTATATGATGCATTATTCTACACACCTACAACACCTCAGGATGGAAGCCAAAAATACATACTAGTATGATTGCAAATTTTACTTTCTTTTGTAAGATGCATTATACTTCACCCCTTAAACGTCTTATAATAGAAGCTGATATAAATTTAACTGGAGTAAAAAAAATTATTTTTTGGATGGTCCGTTTTGTCCCTGGATATGGTCCGTTTCGTCTCACATTATGGTCCGTTTTGTCCCCAAAAATGGTGCGTTTTGTCCATGGTCCGTTTTGTCTGTTGCAAGGATTGTTTAGGCATTCAGATTTATTAAAACTGTAAATACACAGTTATGAAAGCTGTACATGATAAACTAGTTCCGTGCATGTAATTGGCCTTGTCACTTTAAAATTAGGTTAGATTTAACAGTCCCACATTTTACCGGAATCGATCATTTTTACCGGAATCTACCGGAATCGACTTTGCATTACCGGAATCGACCTATATATCATACACAAGCCATTTTTTTTCAAGATATACAACATAATTTATTGAGATATAATATAATAAACGTAATAACAAAAGGAATTTGAAGTATCTTCGAGTGGAACGATTTTACAAGAGAATGAAAATCGGCGAGTTGCGGAAAATTTGCGCATACGGATATACACCGGAATCGGCCTGTAATTCATACATTAATTGTATTTAAGTCATACAAAAGTTATATTTCATTACTCTACATCAGAAATAACACATTTACCCAAGGATTTTAAAGTATCTTCGAGTGAAAAGATTTTATAAGTGGAAGAAAATCGGCTAGTTGCGGACGATTTGCGCATAAGGATATACACCGGAATCGGCCTGTATTTCATAAATAAATTAAAATTAAGTCGTACAAAAGTTATTTCTCATTACTTAACATCCGAAATAGAATATCTACCAAAGGAATTTGAAGTTTCTTCGAGTGGAAAGATGTTGCAAGAGAAAGAAAATCGACGAGTTGCGGAAAATTTGCGCGTACAGATATACACCAGAATCGGCCTTTATTTCTGAAATAAACTGAATTTAGGTTATACATATAGATATTTTATTTTTGATGTTAAGTAATGAAAAATATTTTTGAATGACTAAAATTCAATTAATTTATGAAATACAGCCCGATTCCGGCGTCATCGTATGCGCAAATTTTCCGCAACTCGCCGATTTTCTTTCTCTTGTCAAATCTTTCCACTCGAAGATTCTTCAAATTCTTTGGGTAAATATGTTATTTCTGATGTAGAGTAATGAAAAATAACTTCTGTATGACTTAATTTCGATTTTTTTATGAAATACAGGCCGATTCCGGCGTATATCCTTATGCGCAAATATTCCACAGATCGCCGATTTTCTTTCTCTTGCAACGTCTTTCCACTCGAAGAAACTTCAAATTCCTTTGGTAAATATTCTATATCTGATGTAAAGAAATGAAAAATAACTTTGTACGGCTTAAATACAATTCATGTATGAATTACAGGCCGATTCCGGTGTTTATACGTATGCGCAAATTTTCCGCAACTCGTCGATTTTCTTTCTCATGTAAAATCTTTTCACTCGAAGATACTTCAAATTACTTTTGTAATTACGTTAATTATATAATATATTAATAAACATGTTGTTTACCTTGAAAAAAATTGGCTTATGTATGAAATATAGGTCGATTCCGGTAACGCAAAGTCGATTCCGGTAGATTCCGGTAAAAATGGTCGATTCCGGTAAAACGTGGAACCCTAGATTTAATGCCTGTAATCTCAAGTCACAGTACATGGTTCACATGCAGTGGTTAAATGTTTACATCTGTGGCCATTTTTCCAACAATGGATTTTAGTGTGTTAAATCTGTATATTTCTTATCCGCCACTACGGACATATTTTTCAAAAAACTTATTTGAAACATACATCATCAGAAGCAGAAAATTTAACTCTTCCACCACACTTATTTTTTGCTTGTACTTTTCATAGTTTTTGTGCAACTCAGTGCTCATCAGATTTTGTTGGGCATTACATACGCATAGAAGGAAAAACCACAGTATTTACTTAGATCCAAACTGGTACTTATAATCAAATCTTGACCACTAATAAATCAATTGAATGTTGTAAGTTTGCTATAAAGGGTCTCCAAGACATTGTTTTCTATAAATATTAAAATATGTCGGGGTCACGGAAATATATGAGAAACAGAATTTATCTGAGATTTTCACTCACTACTTCATGTTTAATGAACTAATTATTTGCTGGAATTGGTTGCCTTCATTTTGTTAAGCTTGTCATAAATCTGCTTGACATTTTCTTATAAATAATACAATAATAAAACAAAAATACCCTAAGAATAGGGTCATAAAACAGCAGAGTATTCGCCAGGGGTGATAATCACCGCAGGCAATGCATTTGAACTAACTTAATCCAGCTAACTGGGATGAAAAATTACAGGCAAGTGAAAATAACATCCTAGCCAATTTTTAAGTGCTAAAAGAATTTTAAGTGCATCAGGTTTTTAGATTTTGAAATTTAAGAGCATCGGTACCAATGCACTAAAAGCACCTGGGGAAATCCCTGGTCTCTTGTTCATGAGTTAATTTTTTGATATATGGCTATGTTATATTTCTTAAGTTTATATGATAAAAATATTGTTTTCAGTGTGGTTTTATGTGTCCTGTTACCTACCAATGCTAGTAAAGCTTGCTTGTTAAGTTTAATCTGATATTAAAAGTGTAATTTTGGATTATCAAATATTTCAGTTGAATGTTTTGAAAATGGCAAAAAGAAAAAACTTGTGGGCTTGCAGCATTACTTTGCTGAAGAAATCACAAATAGTAAGTAATTATATTTAAACATATTTTATAAATTGTGCACAATTATGGAAATATGTTATTTAAAGTGTTGAAAAAGATAATCTGAAGAAGTGCCTTATTCTATTGATATCAGCCTTAGTATTCATTTGCAAGAAGTTAAATGTGTGATTTTACTTGCATTAAGTTAGTTTTAGAATTTGTAGAAATTAAATCTATATAAAAAATAACACTGACTTGCAGTTGAAAGTGTTTTTCCTTTATCCTGTTTCAGTTATTCTCACAGAAGATGTTTGCAAAAACAAGAAGAAAACAAAAACTCATGAAAGGTATCCAGAAAACTGTAATTTCCATTTCTTTTACTGAAAAACAACAGCATTTAAAATAGTGTGCTTCTCTGTGATGGAAGATTATATTATAGTTTCTCTTGAAAATGTCGCTTACCTGAGCAGTACTGATCGGGAAAGCTTTGCACCTACGAATCAACATATACTTGTATTATCTGGTAAGGAACAAACTACCTGCTGTTGTTAAAAAATGCATTAGAAACTTTCAGGTTTATTATAAAACTATTCATCTTGGTAACATAGGTTTTATAGTAAATCTTGATTTTCTTTGACTTAAAATCATATATCATTTTCCATCTAATAATTATCAAACAAATACTTGGTGAACAGTCATCTTTGTTTTCTAGCAGAGGAGATGGTGGGGGAATGTTAAAAGGAAAATACTCTCCAAAGCACTTGAACCAACTGGAATTTGTAGAACCTTCATCTCTTGTCCTGAAGAATCAGAAACATGCTGACAGTAAGTTTGGTCATTTTGTAAATTTGAAAAGATTTTATTTATGTTGTTTAACCTGTTAAGTTTATCATTAAAGCAGTATAAATTTGAAGAAAAATGTGGTTTGAGTACTTGGTTGAAGTACTAGTTATTTCGTAAACATAACATACATATATATTGTGAGTTGTCATGTAGACATTCTACAGTACAATGAATATTTCCGATTTCTGCCGGCTAGTACCTTGTTCATGTTTAAATTATAGCACTGACGTCATCTGGTAATGAGACTGGTAGCAGTGACTCGGACATGGATCTACCACAGTCAGATGGTTATACTGTCATCCCGAAACTGTGTACCACTTTTTACGAAGCTGTAAGTATAGAATAATAACATGGAACACTTTTATAACAGAAAATCTGAGGTTGTCAGTTAAATTCTGTCTCTGTAAGACAAAATACTTGAATCATGTTTGGGACAAAATACATGAAATCGACAAAATACTTCTATGAAATGTGATTTTCTACACTGTTTGATGGTTAAGGTAGTGTAGCTCAACATTTGTAAGTCTGAGGACATTTCAGGTAGTAACATTGGCCTTGATGTTTTATTTTGTATTTATGTATAATGAGAATAATATAAAACAGGATGAATAATACATTGAGCACTAGTCTATGCTACAAGGAGGAGTTGTAGTACATTTATTATAATCTTGCCATCTGATGATATTAAGAAGTTATCAGATGTACTGAAAAAATATTTGGCTTTAAAAACAAAAGACCTATTGTATGTATGTTCATCTATTTATTTTTTGAAGTTTGACTTTGTATTTGTTAACTAAATTGTTAACTTCTGAGTCAAGGATTATGTAAGCATTTCATGATGGACTTGTTTCAGATTGCATATATAGTGAAACATCCTGTGGTTGCTGTGGCGATGGAGGGTGTGGTTATAGGCAGGTTTGGCAGACTTTGTTGGTTACAGGTTAGTGTAAGATATACTCCTGTACTTTATTGAAGAATGTTAACAGTCTAAACATTGGGAAACCAGGTTGTATACAAGATTATGTAAGCCAAATGTACAACTACAAGACAGCTGCTAAAACTAACAACTAGTTTAGTAGAAAATGGAGTGGAATGCTTTAACTCTAAGAAGGCACTTTTTCCATATGATTGTCTCATGATAAGATCTATTTTTGTTTGCAGTGCTTACAAACATAAGTGATGCCAGCTTGGTTAATTTATATTGAAAACGGGTAGAGAATTTCATTTGACTCCTTAATGAATAACACAGATATTTATACTAATAATGTTGCTGGCTACGTGACCTGTGTCTGTTACTTCATGTAAGAAAGGTTGATATGCAGAATAGTTTATTGACAGATTGCAGTACCTGACCATGTGTTTGTGTTTGATGTTCTAACAATGGGCAAGGCATGTTTTGAGGAAGGTGTCAAGGATATACTAGAAAATCCAGATATCCTCAAGGTAATTGTCTCCTTGCATTTTGTGTATGGGTCATGATAATTTGCAACATGCTTATGAACTAATTTTTGAAATTAATAAAGGTAGATAGTTACAGAATAAATATTTCTTAAAAATCGGTAACAAATTCTTGCAGCTAAGATGCATCTCACTTGAGACATGTGACAGAAAGAGAAGCCAGTATCTTTTATGCCTGATACCAGCAGGGATACATGTTAACTTTATAAGGCCAATAGAGAGCTGGGCTCGCAACTTGTGATGCCATTGCACCAAGCAAAAATTACACGATACAAGCTAGACTCATGTAAAATTTCAGGCATAGAAACATGCCTCCCATAACTGAATGAATCTTAATCTAATCAGTGCTTAGGCAGACAGCATTTACTTGACTTGAGGTCAGCTCGAGCGCTAGTGTTTATTGTTAACATTGTCAGATGGATAATAAACTCTAGGAGTCTTGCAATAACTTATGATTCCTTCAGTTACTTGATACACACTTGTGGTCAGTTTATACTTTTTAAATAATACATCAAAAACAGTTAAAGCAAAATGTGTTTAGTTTAATTAGGTCCACTAAAATGTTTACATATCGATTGTGGCCTGCAAGATAAGTATAGATTTAACAAAACCAGCATCTAACAGTTACTAAGATCTGTCATTATAATGCAAATGAGTTTTGCCCCTGTGACAACAGGATTAATACGCAACAACAGCAGTATACAGACCTACTTCCAGCTTTATTAATATTATTGAAGCAGATGATACAAGATCACTTGCAATTGCATTCATTTATTTATTAATTATGTGCTACTGAAAAAAGTGTTGTTTAATTCAGATAATTTTAAATAAGTAGGGACCCTTAAATGAAACAAGATAGGAAGTTCACTAGAAAATCGGCTCACAAGTTGGGCGATTTTCTCTTGGAATTAATTGCTCTGGCTTGGGTTCTGATGTGGAAAGCATCAGACTTTTCTTAAATGACCAACCTGTAAGGTCAGTAGGGCACATGTTTGATTTATGTGGCTTAGGTACAGGAAGAAACAGAATTAGCGTGTCTATAATAGCTTGTGTAATTTTGAACATCATCAGCAGTATAAAGCCAATACAATATTGGTGATGGTATTTCTGATACACTTACATCTGTAATGCATTTTATCACTAGAAACAACATTTGTTAACAGTTGACCATCTAATTATGTCTGACAGGTTCTACATGACTGCCGTATGGTGTCAGATATGTTACATCACCAGTATGATATCAACATGATCAATGTCTTTGATACACAGGTAAACTTATTATTCTGTTCTTTCTTTTGGCAATCAAAAATACTACTTTTGCGAGTAACTTTACCTTGTTAGACAATTTGAGAGACTACACAGGCTTATGATTTAATGATTTAACTTTTCTCTGTGGAGAACCCATGAAAGAGAAACTTGCATTTCGACTGCAGTTTGAGTTCTTTATATCTGTGGCTATGTTCCAGGTTGCAAATGTGTTTGTGTACAGGCTACGACACCAGCAGGACTGGCCAAGGTATGTGGATGGTTTAGGTCCATGCCTGGTACAGCATTTAGACCTGCCTATGGAAGAAGTAAATTGGGCTGTAGTCAGGGAACGACGTAGAGAGGTTTGTGCAGGTTGCTTTTAGTAATCACAGTCTTTTGTTTCTCAAAGCTTGTAAACTGACCATTTATTATACCCCAAAATTTGATAGGTTGCAGTGTGCTGGCTTAGTGTACCGGGATGGTTTGTTCACATTCTCATTTTTGTTCGAACTCCAACTCATACAAGCAATTGAAGGAAGTCCGTACCAAACTCTACTGCACTTCCTATTTCAACTAATTGCCCTTTATTGGTTTTCCTTGTCCGGAGCATAACTTAAAAACTACTGGTTGGAATTCAATGCAACTACATACAAAGGTCAAGCACAATGAGAGGAAGTGCAGTGTCCAAGAATCATAACTCCATCGTCACTATTTTCAGAGTTGTTGCCCTTTATTGGTTTTTTTTTTGTCCGGAGCATAATTTGAAAACTACTGGTTTGAATTCAATGCAGCTTCATACAATGATCAAGCACAATGAGAGAAAGTGCATTGTATAAAAGCTATAACTCCATCTTCACTATTTGCAGAGTTATTGCCCTTCCTTCGATTTCCTTTTCTAGAATATAATTTGGAAACTCGTGGTTGGAATTCAATGCAACTTCATCAATGGTCAAGCACATTGAGTGGATGTGCAATGTACAAGAGCTATAACTCTGTCTTCACTGTTTGCAGAGTTATTGCCCTTTGTTAGTTTTCTTTGTCTGGAGATTAAATTGAAAACTATTTTTTTGGAATTCAATGCAACTTCATACAATGGTCAAGCGCAATGAGAGGAAATGCAATGTACAAGAACCACAACTATCTTTAATTGCCCACAACCATAACTCTTTTTAATTTTTTTTACGAAGTATTCTGTTACTAAATTGATAGCTTCCTCTGTTCTGTAGCGGTGTTTTGGGGGTATTAATCACATTTAGTGATAGCTCTAGTTAGAATTGTTTCTTACTTGATGAGGTTTCATATTGATGAAGGATCAAATAAGCTGAGATAGAATTTAAAGATACTAGGGATGGCAAAATTTGTTCATTTTAGCATTCACATGTTCGGATCATTTTGCATTCGAACGTTCGAATCACTCATACTCAATAATTACAAACAATTTTAAGTGAACTTCTCGACCAAACTCTATGCAGCTTTTACTTCCCTTTCAGTACAATAACACTGCCGGCAGGCATGTCATGTGATGATGGTCGATCGTAAATAAACAAATTGTTAAACTTTTTTCAAGCTACTTTTTAAAAATTTCATTCCAGGCATGTTAAATCGATGCAGTTCCAATTGCAATTATTACTGAAAAGAAAAAAGAAGAGAGAGAGATTAAATTTTTTAAATCCAGCTAAGGTTAATGCATGACAGCATTCTCTTGCTGTGTTTTGTGAGGGACAAACGACAACTCTGCTTGGAGATTGGCGTGCTGGCAGAGATCTTTTACTTGATAAGATCCTAGTGTTTCCAATTCATTTGCACAAGGTTTATTTCTCTGTATCTGGTATCCTTATTAGGTAACTCCCATTTGATTCAAATGCATATTTAGAAAGTTGAAAAGAAAAAAAATGAGACCAAGGGCAAAGTATGAACAGTATCATTTACATTTTGACTGGTTATTAGCGATATGGATGTAATCTATCAGAGAATTTGCAAGAGAGAAAAAACAACCTAAAATCAGGCCAGAATAAAGTAATTCAGGGTTAGCACCAATAACTGACTGACACGTTCCTGTATTTAGTTTCTTCCTGTGACACATTCATTCTGTCTCCAAGTTTGACCCCTAACTTGACACTCTGACACGGACATACAAGTACCTTTTGTCTTACCCGTTGTAGGTGACACTTGCTTAAAGCACCGGCCACCAACATTAGACAACGCATGTTAACGGTCGTCTGACCAGAGGTGTTAAAGCAACAGTAGGTGTGAATTCACCTGCTTACAATGCCTTTCTTACTTCATCAACACTGTTTGACTTCATTTTTTAATGAAAACGAAATAGATACAAAATTTCAAAATGTTACTATTTTTTCCGAACATTCAAATGCCAAAAATACATTCCAACATTAGGCATTGGGTCCAAATGTTCACTTTCATCCCTAAAAAATAAACATTCTTTTAGGACAATGGCAAGTACTTATAGCTCATAAGAGATTTAAGAATTTGAGTCTTCCAGCTCATACTACTGCTATTAAGTTGGCATAAAGCAGATAAGGCTAGAGATATGACCATCTTATCTTTTTATTTGTTTATTTCTTAATTATTCCATTTTTATATTATTGACTCAACAGGAGGATGAGGAGGTGTGGGCGAAGAGACCACCCCAGCGCCACCTGGTGGAAGCTGCTGTCAAGAATGTGAAACATCTACTGGAACTGCGTACTGTTCTTATGGAGAAGATGATGGAGGAGTTTGTAGCTGGTGTCAATATCTACCTCATGCATGTACGAGACGCATCTGATGCTGATTCCAAAAGATATCAGGTTATATCAAGTTCTTGCTTTAACAGATATAATGTAATAATGCAGTTAATAATGTTTAGTAGTACGAGAATTTGATACTTTGTCAATGGCAAAAATATGTTTTATTTAATTTTTCATTGTGACAACTTTTATGTGCACACAGAAGAACGGCCAAGCTTTAAACACCAGTGAAAGTGAAATTGGTCAGAATCTGTGTTTACAATGGCTGTCTTCACAATAGTATAATGCCTTATTATAAATTTCATCAGTAGGATTATGATTAATAGTATTAAACATTTCTGTTCTCACTCTGCTGCAATTATAAGCTAAAAAGTGGGGCTATATTTCATCACATCTTACTTTCATATTTTCATTGGCTTTGTGAATTCAAAAAAAAAAGATTCTATTCACTCCTTTGCTTCATTCACACAAAAAATATGACGAACAAGTGATCAGATTGGTGTGCATGTAGGCTTTTCCTTGACATGTCTAAGTAACTGTATGTTTGTTATGTCAGGAAAGCTGTATTCTTTTGGGAAAAGTGATAATAATCCAAAAGCTACTTTAAATAATGGTTATATAGCTCATGGCATGTTTTGGCAAGGGTATTTTTTGTGGTTTAGTCACAAGTCCTTATCCAGCTATCTATGTGGCTAACAATTGCCCAATTGCCAGCTCAAAGTAGGTGTCTTTCTTCAGAATTTCAAACGAAAAACTCTAAATATAAATGACCAGTTTTGAATTATCAGTGTATATCACATGCTGTAGGTCTTTAATTATTCAGTATATTGATATTATGACTAAGATGATTCTTCAGCTTGTTCATAGATTTATGAAAATACTAATAATAAATACTGTGAAATGGATTTTATCAAAAAGATATCAGTTGTAAATATTCCTCATTATGTAAAGAATGAATTTTAAGTATGCCAGTTTAAATGACTTGTCAGGGCAGCAGTCCAGGCTTAATAATGCTGGTCAGTTTAACACCACTGATAGGTCTGACACTAAACTAGCCATAACTAGTCTTAAAAGCTTCTATTATTTCATAAAGTTTTAGTTTTACATGTATATCTCTCACATGCCTGCTGTATCATATCCAAGCTTATGTTAGGCTGTGTATATATTTCAGACAACACCTCATCTGTTACCCGTAGCCTTCAGGGACATACAGGCCTTCATGTCTTCCTACAGAGGAAGAAATCACCAGTTCATTGTACAAAATGCACCCAAAGATATGAATGGTTTTCGTGAGAATTGTACAGGTATTGGCCAGCCCGATCTATACTACTCTAAAGATTCCATCTGGCATGGTGGGACTAAGAAAAGCGGTATCTTTCACTTCCATTTTAGATTTGCTGCACTTCCATTTTGGTTTTTAGCACACCTGACCTTTGGTCAGGTGTAGCTATTTGTATGCTGTTTTGTCCATCGTCCGTCCGGCATCCACAATTGACTTTAAACAACATCTCCTCCTATACCACTGGGTCAGTTGCAGTTAAACTTTACAGAATTGATGCTTTACTGGTCCTCTTTCAAATTAACAAAATAATGGAATTCCATGCAGAACTCTAGTTGCCATGGCAACTGAAAATGAAAAACTTCAAAAATCTTCTTGTCTGAAGCCACAAGACCTAGAGCTTACATATTTTGTTGCCCAACTTGATCTTACATAGAGTTATATAGGAAAAAAGTTTTAAAAATCTTCTTGTCTGAAACCATATGGCCAAGAGCTTACATATTTGGTTGATAGCATTATCTAGTGGACCTCTACCAAAGTTATATAAGTCATGGCCCTAGGGTCAGAATTGGCCCAAGCCCATGGGTCTGACACTGCTTTTACATAGACTTATATAGGAAGAACTTAAAAAAATCTTCTTGTCAGAAACCATTATGCCTAGGATTTAGATATTTTGTTTGTACCATTATCTAGTGGACCTCTGCCAAGTTTATACAAATCATGGCCCCTGAATCAAAATTGGCCCCTCCCAAGTGGTCACATGGTTTTACATCAAGTTGTATAGGAAAAAGTTTTAAAGGAAGTGAAAGGCCTTGAGATATGGTTCAGCATTGCCTAATTAATTAGATGGGCTTTAGAAGATGTTGGCCCTGCCCCAGGGTACCCAGCTTCCACCAACCTCATGTGGGTACCCAGTCTTTGTCTTTGACCTTCATGTGACCTACTGACTTAATTCCTTGTTTATTGAAGCTGAATCAATGAAATTATAACTATTTGTAATAAGTTTGCATGCAGACTTCAATTTTGACCATGACTGACCTTGACCTACTGACCTACTTTCTTGTGTTTGTAAACTTGAACTATTTGTATAAGTTTGCGTACAGGCTTAAAATTTGACTTTGGTTTACCTTGAATTAATGACCTTTTTTGGCTTAAAAATATTTTTTAATATCTATTGTGGTATTGGAACTGTCTGCCATTTGACACATCCTATAGGTGCCACCCCGACCCCCACTCCACCATTTCTTTGGAAGTTTCTTTTCAGGTGAGCGACCCAGGACCATCTGGTCCTCTTGTTGAAGTACCAGTTTGTTGAGTAAAACGAAATAATCCCTATCAGTGCTGATTTGGGAAGATAATAGTTTTCAGTTGTAAAATAGCATCAGTTTTTCTAAAAATTGGTTTTTCTGTAATGAGTTTTGTTAATCCCCTTCCGCAAAGCGGGGAGGGGATTATAGGAATGGCCTCTGTCTGTCAGTCCATCTGTCCGTCCATTACACTTTCGTGTCCGCTCCATAACTTTTAAAACGTTAAATTTTTTTTTAAATAACTTGGCACAAGTGATCACCATTATGAGACAACGTTCAGAGCACAATAATTGGGTTGCTACCCCCAAGGTCAGGGTCACACTTAAAGGTCAAGTGTTAAAAGTCTACATTTCGTGTCCGCTCCATAACTTTTAAACGGCTGAAATTTTTTGAAATAACTTGGCCCAATTGATCACCATTATGAGACGATGTGCAGAGCGCAATAATTGGGTTGCTACCCACAAGGTCAAGGTTACAGTTAAAGGTCAAATATCCACATTTCACGTCTGCTCTATAACTTACTAATTTGGCTTACGAAAAGTTTTATAATTACTTTGCACAAATGATCACCACTATGACACGATGTGCATAACCCAACGTCCAGGTTGCTTCCCCCAAGGTCAAGGTTAAATGTTCTCCATAACTTTTTGACTTTATGGAAGATTTTAAATAACTTGGCACAAATAATTACTATCATGAGACTATGTGCTTACAATATGCATGGCACAACATCAAGGTCATGGTTGGTTAAAGGTCAAAAAGTACACATTCATGTCTGCTGCAGAAGGGGAATTAGCTGTCCGTCAGACTGCCTTGTTGTCTTAACAATGAAAGTTTCTTCTTTTATTGAACTTTAATGTGTAATTTCCCAGAGCATTATGGAGAAGTGGTTTGTATATAGTTGTAACACAAGTACAATACAAATTACTGTCCTTGCACCATTCAGTATTGGTTTGTGAAGCCTAAAAAATCCATTTGTTTACTTATGAGTAAAAATCCAGGTTGATGAGTAGAAATTGGTTGAAGCTCAGTTTTTAAGAAATTCAGTAAAAAAAATCTTTCTTAACTTTTTAAACATTCACAAAAAAGAAACCAGAAACATATCTGAATGATGTCACCAAGTATAATGTATTTCACTGCTGAATTCTGTCTCTAGGATAGTTAGTTCCATAAATTACTAGCCTGCCAGGTGGGGTTAGTGATGCAAGACAGGGACTGAAAGCTGCGGTTACTTTGATCGGTTCTTAAGTATGAAGTTATAAGCTTAATAACAGATACCTTGATTAAGAAACCTTGTTTTCTCGGAAACGAGATTGGAGACTGGTTTTAGTTTCCTTCCTCCAACTGAATTTAATTCTTAATAGGTTTGAAAAATATTTCTGATACGTACTCCTAGATGGGTAGGTTTTACTGAAGGATGAGGGGTTTTTTTTTTTTTCAAGGCACATGTTCTGCAGAAGGAGTAGTTCTTAAAAAAAAAAGAATTGAGCCCTACTTTGTTTATATTGATATGTTGGTTTTTTTATAGGCTCACTTAAAAACGATGTAAATATTACAATTTTAGGATTGAAAGGCCCACGATCAGCATCCTCACTCGTTAATTCACGGCTATCATCCCAGGGTGATCCATCATCATCTCATAAAACATCTGAAGAAGAAGCCAAGAAAAATATATCCATTCAACCAGATGACTTTGTCATACCATCACGCAAAAGTATGCATACCTCTCCTGAAAGTGATCTCATTTCCCAAACTGTTGCTGCTGTAAATGCAAAAAAAACTTTTGCTGATGGACAATATCCTGAAATAAAATCTCTGGAACTCAATTTTGACATAGAAAAAATAAATGATATTGTAAACATAAAAGCTGATGCAGGTGAATTGAAAGGTGGGAGTTTGATGCGTGCACTAGTTCACGAACAAGATGCGACTGGAAATGAATCCAAAGGAGATATTGAAAATTTCAGAATCATGCCAGCAGGAAAAATGATTTCAGGAACCCCTAACAAGAAGGCAAGACAGTACAGTGATAATCTTGATTCTAATATGTCTCAAAGTAACTTTGATTTGCAGTCGATGGATCATTCAGCAAGATGCACACAGTGGCATTCTAAGTCTAAAGGTGAAAGTCACAAGGATCAAACTCTAGGTGTATGCAGATACCAGCTTGAAGATTTAAGGCCTGTTATACCAGGTGGAGATCTTGCCCCGTACTCTCCACCAAGAAAAACTAGGTTTACTGAACAGGAGATAGTAAGTGAAGGAGAGAAAGCTAGAAATACGGTTTCTTCAGATGATGACACTAGTTTACATGCATATTCTAGCCATGGAGCAAAAAGTTACCCCCTGGGTAAATCATCTAGTCAGGTATATAATTCAGATCCAGGAACATCCTGGTAGAGCTTCTCAATATTTAAAAGAGTCTGGCTATTCTTCCCCAACTACTACAGAATACTGTAGTCCTTCAGGTTATAAGGTACAATCACCAACAGTGCCATCCACAAATGAGAAACTCGAAAACCTGATGCAGAAGCTGAAAAAACAGTCTTTATAAGAATAATCTATAGAAGTTGAAATTTTCAATGTATGTTACCACTTAGTGTTCAGTAGTTTTGTCAGAAGAATTTACTTTTTACTCATTATTGTGATCACTCACCGTCAAGCATCTCGCCGTCCATTCTTCCTGCATCTGTTCAAATCTTGTGTAAAACTACTGGGCTGATTGTGATGAAACTTAACAGGAATGTTCCTCAGATGGTTCTCATAGAATTTCATTCGATGCAGAACTCTGGTTGCCATGGCATTGAACCAATAGGAAAAACTTTTTTTACAGAAACTACAAGGCCTAGAGCTTAGATTTTTGGTATGCAGCATTGTCAGGATGACCTCTACCAAGTTTATTCAATTCATGACCCAAGGGTCAACATTGGGCCCGCCCCAGGGTGGGTGGGGTCACTTGATTCAGCATATATAGGAAAAACTTTTAAAAAATCTTCTTGTCTGTAAACACAAAGCCTAGAGTTTAGATATTTGGTGTGTACCATTATCTAGTGGACCGCTGCCAAGTTTTTTGATATAATGATTCCAGGGTCAAAGTTGGCACTGCCCTTGGGGTCAGTTTATTTTACATAGACATTATGGACCTTTACCAAGATTTTTCAAATTGTACCTCTTGCTTCAAAATTTGCCTCACTCCAGGGTCACTTGGCTTCACATAAAGGAAATAACTTAAAACATTTTCTTCTCTGAAACCACATGGTCTGGAGTCTTTATATTTTGTGTGTAGCATTACCTAGTAGATATTTACCTAGATTGTTCAAATTGTTTCCCTGTGCTCAAAATTGGTCCCACTCCAGGGCATCCTGGTTTTATATATACATGGTCTGGAGTCTTTATATTTTGTGTGTAGCATTACCTAGTAGATATTTACCTAGATTGTTCAAATTGTTTCCCTGTGCTCAAAATTGGTCCCACTCCAGGGCATCCTGGTTTTATATATACATGTATCGGAAAAACTTAAAAAATCTTCTCTAAAACTGCTTGACACAGAGCTTTGTAATTTGATGTGAGGCATCCTCTAGTAGACATCTACCAGGATTGTTAATATTTTGTTCTTGGGGTTATTTTTGACCCTGCTATAAGGTCTTATGTTTTAAAGAGAAATATAGAGGAAAATCTTTAAAATTCTCTTCTTCTCTGAAACCACAAGGCCTAAGGTTTTGACATTTGGTGTGAAGCCTTGTTTTAAGTAGGACTGTGTAGTGGGTACACACTCAGCTTGTTCAGATTATGTCCCTGGGGTCAAAATTGGCCCTGCCTCAAGTTTCTTTTTGTATTACAAATATGATCTTTGAAAATCTTCAATTCAGAACCTGTTGTTTTGTTTCTGATGTTTGCAGAACAGCTAGCTGACCCACAGCCAAAGTACTCGGGTTAGCGACCTAGACCCTTTTGTTTATTTTATCTTTATGCATGTACTTCTTTTAGCTGGCAAAAAAATCAGCATTAATTGATTTGAAATGTTTTTAGATTATGCAAGTATTTAAATGTTTTTGTGATCAGCACTCGTTTTGTGGTCACTAATTAAATAATTGAGTGTGTTTGTTATTTTTTGCATCATCACATGAAGTTTTAAGGTTTGAAGAATATTGATTTGATCAATAATGTTTGTATTTTTTTAGCTCAACAGAGCATATGCTCAGGATGAGCTTTTGTGATCGACATGTGTCCAGTGCATGATGTGCATAGTTTGTTGTTCATTTTTACCTTTAAATAACATCTAAACCACCAGCTTAAAGTTGATGAAACTTGACAGGTACCTGATAATGGGTTATTTTTATTGCTGTGAAATTTTTACGAAATTTGGGAGAAAAAAAATACAACACTTCATTTTTTATGATTTTTATTTTTACATTTTTGAAATGTCAGTAAAAATTTAGCTCATTAAATTTTTTCAGCTGTGAAAACTGTATACATGGTGAAAACATGGCAAAAAACTGGTGTCATTTTATCTTCCATTTAAAATACAGTACATGTCTATATTCACTGCAAAGACTGGATAAAATCATACTTGTTAAATACATACTGTTTAAAATATCATAATATTAAAAATCATACAGTGAAGTCACGAGTCATCAACATCATGAGAAACTACTTTTCCAGAATAGCAGCAATTCCTGCTTCCTTACATCTATTACATACAAGTTCTGGGTTCTCCTGAAAATATCCAAAACATTGGACCAGCCACTTTAACGGTTTGTGTTGCATTTTGTAATCCAACGAAAACAAACAATGTGATTATTGTAATTACATTCAGCACTGGAGGAAGAGTGGTGTAGTTCGTTTCTACTGATTGTTTTTGCTACTTTTATGACGGACATCAAATTTTAAAACTTACCTGTAGCAAGTGTCACTGTTGGCCCAGTGATTAGGTGAATGTGTAAGGTCCCATCCTTCTATCAATGACTGCTTGATTGCCGGGTGGCATTAGTCCATTGTGCCTGTGTAAATTATCTGTGGGTTAAGGAAATCGCCGATAAGGGAGCTAGCAAAGACGGCTGTTATTTGACGTTTATAGCCCAGTCCAGTTATCTCTATTTTCTTTGTAAATTATCTCTGGGTGTAGGAAATTGCTGCTAAGGGAGCTAGCAAAGACGGCTGTTATTTGACGTTTATAGCCCAGTCCAGTTATCTCTACCTTCTTTGTAAATTATCTCTGGGTGTAGGAAATTGCTGCTAAGGGAGCTAGCAGAGCTGTTATTTGACGTTTATAGCCCAGTCCAGTTATCTCTACCTTCTTTGTAAATTATCTCTGGGTGTAGGAAATTGCTGCTAAGGGAGCTAGCAAAGACAGCTGTTATTTGATGTTTATAGCCCAGTCCAGTTATCTCTACCTTCTTTGTAAATTATCTCTGGGTGTAGGAAATTACTGCTAAGGGAGTTAGCAAAGACGGCTGTTATTTGACATTTATAGCCCAGTCCAGTTATCTCTACCTTCTTTGTAAATTATCTCTGGGTGTAGGAAATTGCTGCTAAGGGAGTTAGCAAAGACGGCTGTTATTTGACGTTTATAGCCCAGTCCAGTTACAGTACACGCAGCGCGGACTTTGACAACGAACACCCGTCCCCGCGATTTTACTGTCCGCGTTGAGGACTAAAATGACCACAGCGTCGAGTGTTCATTCGTATAAAACGCGGTGGTCAGCGCTGCCGTTCGCGGTGTTCAGTACCGCGGCGTGTCGCGGGGTTCGCAGTGTCCGATAAAATGAAGCCACAACTTAATTTTACTTTCCCAAATTTTTTTTTTTTTCAAAATAGTTACAAAGTACACGTAATTATTACCAGTTGAAGTTGTTTCTTTTTTTTTTTAATACCCCATCCGGTTTAATTTTTGTTTGTAGACGATCGATGTTTGGTTGTATAATTGAGGGTATTTGTTGAAAAGTAACAGCCGATAATGAATAGATTTACACACCTACATGACATCTTGTTAATAAACTTTAATTGCTGCAATTAATATATTTCAAGTCTTTAATCGGTGCCGTGTTTGCGTTAATCCACTCGCAATTAAATTACAAATGATAACCAAACTGCGAAAAGTTAATAGATCTAATTTAAACAGTCAAAATTCGAACAAATCCTCTCTAATTCCGATTCATTTGTGTACAAACGCTCCTATCTGTTACACAAAAAAAACCCCAACAATTCAAAGCAGTTATTTCCGGAAAAAGTTGATCGTATTTTCAGAAAATGAATCAACACGGGTTTAACTGCTTTCAACTTCTGTATCGTCTAGGCGCTTGGCAAAATAATTGATCGATTTGGCTATATAATAACAAGCGTTTTTCAATTCCAAAAACGAAAGTACTCAATAAACTTACACCGGAAATGTATTTGAAATTTGGTTTTAATTTGACCACAAAATAGATGTAAGTAAAATAATTATGAGTAAAATGAAAACCACGTACAAATACTGTACGCACAGTATGTTTAAATGCAGTAATCTCCAAGTCAATACATCGCGGGGACGCGCGGCGTTCTGTCACCGCGACACGCGGTGTTCATACCCCTCGGCGGTTGTCGCGGTGGTCATTTTAGCGGACACCCGAAATTTCGGGTGTTCAGTCCACCGCGACTGGCCACCCGGAGACGATACCGGCCCCCGCGACAATGTTAACAACGTCAAAGTCCGCGCTGCGTGTACTGTATCTCTACCTTCTTTGTAAATTATCTCTGGGTGTAGGAAATTGCTGCTAAGGGAGTTAGCAAAGACGGCTGTTATTTGACGTTCATAGCCCTGTCCAGTTATCTCTGCCTTCTTTGTCCTTTCCTTCTCCATTGCCCAGTTAGAGACTGGTATAATAGATAAGACTGTAAAGAGTTAAAAAGAATTAATTCAGGGTAGGTTGGGGCCCAGGTATCGACTATGGATTTTGATGCGAAAATAGTTTGTTGAGTAGATAGTTGTGGAAATTTTTAGACTATTAAGGCTTAAACACCAGAAAAAGATAATTGAGCCTCTCTAGCACTTGTTAACATTTCTACATTGTATATTAATTATCGTTTAGTTCATTGAAATTCCTGATTTCTGGCTTGGCAGTAGTACACCCCACAGTTTTAACTAGACCCATGCGTGACATTATTGAGGCAGCCATGGTCTGTATGCCGTGTTTTGCCCTGGGAAAGCAGCGCATCATTTCCCACAGCTAGCGCAGTTGTGCTGTTTACTATTCCACTGTTTTCTCATCTAACTCTTTAATATTCCTGCACAGTTGAATCCACTTTTTCACGTAATAACACTTTTCGACCCTGTTTATACACAGAAAGTTCTTCAACATCATCAACGAATTCAAGTTTGTGTTTTTAAGAGGCGTATTTTGACTAAAGGTTTCTGACAGTTGCTTTGTTCAGCGCAGGAAATTGTTCAATAATTTGCAACAGTGTTTTAGGTGTCCCATTTGAACAAGCAAATATGCAATGTCAGCTTGATCTTTGTCACTGTACTTATATAATTCCCACATTTATTTTGCCGCTTCTGAATACCTGCAGTCACTGCTTTTTCGACAGTTACTTTAATTTCCCTTATAATATGTCGGTACATTCTTCGACAAACTTTCCGCTGGGGCTAAGCAGCACTGGTTTGAAATACTCCAACAAATTTCTTGACACCATGACTTCACACAGTGCAATAAAATATTGGCCCTCTACTAAGCATTTAAATACACAAAACATGTACACTGAACACCTGTCTAGTTCATAACATGTATAATCGATAACACATCTCACTCAAGCAGGTGTGTATTGTAGTGACAACTAGTATTAGAAAACATCAAGTTCAGTATTGTATATGCTACAAGGGAAAGAGTTTATGTGCAGTCAGTTTATATGAGGGTAAAGTTTATGAATCATGTCTGGGTCGTAAAAAATTGGCAGCGGTTAAAAACACACGTTTTACATAGATAGATAGATAGATTTATTCAGGTAAAATGAAAACATGTCATAAAAACAAATACAAATTCAATGTCAACACATACAAAATTCATGTGAACATTAAAATGCATAGTAGATGACATATAATCAATACCAAGGATAACACAAAAATAAGGCATAAAAACCGACTTATTTCCATTGTGGTCCCTAGAATTGATCATATAACACCGGAAAGGCAAATTAATCGAACAAACTATTATTGCACATAATACTGTAACTTACAGTTTAATAACACATGTATTTAAATTAAATATCACAGAAACAAGCCTGACATTGAACAGGTAATACTAAAATAATTAATACTGACCATTAAAAATTAAAAAAAAAAAAGACATATATAAGAGGACTAGACTGACACAGACTGCATAAAATGTTTCTTAACAGATTTTTTAAAATGACTAAGACTTGTTATAGATCTAAGATGGGAAGGTAACCTGTTCCATACTTGACAGCCATTATATGCAAATGATTTTTTTCCAAAACCCTTCACCTTGGGAATACAATAACTGTTACTATCCCTAAAGTGTGTGGAATAAGAATGTTATTCATTTGCCAATATAAAATACTTATTTAAATAGCTTGGTGCAGTGTTACTATGTATCCTATGTACATGACCAAGAATAAGGGAATTCACTCTTAAGTGTACAGGTAACCAGCCAACTTCTTCAAAGTGGGCCCTTCAATATGAGTACGTGGACTGAGATTTAGTATGAATCTCAACATTTTATTCTGGGTTGCCTGGAGTCTGTTTTTCAGGACTTGACTCAACCCCAAATACCAAGAGGCACAAGTGTAGTCAAAATGACACTGTATTAATGATGAAACTAAAAGCTGTTTTGTATACCTATTTAAGAATGAGCATATCCTGTATAAAATCTTTAACTTTACATTGGCCTTCTTAATAACCTGATTGGCAATGGATTCACCAGAAAGACTTTGGTCAAGGTTAGCATCCAAATATTTGACGGGTTTGGTGGTTGATATTGAAGTTTCATTACATACAATAACTAGTTTATCACATACAATGTAACCTAAGTTTAGGCTTGGAAGCAAACAAAATTGACACTGTCTTACTGAGATGCAATGAAAGCTTATTACCAGAGAGCCATTTACTTGACATGATCAACCTTTGATAGTACTTCATTTTGATTGTCAATTTTATGTACATTTAAAACAATTAATTTTGCAGTAACATTTCCTCTCTATTTCATACTTGCTGCCCTGCAGTTCGGTGTTTTGTAGTTGGCCTAACTGTCTGTTGCCAAATGTTTGTGATGCAGATTACTTGAGCAGTATTAGACCAAGATCTTATACATCTCAACATCATGCTTGAATAGAAAATTTTGCAATGGTCCTTGTATTTGGAGATACAGGCGCTCTGACTATCCTCTGTAAGATGTTTGTATTTGGAGATACAGAGGATCTGACCATCCTCTGTAAGGTGTTGTTTGTATTTGGAATTTTACTATCCTCAGTGAGTGTCTTGTCTCTATACAATTTATGAAGATTTGTTTAAAAATTAGGGATGGGAACGCATACTGAAATCAGTATTCGAATATTTGGTTAGCCGTATTTGATTTTTGGAAGTTCCATCAGTTAATCCGTGAAAACTGTGGGACAACTTTTAATTTTTTTTTTTACATAAAACATGCACTAGTTAAAATGAACAAAAGATAAAAAGGTATCACATTTACACCTGTGGCAAACTGTTAATCCATAATAATAGCCTCTGCCAATTAGGCATTGCAATTTTCTTGTGAATTTTTGACATGCGATAAATAAACACAACAGCACAGACGGGGTTAATTTTGAATAATTAGCAGACTCAGATGATCAAAATTAATGATACCTAATTTGTAACAAAACTATACACTAATTAACATTGGATTTTTAGATTCAAATATTCAGTAAATTTTCAAGTATTCGAATATTCATTCTCATCCCTATTAAAAACCAAATACAGTGTTTATATTCTTTTATTAGCTCACCTGCCACGTAGTGACAGAGTGAGCTTTTCTGATCACCTTTTGTCCGTCGTCCGTGCGTCCGTCAGTCCGTCCGTCCACAATTAGCTTGTTAACACTCTAGTGGTCAGGATGTTTGTCTCATTAATATCTCGGACGAGTTCGAACATGGGTTATCAGGGTTGGAAAACTAGGTCACAGAGCCCAAATATAGAAAAACCTTGTTAACACTCTAGAGGCTACTTTTTCAGTCCAAATATCCTGAAAATTTGTCAGAAAGGTTCTATCGATGGTTTCTAGCTCAAGTTCAAATATGGGTCATCTGGGTTCAAAAACTTGGTCACAGAGCCCAAAAATAGAAAAATCTTGTTAACACTCTAGAGGTTACATTTTCAGCCCAAATAATCTGGAAATTTGTCAGAAAGGTTGCTTTGACGATTTCTAGGTCAAGTTTAAATATGGGTCATCTGGGTTCAAAAACTAGGTCACAGAGCCTAAATATTGAAAAACCTTGTTAACACTCTAAAGGTAACATTTTTTTACAGGAAATAATCCTGGAATTTGTCAGGAAAATTGCTTCTATGATTTCTAGCTCAAGTTTGAATATGGGTCATCTGGGTTCAAAAAATAGATCACAGAGCCCAAAAATAGAAACATCTTGTTAACACTTTAGAGGTTACATTTTCAGCCCAAATAATCTGGAAATTTGTCAGAAAGGTTGCTTCAAAGATTTCTAGCACAAGTTCAAATATGGGTCATCTTGGTTCAAAAACTAGGTCACAGTGCCCAAAAATATAAAAATCTTGTTAGCACTCTAGAGGTTACATTTTCAGCCCAAATAATCTGGAAATTTGTCAGAAAGGTTGCCTTGAAGATTTCTAGATCAAGTTCGAATATGGGTCATCTGGGGTCACAAACTAGGTCACAGAGTCCAAATATGAAAAAACCTTGTTAACATTCTAAAGGTAGCATTTTCAGTCCAAATAAGCAGGAAATTTGTCAGAAAGGTTGCCTTGAAGATTTCTAGCTCAGTTTTGAATATAGGTTTTCTGGGGTCAAAAACTAGGTCACAGAGCCCGAAAGTAGAAAAACCTTGTTAATGCTCTAGAGGTTACATTTTTAGTCCAAATGTCCTTGAAATTTGTCAGAAAGGTTGTTTCAAGGAATTCTAGCAAAGATTTGGATATGGGTCATCTGGGATGAAAAACAAGGTCACAGAGCCCAAATATGGAAAAACCTTGTTAACACTCTAGAGGTAACATTTTAATTCCAAATAACCTGGAAATTTGTCAGAAAGCTTAATTCTATGGTTTCTAGCTCAAGTTTGAATATGGGTCATCTGAAGTCGAAACATGTAGGTCACAGAGCCAAAATATTGAAAAACTTTGTAAACACTCTAGAGGCTACATTTTAAAGTCCAAATGTCCTGGAAATTTGTCAGAAAGGTTGTTTTGATGATTTGTAGCTCAAGTTTGGATATAGGGGTATCTGGGGTTAAAAACTAGGTCACAGAGCCAAAATGTCGAAAAACCTTGTTAACACTCTAGAGGCTACATTTTCAGTCCAAAGATCCTGGAAATTTGTCAGAGAGATTGTTTTGATAATTTCTAGCTCAAATTTGAATATGGGACATCTAGGTTAAAAAACTAGGTCATAGAGCCCAAATATGGAAAAACCTTGTTAACACTCTAGAGGTAACATTTCAGTACAAATAACCTTGAAATTTGTCAAAGAGATTGTTTCAATAATTTCTAGGTCAAGTTCGAATATGGGTCATCTGGGGTCAATTAACCAGGTCCATAGCAACTTTGTTAAAAGCAGTCATACTCAGGTGAGCGATACAGGGCCATCATGGCCCTCTTGTTTTCAAATATTACAGTAAATGTTTTCTTATTTCCTTAAATTGTGAAGAGTTTGTACATGTAGAAGTGTCTGTTTTTTTTATTTTTATATATTAACGCATAGTCATAGTTTAAGATTATTACTGGTACATTTGGATCAAATATATATATCTGAAAATTTTTGAGTACGTAATGAAAGTTATCAGAGTACCGGTAATCGAAATCTGCTGAATATTATAAAATATTTTAATATAAACGGCCATCAGACAGTATGTTTGTACTTGAAACAAAATGAATTGGAAAAGTATAGAAGTTTACACTTGAATAAATTAGATTAAAATATGGATAACATTGATGATGCTTGTAGGAACTGATGTAACTGTTGATGTCTGGGTAGGCAACATCATTTTTTAGTATTGTCAGTTTTGCATAACTTGTTTCTTTTCAACACACTGTTATTTTCTATCAGCTTTTATACAGGGACTGGACTTATTCAGAAATTCATGCCTGATGTGATATTTGTTCAGTATATGTTAAAAAAGACACAATTTACAAGAATTCTAGTAAAGAGGCTGTTTTTTTTTTGTGACACTTGAGAATTCGTATTGAGTGCCTTACTTTTACCAAAACTGTTATACAATAATTGACATATGAGATTCATTATTTTTACTGACAGAGATATACCTTTTTAGCTGTAGGTTTATATAGTTCAGATATTTCATACCTTTCATATTTTGAACTCTGTTGCAGATATTTTCATTCACCTTGTCTTCATGTCACAATTTCAAGGCTCAGCATCACTTGCTTCAATGAGAAGATGTTAATTTGTACGGAGGTAAATCTACTACCATTAAACTTAAGCCAATTAATTGGTTCTTATTATAGTGTACTTGGTTGATTTAGTAGCTTCTAAAGTCAGTAATTAAATGATGTGCAAGCACTGGAATTGTGATCGCTCTTATTTTGAGGTTGATATTTTAAAAATTTTCACTCTTAAAAACCATTAAGTTTATATGCATTTCTTTGGATCTACAAACCTACTTTGTTACAGTTTTCAGGTAAAAAAAACTAATGTTTAACATGCACATTCACATTAAAATAACAAGTTCAGGTTGGAAACTTTTCCTTGTTCTGTCAGATTCCTTGTTCTTGTTTCTTGTAACTTACAACTCTGTTTCAGAGAGTGTGAGAGGTGTGCAGTTGATACACATCAGTTTTAGAGTAATCCTATAAAAGAATGTTTATGTTATAATGACAATTTTTGTTGAAAGATCAATTCATGATGGCTTGCTTGACACAAGAAGGTGAAATAAAGGGATCATAAAACATTCTAATATTAAGGAAATATTATTGTTTCATAAAACATTGTAATATTAAGGAAATATTATTGTTTGTATTAGCTTGCGTTTTTAGCTCAGATTGAGCTTATGTGATTGTCTTTGTCTGTCATCAGTATTATAGTTTTTGAACACACTAGAAGCCACATTTTCTTATCCAGCGGTTTTGAAACTTGATCATTGTTTGCCCTGATGATCCCTTTAAAGTCTTTGGAAATAGGTAGTGTGGTGTCAAAATCTAAGTCACCAAATCAGTTGAAAACCTTTTAAAAACTTGGACCCTATCCTTGTGAAGCTTGATTGAAATGTTTGTTTTGATGACCTCAAGTACAAGCTACTTTGAATGCTTTTAAGGTCACAATTCTGACAGAGTCTTTGTGAAGCTTTCCAAGATGTTTGTCTTGATCTCTTCATTAATTATTAAAATGGGTCCTATTGTGTCAAAAAGTAGACCAGCAGCTCAGATGAGTTGAAAAGTTTTAACATATCTCCATGAAGCTTGATTGGAATGTTTGTTTTCATGGCTTCAAAGATGACTTTGAAATGGGGTCATATGGAGTGAAAAACTGTTTAGTATAGGTGAAAACCTTGTGAAGATTCCAAAGAACAGGCACATATATTACCAAACTTAGGAAACTTTGTTAGCATTTTTTTATCTTATGGTGTGTTTATAGCTGGTTCATGAGGGGTCAGATACCAGGTTGCTGATTCAGATCAGTGAAAACCATTTAACACCTGAAAGGTCATTTTAACCTCTCCTGAGCATAAAATGCTTGAAGGTGAGCTTTTGGGATCATTGATTGTCTGGCGTGCGTCTTAATTTCTGAAACGACAAGGCCCTGAGCTGTAAGATTTGGTATTAAGCATTGTCTAGTGGACCTCTATCAAGTTTGTACAAATTATACCCTTGGGTTCAAATTTGGGCCTGCCCCGGGGATCAATTGACTTTACATAGGCTTATAAAGGGAAAACTTTGAGAATCTTCTTGTCTGAAACAACTAGGCCCTGAGCCTTAAGATTTCGTATGTAGCATTGTCTAGTGGACCTCTACCAAGTTTATTCAAATTATACCTCTGGGGTCATATTTGGCCCCACCCCGGGGGTCGATTGATTTTACATAGGCTCATATAGACAAAACTTTAAAGAAACTTCATTTCTGAAACCACAAAGCCTAGAACTTAAATATTTTTAAGGGAACATCAGCTAGTAGAGGTCAGCTACCAAGTTTTTTTCAAATTATGCCCCTTGAGTGAAAATTGGCTCTGTCCTGGTGGTCACTTCAATTCATATAGATTTATATAGGGAGAATCTTAAAAAAGCTTCTGATGTTGCTCAAGAGCAGACGCAAAGTATTTAGGTGAGCGATCTAGAGCCTGCATGGTCGTCTTGTACTGTTTTGTTTTCTTTTTTGTATCTTTTTCCTCTAAGAACTGGTAAAAATGATTCCAGCAAAATAATTACACAGATTAGGGCAAAAATGTTAAAAACAGCCAAGAAAACAGAACTATTTCTAGCAGCCATCATGCGGGTACCGTTTTTTGAGCTCTGACAGATTGAATTGGTGGTTTCATACAACTACAAATATATATCTGTTGTAGGCTAGAGGCAATGTTGTATTTCTTAATACAGAAGTAATGTTGTTGTTGTTTTTGTATAGAACATACTATTTCATTTCTTTTGAAGATTGCTATACATCAAATCATGTACATTTGTAAATGTATCATAATTGTATGATAATTATTCAAACATTGTTAATTGAAAGTTTATTAAAAAGAAATGTTATAAATAGTTCCTATTCATTTAGTGTTTTTCCTTTTAAGCTCATTGGAGCACAGGATAGTGAGAACGAGTTTTAATGATCTGTCAACATCTTGGATTGTGAACAATGTAGAAGCTACATCTTTTATACATCCTTTGTTCATCTTGTTCTTATTACATCAACAGCTCAGATCAGTGGAAAACTTGGTGAATGCTATAGCTCACATTTTTGGACCAATTTTCATGATGATTGGCCAGAATGTTAGTCTTGATGCTTTTGTTGACATACTTTTCAGTGGGTTATGTGGGTCTAAAGCAAGATTATCCACTCAGATTAGTTGAAAACCATGTTAACACCTTAAGGTCAATTTTTAACCAGTTTTCACTAAATTTGTTCAGAATATTTTTATGGTCTGTCTGGCTTGTTTGTCTGTCTGTCTGTCACAAAACTTTAACCTTGACCATAACACAGACGTATTTCAACCTACAGCCCCCAAACTTCACAGGTGCACACACCTTGATGAGCTCTACCCACCAGGACCCAATCAGAGGTCCTGGGGTCAAAGGTCAAGGTCACTGTGACCTTCAAATATCAAATAACGTGGCCATAGAACAGAAGTCTTTTCATCCACAGCCTTCAAACATCATAGATGTATGTATGCACCTTTATATGCTCTACCCCCAAGAGCCATTTAGAGGTCAGATATTTACTTCTGCCATAAAATAAACATGCTTCTATCCAAAGCATTATAACTTCACATGTTTATGCACCTTGATGCGTCCTATCTGCCAGACCAACTTTGAGGTCCCAGGATCAAATGTGAAGGTCACCATATAGCAAAAATTAACCTTGGCCATAAAATAAAAGTCTTCCATCCAAAGCTTTTTAACTTCATATGTATTCACCTTGATGAGCCCTATCCACAAGACCCACTTAGAGGTCCCATGGTCAAAGGTCAAGGTCACCATAAAGTAAATATTAACCTTGGCTATAAAAATGAAAGTGCTTCCATCCAAAGCTTTCTAAATTTCACATGTGTATTTACTTTGATATGCTCTACCTGCCAGACCCACTTAGAGGACACGGGGTCAAAGTCAGTGACGTTCATTCAGACATAGTGTTTGTTCAAAATGATCTCCTGGGAGAGAAAGAAACTCAGTCCTGGGTTATAAAATAGGCGACCAGCTCAAAAAAAAGCTTTTGAACATTCAGAATGATTGCCAAATGGTCCAAATTTCATTGCCATAGCTCCAAAAACAAAAATAGGTCAGTAGGTCAAAAATATAGGTCATGCCATGACATTTTTGAAATTGAAACGAAAAACTGTGCACACGGTCCAAATTTCATTGCTGTAGCAAAAAAAAAAAAGTAGGTCAGTAGGTCAAAAATATAGGTCATGCTATGAAGTTTTTGAAATCGGAACAAAAAACTGTATACATGGTCTAAATTTCATTGCCATAGCTCCATAAACAAAAAGTGGGTCAGTAGGTCAAAAATATAGGTCATGCGATGACAATTTTGTAATCAAAATGAAAAACTGTGCACACAGTCCAAATTTCATTGCTGTAGCTCAAAACAAGAAAGTAGGTCAGTAGGTCAAAAATATAGGTCATGCAAGACATTTTTGAAATTGAAACGAAAGTGTTGTTTTGTCTAAGTCTGATTCAATCTAACCATAAATTACATAATTATGGCCAGTTTTAACAAAATTCAATGATTTGACCTTGACCGTCAAGGTCATTTAAAGGTCAAACTTGAAATAATCATAATGTCGGATTTGTCACAACTGTTGTTTAGTCCAAGTTTGAATTAAATCTATAAATAAATGAGAAAGTTATGACAATGTTAGCAAAATTCAATCATCTGACCTTGACGGTCAAGGTAATTTTAAGGTCATGGTCAAATCTGAGTTATTCAACATGTCGGTTTTGTCATAAGTGTTGTTTTATCTAAGTATAAATCAAATCCAACCATAAATACTGTTATGGTCAATTTTAGCAAAATTCAATAATTTGACCTTGAAGGTGAAGGTCATTTATGAGTCAAGGTTAAGTTTAGTCCGGTCAGCTTGAAGGTCTTGTCCAAAGGGTTCTTGTGTCCAAGCATAAAGAGAATAAACCTATTAATGATAAAGTTACGGCCAATTTTAGCAAAATTCAATATTTTGACCTTGATTGAAGGTCATTTATGAGTCAAGGTCAAGTTTAGTCAGGTCAGCTTTAAGGTCTTCTCCAAAGGGTTGTTGTTTCTAAGAATGAAGAGAAACCACCTACTAATAATAAAGTTATGGCCAATTTAAGCAAATTTCAATATTTTGACCTTGACTATGAAGGTCATTTAAGAGTCAAGGTCAAGTTCAGTCTGGTCATCTTGAAGGTCTTGTCCAAAGGGTTGTTGTGTCCAAGTATGAAGATAATCCATCAAGGAATAAAAAAATTATGATCAATGTTAAAGTGTTCGAACGGGAATGGCAACGGCAACGACACCATGACTATGACAATAACTCGATTTTTTTTTTCAAAAAAAAGTCGAGCTAAAAACAAAAGTCTAACTTGGGAGGACCCCTACCCTTAGGTGTATTTTTAACCATTGGGTCAAGGTCAAGATCACTAAGGCTAAAAATAGTTTTTTTTTCTACTTTTTGTCATAAATCCTTTATTTATTGATTGATATTTTAAATATTTTGTAGACACCATGCATGAACCTCTTCAATGAAATTGGGGCTAAGGTCACCAAGGCTAAAAATATATTTATCTACTTTACCTCATAGAGTCTTCATTTATTATGAAGACGGGAGGCATATAGTTTTTGAACTGTCTGTCCATCAGTTTGTCTGTCAGTCCATCCGAAAACTTTCTCGTTGGCCATAACTTCCTTTTTAGCTCCACTTTTCAAAGAAAAAACATGGAGCTATTGTCATGACCCCCTCGTTGGCGTCAGCGTTGGCATTGGTTAACCTTTTTGTTAAGGTCCATTTCTCAGAAAGTATCAAGGCTATTTACTTCAAATTAGGAATACATGTTCACTATCAAAAATGTAGCCTCTAGAGTGTTAACAAAGTTTTTCTATTTTTGGTGACCTACTTTTTGACCCGAGATAAACCATGTTCGTACTCATTTGAGTAATTACTGGGACAAACATCCCGAGTTTCATGACAATTGAGGCAAAAATGTGACCTCTAGAGTGTTAACAAACTAAGTGTGGATGTCCAACGAACACTGATCAACCCTAATAGCTAATCATGAGCCTATGGCTCAGGTGAGCTAAAAAAGGCATTATAACGGCTTTTACAATATTGAACTTTCAGTACTGATGACACTGGTTTTCTCCCCTTGACAACGCTGTCCAAAAAAGAAGGCGCACCAAAACAGAAAACATGATCATTTGGGCAGAAATTATTGACTTGGCCCGTATTTTACAGGTTTTCAAGCTGGAAAAAAATTGTCTGATGGCCCACCTGTGTATAATATGCAGACCTTTGTGGAAACTGAAAATTCTCCAAAAAAGTGCATAATATTATTATATTTGAGTGTTTAATGGTAAGTTTTGTCTAGTTCTAGCCAGTTATTAAAAAACAAAACTTGTGACAGACAATGCAGTGGCTAATAGCTACCCTTAAATAGTTTGCACCCACACTTAACTAAGACACCACCACTGTTTGCTAAGACACAGAGATATATTTATGTAAGACCCAGATAATCAAGATATTGATTTATTCAATCAAGATTCAAGAAGATAAACAAAATACAAGGTACATTTGTATCAGATTTATTTAAAGAAATATGCATTCATGTACATCTAACAATTCATTACAACTGTTCAGCAACATTTATATCGAGAAAATGTTCTTTCTGATCGTATGACACAAGTGTTAACAGATAACAGAATAATAAATGGAGCACATGGAATACAAGAATTAAACTGATACACTGAAATTGGAACAAACTCGTGGTTCACTTAAAAAAGTAGTCTTCAATAGGATGTAATTGCCTCAAAAAAATGATTCATAATAATGTAAATGGCAATTTACTTGCAGAGTTTACTTTGGGGTTTAGTTTTTTAACACATTAGTCAAACAAAAATTAGCAGTATTAATCTCAGAAGTAACCTCTTTTTCCTAAGTTAAGAATAAGATCTTGATATATGCACCTGTAAAAACTTGCATGACCATGATAATACCTTGATCTATGGTCCAGCAACAATTTGTATGACCATGAAAAGACCTTGATCTATGGTCCAGCAACAACTTGCATGACCAGGATAAGACCTTGATCTACCATGGTTCAGCAACAACTTGCATGACCAGTGTAAGTCTTGATTCACTGTAACAACTCTTATGATCAGTATAAGGCTGTGCTAAATGACTTTTAATCTGCAATTGATTTAAATGGGTTTCTTTTAACCAGCATCAGCCTGGCTTCATGTTAAACATTTAAGTCTGGCCACACTAAAAACAGTAGATTCAAAGACTTTTCCTGCCAAATTCAGAATAGCTTTTTCAGTGAAGTTTGAATAAAAGCCTGACTCTAGTCATACCCTGAACACCCTGTCAGCATTTAAGAGTTTAAACATTAATCTAGTAGTTGGAATCAATCCTGGCAACAACAGTTTATAGAAAATTCTGGCTTAATTCAGGCCAGAAGCACTGATAAATGATCAAAAATTTCTTTAAATTCATTCTTACATTTCATTGTAAATATTTTGAATATACACCTTACATAAAATAGGTATCAAGGGTTCAGTACAAAACTATTGTAACTTCAATAATATAAGGAGATAGAATAGTTTTACACTGAGCCCTCTATATGTATACATACAACAGAGGCATGTATCTGTTGAAAACAAAAAGTAATCCTGTTTGAATGTGTCAACAGTTGTGAACATGAAGGTTCTACGACCATCTGGTATAAATGTCAGCCAACTCCCTGAATACAATGACCAATCAGAAAACAAACTTCTGCATAAAATACCAGAAAAGTTATTTTTCCAATAAGAAGCACCCCTTGGACTCAAGACTGATGTTCAATATTGATAGCAAAACACTGGCACTGCCTTCTAAGTGAAGATACTGAAAAAATGTTTCTTATCACATCATGTCCAGCAACAAAAGCAAGCGTTCGGTCTATAAATTCTCAAACACTACAATCACAATAATCCTTGATTTAAGCAAATCATATTACAAATACTTAAACAATGCATTAAGTTCATTCAGAATTTGATATTATCAAAATATACCCTGTAGTTTTAGGCAATGGAGAAGTTAACAAGTGTACACAGAGCTGCCATAAGGAAGCCATGAAGTACTGAGTAAGAAAATGGCTGTGGATCAGGACGAAACTATTCTTGACTTTGGGAAAATTTCAGTAATTACCTCATAGCAGATTTTTGTGTCAACTGTATCTGACTTGATTAATTACCTAAAGATATATATATATTCATGAAAATATTAAACAATGCACAGCAAGAAATAATGGTAACTACACGACCTTAAATACTTACTAGTATTTAGCTATAGTTTCATCTTTGAAACAGGTATGCTGCCAGTACGGCAAGATACTGATACTTTATCTTTTCCTATAGTATTTTCACAAATAAACCAATTATTTTTCCTACACAAAGTACCTATCATTCATTAATAGAGAATAACTTTGTGTTGTTTACATTCTTACTGATAATACACCGGTTTCACTTTTATTTGATAACAATACAACATTCACAGCAAATTAAACTATAACAGACTTATACATTGATAAACAAGAGGGCCATGATGACCCTGGGTGACTCACCTGAGTACTTCGGCTGTATGTCTGCTGTTGACCAAACATCAGAAGCAAAATAACAGGTTCTGAAGATTTTCGAAGATCTTATATCTTATATAAATAAAACTCTGGGGAAGGGCAAAATCTGACCCAGGTACATAATTTAAACAAGTTTGGTATGTATCCACTAGACAATGCAACATACAAAATATCTTAGGTCTAGTATACAGTTTCAAACAAGAAAATCTTTTAAGTCTTCCTATATAAGCCAATGTGAAATCAAGTGCCACCGGGACAGGGCCATTAATAACCCAGACATAATTTGAACAATCTTAGTACAGGATCTCTAGATGATGCTCCATGCAAACTATCTAAGGTCTATAGCATACGGTTTTACACAAGATTTACAAATATTAAATATTTTACACAAATAAGACTCCCAGGGTGGGCAAATTTTGACGAAAGGGGCATAATTTGGTCATGGTAGAGGTCAACTCAACAATACAACATACAAAATATCTAAGCTCTGAAGCATACAGTTTTAGATAAGAAAATAATTTAAGTCTTTCCTTTACAAGTTTTTATAAAATCTTGTGAGCCTGGGGCAGGGCACTTAATGACCCAGGGACATAATTTGAACAGTCTGGTAGAGAGCCTCTAGATGATGCCCAATGCAAAATATCTAAGTTCTATGACTTATGGTTTCTCACAAAAAGATTTTCAAAGATTAAATATTTTACACAAATAGGACCCCCAGGCCTTGGCCAATTTTGATCCCAGGGGCATAATTTGAACAATCTTAATAGAGAACCAGGGTTCGCACAGGACTTGAAAAGTCCTTGAATTTGATTCCTTCCTTGAAAAGTACTTGAATTCAATGTTTCCTTGAAAAACACCCCAAAAAGTACTTGAATTTAGCGTTCTGTCCTGGAATTCTGCAAATCTATCCTTGAAAATACAAAAACATTCTAAAATATATAAATAATACATTTTTTGAAAATGTTATTGACAGTATTTTACTTTTTTCGTACAATCGCGATTTTCGGCAGGCCTCCACACCAAGAGATAAATTTATTGACCGGACACTGGTATCCGACTATTAGACTTTTAGTGACGTCATCAACAATGGCTGCGCCCGTATAGAAATCAATATTATTTGTGAGCATGCTTTAAAATGGGTAAAACGGGTAAGAAATGCTCGTTTCAACAAAGTCAGCAGCTTGTTAAGTACAGTTGGTACTTCAAGCAATGTTTAACAGTTAACAGTTACATAGATGTAATGTAATTAAAATCTCATAATGCACTTTTCACAAAAACAAATTTGTTTTATTGAAATAGTTTGGTGTAAAAGATTAAGTTTTCTTATAGTAAATGAATATTAAAATGTGTTTTTTTACTGATTTATACACATTTGTGCATTTTAAATGTTTTCCAGAGCTTATAATTCATATCAAATGAGTCCTTGAAAAACAATATTTTTCCTTGAAATTCCTAAAAAAGTCCTTGAATTTTTACATGAAATTTCTGTATGAACCATGAGAACCTCCAGACGATACTTCATGCAAAACATCTTAGCACATGGCTTTGTGGTTTCAGACAAGAATATTTTTTTAGTCTTAATAAGCCTATGTAAAATCAAGTTGCTCCCAGGTCAGAGCTATTTATGACCCCAGGGGCATAAATTGAACAAATTATGGTCACAGAAGAAGATAAGCAAGAGGACCTCTAGCTAAAGCTCAATGCAAAACATCTCAGCCCTAGGCCTTGTGGTTTCAGGTAAGACGATTTTCAAAATTTTACTTATATAAGCCTGTTTTAAATACACCGATCCTCGGGGCAGGGCCATTTACAACCCCTGAGGCATAAATTAAATAAATTTGGTAGAGGACCTCTAGCATAACCTGTAAAATATCTAAGCTCTAGGCCTAATGGTTTCAGACAACAAAATTATCATTTATTCCTTTCTGTTCCCAGAGCAACCAGAGTTTTCGTTGAAACTCAATTCTTTGAAAAATTTGGTAAAGCTTCAAGCAAGGAATATCCTTGCCAAGATTTATCAGCTTTAGTCTAGCAGTTTAGGAGGAGATGTTGTTTAAAGGTAAAAATGGACAACGCACACTGCATGCCACATGCCAGACACAGGGCAATCACAAAAGCTTGCCGTGAGTATATGCTCAGGTGAGCTAATAAAATCCAATTTAATCACAAAGAAATGCCTTAAAATCTACCTGCATTTATTTCTTAAAACACAACCTACATATCACAACCCCTAAATGCACAGCATCAAAGGTTTTCAAAATTAAAATGTCATTCCTTTCGTCAGCTATATCATACAGAAAATAGTGTTATATAAGTTCATGTGAGAACAAATGTAAACATCGGTAAGCATTAAATGCTAATACTGACTGAATATTGTCAGTATTGAAATAAAGCTTCTAGAGGTAGTAGAGAGCAGTAGTAAGGGTCCCAATTCATCAATATGCTCAACTATACATGTAAGATTACTAACTGATGATAAAAACTCATGAGTACAACACAATAAAACTATACTAGAGCTATCAGAGAAAGTGATAAATACCCCCATATTCTGCCTTGTACAGGAACAAAGCCAAGAAGACACCCCAAACACAATCTCAAGTAAGAATTGCATACAAGCTACTGACATACTAAGTTGCTTTACAGCATTACGAAGTGAAGGTATTAATCAGAAACCATTTTTCTGTTTTAAGTAACAAATACATTTGTACTAAATCACAGTTAACCCAAATGCAATTCAAGTAACTTGAAATATGACATTCCAAAGTTAAAAATTTTATCAGAAACCTTTTTTCAGTTTTCTTATACAGTGACCTTGACCTTGAATGCAGACACCCTAAATGCAATCCCATTATTTCTAGTGATGTCAACAAATATTCGCATTCCTCGGGAATATCTGAATCCGACATCTGAACTCAAATATTCGCATAAAAAATAAAATTCATCAAGATTTTCAGCATTATTTTTCTTAAGATTTCCAGGTTTTGGAAAAAATAAGCGACAGCTTATGTCAGCAAATTTGTTTGTGTAATGTGCATCAGTTTAGCAATTTGCAGTCAGTTTGCATTTTTCTTGTTTTAATAGTTAACACTACCAGTAATTGCCACGCAACTTTATGAAAGTGCCAAAAAATTCTGTTAATGTATTGTTAATCAGATAAAGACCCAAAATTTACAGACATTAAATTAAGTTTGCATAAAGGCTCATTTTCACTATTACTTAGGATGAAAGCGCCAGTCACTCATTCACTAAAATCATCCAATAAAATCATTTACTCAAAATAAATAAATAAATTATGACAGTCTTTCGATTTTCATATCTATTCCCAGATAAAATCTTTTATTCGGTGTGCAAGAAGTCAATGTAAAATGCCTCGATCTCAAAAATATTCAAGAAAGTGAAGTCATTAAATGACCGAAGTTATCAAGTGGACTAAATCACGAAAGACAGCAAATCCAAATTCAATTTAATTATCTAATATAACTTGATTTATTGTAATAAAAGCCTGAACATATCAAACTGGTATAAGAACAAATTTCAAATACGATTTCATGAATGAAACAGAATAGTTCCAATAAAACAGGAGCAAGTGTGAAAATATTGTAAGTGTATGGATATTTGGATACCAAAAAATCAGACATTCAGAAACAATCACATTTCCTATATGAATATTCGAATATACATGTTTTCTAATATTCTATATGAATATTCATATACCAAAATCACTATCTGCTGACATCCTTACCTTTTTTTTCCAAACTAGCAACTTATACATGCTGTTTTAATAATGTATGGCAACTTGTTCTCTTTCTATCACTTGTAATAAGTAAAATCCAGCAGAATGGCTAACATACGGACCGACAAGCTGACTCCTATATACCAGCAGAATGGCTAACATACAGACCGACAAGCTGACTCCTATATACCAGCAGAATGGCTAACATACAGACCGACAAGCTGACTCCTATATACCAGCAGAATGGCTAACATACAGACCGACAAGCTGACTCCTATATACCCCCAAATCTAAGTTTGAGGGGATATTATAGCCAACACTTATATGCCTGTAGCTTTGGAGGAACATTAAGTACTGGCAAAATGTGATTTTTTCCTGGAATTATTTATGCTATCGCAGAACCTTTTAGTACTGTACATATCCTCTATGTGTCTTATCCAGGCAATTACATGTATGTCAATCAGCTTGAAAGAATACTGACACAAATATCTTTACATTAAACTTTGTCTTACTTTACTAATTGTTTTCAAAGATGCTTGTTACTCAATGAACTAAATGATTATCAAACAGAAAAATTTCCTCAGTCAGAGTACAATAATACTAGTACTTTGATTTTCTATTGCCAAAATAAGAAGTTTTCAATATCTAAGTTCTGTATACATTCTGCTCAAACAAATATTTCATTCCTCAACACTGGTAAAAACAACCACAGGATACTGATTATCAAACACCCTTTTGCTTCCATCTTGTAAAAAAAATTTGCTTCCATCTTGTAAAAAAAATTATTTTAAGTCTCTGAACCTTTCTTTGTTTCAAACCCCATGGAATCACTCAGGACATCTAGTTCTGAAACAAAATTATCAAAGTCTCTCATGTTGTTCTCAAATGTGTCAAGCTGTGTTGTAAGAAGTTGTATTGTTTCTGGGACTGTCTGTACCTCTTCACAACTTGTTAATACTGGGGCAGTGTTGCAATCTCGGTAAAACTTGCCAAGGTCACTGTTTGCATCAGCACCAGCAAATGGGGTTTTCTGTAACAGGATATTAGAGTATCAATAAAGCGGGTTTAAGGTTTCTGAATAAATTAACAGTACACTCAGCATGGATTTTTCAAAACCCCGCGGATGAGACTCACTGTGGACATAAATTTTGCTCAAATATTGTCCACCAGACCCTGTGGACATAACATTTTGAACACCACAGACATTATTCTACAGCTGTTCGCGTTTCCTCTGCAAAACACCAGGGTAAATCATGAGGGAATGAAGTGGTAAATCCCCGCAGATTGCAGTGAAAATGGCTTAATTTTATGAAAACAAGTAAAACAAGAGGGCCATGATGGCCCTAGATTGCTCACCTGAATACTTTGCCTTTGGGTCTGCTGTTGAGCAAACATCAAATGCTTTTTTAAGATTCTCCCTATATAAATCTATATGAATTCAAGTGACCCCAAGGGTAGAACCAATTTTCACTCAAGGGGCATAATTTGAATAAACTTCTTGGATGACCTCTAGCTGATGCTCCATTAAAAATATCTTTCTAGGCGTTGTGGTTTAAGACAAGAAGTTTTTTAAAGTTTTGCCTATAAAAATCTATGTAAAATCAATTGACCCCCGGAGCATGTGAACAAACTTGATAGAGGTCCACTAGACAATGCTACATAACAAATCTTAAGGCTCAGGGCCTTGTGGTTTCAGACAAGAAGATTTTCAAAGATTTTCCTTTCAGTTGCCATAGCAAACAGAGTTCTTGTTGGGATTCAATTCTTTGAACAACTTTGGTAGAGTTTTATGCAAGGAATATCCCAGGCATGCTTAGTCAAAGTTGGCTTAACTGTATAGGAGAAGAAGTCGTTCAAGTGAAATTGCTGACGACACAAAACACAAACCGCACAACGCACACCAGACAATCAGTGATCACAAAAGCTCACCCATGAGCACTCTGTGCTCAGGTGAGCTAAAATAACACTACTATATGTTGCGCCTTTGGAATTTTCAGTTTTTGTAAGACAGAAAAAAATGTTGGTTGACAGAGGTTTCCTTTTTTGGTGAAGTGTAATTAGTAATTAATTAATAATTACACTGCCTTGTGTCAAATGTGTACCAATAATAAAACAAATTTGCAAGGCTTTTTTTTTTACATACACATTTCATATTCGAGTGGGTTTATGCTATGTTTAGAACTAAAAACAATAAGATAACAATGAAATTATGATTCATTTATATCACTGTAAACATATATATGATGATTTCAGCTGCAAAAGAAAATACTGATATGTGGAAAAAAAAGTTTTGTGGATGTCTAAATTGACATGTATACCAATACAATCACAATCAAGGGGATGTTTTTATTCAAAATGCCTTTTCAGTAAATCTTATTCCTGAAGATTTTCTGTTACAGCTGTAAGCATTTTTGACCTAGTTGCTTTGTTATTTCTGAGTCAATCTGACTGAAGTTTGTTTGGTTTATTGGGGTTAAATGTCAGTTTTAACAGCTGTGGTCATATCCCGGCGGTGAGTCCACCTAACAAGTGTTATATATATATATAGAAATTTTCACAAGTTGAAAGTAAGCTACCTTGATTTCCAGAAGGATGAAAGAGTTGCTCTTATTGGCTGATGGATAGATCACAAGAAGGTGACCTTCTATTGATCGTTCTCAGACCCTAATAGCATAGCGATCTTAAGGATATGATTTAAATCAGATTGTTTTTGAATAATCGTGTTAAAATAAAAGCATGTTGTAAACCGCAGACTGTACAGACAGCCCAGTCTCTTGCTCAGTTCAAAAGCAGATACCTTAAGTGGAAATTCACTGGCAATGTTTAACCAGTAAAAATTTTAGTTTATAGAATACTGTTACTATATGTTAATATTTAGATTGTCTTATGCTTAACTGCTATTGTGTACTTTTACTATATGCTCATATTTGGATTGTCTTATGCTACAATGCACTTTTGTATATAATTGTATATATTTTGTTAGTGGACCATAATGAAAATTGGTTCGCCAATTATGTTATCAACTTTAAATAAAGACGTTACTTACTTACTTACTTACTTAATTTACATAAATAAACATCACAGGAGCTTGAAATTGTATTTTTTGCTTGTACAGAGTCCAAATTGTTAACCTTGCTTCTTTTTCTGTATATAGAAATACAAAGAATGAATCAAGTCTTGTCACTCAGAAGACACTAAAACTTACCAAAACAAATCGCTTTATTTTTTCAATACGCTACACAGAAGAAGAAAACCTCTGGTATTCATGCATTTTCGAACAAAATTAGTCTTGCGTGAAATCACGGAATTCCCAAGAATTGTGGCGGTTTCCCAGTAAAATCTATTTCTTGATTTAATAAGTAGAAAGAATAAATGCAAAACCACATTATATATATTTTCATATAATGAAATACAGGTAAAATGTACTTAACCTTTTTTTTGGAAGCAGTAAAATATACAACAGAAAAGTTTCTTCAGTTCAAAACTGCTTCTGATCATGAAAGATTTAGGAGATTAGAGTCTGCTCAATGATGTCATGCAATGGCTTCAGCGACAGGCACATTTTGTTGGAAATGCATGAAAACCAGCAGTTTTCTACTAGTGTGTAGCATATTGACAAAAACAAGTGATTAGTTTTGGAAGCTACAGATACAGTTTCGACTCTTGAATGACTAAAAGTACAATATCAAGCTCCTGTGATAAACATGTACTTTTTGAAGCTTTAGTTATTCTGACCTGCGTGTTCCCCCGCGAAAAACACACAACTGGCTTAATTGGTAATTTCAAATGCAGTTGTGGGTATTCATCTGCGGTGGAAACAACTTGACATCGCAGAAAAGGGGGGGAAATGGGCCTTCTCATCGCGGCCTTCCACCGCATTTGTCAGTGGTAGCAAAAAATCGCCTGCGGTGGTATCGCAGAAAAGGAAAACTTCCTACTGAGTGTACTGTATTAATTGAGTAAAATAAACATATATGGTCCAAGTTTACAAAGTAAACTGATGTTTAGGCCATCTTTATATTTTAACATGTATCAAATTATGTTCAACCAGGAAAAGAACTGATCTTGAGTTCACAACTTACACAGAATACAATCACATGCTTTGAGCAACAACCAACATGTCAACTCGTAAAAAAGGAAGCAAAATAGAAGAAACTCACCAACTCTACCATAACAAAGTCATCTGGAGCTGATACTTGACTACTGGTGCTAGTCTTGGACTCGCTGAGAGCCGATTCACTCGCCTCATGTGAACTCTCTGTTTTAGTACTTGATGTCCCTTTGGAACCCTCTAACTTAGTACCATCTGTTTTATCCTTGTCTTGTATGCTAATGAGTAATGATAATTTTTTATGTAAAAACACAAAGGGATATCTAAATAAAGTCACTGTCTTACTTTAACCCTGGAGGCAATTATTTTGCCTTTGTGACCAGTGCAGACCATGATCAGCTTGCACATCCATGCAGTCTGATCATTGTCTGCACTATTCACCAAACAGTCAGTAAATTTACAATAAGCACCCCCATACACAATCAATGGATTTGTCCAGATTGAAAGATGGACAAGTCCATTTCAGATATTTAGCATGGTAAGGATTAAATACACTAACAGACTGCAGTGCTGCTCTTTACAGTTCTACAGAAATACTACCACTTCTTTATAAATCTGCTGTAAAAATAATTTTGTTTAAATTGGCAATGACTTTTCAGGTAATTGGTAGGAAAAACATCTACTGCCCAAATTAAACCCTGGAGACTGCTATCTGTTGCAAAACTTCATTTTCATTTGAAGAGATATAACTGACTTATAGTTGTAATCATAAGGTAACACACTATTCCATGATGGCAATTAATGTAAAGTTTCAAAAAAATCATGAGGTATATGGGTAATGGGAGAAGCAGATACTCTCTCATTTTGTTGTGTTACAAAAACTGGTAAATTTTAATAAATATAAGTTTTTTCATCTCCCCAAAACAACTTAAAGAAATGTAACACAACAAGGTTTTATACATTTTAGAGCAGCAAATGTTCTTACATCTCATCTTATAACTGTTGCTGTATTTACTGGTACAATAATGCAACATGTGACAACAAAGTTGTCTTATATTATATTGTTTTTATTATGATGTCTGAACTGAAACTGTTAAGTGCTTAGAGTTTAAAGCGACCGACTCACAAAATTTAGCTGACATATTTTTCTTTAAAATTTAAGAGAAGATAATATACTATGGAAAAAACATAATATTATGCTTCTATACACCATGAAAAAAGAAAAAAAAGTTTTGACTTAACCAGGATTCGAACCCATGATCTTTTGGTCAGTGAAATAAAGAGCGACGATCTACACCACTGAGCCACTGTGTCTAGTTAAAAAGGTTTGTCAAAAATTAATATTATAATTAAAGTCTCTACCCCCTGACTAACGGAGTAAATTTTTTACCGATAAAAGTGTGTATATTTTGATGTTTTTCTGTAACAAAAAATGACTCTGTAATTTAGTTTAGATATCTTCTTCACAATCACAGCAAGAATTTCAGAATGTATAAATATTTTCTTTTTTTTCATCGTCCGCCCATCTTTGAGTCAGTCGCTTTAATAATAAAAGATACTCTTGTGACAAGCCCGTTAGTAAGTTATAACAATTTCAGTTTTAAATGTACATTGTAGGGTCTATACTTTTCCATCAAAATTACTTGTTAACTGCTATATCTTTAAATAATTTTGATAGTTACAATGGGTTCCATCTATGAATCAAGTAAAGTTTTTCATTTTTGTTTAATATATTTGACAGGTGATACAAAGTTCTTTCCCTTTTAAATGATGTAGTGGTGCTCTTCATCAACAGCATGTTGGTTATGACTTAAAACTGTGGTCATCTAATTTGGCATTGTTTTCACTTGGAACAATCACTGACAACTGCCATTATGGTCAAAATGATATCTCTGCCAAAAATAGTTCTCATTCAGTAACTTGCTGCTACAAACTCTGACACTGTCCTCTCTTTTTGAAAACATGAAACTTTCTAGCTATAGCAGTAAATAATCCATTGAAGCAGAGTAAAGTTTTCATTTAATAAATGAGGTATGCAATAACACAACTTGATATTGTTTTACTTAAGTTAGAAATATTATAACTCACGATAGTCTGTTTAAAATTCAAAAAAATGTCATGAGTCTTTAAAAAAATACCATGTCTTCAGTCTTCAAAAAAGTTTCGTGCATTATATACAGAGAAAATTTAAAGGTCAGTTCTTGTAACTGCAGGTTTGTTATTCTTATGTAACGACATTAGTTTCGCTTAATTAGCAACAGTATTTTTCCACGAAAGTTTGTTGCCACGAAATCATCTACAGTGTTAAGAATGCCAAATACATTGTATAGTATCCACGAAAGTTTCTTGGGTTACAGTAAGTCACTGAAGAGTACTGACAACACTGGTTAGTGAAAGTGAGAAAACAATTTTTTTTTCTTTTTAAGTTATATTGACATTCAAGCTATCTGATATATGCTGTTACAAAAAAATGTGGTTATCAATACACACTGTGTGCCACTGTCTCTGATCACTAAGAATAATGACTGACTATATCTACAGTTTATTCTATGATTAAAATGCTTACAGTAATCTATCACAGTGTAAAATTAGTGCAACTGCAATCTCTTAACATCTGTTAATCTCTTGTTTTAATATGTACTACATGTTTTTAGTCAAAAGCTGAAAAAATCAAGAACACTCGTGGATGCTGTACAATTTGAATAAAGATGGAGATACTTGACCTTTCCGAAAGCCCTTGAATACCATTTGTTAACTTATAAATATACATATACAGTTAGCCCTGCCAAACTTACACTGGTAAATAATGGAACTAACTGATTATACCCTGAATGGATAAACATTCTGAATCCTGTAGAATGAAAGTTACCTGTCCAGTCTGACTTGCTGAAGCAGGGAGAGGAATGGTACATCATCAGGATCATTTTGTTTGTGATCAATAGAATGCTGAACAAATGCTCCGACCCTGTGACAATCCTGGTAGATAAAGGGTTTCTCTGGTGCACTGTCATAAAAAATATAACCTTGGATTATTTTGTGTGTTTTATGCTACATCTTGTAAGTACTGTCAGTGACTATTTATCATTGATATAAATTAAGGATGGCAGAATTCGTTCATTTTGCATTCAAATGTTCCATTAATGATAACAAAAAATGTCGACATAGAATAGATCAATAAGTTTCGAGTGTTTCCAGTTCACAGACAATGCGTATTTCTTGGTATCCTGTATCAGTATAGAGTTGTTCCCTTTTTGATTTAAATTTATACTAAGTAGGTTGAAAAGAAAAAGAAATTAAACCAAGCACAAATTTTTGCTAGTATTACTTATTTGTCAGACACTGGACACTTCAACATGGACATACCACTATCTTAAGTCTTACCCATTGTGGGGGACACTTGCTTAATACACAGGCCACAAACATTATGCAAAGCATGTTTAGATTCTTCTGAACACAACTGTGAAAATAACTGTTAGTATGAATTCACCTGCATACCATGCCTTTCTCACTTCTTCAACACTTTCTGATTAACAAAACAGATCAAAATTTCATTATGTTACTGACAATCATTTCCAAACATTCGAATGCCAAAATACATTCAAAGGTTCGACGTCGGGTCCGAACGTTCACGTACATCCCTAATATGAATCATAAATTTAAATTCATCAACATGAGGCATTTTGAAAATCTTGATTAATTTTCAATGGATCTAAACAGGCATTTGAATCCATCAACAGTCAGCTGGCACAAACATATTTACAAATAGTATCATGTTAACTTGTTAAGTAAATATCATTCATTCTATACAAACCTTTGAGTTTTAAAATCTGGAAACTTGTCTATTACAGGAGAACTGCCCTGCACATTGATTTTGATTGGCTGAGACTGATGATGTGAGGCAGGGCTTCCTCTCACTTTCAGTGGCTCACTTGGGCTTGTGGAGAATGTTGTTGTACAGGACTCTTCACTTTGGCCAGTCGAGTCAGAATCACATGTGCTTTGTCTGGAACAAAAAAAATCAAATACTGTTTGAAGGGTACATCCATCACTAAAAAAAATTAACCTTATGGTAACAGAATCTGAGATATATTTTGGTTGAATGTTTCTTAACAATACATGCACCATAAAATAAAGTGTGGCTGAATGACAGGTTATCCCTCTGGTTCATGTTAGACTGAAATATATGTTAAGAAATGAAAGACATGGATAGGTATAGAATTATTCTATTACAAGGACATCTTTCGTTGTGCTTGCTTGATTAAAAGTTATTCTCTCTCACAGTATTACTATTAAGCTTAAAGAAGCATTGGTCATATAATTACCGTCTGTATCCTAATGAACAAGGTTTAGGAGCAGTTGGTCTTACAGGGCTACTGTCTTGTTTGAAGTGGTCATCCTTTACTTCAAAAGGCACCTCTTTAGTTGTGTTCTGTGGAGATATCAACAACTTTGTTCTGTAGCCTAAATGAATTCCAATGGTCCCAAATGGAGTAGGGACAGCCCCAACCTTTGATTTCTGACAATTATCACCAAGAATGTAAAACTGGGGCTCACCAAGATATATTCTGTAGCATATAATGTAGTCATTGCTTCCCTGCCTGCGGGAAAGCTTGTAAGCGGGTGTCACTCTTGAAACATTTAGTAAAGATTTTAATGCAATACTCATTCTAGAGTAACCTGTCTGTGACATTTTGGCACCAATATCACACTGATTGACATCTAGGTTTATGTACCATAGTTCAAGTACCATAGATTCACCCTCTGCTGTCCGTAAAGATATCTCCACACAAACTGTCTGTGCAAGTGTTGATGTCTGATTTGACAGGACTTTTTTGGCCTCTGTGTGAACTTCATTGTTGTCTGTGATTGCTATGTTAAACTAAAATATTAACAGGAATTTATCAATAGATTCAATAATATAAAACACATAATGATGGCAAATTCAACACTTCCAGATATTGTCTGGAACATGAGTTAACACCAAAGAGTATAAAAAAGAACATTTTGAAACAAGAGGGCCATGATGGCCCTAGATTGCTCACCTGAATACTTTGCCTTTGGGTCTGCTATTGAGCTAACATCAAAAGCTTTTTAAAGAAACTCCCTATATAAATCTATATGAATACAAGTGACCCACAGGGCAGGGCCAAATTTCACTCAAGGGGCACAATTTGAACAAACTTGGTAGATGACCTCTTACTGATGCTTCATTAAAAATATCTAAGTTCTAGGCTCTGTGGTTTCAGACAAGAAGTTTTCTTAAGTTTTGCCTATATAAGCCAAGGTAACATCAACTGACCCCCAGGGCAGAGCCCAAGTTGACCCTAGGGGCATAATTTGAACAAATTTGGCAGAGGTCCACTAGACAATGCTACATACCAAATCTTATGGCTCAGGGCCTTGTGTTTCAGACAAGAAGATTTTTGAAGTTTTCCATATATAAGCCTATGTAAAACCAATGACCCCAAGGTGGGGCCAAATTTGCCCCCAGGGGTACAATTTGAACAAACTTGGTAAAGGTCCACTAGACAATGCTACACACCAAATCTAAAGACTCAAGCCCTTGCTGTTTCAGAGAGGAAGATTTTCAAAGTTTTTCATATATAAGCCTATGTAAAACCAATGACTCCGGGGTGGGACCAAATTTGACCCCTGAGGTGTAATTTGAATAAACTTGGTTGACGTCCATCAGATAATGCTACATACCAAATCTTAAGGCTCAGGCCCTTGTCGTTTCAGAGAAAAAGATTTTCAAAGTTTTCCCTATATAAGCCTATGTAAAATCAATTGACTCCCAGGGTGGGGAGAAAATTGACCCCAGGGGCATATTTTGAAATAACTTGGTAGAGGTCCACAAGACAATGCTACATACCAAATCTTAAGGCTCTGGGCCTTGTGGTTTCAGACAAGAAGATTTTCGAAGTTTTTCCTATATAAGCCTATGTAAAACCAATGAACCCGGGGTAGAGTCAAATTTGACCCCACGGGTACAATTTGAACAAACTTTGCAGAGATTCACTAGACAATGCTACATACCAAATCTTAAGGCTCAGGGCCTTGTGGTTTCAGACAAGAAGATTTTCGATGTTTTCACTATATAAGCCTATGTAAAACCAATGACCCCAGGGTGGGACCAAATTTGACTCCTGAGGTATAATTTAAAATAACTTGGTTGAAGTCCACTAGACCATGCTACATACCAAATCTTAAGGCTTAGGCCCTTGTCGTTTCAGACAAGAAGATTTTCAAAGTTTTCCCTATATACATATGTAAGCCTATGTAATTGACCCCCCCGGGGTGGGGCCAAATTTAACCCATGGGCATAATTGGACAAACTTGGTTGAGGTCCACTACACAATGCTACACATTAAATCTTAAAGCTCAGGGCCTTGTGGTTTCAGACAAGAAGATTTTTAAAGTTTCACTATATAAGCCTATGTAAAATCAATTGACCCCCGGGGCATGGCCAAATTTGACCCCAGGGGTATAATTTGAACAATCTTGGTAGAGGTCCACTAGACAATGCTACACACCAAATCTTAAGGCTCAGGGCCTTGTGGTTTCAGACAAGAAGTTTTTCCTTTCAGTTGCCACAGCAACCAGAGTTCTTGATGGAACTGAATTCTTTGAAAAACTTTGGTAGAGCTTCATGCAAGGAATATCCCAGGCATGTTTTGTCAATGTTGGCTTAGCGGTTTAGGAGATGTCGTTCAAGTCAAATTGTTGATGACACATGCCGCCGGACGCCGGACAATCAACGATCCCAAAAGCTTACCCTGAGCAGTGCTCATTTGAGCTAATTCAGGGTTCCCGCTGTCGCTCGCCAATTGCGCCAAATGCGCCAAAATACTAATTCTGGCCCATAAAATCTTCCATTGGCGAATTTTACTGGCGCCAACGTAAAAGAAAGCATCCGACAACTAGTACGATTAAAAACCAATAAGCGGCCAACAAAATTACATAAGCGGCCCGGATGTTTAGTATAAGGTCACGCGTGACTAGTTTGTTTATCAAACTTTATGACACTTTGAGAACGTGTTGAGATGCAACTGACAATTGGTTAATTGGAATAATTTGCCATTTTTAATCATCCGAAAATAAGATAATTAACCACGTGTGGTCAGTTAGTGTTTGTAGCAAATGAATGCAGTGATGAAAAGAAAAATCGTCAGTGTTTGCAGGTGTCATTTTCGTGTATGGAAGATTAAATAAGTGTAAAAATAAATGGTTCATGCTTAATCTTATAAAGATATTGTTCTTATTTTCTTGTTATGTATCTTTTAAAAGTGATTTGCAAATGTGCTTATTTTTGGTTAATAAACAGTTGTAATAAATAAATAAATAGTGTTTGTTGTCACAATGATACTACTTCTGTAATATATTAACAGAGAAAGGCATGTCTCCTTACAAAATCACTGGCACCAACTTTTGAGCCATTGGCACCAACTTTTTCTGAGTGGCGAATTTGCTGGCGCAAACTAAAATTGACCCAGAGGAAACCCTGTAATTATGGTGGTCAAGAGTGACAAATGGTACTGAAATACCATCATGCATGCAAAAGTGATGGACCAGAGAAACATATTAAGTTTAATCCCCTGCTGTGACCTTGACCTTTGATCCAGGCACCTGGGTTTTTCACGCAACACATCTTCTACTTATGGTGGTCAAGTGTACCAATTTATTGTTATGTTATTTAAGTTATGGACCAGACACAAACTCCAACTGCACTTTAGCTTATATGACATATAGTGATATACACTAAGTTCAGTGCCTTACTGTGACCTTGACCTTTGACCTAGGGGCCTCGGACTTGCACATGTCAAATCGTCTCCTTATGGTGGTCAGATGTACCAATTTATTTTTCAATCCCATCACACATGCTGAAGTTATGGACCGGACATGAATTATATACTTTTTTGAATATACATGCATATTTTTTGTCCGTAAATTTCATAATTTTTGTGCAAAGCTGTGTCAAACAGATTTTGCGTATGTACATTTGTATACACAGAGAAGGAAAAATTTCTACCACATTTCAAATCCTATCTGGTTTGTACTCTGAAGGTGGATATCAACCATTCAAAAAATTTGCACGATATTCAACTTTCTGAGTACAATTATTTGGACTAGGGGATCTTAAGTAAAAGAAATCCATTAGGTTACACCTTAGGTACTAGTCTGATTTATCAGCAATCCGAGAATCCATTAAAATTGATCTTCCCAAGTTTTTGTCATCAAATAGCTTTGACTACTCATTAACTTGTTCCAGTCATCCTTACTGATATCTACTAATGATGGCACATGAAAAATATCTAAACTCATGGTCATCTGGAAACTTACCCAGTCTGCTCCTGATGAAAATGGTTTTGATTTTGTTTTTATCTTTTCACCAAGGCGCGACTGTACAATGATCTGAATACTTTTGTAAACAAAGAATTTTGTAAACTTGTCAAAGTCTTTTCTGTCTTGGGCGTTAGTCTTCGCCGTCATTTTCAGCAAGGTGCTAAGCCTAAAAAAAGTGGGTCACTGTTGTTTACATATCGAAGTAACACTATACGCACTCGTTTGCATATGAAATGCGACAACTCAATAGTAATACAGTAATGATTGTTTTGCTTCAAATATGTAAAGTATTTCCCTCTGCTGGGACTGCTTAAAAAGCAATCCAAATCAGAAACACCATCGGGTTTCCTATTCGCATGGACTAGAACAGGAAGTACGTTGTTTAAAGGTTAAATGTATTATAATGCTGATAATAGACGAAAACTACATACATCACTTATCTTTAAACAATATCATAGGAACGTATAAGAACATATTTTAAATATCACAATATATGAATTGTATTAGATTGAGAGAGCAATGTATCTTTTTAATATTTTAATGAGTTACTTTTTTTAATATTTCGTGTAAAATTCATTACTGACATATGGCGGGAAAAAAGTGCATGTAAATTATTAAGTGCACGTGAAACTTGCTGTATGTCGCTAGACATGTTATTGCCCAAAGTATTTTTAACAGAACTTAAGATGTTTATTTTGAGTCGCCGAATGAACGTGGTTGTATGCTTGTAACAAGGACCCCATTGGAAATATTAAAGTTGAAAAACTGTGTAACAGATGTCTCAAAATTCATGGGCTTATATGTAAAAACTGAAGTGTAATTTGTGATATTTGAAATTTGTAACTATGAAAATTGGTGCTAAGATTCTGTGTATATTGTGATATTCAGTCTGTGAAAATTGTTTGTAATTATGACGTAGATCTACATATTTATGAAGAAATTCATCTGTCTGTCTAATAACAAATAAGTAAAACAAAAATTTACCAACCACTTAGTATCAAAGGACTTAGAAGTTCTATCAGTCTGGAAATGTATGCGTTAGTCACCATTCATAAGCAGATAGGAAAACAACTGTATTTTCGGGAGGTGCTGCACTTCTGTTGCTTTGTAAGTCATCTGAGAAGCATGTGCTCATTGTGAGCTATTATGACCGGGCATCACATCAACATCTTCTCTAAAACAGCTGGGCCAAATTGAATGAAACCATGCCTGGGTGTTCCTTGCATGAAGCTCTACGAAAGTTGTTAAAAAATCGATCTCAGGAAGAACTGTAGTTGCTATGGCAACCAGTTGGGAAAAAATTAAAAACTTCTTGTCTGAAACCACTTGGCTCAGAGCTCTGAAATTTTGTGTGAGGCATTCTCAGTAGACCTCTGCCAAAATTGTTCAAATTATGTCCCTTGGGTCAAAATTGGCCCTGCCCTAGGGATCACATATTTTACATAGAATTATGTGGGAAAAACTTTGAAAATTTTCTTGTCATATCTGTAAAATAAGGTACATGTATAATCTATTACATGTACATATTTTGTGATTTACCAGAAACTGTTATGCCACCTTACGTTAATTATAAAATTTTGTGTTGTCTTTAAAGACATATAATTTTATTGCTACAGATCTTGAAAATTAGTAGAATGTGAAAGGTTTATTAAGAAATCTAATCTAAGTACTGCAGTTTTGCTCAGGAGAGACATAATAAACTTGAACACTCTATCCTACTGATCCCACATGGTGTGCCCCTTTCTAAGAGCAAAAAACAATAGTAATTATTGTATAAAGCTAATTTGCAAACTATTGAAGAGATAATTGTAATAATAGGAAATGTTGTTGTGGTCTGGTCTGGAGAATTGCATAAACAGTTAAATACACGTTTTTAATTTCGTCTCCACTTTATTTTCAGCTTCACACAAAACGATACTCGATTCACCCCCTCAGAATACATTTCAAGTTCCTCCCCTAATCGAGTTAGGTACAATAACACTAATTCTGCATCAAGCGCTAGTCGGACCCTTCGCACTACATCCATACATACAACATTCCCCCAATTAAATCAAAATTGCTCCGTCAATATTTCAGGTAGTGGGAAGATTCCGACATGCACAGCATGCAAATTCACCAATATTGTCTAAACAGGATGTAGTGATGTCAAGTGCAAGCAATAGCAGACACTATTGGTGTGTTTACAATCATTATTGTTAAAGCCAAAAGAATGTTGGAGAAAAGGAGAAGCAAATGACAAAGAAATGTTTGCCAAAACAAACACCCACACCCACATAAACGTCCATGGCTGGCCATACCAAGGACAAACAGGCAAACTGGCATTTGTCATTAACAATTTTCTACCAAAAAAAAATTCAAAACTCAAACCAACTTCAAAACGCTAACATTATGAGTCCACTGGTCAAGTATAGACCTACAAATACTAAGTCAAATTAACGCATACAAGACTGCTGTTGCAACATGGTACTTCTGTTGCAAAGTATGAACAGCCTTTAAGAAATAACCATTTGACATCGTATATCTTGAACACACTAAAAATTTCCAAAACTATCATGGTATACTAACAGTAATTACCAAATCTCAAGACAAACTATGAACACATCATGACATGACTTGAACAAAATTCAATAAGTTGCCTGTCAGGAATCATAGTACCGAAATATATGTTAAGCTTCAAAGAAACTTGTATATTCAATACAATTATTTACTCAAGCATTTAATTTGAATGAAATGTTATGTCATGCTTCACAATCATTGTTCATACTAAGGGAAGCAACCAATGGTGTCTTAACTGGCATCAAGACAATTGAATAAGCCTACCAGAGTTGCCCCCCTTGTTATAAACCAAAACTGCAACAACAAAAGATAAGCTACAAATCGAGGTATCATTACAAGAGTGCAATGAAATCAATATTCACATGTAGCTAAAAAAAACCCCAGGTAATTCTAAAAGATTGTGTGTGTGCAAGCTAAGTAGGACATGTAAAAAAAAACTTACAAAGAAATTCTTTAGGAAATTCTGACTGATATTAAAAAAAAAAAAATCTAAGAGTGACTGTGTATACTGCTGATTTAAAATGACCACATTATATTTGCTGGAAATGTGATAGATATACATTGTACATGGATAGAGCACACTGCGAAACACAAATAATACATGTGTATGTACACCCCTACTAAACGGTGGCTCTTTCACATTTTGGTGATCTGTTTAAATGAGAGCCCTCGACACTTCCGTTGTAGAGCCCTCGACCAAAACAAGACTGAAAAAGGTAAGCACATTTTATAAAAATATACGTCATTAAAGAGCATGCTTGTTTTTCAAAAAACGAAGAATGTCATGCCACGTAGAACATTTTTCCCACATTTTAGATGCAATTTCGATAAGAAATACCCTATAATGACGTTGCTAGAACTTGTACCAAATATCAACCCGTGTGTTTTCTTACATGACGATTATGTGGGCCAGCATCTATTTCACGGTAAAGAAATCACTCAAGACGTGTCTCCTCGTAAAAGAAAACACACAAGTTGATATTTGGTACAAGTTCTAGCAACGTCATTATGGGGTATTTCTTATCGAAATTGCATCTAAAATGATGAGAAAATTGTTCTACGTGGCATGACATTCTTCGATTTTTGAAAAACAAGCATGCTCTTTAATAACGTATATTTTTATAAAATGTGCTAACCTCTTTCAGCCTTGTTTTGGTCGAGGGCTCTACAACGGAAGTGTCGAGGGCTCTCATTTAAACAGATCACCAAAATGTGAAAGAGCCACCGTTTAGTAGGGGTGTATGTAAGTAAACATCAATGATAACATAAGAAGAATAAGTGGAGAAACAAATAACTGGCAGTGACAGTCATGACATCATAATCAAACATGACATCATTAAGCAACATAATGAAACATGACATCATCTCCGGTCATGACAAATATGATTTGATATTATGAATTATGACATCATCAGACATAATGAATGATGACATCATCAGATCAATATAAACAAAGTAAGGATTTTGCAAGGAGTACTGCAAACTGAAAATACAGACATTGTAAAATGACGAGTCTCAGCAGTATTATTAATATTGTCCTGCCTGAGACATTTTTAATGATAGGCACTGATAAAACTAATATATAAATATGATGCCTAACAAGTGAGATACATGTACATTTAACTTGAATAAACATTATGCAAATGAAGTATGGAAACTCTAAAGATAAATGTAGTGAAATGATGAAATGAAATAATTGGTCAATCAGTAATCACATTTAGGGTTTTTTAAACAAAATTTTGCACCATGACCATTTTGGTCACATAAACTGGCACACTGTAGAAGTGTCTTAGCCGGACTCATTGCCATTCTAATTACAAATCTGTTGTATGTGGCCAGAACCGCTGCATTTGTGACAAACAACACGACGATGAGGTCGAACTCCGTTTCTTGACTGTGTATGAGATGCACTCGCGACACTGGGGTTGGTTGCAAGATCTGTTCCAGAAACGATACAGTTGGTAGCTAGATCCATGGGCACAGTACGGTACCCATGAGCTTCTCCAATTTTTGTAGAATTGAGGGCATCTCTGTACGAAGAAGGCCTACTTGCCCTAACAAAGAAGGCCAATTTGTCTGGTAGTCCCTGAATGAATTTATTAGTAATGTCTCATTCCGGTTTATTTAACTGCATACCTTTTTCATGGACAAGAGCATGGAACTCTTCAAAAGGCAGCCTAAAACTTAAGCAGAGTTCATCAAATAAAGCACTTTCTGCAATATACATTGGGTCATTAGCGTTTGAAAATTCATCGCTAAATGCTATGCGAACAGTGTCCCATGATGACTTATCCGTAAGTGTTGAAAACCATATTAGAGCTGGGCCCTTTAAGTGCAAATGAAATGCTGCTATTGCTCAGTGTCATAGTGAATGTTACTGAGTACCAAAAAGCTTTCAAATTCACAAATAAATTTGTTGGCGTTTTCATGCATATATCCGTAGAATTTTGGTATGATCTTATCAGAAAAATTAACAGAGTATGTAGGTAGAACGTAAGTATGTTCAACTGGATTGTTTAAACTAACAGGATTGTGCACTGAAGGGGTCACTGTGTTCGGTATTAAATTCCCAGTAGTTGGGGTAAACTTGGGCATATCAAAGTGATCCATTATCGGTATATTCAGTTGTGGGTCTAAACCTGAAGAATTCATCGTAGATCAAAGGGGAGCAACTCGCTAGCAGTAACACGAGGTGAACTAGATCTAAGTCAGTTTTCACGTCGCAGTTCGTTGCATATGATCTGTCTAATGTGAAAGCTGAATGTGACGAACTTCGGATTCTCCACCATGTTGGGGTCTGGTCTGGGGAATTGCATAAACAGTTAAATACACATTTTTATTTTCGTCTCCACTTTAATTTCAGCTTTACACAAAACGATAATTGATTCACCCCCTCAGAATACATTTCAAGTTCCTCCCCAAATAGAGTTAGGTACAATAACACTAATTCTGCATCAAGCGCTAGTCGGACCCTTCGCACTACATCCATACATACAACAATGTGCTATTAAATGGTAAGTGACTGCTAAGTAATACAACCATGTTTCTACGATAAATCTATAATAAACTGAATTTAGATAGCAAAAAATTTATTTTATGATAATTGCTAATCAGAAGCTTACAGTCTTATTTGCAGACCAAATTTCTAGCAATTTTGTATGACGTTTGTTTGTCTTTGTGTATAATATGCATGAAAAAAAAAGTATATTAGATTCATAATGATTTCAATAATGCTTCAAGAAATGTGTTTGTGTTTGTTTTGTTTTTTCTTATTTTTTTTGGGTTATACCTCTTAGGGCATCACCCAGTATTAGTGGTGAGTTTTCTAACTGTGACTAATGACAAAGAATATGCGGCAGAGCATTTGGAGCTGGAGATTTTTGGACATCGGATTCTTATTCTGCTGCCCTCCAATCCTATCTGCAACCCCATTTGCAGCCCTACAATCATTATTGATGTGTTTAGATTTAACAAAGAAATTGATTGTAATTGATATACATAATTTTGCATAATTTTTAATAATGACAGCAATCAAAATTGAAAATCATTTACTGCATGTACAACAACAGACTTATTTGCCTAGATTTGTGAAAATGTCTATAATGCCAGCAGGTGATGTGAGCGTTGCTAAACAACTTTGTATTGCTCTATCTATTTGAGCTTATTTATCGTTGGTATCAATTGCCCATATGACCGACACCCTATGAAGAGGTTGTTGCAGGGGATAGTGCAGGATACAGAAAGCTTCCCATTCAAATGACACCTCTGGTTCATTTCCATGCACAGTGTACAGCACTGATAAGTGATTATAATGTACACTGGAAATTTAAGTCTTGTAAAATTTAGAATTGTTATGTTGTTCTCTTTTTTTAGCTCTATTTTACATTACTTTAATTATTTTCTAAAATTATATGTTAATAGTTTAGTTTTCAAAGAGTATATTTTATAGTGTTTTCAGTATATCCTGTGCTTGTAAATACTTATTATTTTATATATTGTAATAAAATTACTTGCTAACTTTGTTGAGACTGACAATATTTACTTACATGGACAAAAACATTTAAGCATGAGCATAACTACCAATACTGCAAGAAATATTGCATCAAGATGTGATCACATGTACCATCAATTACTGGGCATAACCCATTGGATGCTTTCTTGGGCAGTCAACTTGTCAAGCTTAGTAACATTATGGATTTTGAAAACAGGACACTTTAATTGACTCATTAGATGTGTCATCTTTTTAATGAATGAATAGGGAATACAGCAGTGAAAACTCCTGTTTAGTACAATGTATCATGCAGATAATAACAAAGTTTACTTCATTAATTTTCAAGCTGCTGATGATCATTTTATTGACCAAAATTAAAGTTCTAAGAACCTGACCAATTCTGAGATTTAGAGACTTGTTAATGTGATAGAAAAATAGTTCAAAGTATAGCTGGCAGCAAATGTTTATTTTAAGCCAAAAGTAAGCTCTAATATTATGCTGTTTGAGTACTTTACTAATGCTTTGTGCTAACTTTTGCGTAGTTTGGTTCGTTAAGTCTGTATTACTGACTCTGGACACATATTATCACTGCATTTTAAGTTGATGAGGATGATGAAACACTCACTTTGAACAGTTTTTATAAGAATCTGAGTTGACCTAATTAAAATCCATGAATAAGCACAAATAAGCCAAACAGCAAGTGTGTACTATATTAATAGTTTGGTTTACTTAAGTAATGCTGGTGTAAACAACAAGTGCAGCCTGAAGCTTAAGTTGGGTCAAATTGTTTGATTGTCAAAGAAAATGTATATTACTAATTTTATAGGGCAAACACTGCATGCAGCCTTTATGATTTAGATATCAGAATTTTATATGAATGTCAGGACAGCTAGAATATAATTATGCTGAAAGTGTACTAAATTCATGTTTGTTTATTAGACTGTTTAGATAGCTGACACCTCAAATCAAAATCAGGTGTCCACTTTTACACTCATATATGAATGTGCCCACATTGGGGTATCCACATATTTGGACCATATAAAGGGACAGGGATGATCTGGTAATTTTTAAATAGTCACACATGCTATCCGAAAGTAGATATTTTACATTATATTTTCGCCCCATTATGATTACTTCCTTCATACATTGTCTTTCTGTCAAGTATGTACTATAGTCATGTTTGTTACTTTTTTCTTTTCATACTGTCTTTTTAGCTCACCTGAGCATGCTCATGTGAGCTTTTAGGATCCTTGATTGTCCGGCGTCCGTCCGTCTGTCCGTCCGTCGTCCACAATTCATTCAAACGACATCTCCTCTGAAACCACTGGGCAAAATTTAATGAAACTTGCCTAAAATGTTCCTTGCATGAATCTCTACCAAGTTTGTTCAAATGGTTCCGGTTCATTGTATTTCTGGGTCACAGAAGCTAAAAACAGATTTTAAAAGTTGGATCTTTAAAAATCTTCTTGTCAGAAACCACAAGGCCTGGAGCTTTGATATTTGGTATAAAGCATCATCTAGTGGACCTCTACCAAGTTTGTTCAAATTATGAGCCTGGGGTCAAAAATGGCCCCGCCCCAGGGGTAACTTATTTTACATAGAGTTATATAGGAAAAACTTAAAAAATCTTCTTGTCAGAAACCACAAGGCCTGGAGCTTTGATATTTGGTATAAAGCATCATCTAGTGGACCTCTACCAAGTTTGTTCAAATTATGAGCCTGGGGTCAAAAATGGCCCCGCCCCAGGGGTAACTTATTTTACATAGAGTTATATAGGAAAAACTTAAAAAATCTTCTTGTCAGAAACTGTAAGGCATAGAGCTAAGATATTTGGTGTGTAGCATTGTCTAGTGGACCTCTACCAAGTTTTTTAAATCATGGCCTCTTGGTCAAAAATGGCCCCGCCCCAGTGGTAACTTGTTTTACATAGAGTTATATAGGAAAAACTTAAAAAATCTTCTTGTCAGAAACCGTAAGGCATAGAGCTTAGATATTTGGTATGTAGCATTGTCTAGTGGACCTCTACCAAGTTTGTTCAAATTATAACTCTGGGGTCAAATTTGGCCCCGCCCTGGGGTCATTGGTTTTACAAAAGCTTATATAAGAAAAACTTCGAAAATCTTCTTGTCAGAAACCACAAGGCCCTGAGCCTTAAAATTGGTATGTAGCATTGTCTAGTGGACCTCTACCAAGTTTGTTCAAATTATACCCCTGGGGTCAAATTTGGCCCCACCCTGGGGTTATTGGTTTTACATAGGCTTATATAGTGAAAACTTTGAAAATCTTCTTGTAGAAGGAGAAGTAACATTTTCAGTCCAAATAATCTGGAAATTTGTTAGACAGGTCGTTTCTATGATTTCTAGCTGAAGTTCGAATATGGGTCATCTGGGTTCAAAAACTAGGTCACAGAGCCCAAAAATAGAAAAACCTTGTTAACACTCTAGAGGTTACATTTTCAGTCAAAATATCCCAGAAATTTGTCAGAAAGGTTGTTTTGATGATTTTTAGCTCAAGTTCAAAATTGTGTCATCTGGGGTCAAAAACTAGGTCACAGAGCCCAAATATGGAAAAACCTTGTTAACACTCTAGAGGTTACATTTTCAGTTCAAATAACCTGGAAATTTGTTAGACAGGTTGTTTCTATGATTTCTAAGTTAAATTTGAATATGGGTCATCTGAAATCAAAAACTAGGTCACAGAGCCCAAAAATAGAAAAAAAACTTGTTAACACTCTAGAAGCTACTTTTCAGTCCAAATATTCTCGAAATTTGTCAGAAAGGATGTTTTAGTGATTTCTAGCTCAGATTCGAATAAAGGTCATCTGGGGTCAAAAACTAGGTCACAGACCCCAAATTTGGAAAAAAACACTCATTGAGGTAACATTTTCAGTTCAAACGACCTTGAAATTTGTCAGAAAGATTTTTTCAATAATTTCTAGGTCAGGTTCGAATATGGGTCATCTGGGGTCAATTAACCAAGTCCATAGCAACTTTGTTAAAAGCAGTCATATTCAGGTGAGCGATACAGGGCCATCATGGCCCTCTTGTTGTCTTAAGTCTTCAATAATTTTTCCTTATAATAACGATAATATATTTGTATAAATATATTGGTGAGTGAGCAAAAAGACAAAATGAATGATTAGATTAGTTTTATACCATGTCCATTTGAATGCTAATGCTAACACATACATCAAAAATTAACATTCTGCTAATTTGAATACTCCAAATAGAAGCAAAATGTGTGCCTTGGCTGAATCTGTGCGAAAAAGATAACTTTGTATTATGTCAGCATATAAGTTCTTAAGCTGTCACAGGGCAAATGCTTTTTAATACCTCAATACTTTGCACATTTGTGTGTTGGAACCTGAACAAAAAAGATTAAATACTGAAGAAACAGTTTCTGTTTTCTACATGGATGAAACATGTATCAGATCAGAACCCATGCTTCTGTCTTAAAGCAATGACTAATCCATTTTACTTTGAAACAAACTATTAGCTTTGCTAAGGATTGCCTAACAATTGATTTTTCTCCTATTTCAGACAAGCAACACAATATTGGTGACTGCAGGAACCAGAAAATTCCAATACCAGTACTAGTATGAGTCATCATACAGGATGCTGGTGGTGCATAGAAAATGATTGTCTCTAGAAAACAGACTGGTCAAACTTACATGTTGATTTTGTGATGGATTTGCATTTAAGGTAAAAAAAATGCTTTTATTATTTTGAAAATCTATGAAAATAATGAATAAATATAAATAAACTAATCACAGATGGTGTCTGTTCAATGGAAAAAATAGAAGCAGTCAGTTATTGATTAGTATGATTTTCATTTCTTGTAATTTCTTACAATCTTTTTCATACAGAGGCAATAGTCGATTTTATGATAACGTGAAGGTGGAACCCGATGGTTTAATTTTTGTAAGAAAACTGAACTACAACACTATGATTAACTTCCTCAGTATTATTTCAGGTCTCAGTTAATATTGAACAAGATGCTGTAGAAGAACCAAGGAAGCAGATGAAGAAAATGTAAGATCATTTTCAGTTTACATTCAGAAAAAATAAATGGAAAAGTATGAAATTAAAAGAAAATTGAGATGGTACTTATGATTTGAAAAATCTCAAAGACCTTTTAAAGATTTTTTTCATCAGCACAAATGATTTGATATCATTTATATCATATATGTAAAAGAAATTAACTGCGTTGTGATTCTGCAAGATTAGTACTAGTAATAGTTTTTTGTTTTGAAATAAATAAATAGAATTATATCCATATTAAGAAGTGTGGTCTGACAAAGGCATTGCTAGAGCAAGATAAACTTTTCCTTACATGATCCATATTGTTTTAAGAAGTGACAAAATCATTCAAATGGGCAAGTACAAACACATGAAGTTTACAAGAATTAAAAAAGAAAATGAAACAAGAAAATTGTAAATCATGCCTAAAATAGAACCCAGACAATTACATTGTTTATGTTTGTAATCTTTGGGTGAAATGTCTCCTCAGCTGATCTTTCAAAACTTTATTTCAATATATTGCCATCTCAGTTCTTAAACTGCTTTTTAATCTATGGAGGCAGAACTTGATAAAACATCTACATATAGATGTTTGTGTGATATTAACTATAAAAGTTACCTTTATTGCCACATTCTATGATATAAAGGTGTCTGCTGGGACAGTACAGATCAATAGGTTTCATGAGAGGTGGAGACTTTTTCCATTGATATTGCATTCTCTTTCTGGTATTGATTTTCATCATTTTACTGTGTTTCCAATGCTGCCAGTGCAGTGCTGCTGAATTATGTATCGAAAGAAAACTGCATTTCTCAGGCGCCCTCTTAAATACATAATTACACACCCAGGACAATATTAACTTAGTTGAAGAAATGATAAAGATGAAAAGATACTTTTTATTGCCTTTGTAACATGACTGATTACTGGAAATACTTATCTGTCAATCAGGTGGGCAACATAACTTAATAAGCTTGTTAAACATATGTCACATTAGTGTCTTAGTAAAAAGTAAAAGTCATATTTTTGTCTATGGATTTTCACATCTGGGCAATCCAGTAATTTTGAAAACTCTACAGAAATGTTTAGTATGTGATATTGCACCTTGCATTCAGGTAAGGTTCAAGGATTTGTTATGCTTGAAGAGATTGGTAAGAACTTAGTACAGGCTTTCACAATAGCCTGAAGGTTGGGTCATCCACCTTGGTTTTACATCTCAGGATCAAGGTCAGGTTTTACATAAAATATATTTATATCTTATTATGCTACAAGGCATTCAAGTGTATAATGTCTAAATGAAAACTTCTGTTGCTGCAATCTTCTGTTCATATAAAATAAAGAATATGCTTATCCATTGAGAATAGTCAGCATACAGTCACAGCTTGTTTTCCAAGAAGCACCTTTCCCTTTTATTAGCTTGGCTTTATGAAATAATGAAATATCATTGAAGTAACTCTTGTAATTATAGTATTGTTTATAAATTGATTGATTGTTTTTTCCGTGGAAATAATATTGACTTGTAAAGTAAAATGTGCAGATACACTTCTTTAACTACAAAAACTGTATTCTGCAGATGTATAATTTATCTTCAGGGTGGTATTAAGGTTATTTGGTTAGCCACTGGTAGTCACTGTATCTGCAGTTTCATCCAGTTGTTTTGGAAGTGTCTAAAGTTTCAGTGATTTTAGATCCACAAATTAATATCCTGTTGTGATATTTATACATGATGTAGATGCACAAATTAATGTCCTGTTGTGGTATTTATACATGATGTAGATGCACAAATTAATATCCTGTTGTGGTATTTATACATGATGTAGATGCACAAATTAATGTCCTGTTGTGGTATTTATACATGATGTAGATGTAGAAATTAATGTCCTGTTGTGGTATTTATACATAGTGTAGATGCAGAAATTAATATCCTGTTGTGATATTTATACATGATGTAGATGCACAAATTAATGTCCTGTTGTGGTATTTATACATGATGTAGATGCACAAATTAATATCCTGTTGTGGTATTTATACATGATGTAGATGCACAAATTAATGTCCTGTTGTGGTATTTATACATGATGTAGATGCACAAATTAATGTCCTGTTGTGGTATTTATACATGATGTAGATGCACAAATTAATATCCTGTTGTGATATTTATACATGATGTAGATGCACAAATTAATGTCCTGTTGTGGTATTTATACATGATGTAGATGCACAAATTAATATCCTGTTGTGGTATTTATACATGATGTAGATGCACAAATTAATGTCCTGTTGTGGTATTTATACATGATGTAGATGTAGAAATTAATATCCTGTTGTGATATTCATACATAGTGTAGATGCAGAAATTAATATCCTGTTGTGATATTCTTACATGATGTAGATGCACAAATTAATATCCTGTTGTGATATTTATACATCATGTAGGTACACAAATAAATGGACTGGTGTTGTTATTTTTTTTTAATTTTCTGTAATAAAATTTAGACTGTTGCTTCTAGTAAACACAATAAATGAATTATTATTGTAGCAAGATAATGGCTGCATGTAGACAAGTTATACTGTATCTGTTTATATTCATAAGGTATAAAATATTTTTATTGTGGAATGTAAGGGACTTTTGATTCTTATCAAAACTATAAAAAACAGTTTTGTTGATTAAATCAACATTTAGTTGAAGACCTTGAGTGAACATATTTTTTTTTTAAAGATGTAGAAAGATATTTGCAAGAAAATAAGTTTGCTCTCAGCATAGATTCCTTTGATACCATAGTTCAGTATCTGGTGTTTGTTTAACATGAACATCAAATAGATCTAGGTCTTTTGTTTCTCTTTATCAACAAATGTCATACTGTAGTATTTAACACTTGGTCCTTTGTGAAATGTCTATTAAAACAATGTCAAGTATTTGAAAAAAAATTAGTCCCACTTCACTATGAAACAGGAATTAAGTATGAATTAATATGAAGTAAAAATTGTGTAACATGTTTTAATTACGGTATGGAACCTAACATGAATTACTTTTAGAAAAATAATAAATACATTCTAAAAGAATAAAGAAGGCAATTTAATGGTCTTTTGATACTGTGAAAGGTTAAGGATGTAGGTAAAAAGTTTATTTTAGTTATTGGGTTTGTTAGATTAATAGGGCATATTATAGGTTCTTTCTTTAGATAGAAGATGGAATATTTTAGAGATTGCAGAGACTACCTGTTGAATATTTTCAGTATACATATATCCCTATCATAACTTTTTGATAAAAACTCGATGGAAATAGATAATTGATAAATGATTTGAAGTTATCTTTGAGAAAAACAACAGCTGTTATAACTGTGGTGTTAGAGTCACTGCTGTAAACTATTAGCAATGTTTCAGGCAATAAAATAAGTGGAATTAAGTGTACAATGTAGTTTGAACTTATTTCTTTTCATCAGTAACAGCAGTTTGATCTATTCAGATACATAACAAGAAGATTTCATTGTAATTTTTTATAACTCACCAAGTGAAGAGTTTCCTTGTGAAAAGTTACAGGAAGTTTTGATGTATATCTAATTGAACCAAACTTCACTGTTGTCAGTTCATTACTTAAAAGTCAAGCTGCAGATGAGATGAAATATTTCAGTAATATTATAACCATTTTTGCTGCGTAGTGTACTGTTTATTATTACGCTACAATGAGCTTAAAATGGTTTTATGCATCATTGAATGTTTGCCTCAATGATCTCTTGAACAAGTTCAAACCTAGAAGATGTGGGTTCAGAAAAACAGTCACAAGCTCAAGGTAAAGACAACATTAAAGAGATAACAACTTTGACTATATCTTCATGAAACTTGCTCAGAATGTTTATCTTGATTGTTTCTTTGACTAGTTTGAAACATGGTCACACTTGTTCAAAATCTAGGTCACTGGCCAAGGGGATTAGAAAAATGTGAACATCCAAGATTTTACATTTTTGTGCTCCCAAAAGGGGGCACTTATATTTGCTGTTGTCCATCCATCCATCCTTCTGTCTATCTATCTGTCCGTAAGTTTGTGTCACATGCTCAGTCAACACTGTTACACTCGGGGTCATGAAACTTCTCAGGGATATAGATCAGCAAATAAAGTTGTGCACCTGGGTTTTTTGTCTCCCTCCATGGAAAGCAGAGTTATGGCCCCAAATTTTATCAAGACAGCTACCAGATCAAGTGAAACGATGGGAATACCTTAGAGGTCTTTTGTTTTGTTTTTGTTTTTCACAATTTTTACTAGATTTGGTTAGAATATTTTTTGTATGATCTTTTGGGAGAGATTGAAACTGGGTCACAAAGGGTCAAAAGCTAGACTAGTCACCAGCTCAAATGAAAAATAAAAACAACTTTCAACACTACTGAAAGTAATGTGTAGAAGTGTATTATTTGTTTGGTTTGACTTGTACTTGATTTAATTCTTTGATATTTTATAGTTCCACATTTGTCTTAACTCATTGATATTATTTCTTTGTGTAAATGAGCATTGGTAGTATTTTTCTTTCTCCAAATTTTGCTTCCTTTATACAGCACTTGCAATTTTAGCGGAAAAAAATACTGGTTTACGGTATCTTAAAAATATTCCATTTGATGATAAATGTTTCACTAAGTTATTCAAAGGTATTTTTCTGTTTAAAACTGTATTTTAAAACGTTAGTGTGAAATGTTGATATTTTGAACCACTTGCACATTTGGATTCCCTCAGATCTGAAGCTTGATGTCTGTTTCCTGAGTTTAGATTCCTGCAATAATTTCTGGTGATTTTTTACATTGTTTGTATAAATAACAGGAAGAGTGTATAAGCTATGGGTTGTACATGGATAGACAGTCACAGGTAAGCTATGGTTTACTGTTTCTTCTTGTTACATTGTAAATATAGAAAGTCTGTAAATGTATAACCAGACTAATCAGTTTTTGTCGGAAGTAAAGTAATCATCTGTTGTTCTAATGAGTGTTTTCTGAAGTAGGGTGACACAGGTTTAAAGCGGTAGATAACTAGTTAAAGACTTCTAGGATTTTCTTGGATTTGCATTAATGCCAGTAAGTATGATTACTTCTGGGCTGTGACCAATAAATACTTTGGTCTGCAGCTGTCTTTATTTAGTTGTTGACATATTTCTTTTGTGCCCTCACTTTTTGATGAAATATTTCTTTCATGTCCTTCTATATCTAAGACTTGAGTCTACTACAAGAAAAAGCAAGCTACTGAATTTTAACTAAGCTGAACTTAAGAGCACTACAATCTCCAGGTCCTAATTTTCTGGGAAGATAATCTCTACAAACAGTCTGGCTAATCCTGAATTTCTGAAACAGAAATTTGTTTTCATGGAAACATGGTTGATAATGATTTTGTCTAATGCTGTACTGGATGTTTTAAGATAGTTAAGCTAATACCTGTAAATCACCAACAGCAGGGACCTATCTGTTTAATTTGTTCAATTTACTGATCGTAATTTAGAATTTGAAATATTTCTCTTGGGATGAATTAAAATCTTGTTTATGCCTTGTCAGAAAGTCAATTTTTCAGTACTTAATGATTCTTGTTTTACAGAATTTGATTCAGTTAATAGCCCTTTGAGAAAGCAAATGAGCAATTCTCCAGCTTATTTGCTTAACTTCTAATTTAATTTTGTTCAGATATTATAGAGTATTCAGACCTAAAAAAAGTGTTTATAGAGCTAACCTTTTGATTCACAAATTTTTCAAAATGTAAAAGGCTTTTTGGGTACCAGATGGACTTAAACTTAACAAAAACTGCCTTTGAATGGCTTGTTTCTGTAAAAGAACAGAAAACATAACAGTCAGATAAAAATCATACCCTTAAAACCACTATGCTTGGGATCAAATGAGAACTGATGACTGATTTGTACTCAAAGCCTCAACCAAATCTTTACGTTTAAAAGGAGGGAAAAATTAACTAAAAATTCTGTTAAGAGTAATCTACTTGGAATTCTGATGTCCCTTCACATCTTTTTAAAGTTTCAAGTCATTCTTATTCATGACAGCTGAGAAATAAGCATGACAGTATGATGCATGCTAAATTTTGACCAAGATTTCTTAGTAAAAAAAGGGCCACTATTTGCCTTAAATTTGGTCAAGAGTTATCTAACATGTTTGTTTAATGCCCCTGCAGACAGTGAAGTATTAAATCAGTAGGTATTGCTGGTTAATTGCTGATATATGCGTGATAGTAAGTTTCTGGCAAAACCTTAACAAAGATGTGACATTGCCAAAGCGGACACCATGGTGAGTAGAATAGCTGGACTTCATATCGTCGATTAAATATGATAACAGTTTTGATTATAATTTACTATGATGCATAATTATGTTTTATAAGCAGCTAAAATTATTCTTATTACAGTCAAAGGTCAAGTTTACAGTGCTAAGATGTATTGTTTTTTATCACAATGTTACCTATATGTTTCACAAGGAACTTTGAACTAATAAGCTGCAAATACCAGTAGAGGTCGTACAGACAGCTCTTGTTCAAATTGTCTTCTCTTCTTTCTCCTATACCCTTGTGCTGATTCCAGTCAAACTTCTCAGAACTGATTAGTGGCAAGCTTAGTGTTGCGTATCTTCAGCATTTAACTGGTTCATTGATTTTAGGCAATCTCAGTGTTGTTGCTCTCTGTACATTCAAGTTTTCAAAGTCTCCACTATTTCTCCTATACCTTCCAGTGAATTTATGTAAATTTATTTGGGGACAAATTTCCAGGAGTGTATAGCACTTGAAAGATCCTAGACCATATTAGTACAGGCATATCTCTTGAATATTTTTGTCACTTTGTTCATACATTAATAAGTATTTAATCCACAACATTGACACAATTTCAAACTAAAACTTGATTAAACTTGCATGAATTCAAGGAGAATTCATTTGTCAGACAAAATAAGTATATGTGTTTCAAGAATACTCAAAATTTTCCATTTTTGGAACTTAAACATAGCTATTCTGTGTAATTTTATATGCTCAGTGTTATGCTGCTTGTACAGGGAAATTAGAACAAGAAATATCTTCAAAAAAAGATGTTTGGGGTAGAAACAGTACAAAGTGTCCCACAAGTGTATAGTTTTTAGACATTGGCAAATATTAAATGAGCGTGTTAATTGAATAACATTTCCATAACAATTTAGGCTATAAACAAAAAATGATGAGTTTAATGCTAAAAGTGTCAGTATCATTTTCAATGAAATAAATTATTGGAGAGGTCATCAGACCTCTCCACAGTGTTGGCTTTAAAAGCTGGCGGCATCCATTTTTGCATATCAAATTTTAGTTAATGATCTCATATTAAGCCTAAAATCATGAAAACCAGTCTACAAAGATAGTTATGCGCATGCTCCGAATCAAAATACGAATTCATTTAAACGAAACCAAAATTCAACATCGGGTCAAAACGGCCCATGGTTAAAACGGCCCATTATGAACAGAACGTACAGAATAATTTTGTATTCGCTTAACTAAACACACAAAAAAAAATTATAGAGATGCATTTCTTATAATGCATGATACTTTTTAAAAACTACAAATTCTAAAATGCATTTTTTTTCTGAGAAACATCAGCCTGTTGAACAAATTAATATTTAGCCATGGTCATGAAAAAATGGTAAATATTTTTTACTAATTTCAGAGCATTTTTGACAAGTCCATTTCCTCGATTTGGATCAAATTTACGCCCTTTTAATATTTAGTCCAGCTGAATCATTCTTTCAGTGACGACAGCTGCTGACCTCTCTTTGGCTTACTTTTTAAAGGAAGCCAACTTGTTTAGTCATATCTATATTATTTTTATTCCATTTAGTATAATTGTTCATTGGTAAAACATTTTGATATTTAATAAATGGCTGCAGTAATGTTATTATTAATAAATTATTCCATTATTTTCAGAAATATTGCATTTAAAGGGGCAGTGTGCTCCAGATGACACAAAGAAGAAAGTTTTCTTGTATTATAAATTTCTTGTTATATTTATGACTAATGCTTAAAAAACTGACTAACTGACAAAAATAAGTCAGGTAATCACATTATAAATTGATTTTTTTCCTTTCATAGTGCTATACCGTAACGCGACGGTATAACTGTATTTTATAAGATTTAAAGTAAACAATAGTTACATACATGTGATATCCCGGCAGGATTTAAGAAAGTCCCGTTATTCAACATCAATTCCAGCTGTCCCGGTATTAATTAAAAATTCCCGTTATTAAAATCAAGAAGAAAAAAAAAATTTTCATCTGCCGACGTCAATAACTTGCTCAGCTCCGGTTATGGGCGGAGCTTATACTCGGAAACAGCGATCAATACATACTACCTTCAAAGCATTGACCAATCAGAGCGCATTTTACTACTTTCATTGAATTAATCCTGTGTTGACACTCGATACACAATTAACACATTTAGCCATCAACGGGTGTTGAATTGGGTCAATATAATTCGATTGGGGATGTACACCCAGTAGAAAATTGTTGTGTACAACTAAACAAATTAATTGAATGCTTAATTTTAAAGGCAAACAGTTAAACATCAATGCATTACTAGTGTTACTCTAACCTTTTAAACAGTGTAAGGAAATGACTAAAATACTTTTTGGTATTTTTGTTTTAATTCTCGGATTTATTTATAAGAAAGGGTCAAGTAGTTTTAAGACAAGCTTAACAAATTGTAGGAAACCAATTTCAGCAAATATTTAGTTCATTAAACATAAGGCAGCGAGTGAAAATCTCGGATAATTCCGTTTGTCATATATTTCCGCGACCCCGCCGTATTTTAATATTTATAGAAAACAGTGTCTTTGAGACTTTTTATATGGCAAACTTACAACATTCAATTGATTGATTAAGATAAGTGTTCATTATTTAATTTTAAATACCAGTTTTTCATTGAAAAAGTTTCCTTTTCTCTAAGACTTAAATATTTCTGTCGTGGTTACTTTTGAAAGCAACAATTACATGTATAATGATTCAACATAATTTACATCTTAAAATCGTTTGTACTTTTGTTAAAAAAATTCTGGTGAAACTGGAAACACATCCCAGACTTTTCACAAAATGGGATCTTTGTAAGGACTTAGGTCCAAAAGCTAAAATTCAAAAGACAAAAAAAAAAATTCAATCATCAGTGGGAATCTGAATATAAATGGATAGGAAAGTGTGCTAAGGGAACAGATTATGCCTTTTGCATGTGGTGCAACCTTTATGTATTACAAAAAAAACATTTCATTAGTTTTCTTTTCTGTTCATCTTGTCTTTCTTTTTGCAAAAATGAGTCGATAAAAAAATTCCAGTTTTCAAGCTAAAAATCCAGCTGAAAATCCAGTTGTGAGTTACCGAAGTTATCACATGTATGCAGTTATTTCACATGCGACGATAGTGGTGACAATAAAAGCGTGGTTAATATTTTGTTAACATGAGGGTCCAGAGTTCAAATCCGGCTGGCGGGCGAATATATATTTTTATGCCCCCACAAAGTGGAGTGCATATAGCGTTGCACTTGTCTGTCCATCCGTCTGTACGTCTGTCCGTACATCCCGAAATCTTGTGAACACAACTCCTCTTAAACCGGATGGCAGATTTTGCTTAAACTTCCAGGGATGAACAACCTTAATGTGTAGAAGGTAGTAAAGGAAGGAATTTTCACTGCGACCAAATTTAACAGAATTAAGGCCCTTTGTTGATTTTTTCACTAGAAATTTTGTGAACGCAACTCCTCTTAAACCGGATGGCAGATTTTGCTTAAACTTCCAGGGATGAACAACCTTAATGTGTAGATGTTATTAAAGGAAGGAATTTTTGCTGCGACCAAATTTTACAGAATTATGGCCCTTTGTTGATTTTTTCACTATATACCATATAGAAATTTTGTGAACGCAACTCCTCTTAAACCGGATGGCAGATTTTGCTTAAACTTCCAGGGATGAACAGCTTTAATGTGTAGATGGTAGTAAAGGAAGGAATTTTTGCTGCGACCAAATTTAACAGAATTATGGCCCTTTGTTGATTTTTTCACTATATACCATATTGAAATTTTGTAAACGCAACTCCTCTTAAACCGGATGGCAGATTTTGCTTAAACTTCCAGGGATGAACAGCTTTAATGTGTAGATGGTAGTAAAGGAAGGAATTTTTGCTGTGACCATATTTAACAGAATTATGGCCCTTTGTTGATTTTTTCATTATATACCATATAATTGAACATATAAATTTTACATTTGTAATTTAATTTAACATGTACATAAGGTTACCTGTAGATCATTTTAGGTATATGTACAGAAAAAATCTTACATACAGGATATACATGCTCTTGTTTATGAGCACTTATGCATAGTGGGGGCATCCGTGTCCTATGGACACAGTTCTAGTTTGTTCTATTTTGACTTTTATTATCAGTTTTGAAGTAAAATATCATGTTGTTATAATCTCACAGCATCTAGATATTTAATTTAAGTAAAAAAAAAAAATTTTTATCAAATCTGGAGTACTGCCTCTTTAACCTAATAATTATGCCCTAAAATTTCATAATAGGAACACTTTTAACCAATGGCAAACTTCAGCTGAAAATTTTGTATGGAACAATTTCATTCATTACAAATTTAGGTCAAAATTGATTTTAATACAGCCACGTCGAAAAATGTCTTTAAGTGGAATATCAAGAAGATAGAATGGGCATCTTCAGATCTGATGTTAGTGTGATCATGTCCTTGAGTTAGTTTGCATATTTTAAAATCTCATAATGACATGAAAGATATAATGCAGGATTGTAAATCTGAATGGTGACTAAAGTTCCAAATTCAAACTCCGTCGTAAATTATTAAAGGGACCCTTAAACTAAATAACCAATGATGTATTTTATTGGCTCATCCTCTATGGTATGAAAAATTTCTGATAATGTTCAGAGGAAAATACGTTCAAAAACATTTCCTTAGATGCAAAAAAAATGCTCATTTGTAATTAACTGCTGTCTATCCAAAAATTGTGCAAGAACAGTTCTCTATTTCAAGACTTCAGTTTTTGTTTTGCTGTTGTGCTACGAAATTTTGACTGACTGGTGACATGCAATGATTTTTTCATATGTAAATGACTTTGAAGGAAATGGACTGTTTTAACTTTTAGGGTTATGCCTTTTTAATTAGGAATAAACTAACCAAAGTAATTTATTATAATAAGTTAATTTATGTCATAAAAAGCAGGATTACCATATATACATGTAAGGGAGGCAATTTCGTTACATTTTAGTAACTAAGTTTAAGGGAATAATTTCCCTTGTCTTTCATTTATGATTCTAGAAAATTTCACTGCTTAAAACAGCCAAAAATCCAGTATGAGTTTCTTGACCATCTTACTTATTGCAGATGTGTATTTTTCATATTCAGTGTAAACACTTAAAAGAACTAAAAGCAACATTTTTGAAGTTTAATGTTTCTGAACCTTTAGTTAAAATATGTTTTCTATACAGAACTTATTAAAAGTGACACTGCTGAGTCAGATTGTTCACTTCTTTTCAACATGTACAAGTTATTGATTCCAGGTAATTATTCAGAAATAAAAAAAACTGAAACAGCAGCATAATTTCCTGACTTCCCTGAGGCTTCATTGATCTGTTGCAAATCCCCAGACTTTATTGATTATCGTACCTGTCAACAGGAGGTTTTGTACATGTACACTGATGCTTTCCTGTATAACAGTAATACAGTTCAACGTATTACTTCTGAAAGACATGTCACAGTTAAGGTGTCTAGTTAAAATGTGATCAAGACATAGTAATGTTCAGCATTTTTTAGGTTTGGTTTTTTCCTTATATGGCTGTGTTATCAGCTATTTAACATTTAAAGAGATTGGAAAATGTATACATCTTACATGAGTTTGAATAAAGTAACATGACCAAGGTGTCACTGTCAACTTTTAGATGAATGAAGTAATGTATTTGATTCTGTAGACAGATTTCTCATGTATTTAGTTGGTGTGTGAATGTATCACTGTGTGTCATTGTTGTTGAAAAAATAGCAGTTACTAAACTGCTCAGGGAAATGTCATAGCTGAGTGATGAAACAGGAAGTGCTGCACTAAATAAGATGTCAATATTTGATGAAGTGAACATTTCAAGGAATTTTGTAACTTACAATAGTTTTATTGCAAATAGTTCATTAATTATTTAAAGACAGTATCATTGGTAGGATTGATAGTTGTATTATATACAATGTGATCTGAGACAGTATCATTGGTAGGATTGATAGTTGTATTATATACAATGTGATCTGAGACAGTATCATTGGTAGGATTGATAGTTGTATTATATACAATGTGATCTGCTGGAGTTATTGACCAAATACGTGTACATCGGAGTTCTTTATAGCAGTAGAGAGTTTGGATCTTATGATATTGATCAGAGGGACTTAGAGTAAACAAAACTCACTATATACACATACAGTAGACATCAGTAGACATCTGTCCTATGTTATTTTATCAGTTTACTGTACTGTGTGCATGCTTTTCTATGCTTTTCCATAAAAGGCAGAATGTCATTATTCTGACTGATATTTGCGAGAATTGGTGTTACATAATTGTTTTAATGGGAGCAACAGTATAATGTAGGACAAAAAAAAAATGGTTTCTAGCAGTATTGGAAACAAATCAAAGAATTGTAAAGGAATATAATGAATGAAAAGTGGCCTTGCATAACGTGGCAGTTATTTCAGACAAGGAGAATTTAAAGCATATAATTTACAGTGGATTTGTTCAATATTTTGGATACATTTATTCATGTCATTGATTTATGCTAAGTAGCTTTTTACGTCTTTACATCATACAACCAGAGAGAACCAAAATGTTGCCGACAGGAAATTTGCAGAAAAGGTGAGAATTTGTATTTAACAATGTAAACAGAAATTAATAATGGATTCCAAAGTTTAGATTTTAGCTCTCTTGAATATATTTTATAGGTTGTTGTGATATTACAAAAAATATAATTATGGATAAAATATCTCACACAGTTGAGATACTGTACCAATCTAGCATAATTGAAATAAAACTTACAAAGCTCTTTTGATTTATATATGATTTACTCTGTCAAGGTAGCATTATAACATATGTCTGTAGATCTGTCTGAATCTGTTGGTCATTTTTGTTTGTTTGACTGCTATCTACATCCATCTGTCAGCTTGGCTATCTACCAGGCTCAAAATATTTGAGTTAAATAATGATGTCTCCCCCACTCTGAGGGAGACAAGTTGTTTTTGCCCTGTCCTTCAGTCCATCTGCCCATCTGTCACACTTTGTTTCCGTTCAATTACTTGAGTACCTTTTGACCATGAGTCTTCAAACTTCATAGGGTAAATTTCCTTATTGAGTTACAGAAGCCAGTTGATTTTGGGGTCAGCCATTCAAAGGTCAAGGTCACAGTGACCTTATATGTAAAAATTGGTTTCCACTCAATAAGTGGAGTGCCATTTGGCACAGAGTCTTGAAACTGTATATTATGATTGTCCTTCATGAGTCAGCTGGTCAAAGGTCAAGGTCAAAGTGATCATTAACTTTAAAATGGTTTCTGCTCAATAACTTGAGTTCTATTTGACCCAGAGTATTCAAACTTCATTGGATGATTGTCCTTAGTAAGTAGAAGCTTTTGATTTTGGGGTCAGTTGGCAAAGGTCAATGTCACATTGATCTTTAACTCGAAAATGGTTTCTGCTCAATAACTTGAGTGCTATTTGACCCTGAGTCTTCAAACTTCATGGGATGATTGTCCTTGTTGAATAGAAGAAGCCAATTGTTTTTGGAATCAGCTGATCAAAAGTCAAGGTCACAGTGACCTTAAATACGAAAATGGTTTCCACTCAATTACTAGAGTTCTCTTTGACCCAGTGTCTTCAAAGTTAATGGTATGATTGTCCTTGTTGAATAGAAGAAGCCTATTGTTTTTGGGGTCAGGTGATCAAAAGTCAAGGTAATATTGACTTTGTATGTAAAATTTGTTTATGCTCAATAATTAGAGTTCTATTTGACCTAGTGTCTTCAAACTTCATAACATGATTGTCCTTGAGTTACAGAAGCCTATTGTTTTGGCGATCTGTAGGTCAAAGGCCAAGGTTACATTGACTTAAATGTAAAAAAAATTCTCTGATCAATACCTCGAGTGCCATTTCAGCCAGACTGTTGAACTCTTTGTTTTTGCAGTGTCAATTGTTCATCTGTTACACTTTTTTTCCATTCCTTTTGACCTGAAACCTTCAAACTTCATATGATACTTTATTATATTTTCTCCATTGAGGTTACTACAACAAAGGTTAAGGTCACTTACACTTAAATTTGAAATTCCTTTCAGTCAATTATGTGCATACTTTTTGAATGACCTTGACTTGTAAAAAACTTGTGCTTAAAAACTGGAGCACATTTTGTTCTATAGGCTTCAAAACAGATAGGATGATCACCAGTATTACAAGATTTGGCCTTGTTCCTGCCATGTTATCGCTGTTTTTTCCTGCAACGAGAAGTGTTTTGGGAAATAATTCTGTGCACTGTTTTCTATAATATAACCTTTTTTATATAGGTTTTGTTATATCTCTTCTTCTGCAGCAATAGTACTCCTTGTTATACCATGGCCTTTTTCCAGCACCCTCATTCCTATTCTCCAGTTCACAATTCTCTCCCTCCTGCTACCTCTGTCATCTCTTCTGTGCCCCTGTTTCAATGATGCACTGTGGAGACATGCATATTTTTACAAAACCATCTAGTTATAGACTGTTACTCAACTTTTGAGCATTGAAAACACCAAATGCTTAGTTAACTTCTGAGCAGATTTGTATAGCACATTAGAAAGGGGAATTAAATCCTAATAGAAATTTGACAATATTTATTGAAGTTACTGTTCCTGACCTGTAAACTTATGATAAAAGAGGAGTCAGCAATGAATAATTTTTATCTCACCCACTATTTAGCTCAGCCAAGCATCAAAACCTTTGAGTTATAATGTTTCAGTTCATGCACAAAAAGAACTACAAAAATATAGTGACTTAAATTTGCTGAAAGTTGTTTCTCATGAGTTCCTATATTTATATCTTATAAATGAATTTTTATTTGGTAAAGGGATATGCCTTTAAACTTTTATCTTTTAGAAAAGAAAATTACTTGGATGTTATAATTTTGACAAACAGTTGATACATAAATCTGTTTTTGTTGTAAAGTATATATTTACTTAGACTTGAGGCTTCCTCTTGTATGTATAGGTGGGGCTAGTCAGTGGATGAAACCTTAAACAGAGGGCGTAGGTATCTGAAACATGTATAAATGTGGACAGTTGATAGAACCAGGGGTGTCTCTAAAACTGTGACACTTTCTCTGTCTTATACTTTGAACCTCAAATTCTGGCCTGATATTTCTGGTGTCCTGTATGCAAAGAAGCACATTAATTAACAATAGTATATTGTGCAATATACTATAGTACAATAAATGCTTTGTCATCACAACATTATCTTGGTTTTTGTCAGACCAAATATGAAACAAAATATTGATGCCAAAATAGGAAGTTTCAGCATGTTAGAGCAACATCATATTGTGGTATACTAGTACGGTGGTCAGAATCATGATGTTTAACCACTCAGTGTTCAGAAACTTGAAGTTTAACCACTTGGCTAAAACCGTTATATTATTCTGCAGATAGACAGATGTGAAATTTTTATTTGTTTCATCAGAAAAAAGATGACTGAATCTGTGAACACACCCAAGTGGTTTTGTCTACTTGTCAAGTGTTTTGCAATAAAGAACATTTATTAAATCTTTGAACACATGGCTAATTTAGACTGAATGCAGTTGATCAAATACCGATACCACTTCTTGTTCATTGAGGAGACATTATATATTTGCTTTTTGTCTGAAATTGACCAAAAAAAAACTAGGTACCTATACCCTGTGGGATGGGTTAGATTTTGTGGTTGTTGAATATAATGGTGATAATGTTTTAATAATCATAATAGTTTTTTAGGTTCATATCAGTTAATTATGGTAGTAGTAAAAAGGTTCATTGGTAAACAATTTTTTATCATAGGATGTGAAATCTCGAAATACATTTATAAGTCACCAATAAAAAGGACAGGTCTTTCAGTGCAAAAAGTGGGATTTGTCTCTTCTTTTACACACACACACACGCACGCACACAAAAAAGTCAGACTTATTTACCGTCCCATGTGTGTTACAGTGAAAAGTTTAAATCATAAAGAACACAGTATTACTTTTTATGATGTATTGGATGTCATCAGTCTTGTTGTATTAATACAATATTTGATAAAACATTAAATAATTTACAAGATCAACAAACCATATTCATCTTGTAAAGTGCATGTGCAGACTAGGTTTAATGCTTTTGAACTGCAGTGCCCTTGATAATTTATCTTCAAATGCATTATCACAATGTTGACAGTGTAATCATGTTTACATGGTATCACATCCATCATATTAATTGATTAAACAGAGTGGTGATAAAAAACTAAGAGCTTGTTTTGAATTCTTCATGTTCTGTGTCACCTTTCCAGGTAAAGCGTCTTTGTTAACCAGCTAAACCAAGAGACTCTTACTATACCACTGTGATAGACACAAATTCTTGACACTCCACCCCTACTCCCCTTTTTAAACTAGATAAATTGAAGCCCCTTTTCAAAGCCCCTTTTCCCTTGGTGAAGAGTTGGGACCTGTTTGTCCATGTTTAAATGTTTAAAGTAGCTGACCAAATCACTTAACCTCTCATTGATTTATGTTCTTGGGTTCAAGCCCTGCTACTGACAATTATCATTTATATGAGAAAATTGGCAGTTTCTATGGAGAAAGAGAGTCTAGTACTGGTCCCAAGAGTGATGTCTAGATAAACTAGATATAGCTACCTGCCCAATAGGACTTTGTTAGACTTACTGGTCCCAAGAATGATCTTTAGATAAACTAGATATAGCTACCTGCCCAATAGGACTTTGACTGTTAGACTTACTGGTCCCAAGAGTGATGTTTAGATAAACTAGATATAGCTACCTGCCCAATAGGACTTTGACTGTTAGACTTACTGGTCCCAAGAGTGATGTTTAGATAAACTAGATATAGCTACCTGCCTAATATGACTTTGTTAGACTTACTAGTCCCCAGAGTGAAAATTAGATAAATTAGATATAGCTACCTGCCTAATATGACTTTGTTAGACTAACTGGTCCCCAGAGTGAAAATTAGATAAACTAGATATAGCTGCCTGCCCAATAATGACTTTGTTAGACTAACTGGTCCCCAGAGTGAAAATTAGATAAACTTAAGATATAGCTGCCTGCCCAATATGACTTTGACTGTTAGACTTACTGGTCCCAAGAGTGATGTTTAGATAAACTAGATATAGCTGCCTGACCAATAATGACTTTGTTAGACTAACTGGTCCCCAGAGTGAAAATTAGATAAACTAGATATAGTTACCTGCCTAATATGACTTTGTTAGACTAACTAGTCCCCAGAGTGAAAATTAGATAAATTAGATATAGCTACCTGCCTAATATGACTTTGTTAGACTAACTAGTCCCCAGAGTGAAAATTAGATAAACTAGATATAGCTACCTGCCTAATATGACTTTGTTAGACTAACTGGTCCCCAGAGTGAAAATTAGATAAACTAGATATAGCTACCTGCCTAATATGACTTTGTTAGACTAACTAGTCCCCAGAGTGAAAATTAGATAAATTAGATATAGCTACCTGCCTAATATGACTTTGTTAGACTAACTGGTCCCCAGAGTGAAAATTAGATAAACTAGATATAGCTGCCTGCCCAATATGACTTTGTTAGACTAACTGGTCCCCAGAGTGAAAATTAGATAAACTAGATATAGCTGTCTGCCCAATAACAACTTTGTTAGACTAACTGGTCCCCAGAGTGAAAATTAGATAATCTTAAGATATACATGTAGCTGCCTGCCCAAAATGACTTTGACTGTTAGACTTACTGGTCCCAAGAGTGATGTTTAGATAAACTAGATATAGCTACCTGCCCAATATGACTTTGACTGTTAGACTTACTGGTCCCAAGAGTGGTGTTTAGATAAACTAGATATAGCTACCTGCCCAATATGACTTTGTTAGACTGGGCACTAAACTCAGTCAAACTAATTGATTTATATAGTGAGGAGTTGTGGTATTGGTAGAGAATGCCAGACTTGTTACCTATATTGACATGATCCAGGAGAACAGTGCTGAGGACGAAGAGAAAAATAAAATGAAGGAAAGAGTTAAAAATTATCTTATAAAAAAAAATTCATTGAAATCACCCTATTTCTTTGAACTCTTGTCAGTTTTGGAGTTGCAGATTAAAACAGACATCATCTGTCTTGTTACCCTTCAGTGGCAGACACTTGTATTTATGTGTTTTAAATTCAATTCTAACACTATATGCAATTCGCCGACAATAAACAAAGAAGAAATTGAGCGTGATATATCATATACAGTATAGCACTCAGAACACAAGCGCGCGCCCGCTGACGTCACTGCGAATGCCACTGTTAAATAGTGCACACATTTGCACCCCTTATAAATATACGTACGTGTTAGAATGGAAATAGATTTTTAAATTTTCGTGATCTACCATCGTATATATCACGGATTCTCGTTCATATGCGTAAGTATTTCATCACTCAGGCCTACGGCCTTCGTGATTAAATTACTACGCATATGAACTCGACACCGTGATATATCAGACGGTATATCACTCAAACTTAAAATCTATTTCCTAAATATAATACACTTTTTTTCTACTTAATTCAGGATGATGATAATACCTTTTAAAAGCAGTTTAATAACTTAAACATTCTGTTATCAGAAATAATGGGTATAAATTGATAGGCGGTTGACTTGTCACTAACAGTTTATCTAAGGAAGACAAAACGTTTACTTGTCACCACTACCTTCAACCACTTTCTTAATCACAGTGTATAAATATAACAGGATAGAAACATACACCTTGTAAAACTTGTGAAATGGCTTTGTTCGTTTTAAAATATATCTTTGATAATTCATTTGAATTTTTATTTTCTGAACTGTATGTTTAAAGAGCGTACCAGTAGCCTCTAACAGTTGATGACTAAGCTGAAGTTTTTACTGTGCAAAGAGTCAGTTAAAAATAATTCTGTTAGGAAATAGTATAAATAAAAAAATAAATAAATAAAAAAAGAACAAGAAAAAAAAACAGAAAAAAATGAATAAAACAGTTGAGAGTGGAAGTTACCAAGACTTAGCAGACTGCTGGAAAATTCAGATGTTCTTGGAATCTACAGAAGAGGTATGATCACAGTTTATTTATCTGATATAATGTTGTTGGTCTGACATAACTTGATTAGTCTGACATAACTTTGTTAGTCTGACATAACTTGAAGTTACATAATTAATTGTCTACTGTCTTGTTTAATCATGTTAACTTTTAGCTTATAACTTGAAAATTATGTAAATGATTCAGTAGTGCAGTGAAGTTTCTTTCTTTAGTGAAGTGACTTATTACTTCAGTATACAAATGAAATTAAAGACATTATTTTTGATATTTCTGTGATAGTTTATTGTTAAATGAAATCATTCTTAATGTGCTTTAATATCAGACTGATATTGAGCATACAATACTGTGTTTCAGAGTACACCCTGTACTTATACATTGGAGAAAGTAGCTAGTTTAGCTGTCCTGTTGTATTCATATTTGGGATCTGTCAGCATTCAAACAACTTATTGTTGTTGATGAGTTACTCAGTTTTGATCAGGTTTTAAAAGTACAGTTGACTTACTCCAAAGAATTGCTCCAGATTTGTGCCTTGTTTACCCCTCAGTTGAATAAATGTAAAAAGCTGGCAGTCTAATGCAGTGGAAAGGATTATTAAGTGGTTCTTTTGTGGGACATGAGTCATTATAAGCTGCAAACATTTTAATGATCTCTTAAATTTACCTTTTCATAGCAACTATTAAATTTCATAATTACAGTTTTATGTAGATTTCAGCAGATTCATTTTTGAAAGGTATGAAAAAGGTTTAGATGCTACAGGCAAGATTAGGAGAGATACTGAGAAACACAAAAGTCATGCAGTGATTAGTATGTATTGCATGTTATTACGTGCAGCCTTAGGCATTTCAGGCCTAACATGTTTGAATTGTTACATTGAATTTTAGATTATTCAACATGAAATATTGCATAAGAAATGCAAAATGTAATCTGTGTTATTTAACATAAAAGTATTCTTTTGTTGATAACTACAAAAAGAAATAATTTGGATGTAATTGTCGTTTTTTTGTCCATACATAGTCTAGAATGTTTGCTTATGTTTATTTCTTTGACATAGACTTGCTCAGCAAAAGCAGTGGGCGTTAGATGTATTTTTGCAGCCTGTTTGCACAGTTTTTACAGCTAATTATGACTGTTAGACAGCAGCTGAAATGTAACTGGGCTTTACATGGTGAAAATTACCAAAAAATATCATGTTTCCTGCACTCTACAAAAGGTTGTTGGGAACATGTCAGATTTATCATTGAAAAAAACGGATACAACATTATGTTATGTTGCATCAACAAAAGAAAGTTGAAATGTTGACACGACTTTGCCTGATACAAAATATCATGTAAGCAAATGTATTTTAATTTGTTCCCTATCCCACTTTCCTCAAGTATCTATTCAGTGTCTACTTGAGTACCAGTGTTCATTTGTACAATATTTTGTTATATATTTTTGGACAGTATTTAATGCTCCTACAGAGTAAAGATTTTTGACAGTATTTAATGCTCTTACAGAGTAAAAATAAAATATGGAAATTTAATATCTTGTTCTGTTTAATGCCAGCCAAGTCAGTATTTAGAATTTTTGCTGCTTAAAAGTACAGGAATTTCCAAGTAATGCTCTCTCATTTCTTTGGGCAATTTCAAATCAAATTCATGCAGCTATTTTCAGATACAACAAACAGTGTTTCTGCTGTATTTCTGCTGCTGTTTGGGATACTGCATATTGAAATCATTCCTCAGATTTTAAATACTGCACTCTGAATTTCATGCATTTTCATTTGAGACTTAATTAATGCTGATAGAATTCCCTTTGCTTATTTTGGATACTGATCATTAAATTAGTTATGCAGATTTTGAAGTTTGTTTATATAAAATCATGCTTTTGGAGGGGAATGCAGACAGTCAAATTCTCGCTTCATATTTGGGATGGAGAACATTGGATTTGTGCCTTTACCTAGGAGTCTGTAGACAAAGTCATGCTTCTGGATGCAGCAAATCTGAAATTTCTGCTGTTTATTTGGGATAGAGTACATTGAAGTCTGTACACAGTCATGCATTTTTGGGGATGCTCATTGCTAATTTGGAATGGTTAACATAAACTTTGTGCTGCGAATTTGGCAGTCTGTGCACAAACTCGTGGCTGCAAATCAAGTTCATTATGTTCACTGTCATCGTCGGAAACCCACGTTCGATCCATTCCGTTTCACTCTATTTATCTACCGTGGGACAATTGGTTGGTAGAAATTTCATACTCATGAATAATTCATTACCTACTTTCATTGGTTTCCGAAAGATTTCCCAATCTCAGCCATTGAAAATACTCGTTACAATTTGCCTTTCGCGCCCATGTTTAAATCTTGGGAAATACGTAAATTTTAAGTAACTTGTCATTATTCATACTCTTCACACTGAAAAGTATCTATTTGTATTGCGGAATCTCATTCGACGAGGAGTTACTTCCCTTTGCAAATAAATATTCATGAAAACGAATAATCTGCAGTCAATTATCCCACGGTATATAATGTAGTTGTGCGGAATATGTACCGGGCTCACCGACGATGGTTCACTGTAGGATACTGAATAGTCTTGAGAAGTTACTTATTTAAATTTTCAGACTGAATACATTGCTGGTTAATAAATAAAAGACAATCTGTGATATAGAAATTATTGTTTCAGTTCCACCCCGATTAACTTTATATTCTTAATAAAGACCTTCATTTAAAAATATGAGATGAAGTTTTTAAGCCAGAGTTAAAATGGTGTTATAAAATAAAATAATAAATGTTATTAGATGAACTGTTTGAATTGTTCCTGTAGAGTTATTGATGATATTGTTTAACACTTTTTGAGGAAAATGTTTTCTTGCTGTGGGTCATATTGTTAAGATGCTGACATTTTAATGACTATTTACCTACAGTATTCTGTTTCACTGAATTTCAGTTATTGCCAGTCATATATAGGCCAGGTATTATTAGTTGGTTGATGATTGTATAGAGTTACCATTTTGATAGATGTTTTTATTGTCTGACCATTTTCACAGAGAACATGCACTAGTGTTTCCTTTACCTAATCAGATAGTTTATGTTCAGTCAGTTATTTAATTTTATTTTAGCGAGAACAGTTGACCCACATGTAATAGAATATGCTTTCTTTAAAGACAGTATATTGCTTCTGTTTTAGAAGTTAAGGGGAATAAAATTATATTTGTTTTAGTGAAGTGTTTTATCCCGTAAATTTATGGTACTTTTGCTCTAAATTTGGTAACATTTTGTCAAACTTGACAGGTGAAAGGTTTCTAACCTTGTTTTACACCTGTATTTGATAATTCTTTAAAGGCTGCAATGAAATTACTTTATTGTTTCAAATTAATCATTTCAGATAATTTAAGAAATCCCTCATCACATGTTTTAAAAGTAAAATGTGTGAATTTGTACAGTTCTGGTATTCTAAGACTGTGGCAGAAAATTGCAGTTAAATGGTTTATTCACAGATAGTGTATTTCAAACAGACATTACAGTGCCAGCTTCCGGAAAGCCAAAAATTTCTTACAGAATTTCAGCTTCCTTGACCGATTTTTATATCCAAAACACCTTAAAAGATTAGTCCGTATATTAAAAAAAAAATTTAATATAACTTATCATTAAAACACCAAATTTCACACCTGAATTCCAGATCAGTTCCTAATGCATTTTTTTAAACCTTCATAAAATTGCCACAGTGACCAGTGACCCAAGGCAGTTATCACCACCAATTAAATGATTAACTCATCAGTAAGTGTGCTTGAGAGTCAGTCGATTATGTTAACCAGTTAGCAGCATCAGCCAGTCAGCAGAGTTGAGCAATTTCTAGCAGTTAGCAGGATCAGCCTCTCAGCAGTGTTGAGCAATTTCTAGCAGTTAGCATGTTCAGCCAGTCAGCAGAGTTGGGCAATTTCTAGCAGTTAGTAGGTTTAGCCAGTCAGCAGAGTTGGGCAATTTCTAGCAGTTAACAGGATCAGCCAGTCAGTAGAGTTGAGGAATGACTAGCAGTTAGCAAGTTCAGTTAGTCAGCAGTTAGCAGTATCAGCCAGTCAGCTGAGTGGACAATTTCTAGCAGTTAGCAGGTTGAGCCAGTCAGCAGAGTTGGGCAATTTCTAGAAGTTAGCAGGATTAGCCAGTCAGCAGATGAGCAATTTCTAGCAATTAGCAGGGTCAGCCAGTCAACAGAGTTGGGCAATTACTTGCAGTTAGCAGGATTAGCCAGTCAGCAGATGAGCAATTTCTAGCAGTTAGCAGGATCAGCCAGTCAGCTTCTAGCAGTTTGCAGGTTCAAGCAGTCAGCAGAGTCTGGCAATTTCTAGCAGTTAGCAGGTTCAGCCAGTCAGCAGAGTTGGGCATTTTCTATCAATTAGCAGGGTCAGCCGGTCAGCAGAGTTGGGCAATGACTATCATTTAGCAGGATCAGCCAATCAGTAGAGTTGGGCATTGACTAGCAGTTAGGAGGTTCAACTAGTCAGCAGTTAGCAGGTTAAGCAGGCAGCAGAGTTTGGCTTGTGGTTGGCAGATTCAGTTTATCAAAAGAGTTCGGCAGTGACAGCCTCAGTCCTACATGTTGATACAAATACTGTTCATGTAGGAAGCCTGTGTGCTGTCATCTTGAGTTATTGTTAGATACTGCAGAGATTTTTTCAAGATAGTTACAACATTTTGTTGGTGTTAATCAAGAAACTTGTCAGTTTTTATGTTTTGTTGACAACATTTCAGTTCTGTAGATAAATTCAAGATAAAAAACAACTAACAAAGTTTAGAAGCTTATCAGTTCATTTCATTCGGAAAACTACAAAAGCAGGTTGAAAACTACAAAAGCAGGTGTCATGCTGGCAAAAGATATCTAGTTTGAAAGGTATCAAATGAAAAATTGAACCAAACAAAACTGTTGACTGTAGGTTGTTTGTTTAGTTAATTCCTTTTTTGTGCACTTGTCAGAAGTTTGCTTTCTGATTGGGATAAGGTGTCCTTTGAATAACTTTGTGTGAGGTTAAATTTTGTTCAAGAAGGCTTTTTTTTATCTTTATTGAAGTGTTTAACCATGCTGGATGCAGTCATCTTACAGATAAATTGGCCCTATTCATGACAATAAGCAAGCTGTGATTTTATCCATGAAGGTTTGTCTTGACCTTTATTTTAGCTGTTACATAAGAAGTGCTTGGTGCAGAAATACTGAACAAAGATTTTGAAGTGTATCTGTTCACTCTGCTTCAAAAGGAACTCAGGTGCAATATAGGATTCATAAGTAATGTTGTCAAGAAAGTTCTGTTTGTACCAAAGTCTTTGTTTCAGATATGTGGTACTGATAAAGTATTTCAACTTATTTTAGAATTTTATAGTTTGGGTTGCAAACCACCTATCATACATACTTCCATTTACTGTAATATCTACTTTATGTTTCTGTATTGAATAGAAATAAATAACTGCAATAAAGATGGATATCTCAACATGAATAGTTCATGCATTAAATTGATCATTTTATGTTGTTAATGTCACTGTGATGTTTTCAGATTTGAAAATCATCAGGAAGATATGAAGGCTTTATTTTGGCCTTAAGATTTAACAACAGGTGACAGAACTTAGTATGCAGATACAAAACATAGGTCATGGTCAAGACACCTATCCATCATTTTTGAAAAGCTTGAAATAACTCAAAGACTATTTGAGAAATAGGTACATTTCTCTTACTGAATGGAGACTGGTATTTGAACAAAACCCCTCTTGAAAGGAAATATTTTAAAAATGGTATTTTGAGATAAAACCTTTTTATTGCCTTTTTATTATTTTGCTTTTCATTTTTTTTGCCAAGTAAATACATGTAATATTTCAATTTATGTGATGTTTGAAAAACTTATGCGTTTCTTTTTTTGCAATAACAAAAGTTTTACCATTGTTCTTTTTATTCTTAATAACCTTTTTTCCTTGTTATGTAAACTATGTTTAAACTAAAGTTTGTAATCATGAACCAATGAGTTGAATTCAACTAAAATTTAATGTTCTATCAAAAGGAGATAGTTTCAGGATGCTTTGGTCAGATGTAATCCCAAATAATCAACATAATCCCAAAATATCAACAAAGTACATTTTGGGTGCAATTCATCAATCAATGCCACCAATAGTTTTGTGAAAACAAATTTTGCTTATTTTAACTAACATGAATTGAGAATAAAAATTAGTGTCTGTATGTACTTTATGTTCAGGTAAAAAGTTTGTAAACAGCCGTAAATGAGAAAGAAATGGTCTCTGATATGTTACTGAAAGTTTTTAAGTGAAATCACTTGGAAAATTTTTAGCATATACTGCCATTAAAAGTAACTGTCAAATGATGAGAAAATGTGCATAATGAGATTAAATGAAAACAAGAAAATTTGAGATTTCAATCTCACAAAATTTAGTAGCACTTAAACACAAAGAGTGTTATAAATAATGTTTGATTTTATTACAAAGCACATGTTTAACTCTAACTGCTTTCACTGACATGATGAAAATATGTTGTTGTTGAACTTAATTCCGGAAATTTCTTTTTTTCTTTTTTTTTTCTTTTTTTTTTAACGTCATGTTTGAATTTTAGATAGAGAAATAAACTGACTAAAATAAACATCACATTACTGTTTTGCTTCAAGATTTGAAAACTATTAACTTGAAATTAAGTGCATTTCTGTCTGTTCAAAATGTGTAAGAGACAATGCCCATAACATAATTCTTTCAGTTTCTGAGATCTGATTTTAATATTCTGCATGTTTGCCATTTCTGGTGATGAAACTTTAATAATACACAAAAATAGTGAGCTTTTGGTTGGAGATTTGCTTAGTCAAAATTGCTACCCTGACTTGGAAGAAAGCCCAGTTTTAATCGATTTCTTTTATATTTTCAGGTGTCGTATTGCGACACAGAAGCCATGGATTTGCAGAACAACCTTAACAACAACTTTGCCGTCCTTCCCCACATTGAACACCAGTTGTTGAATTGTGGGATATGTCATAGAAGCTATAATAACCCTAAAGTGTTACCGTGTCTACATTCCTTTTGTGAGCAGTGCTTGTACGATTACATTCCAGCTGAGAGTTTGTCTGTGACGTGTCCTGTGTGTCGACAACAGTCTATCCTTCCTCTTGATGGTGTCAGTGCTCTTCAGGCCAACATCTTTATAACCAGCCTCATGGATGTTGTAGGTAAGATAAAACAGTTACTCTTTATTACGTAAAGCAAGGTTCACATGTAAATACAAGGTCTCCAGTAGTGGTTAATTACATAGCTTTTAAGAAGTTATTGATGTTTCAGTGTCCCTTTTCAGTGGAAGTGCTTGCATCTCGAGCAGCCATGCATTATACATGTAACACCATGTCACAGTTTTATTAATTAGTATGCACCATTGCAAGCCCGCTTGAAAGGATGTGACACTGTAACATTCACAAATAAAAGAGATTAGCATCAGCTGCTGAATTGATAGCTTATGTATGAAAACAATTACCATTTCTTATTATAGATATAATTAAACTGCTGCATTAAGGTAAAATGGCCACTAATTTAATTGCAATATTAGTAGATGAATGAAAACTTTGCCACTTGTACAGAAAAAAGATACATTGATACATAATCTTCAATGTAGGTCTCAGCAAGATTGAAAAAAATGATCATTAAGATCAGTAATTCCCATCAACTATAGGTAGTGTAATATGAGGTACCCTTGTCACCATTTTTATGCTTCTTTCATACTCTAATTCATTCAGAAATGTACTGTTTCAGTTGGCATTATATTGTCAGTTCATTATGTTTCATTATTAATAAGTAAATGTATGTTGCTAATACGGGAACTTCAATATTGGTATTTCTTCCGGGTCGTGAAAACCTATGACATTTTGTAGTTTCGAAAACTGTATTATATCGAGATGCCCCTTTATGTTATATATCTTCAAAGGTCAAACTATAGCATCTTTTGCTTACCTAAATATTGTTCAAGATACCATGGTTTCCTAGAATTTATTCATGTTTTCATTCTTGACAGAGGGTTGTGTTTTATTTGATTACTGGCGCCACCTGTACTTGCAGGTATTAATTCTCGTAATCCATATTACTTAAGAAATACCGATCCGTACTGTTTCCGGACAATAACACTGCTTCATATGAGTTAAATACAGTTTCTAACTTAACAATAACATAAAAATAAGTATCACAATGAGTGCCATGGAGGAGGACTATTTCCTGTACTCTAGTACGGCGGATGACTACTTTAGTCGGAAAATTCCGTAGTAATTCTGATTGGCTCCAACTGGCTGTTTCTGTGTATTCATGGATTCTGATTGGGTAGTCTTTTAAATCGGAGCACTTAGTACTGCCAAAAGTATTGTGGCGCGATAAATATAAATACTGGACGCGCTCAAAGAACGCCAGCTTTTCACATCGGACTTCAGGCCAGAAACATCATAAAATCATAAATAACGTAAATAGATAAATATAGTACAAATACATAAGTAATAACATTTCCCCGGAGGATCGGAACATAAGACAGATTCACAGGAGCTGACCAGCAGCAATGTAAATACCATTTCACGTAATAACAAACATAACGAAGACATTAAATAAACATTAATTCTTTAATAACAATTTATTAGTAGTTGGATCTTAGTGGTTTTCATACTACTACTATAATTAAATAAAAGTAATCTGTTTCATTTAGTTTATCTTTAGTTTATTTATTGAGTTATAAAATTCCCCTTTTGGCCCCAAGTAAGTCCACTCAAAGGAGTCGTATTATTTTCCCATCAAAAAGTCGCCGTTCTACGTCCCTGTTACACTGGTGTCAGAAGTGGGATCGTTGATATATCTTTGACGTCACGGACCAATTTGTTCGGCGAATTTTCAGAACACTTGGGAAAACAACAATAGGACTGGACGGATTCGCAGAACGGAATTTTCAACCAACGGAAAAACTCCGCACATACCGTGACAAACTTGTACGGATCCACATAAACTAAATCTTCCGTTGGATCGGGATCTCATCTATTGGGTGGAATTTTCTGTTTCATTTGGAACTATTAATGATAACTTACAGGATGATTACTTTTTAACTTCCTCTGGTATTATTACGGATCCGTACAACGGATATTTTAGCAGAAAAAAAAGTTTCAGCTCTGGAATAAAGTAAGTAACTTTAGTTCATTACTTGCTAGACTCATTTGAACTGAACTTCGGGGAAATAGGAGCAACGAAATCGGACGTAATTAGATTATTTGTAATATTCTCTTTTATTGAAAAGCTCAACTACCATCTTATTTTTTTTGACATTATGGCCGACCACCAAGAATCGTCCGATTCAGAGGTTGAACTCAACATCAACAACCATGCAAGTGGAGATGAGGAAGATTATCGAGGTGAGATTGGTGACCATGATTATAGAGCACATGAAAGACGGAGGAGAAGTCGCCCTCCTCAGATTAAGCCAGACCCTTTCACTGGTATGGAGGACTGGGACCAATATTTCTCATACTTTGAAGATTGTGCCGAACTCGCCCAATGGTCTGAGAAGGAAAAGCTTTTGTATCTGGCTACGTCACTTAGACAACAAGCAAGGCTGCATTACAGCTCTTTACCTGTACAAGACAAACGTTCCTACAAGGCTCTTGTCTCAAAGCTTGAACAACGTTTTGGCAGTAAGCGACAGCAGACTAGGTGGCTGTCGAAAATGCAGAACAGGACCCGTGCTAAGAATGAATCAATAGCTGTATTCGGAGATGAGCTTCGCCTTTTGGCGTGTAAGGCTTATGCTAATCTAGATCCTGAGGCACAGGAGATGTTAGCGCTTCAACACTTCTATAAGAACGTTTCGGCTGAATTGAGATGCAGACTAATGGACAAGGACTGTAAGACAATTAGCGAAGCAGTAGAAGTGGTTGAACGTTACGAGGACGTGCTTGGACAGATTAATACAAATAATTCTGCAGGGTCGTCGAGAATAAGAGGGGTGTCTAGTACAGTTGGACAGGATTCTACAAGTTCAAGCGTGGGGCCACAGAAAGAGTTTGAAGATATCAAGGGTGCTATTAAACGAATTGAAGGAAGACTTGATAAATTAGAATCAAGCACCAACATCACAAAGAGAAACACTGAAAGGAAATGTTTTTCATGTGGGGCCAGCGACCACTTTTTCAAAAGTTGTCCAAATAAAGGAAAATATGGAACCAAGTCTCCTCAGAATCAGGGAAACTCCAATCTGTCATCTCGTTAGGTCGTGAGTTGACAGGTAAAACTGAAAATCGACCTAGGTATAGAAATACTTCATTTGAAAATGTAGAACGAGATCCACGCGTAGGACATATAGATGAACATTATAGTGAACATGTGAATAAATGGGATAATGGATTGTACATTTATGGTCGCATATCAAATAACGACATACAATTTTTACTGGACACGGGAGCTACATCTACTCTTATTTCCAAGGATACATTTGATAAATGTACAATTACAAGTGGCATACTGCTAGAAGCTACAGATATGAAAATGCAAACTGTAGATGGTACATCAATAAAAGTGCACGGAAAATTTAAAACTGAACTTGTTCTTGGTAATTATACAGCTGAGACAACTGTTATAGTTTGTGATATTGCATTGCAAGGAATTATAGGCCAGGACTTTATCTTGAAAAACATCAGTTCATGGAATCTGGAAAACCAGGAGTTGCATACGAAGAACGGGAACATCATAAAGTGTTATACTGGCAAAGAGAAGCACATTGTTTGTAGAGTCTTATCACAAGAGACCATAAGTATCCCTTCTAAAAGCTGTATAATGGTACCTGTCACATTACAAAACAGAGCCTTGCTTTCAGATTTAGCATATATAGAGAACTGCGAATCGGATTTGGCTAAGCAGAGAGATGTCAGGATTTTGACAGGAATAATAGATCCAAATATGGCCGAGCCCTGCATAGGTGTCATGAACACGACCGATGAAGACATATTGATAGAGCATGCTCATGAATTAGGTCAGTGTCATGCGATAGGGGAGGTTAGCAAAGAGCTGGACGAGCGAGTTTCCGCTACGGTTGAAATTTCAGGTACTGATGATGACAGGCTTCCAGAATATTTGAAGGAAATGTTTGAAAGGAGTGTTACGCATTTAGGTAGCGAGGATAAAAATAAATTTGCGAAATTGTTAATAAAATACAAGGACGTTTTTGCCAGATCTGCAGATGACTATGGGTGCACTGATAGAGTTAAACATACAATAAATACTGGAAATGCAGATCCAATAAGACAGCAACCTAGGAGACAGCCTTATGGAAAGAGGGACATAGAAAGAGAAGAGATTGATAAGATGTTGCGCAAAGGCGTTATAGAACCATCCTGTAGTCTTTGGTCATCGCCGATTGTACTTGTCTCTAAAAAAGATGGCACAACACGGTTTTGTGTTGATTATAGGCGCCTTAACGAGGTCACAGTAAAGGATGCATATCCGATTCCACGTGTTGACGATTGCCTAGATGCACTGTCAGGTTCTAAATGGTTCAACTGCATGGACCTTTGCTCTGGATTTTGGCAAATAGAACTAGATGAAAAGGACAAGGAGAAAACAGCTTTTTCTACTAGCCAAGGATTGTATCAGTTCCGTGTTATGCCTTTTGGTTTAGTTAATGCGCCATCAACATTCCAGAGGCTAATGGAAGACGTTCTTAGGGGATTGCAATGGATAGAATCACTTCTGTACATGGATGACATTATAACTCCAGGTGAATCGGTTGAACAATGTCTTGAACGTCTCGAAAACGTTTTCCTAAGACTCAGACAAGGACATCTTAAACTTAAGCCATCGAAATGTACATTTTTTCAGAAGACAGCAAAGTTCCTAGGGCATACGGTTAGCGAACATGGCATTGAAACAGATCTTACAAAAGTTCAAGCAGTACACGAGTGGCCTATTCCCATTAACTCTAAGCAAGTGCGAAGCTTTCTTGGTCTAGCATCGTATTACAGAAGGTTCGTAAAAGGATTCTCAGATATTGCAAGGCCACTACACAAGCTATGTGAGAAGAACAATCGTTTCAAATGGACTGAGGATTGCCAGAAGTCTTTTGAACAGCTCAAGAATGCCTTAACATCAACACCAATTCTTGCATATCCTCAACTGGGGTCCAGATTTATTCTAGATACAGACTCTTCTGATGTTTCAGTGGGAGCTGTGCTTTCCCAGGTGCAGGAGGGCGCAGAACGAGTGATTGCTTATATGAGCAAATCTATGAACTCTCACGAAAGAGCATACTGTATTACTAGGAAAGAATTACTTGCTGTTATTACAGCATTGAAACATTTTCACAGTTACCTTTATGGCCAAGAAATTCTTCTTAGAACAGACAACTCAGCGGTGAGCTGGATGAGGTCGTTAAAAGTACCAACGGGACAAGTAGCTCGGTGGTTACAAGAGCTGAATACATACGATTTAACAGTCGTGCACCGTAGCGGAAAAAGTCATGGAAATGCAGACGCTCTATCCCGCATTCCTTGCAAGGCATGTAAACATCAACAGGAACTGCAAGAAGATTTTGAAAATAACCAACAATGTGAACTTAACGAGGTCAGTGATGGAAATATCACAGCGGTACGAGCTGTAACTAGGTCTGGTGCCCAATGCCAAAGTTCACGGCTTACTGGTAACCAATTTCTTCTAAATGGCTGGGATCCAATAGAAGTCTCGACAAACCAAACTAAAGATGCAAACATCGGTCTAATAAAGATGTCCTTTCAAGAGGGTCGACAGCGACCAAAATGGGCTCAGGTGTCGGCAGCTGCGTCTGAAATGAAAACACTGTGGAGACAATGGGATCGTCTTCTGATCGTAGATGATCTATTGTTTCGAAGGTTTGAAACTGATGGTGATCAGACTTACCAGTTGGTAACACCTAAAGTGTACCGTCAGGAGGTCATAATCTATAATCATAATATCCCGACTAGTGGTCATCTTGGCGTTGAAAAAACGCTCAACAGAATCAGACAATCTTTTTATTGGCCAGGAATGTCGGAGTCTGTCAAGAAGTTCATTAGACAATGTGATAATTGTACTGTCCGAAAACTATCAAGGGAGGCAAATAAGGCTCCACTAGGACAATACCTCGTAGGCGAACCAATGGAAAGGTTGTCGATGGACATTCTAGGACCACTTCCAGTTACACAGAATGGCAATAGATACATCTTGGTTATTGCCGACTGGTTTACTAAATGGATAGAGTCCGTTGCTATCCCGGATATGGAAACCAAAACTGTTGCTTCTGCCCTGTTGGACAATTTCATATGTAGATTTGGTGCACCCCTCCAAATATTCACCGACCAAGGCAGATCTTTTGAATCAAAGTTGATGGAAGACATATGCGAACTGCTTGGTATTGGAAAGACTCATGCAACTCCATTGAGGCCGCAGTCTAACGGATTTGTCGAGAGATTTAATAGGACTCTGATTTCTATGTTAAAGGCCTACTGCATGTTAAACCAAGACAAATGGGATACTTACCTTCAGCAAGTTATGATGGCCTACCGTTCATCAACTCAAAGTAGCACCAAACTTACACCAAATAAAATGATGTTTGGTAGAGAGGTAGTTCTGCCAATACAAGCAGTAATAGGTCGTCCGGTCAGTGAAAAGAAATACTTAGATCATAGTGACTACGTCATTGATCTACAGGACCAGATACAGAAATGTCATGAATTAGCACGCGATCATATTCACGCTGCTTCTGTTTACCAGAAGAGGCACTATGACACCAACTGTAAAGGAAAAATTTATAATTCTGGACAGATTGTCTGGCTACACGATCCCTCAAGGAAGGTGGGTGTAAGCTCGAAATTAGTCAGTAAATGGAAAGGACCTTACTTAGTCACCAAAGTGATAGACGACCTTATATGTATGATAAAGCGTTCTCGGAAAGAGAAGCCTAAGGCGTATCACATTGACAGACTGCATCCATACAGAGGAAACAAAATCCCAATTTGGATTGTTAAGGAGTTAAAATCCAAGAAGTTGTAAAAAAAAAAAAAAAAGAAAAAAAAAACCATATATACATATTAAAAGTGTATAAATAACAAGATAGTTAAATAAAACATTTTGTATATGTACAAATAAAAACATGCATAATAACAAACTGAAAAATCAATAAAAACTTAACAATATTGCACTTTTGATTGTTTTTGTTCTGTTCCAGCTGACCTAGTTTTTTACCGGAACGCGAAATATAGCGCTGAAACAATTTAAAGAGTGGACTTACTATTATTATTAAAGGGACCAGCCCTATTTTCTGATGCTGAATTTTAAGGTCATCTTTTATAAATTTTCATTATTTAGATTTTTTTGGGGGGGTTGAAGTAAATACCAAACCGATACTCCTATATACTGGAGAAGCCAATGCGAATAATTTTAGTGGCACGAATTTTCTTCTTTTGTTCACTTCAGGGATAAATGTTGGCTTTGCGACGCAATGTTCCCGACCCAGGCATCACTTCACGCACACCTTATATCATCAGCCCATAGGAGACTGACTGTGATATGCCCTTGGTGTTTAAATAAGGAAAAAACCTTTACTAGAGTGCACGACCTGGAGGTACATGTGAGAACAGCTCATTTGTCGGTTGAGATAACAAAGGATAGGTTCAACAGGGCAGTTGGGTTTTATTATGCAAAATATCCTGAGGACTATGCCAAGATTGTAGATAAGGTGGAACCTTACAGTACTAACTACGCTTATGAAGCTAGGAAAGCAGTTCGAGTTTGGGCAGAAGGATTTAGTGACAGGAAGGTTAGGATCGATAGGTGGAATGTAGGGTGGAAGGCTGGGATTGAAATTGCAAGTGGAAAGAGTAGAAGTACATCGAGAGAAAGATCTGCAGTAGCAGACGACAGAAGAGATGTTAAATCAAGTCAAGAAGTCGGTAAGAATAAGTCTAATGCTCAGCACGTCGCGTGTAACGACAGAGATAGAGTGGAGGAAGTGACAGCCAAAGACACAGATAGGGACAGGGAAGAAAGTGAATCTAAGACAAGGGGTAAAGATCGATGGCATGGTAAAAAGCAAGAGACTAATCTTAGTAGAGGCAAGATCTCAGTGAACAACAACGTGAGTGGGGATACTGCTGATGCGCGGACTGACAATAGACAGGACACAGAAAGGAGTGGTAGCGAAAGAAATGATGTCCGCAAGGAAGGCCAGAGTGAGATTTATTATGCAAGAAAGGTGGACATAGGAGATTTGATAAAAGACACAGGTGATGGCAAACATATTCAGAAAGTAGTAAATGATAACAGGCATGATCAGTTAGAAACAGCAACAGGTAAGGAGGGGGAGATGAAAAGGAAAAGGGAAAGGAGTAACGATGGTGCTAGTAATGAGGCCAAGCAGAGAAGACAGGACGACAAACAGGACGATGGGTTTGAAAACTATGATAATGACATAGAATTAGGAGAAGAGGCTCCTGTTAGGACTCCATCATCATCATCGTCGTCTTCAACATCTAGCTCCTCAGTGACCACTCAGGATCTTGATGACGAATTAAGGACAAGAGCTAATAAGATCTTGAAGAGAGGATATATGCCGATGTGTCCACCAGCCAGGAGAGACTGGAGCACTCTGGAGGAATTTAGCCTGGAATCCATGGGTATCACTATTAAATGGCCCCCAGAAAATTTGAGGACCATGACTCCAGATCAGAGACTGCTTGCACACGAATTTATTTCTATTTTCCTGGAAAGGACTAGGGGTCAGGGATTTCCCTTGCTGTCCAGGAGGGCATTACTGGACAAATATAATTTTATGGCATTGGATGGAGAAGGTAAACCGCAGGAGGAAGTAGACTCTGGGGACAAAACTGATGCAAAGATTAGATTTTATAACTATAGTTATATTAGGAGTGTTGCAAGGGGAGAAGTTCAGGACACACGGATGTCTAAGGGTATAGTCAGCAGCATGGAGGGTTCTAGCAGGTGGACAGACACAGACCATATAATTGATCAGTTAGATTCAGCAGGAGTTAAATTAAAATTATAACTGAGATGCATGAAGTATAGCTATGCCTAGGTTGAGAACAGATTTTTTTAAGAACTTCTTTAATGATTTGCTAGATATGTTTTGACTCGTTCTAGTCATGTTTTATTGCATTACACGTTTTTACTCAAATGTTGTTGCTTCATGTTTTATATTACGATACCTAATCCAGGAGGATTAAAATATAAAGGAGGGGGAAGTGTAATATGAGGTACCCTTGTCACCATTTTTATGCTTCTTTCATACTCTAATTCATTCAGAAATGTACTGTTTCAGTTGGCATTATATTGTCAGTTCATTATGTTTCATTATTAATAAGTAAATGTATGTTGCTAATACGGGAACTTCAATATTGGTATTTCTTCCGGGTCGTGAAAACCTATGACATTTTGTAGTTTCGAAAACTGTATTATATCGAGATGCCCCTTTATGTTATATATCTTCAAAGGTCAAACTATAGCATCTTTTGCTTACCTAAATATTGTTCAAGATACCATGGTTTCCTAGAATTTATTCATGTTTTCATTCTTGACAGAGGGTTGTGTTTTATTTGATTACTGGCGCCACCTGTACTTGCAGGTATTAATTCTCGTAATCCATATTACTTAAGAAATACCGATCCGTACTGTTTCCGGACAATAACACTGCTTCATATGAGTTAAATACAGTTTCTAACTTAACAATAACATAAAAATAAGTATCACAATGAGTGCCATGGAGGAGGACTATTTCCTGTACTCTAGTACGGCGGATGACTACTTTAGTCGGAAAATTCCGTAGTAATTCTGATTGGCTCCAACTGGCTGTTTCTGTGTATTCATGGATTCTGATTGGGTAGTCTTTTAAATCGGAGCACTTAGTACTGCCAAAAGTATTGTGGCGCGATAAATATAAATACTGGACGCGCTCAAAGAACGCCAGCTTTTCACATCGGACTTCAGGCCAGAAACATCATAAAATCATAAATAACGTAAATAGATAAATATAGTACAAATACATAAGTAATAACATTTCCCCGGAGGATCGGAACATAAGACAGATTCACAGGAGCTGACCAGCAGCAATGTAAATACCATTTCACGTAATAACAAACATAACGAAGACATTAAATAAACATTAATTCTTTAATAACAATTTATTAGTAGTTGGATCTTAGTGGTTTTCATACTACTACTATAATTAAATAAAAGTAATCTGTTTCATTTAGTTTATCTTTAGTTTATTTATTGAGTTATAAAATTCCCCTTTTGGCCCCAAGTAAGTCCACTCAAAGGAGTCGTATTATTTTCCCATCAAAAAGTCGCCGTTCTACGTCCCTGTTACAGTATATTTGGTCTGTTGTTATTTAATAATGAAATGATTAGTTAAAATACTGGTCACAGTCTACTGAATTTAAGGTGAGCTATGTCTCCAATTGATAATGTTAAAAGATTTTATTACCTTAAACAATTTTGCTGTTTAGGTAGATGATAAACTACAGTAAAAAGGGTAAATTTGATTTTTAGTTGCACTACTTATTCTACCATCAGGTAAAGTTCTTTTAACATTATCAATGTAATAATCTCCTAATAGTTTGTAACTTGAAAGCTTTATGCTATGAGTAGGCATCTATGTCCAGATGAAGAAATAAGTGTCACTGTGATTAATACAGTATTTCAAAATTGAATCTGAGCAGAATCTTTTTATGATAAAATAGGATAGGTGATCTACTGAAGTAATTACAAATTGTGATTTCCAAGGGCACAACTTGTTATGCCCCTTTTTGAAGAAGTGGGAGTATAATGCATTGCTAATGTCTGTTGGTCTGTCTGTAAACCAAGTAGTTTCCAATTCCAAATTCCAGTTGGATATGTTGTTTTAGATGAACCCCATGTTTTTTTTAACCCACAGGCTCAAATATCAGGCTCACAGGGGCCTCCAGTTTGCAAATGGTTTCCAATCAATAACTAAAGAACATCTGAACAAAGAACCCTCAAACTTGACAGGATTTTGCAGGATGTGGAGATATCCCCTATTGTTTGTTTGTCGTTGGGGTTTTTTGCCTACCTGGTCAAAGGTTGAATTTACCAGTGCCTGCACTTTAAAAAAAAGTTTTGGATCAGTAACTTAAAAAATTATTGCTCCCAGGATGGTTAGGCATTGAAGTCTGGTTCAAATCAATGATTTGAGTACAATTGAACCAAGAACCCTCAAACTCTGGAAGATGGTTGGACATGATGAATAGATGATCCCTATGGATTCTTGGCTTACCAAAGCAACATAGGTCACAGTCACCTGTTCTGCTTTAATGATTTCAATTTAATGATTCCACTTAATAACTGAGGAAATTCTGTTTCTGATCCTCAAACTTTGCAGAATGAAAGGTTATTCATGATGATTCAGCAGTTCCTTAATGATCTTGGGGATTTCTAATAGCCTAAAGGGGGGCATCAATGCCATTCTAATAGATCATGTTTTGCATTAAGGTTTTCAGCAAGCTAATAATTAATATAGCTGTTAGTGATCATAGCTGTTATTTAGTATTGATCAGTCTTTATCTTTGTTGTCTTACACTGTTTCTTGTTGACTTATTTCCCTAAATACATGTAACACTTCCATCTCTACCCCAGCATAGATGTTCATGAAACTTGGCTGGTATGTTCCTTGCATGAAGCTCTAAAAAGATTGCTAGAAATAAATTCCATCCAATTCAGAGCTCAGAATCATTGGTTTGGCAATGAAAAAATGAACACCTTATTGTTTCAAACCACGAGGCTCAGAGCCCTGGAATTTGTTTTGTAGCATAATCTAATAGACCTATACAAAGATTGCTAAAATCATACCCCTTAGGTAATAAATGGCTTTGGCCTTAGGGGGACACTCATTTTGCATAGAGATATGTCTAAAGCCATAGGGTCATATGCTTTCATCTTCTGAATGTAGCACGCTGAAGTTGACCTTTATAAAGATTGTTTAAGTTACTTGTTTTAAATAACAATCAGTAGGTGAAACCAATTAACTTTTTTCATTTGCATGTCACATCATGTTTCTGATCTTTTTAAATATTGCTAACATGATGCCCGGTACTGGATAAAATTGGTCTAACTCTGGGTGTCATTTGTTTTGAATAGAGATATATTAAAAAAAATACTATAAACATTGTCTTGTCTCAGTCACAAGGCCTAGAGATTTTCAAATGCTTGGCATTTAGCATTTTCAGGTGGACTTTAACAAAGATTTCTTAATCATGCCCCTGTTGACATTATAGGCTCTGCCTTAGAGATCAGTTGATTTATGTAGAGATGTGTAAGAAAATAGACGATTCTTGAAATGATAAATTGACTGCCGCCATTACGTAGTCACGTGACCCATCCGCCACTTCGGTACTGAACACTCTTAGCAACAGTGAAAACGATTCCTTAGTTGCGCACACTGTAACGGTATATCTTTCATTTGAAAATTAAGATTTAATTTAATTTTGTATTTGTTGTCAATATGATATTATTTATGATATTGTAAGAACTTTTAAAAGTTCTAAATATGATATAGGTATCGTACTGTGTTGCATTTATCTTTATATATTGGTATACTTCTACATCCACTTATTTTCCTTTTCTCTTTCGCAGTTCCCAGTGATGTTAAAAAAATGATTACGTAATAACTTTGTTTTGATTATAACATCTTGTTGTGGATAAATCAATAAATCACCAGTGTGTTATCTGGGTGTCTTATGGTTGGCCCTGTTTGACAGATCACATTTTGACACTTTTATAATCCAGTTTGCTCCTGGGGAACCGAAACCTAATGATTATACAAAAATGGTGTTAATTTGTGTTAATCTTGTGTTGTAAAAAACAACTTTAAAGACGGTTTTCAGATGAAAGTAGGTATCGTCATTGTAATAGATACCAGTGTCTTTATCTTTACTTATTATTTATGAAATTTGAACATGTCTTCTGAAATCACTGATTTAGAGTATTTCAAATAAACACTTTATCTAGTAAGTTTAAATCTATCAAAAGCAGCTTTTAGACCAGCACTTGGTTCATTACAGGAAAAACGGGAAATATGAAATGCGAGTATTTCCAACCACAGAAATGTTTCCAACTTGAATTTATAACATTCTTTATTATTATTATAACAATTGTTATTACTTATTTTAGATTTAAGTCTTTTAAGGAGCAAGTGATAAATCTTTGATGGCTTAAATCCTTAGGTTGATTCTGGTTATCAATTAAATAAATTCAAAATCCAGTCATGTCTCTTTAAAACAGTCTTCATTACGTTAGCAATAGATGCAACAGTAAGTCACTTGCTGTTTTAGTACCGTAATGGCGGACAGGTTGATAATCAAGGGCGGTAATCAGGTAAAAACTAATTTCTGGAATCGTCAATACTTCAAGAAAAACAAAAGCTTTGTAGCTTCATTTTGGCTATGCATCATTGTGTAGTTTAAGTTTAATAAGTCATGCCTGTGTGGTTTATAATAGCTTTGCCTAGGGGGTCATTTATTTAACATTTTAATTATATATAAGAAAACTCTTGTGAAAATGTGAGCCCTTAAGCTTCTGTATTGTCTAGTGGACCATTATAGACATCACTTAAAGTATGCTAACTGGGTTTTGATTAGCCTGGAGCAAATATTCATAATCGTGTGTTATAATTATGTACATATGGAAAATTTATGAAATTGTTCTTGTGAGAAGTTCTACTCAAGTGAGTGATATAAGGCCATGATGGCCCCCTTGTTTTCTTAATTTGAATGTTAATTTGTTATGCCGTAAATAGCTTATTGGAAAATTGAAACTTCCTAAAACTTCTGTTTGCTAGGAAACCTGTTAGGGGGTCTCTGCCATTCAGTATCATCAAAACATGCTGTGTTGCCAAGGGGACATTGTTGGAATAGGTGGTCACATGGTCATTCAGGTGTGTTCATTCTTTCATGGTGTTCAGTTTTCCTCTCTTGCCTTTCATTACTTGTTACCCACATCCCTCCTGCATCAAGATCATGTTTCATATTATGGGAAGTAGAAAAAAAACTAGCTTTTCAAGCTTGTTTAATTTCATCTTTAAATTCAGAAAGTTTTTTTTTCTTAAAAGATTGAAAAGTCTATTTTGATATCACACTTGTATAAAGCCTTTCATGAAATGTTTTGCTCATCTGTTGTTGACTTGTCTTGGTCGAGTCTTCAGTGTGAGCCTTCTTGCCAGATTGGGCAGTCTTCTTATTCCAAAGCATGTTTTTTTCTATTTGGTCTGTGTTCTTTTAGTTGTTTTAAGTTTGTTTCTGATGTTTGTTCTGTTATTATTTAGGACCTGAGGCATGTGGTATTTGTGGTTCTGAGACGGCCAGACTGTGTACAAAATGTTCTACATGTGATAAGTGTTTATGCGAGAGTTGCGCCCAGCAGCACAAGGATGATGACAACTACAACACACATGAACTAGTCAGTATTCCAGCTTGTTCCACATCCTCAGAAAGTGAGGAGTCCACTCTAGTCTGCCCTAACCATGATGGAAACTCTTTACAGGTGAAAGAAATATATCATTTCATTATTTTCATTGTAATCACTGACAGGGTTGACATACAAGAAATAATTTACTGTTGCTTACATAACTAAAGAAATCTGAGTACAGACTCATCATTATGGAAGTATCTTTTTCTAAAAGATTATATTTGTGCATTAAAAAATGTTGCAAGGCATCCTCTAGAAGGTAACAACTTTTGTTTTAAGGAACATAAAAGTAACCTATGATAAACTAAATAATGTATTTTACTGGCTTATTTCTATGAAATGAAAAGTAATTGATAATGTGAAGAAGAATATATGTTCAAAAATGTCTCAGAGACACTAAGAAAGTATTCATTTATAATAAATGGCTGTCAACCCAAAAATTGTACAATGACAACTCCCTGTAAAAAGACTAGTACTCATGCATTCAGTTATCCTGATGTACTTAGAAATTTTGACTGACACCTTAACATTGGGTCCTGATTTGTTCAAATTCATTCAGTTTTATATGATTTTAAAAGAAATGAGATGTTCTAAATTTTAAAAACTCAGCCACATCAGTTTTGTGAGATAGTACATTCAATGAACATTTCAACTTGTTTTCATTTTACTTAAAGCTCTTCTAATTTAATGTGTTTGTATAGAACTGTTGCAGATTACTATGTATGGTAATACAGCTGTATAATTTTTAGCTCACCTGAGCACAAAGTGCTCAGGGTGAGCTTTTCTGATCGGTCCTTGTCCGTCGTCCGTCCGTCCGTCGTCAACTTTTCATTCAAACGACATCTCCTCTGAAACCAATGGGGCAAATTTAATGAAACTTGCCTGGGATGTTCCTTGCATGAAGCTCTACCAAGATTGTTCAAATGGTTCTGGTCCATTGCATTTCTGGTTCACTGGAGCTAAAAATAGATTTTACAAGTTGGATCTTTAAAAATCTTCCTCTTCAAAACCACAAGGCCTGGAGCTTTGATATTTGGTATGAAGCATCATCTAGTGGACCTCTACCAAGTTTGTTCAAATTATGTCCCTAGGGACAAAACTGACCCCACCCCAGGGGTCAGTTGATTTTACATAGAGTTATATAGGGAAAACTTGAAAATCTTCTTGTCAGAAACCACAAGGCCTAGAGTTAAGATATTTGGTATGTAGCATTTTCTAGTGGACCTCTACCAAGTTTGTTCAAATCATGGCCTCTGGGTCAAAAATGGCCCCGCCCCGGGGGTCACTTGTTTTACATAGAGTTATATAGGAAAATCTTAAAAAATCTTCTTGTCAGAAACCGTAAGTTATAGAGCTTAGATATTTGGTGTGTAGCATTGTCTAGTGGACCTCTACCAAGTTTGTTCAAATCCTGTCCTCTGGGTCAAAAATGGCCCCGCCCCAGGGGCCACTAGTTTTACATAGAGTTATATAAGAAAATCTTAAAAAATCTTCTCGTCAGAAACCGTAAATTATAGAGCTTAGATATTTTGTGTGTAGCATTGTCTAGTGGACCTCTACCAAGTTTGTTCAAATCCTGGCCTCTGGGTCAAAAATGACCCCGCCCCAGGGGCCACTAGTTTTACATAGAGTTATATAGGAAAATCTTAAAAAAATCTTCTTGTCAGAAACCGTAAGTTATGGAGCTTAATTATTTGGTGTGTAGCATTGTCTAGTGGACCTCTACCAAGTTTGTTCAAATCCTGTCCTCTGGGTTAAAAAATGGCCCCGCCCCAGGGGCCACTAGTTTTACATAGAGTTATATAGGAAAATCTTAAAAAATCTTCTTGTCAGAAACCGTAAGTTGTAGAGCTTAGATATTTGGTGTTTAGCATTGTCTAGTGGACCTCTACCAAGTTTGTTCAAATCCTGTCCTCTGGGTCAAAAATGACCCCGCCCCAGGGGTCACTTGTTTTACATAGAGTTATATAGGAAAATCTTAAAAAATCCTCTTGTCAGAAACCGTTAGTTATAGAGCTTAGATATTTGGTGTGTAGCATTGTCTAGTGGACCTCTACCAAGTTTGTTCAAATCCTGGCCTCTGGGTCAAAAATGGCCCCGCCCCAGGGGTCACTTGTTTTACATAGAGTTATATAGGAAAAACTAAAAAATCTTCTTGTCAGAAACAAGAAGGCCTACAGTTAAGATATTTGGTATGTAGCATTGTCTAGTGGACCTCTACCAAGTTTGTTCAAATCATGGCCTCTGGGTCAAAAATGGCCCCGCCCCGGGGGTCACTTGTTTTACATAGAGTTATATAGGAAAATCTTTAATAAATCTTCTTATCAGAAACCGTAAGTTATAGAGCTTAGATATTTGGTGTTTAGCATTGTCTAGTGGACCTCTACCAAATTTGTTCAAATCATGGCCTCTGGGTCAAAAATGGCCCCGCCCCAGGGGCCACTAGTTTTACATAGAGTTATATAAGAAAATCTAAAAAAAATCTTCTTGTCAGAAACCGTAAGTTATAGAGCTTAGATATTTGGTGTGTAGCATTGTCTAGTGGACCTCTACCAAGTTTGTTATAAAAATGTCCCTGGGGTCACTATTGGCCCCGCCCGAGGGGTCACAAGTTTTAAATAACAATATAGAAGAAAATCTTTAAAAATCTTCTTGTCTGAAACCACAAGACCTAGAATTTTAAAATTTGGCATGAAGCAAGCTTTATCAAGGTTTTTCCAATTATTGGATTAGGTGGTTAAAGGTCAAGGAGGCTAAAGTAGATTTATCTACTGTACCTCATAGAGCCTTCATTTATAGACCAATATCTTTGATATTCAGTTATAGAGGTTCCTTGCATGGACCTCTACCCATGAGTAGGGTTTGAGGTCACTGGGTCAAGGTCAAGAGTCACCATAGCTTATAATAGATATTTCTACTTCTGTCATAGAGCCTTTATTTATTGACTGATATTTACATATTTGGTTGTAGGCACTAACATATTTCAATTAAAAAATGAAATACTGCTTAACAGCAAACCTACAGCCAAAGTACTCAGGTGAGCGATCCAGGGCCATCATGGCCCTCTTGTTATGTGTACTTGGTGTCATATATCAATTTTTCTGCAGCCTTTGTTTAAGTTTACTTGTTTCTTTCATTATGTTTTAAATTTATTTCAGTTTTACTGCACTTCATGTGAGACAGGTGTTTGCAAAGACTGTACAACAGTGGAACATATTGGACATAATATCATATCTCTGCGGGAAGCCATTGAGGAGCATAAGTCCTCACTGGCAAATCTCATCACGGGAGCAAAAGAGCAAATCCCTCAGATAGAAGAAGCTATGAATAATATTGCTGAAGTGACACAGTCATTAACTAATCATACAAAAATAGCAGAGTGCAAAATCACCGAAACTTTTGATGATCTAATTCACCTCATGAAAGAGCGAAAAGAAACACTGCTTAAAGACTTGAATACTATACATAACAAGAAACATACTATTTTAATGAACCAAAAAGAAAACTTGGATGGTGTGATCACAAAAATCAATCAGTGTTGTGAGTTCACTGAGGAGACATTAGAGCATGGAAGTGATACGGAGATTTTACTCATACAGAAAGAAATGTCAGGTAAACTGCACGAGTTCGCTACTGGCCCAGTAAGAAGAGAACCTGAAGAAAATGACTTTGTCGGCTTTGATACAGCTCATTGCCAAGGATTAAAGAAATCCCTAGGAACGTTAGGTTATATTAAAAATAACAGTGCCATTGCTTTCAATACCACTGCAACAGGTGAAGGACTGAGGCATGCTTATGTGAATAAACCTGCTGTGATCACCATTACAACCAAAGATTGCCATGGAGAACTTGTGAAAGTAGGTCAAGGAATCATTGACTCTGAGTTGCAGGCTACTAATGGAGACAGAATCATTCCAGCTATAACTGATCAGCAGAATGGAACTTATGAACTAGTCTACCTGTTGCCAAGAGAAGATAACTACATGATGTTCATCAAGTTGTATGGCAGACATATAAAAGGGTCACCATTTAAGGTCAAGGCTGTTAATATTGGAGTTGAAGATCATGCAGAGGCTTCAAGTAGTCATTCAAAAATTCCAAGAACTGCTGCAATCAAACAGAAAGGGACAAAGAGACCATCAAGTTCAAGGTCAGGGTCGAATAGGAAGAGTAATCTGATTGAGGATGACCTTTTATGGAGGGTAGGAGTCAAAGGCCGCAACAGGGGGGAGTTTACAAATCCACAAGGTGTTTGCTGTTTAGATAATAAGATTCTAGTTGCTGACAGTAACAATCAAGTGGCACAAGTGTTTACTCTCTCTGGTGATTGTAAGTTGAAATTTGGGACTCCTGGAAGGGTTGCTGGCAAAATGCAGAGACCTACAGGTGTTGCCACAACCCTAAATGGAAACTACCTGATTGCCGATTATGATAATAAGTGGATCAGTATTTATGCCCCTGATGGAAAATATCTGAATAAAATTGGAACAGGTAAACTCTTGGGTCCAAAAGGTATAGCTGTGGATAGAAATGGACACATTATTGTTGTTGATAACAAGGGCAGTACAATATTCATATTCCAGTCAAATGGTAAACTAATTTCAAAATTTGGATCGAGAGGAAATGGGGACCAACAATTTGCAGGACCGCACTATGTAGCTGTCAATGCCAGTAATGATATAATAGTGTCAGATTTTCACAATCATTGTATTAAAGTATTTGACTGTGAAGGGAATTTCCTCTTCCGGTTTGGCTCGAATGGTGAGGGTAATGGTCAGTTCAATGCACCAACAGGAGTTGCTGTAGATGAGTATGGAAACATTCTGGTTGCTGACTGGGGAAATTCTAGAATACAGGTAATTCTCATACAATTTGTAAGGCTGTTTGAAGGGAGATTATAAGGAATAGATTCTCAAATACTTGATACAGTTGTCTCCCATTTATAGTTTATTGAATAAGCTTTCATGTAAACATGTTTCTATTGGTACATGTTACTTAAATGTACAACTTCTTATTGTCTCCCCCATCATAGTGGGAGGGAGACATTTTGATTTATTGCTGGCAGTCAAGGTGGATGTCTCAAAGATTTTCTGAGCAGCTCCTACATGCTTGACTGGATTTTGACGAGACCTTAATAGAAATGATCAGTAACTAGTATGGTTATGCATAATGTGAAAATTGATTTTTGCAGGAGTTCTGTGGCCAGAGAGTGAGGGGGTGGGGGATAGTCATACATTTTCTCCTGGAAAACGGCATCTAGTTAATTGTTTGTCTTGTAAATTTTACAAAATGATTAGGCGTGATAAACAAATGATCAAAACAATTGGATTTGGGCTCACCAGGTTAATGTCAAGCCAAAGGGGGCTTGCACTTTAAGAACAGTTTCTGAACAATAGCTTCAAGAATGATACAATGTGCATACCTCAAACTTTGTAGGATTGTTTAACATAATTAATAAATGAACCCTGTAGATTTTGGGCTCTCTTGATCAAAAATCAAGCTCACAGGGGTCTTCCTTTTGAAAACTGTTTCTGAAAAACTAAGCTTAGGTGTCTCAAACTTTACAAAATGGATTACAATGATGAGAATATGAACATTTTGACTTTTGTGCCCTTTTCAAAGAAGTAGGGGTATATTGCTTTGTTCATGTCTGTTTAATCAGTAACTTAAGAACACAAAGGCACAAAGACTGGATATTTGGTTGTTAGGTTAAGCATCTTGTGTGAAAATCCTATTGTTAGCTCATCTGAATATGCTCGAGGTGAGCTTTTGTGATTGTCTTGTGTCTATTGGGAATTGTGTGTTGTGCGCCTTCAACATTTTACTTTGAACAACATTTTTTAAACCAAAAAGTGAAAGTTGATAAAGCTTTGCAGGAATGACCCTTGCATGAAGCTCAACCAAAGTTGTTCAAAGAATTTCATTCCATGCAGAACTCTTTGTGTAAAATATAATCTCCTTGTCAGAAACCATAAGCCTTAGGCAGTAGATATTTGGAATGTAGCATTGCAAAATCTTACAAAATATTCTTGTCAGAAATCTTAAGCCCTTAAACTTAAATATTTAGTTCATGTATGAAACATTGTTTAGTCAACCTGTACAAAAGTTGTTAAAATTATTTGAACTTGAATTATAGGGATAAAAATTGACCCTGCTCAAGGTGTCTCATATTTCATACAGTCTTGTACAGAAATTCTTAAAATTTCCAAAATAAGATGATTCTAGAAATTAATTTTTACCTGATTACCTCCCCTCATTGTATTCACCATAACGGTACTGAATCGGCAAGTGACTTACTGTTATATCTGTCACTATATTTGTAGAAAAGACACTGTTTTAATATATGTGACAGGCTTTTGAATTTATTTCCTTGAATACCACAACTAACTACCCAAGAATTTCAACCATCAAAGATTTATCACATGCTCTTTAATACACTGAAAAATGTAATAAGTTATAACGATAATTATTATAATAAAGACTTACAAATTCAAGTTGGAAATATTTCTCTAGTGTTTAAAGTACTTGCATTTAATATTTGCAGTATTTCCCTTGATGAAACCAAGAACTGGTCTCAAAACTGTTTTCGCTAGACGTAAACTAACTTAATATAGTATTTATTTGAAATACTCCAAATCAATGATTTTAAAATAAATGTTTTAAGTTCATAAATAAAAAGTACAAATAAGGACATTGATTGCTGTAACAATGACAAAATACCAGTATGTGGACAAAACCCCACCTGGACATAACCCCCCTACTCATTTTTGTATAGTTGGACGAAACCCCCATATGCATTTTACATGGTGGACAAAACCGCCCTCTTCTTTTTTACAAGGTGGACAAAACCCCCCTACCTAAGTCCAAATTTTGTCAGAAAAACATGATTTTTTCAGGGGAGTTTTATCTGAGGGGGGTTTTGTCCTACACTCCCAAATACCTACTTTCATCAGAAAGCCATCTTAAAAGAACATAAGATAAACACTGATTAACACCATGTTTGTGGTTTTGGTTCCTCAGGGGCAAATGGGATCATAAAAGTGTCAAAATGTGACTTACCAAACAGGATCAAACATAAGACACTCTGATTACACATACACAGTACTGATGATTTACTGATTTATCCATAAAGAAGCATTATAATCAATACCAAACCATTATGTACTAATTTTCTTAACATCATAGGGAACTGCAAAATACAAAAGGAAGTTTGGTTATAAGTTGGACTAGAAGTATGCCGAAGATAAATGCATGTCAATATGATATCTAAATGATATTTAGAACTTTTCAAAGTTATCACTAAGATGGTTTTCTAAAATGGATAACTGTGCTATAGACATCAAGTGAAAAACATATCTTTCATATCATTGGATATTTTAGAATCATTTAAATCACAATATCATCTTTTGAAGCGGAACCATACTTTTCAAATGTTTTTCTTCATCTTTTAGAACAAATGGCCAGGCTCTTAAAAAGGTTTAGATAATTCGTACGGTAGTTAAGCGTGTGTAGAATATTTAAAAAATTCCATGTGAATACCGATTTTGTATAAAACACAAACAAGGAACTGCTAATACAACATAAACAAGATCTGAAACAAATGTTTACTGTAAAAAATACAGTCTGGCTTTTGTCAGGGCAAGTGAAGTTTGATCATTTTAAAACCACGTTTTGCTTTTTAGATGTTTGCTTAAGTCCAAAATTTCTAACTTTTTATATGGTAAAAAATATCTCTAAGACAACAGAACACATTGAAAGTAGTTGACAGAAAATGTATTGAATATTGCTTCTGATGTTTGCCAAACAGCAGACCCACAGCAAAATTACTCAGATGAATCCAGGGCCATCATGGCCCTCTTGTTGCTTTATATGAGAATATCTATACAATGAATACTGCTAACCCCCTCTTATTGCTTCTTTGTATTTTCAGGTGTTTGATTGTAATGGATCATTTCTAAGTTACGTGAACACCTCTGCTGACCCACTGTATGGACCACAGGGACTTGCAATCACTTCAGAGGGGACAGTGGTTGTATCTGACTCTGGGAACCATTGTATCAAGGTGTACAAGTATCTTCAGTGAAAATGGGAACCACTGTACCTTGTAGTACCAGTCATTGAAGCTGGAAACAATTCTGTCAAAGTGTACAAATATCTCATTGAAACTAGAAGCCATTGTATCACTTTTATGCAGGTACCTTCAGTCAGGCTTGGAACCAGTATTTAAATTTAAAAATTCTGCTTGTATGATAGAACACTGGTGAATTGTTGCAATGATGAGGCTTGCTTAATGTGCAATTTAAATGTATGTAAACGTATGGTTACTTGATTGGGACCAAAATATCCTTTTAAAGTGAAAGTGATTGTGTGGTTATATTTGTGATTAATTTTTAAAAGGCATCACTTTTCAAGGTCTGAGGCTGAACACAATTTATTTACATAACTGTTAAGCTTACTTGCTGTGTGCCACTTTCACAAGTTGCATGAAGAAATTAACAGACTAGCTTCAGAATATTTCAAAAGGGCACTTGATGAATCCCTAGTTATTGTTTGATAGAAGTAACCTTTGTCAAGTGATGTCTGCAACTTGTATACTCTTCAATTGAAAAGTTATACTTACTTGGAATAGTTATAGTTATACTGGTTAATAAAGTGACATTATTTAAGCAAAGAATCATGTGAATATTAAATGGCACTAGAATTTTATTGTAGTAAAACAGTGTTATACAAGAAAAGCTGACAGTTTTCATGTACTTATCTTTATCAGATCATACACTATTCTTGTCTCATTTCTGCTCTTACTAGTGTTTTCAATGTACCGGTATGTATAGAAGTAACACAATGATTTTGATTGAATATGGTTATTTAACTTATGGTAGAAGAACAAATGTGAACAGTTTAGTGTTATTACAATATTGTCAGAAACATATTGTTGGGTAAATCACAAATAAATGCAGATGTTGCTTAATGCTTTGAATGTGTTGATTGTTCTCAATGTAAACCATTGCCACTGCAAACCATTGCCAGCCAGCTGTGATTGATCTAACTTGTCTTTTGAAAATAAATCAATTTGTATATGATATAAGGCACCGTTGTTAGGTTGTTAGGTGGTATTGGCTCCTCATCACTTTATAACACATCAAAGGACTGTGTGATGCTTCCATAATCTTGATGTCACTAATTTGTCTGTATGTTTGGTTATAAGCATTTTCTTTTCATATCAGTTGCTGTTTACTTGATGTGAGAAGAGTTGACAACTTAAATAATTTGTGTCAGCAGCTTGGTGACCTAAATACTACATTGGTCTTCTTTTCTCAAAGGAGTTCTGTTGAAATGAAAAAACAATGAAGACAGATCTGAACTATATTTATTTAGCAGACAGCACAATATTAATATATATATACATATCTTATCTGAAATACAACAGTTAACTAAAAACTTACAAAAATACTGTCATGAAACAGGTTTTAACTCATGGTATATTAATGCAAGCTGAACAGGAGTGTACGTAATACCCCTATCTCATCATTGAAAATTACAACAGAAGACACAGCTCTACTTCTTAGTAATAAAATTAATAATAATTAATTTTATTATTAGTCTACGTCCCCGAAAGGGGTTCGACATTGATGGAAGATAGATAAGAAAAAGACAAAAGCCCATCTACTTTTTTTACAATAGCAATGAATGAGGTAGTAAGGAATATTTTTTCATGAGCTAAAAGGCATTTATATTGAGGTTTACTTTACCAAACTAAGGACAAAAGATTGCTGAAGATAAGACTGATGTTTCCCTTCCTTTAAAGTACCAGATTGCAGGGAGGCTATGTTGTCAGTTTATAAAGGCACTTACACACGGAGAAAGTAACAAGGCGTTTGTCATATTTAGGCTATGTTGTCAGATTATAAAGGCATTTACACACTGAGATAAAGCAAAAGGGAGTTTGACAGATTGTATTGAGGGTATGTTGTCAGTTTATAAAGGCATTTACACACTGAGATAAAGCCAAAGGGGGTCTGACAGATTGTATGAGGGTATGTTGTCAGTTTATAAAGGCATTTACACACTGAGATAAAGCCAAAGGGGGTCTGACAGATTGTATGAGGGTATGTTGTCAGTTTATAAAGGCATTTACACACTGAGATAAAGCAAAAGGGAGTTTGACAGATTGTATTGAGGCTATGTTGTCAGTTTATAAAGGCATTTACACACTGAGATAAAGCCAAAGGGGGTCTGACAGATTGTATTGAGGCTATGTTGTCAGTTTATAAAGGCATTTACACACTGAGATAAAGCCAAAGGGGGTCTGACAGATTGTATGAGGGTATGTTGTCAGTTTATAAAGGCATTTACACACTGAGATAAAGCCAAAGGGGGTCTGACAGATTGTATGAGGGTATGTTGTCAGTTTATAAAGGCATTTACACACTGAGATAAAGCCAAAGGGGGTCTGACAGATTGTATTGAGGCTATGTTGTCAGTTTATAAAGGCATTTACACACTGAGATAAAGCCAAAGGGGGTCTGACAGATTGTATTGAGGCTATGTTGTCAGTTTATAAAGGCATTTACACACTGAGATAAAGCCAAAGGGGGTCTGACAGATTGTATTGAGGCTATGTTGTCAGTTTATAAAGGCATTTACACACTGAGATAAAGCCAAAGGGGGTCTGACAGATTGTATGAGGGTATGTTGTCAGTTTATAAAGGCATTTACACACTGAGATAAAGCCAAAGGGGGTCTGACAGATTGTATGAGGGTATGTTGTCAGTTTATAAAGGCATTTACACACTGAGATAAAGCCAAAGGGGGTCTGACAGATTGTATGAGGGTATGTTGTCAGTTTATAAAGGCATTTTACACACTGAGATAAAGCAAAGGAGTTTGATAGTGAAAACTTAGCAGTGGTTATAATTAACATTTAAGTTTGATAATGAAAAGAGTATTTTAACTAAATTCACACAAAATATACAAACAAAATCTCTTTTCGCATGATTCTTACAAAACTACCAAATGCAGTTAGAAAAACAATATACAGTTATATTCCATTAAGTCAGGTTAATTTTTTGACTGATCTTATTAGCAATACTTGACTGTATAAAGCAAAAGGTGGTTTTCATACATGTGCATCGTCATAATCAAAGGCTGGTTTTGGAAGACGTAAGTCATTGGTGTTTCATTTCTTCCAACTAATGTACTAATGTGTTGGTTAAATTGGCCTTCATGCAGCACAGCTGCAGGTCAATTTGATTTCATTAATGAGTATTGATAAACACTGTGTGGCGTCTGATAAATTTAATTCAATTTATGCGTACAAGTAAACATTAACCTATATTTATGATTGAAATTATATTTTGCAAACTGACTAAAACCAGTTGATAAACAGCAACAGAAGGTGAAACTAATTAACATGTAAAATGTTGAGGAATATGAAAATACCGCAATGGGATTGAACAAATATAATTTCAAGCACTTAACAGACATAATAAAAAATTATGTAACTTTTAGACCAATACAAAAATCTACAACACCAAACATAAAATATCAAGCAGATATCACTTGCACTTAACAAAGACATTTCAGGTATAAGGTAAAGTCACTCTTTATACATTCAATAAAACATAATAAAAATAATACTCTTAACTACAAATTCTGGTTCATGATAATCTAGGTAAATAATATGGGTGTTTTCTTGACAGGACATATCATGATGTTCTGTATCATACCATGGAAAAATGTTCTGACAACAGAACAACCAATGCTACAAGTGTGTCAACATGATCATAAGATGAATGCCGTTGTGGGAATTTCCTTTCAATATTAGTTCCAGGTGATAGATCAATATTACAATTTCAGTGTCACCTGATAAATATTCAGAACCATGAGGCAACTATATTACTCTAGCAAGTAAAGTCACAGTTGAAAACTACTTCAAGGCAACCTCTTTTTTAAGGCTGTTCGGAAATCAAAGGTGATGCTATGCCCACAAATAAAGTAAGAATTTTGAAAGTCTGTTCTTAATTCTTCACTTAATTAAAATTTATGGCTAACAGCTTTAAGTTAAAAGTCATTCTGGCTTTCACTCAGTTTTGCTGCTCAATTTTCATCGATGAATTCTGTCATTACTGGTTATGTTCATGTAATTAAATTTGTAAAGTTTAAGCAAAACACTCCAAAAGATATCAAGAGATGTAAGGCAAAACGGTTCTTTTTGCTTCTCACCTCTTCACTTTCATCTCTCACAACATATGATCAGTGTTGAATGCACAACACAGTTCAATGATAAATCTGTAATGGACGTTTAACATGTCTACTTAAAGTAAGTGACGGATAAGTGTTGTAAAGTAGACATGATTGTTATGTTGGGCCTACATATAGTTATACTTTGTACAAGACATATGCAAAATAAAAAGCCTTGTACAATTATGGCCTCTTGCATTTTTTGTATATTCTTGCTTACATGTATTAACTATGGTCCCGACTAACAACATCTAGTGAAGAGCATTATTGAAATAAGTCAATATGAGAACCATTATAACACTGATACAACAGAAGCAAGATCTTATCGTATATGAATGTAGAAAAACCAATAAGCTATTAGTATGCAGAGGCTGCTCTCCAGGTTGTGTCACAATCAATACTCATAAGAGTAACTGGTTGTTGTTGCAAACACAACTAGCCTCAGTACTATGACGAGAATTATCCAGGCAACACCAATTACAACACTGGTGATCATCAGGTTTCTGGCATTGTTTGACATTTGCGTGGCCTCTGCCATGTCACCTTCTGCTGCCAGTGTGTTTGCCTATACATGGAAAAATAAACAATAACATTTATTTTTTTACGTAACTCAACCAAATATTAACAAATGGCATGCATTTATAACCTGAGTGCATTGAAGTGATTCTTCCTTTTCGACTTTGTTCAAAGAACAGGACTTAAGATACAAACATTTCCTCTGTGATAGAATACATTTCGATAGGAGTTTACAGAAGGCCATGGCTGTCATTGAACTGCAAAACATTAAAGTAATTCACAATTACAACAATACTGATCACAATCTTCATTGAAGAACTCTCTGTTGATCGCTATGCTCCCTCCCTTCAGTTTCTCAATGCTGAGGATTTCACTTCATAGCCTCTATCCTATACCAGGCAATTTGACAGAATCTGGAGATTTATGATCATCTCAAGTTCGATAAAGGCAAAAACATGTAGAACAGACTTCAAGACTTTTAAATGATAGAAAATTTAACCAAAACAAGAACGCAAAAAACATGTCTTGCTGCTGTTAACATTTCGCATAGACCAATTTAATAAATAAGAGGGCCATGATGGCCCTAGATTGCCCACCTGAATACTATGCCTTTGGGTCTGCTGTTAAGCTAACATCAAAAGATTTTTTAAGAATCTCCCTATATAAATCTACATGAATTTAAGTGACCCCCAGGGTAGAGCCAATTTTCACTAAAGGGCATAATTTGAACAAACTTGGTAGATGACCTCTAGCTGATGCCCCATTAAAAATATCTAAGTTCTAGGCTTTGTGGTTTCAGAAAAGAAGATTTTTTGAGGTTTTCCCTATATAAGCCTATGAAAAATCAATTGACCCCCAGGGCAGGGCCAAATTTGATCCCAGGGGCATAAATTGAACAAATTTGGTAGAGGTCCATTAGACAATGTTACATACCAAATCTTAAGGCTCAGGGCCTTGTGGTTTCAGACAAGAAGATTTTCAAAGTTTTCCCTATATAAGCCCATGTAAAATCAATTGTCCCCCAGGTAGGGGCCAAATTTGACCCCAGAGGTATAATTTGAATAAACTTGGTAGAGGTCCAATAGACAATGCTACATACCAAATCTTAAGATTAAGGGCCTTGTGGTTTCAGACAAGAAGATTTTCAAATGTTTCCCTACATAAGCCTATGTAAAATCATTTGACCCCCAGAGCAGGGCTAAATTTGACCCAAGGGGTATAATTTGAACAATTTTGGTAGAGGTCCACTAGGCAATGCTCATACCAAATCTTAAGGCTCAGGGCCTTTGTTTCAGACAAGAAGATTTTCAAAGTTTTCCCTTTATAAGCCTATGTAAAATCATCTGACACCCGGGGTGGGGCCAAAATTGACCCCCAGGGGCATAATTTGAACAAACTTGATAGAGGTCCACTAGACAATTCTACATGCAAAATCTTTAGGTTCAGGGCCTTAAGATTTCAGACAAGAAGTTTTTCCTTTCAGTTGCCATAGCTACCAGAGTTCTTTATGGAATTCAATTCTTTGAACAACTTTGGTAGAGCTTCATACAAGGAATATCCCAGGCATGTTTCGTCAATGTTGGCAAAAGTCAAATTGTTGATGAAGAACGACGCATGCCAGAAAATCAATGATCCCAATAGCTCATCTTTGAGCACAAAGTGCTCAGGTGAGCTGAAAAAGCTGTAGCTTTAACTTAATATATTATTTCAAAAAGGCTTCCATGACATATTCAAACAACAGCCTCAGATAATCACAATACATTTGCTGTGAGAGCTTCAATTCTAGCGTCGTAAAATATGGACAAAACGGACTATCAGACAAAAACAGACCAGATATTGAGAAAAAACGGACCACATTATGAGACGCATGAGACCATATCCAGGGAAGAAACGGACATCCTATAATATTTTTCATTCTACAATTACTATTTCTTGGCTTCCATCCTGGTGTTTTTACGTGTGTAGTATTATTCTAATAAATGTAAATAAAATATGCTCTTCCACTTTATAAGTAAAAAAACGGCCCACACAAGCCAAAACAACATATACATATAAAATTAAAAAATTTTATTTGAAAAGAAATTTAGTATAGAAATTCTAATTTAACTGCCCATAATTCTCAGTAACAAGAGGGCCATGATGGCCCTAAATTGCTCACCTGAGTCTCATTGCTCATGTTACAAGTATCGTTATTGGTTGTTATGGGTGTTCGTTGTTTGCAAGTTTGCAATAAGTTTGATGACTCTGGGTGTAATGGTACTCAATTTTTTTAGCAGAAATAGTCTTACTCTACAGGTCCCAGTGAACTTGACCTTTAACCTACAGACCCCAAAAACAATAGGGTTCTTCTAATATAATTACCCTATGAAGTTTGAAGGTTCTGGGTGTAATGGTACTCCAGTTACTGAGCAGAAATAATTTTCACTCTACAGGTCCCTGTGACCTTGACTTTTGACCTACTGACCCCAAAAACGATGGGGTTCTTTTACTGAATAAAGACAATCATCCTATGAAGTTTGTAGTCTCTGGGTAAAATGGTACTCCAGTTACTGAGCAGAAACAGTTTTCACTCTACAGCTCCCTGTGAACTTAACCTTTGACCTAAGGACCCTAAAAACAATAGGGTTCTTCTAATACAATTATCCCATAAAGTCTGAAGGCTCTGGGTGTAATGGTACTACAGTTACTCTGCAGAAATACTTTTCCCTCTACAGGTCTCTGTGACATTGACAGACAGACACCCATGGACAGGGCAAAAACATTATGTCTCCATCAGAAGGGCGGGTTTGAAGGTCTAGCCCTCGGTGTTTCAGAGCAGCAGATTCTTTAAGTTTTCCCTATATAAATCCAGGTGGGGCCAGTTTTGACCCCAGGGTCATGATTTGAACAAACTTGGTAAAGGTCCACTAGATAATGCTGCACACCAAATATCTAAACTCTAGGCCTCGTGGTTTCTGACAAGAAGATTTTTAAAGCTTTTCCTATATAACTCTATGTAAAGACATGTGACCCCTGGGGCGGGGCTTTTTTTGACCCAGGGGCTATGATTTGAACAAACTTGGTAAAGGTCCACTGGACAATGCTGCACACCAAATATCTAAGCTCTATGCCTTGTGGTTTCTGACAAGAAGATTTGAAAGTTTTATCCTATATAACTCTATGTAAAACAAGTGACCCCTGGGGCGGGGCTTTTTTTGACCCAGGAGCTAGGATTTGAACAAACTTGGTAGAGGTCCAATAATTAATGCTGTACACCAAATATCTTAACTCTAGGCCTTGTGGTATCTGAAAAGAAGATTTTTAAAGTTTTTCCTATATAACTCTTATGTAAAACAGGTGACCACTGGGGCGGGGGCATTTTTGACCCAGGGACCATGATTTGAACAAACTTCGTAGAGGTCCTCTAGACAATGCTACTTACAAAATATCTAAGCTCTATGCCTTTTGGTTTCTGATGTGAAGATTTTTTAACCTTTTTCCTATATAACTCTATGCAGACCTGTTTACCCCATTTCGTATCAGTATTTTTTTTAGCCATTCATCAGTAGTTTTCAGTGTCTGTCAGTAGTTTTTTTTTCAAATTGTGCGAATGGTAAATTTAAATCAGCAGCCAGCCCACACATAATTTCTGCTTTATTGATCATCATCAAATCCATTGACACAGGAGACTTGGACAGTTGGACATGAATGTTGTTATAGACGTGTTACTCCCTTTTAACTTTGAATACTCCAAGTGATTTTTACTTTGAACATGCTGTTTACAATCGCTTAGCTCGCCATGTGCACAGGAAAAGTCACAATGACAAAGATTACAATTTACAACGCACTCTCCTTTTGTTGAGCGAGATAAACAAGGAAAGATTTCTTTGTACGTAGTCTTATATTTCTGCGAGCCTTTTTGCTTTTTACTATGGACCTGTTCCTCAACTTCATTTTCAAAGTTAGTTTGGAGGACGCCATTTTCATCGGCTCATCCGGGTACCTTAAATGCCTAAGTGTCACCTTAACTATGATTATTTAATTACCGAAAGGAATCATTTACCGGAAACAAGGGCAATCAGTGATCACATGTGTTGCTTGATGATAGCCAATTAAACAGTAGTATTGAGAGGTGATTTGACTGTTTGTAGGCTAAAACGCATTCTTTTATTCGAGGGCCATAACTCAGCCAAAAATCATTCAACCGAAAACCCGTTAGACATGCGCAAGTACTTCAGGTACTGATCAATCCTGTTAAATTTCATTCAAATTTCATAAGTAGTATAAGAGAAGTAGTCCAGACAAACTTTAAAAATAAAAATCATAAAAGGGCCATAACTCTCACAAAAATCATTGGACTGGAAAATGCCGATGAAGTACAAAACTAGACTTGGTACTGATCATTCCTGTAAAGTTTGGATGAAATCGCACCAGTAGTTTCTGAGGAGTAGTCCGGACAAGTTTTGTGATGGACAGACTGACGGACAGACAGATGACGGAAAAGTGATCCCTATATGTCAGGTCTACTTCGTAGCAGGTGACACAAAAAGATGGAAATATAAAAAAACCCTAAATCATGAAGAATCGTTTTTCTGCCGCTTTCCGTATTGCGGAAATTTCTTTTCAAAATGCATAGAAACTATGGTGAATCCGTAGGAGTAAACAGGTCTGCTCTATGTAAACAAGTGACCCCAGGGGCAGGGTCTATTTTGACCCAGTGGGTATGATTTGAACAAACTTAGTACAGGTCAACTAGACAATGCTACATACCAAATATCTAAACTCATGGCCTTGCAGTTTCTGACAAGAAGATTTTCCTATATAACTCTATGTAAACATGTGACCCCTTGGGCAGGGCTATGTTGACCCAGGGTCATAATTTGAACAAAGTTGGTAGAGGTCCACTAGATGATGCTTCATACCAAATATCTAAGCTCCAGGCCTTGAGGTTATAGAGAAGAAGACTTTTAAAGATTCAACTTTTAAAATCTATTTTCAGCTCCAGTGAACCAGAAATGCAATGGACCAGAACCATTTGAACAATCTTGGTAGAGCTTCATGCAAGGAACATCCCAGGCAAGTTTCATTAAATTTGGCCATTTGGTTTCAGAGGAGATGTTGTTTGAATGAAAAGCTGATGACGGACAGACAGACTGATGGACAGACTACGGACAAAGACCGATCAGAAAAGCTCACTCTGAGCACTTTGTGCTCAGGTGAGCTAAAAATATGGTCAGTTTTGTCCCATGGTCCATGCGTCTGTCCGGCCATAACACTGTTTTTCTTTCCATTGTGTTCTTCTAGATTTGTCTCGGATTCAGTAATGACAAAGAAAACAATCTAAAATCCAAAGACTAAAAACAAAGAAAAACTGGAGTTTTTTTAAAGGGATATACAGGCTAAAGTATTATGCTTTCTTTCTCATTCCATCTATGAATATACTGTAAATGTGATCGAAATAAATACAATGACCTGTCCAAGTAACAAAGATTTCCTCTTTTTAAATGAAAAACTGGGTGGTTTCCTAACTTGACCCACGTGGGTCTAGATAGAAAATTTAGATTTCGTGCTAAATTTCGCAGTGAATGATTGGACGGTTGAAGTACCTGTCACGTGATCAATGGCAAAAACAACCCAAGAGAAACAACGATTGGTTGTTTTTGTCACGTGACCTATTTGAAAATAACTTAGTGATTTCGTTCACGTTTTACTTTTTGTTAAAGAACGTTCAAATATTTACGTTCAAGCCTGCATTTCACTACAAACATACTGGGAATTTAAAGTTCTTCATATTGAACGTGATTTGAGCAAATAATATCAGTTTTAATTTTTGGGGCACTCATTTGCCTGTGCATCCCTTCAACAAAAGACAACAACGAACTGTTATTGGAAAAACATACAAAACACATCATTAATGTTAAAAGAACCTTAACCGCTTCTTTTGTAAATAAATAGGTCTGATCTGTAAGCAGCATTGCATAGAACGAGGATGATAATAAGAAGACATTGTATCGTCATACTCTAGAAAGTTTTTTTTTTATGATAAAAATACTTACGCGACTTGCATAATAGATTGCACAGAGACCTGTGGGACAGAAACAGCAAAGACATGCGAGCACAGATGGGATCATATAGTCTGGAGGTCTTGGCTGGGTTACTATCACACCGGCCTGGCCTGGCTGAGAAACTATCTGAAATTTCACAAATAATACAGCATTTATGTTTGGCTTTCTCTTTAAATGTTCTGTGTCTAAAGATACTATGTCGCTCTTATTTTATTATACATTCTAAAGAAATCCAGTGGACACAAAGAGTACATCTCATAATAATAAATTCATTAAAAAGTTTACATCTTTGACCTTGGAATTTGAGTGACAAATCAATTAGGTATCTTTATCTAAAATGAATTCATGCCCATAAAAATTGAACTGTGAGCAGCAGAAATAGCTCTTATAGTAAATGACGTCATTTGAGAAAAAAGATGTCAGAACGTTCTTTAAAAGCAGTGGAACAACAGAAATTTTGGTCTAAACAAGTGAAGAGCAAAGTTCATACGCATTGTATAACTCCTTAATGATATCTATTTACCTATGAAGTTTAACTGCGATACCTCAAATACTTTTTGAGTTATGGTCTAAACAAAAATTAAGTATTAAAGGAGAATAACTCTAAAGTTATGAAGTAAAGAGTTTCAGTTCCTACAATTTTACTCAATGAGATTTAACCACATATAAAGTTTCAGGTTTATAACTTTAAAAGTTTTTTAATTATGTTCCAAATGAAAAGTGTGACAGTCGGACAGCCGGACTAACAAAGAGCCAGAGGACAATGCCAAATCTGTATCCCTCTTCTCAAGACATCTATGCACTGATGAAGTTTCATGTTGATACCTTAAATACTTTTTGAGTTATGTTCTAAATTTAAGTACAAAACTAACAAAGGGCAATAACTCAAAAGTTATCAAATGAAGAGTTACAGTTCCTATGAAATGCACGACTCCTTCATGACATCTATACAACTTTAAGGTTTAATGTTCATCCAAACAAAAATTAAATATTAGGGATGGCAACGAGTAACCGGTTAACCGAGTATTCGATCGAACGTCCGAATATCGGTTAACAAAATTGATATTCGATTACTCGGAAAAAAATTATAATTTTTTATTTTTTGGCGGTTTAGAAAGATTGGTGTATCCAATTAGTTCAGAAATTCGAAGAAGTACATGTATCTTCATAAATGCAATCAAAACATTCTTACAGAGGTGCGAAAATGATATCGTAAATTTAACCAGGCGATCAACAGTTTGACACGCGCATGGGATTGAGCACCTGTGTCGCTTACATCTTTCGGCCTCTTATGATATTTAATTACCTTTAATTGTGTAACAGTATGTAGCCGAAACTTGTTTTAAGGTAACTGTTTTGAAAAAGCAAAGGGCCGGATTGCTATTATAAATGTTAGATTAAAGGTAGTAATTAGACCCGATTAAACGTTTGTTTTTCTTAACTCAATAAAGGAGAGTAACTACCTTTTCCAAAATTTTGTAGATCATTGGAAATCATTCGAGTAACCGAGTACTCGATCGGAAAAATGACCGAGTACTCGAGTATTGATTTTGGTATTCGTTGCCATCCCTATTAAATATAAAAAATACTAAGGGGAATAACTAAAAACTTATTAAGTGAAGATTTACAGTATTTAGGCATTGCATATAAACTCAATAAGATCTAATCACATATGAAGTTAAGGTTTATAACTTAAATAGTTAGACCATTGTCCGTCATTTCTTTTATTAATTTAAATCTGCTTATTCAGCTAGTGTTCCTTGACAATTAAAAGTGAGGAGTGTAACTGCATTCAGAAAATTATTTGAGCAGATCTGTTACAAAATATTAATATTAGTTAAATATATTGTTATTTAACTTTCCAAGGTTTCACTGCAGTACTCCTTAATTATTTTTTCAAAGTAATGTAATTGTAGTAAGACTAATTATGAATATATGTATTGTAGATATCAAAAGAAACATATACTCTTTCTTGTTAAACAGACTTGGTGGTGGGTTTTTTTATCTTATTACACAAATGTAATACATGTAGTATGGAATCATCTAACCAAACAGTTCATAACATCTTATTACAGCCTATTACTTTATTTGGTGGAATATGAAATTAGTTGATGACCACCATGAACAATAAGTTATCATATGAGTCAAAAGTCTAATCGGAACAAGAAACGGTCTGTTATGACAATATTTATTCTCACTATACAACAAAACAAATGTACAAGAAAAACATCAAAATAAAGAAGTGGTGGAAATTTTGTGACAAATCTGTATTAAACGTGATTGTTGTTCTGAAATAAATGGAAACTTTAAGGGTTTTCAAAGAAATTCATAATTATATCTATATGAAATATTCAATTATTATTTAACATGTAGTAAAGTAAAGCCCACCACTTGCTGTGTTGTGTAAGGTTGTCCAGGCTGACCATACATTGGCTGTCCAGGTTGACCATATGGTGGTTGTCCAGGCTGACCATACTGGTGTTGTCCGTACTGCTGACCACCTGATACAGGCTGGAATCCAGCCGGATAGGACTGCTGTTGAGGGTACCCTCCTTGCAGTTGGTCATAACTCGGTGGCCCTGGAAATTCAAATTAGACTAATCTTATAAAATAACAACTGTATACCATGGGAGATTATTTATGCAAAAAAAAACGTACTGTTGCATCTGGTTTTGTATTATTGCATTCCGTTAATTGCGTTATGCTAAGTGACAAATTATTGTGTATAAGTAAACATGATGGCCCTGGATCGCTCACCTGAATACTCTAACTGTGGATCTGCTGTTGAGCAAACATCAGAAGCCAAATTACAGTTTCTGAATTGAAGTTTTTCAAAGATCCAATATTTCATACTAATAGGACCCCCGCGGCAGGGCCAAGTTTGACCAAAGGGACATTTTTGAAAAATACAATTCTACATAACATAAGAGATGTTTGTAAAATATACATGCCCCGCTAGTGCCTTATTGCCAAAGGGCAGAGGCAGCCACAGAAGCAAAACAAGAGCTACCGCAAGCGGGGGCCACGCTAGACTTTTTCCTATTTCCAAAGGCAAACACATCAGAGGAAGCACATTGTGGTGAAGGGATTTCAAATGAAACATCATTTGGAAATATAATTATACATAACAAAGTTATGGCCAATTTTAGCAAAACATTCAGAAATTTGACCTTAAAGGTCAAGGTCAAGTTCAGTTTAACCTTCTTTGGAGGTATTGTCTAAAAGGTAGTTATGTCCAAGCATGAAGACACTACATCCATTAACAACAAAGATATAGCCAGGTTATGTAATGTCAAGGTCATTTAAAGGTCAAGGTAATGCTTGAAATGTTCAACACGTTTGTTTTATTTTCAGAGTTGTTTTGTCCCTGTATAGATCAAATCCGTCCATAAATAAAAAAAGTTTGGCTATTTTAGCAAAATGCAATAATTCGAACTTGACTGTAAAGGTCATTTAAAGGTTGAGGTCATACTTGAATAATTTAACATGTAGGTTATGTCATGAGCATTGTTTTGTCAAAGTATTAATAAAAAAGAACTAAAAATGACGTTATGGCCAATATTAGCAAAATTCAATAATTTGACCTTGATGGTCAGGGTCATTTGGAGGTCAAGGTCATGAATGATTCAATGTGTCAGTTTTGTCATAAGTGATGATTTGTTCCAATATAAATCAAATCAAACTATAAATAACAAAGATTTGGCTATTTTAAGCAAAATTCAATAACTTGACCTTAAATGTCAAGGTCATCTAAACATCAAGGTCATACTTATAATAGATTAAAATGTCAGTTTTGTTGTTTTATCAAAGTATAAATCAAATCCATAAATAAACAACAGTTAGGACAATTTAAGCAATATACAATAATGAGACCTTGACTGTCAAGGTCATCTTAGGGTAAAGGTCATACCTGAATTATTCAACATGTAAGTTTTGTCAAAAGTGTTGTTTTGTTCAAGTATGAATAAAGTCTAACCATAAATTACACAGTTATGACCAATCTTAGTAAAATTCAATAATTTGATCTTGCTAGTCAAGGTCATTTTTAAGGTCAAGGTCAAACTTGAATCAAAATGTCGGATTTGTCAAAAGTATTGTTTTGTCCAAGTATAAATCAAATCCATAAATAAATGACAAATTTATGACAATTTAAGCAAAATTCAAACATCTGACCTTGACGAACAAGGTCATTTTTAGGTCATGGTCACACTTAAGTTATTCAACAGGTCGGTTTTTTCACAAGTGTTGTTTTGTCAAAGTATGAATCAATTCCAACAAAAAATGACAAAGTTATGGCAAATTGTAGCAAAATTCAATAATTTGACCTTGACTGTCAAGGTCATTTAAAGGTCAAGGTCAAACTTTAAAGAATCTTAATGTCCGATTTGTCATAAGTGTTGTTTAGTCCAAATATGAATCAAATTTATAGATAAATGAGAAAGTTATGACAATTTAAGCAAAATTCAATCATCTGACCTTGACAGTCAAGGTCATTTTAAGGTCATGGTCATATCTGAGTTATTCAACATGTCGGTTTTGTCATAAGTGTTGTTTTGTCCAAGTATAAATCAAATCCAACTATAAATACTAAAGTTATGGACAATTTTAGCCAAATTTAATAATTTGACCTTGAAGGTGAAGGTCATTTAGCAGTCAAGGTCAAGTTGAGTCTGGTTCACTCGAAGATCTTGTCCAAAGGGTTGTTGTGCCTAAGCATGAAGAGAATCCACCTATCAATAATAAAGTTATGGCCAATTTTAGCGAAATTTAATATTTTGACCTTGAAGGTGAAGGTCATTTATGAGTCAAGGTCAAGTTTAGTCTGGGCTTCTTGAAGGTCTTGTCCAAAGGGTTGTTGTGTCCAAGCATGAAGAGAATCCACCTATCAATAATAAAGTTATGGCCAATTTTAGCAAAATTCAATATTTTGACCTTGAATTTGAAGGTCATTTAAGAGTCAAGGTCAAGTTTAGTCTGGTCGTCTTGAAGGTCTTGTCCAAAGGATTGTTGTGTCCAAGTATGAAGATAATCCATCAAGGAATAAAAAAATTATTATCAATGTTAAAGTTTTCGGACGGCAACGGCAACGGCAACGACACCATGACTATGACAATAACTCGATTTTTTTTTTCAAAAAAAGTCGATGCTAATGAGTTATCTACTGGTCATTATCAGAAAACATTTTTCAGTTAATGATCAATATGACTTTAACCTTTGATCTAGTGACCCCAAAAACTACAAGGGTCATTTAGTAGCCATGACCAACCTACCTAAGAAATTTTAGGAAGCCTGGGCCCAAGCATTCTATCGTTATTGATCAGAAACGGTTTTGCTTTTCAAGGTCATTGTGACCTTGGCCTTTGACCTAGTGACCAAAAATAGGGGTCATATACTGGTCATGATTGACCTACATACTCAGTTTGAGGAACTTGGACCCTACCAATCCCTGGATATCTATCGGAAAAGTTTTGTTTTTCAAGGTCACTGTGACATTGACCTTTAACCTAATGACCTGAAAAACTGTAGGGGGCATCTACTTGTCATGTTCAGTCTACAAACCAAGTTTGAGGAACCTGAGCCAAAAGATTTTATAGTTATTGATCGGAAATGGAAAGTTCTAGGCATTGTGGTTTCAGACAAGAAGATTTTCAAAGTTTTTCCTATCAGTTGTCATAGCAACCAGAGTTCTTGATGGAATTCAATTCTTTGAACAACATTGGTAGAGCTTCATGCAAGGGAAATTCCAGCAAAGTTTTATCAAATTTAGCCTAGTGGTTTAGGAGGATATGTTGCTTAAAATTAAGCATGCCCCACGCCAGACACAGGGTTATCCTTAGGCTCACCTTCAGCATATGCTCAGGTGAACTAAAATTGATACACGTACATGCCAAATTCTTAGTGTTTTATCTTAACTTTCATGAAAATTTTCAAAGTATTTACACTAACATCAAATGCCAAGTGATAACTGCTATGGAAGATCATTAATGTAAAAATGACAACATGCAAATGGGCAAATGCATTGTACTAAATGACTAATGTATGCATTCATCTTTAATTACACCCTGCTTATGATAAAATGCTTTGTACTATGTATTTGTTTACAGTAGAAAGGATAGCTGGGCAGGGTCAATTTTGACCTAGGGAGATAATTTGAACAGTCTATGTAGAGGTCAACTATACAATGCCTCATACCAAATATCTAAGGTCTTAAGCTTACGGTTTCTGACAAGAAGATTTTCAAAGATTAAATAATTTAAACAATTAAGACCACTGGGGCGGGCCTATTTTGACCCCGAGTAATTGGAACAAACATAGTAGAGGTTCCCTTAACAATACAAAATACAAAATATCTAAGCTCTAGGGCATATGGTTTCAGAAAAGAAGATTTTCAATTTTTCTCTATATAAGTCTATGTAAAATCAAGTGACCCCAAGCAGGGCCAATAATGACGACCAGGGTATGATTTGTATTTTCTTGGTGGAGGACTGCCAGATGATGCTCTGTGCAAAATATCTTAGTCCTTGGCTTTGTGGTTTCACACATAATGTAAAATCAATAGACCCTCCGGACAGGGGCATTTATGACCGCAGGGGCATGATTTGAACATATCTGCTAGTGCACCTCTAGCTGAACATATATGCAAAATATCTAAGTTCTATGCATTGTGGTTTCAGATATTTTCATTTTGGTTTTTTTTCCATTTTGTTGCCGTAGCAACTAGAGTTCCTACTGGAATTCATTTCTTTGAACAACTTCGGTATGGCTTCATGCAATGAACATCCAAGGAAAGTTTTATCAACTTCAACATGGTGGTTTAGGAGGGGATGTTGTTTTAAGGTAAAAATGGATGATGCATCGCACAGCACACACCAGACACTGGATGATCCTTAAAGCATATGCTCAGGTGAGCTAAATTCAAGAGGGTCATGATGCCCTAAAACAGTCAACTGAGAGTATAAACTGCTAGGAAATACAATTACCATGTAATTGATTTATCATCAAAATGTAAAGGGATGAATGGAGAATAATGAACAATATAACTCATGGTCCAATTCATCATGCAACAGAACAACTTCCTTTGTAGAATTATTATGCAGCATAACAACAAAATAACATACAAGTTTGACATTATAATTTACCAGAATGAAATGTCTAATCCAACACTGTAGACTGTCAACAGAAAACTTAAAGTTTGACTAATCAGTTTTTCTTCTAGACACAAAGGTTTGTCTGCTTGACATTTAATATATAAACACTGATATTAATAGACTGACAAAACAGACTGACAAAAAATTGTCACTTCAATGAACACTAATGCATAATAGATTGAGATTACAACTTGTGTGGTTTGAACATTACTTTCGTTTAACAGGACATGTTTCATTAACAGGACAATATGCATTTGAACTTTTTAAAGAAAGCAAATTTCCATTTAAACAGGACATGTCTCATTAACAGGACAAAATGCATTTTAACTTTTTAAATAAAGCAAATTTCCATTTAAACAGGACATGTCTCATTAACAGGACAAAATGCATTTTAACTTTTTAAAGAAAGCAAATTTCCATTTAAACAGGACATGTCTCATTAACAGGACAAAATGCATTTTAACTTTTTAAAGAAAGCAAATTTCCATTTAAACAGGACATGTCTCATTAACAGGACAAAATGCATTTTAACTTTTTAAAGAAAGCAAATTTCCATTTAAGCAGGACATGTTTCATTAACAGGACAAAATGCATTTTAACTTTTTAAAGAAAGCAAATTTCCATTTAAACACAATGAAATAACTTTACTTCAGTGAATTCAACAGCATCATGATTTGATAAAACTTCACAATGGTCTAAAATCACATTAATTACTGTGAACAAGACAACATGATGATTCCACAAAACAGCAAAGTCAGTGGATTCAGATGCAATAACTTCTTATGTGAATCAAATAAATTTGCAAATTGAAACAAGAGATGTTTGTGAAACATGAATGCCCCCTAATGACAACCAATTAGTCATGTTTCATGCACTTCAAAACGTGACCTTCACTTTTGACCTACTGACCTCAAAATCAATATGGGTCATCTATAGGTCATGAAAAACCACACTACCAAATCTGAAGACTGTAAACCAGTTTTTGTGGTGAGGGTCACTGTGACCTTGACCATTGTCCTACTAACCTCAAAATCAATATGGATTATTTAATGGACATGGCCAACCCCTCCACCAAATCTGAGAATGTAGGCCAAAGCATTCTTGAGTTAACTTATTGATCAGACCTTTCCTTGGTCAAGATGTCAGTGACTTTGACATTTGACCTACTGACCTAAAAATAAATAGGGGTCATCTACCAGTCATGTTCAACCTCCCCACCAAATCAGGACTGTAGGCCAAAGCATTCTCTAGTTATTTATTGAAGGTGGCCATGACCTTAACCTTTGACATACTGACCCCAATATTATCAGAGATCCTCTACTCAATACGAGCAAACATCCTTTGATGGCAGTAGGTTGAGTTATTGTGCAGACATGGTTTACAAATTCAAGCTGACAGTAACCTAGCTTGACCTTTCACCTACTGACAAAAACGTCATAAGGGGTTTTCTACTCAATAAGAGCAACCATCCTATGATGTTTGAAGGCTGTGAGCCAAATGGTACTCGAATCATTGATCATCATCGGACAAGCTCTGGTCCACGGAAAGCAATATATAATGGTTTCTCCTACATTCGACCCTTGCACTGGTATCGTGACGTAAAAAACTACTTGGAATTGACGCTCTTTCTTTCTGCAGACACGTCCGGATACTGTGCACGTTTTTAGATAAAGAGCATATTCGCGAAAATATTCCAAGAACATGCATAGAAAGCATGTAAAGTTACTAGAATATATCCCGTATTTATATTACTTCCCCGTTTCCATGGTATTCACTCAAATAATTGCATTTTTCTTTAATCAATTTACAAAAAAAATTAACCCATTTCTTTCGTCGGTGTCATTGAAACGCCTTTGTAACGTCCGTAGTTATTTACCTTGAATAATAGTTGTGATCAGGCAGTCTGTTCCACACACTCTAATTACAGTATCTAGTTAATGTCCAATTTTGCACGGAACTGAAAGCTACTTTTTTGATTGACACTTGGACGCACTCTATGAGATGGCCTGTAAAATGTGTTTTGTTCTATAACCTTTACAATATTAAATATAAAAGCTGAGGTCACGAAACGAGGAAAAAGCGTCCAGTCGCTTCAGAGTGTGATGTACATGTCAAACAATGTAAATTATTTTTTTTTTTTGTATTTTCTTAGAAATAAAACTTTTATTGCATAATTATTCAAGGCTAATGTTGATTGGTCAGTAGGATTATATTTTTGCATACAAAATGTATGACGTCATGCGCATGCGCTAAAAACGGTGCTAGGTCACGAAACTAGGACAAACCAACATACCCCACTTCTTTGCACGGGGGTGAGGGGCATAATAATAAATGCTGAACAGAACAATATAGTAACTGAAAACAATAGTATATTCTCTAAAAAAAGAAGTCTGCATTTCTGATAGACATAATGATGTCCTGTTTAAACAGAACATCATTATGATATGGATCTTTTCTTTAAAAGATTACAGACTGTCTGAATCAGACATTTCGACCAGTTCGCATAACAATTTATAGCCGTAACAAGACATCATCCCAGTGGTAAACACAAGACAATCATGGCGTTCCATACTATAATCTGCTCAATATCATATATACCAGAGGACTGCTGAAAATACGGCTGGACTGAAACGACAGTACATAGTGACCTTCGTTCTCAGCTTTTGCTACATAGATCAATTGACAAAACAAAAGGACAACATGGTTTCCCTAAGAACAGCATCATTTACAAACTCATTCGTAAACAAAACACAGATGTAAACAGTGACGCGTTGCAAGATTATAAATCATGTCTAGACTCCGGTAAAATGCATAATATAGTGCAACAGTCTTATCTTTCAGAGATGTTTGATTTTCTAACCAAAGCAAGCTAAGTTCGCCACCATTAGCAGTGTTGTATCTACAATGCATGTCTAAAATCACAGGCTAGGACCTTAAATATACGTTTGAACCAGAGACGTATATATTACAAGTCTCTGTTTGAACGAAAATTACAACTTCTAACTGTCGTATGTTTATCATCATATTTACGCATTACCTTGTGTTACGGAAATTTAAAAGTGTAAAATTATTTGAAGTTGATGTACATTCATTCTAGTTTTTCTGTATTGAATGTTTGAATGTCAGTGATGTCACTCTTTATTTTTATTCTAATTTTTATCAAAATAGGACAACCCATATAGACCAATTCACGACGAGGGTGAATTTTATTATTTACTTACGGCGAGGAATAGTAAAGAGTTGTCATTTTTTTCATTCATATGCTCCAGTTAGGTTCCTTAATCTGCAACGTAAGCACGCGATTAACATATGACAGCACTGATAGCAGTTTTAGGGTTTCTTTTCAATATTTGTTTTTTAACAAATATTTTGTGCTTGTAATTAAACATGCAGTTTGAAGTTAATTTACCAACGGCTACACGTATTTAGAAGGTTATCGCACTCTGTTATTATTGTGACTATTCAATGTAATAAAAACCATCAGATTCAGTATACATATGTAGGCAATCAGGCAAATTAATTCAAGCGACGTCTTGAGCATATTCTGAGATATTTTTGTGTTGGGCCAGAATCTCGCGGAGGCGAGATACTGACCAATACAAAAAATTACACAATATCTCGCCTTGCGTACAACAGGCAATCCATCTGCAGTATATACTTACTATAGATGGCAAGTCACTGATGCAACATAACTCGTAACTGTTATGTGTTACACAATTGAAAGTTAATTTCTTTATTCACTACCAAAATATTGTACAGTTTTCACATCTTTATATGATACAACGAGTCTAGATTTCCACAGAAGTAGGCCACAGGTATCTGCGTGTTAATTATAAACAAATGTACCTCTTACTTATCAGTGGTAAATTAATGGAGAGCGCAAAAAGCCATGGCAGCAGTTTTGGATAGACATTGTTAAATATGATACAATTAGTCTCAGCTACCATGGATTTAAAGATGGCCGTTTATTCACGATCATAACATCAAACAACAGCATAATGGCGGTAATGGATTTATCTGGTGAAGAAGTATGTATCGGTGTACTTACCTTGTTTTTCACTCATGTTATTTCAATGGTTTATATATCTCTGATTTAAATGACACAGTTATTTCTAACTTAAAATCATCAGTTTTTTTCCTTTAACAGGGTGCTGTTTCGGAACAACACAGTAAAATGGCGCATGCCCACATTACTGCTGAGCGGAAAAATCAGGCCACACAAAGTTAGCATTCGTTGTGCATCAACAGGATTCGATCAATAACAGATATAATTTTGCATGATTGTACATGTACTCGATTTTTAGCCGTATAATGTCTAGAATCCTTCTTTTTTTTCTCTAAAGAATAAACCATTTCTACCACATCATTCCGGCACGATTCCATTTATTGCTACAAACAGATAATGAATATTCAAAATATGAATTAGTACGAATAAATCCTGGAATTAATAATGTAAAGAATTTGAAATAAATTTTAATGTACATTACATTCTATATTAAGAGCATGCTAATAGATTTCATCTCAGGAAGAAGAATAAAAACACTGAAAGAAGTTTGTCAAAATTGATTATAAGTAGTACTGTCCGACTCCGACTAAATAACTTAATGTTAGTCGAGTGTTTTAGTGTTAAATGAGATAAAAAGATTCGATTTCTCCTTTCAATGTAGTGTCCATGTTAATGTAACAAATAGCATTCTATTTGAAAGACCCTGTCGCAAGATAATGTTTATCACAAATTATCTATACAATGTGGTAAAACGGAATAATAATAAAGTTTTTTAAAAGTTATCTTAACTCTAAACAAAAACGCATTCAGCCTTTAAGTGTTTTGTAAGGTACATGTCTCTTAAGTTTGTTATATATGGACAATAATCTGTCTACTACAACTGTTGTTAATGGCAATATTAGAAAAGTCAGAACCAGATGATTTTTTTATATAGACAGAATGATATTTTAATTAATAACCTGAGGAAAATGCTGTGCAAGTCTTTAACAATGTTATTTTTATATGGCATCCTTTTTATTGGTAAAGTGGCCTCAAGTTTATATGTAGCACAGGCAATGCTGTCATTTCAACTACTAAGTTCTCTTATCTGGCTTCACAGGACTGTTAAAGATTTCTACAAAACCTTAAAATTAAGTACTGTTGACTTCTTATCTATGCAACCTTACAGGAAAAAGAAATGATTATGCTTTTAAAAGAGAGGTTAAAACAGCATCTTACACAAAACACGGGATGTTAAGAAAAAAGGTGATTTTATATTTTCACGAATTTGTCAAATGCTTTAACTCTGTCATTTGTACTATAGTTCGGATTTGTTCAGTGATAAAGGTGTCATTAAACATTTCTTTAATGTACACCTTGTCATAGTTATTACACTTTAAACTGTTAAAACCTAGAACTGTGTAAATGTTTTGTTTTTCATTTAAACTGGCTACTGACTCACAGATGTTAGCTAAAAATATTTTTCTTTAGAACTAAAGATAAGTCAAAGTGCTACTTCAAAAACATAATTAGTAGGTATAAACACTAGGGGGGGGGGACTCCTTTCTAATTCCTCATGCCTCCTTTCTCTCTCCTCATGCCTCCTTTTTCACTCCTCATGCCTCCTCTTTCGCTCCTTTTCACTCATTCGATAAAGTTTCCTCTTAAAAAGGGAAAGGCTTGGCTGGATGTGGCAATATAATACGTAATGAAGTACATATGGTAACCTTTAAATAATTTTGTGCAATTAATCTCTGGCTTTCATTAACCAGTACCCCTTTACAATAATGGGATCGATCAGAATATGAGCAGCAAATTCCTGTCGATGTACACTTTTATATTATGCGACACGTACATTTTTTTTTTGCCCACGCACCTTATGTTTTACCTGTATTAAAATTGTAAGATACACCGAATGGTTCAACTCTTTAAAAATTAAAAAAAAACAACACCTAAACAGAATAGTTGATAAGTACTTTCAAGCAAGCGATCTCCATGGTAACAAAATATTCCCGTATTACCTGGCCCAGTTTAAATCAGGTTTAAATATCTTTTATCAAATACACACCTTTTTACGCTGGTGGTGGATGCTTTGAATAGTTTTTAAATTGACATCGTCTCTCTTGGTTAACAGAGTTTAACATTCACTAAATATGGAATAACACATTTCCTCATGTAGACGCTAGACATTATGCTCGACTAGGTGGAGATTCCATCCCCCACCCCCACCTATTATAATTTTATGCTTCTGCATGCCTTAGTTTAAACATAGTTTATTTATCAAAATATCATTAAGTTAACACATCTCTGTAACAGTAACACGTTGATAACATTAACAGGGTCGGAATGAAAGATTACATCTCATTAAGTTCCTCTCCTTAACAATTCAGAATCTATACATTTTGGATGTGGTTAAGCTTTGCATAATTAAGTATGTTTCACCTTAGATGCATTTTCAAGAAATCTATAAGATAACGATACAACAATAACTTAACAACACAATGTATTTCCAATCAGCATATCTTCAGAGAGACAGAGAGAGAATGCATGTTGATAAGAAAGTGTTACTTCTTCAGTTTAAGAGATATCATAATTACCTTAAAACGATGACTTCAACTTCAACTTATTTCTGGCAAAAGTGAATACTGACAATACTAGGCAGGCGTGTGTCAGGAACATTAAAATTATAAAAGATAATAACAAAAAAAACAGCAACAAGATTTTACTAAAGATCTTACTTAATCATTTATTTTATGTTTAAAATCTATAAAACTTGCTCAGTCCACTGATAAAAGCTGGCACAGTTGGGGTAGATAATTCAATGTATCGATGTACAGCATCTAATGGTATTCATTTGGAACTCCATATAACAAAAATTTGAGTGATGGTACAAAACGGCAGATTTCTTCTCTCATTTTTTAAATCAGTGTTACATTGAAGCAAATAATGCTTAGTTGTTTCAACAAGATAACATCGACAGTTTGAAGAATCTGTTAATTTCTTTATGAAAAGATTTTATGTGGCTTAAAAATGTTAGCAAAGAATCGTGAATGTAACAAGATTCGAGCTCCGAGTAACCCTTGATTCGGAAAAATGTTCAACGGCGAACTAACCTACTGGATCTCGAAGCCACTTTATTTACAATATAAAGTCTCAACGGTCAATATTTACTGATAAAAACTATGAAAAAAAAAAAGTCATTCTGACGTATTCCCTTGACAAAAATTAAGTCAATAACTAACTCTTGATGCTTTCTCCCCAAAAGCAGCTAGAATTTCTGTAGGCCTATGTATAAACATTTTCTTTTTTATAAATCGGCGAAAGATGTCTGAGACAGTTGCTTCAGGATCCTGTCAATATTTTGAAATCTTGTCAATTATTCAATTACCAATATAAAAAAAGGACCTCATTCGAAATATAATTTTAAAACGTTATGTGCTCTATGTATTTCCCATACATATATAAAGCCCCATATCTCTCAGAAACAATCAGTTTGTTGTCTTACTGAGTCCTTAAATGATTTTAGAAGTTTCGATGACTTGTACTTTGTCGGATAAATCATTTACCCATTGAAAAATTGAACTGATTTCATTTTTGTATTGATTCTATCTATATCGATTTGTACGGATTTTGCATAAAAGAAGTGAGAAATGATTGCTCTTGATTCATGATTTTACATTTTGTTCATTTTCTTTTTTGTCTCTTTACGTCATTTGCGTCCTGAAACGGGTGATAAAACTGTTTTAAATGGTATTTAAGTATGCGGTTATATGTTTTATTACTATGACTTTTAAATGGGTGAACACTGATGCTGATTGGTTGGATAGTACAGTGAGTCAAGATTTGGAAAACTGTATAAAATGATTGGTTTAAGTCATATATTACTTTAATACATTTAATAGTACACCGCCTCTTTGAAAGTATATATAGAGTCCCAGAAGAGAAGATACCTGAATTGCATTTAGGATTTGTGTTTGAGAAACAGAAAGGTACGTACCATGCGCGCATTATTTATTTGTATATTTTTTTTCTTTCTCTTTTTAATACACAGTAAATGATAAACATAATACTGTGTATGAAATTTCTTTGCTTCTGTGTAAAAGGCAAAGAAAAAAGACGGACTTGCATACAGACTTCAGAAATTTTAATCCTCTTTTTCATTTTTTTTCACGGCTAATTTACTAAATTTCCTTCCTACAGAAGAAAATTGAAAATTATTGTCATGTAAAAACGGTGTGAAAAAATATATGTAACAGAAGAAGGAAGATGACAGGACTAGGCGTAACATAGATAGGTTCTTGGCGGGGTATACGGCCTCGTATAGCCTGGTCGAATTGATATAGCCCGAGCCGCCAGACGAGGGTTTACATCAGTAAGAACAGGCTATACGAGGCCATATTCCCAGCCAAAAGTCTATATAACAAATTTATAATACCGCAGATTATTTTTAAAACAAAAATTGGTCTGTACCCCCCGAATTCTTTCTTTCGTTTTCTTCCGCGACATTTCCAGAATAAACCGAACTTGTTTTTGTTCACAATCAATTTGTTTTTGATTTTGATATAGATATTTCAGAATATTATCGTCAATGTTTCTATTCAGATTTATTTATAAAAACAACAAACTTAAACATTACAATCTTTTGTAAAAAAAATATAATGACGTCATACTGTGACGCCATTATAGTGTCAGGTTTATGACTCCATTGATGAAAGCAAGAAATGTTTTACCTGAAAATTGCTTCTTGTTGTGGATTAAAAGACTCTTGCAGCTGGCTTCCGAATGCAAAACAAAAAGATTTATGCTCTGTGTTGGACGAATGATGGTATGAATTGAAAAGAAATTCTGAAATGATTTTACTTAAGTAATATTCAGTGTGCAATTTACACTGCTACAGAAATGAATTCCAGTTTTTGATTGTTTGTAGACAGAGTGTCACATGAGAGACAAAGAAAAGGACAGTTCAGCTGTTAAAAACTGGAAGCGTAAATCTATTCAAAGTTTTGATGAGATGAAAGCTCTTCGCTCTTTGAGCACAAAATAGTTTTGCTCATTCAATTTAAACCTCAAGTGGGCATTTTAGTATATTCTATACGACAGGCCTAGGTCACAAAAAATTATGTTTTATTTTGGATTTTTCTACATTGTCCTGGATACAGGAAAGACTCATTCCTACGAGATTATTAAAGTGAAGTAGATCTAACTGTTGTTTAATTTTTTGAATCGAGAGAAAAGATGTCTGCCATTTTGTTAAATTATGAGAAGAAATCGAGAATGTGTAGGGGCTCTTTAGGGAAAACAATTGCTCACGGTGTATACGGGTTTTTCTCACGGTATCTATCTATCTATCTATTTAAGCTTATTTATCGTCGGTTGCCCATATGACCGACGCCCCCTGGTGAGATTAGTTATTTTATGTGGTGGGGGTAGTGCAAGATACAGGAAGCATCCCATTCGAAAAACACCCCTGGCTCTTTTGCATGCTCAGTGTATAGCACTGATACATGGGACCTCTGTTTAATGTCTCATCGGAAGATCTATTACTAATGTTAGTGGAGGAGAAGGGGATCAAACTCGGGACCCCTGGTTTACCAGTCCAGTGCGTTTCCCACTATCCCCCACAAATATAAAATAACTAATATCTGCAGGGGGCGTCGGTCACAGGCAACCGGTACCAATGATAAATAAACCCAGATGGATCTTGCTTGTTAGTACAATGCCGTTTCTAGTAATCTTCTTGATATTTATATCATTTGTAGGATAAATAGTTTCAGGTCATATTCATAGATTATCTTTAATCTTTGACTGGAAATTATTTCAGAGGTGCATGTATATACTGTATATAAATTAGTAATCAATCTGAAGACAACTTTTCTGGCATTTTGTCATCCTTCTCTTGACCTTTTCAGGACATATAATGAAGATGAACGTTTATGTCCTCGTGGCATTGCTTTCCTGTGTTTCCATGGCAACTTGTTTCCATGTAAATAAGAGGTTGAAAAGAGCAGATGTAAGTAGGAAGTAGGGTGTTACCTTGATATAGATTTTCTTTCATTAAATGAACCTGGATCCAGAACTTGGTGTAAAGGGTTGGAGTAGACCGCTTCACATAACAATGACATTTTCAACATAAAAAGGATTATTTTAAAGAGTGCATGTGTATGTGCATGTGCATGGATCCGGCCTGCAAAACCCGTACTTGGTTTTGTTTTAAAATCCTTACTGTTATGCTGTTGTTTTCCGTACAGAAAAAAAATAACTACCGGTACATGAAATTGTTTTTACTTTTTGAGACTGCTTGTTTTTGGTTAGTATACTGTTTTATTTTATGCCTACCAATGAAATATAGGGAAATATCAGTGAGATAAAAGTGATAATACACTGTTTTGAATCAGTTAATTACCATTTTGATAATACATGTTTGTGCCCGAACTATTGAATATTGAGTATTAATCCTCTTTTATAATTAAAGTATGTATGGCAAAATTCAATAAATATTGATAAACTGTGTAGACAAAAATAAATATTATTTGATGATTTAAAGTGTATTCAGTTTATTTCAGCAGAAGTAAAGTTATCATATGTATTGGAGATTGTCTGCACTTTTTTTTGTGCGGAGTAACCAAAGTACGCATTAACTGATTTGGGGCTCACCATGGGGAATTTATTGAAGGCCCTGATTAAAAATGTCATAAAAAAAACCCATTTTTGACGTGTTGGCATAAAATAAAAAGAAAATTTGTTTGTTTTTTAGTGGAAGATGGGAATTTATTTCATCTCGTGAACACCATCTGTTGATATTTTCACTCGTGGCTGCGCCACTCGTGAAAATATCACATATGGTGTTCACTCGATGAAATAAATTCTCATCTTCCACAAAAACAAACAAATATCCTCTATTTCTTTAATTTGGTTATTAGTTGTATTAGCTGTACATACATTTGTAATGCCATTAGACTGAAATGACGTCAACTGATAAGCAGTTGAAAGTGAATAACGTTACTTTACAATTCTCATGACTAAGCTTTTAATATTCTGACATCGTAAGCGAAGTTATATTTTGCGTAAGTAAAAATTTATATCTGGAACCTTTAGTACCGGTATTAATAGTGAGAAATATATAACTTCAAATTTTGCAGGAATACTTTATTGAATACATTTCTACAGAGACGGGCAATATTGAAACAAAGCAGACAGTGATAATACAGGATCAAGAAGTTAAGCTGAAAGTCGAGAATGGTATAACTGCTGTTCTGGATTATAAAATGGTATATGTCTTTGTCTACCTATCTGCCTGCTTTGTATAGGAATATTTCTCTGTCCGACTGTCTCAATCGGCTGCTTTTGAAATACAGGAACATTACTGTATGCAGTTCTTACATCGTCTGTCCGAGGTAGATTATCTATATTTACAAAGTCTCTAGTACATAAGCTGGTTTTATGTTTTAAAATAACCTTTTAGGAAGTTTTATGTACCGGTATATAAACAACAAACATTCTGTATACAGAAATGATTCCGTTATGAAAGGTCCAGAAGTTATGATATTTAGCCGACTATTTCAGATGTTGATGACAATGAAGAAAGAACCAGATTCAAAATTTTGCGCAACAGTTCATTTCAATGCAGAAAATGTGCCAACACTTGAAAAAATTAAAGAGACAGTTAACGCCCAGTTAGAGGTAAGTTCTTTTCGCCTACCATTTATAGGAGTCTTTGTTAGTTGGTGAATTGAAGTTTACTAAAAACATACACGAACAATCCATTAACATACGAAAAGTCATTTACAAGATCACACTGTTTGAGACATTTTCAGTTTGTTCAAGATTATTTGGAACTTTGTTTTCAGATAGAATTACCAACAAAAGAACTGAAAATGAGCCTTCAAAAAGCAAAAGATCAGACTCGTCCTGATTTATCTCCCCTGTCAGATCAGCTGTGCCAAGGACTGGAAGTTGAAATGTTTGAAATAAGTGGTAAGATTTTCTTGTAATTAAGTTCAAACTGCAGTGAGATTTTATTCCAGATTTTATTTAGGTCACAAGGACAAGAATGTTGTATTGCATTCACGAGAGAAAGAGAAAAAGAGAGAGAGAGATGGGAGTGACGAATGGAGAGAAAGGATCGGTCTTTTCTATTTGTACACGTAAAAAACCAAATAAAACATATAAATGTCTTTGGCATTTCAGATGATACAAGGCAGAAACGAGATGTGGGTTGGGGTGAAGTCGTGGTGATCATCATCATCATCATCATCCTCTTCTAAACACGAGACGGAGTTTAAAGAAACTCACAGCAAGGAGAAATATGCTATAAGACTACCTTTAAGTGATTACCTGAAAATGTCTGTTGTGCCATTCTGCTCAAAATGGATAAGTGTTCATGATTTATTTCTTATCCATATTATTAATATCAAATTCAATTTAAAAAACTGTTAACTGCAGAAAACTTCTCATGTACAAAAAAAGACACTTTGGGAAAACTGGAGGGATATATGTATCCTAATGGGTGTCCTGTTAATACAACATGGCACCTTTAACACGATAGTGCTTAATTAATTTCGTTTATCATTAAAACATCATCTGTGTACTTTATATGCAAATAAATCAGAGTATGCCCTATTTACAGTTAAGTTTACCTGGAATCTTGGGATTTTTGTGTCACCTGCTATGAAGTAGCCACGACATATAGGGATCACTTCTCCGTCGTCTGTCCGTCCGCCCGTCCATCTGTCACAGAACTTGTCCGGACTACTCCTCAGAAACTTCTGGTGCAATTTCATCGAAACTTTACAGGAATGATCAGTACCAAGTGTAGTTGTGTATATCATCGGCATTTTCCAGTCAAATGATTTTTGTGAGAGTTATGGCCCTTTTATGATTTTTATTTTTAAAGTTTGTACGGACTACTTCTATTGTACTACTAATGCAAATTGAATGAAATTTTACAGGATTGATCAGTACCTCAAGTATTTGCACAAATCTAACGGGTTTCTTTGGTTGAATGATTTTTGGCTGAGTTATGGCCCTTGAATGAAAAAGGCGTTTTGGCGAAATAATGAATTTTGTGTTGCAGGCTTCACAGTAGCTGCGACATGCTTAAAAGTAGCCATGACATACAGGGATCACTTCCCCATCATCTGTGTGTCTGTCCGTCCGTCTGTCTATCTGTCTGTCCATCACAAAACTTGTCCGGACTACTCCTCAGAAACTACTGGTGGGATTACATCCAAACTTTACAGGAATGATCAGTACAAGTCTAGTTGTGCATATTGTCAGCATTTTCCAGTTAAATGATTTTTGTCAGAGTTATGGCCCTTTAATGATTTTTATTTTTAAAGTTTGTCCGGACTACTTCTTTTATACTAATAAAGCAATTTAAATGAAATGTTACAGGATTGTTCGGTACCTCAAGTACTTGCGCATGTCTTACAGGTTTTTCGGTAGAATGATTTTTGGCTGAGTTATGGCCCTTGAATAAAAAAATGCGTTTTAACTTACAAACTGTCCAGTCACCTCTCAATACTAATGTTTCATTGGCTATCATCAGGCGATACATGTGATCACTGATCGCCCTTGTTTTTCATGGTACTGAATTCATTTCATTGTTTTATTGGAAATTTAGACTGTACATTTTCATATACATTTCTCGTTTTTCACTTTTCAGACCTGACTTTTATACCATCCACTTAATGTTGTGACATTCATTGGCTATATAAGATTATCCAGTGACACCTACTTTTGTTTTGAATAAACTTCAATTTACTTACAGTCTCCAGTTCTTCATCCACTTGCACTTTCTTCTATTTTAACATTTGACCAGGGTGGGAAACATTAAAAATATTATATTTTACAAAGCAAAAACTAAACAGTATTCTTTTCCATTCGAATTTCATCAGATATTATATACTCAACAAAAAATGTTTTGCAACTTTTGCATTTGTTAACAGTTAAAAACAACGAAAGTTAACAAGTGATACAAAACCATCATAATATGAAAGAACTATTGTCCCAGCATAATATCCTTTATGCAAATTGAAGCTTTTATCAATAATGATTGAAAAAGAATGACGAAAATGATTGGATATAAGCTGTAATTTTTTCACAAATCAGCAGATTTTTCCCCAAATGAGTGAGAAGTGTCACCCCATTGATATGCCTATGCTTGAGCCCCAGGCTAGGTTAGTGTCATTTTTGAGATAACTTTTGACGTTTATTAGGGAAACCGGCTTCACCGTGCAGGACTTAGGGCAAGAAGACCTTATGTTGGCGTTGTCTTAACAGACAGACACAGACGAGCAAGATTAGCATGGTCAAGACAGCATCGAAGATGGAACAATCTGCAATGGTCGTCTATACTGTTCACCGATGAGTCCAGATTTGTTCTCGATTTCCTTGATAGGAGACGACGAGTTTGGAGACGACAAGGCGAGAGATATGCTCAGTGCAACATTGTTCAGCATGACCGCTATGGTGGAGGCAGCGTTATGATATGGGGCGGTATCACCATGCATTCACGTACAGATCTCGTCGTCATCAATGGGAACCTGACTGGTCAACGCTATATCGACGAAGTCTTGCAGCCAGTGGTAGTGCCATTCTTGCGCCAAAACAACGCAATCCTTCAAGACGACAATGCCAGGCCACATAGGGCTGCACGCGTCCAGCAGTATCTCCAACAGAGAAACATCCAGCACATAGATTGGCCTGCTAGGTCGCCGGATCTGTCACCCATTGAACACGTATGGGATATCTTGGGCCAAGGAGTGAGGAACCGTGACCCCCAGCCGAACACTCTACAATTACTGGAAGCAGCTCTGCCCGAGGAATGGAACAGAATTCCCCAGTACATGATCGCCAGATTGATAATGAGCATGCGACGTCGTTGTGAGGCATGCATACGTGCAAATAGAGGACACATCCGCTACTAACTTTGTGACATTGGATATACTGTGATCGATGGATAGACGGTGTTTATCACCCATAGTGCTATTAGCAGTCAATGAAATTTATTGTTTTGATTAATTTCTTAAGTTTTTATTCATGTTGAAATGTACTGTGTTTAAAGAGACAGACTTTTGCTTTCTTAGGATGAGAGAAATTCAAGTAGAAATTTCGTGAAATTCCACGGACGGCGTACGAACATTCTAAGTTGTCAAAAACACATTAAAAATCTGTCTTACTACATACTTTTATGTTTACATTGTGTCTCTGTAATGGATTTAATAAAAACATATGTTTTTGTACCATTTGTCTTTTTTATTTCCCTTCCATGCAAAACATAGAGAAAGTTGCAAAACTTTTTTTGTTGAGTATATATACAGGTAACTTGATATAATACTATGTCAAAAAGTCAAAAGCTTGCATTCACATGTGATTCTGAAAGAATATCTAAGTATATCTATTTTCATTATTGACAAAAGATACAACAATGTACTAATTTATTTGAAATGGATGTACAACAGATAAAAGTGAAAAAAAAAATTCTGAAAGAAGAGAGTAATTCACAAAATGTTTCCGAGCAATGGGTATACAGTTAATACTATGTTCAGATTGATTTTCTCAATTTTACATTGTTACATACCGATTTCAAATATATACATTGTTTAAATCTGACTTTTTCTCCATAATGCTTCTTAAAAAAGGCTATTTTACATAACACTTAACTTCTAGCATGAAAAGAAATCAAAGTAACAATAATAATAAATCTAAACCATAATGTCAATATCCCACTTAAAGTACACAACAATTAAGACTGTGAGTCCTTCCTTACTTGTACCACCAAGAGTATTTATCAAGATGAAGCAACTTTCTCTTTCATGCAAACAACATACCAGATGATGGAAAAAGGACCTTCATCTATCTTGTGTACTATGAAATTTAAAACCAGATGAGACTAGTATAAAATTTAACCAAAACCTAACAATGAACCACTTCTATTACCATGCAGTATTATTCATTTTTACATGCAAATTTCCTGTTTTCCCATTTACACATGTGATGTGAAATAAAGACAGCATACTTAATAACTGTCATGGAATAAACTTTGGAATGACAGCACCAGGATGGAAGGAAACCTTTCAATTGATATGAATGATCTGAAAGGTTACAACAACAAGAGCCGTTAGTCGAGAGAACATGCTTCACTATTTAAGTACTGGATAGTTAAGAAACGGACAACTAATAAACAAGAGCACTGCAGAGCCGTACCAACGCTCATCTGTTTAATTTATCAGTATCAACTTGCAAGTACCTACCCATCCAAAAAACACAAAACCAAGAGAGCCACACTGGCCCTAGATCGCTCACATGAATACTTTGCCTCTGGGTCTGCTGTTGAGCAAACATCAAAAGCTTTTTTAAGATTCTTCCTATATAAATCTATATGAATTCAAGTGACCCCCAGAGAAGAGCCAATTTTCACTCAAGGGGCATAATTTGAAAAAACTTGGTAGATGACCTCTAGCTGAAGCTCGATTAAAAATATCTAAGTTCTAGGCTAAGTTTTTTTTAAAGTTTTTCCTATATAAGCCTATGTAAAATCAATTGACCCCTAGGGCAGGGCCAAATTTGACTCTAGGGGTATTCCGGTAATTTGAACAAACTTGGTAGAGGTCCACTAGACAATGCTACCTACCAAGTCTTAAAGCCCTGGGCCTTGTTGTTTCAGACAAGATTTTCAAAGTTTTCCCTATATAAGCCTATGTAAATCAATTGACCCACAGGGTGAGGCCAAATTTGTCCCTAGAGGTATAATTTGAACAAACTTGATAGAGTTCCATTAGACAATGCTACATACCAAATCTTAAGCTCAGGGCCATGTCATTTCAGACAAGAAGATTTTCGAAGTTTTCCCTATATATGCCTATGTAAAATCAACTGACCCCTAGGGCAGGGCCAAATTTGATCTCTTGGGTATAACTTGAACAAACTGGGTAGAGGTCCACTAGACAATGCTACATAACAAATCTTAAGGCTCAGGGCCTTGTGGTTTCAGACAAGAAGATTTTGAAAGATTTTCCTTTTAATTGCCATAGCAACCAGAGTTCTTGATGGGATTCAATTCTTTGAACAACTTCGGTAGAGCAAGGAATATCCACGGCATGTTTCGTCACAGTTAGCTTAGCGGTTTAGGAGGAGAAGACGTTCAAGTCAAATTGTTGACAATGCACTAAGCACCCCAGACAATCAATGATCCTTATAGCCCATTTTTGAGCACTTTGTGCTCATGTGAGCTAATAAGGAAACGAAAAAGAATTTGCAAGTACCTACTCATCCCAGGAAAAGGAAAAAAGAAAAAAAAATGTGATTTTTTTTTTTTGGGGGTGGGGGGGGGGGGGTGGGGGGTGGGGTCTGGTGGAGTGGGAAAGATGGAAAGGAGAGGGGTACCTATGCTTTAAAAAAGAAGATCTTTTTTCTTTTGTGGTGGTGGTGGTGGTGAGGATAGGGGTGGTGGTCGGAAGGTGGGGGGTGGGTCACATGTAGGATGGGGAGGGAAAAAGTACCTTCCCATCCCATGTAAGTAAATAGTTAAGTTCTAGGCTTTGTGCCTTCTTATTAAAAGATTTTTGCTATATAAGTCTGCAAAACCAAGTGTCCCCTAGGGTGGAGCTAATTTTCATCCCAGGGACATAATATGAATAATCTTGGTAGAGGTCTACTAGAGGATGCCTCACATCAAATTACAAAACTCTGTGTCAAGCAGTTTTAGAGAAGAAGATTTTCAAAATTTATTTCCTATAAAACTATATTAAGCCCTAAGGCAGGGCCAATATTGACCCTAGGGCCATGATTTGAACCAACATGGTAAAGGTCCACTAGACAAAGCTACACACCAAATATCAAAACTCTAAGAATCCAAAGAAATAAAGAAGTTAAAGTAAAATATTACAATTTTAAAGGAAATTCTAAGTTTAAAAGGCAGAAAATTCTGGAAATATGGGTGCCAGAGTTATGAACCTTACCACATATGATGTGGGTGATGACAAGGAAAATTATTTGAAGTCTGAAGTAAATCCTTAAAGAAATAAAGAAGTTATAGCAAACAAGATTGTGTCACAGACAGTAAATCCCCTGCCAATCAGTGCTTGTCTGAAGAAAGAGTAAAGTCAGTATTTACATATAAAGAAAATGGGGAAAAATCAGTAGAAGGATTTTCAAAGAATAACTTTGTGGTAATCATCTTGATAAAAAATGAAAGGAGAAAATGGTATTCTTTATACATAGAGAATAACTATTCAGGGGCCATAACTCTGTGTTATAAATGTACCTACCAGGACATTCCAAAGATATACACGTCTCCTTTTGATATTGATGGTTCCTATAAAGCTTCGCTGAAATCCAGTAAGCAGTTCCCAAGAAATAGGGTGGAAACAAAATTAATATTACTCTGATTACATACTGAACTAGAGCTATCACTAAATGTGATTAATACCCCCTGCAAGACTGCTTCTGAACTGAAGAAGTTATTAGTAAAAGAATACTTTGTAAAAAAATAGAAATAGAGTTATGGTTGTGGGCAATTCAAGATAATTGTGGTTCTTATACACTGCATTTCCTTTCACTGTGATTGACTACTGTATGAAGATACATTGAATTCCTAGTAATTTTCAAGTTATGCTCTGGATAAGGAAAACCAACAAAGGGCAATAACTCTGCAAATACTGAAGTTGGAGTTATGGCTCTTGTTTACTGCACTTCCTCTCATTGTGCTTGACCATTGTATGAAGTTGCACTGAATTCAAACCAGTAATTTTCAAGTTATGCTCCAGAAAGGAAAACCAACAAAGGGCAATAAATCTTCAAATACTGAAGATGGAGTTAGGATTCTTGAACCCTGCACTTCCTCCTATTGTGCTCGACCATTGTGTAAATTTGCACTAAATTCCAACCATTAGTTTTCAAATTATGCTCCAGACAAGGAAAACCAACAAAGGGCAATAACTGTGCAAATACTGAAGATGGAGTTATGATTCTTGAACCCTGCACTTTCTCTCATAGTACTTGATCATTGTATGAAGTTACACTGAATTCTAACCAGTAGTTTTCAAGTTATGCTCCGGACAAGGAAATCCAACTAAGTGCAATAACTCTGCAAATACTGAAAAAGGATTTATGATTCTTGAACCCTGCACTTCCTCCCATTGTGCTCGACCATTGTATGAAGTTGCAATGAATTCCAACCAGTAGTTTTCAAGTTATGCTCTGGACAAGGAAAACCAACTAAGGGCAATAACTCTGCATAGTGAAGAAGAAGTTATGACTCTTGAACACTGCACTTCCTCTCATTGTGCTTGATCATTGTATGAAGTTGCTCTGAATTCAAACCATTAGTTTTCAAGTTATACTCCGGACAAGGAAATTGCAACAGACCACCCAACCGACCATCTGACCGACCGACCGACCACCGGGTGACTCCTACATACCCCCCAAACTTTGTTTCGGGGGTAAAATAACTAATCAAGGGCCATAACTCTGTGTTGAAGTGTCAAACCAGAACAAGCCAAGGATATGTGCATCTTCTTTTGGTATTGAAAGTTCAAACAAAGTTTTGTTGAAATCCTCAGTAGTTGCTGAGAAATAGCCCAGAAACGAAATACTATTCAGAGGCCATAACTCTATGATAAATGGTCTGACCAAGACATGCCAATGATATTATGCTGTATACAAAATGCATAACTAATCAAGGGCCATAAGTCTGTGCTGAAGGGTCCAACTGGAACATGGGGAGGATATGCACATCTCCTTAGGTATTAAAGTTCCTACAAGGTTTCATTGAAATCCAGTCAGTCCACCAAGAAATAGTGGGGAAATGAAATTCGGACAGACAGAAGGATGGACAGAATGACGGACAGATGGACAATGCAAAACAATATCCCCTCTCGATTCCATCGGCGGGGGATAAAAATATTTTACTGCACAAAAACTTCAATCAGAAATCTGGATGCGGACGCTGGGGTGAGTAGGACAGCTCTCCATATACCTCATATAGTCGAGCTAAAATTAGTTTGATATACAAAGTCTGGCATTGCCATTACCGGTAAATTATGTATACATGTATTACTATGAATGAAGTTAGATGTATATAGAAAAACAAAAATCATTCTGATAATCCTGTTTAGATAAAACAACTATGTACTACATTGTAAATGTCAAAATGTATGCATCTAAAACTGCAGGTGAAATCAAAAATATAATTTTAACAAAAAGTGCATTAAATTACCCTGTGCGTGCTGATTTTTCAAACAAAAAATCTACAATGGCAAGTGTCTGTTCAATTCTGCTTGAACGTTTTACCTAATGCACAGGGGCTACATAATGAAATATCTGCTAAAAATGCATTATTAGCTATCAAGATCAAGTAAAATCTAGGAACAGAATTTCCATCAAAATACATATCTGCCTTTTTTATATTAAACATATCAACTGAAAGATGCCAGATTAAAACAAAGAAGGGAATACAAATGAAGAGTTATGTCAGCTATAGCATTTTAGCATTGTCTTACATATATCCAACAAAAAAAAGATGATTAGTTGTATGTAAATCACCTGCATTACGAGACAAGAGTCAGCTTGGAGTGTCCTTGACAAATAACAGAATACATGTAAATCATCAACATTATGCGATAGAGTCTACTTGGAGTAACTTTGACAAATGACAGAATGTATGTTAATCACCTGCATTATGAGATAGAGTCTACTTGGAGTGTCCTTGACAAATGACAGAATACATGTAAATCACCAACATTACACCATAGAGTCTACTTGGAGTGTCTTTGACAAATGACAGAATGTATGTTAATCTCCTGCATTATGAGATGGAGTCTACTTGGAGTATCTTTGACAAATGACAGAATATATGTTAATTACCTGCATTATGAGATAATTCACCTGCATCATGAGATAATTGAGAGTCCATTCTGAGTGTCCTTGACATTCCATAAACAGGTCAAATTCTCATCTTTTCCTAGCTAGGTCAAGGATCCACTGATCAAAGGTCCCATGGTTATTCTGAAGGAACTTTTTAAAAGTTCAAAGTCATTTAACTATAACCTTTAACCCTTAAAACCAAATGACCTACAGTCAGGCATAATGTTCTTTCAAATCTCTGACTATCTTAAAATAAGCAAACAATCATAACAGACATAAAGAGGAATGACATACAATGGAAATTAATATGCCTTGTTAGGTACCGGTATATATACTTTATTTTAAACAAATAAATGTCAAGTCATAAGATGACACCTTTGATTATTCATGTAAGATTCACCACATGGAGAAAACATAGAAGTAATATACATAATATGAAAACATGTGTTTCATTCTACCAAGAAATAGCAGTTTCCTTAGCTGATAGTAAAAATCAATGTATAAAATATGACCCTACTACTTTTTAAATATCACTGATCTATGTAAGGCAGCATACTATATAATCTAAAACATTGTGTCATTCATGGAACAGCATTAGCAGAAAAAAGACGTAATGACATTTCCATGAAGAACTCATACATTATGAATCAGAGGATATCGCACTGGTGCTAACACTCATTACAAATATACATTACATATATTACAGCAGATAAAACTAAGAAAAGAAAAACGCTCTACAATGTGTTAGATATCTAACCATCTGTATCCGAACAGGAATAGCAGAGAGAACCAATTCTATACTCAAGTACTCAGTCACTTTTCAGATCGAGTACTTGGTTACTTGGAAGATTTCTTATGAATTTTCAGAGCATCCATATACCCAAGATTTTGCATTACCTGTCACTAACAGGCATTAAACACTGGTTAAGCAGCCCAGATACTGTTTTGACAGTTTGCTCTCTTATAGAGACTGAACCCATAAATTTTCTAAAATTTGCTGGCGAAGCTTGTTTTGGAATTCTCCTATCACTAACAGTCAGCCTAATGGAGGCAAGACTTCTACTGACTTTACACAAGTATTGCCAATGGTAGCCATTAGTTACGTATATCACAGAAAGCTACCGAAGAGACAGCTCTGCACACATGCAACTTTTACTGCACAATAATATTGCCACCTTCGTGCAAAAAATTCACTACTTTAAATAGAACTGCAAGGAAGGTAACTTGGAAGTTAGGTCTACCACCATTGGCAACAAACTGTCAAGATGATAAAGAATATCTAATCTCCCCATTAAGACCCTATTCTTAAAAGAATTCTTTGATGCTACCTAGCCTTTGATCAATCATACTGGTATTGGAGTTCCATGATTATCAAATTAACTATTGTAAGGGGCCTATTGATACTAGCAACATTATTGTTCAATATAAACATATGTCAAACTGTTGATTGCCTCCTACCATTATCAATGTACCATATCATTTTCACACCTTTCCAATGATGTTTGAATTACACTTAATAGGCTAAAATATTTTTCAGTGGAAAAATATATCAGAGATAATGAAAATGAAGTGGTACTTCTTAAAATTTTACCGAGTACCTGAGTATGGATTTTGGTAACCGGTACTTGGATGTTTGATCAAGTACTCTGCTATCCATTTACTCATTGCTATCACTAGTATCCATATCCACTTTTATCACTGGGAAAGTATGAAAAAAATGATGCTGGCCAGCTTACTTACTAACTTTCAGTTTATCAATGTATAGTTATGTGAGCTTGTCTAAACTGAATGTTTACTGAAATGTGATGGAATGTATAAGTATAATGTATTTACTCATGTTTGTTTATCAAACAGACATGCTATTCAAATACAATCGTTTCCTGAACAGGTATAATTAATAAATGAACATTCTATAAAATGAACATGTTTAAAAAAGAATGCATTACACATTAAGTTAATAAAATCTGTAATGAAATTACTTGTCTAGCTTAATCTTATTGACAGTTTGAATGTAAAGGGCAAATGAATGTACTAATACACTTATTGTCACTAACATTCTAGAACAAATCCCGACATACATAACAATCTTATCTTATGGTAAGTCATAGAGACATTCATATATTGTATGGGAATTACAGTCAAAATGCCTAGTGATTAAATCATGTCTTATCATCATGCAAGACAGGAAGTGTAAAGTACACATTTAACTCAACACAAAAAATATTTATGGTATAAACTTAATAAAACAAGACTGACAATGTTACATATGGTGTATAAATTCCTTAAAATATGTGGTACAGAGCCATTTTAGGGAGGAAATAAAACAACCATTTGAAGTGTTAAGCACTTGGCCTATATAAAATAAAGACGCATAACTACTTAGTGTCTTCCTGTTCCTTCAATATTTTGTAGAGAACAAGAGATGTTTGTAAAACATACATGCCCCACTTGCGCCTTATTGCTAGAGGAAAAAGTATAGAAAGGTAAAAGGACAGGGGCTTGTGTCAGTACATAAAAGGGGAGATGACAGGGGTTTCTGATATCAAAAGCTATTGGCCATGGCAAGTACATGTAGATAAATGAGAGGAACTGCAGATTAAGTCAATGACACTTTGGTTATAAGATAAATAAAGTTCAATTGCTGGAAAACATTAAAAAGTATAGGACCTGCATGGGTAGGTAGGCAGGAAGTTTTGAGGCAGCAAGGCCCTAAGGTTTTCTAGTTATCATTCAGAATCTGTTTCCTCTTTATGGTTTATGGCCACCATTATCTTGGCCTTTATCCTAGTGACCTCAAAGACAAAAACTGTCATCTCTTGAACAGACCAACCTGCATAGCAAGTCAGAGGAGCCAATGCCCAAGGGTTTTATAGTTATTGATTGGAAACCCTTTTTCTGTTAATGGTCACTTTGACCTTGAACTTTGACCAAGTGACCCCAAAAGCGGTATGAATTATCTACAGGTCATTATCAACCCTGCATTGCAAGTTTAAGGACCCTAGGCCCAAGCATTCTATAGTTAGTTTTCAGAAACCATTTTTCGGTTAATGATCAATATAACCTTGACCTTTGATCTAGTGACCCTAAAAACTACAGGGCTTATCTACTGGTCATGACCAACTTGCCTATGAAGTTTTCGAAAACCTGGGCCCAAGCATTCTTAAGTTATTGATCAGAAACCGTTTTGCTTTTCAAGTTCATTCTGACCTTGGCCTTTGACCCAGTGATCTGAAAATCTATAGAGGTCATCCACTGGTCATGACCAACATACACACCAAGTTTGAAGAACCTGGGCCCAAAGATTCTCTAGTTATTTATTGAACAAGGCTTTGCTTTTCAAGGTTACTGTGACCTTGTGACCTGTGGCCTTTAACCTAATGACCCTAAAAGTTATAGGGGTTTATAGGGATATAACTACTGGCCATGACCAACCTACTTATGAAGTTTTGAGTCTGGGCCCAAGTGTTCTATAGTTATTGATTGGAAACTGTCTTGCTTTTCAAGGTCACTGTGACCTTGGCCTTTGACCTGAATGGCAATTGGGATCATCTACAGGTCATGAACAATCTACGTACAAAGTTTGAGGAACCTGGGTTCAAGGAATCTATAGTTACTGATTGGAAACTGTTTTGCTTTTCAAGGTCACTGTGACCTAGGCCTTTGAACTGGTGACCTGAAAAGCTATAGGGGTTATCTACTCATGGTTCAAACAGAAATATGAGAACTAAATTCAAGCACTTTTCAAGGGCTTTTTCAAGGCCAATTTTGCATTTTCAAGGATGATTACTGCACTTTGTTTCCTGCAAACAAAGTTTCAAGCAAAGATTACAAAGATTAAACATCAGTTATTAAACTTAATATAATAATATTTCTAGAAATGCATGTTATCTTACAACTTCAAATAAATAATTTCACACCTCAGAGCAACTTTCACCTTTTTTATTTCTAGTTCAAGTTCTTCAATTTCTTTTCTTTTTATCTTTGCAGCCCTTTCTAAATATATTACTTTGGGTCACAAAGTCAAAGTTTCTTGTTGCTTTAGCCTTCTCCATTAATTGTTCTGTTTTCTCCTCCAACATCACTATACCACTCTCAAGTTTTGCTTTTTCTCTTTAATTTTTTACTTTTTTGTGCATGTCCCCTTTTTCAAAGCTTTTTAGTGCATTTCCCCCCTTACCGCCTATTTCAATGTTCTTCATACATACAATGTACCCAGCAATGGGCCTTTCTAAGATCGCTTGATTTCTGAACCCATTGATAATCTTGAAGCTACTTTAATTGGAATCTACATTTACCCATTCTTTGTTTCTACTCTTGAAAACTGTTAATGTAAAAACCGATGATGTTATACACACGACTACCAATACCGATGACTTAGAACGCATACAGGGCTTAATTTCGTAGTCGTTAATATTCGTAACTAATTTGCATATGTTAACAGAAACTTTCTGTTTTCCTCTACATTTTTTTTTAGTAAAAATGTTTTCAATTTCTAATTTTAACAATGATGACTGTGATTTCTATGAGAATCAGCAATCTTCAATGATCTTTTTTCAAAATCAAGCACTTTTTTAAGGACACCCTCAAGTCAAGCACTTTTTAAGACACAGATTATTTTCAAGCACTTTTCAAGACCTATGTGAACCCTGTCTACTGGTCATCACCAACCTATATACCAAGTCTGAGGAAGGTGGGTCCAAGGGTTCTCTAGATATTGATCAGAAACTAAGTTTCTACCGACGGACCGACTAACATTTGCAAAACAATATGCCCCCTAATCTTCGATGGGAGACATAACAAAATTATGTAATAAAGATCACAACAAATTTTCTTTGCTAAGACTAGAAATGACTTAAGTTCCAATGAAAAAATATGATTTCCTTTTTTGCAAATGAAGACTGTTTTAAACCTTGCATGAAAATAAGCTAATTCCACATCTTGTACTGAAATCTGAGTAAAACCTATCTCCATTAGCTCATTACTGATGTATTTATTTCACAATTCTATCCATTTACATTTCCTAATTTAGAGTATACTTTACTTGGCTATTTAAATATCCATGTCCTGGCCTCACATACAGAAACAAAGTATTTGATGACTATACTACAGTGTTGACTAAATACAGGAGTGGTGAATAAGCACAGCCAACACTTTGAGGTAAGTACAAACACAATATGCAAGGGCATCCTGATATGAAAATTGTACCAACAATTTTGTTTGGAAAACAAACTCAATTGACCTTTAATATAAAGGCTGACATTAAGCATTTTACCTCTGACTTGGTTTCAGTGAAGACAAAGCGGAAGAGAAAACCTTTTCTGAGCTTTGTAACAGGGAGACAACAAGATACATTTCTTTTTAAATAAAGCATACAAGTAAAACACTGTAACACTGCAATATCACAGTATTCAATCTCATTTACATATATATCTGAGGTGTAGCTGAGACCTGTTGCACTAATCTGGACCCATCAAAAATGCTGTCACAGCAAACAGGATAAATACCACGCCTCCAGCCAGTGTTACTGTAATAGAAATGAAAAGTTCTCTTTGGATATAAAGAACAGCAGAATTATTACAGAAATTTAACTAACAATAAATGTGTATAAACATAATCATCGTCAATAACAAGACAAGCACCTGTGAGCAACCATAAATGTTACTAAATGTTAAAATCTTGCATCAAGTTGACCAATTTACAAAACTGAAACAAGATAATTCTGGAGTACAATAAAATTTAATAACTGCCTTTATTACAATCTGAACTACAATAGGCAATAGTATTCAATAGGCATTTGATGTCCAGTTAAAGAAATGAACTCTTTTATTTACCTTTGAGAATGTCCCTGTGAGTGAAAACAAGTAATTTTCTGAATATTACTTACCTGTTCTTGGGGATATTTTTTGTGCAACAATTCGTCCTCCCAAAACTGCAAGACCAGTGCACAGGGCATGTCCCAAACATCCTCCAATGATAACACCAGTCACATCCTAGGAACATACAAACAAGTCATTTTTCTAACATAAAACATACTACAATCAAAGGGAAGCAATTTAGTTGATTTCAATATGCAAAAAGTATTTTAACACGCAGCCTTTTTATTTTTTCATTGCTTAAGAGGAAATCAAGTAACAAATGAAACTTAATGATGACAAGTAAATGAGTGAATAAACTGTTAACAACTTTGCACCTGGACAAGCAGATTTTCAACCCCAGCACATGTACTCCTATTCTACTTTAAGGACACTTCAATTTTTCATTCCTGCCAGAATTTGTATGACACAACAATATGTGAATAAAGGGAGACATAACTAAACATATCAAGCTGATAAATCATTGCTCCAACTTTCTACATGTAACTGACTTTAACAAGAGGGCCATGATGGCCCTAGATCGCTCACCTGAATACTTTGCCTTTGGGTCTGCTTTTGAGCTAACATCAAAAGCTTTTTTAAAAATCTCCCTATATAAATCTATCTGAATACAAGTGACCCCGAGGGCAGGGCCACATTTCACTCAAGGGGCATAATTTGAACAAACTTCTTAGATGACGTCTAGCTGATGCTCCATTAAAAATATCTAAGTTCTAGGCTCTGTGGTTTCAGACAAGAGGTTTTTTTAAAGTTTTGCCTTTATAAGCCTATGTAACATCAACTGACCACCAGGGCAGGGCCAAATTTGAACCCAGTGGCATAATTTGAACAAATTTGGTAGGAGTCCACTAGACAATGCTACATACCAAATCTTAAGGCTCAGGGCTTTGTGGTTTCAGACAAGAAGATTTCCTTATATAAGCCTATGTAAATCAATTGACCCCCGTGACAGGGCCAAATATGACCCTAGGGGTATAGTTTGAAGAAACTGGAGGAGGTCCACTAGATAATGCTACATACCAAATCTTAAGGCTCAGAGCCTTGTGGTTTCAGACAAGATTATTTTTAAAGTTTCACTATATAAGCCTATGTAAAATCAATTGACCCCCGTGACAGGGCCAAATATGACCCTAGTGGTATAATTTGAAGAAACTGAAAGAGGTTCACTAGACAATGCTATATACCAAATCTTAAGGCTCAGAGCCTTGTGGTATCAGACAAGAAGATTTTCAAAGTTTTCACTATATAAGCCTTTGTAAAACCAATGACCCACAGGTGAGGCCAAATTTGACCCCAGGGGTATGATTTGAACAAACTTGGTAGAGGTCCACTAGAAAATACTACATACCAAATCTTAAGGCTCAGGCCCTTGTGGTTTCAGACAAGAGATTTTCAAAGCTTTTTTAGAGCTTTGCAAGGAATATCCCAGGCATGTTTTGTCAATGTTGGCTTAGCGGTTTAGGAGGAGAAGTCGTTCAAGTCAAATTGTTGACGATGCACGATGCAGGACAATCAAGGATCCCAAAAGGTCACCCTGAGCAGTGCTCAATCAATATCCTACAAACTAAGATGTCCATTGGTATGGCAATGAGTTACTCTCCTTGAAAGCAGCAAACAAATTTTAATTTATTGTTAATGTCATCATAAAAAAGATATTTATCCTAAAACTGATAAAAAAACGTGCTAGTTAATAGTTGAAAATCCCTCAGGCATTGATATTTTCAACAAGTATTTCACTTTGATTTACTGGAAATGATCTTATCAGCATGGAAAAATTGTACTTGTCCTAAAGCTAAATTAAAGGTTTTGCTCCTATATTATACCAACTGGAGCTTATAAGCTGGTGTTATAATAAAGGGAAAAAAGTTAGCACTCCACTTGACAAGGATGGAAGAGACCTTCGTGGTCTTTATAACACATATAAGGCATGTCCCTCTTACTATGAGGACAGCTTCTATTTTCCAGACACAGTTATACCTGTCAAACTGCCATAGACTTGGTTTTTTTTGGTTAATAAATGTATGTCCTTGTTTTTCACACAAGAAACTCTTCAAATACCCTTTTTTGAACTTTGTATCTTTGTTTAATTTTCTACAGTTACAATAGATCTGTATAATCATATATTCAGAGAAATTCTACAAATATGCCCAGGGCAATTCCAGTAATAAGTGTATGGGGGGTGGGGACAGCACTTTTTTGAAGACCCCCACCACCCATAATAAATAATAAATTATCAGACCCATCACCCAGCTTTACATGTATGCATTTTCTTGAAACTTAATCACCCACAATTACAAATTTTACAATATATCCACAAACCCCTTTTTTTGTGTGAAAACCCCCCTTGGCATATTTTTTCAAAGAAAGAAGGTTGCTATATCTTTCCAGCATTGAATTATTGTGCCTTTTGCATGCTGAGTTTATGTTTAAAACTGACAGGTCCAAACACTGGTACAGTTACAGAAGACCATGGACTTCCAACCAAGTAGCTTGATTATTTTGTTCGATACATATTGACTGGAAAAATGTATTACCTCTAAATTTTGCCTCAAGATATCCAAAGCCAATGGCATGTAGCCATTTCACAACATTGTATATCAATCATGTTTTCCAGGATTTTTCATTAGCCATGGTGGTTGTGAACACAAGGGAGGCAACTAGTGAATGTTGGTTATGACTACTTTCGTGCCCAGGGGGCAAAACTAATGCAACACCGATATTGCTATTTTTCATTAATTTAATAATTAAATTAATAAGGGTCTATAGATCCCACCACATCCCAATAATTTTTATATTCGACAATGACCCATGACCTATAATTACGATTGTTAAGGCTTGCATAATTTATAATTTCCAGTTCACCCCATCACCCACAATGAAATATTTCAGGTGCCTTCCCTTCCCCCATACACTTATTACTGGAATTGCCCCAACTAAAGTTGAAACATTTCTACCAAATTTTTAAAGTGAATTTCAAGTTTTACCTCCCGAGCTGCTAGGATAATTGTGGCTATTTGAGATCTATCTCCCCACTCTGCCAAAAATGTCAATACAAAGGCCTCTATAAATACAGCGCTGAATAACATTGTAAATATATTCCTTTTAGGACCTCGTATAATTCCAGTTTCTATATCCTGGGTGGAAGAAAAAAGCTGAAAAAAAATTTAGATTACATGTACACCTTGATTAGAAGCTAGTATATACATTTAGTTATAAGAAGTTTTGACATGTTATATAGCGCAGTATCAGGGGTTTAACCACACCATATAGGCATGGGTCATTTAAGCTTACAACCAAAAGTACCCGGCCATATATCCTGTCAAAAATATAACAAAATTATAATTATGATTAGTCTTAATAAAAATATAAAATCATAAACCTGCAGCATACTCATCACACTAAAGGGGTACCATTTATAGGAATGACAAAGCCATTTATGTAATACCATCATGATTGTCAAGCCAAAATCAAGAAGGCAAACATGCAGTATTATAAATTTTAATGTAGTTTATGGAAAAACACATTGGTTGAGACATTTTAATGTAGTTTATGGAAAAACACATTGGTTGAGACATTTTAATGTAGTTTATGGAAAAACCCAATGGTTGAGTCATTTTAATGTAGTATATGGAAAAACACAATGGTTGAGTCATTTTAATGTAGTTTATGGAAAAACACAATGGTTGAGATATTTTAAGTCAGATATGTTTTACTTCATAGATCCATGAGAAGTGACAACAACATTCAACATTTAAACATCCTACAAAATATATATACTTTTTGTCAATGATACCACAAAAGATTCACTTTTTCATGTTGACCAAGAAATTTTCAAAGGTAAGTATTTTTGCTAAACTTGTATTTTTCCCTCAAATGGGAAATACGTTTCTAGAAGCTCTTCCTACAACACTAAACTTCTGTAGATGTATGTATATAATAGAGTGACTATCTCAATACCTCATCTTCTTTCTTCTTTATTTCTGCCTGAGCTTCTTCATATTCTTCCTGTGCCTCCTCTGGTGACATATACCACCCTGTTACATAAACAGCACAGTCATTGACATGACATATACCCTGTCACATAAACAGCACAGTCATTAAAATGACATATACGACCCTGTTACATAAACAGCACAGTCAATGACATGCCATATACCACCCTGTCACATAAACAGCACAGTCAATGACATGCCAAATACCACCCTGTCACATAAACAGCACAGTCAATGACATGCCATATACCTACCTGTTACATAAACAGCACAGTCATTGACATGGCATATACCACCCTGTTACATAAACAGCACAGTCAATGACATGGCATATACCACCCTGTTACATAAACAGCACAGTCATTGACATGGCATATACCACCCTGTTACATAAACAGCACAGTCAATGACATGCCAAATACCACCCTGTTACATAAACAGCACAGTCATTGACATGGCATATACCTACCTGTTACATAAACAGCATAGTCAATGACATGCCATATACCACCCTGACACATAAACAGCACAGTCAATGACATGCCAAATACCACCCTGTTACATAAACAGCACAGTCATTGACATGGCATATACCTACCTGTTACATAAACAGCATAGTCAATGACATGCCATATACCACCCTGACACATAAACAGCACAGTAATGACATGGCATATACCACCCTGTTACATAAACAGCACAGTCAATGACATGGCATAAACCTTCCTGTCACATAAACAGCACAGTCATTGACATGGCATATACCACCCTGTCACATAAACAGCACAGTCAATGACATGGCATAAACCTTCCTGTCACATAAACAGCACAGTCATTGACATGGCATATACCACCCTGTCACATAAACAGCACAGTCAATGACATGGCATAAACCTTCCTGTCACATAAACAGCACAGTCATTGACATGGCATATACGACCCTGTCACATAAACAGCACAGTCAATGACATGGCATAAACCTTCCTGTCACATAAACAGCACAGTCAATGACATGCCATATTCCTACCTGTTACATAAACAGCACAGTCATTGACATGGCATATACCACCCTGTCACATAAACAGCACAGTCAATGACATGCCATATACCACCCTGTTACATAAACAGCACAGTCAATGACATGCCAAATACCACCCTGTCACATAAACAGCACAGTCACTGACATGAAATATACCACCCTGTTACATAAACAGCACAGTCATTGACATGCCATATACCACCCTGTTACATAAACAGCACAGTCATTGACATGCCATATATTACACACTGACTGAAGTTTAAACTATGTAATTCTAACTAAAAAACAGATTAGAATGACAGTATAAAAGAAAGCCTGTTATTTTCAACAAACATTCTTGAAACTATATTGATTCCTTTTTAGTGTTTCAAAATTTGATATTTAAAGTACACAATAATAAGCACTCTTAGCAGTTAGCACATCTACAAGGATGTCATAAGTCTACAATTAAAAACCAGACTTAATGAATTTTTTTCTGTGTTAAGATTATAAACCTCAATCTCAAGATATCTGCAGGGAAGTGAAAAGGATGCAAAATGATTTGTAAAATTGATTCATTACAAGGACAAAAAGATAAGTCAAATATTGTGTACAAACCATCTTTGAGCATTTTGACTCCGAAAACTAGAAACAGTATGGATGATGCATAGTATGTCACCTGTCTGGGGATAATTGTGGTAGCATATCCAAGCATTGCTGAAATGAAATGAACATATATAAAAATACTGTATTACAATCATTAATTACTGCAGCAAGTTTATTGTCATTTTAGCATGAAGAGTAAAACTTAAAATATTTAACCTTTGTGTATGATAAAACAAATATTCTACGTAAACCTTTCAAACAAGTTTTCTCCTAAAGACACTGGATAATCAAACAATGATTATGCAGTAACAATGTCACAGAATACTTTTTGTGTTACATACCTGATAATATTGTCATGGCAACTAGAGCACCAAGAGCACCTGCTAGCACTATGGCTCTAGAATGTCTCATAGCCATAATGGCAGCTATGAAGAATGTTTTATCACCCAGTTCTGACACTATAATCATTGATAGTGAGGCAATGAAGCCATGAAGGAACTCAGAATGAGCAACCTTGTACTTAACATAGGAAATGTAAGACCCATCATCTGATGACTCTTCTAGTTTGTGTCCATGTATAGCCTGAAAAAAAGTATGCTCACTATTGACCCACAGTTATCAAGTCAATTACACATCTTCTGCTACAGTTAATCATTAATTTTGTCTTTATTTTACTTAATACATAACATCTTCAAAGTGGGTTTGTATAAAGGCAGTGTCTAGAGGTACGGATCCGTACCCCTAGACCGGCAGTCTAGAGGTACAGATCCGTACCTCTAGACAATACTACTAGGAATGTCTAGGGGTACGGACCTTTGTTAATATATAATTAAGCATTAATTTACGTTAGAAGAAACTCGGTTATAGTGGTTTTGATAGTTTTTAGTGTTTAACAGACTAAAATTATCTAAGAGTGGCAATGACTTCGATTTTCAGTTCCCGTTTCCGACGATATAATGCGAGTTATCCGGAATCCAAATTTACTTACAAAAAGAGGAACATATCGTTGTCATCTATTTTCAAACAGAGGGCGTTCAGTTACAGCTGAACCTAAATGTTTGTGACAAATGACCGTTTTAATAGCTTCTGACATTCTAATGCTACATCCAGGTTCAGCTACATTCATGCCACACCACATGGAGGAACTCTCTTCCTGGCCCTTTTTTTTTTTTAGCCAAAAAGACTGAATGAGCTAATGAAATAAGTACTTACATTGCTTTTTATGACTCTAGGTAGTTCTATCGCAAAGAAAAGTTCACATAAACCTATTAATGTTGCATATTTATGATTTGCCTTAGATTTTTTACAGTCATTATATACATTTTTTCCACATTTTTCTAGTAAAAGTTCATTCAAGTTGATGCTTTTTTTTTAAATAACAGTCACTATTTACATTGTTATTTTTACAGTCACTATTTACATGGTTTTTGAGTTCTGTTTACAACGTCAGTCTGATGTTGGCAACCCGAAGGTACCTCACTGACATCAGACTGGCACACGTTTTATCCGGATAACACAAAGAAGTTTCCCAGTCTGATGTTGGCAACCTGAAGGTAGCTCGCTTACAACAGACTGGGAATGTTTCCCGAACGACAGCCTCTGCAGAACCAAGAAGACGTTTTAGGTACTGTAGTTATACCTGCGCATGAAAAATGATACCAATTGCGCAATTATAAATGATAACGACACTAATTGCGCAATTATAAGTCTATAGCTTGCCTGTGTAAACTTTGTAACAACCACTATCTCATGTACTCACTTTTGAAAATATACAACGACCTTAAAAGTCGGGGTGTAAAAGAGGTAATGTTTGTAGCTATGTTCCCCAGACATGACCGTAATTACAACACAAGAAGGAAGAGACTAAACAAGATCCTTAAAATGCATAAAGATAAAGTCTGGTACCACAATGATCGACTAATGAGCAATAACACCATAGACAGGGCAGATCAAGTCCATCTCCGTCAATCTCAAGAGAAATACTTCTCTTAGAGTATCAGAGACATGCTGCTTACCATGACAGCGAAGTAAGTAGTACTGACTACTTTAAAGCCCTTTTCAGGACTATACACGTTACTGGAAGAGATACCATCTCCAATTGTCAGTGTTAATGAGGCTGCTGGACGACAACGATCTTTAAAGGTAAAAACATCTACAGCAAATCATAGGTATGTATCACAAAATTAATAGGTTTAAGTGAACTTTTCATTGTCATTTGTCACAAACATTTAGGTTCAATTATAACTGAACGATCTCTGTTTGAAAATAGATGACAACGATATGTTCCTCTTTCCGTAAGCAAATTTGGATTCCGGATCACTCGCATTATAGGTGTGAAACCACCAAATAGATTTCTTTTTTATTCTATATAAAATTCATAAAGTTCACAGGGCTGTAAAACCTTTTTTAAATAGCTTTAACTTGCATATTATTGTAGATCTATATCTGTACTCATGAAAAATAGCAAGAAAAGTGGGGGTTGTGTTTCAAACAAGAAAGATACTTCTGCTCATGTGAACTTACCCATAAAATTAACAAAACATCTGAGCTAATTTTCAGATTGGAGTATGTGAAACAATTTCACATTGTGAATTCTATTCTGAATGCATATGAGCATAAAATTGCTACCACACTATCAGAAATAGTCAAACAAAATGATTCGAGCAAAAAAACATACACAGATTAGGGCAAAAATGTTAAAAATAGCCAAGAAAACTGAGAACTATTTCTAGCCGCCATTATGCAGGTACCATTTTTTGAGCTCCATGAGACTGAATTTGTGGTTTCATACCATATCGTCGGAAACGGGAACGGGAACTGAAAATCGAAGTCATTGCCACTCTTAGATAATTTTAGTCTGTTAAACACTAAAAACTGTCAAAACCACTATAACCGAGTTTCTTCTAACGTAAATTAATGCTTCATTATATATTAAAAAATGGTCCGTACCCCTAGACATTCCTAGTAGTATTGTCTAGAGGTACGGATCCGTACCTCTAGACTGCCGGTCTAGGGGTACAGATCCGTACCTCTAGACACTGCCTTGTATAAATCAGTATCTTTTTCAATGATGCCAACTGCAACTATAAATACAATGTTACTTTTGTACATGTAGTCTTGTGATGTATACCAGACTGTAAGAGTTTCAACCCTCAGTTTATACATTGTGGTTAAGACTGTTCTAGTTTTGTTTTCCATAACAATTTTATTATTTAGCTATTACATAGTTACCCTATGATGAAATTCCTTTCTGGATAATTAAATGCAATGTAAATTGAATCATACAATGAATTATAAGTACTGCAATATATATATTTCAAACTGGTAACCATAGGCACAAAATTAAGGGCTGAAATGGGTGAAAGAAGTAGTGTTCCATTACACAAGCTTATCACTGTGAAAGTCTACCATTTTGAAACAAAGCCTACCACATATAAATAAGTGGATATCATATACTGAATATGAGCAGGGGTTTAATTAAGAGGCAGGAGGTTAATGATATAATTTGTCACGTTTTCTAGTGTGGCTTTTTGCATTATGCTTTCCGTTAAATAATTTTCTAGATTAAGCTCCCTATCTCATTTGTGGATACTGTTGCATTATTCAAATAATTCCCAAGTTTTACCGATCTTACACTGAAAGAATTTGGTCTCACATTTGTACATTTTATTCAAAATGAATTTCAAATGATGATATCTTATAGTCGTAAACTCCAGAAAATAAATATTTGATACCTTGGTTTTTTCCTTGGAGCTGTCACTTTTTTCCTGCTCGCTTCCACAAACATGTAACTGACAAATAGCGAATAAAACAATACAAATGGAAATATACACTACTTTCTTGTCACTCATGGCTAGAGCCTAAACGCTGTCCTTTGAAATCTAAGCTTCGAACAATAACAAACAATAACTGCAATTTACTCTCTAATTTCTTCGTCTTGATTTCAGCTTTAAATTTTAAACTACTTCCACCTTTCCACGTCAAACTGAAGTTTTTATTTCTTGCTTAAATGGTCGATCGTTTTAGAGTACGTGAATTTTCAGATTTTGACAAGGTGGACATTTCATTCAAGAGTGATGTCCCTTGTATCAATTTCCGGTAGGGATCAGTTCAAGAAGAAAAATGGAAATTTAAACTTTTTTTTTAGTTTGATGAGAAAGCAAACAATCAAATATATTTTATAATCAAACATGTATTACAAAATGATTGCCGCTAGTATTTATTTATAATAACTCGAAATAATTATATTTTCTATGACAAAAATTAATTGCTCCTCCCACTGGCATCAAGGGAGACAATTGATAATAAAAATGTCGAAACAAGAGTGGCCAGAATTAGTGGGACTGGTAGGTTCAGTTCAGTACTTTGAGAAGAAATTAATCTGCATGTCGTAACTTAACTAATAGCTTATATCATAGCGAGATGACATTTATGAAATGAAAAAAACCCTCAATATTTATTACTCTACAAAGTGGGCGTGGCAGTTGTTTTGAGTTTCCAGAGCTGATTGAACTGTGGTTAATCAGGGCCTCAATTAAGGCCCTGGGTTAATTAAAACTGAATTAGACACACACCATTTTAAAGCACAAAAGTTTTAGGTCTAAATCAATATGTAATGTTATATTATGTGATTTTATGTTTCCCTAATTACAAAATAAACAAAGATATTACTGTGAGTCATTTCAATTAAGCAAATGGAGTGTCAGACGTTTAGACCCCTTGTCACCTAGACCCCTTTCAATTTTGAATTGAAGGTGACACTTAGACCCCTTGAAGACACTTAGACTCCTATTTTTTTGAGACACTTAGACCCCTTATTTGGATTTTGACAATATGAAGTATGTTTGATGATTTTTTTTCTCATATTTGTTTGAAATAATTTTTTTGTTAGGGAATGTATATTTTTATCAGTTTGATGACTGAAGCAATAAAAATATACAATGTTTACTTATAGAACTAGAGAGTACAAGATAATTTCATTAAATTTCTTAATTACAATTTTTTAACAAAGCATCGAACGGATTACAATGATTCATAATAACTGAAAACAGAATTAGATAAATGAGAAATTGTTTCATTTATATTTTCTCACCTTTTAATATTGATTCGTAGCATCACTTTCTTTTAAGTTTTAATCATGTGATCTTGAAAGACTCTGTATTTTGTAATTTTTAATTAGCATTATCAAAATAAAGCTTTAGTAAAGCCTAAAGTTTTACAATTCACTTCAAATTTTACTACACTTATCACTAAGCAATTTTAAGTGATTACAATTCATTTCATAAAATAGAACTTATTATATAATTTTTCAGACTTATCTGTTCAAATTATGAATAAACAAGAAACTGCTGGAACTAGGTTATGCTCCCCTAAGTGCTCTTATTCATGGGATTTAGAACTTAGTAGAGGAAAACAACGAAAATGTGATTTATTGTGCTGAAACTTCAAAGTAATCTGAATGGAATTGAATTTATTAATGGATGCAGAAAATGATGGCATGACTTTTTAAGCAAAATTTTGACTGAAGGACAAATTTAACATTTTTTACTGATTTAGTTCTGTGCCAGAGAAGAGGAATACCCACAATATCGAAGATTTTTGGACATGTAACTTGTCTTCCAAATTTTCACAACCCCATTTATGTTTACAAGTTTAGACTCAGTAGGGTGTGTGTGACCCATAGCTAACGACAGCTGCCTGGCAATGCCTTCTCATGCTCCCTATGTGGTTTCTGACAGTCCTAGCAGGAATGGTGGCCCATTCTTGCACCAACATGGCTTCAAGTTCCTCAACTTCCTGGACGCTTCTAGGTTGCACTTGGTGAGCTGATAACCATACATGCAGCTCATTCCACATGTGCTCAATTGGATTTGGTCAGGTGATTGAGCTGGCCAGTCAAGGCGCTCAATACTCTCCCTCTGCAGGTAGTGCTGGACCACCCAGGCCCTGTAGGGACGCGCATTATCGTACATTAAAATGAACTGATTGCCCACTGCCCCGGCATATGGCCTTAACATCTCATTGATGTACCACTGACCAGTCAATGTACCTCTGTTTAGCACAAGGAGGTCAGTCCGTCTGTCCCAGCTGATGCCTCCCCACACCATAACTGACCCACCCCTGTAGCGGTCGTGCTCGGCAATATTTCTGGCTTGAAACCTTTCCCCAGGTCTTCTCCAGACTCTCAAACGTCTGTCAGTAAAGTATAGGCAAAACCTAGACTCATCAGTGAAGAGAACATGTCTCCAGTTTTGTCTGGTCCACCTAACTTGCTCCCTCGCCCATTCCAAATGGGCCTGGCATTGAAGACAAGTCAATGGAATTCCATTTTTCCATGACTACGTGGCGAGACCTACCTGATAAAACAGCTTGCATTTATGTTTGGGGCCATCTCAAAACATTGCTGAATCAAACTATGCAAAATAAATAATTGAATCTTTTTATACTTTTCATAATATAGTGAGAAACTTTTGGTGATTAGCAAAAGTTGAGTAGTATATTTACAACAGCTGGCCATGGTTATATTTATATACACAGTTTAACACAATGTCATACTGATCATCTATAAACCTACTATATTTAACACATACTGAGGGATATACTTCAAACTTGTACACAAAACCCCTTTGGACAAGACCTTCCCACTGACCTATATTTATTTGACCTTGACCCCTGAATGACCTTATCTTGATCCAATTGTCCAAAAACTTTATCATTGGCCATAACTTCCTTATCAGTAAATGCATATACTTCATACTTGGACACAAAACCCCTTTGGACAAAACCTTCCTATTGACCTATATTTATTCGACTTTGACCCCTGAATGACTGGTCCTCAGCTCAAAAGTCACAGCACCACTTTGGGGGCATTGCCATCTTACAATGACAGTTCTTGTATATAAATATTTATGAACCTCTTATAAAGGCTTTGATTCATTTCTTTACTATTAAATTATTTTGATTTTAAATAATATATTGTACTTTTCAATATAAGCCAAGTATAAATATGTTGTAAACACTAATAAACTAACTTGCAATGTCCTTGTTTATTCTTTTCTCTTGTAGACAAGTCAAGAGGCTGAAAAATTGATCAGGCAGGAATACAAAAACATAATGGTAGGTGAATTTCTTAGCAGCAGCTCTTTTTTCATCAGTAGAGGCCAATAATGTTGGTTTAGAGAGGTTCAGCTAAAGACATTTTCAAGGTTGATCTCCCAAGTCTTACCTGAATGATTACTAAGAAGTATCTTTGTGTAGTGCTAATGAAATATGGTCTGGATAATTCAATCAGCAATTTCCAAAAAGTACACAATCACCTAAGATTACTTGTATTTTTACCAAGGGTGTGTCAGTTGATATGCATGAATATTAAAAATCATACCAATGTTTCAGTTTTTCCTGTTATGTTTGAAATTGACAGACAAGCTGGGAATGTACATGTATCAGATGTCCAGCTTTAAACTCCAGTCAATTTCTCTAGAAACAAAGTTAAAATCAGGTTTCTGAATCAATCCAAATAAATTTTCAGGCATAGCTTTCGGGCATTTCAAAGAAGAAAGATAACTTTTTCTATGATGTTCACATCCAGAATATAATGAATGTGTCATAACTGGAAGTACTAATGGACATCTTATTCTAAGGTCATGGTCAATGTTACTTGAAATAATAATGTTTGGTTGTTACTCTCTTAATGGATTTCAATTTTTTTTAATGACATGATATATTAAGAAGGGTTTTCTATTTTTCGCTGTTATCAGTTACTGTTTTCACTGATGTTGTAATCTTAAAACATTTCTGTCTTATCAGTGTAAATTTGTTATATCCTGCATCAAAAGCACTCATTATTGGTATCCCTATCACATATTGAATTATTATTCATAACTGGAACTGCTTAGATACTGCAGGTCTTTGGAGCTGATTTTAAAAAAGTCCTCAGATACTGTATTTATACATTCAGATTCAAGTGTTGCCAGAGAACTCAATGGTGACAATGGATTACCGTGAAGATCGAGTGCGCGTATTTACTGATAAAGACAATAAAGTTGTGTCAACACCAAGAATTGGCTGAGAAGCTGGATGAAACTGTGCTACCAGATGAGAGACTGGGCACCTCTGCCAGACAGGACTGGTCAACCAAGCAATATTATCTACAAATTTGAAGATGACTAGTGTACACACAGTTTCTCTACAGCAAGTGACAGTATAATTTATGTTTACAGAAATTTATTTCAAGATACATCCGTACATGCTTCTTATATTCACACACTGTATGATTGTGCTTACCAGCAGTTACACAAACTAGGACAAAGTAAAAAAAAATATTTTATCGTATCAGATGTAATCTTAAATAAAAAGGCAATGACAACACAAAGTCATGGTACTTGTTTTCATTATTGAGTAGATATTGAAACATCTGACAATAAAAAATGTTGAGCAGAAATTTCCTGAGGCCTATTTTACCCTGAACCTGCTTTATTTCTTACATGAACTTGTCCATCTTTCAATATGGACTAATCAGTTTACAACTAATGAGTGTATTAATTGAAAACTACCTGACCAAACAGAAAACAGTACAGAAGCAGAACTAGGACACCAGTTTCAACAGGTTATTTCAATATGAAGTTCCTAGTTTGTATTTCATCTCTACCAGATGCTGCGAATAAAACCCAGGAGAAAAAAGACACAAGAAAAAATAATGATGCAATAGTGCTTCTTTCAAAAAGAATACACAGCAAATAATTCATCATAATACCACATAAATCTGTTGACATCTGACTGTTAAAAACTGTAAAAGAATCATATATACTGTGAGCAAAACCCATGCCAAGAGTAGTTTCTCCCTTTGGAGCTTCAACACTTTCTTGATTTCTGACTCATTCTCATGTTTTGTTTTCCACAAAAACAAAATAGCAGTCATTCCCTCACCCCCCTCTCCCTTCAAAATTTTAAGGAAGAACTGCACATCAGTGGTTGTTAAAGACATTGATCTGTCCAGTGTCCAAGAAAATGAAGGGAAATTCAAAATATAAGTTAATTTTTGGAATTAAGACCCACTGTTTAACATACTAAAACCAAGATGTCTTAGCTAAGCCTATTCTAGTTTAAAGTTCAAATGTCATAATAAATGAGCAACACTTCATTTTTGTCGAGTTCTTTCCTCTCATTAAACCTTGAAACAGGCTTATAATGCCTGTTATTATCAACTGTTATTTAGCTGTTCATTTCTTTAGATCTTATGGGGCACTCTGTTCACAAACTATTATAGGTGTAAATTGATATAAGAAGTCCAAGTGTAAACTAGAAATGGTTTTTGATTGAACAAAAACATATGTCTCCCCCCAGCCAGTTGCTGCAGGCAGTATTGAATCAGACGATTGTAAAATTTGACATTTTACCTCCAAGTGTGACCTTGACTTTGAGACACCACACCCGCAAAGTGGGTTCTGCATGTCGCCTTGATGAGGTGAACATCTGACCCAAGTTTCATAAAAATCCTTCAAGGACTTTTGAAGATACAGAGCAGACACGATTTTGTGGCATTTGACATATAACCTCCAAGTGTGACCTTGACCTTGAGAAACCACACCTGCAAAGTGGGTTCTGCATGTCGCCTTGATGAGATGAACATCTGACCCAAGTTTCATAAAAATCCTTCAAGGGCTTTGGTAGATACAGAGCGGACACGATTTTGTGACGGACAGACGGACGGACAGACAACTGGGGGAAAAACAATATGTCTCCCCCGATGAGGTGAACATCTGACCCAAGTTTCATAAAAATCCTTCAAGGGCTTTTGAAGATAAAGAGCGGACACGATTTTGTGGCATTTGACATTTAACCTCCAAGTGTGACCTTGACCTTGAGACACCACACCCGCAAAGTGGGTTCTGCACGTCGCCTTGATGAGGTGAACATCTGACCCAAGTTTCATAAAACTCCTTCAAGGGCTTTTGAAGATACAGAGCGGACACGATTTTGTTGCATTTGACACTTAACCTCCAAGTGTGACCTTGACCTTGAGACACCACACCCGCAAAGTGGGTTCTGCACGTCGCCTTGATGAAGTGAAATCCTTCAAGGGCTTTGGAAGATACAGAGCGGACACGATTTTGTGACGGACAGACGGACGGACTGACGGACGGACAACCATGGGAAAAACAATATGTCTCCCCCATTTTTGGGGGGAGACATAATTAACCACTGAAGATTCCTTATCTGAAGTATTTCATTATATCAATTTTTACTATGATGTTCCTACACACAATGGAAATCTTTTACTTTTCCATCTAGTATTTAAATCTCGGAACAGCAAAGTTCAAAAGAGTTTTTTGGCTTTCATCAGTGGGATTTATAATCATAATTACATCATAATGACATCATTGTATGCTGTCACTAAAATATTTTAAACAGTGCATTTTGTATATGTTTGTTACTTTTTTAGAAATAAAAAATCTGAATACATACTCTGATGAAAAGATTCTGAAATAATAAACTGTGAACTAAAAACATTTGGTTGAGGGGCACATCAAGGGAGTGCCAAAATAAAAGAAAAAGTCATATTTTATTAAGAAAATAAATTAGTTTTTTGTTGGTTTTTTTTCACAAGAGAACCACAATTGCCTGAGAACCATTGTAGATAATGTCTGATTTTCCCTTTGCAACTTGCAAAAATAGAACATAGGTCAAAAAATCTTTTTTCAAAATTGTCTTGTGTATAAAAAATTTTTAACCAACATAAATAAAATAACAATGATAAAGGCCAACCAATGGAACACTTCTGTAAAAAGCCTTTGAAATTTGGCCATGGGTTTCTGATGATTTCATTTTTAAAGTTTTCCATACAGTCATAATTATAGTGAAAATAGGCCCACCCTCTGTATGCCCTAGTTTTTAAGGAAACAAAATGGCTCAAAGGAATTTGATAAAGGACCACCTAAGGATCATTTACATGAAATTATTTTGAAATTGGGCAAGTAGTTCCTGAGGAGAAGATTTTCCAGTTTTTTTTCTTATGGTTGCCATAGCAGCCAAAGTTCTGTATGCAACTATTTATTTATATTTATGGCATTTAATAAATGCCCTATTTTCATTCAAACCTCGTGTTGAGTTTTCCCATACAAGTTCGACCCTTACTGACTTAGTTCCTTTTCCTTGAACAATACATAAGTTTTTGTGGGATTTTGTAAAAGGGCCATATTAGGAACATTCCTGTGGAGTTTGGTTAAAATTAGTGCAGTGGTTTAGGAGTATGTCATTTGAAGGAAAATGTTGACAACAGATGACTGAAGACAGACAGTCACTCATTCTTATGACTCACCCTTGAGCACTTTGTGCCTTGTTGCTTGGGTTTTATCAATCTGACTTGGCTATATGAGGCATAGACTCTGCAAAAATCAATATAACTTATATTTGGCCTTGAGCTATGTTACAGTTGGACTGTCCTATATTCCAAACTGTGTTAAAAAATACTTGTTTAACTGTTTCAACTAGTCAATTATAATTGTACTACTATCCATATGTCAGTCATTTAACAAACACATGTTACACATTCCTCATTTCTTTCATATCAACTAAATTTATAATTACATTTTGTACTGGCCAATTACATTCTTACAGAAAACCCCCACATGCATTAAGGACAATTTCAGTGGAAGTTATCTCATTCTGGCAGATTGTCTTTTTAATCTTTTGTGGGCTTTTTTTCTAGTCAAATAAACTTCTTAAGTTTTAAAGTGCCTTCCTAGGATTGTATTGTTTTCCTTAAATGGCCCTAAGTTTAGCAAAAAAGCATATGATGAATGTGTTCTCAGCCATGTCGCTGGAGGAAATGCTAGTTGTTAACAATATTCCAGGTTGACTGATTTGTAATTTCATTCATGTAACATGTGTATTATGAATGCATGGGAACTCTTGTTAACTTCTGTGTTGTAAAGACTTATCTCCCTTGGCATACACTTAGTGAGGATTGATGTTCAGGTTCTCCAGAGTTGTATAAGATCATATAAACAATATCCTTTGTGAAAAAAGTCTGCTTGCAGTCAGTCAAACAGTCTGTAAACTGTCTGAGGCTAAATTTAAAATATGAAACTTATTTTCCTTCAAATCATGAGATTCTATACTTAAATCCTGATGTGAAGACATGGTTGAAATAGAATACCCTAACACAAACAATATTATATCTTAAAATCTTCATTATTTGCCTGAACGTTTGGTCATTCATATACTGGATCTTCAAATTTATCTCACATCTGAGGAAAATTGTTCTGTGTCTAAAGTCATCCACTATTTCCTCTTTTTCACAATCAATATTCTTGCTGGGATGGTCGCTTGTATCATCTGCGACTTGCTTCTACCTTCCTTGCTCTAAGTTCTGTTTTTGTATTAGTTATCAGATTTATCCTGAAACCTGAACGTATCACTGATAATTTTCCATTTGTTGTTTTCTGATGTCAGAATGAACACTTGATGGAATGACTTCAATGAACTGTTGGGGTATTTCACTGTTCCATATGTCTTAACTATAATAGTAAACTGACCCCCAGAAATCTCAGCTGAAATGGACAAAGCACTTTTTATTATCAGGCATACATTATTTGGATGAAAATTATTAATGAGAATAATTTATGGTAAACAGTTATTGTATGATGAGGTGAATACCTCAGTTTAGGGACCTGTTGATTGTGGTATAGACCAATGTAAATATCACACTACAAGGTTCATAGACTTGGTTATTCACTGATAACATATAGTAAGTGTTATACTACATGACCTTAGAGATAAACTAAAGAAACTATGGAACGTTATCTGTACCTTGGAGATAATCAGTGCTACAAACATTCAAAGCATTGATATTAAATACATGTATAAGTTCCTAGGGTAAACCAAGGTAACAGGGTAAGTGCCCTGGGTGATAAAACAAAGTTTGTCTTTTGAGGTGAACATTACTTTTTACTAGCCTCTACATGTGATAAGCAACAGACCAATCAGTGATAAAAAAAATTGTAAGTCATGAGTCACATAATAATGGTTTAATTCAATTTTATTATAATGCATAACAAACACCTATTTCCATGATCAGGTATTAAGGAAAACAAGGATCCATTGCCCTATGATATCTATATCAGTGAGAGGTTATGCATCTATCAATGTTTTGCGCCACCTAGGGGAATTTGACCTTTTTCCTTTATTGGAGTCTAAAATCCCTGCCATAATGCAATGGCAATCTGTCAAAATCTCCACAGTGACATGGGATATAAATTTCTATTTTTCCAGAACTCTGAACCCTTCTGTCTGTTGAATTCCCGCCTGTCGGAAACACTTTTCTGTCAAAAGTCACTGGTAAGCCCTCTGCCCCCCACCTGGGGCATAACATCGATAGGTGCATTACACACAGTTTTACAAAAACTGATCTTTACATTGTATAGTCCCCTTAGTTTTTTCAACAACATTTTGTAACTTATGTAATGAAACTGAAATTGACAAAGTTTACCTGATAGAGGATGGCAGTCAAGGGACTCAACCTTGTGTTCTGTTGTTGGTAATTCCTCAAAGAATTTTAGTATTGCCTCTTTCCCTTTGAGGTTATTTCCATTCCAAGTTGCCTCCCCTGTGTCCAGATACAACTTTGTCAGCAACTAAAAGATTACAATTATTATTGAATTTTTCCACCGAATTTTAAAGCTGAAATGTGGAAAAAAATTCCAAGCTGACAGTTATCATGGAAATATTCACAACTACTCTTAGTTTTGAGCAAATTATAACCAACAAAAAAATTCATGTGACCAAAAATAGTGAACATTCAGAAAATGTGTGTGTGCATGATCTGAACAACAGCTGCAGGGAAGACCAACTACAGTGTAGTTTAAGACTGTCTTGGGTTAACTTCTTCATTGACTGTACAGATCTGAATATCTAACAATGTTAGGATTCTCTTTAGATGTTTCTATTATATTATACCATAGAACAACAGTATTACAGATCATTCCAGGTACAACATTACCACAATGACAAAGGCATAATACAAATGTACTAACAGCGTATGTGTCAATACTACATTTCTCATAGAAAAAATAAATGCACATCTACCATTCCAGCTGACAATCTTTATAAAGAGGCAAAAAAGAAAAAGCTTAAGATTTTGGTTTTTTTTAAATATTTTTTTTTTAATGGGGTTTAATACCCATTCAAACCTCTTTTTGGTCAAATCCCTGTGGTCAGTTCACCTGACAAGTGTTCCTGGAAATCCAACCAGTTTACTAACCAGTCTCTCTGCACACACTATGCTCTATCAACTAAGCTAGAAGTTTGTACTAATTAAGCTTACAGAGACTAATTCAGTGATTAAGTTTTAACTGTTAGGCACTGTAATAATCTATCAGTCTTTAGATGTTCAAGAATTAAGGTAGACCATGTGTACTGGTAATAGAAATTCTTTCTTCTTTCATTTTCCTGTCTAATAAAATATAGACAATGAGAAACACTTTTACCAAGCAATTTAGAAGACAACAAAGTATTTCAAAATCACTGTTTTTCTTAGTCTGACCAATTACAGCAATGAAGGCTCGAATCATTTACAATAAAAAAACCCAAAGCACTATTTTACACCATCCACTTCATTACGTAGCAGAGGTATCAAAAGCAATTATGGGAAATATATCAATGGGGATTCAAATTTGCTAAGATAAATTTTATACCTGGACTGTTCTGATCATCAAGGCATAATATAAAAAGGTTAACTGTGTAGTATGGAAAAATTGTTTATTGAAATCACTGGAATTTAAATTTTCATTTAGTTAATATTTTTAAAATCAGAACAAAAACAACAAGAGCTATGTTGCACATGGTTAATCCCCCTGCTGGGAAGAAGTAACCTGAAGATTGTACTTTCATACATTTTACTTGGTGAGAGGAAATCCTTAAAAAGCTGTATAGTTATGGTCATGCCGAGTACAGTTTTCACGTAAGTGGAAAAAGAATAAGGCTTTTGGAGTTACGCTCTGGAATTTTTTTTAAGTAAATCTGATAAAGGGGAATAACTCTAAAAGTAGGCAAGGTAGAGTTATTGTTCTTGCACAATTCACTTCCTACCAGTGTGCTATGTCAGTGTATTAAGTTTGAAGTAAATCCCTCAAGTTATGCTCTGGACAAAATTTTTCAAGTAAATCTGATAAAGGGGAGTATCTCTAAAAGTAGGCGAGGTAGAGTTATTGTTCTTGCACAAAGCACTTCCTCCCAATGTGCTCTGTCAGTCTATTAAGTTTGAAGAAAATCCCTCCGGTACTTTTGGAGTTATGCTTCAGACAAAGTTTTTCAAGTAAATCTGATAAAGGAGAATAACTCTAAAAGTAGGCAAGGCAGTTATTGTTCTTGCAAAATGGCACTTACTCCCAATGTGCTCTGTCAGTGTATGAAGTTTGAAGAAAATTGCTCCAGTACTTTTGGAGTTATGCTCCAGACAAAATTGGGACGGAATCACTGGCGGTAACTCTTAAAGTAGGCAAGGTAGAGTTATTGTTCTTGCACAATGCACTCTCTCCCAATGTGCTATGTCAGTGTATGAAGTTTGAAGAAAATCCCTCAAGTACTTTTGGAGTTATGCTCTGGACAAAACTTTTAAAGTAAATCTGATAAAGGGGAATTCCTTCAAAAGTAGGCAAGGTAGAGTTATTGTTCTTACACACTGCACTTCCTTCCAATGTGCTCTGTCAGTGTATGAAGTTTGAAGAAAATTGCTCAAGTACTTTTGGAGGTATGCTCCTGAGAAAATTGGGACGGATGCAAAGACGCATGGACGGAGACCATTTCTAATATCCCCTTCCCCTTTGGCTGGGGGATAAAAAAGGCAAAACTAAAACACAAACAAGAGTGTCTCTAAGACAGCCAATGCTACAACTATTCTAACTATGCTTGAAGAAACCGATGTCATACACAGTTTATATGTATATGATATATATCAACAAGGGAAGTCATTGGACGTATTGTTAATCAACAAATTACAGAATTTTAATTAATAAACTTACAACCTGAAAGAAGTATAAAACCTTTAAACATCTTTATTGGTTGTTGAGATGGACACTATTTCCTAACATTTTGCTAAGTGTTGCTAAGTCCAGAAAGGGGAGATAAATTTGTAACAACTTGTAAGAGTTACCTGACCTTGCACAGTGACCTTGATCAATGACTAAAAACCCAAATGTGAAGTTTCCAAACAGGTATTTTCATTGATTTGGGAAATATGCAATACTGGCAAAAACTTAAAAAAAGTCTAAAATGGGCATAACTCTGAAATGTTGACAGAGTTATGTGACTTGTCCGAGGTATGCACTTTGTAATAGGAAGTAAGCATGTGAAATTGAAGCAAATATTTTTGATAGTATACATGATATTAGCCTTTCTTAAAAACTTTCCAATGCAAACGTCAAGGTGAGTAGTATAGCTCTCTAATCTTTATATAAAAACTGGCTCGAGTCGGGACTGAACCCATTCCCTTCAGTGAGTAATGTCTTACCAACACCAATTAATGGATCTGAGTACTCTTCAGTGAGGAGGTACTGCATTACACTCCTACTACCTAAATTAAAAACTTTTAATGTTTTTGGGTACTCTAGCATAAAGTGTATAAACTCACAGCCATTACCATTTCAAACATTAATTTTTGCAGGTAAATAAAAAATATTATCTTGACTACAGAGGTATTCTCTGAAGCACCCTGTTAGTATCCTTATTTCAGACACACTGTGCTTGCTTTAATTGTAAAAGTACTCTTCAAATAAATAAAATTGGTCTCATACAAGGGATTCTATAATGAAAATAGAAAACAGCATTATTATAATGAAAGCTAAGTACATAGGTAATTAATAATCTTTATTTCTGAATATTGGTATTAACTGTATTATGGAACTATCACTAACAACCTATGTGTTTTTCATAGTTCTTACTAGCAATAAACATGCTCAAACAAACACTCATGTGGGGGGTAAAAAAGAGGACCAAGTGGCCCTGAAGCGCTCACCTAAAAAGTGTGGAATGAGATCCAAAGGAACACATTACCACAGAAAAAGTTCATTAAAGTTGGTTATTGAAATCTTTATAAAAACTGTATATGTGGTCTAAATTTTAAGTTTGTAGTTTCAAAACCAACAATGAAGGTCAGTTTGAATGCAAGTGACCCCTTTGGAATGGGCAATATTTACCCACGGGCCACAATTAAAACTTTCTTGGTAGATTTCAACTAGATGATATTACAAACCAAATATATATCTAGAGCATGCTAATAGCTGCAGCTGACCTTTTTGGTCAGGGGAGCTAAAAATATGTCAGACAGATCCACACTATTAAAAAATTATGCAGATCACATGTGAAGTTTCATTGGAAACTCTTTAACACTATTGGAAAACTTCAGGCAATGGACTGACATGCTGACCAAAAGACCGATTGTAAGACCATCTTCAAGCCATGTTTTTTGATATATCAAAATTTCTTGAATACCATTTAGTGAAAGGGTATCTAAGGAATGTATTTGCCAAATCATACTGGAGTCTTTCAAGTGCCGACTATTTTTTCACATGGAGATTTGAAAGAGATGGACAACAGCAAGGCTGGCAAAATCTATTGTTCAGGCTGTACATTTTCTGGTCCATGGACAAGTGAAAGTCAAATTTCTGTTAGTGAGTGATCATAACAGTGACTCAGAATTAGCCAAAGAATCCATCAAATCAAACATTCTGGCTAATTTTTCATACAGATCTGATCAAAAATGTGAACTCTTGAGTATCAAAAAAGATTTTACAATGTTCTAACCTGGTGACCTAATTTCTGATCCCATTAGACCCAGTTTAAACATCATCCAAGAATTCATCATGGCAAACATTCTGACAAAGTTGCATTTTAAACAGGTCAAAAATGTGACCTCTAGAGAGTCAGGGTTTTTCTATGATTTTACCTAGTAATGACCCAGATTCTATACTCCTCCAAGGTTTCAATTAGATGACTATTCAAGCCAAGACTTGATCAAAACTATGGTTTCTAGAGTAAACAAGGGCGATCAGTGATCACATGTGTCGCGTGATGATTAAAATTAAACAGTAGTATTGAGAGGTGATTGGACAGTTTGTAGGCTAAAATGCATTTTTTTATTCAAGAGCCATAACTCAGCCAAAACTTTTTCAACCAAAAAACCTGTAAGACATGCGCAAGTACTTGAGGTACAGAACAATCCTGTAACATTTCATTTAAATTAAGTGAAGTAGTCCGGACAAACTAAATAACAAGAGGGCCATGATGGCCCTTTATCGCTCACCTGAATATGACTGCTTTTAACAAAGTTGCTATGGACCTGGTTAATTGAACCCATATTCAAACTTGGCCTAGAAATTATTGAAACAATCTTTCTGACAAATTTCAAGGTTATTTGGACTGAAAGTGTAGCCTCTAGTGTTAACAAGGTTTTTCGATATTTGGGCTCTGTGACCTAGTTTTTTAATCCAGATAATCCATATCCAAACCTGAGCTAGAAATCATCAAAACAACCTTTCTGACAAATTTCCAGGACATTTGGACTGAAAATGTAGCCTCTAGAGTGTTTACAAAGTTTTTCGATATTTAGGCTCTGTGACCTAGTTTTTTAATCCAGATGACCCATATTCAAAGCTGAGCTGGAAATCATAGAAGCAACCTTTCTGACAAATTTTCAGGTTATTTGGAATTAAAATCTTAACTCTAGAGTGTTAACAAGGTTTTTCCATATTTGGTCAATGTGACCTAGTTTTTGACCAAAGATGACCCATATTAGTACTTGAGCTAGAAATCATCAAAACAACCTGTCTGACAAATTTCCAGGATATTTGCACTGAAAATGTAACCTCTGGAGTGTTAAAGTGGTTTTTACCTTTTAGGGCTCTGTGACCTAGTTTTTGATCCCAGATGACCCATATCCTAGTCCGGGCTAGAAATCATTGAAACAACCTTTCTGACAAATTTCAAGGACATCTGGACTGAAAATGTAACCTCTAGAGCATTAACAAGGATTTTCTACTTTTTGGCCATGTGTCCTAGTTTTTGACCCCACATAACCCATATTCAAAACTGAGCTAGAAATCATTAAAACAATCTTTCTGACAAATTTCAAGGTTATTTGAACTAAAAATGTTACCTCAATGCGTGTTTACAAGGTTTTTCCATATTTGGGGTCTGTGACCTAGTTTTTGACCCCAGATGACCTTTATTCGAATCTGAGCTAGAAATCATTAAAACATTTTTTCTGATAAATTTCGAGAATATTTGGACTGAAAAGTAGCTTCTAGAGTGTTAACAAGTTTTTTGCTATTTTTGGGCTCTGTGACCTAGTTTTTGATTTCAGATGACACATATTCAAATTTAACCTAGAAATCATTGAAACAACCTTTCTGACAGATTCCAGGTTATTTGGACTGAAAATGTTACCTCTAGAGTGTTAACAAGGTTTTTCCATATTTGGGCTCTGTGACCTAGTTTTTGACCCCAGATGACCCAATTTTGAGCTTGAGCTAAAAATCATCAAAACAACCTTTCTGACAAATTTCCAGGATATTTGGACTGAAAATGTAACCTCTAGAGTGTTAACAAGGTTTTTTCTATTTTTGGGCTCTGTGACCTAGTTTTTGAACCCAGATGACCAATATTCGAACTTGAGCTAGAAATCATAGAAACAACCTGTCTGACAAATTTCCAGATTATTTGGACTGAAAATGTTACTTCTCCTTCTACAAGAAGATTTTCAAAGTTTTCACTATATAAGCCTATGTAAAACCAATGACCCCGGGGTGGGGCCAAATTTGACTCCAGGGGTATAATTGGAACAAACTTGGTAGAGGTCCACTAGACAATGCTACATACTAAATCTTAAGGCTCAGGGCCTTGTGGTTTCAGACAAGAAGATTTTCGAAGTTTTTCCTATATAACTCTATGTAAAACAAGTTACCCCTGGGGCGGGGCCATTTTTGACCCAGAGGCCATGACTTGAACAAACTTGGTAGAGGTCCACTAGACAATGCTGCACACCAAATATCTAAGCTCTATGCCTTACGGTTTCTGACAAGAAGATTTTTAAAGTTTTTCCTATATAACTCTATGTAAAACAAGTTACCCCTGGGGCGGGGCCATTTTTGACCCAGAGGCCATGATTTGAACAAACTTGGTAGATGTCCACTAGACAATGCTGCACACCAAATATCTTAGCTCTATGCCTTACGGTTTCTGACAAGAAGATTTTTAAAGTTTTTCCTATATAACTCTATGTAAAACAAGTTACCCCTGGGGCGGGGCCATTTTTGACCCAGAGGCCATGATTTGAACAAACTTGGTAGAGGTCCACTAGACAATGCTGCACACCAAATATCTTAGCTCTATGCCTTACGGTTTCTGACAAGAAGATTTTTAAAGTTTTTCCTATATAACTCTATGTAAAACAAGTTACCCCTGGGGCGGGGCCATTTTTGACCCAGAGGCCATGATTTGAACAAACTTGGTAGATGTCCACTAGACAATGCTGCACACCAAATATCTTAGCTCTATGCCTTACAGTTTCTGACAAGAAGATTTTTAAAGTTTTTCCTATATAACTCTATGTAAAACAAGTTACCCCTGGGGCGGGGCCATTTTTGACCCAGAGGCCATGATTTGAACAAACTTGGTAGAGGTCCACTAGACAATGCTGCACACCAAATATCTTAGCTCTATGCCTTACGGTTTCTGACAAGAAGATTTTTAAAGTTTTTCCTATATAACTCTATGTAAAACAAGTTACCCCTGGGGCGGGGCCATTTTTGACCCCAGGATCATAATTTGAACAAACTTGGTAGAGGTCCACTAGATGATGCTTTATACCAAATATCAAAGCTCCAGGCCTTGTGGTTTCTGACAAGAAGATTTTTAAAGATCCAACTTTTCAAATCTGTTTTTAGCTCCTGTGACCCAGAAATGCAATGAACCGGAACCATTTGAACAAACTTGGTAGAGCTTCATGCAAGGAACATTCTAGGCAAGTTATATTAAATTTTGCCCAGTGGTTTCAGAGGAGATGTCGTTTGAATGAATTGTGGACGACGGACGGACGGACGGACGGACGGACGCCGGACAATCAAGGATCCTAAAAGCTCACATGAGCATGCTCAGGTGAGCTAAAAATCATTAAAGGGCCATAACTCTGAAAAAAATAATTGAACTGGAAAATGCTGACGACATGCACATTGAAATTTGGTACTGATCATTCCTATAAAGTTTGGATGAAATCGCACCAGTAGTTTCTGAGGAGTCGTCCGAACAAGTTTTGTGATGGACAGACAGACAGACAGACGATAAGGAAGTGATCCCTATATGTCATGGCTACTTTTCAGCATGTCTCAGCTACTGTGAAGCCTGAAACACAAAATTCATTATTTGGCCAAAATGCCTTTTTCATTCAGGGGCCATAACTCAGCCAAAAATCATTTAACCGAAAAACCCATTAGATATGCGCAAATACTTGAGGTACTGATCAATCCTGTAAAATTTCATTCAAATTGCATTAGTAGTATAAGAGAAGTAGTCCGGACAAACTTTAAAAATAAAAATCATAAAAGGGCCATAACTATCACAAAAATCATTGGACTGGAAAATGCCAATGATATATACCACTAGACTTGGTACTGATCATTCCTGTAAAATTTGGATGAAATCGCACCAGTAGTTTCTGAGAAGTAGTCCGGACAAGTTTTGTGACAGACGGACAGACAGACGGATGACGGAGAAGAGATCCCTATATGTCGCAGCTACTTCATAGCAGGCGACACAAAAATAGTGCGGTTTTTTTCATTATTTGACCCACTGACCTAGTTTTGAACCCATGTGACCCAGTGTCAAACTGATCTGAGATTTAATTGAGGCTCACTTCTGATAAGTTTCATTACGATCCTGTTGAAACTGTAGCCTCTTGAGTGTTTACAAGCAAAATGTGAAAGGGCAATGGAAGACGGATAGATCGACGATGAATAAAATAGCATACTAAAAGCTCACCTTGGCACTTTGTGCCAGCAGAGCTTATAAAACTTGTATTAAACCAGCTTTCGAGAAGAGGCAAACAATGTTGCTGTAAAGCAAATATTATATTTTCGAGTCTTATGTGACCTTAAAGATCACTATTTTGAGATGTAAGCCACAAACACTTTCATGGAATGTATACAAACAGCTTAAAACTAATAACAAAACTAGTTTCAAATACGTATTATAGATTACATATGACATATTGTTTACGATAATTATTAAAAGTTCGGACACGTCCATTCTGTGCCGACAATAATTTCGTAAATATTCGGACAGCAAAAAAAAAAATATTTTTTTCCGTCCGAATACATCGAGTAAATATGGTAAGTCAAAAGTTTAAGCTGTACATTCATCCCACATAATACCTATTTTTAACCAAAGATTACAGTAGATGTACTATATTAGAGTCAAGGTTTTATCAATATAGGTAGGTAAAGAGTCTACACAAATTAGTTTTCACTCACCCCTTTTTATCAAATAAGATACATAATATTCATGTACTAAACTAGTAAGAAGGCATTACATTCATCATACACTAAGTTTTCAGGAGAAACTCATTTGTTTAGGAGTAACAATGATTTTTTTCTGTCCTTAAAATTCTGATAACAGCAAACAAAGGAATGATTAAGAAGAAACAAGGCAACTGGTAATGCTCCCCAAAGCAGAAGCCAAAGGGACATGTGCAAGGCAAGAACATACAGGCAAAGTCATAAAGTGGGCACATTTTTGGCACTGCACTCCACCTCCATGCCCTCTACCACTGTGTGCAGTTTAAACAAATTATGTCCAAGAGTTTTCAGGTTATGCTCCGGACAAAATTTTTTTAAAAGGGGAGATAATTCAAAAACGGGGCAAAACAGAGTTATGGTTCTTTGGCACTGCACTCGGCCTCAATGCTCTCTACGACTGTGTGCAGTTTAAACAAATCATGTCCAAGGGTTTTCAAGTTATGCTCCGGACAAGCACAACAGACGGACAAGGTGGTGACTATATGCTCTCCCTTCAGGGAGCATAAAAACAAAAGATATAGGATTCTTGATTAGGCAGGATAATGATCACAAAAATCTAGATCGAAAACAAAAACAAACAAATGACTAGCACCATTTCATCCCACACATTTAGACAAAAATTTGTACTGCATGCTGCTGGAAATAATAAGCCCACTTGTAACTGGAAGTGTTAGACACTTACTACTGTTAAAAGTTTAGTTTAATTTCATTTAAGCAAAATTCCCTGATTTGAAAAAGAAGTTTTTTTTAACTTACACAGGACTGTTTACATGTACTACAAGTCTACAAAATCTGAAATAATTACAAACCCATTTCTTAGCTTTGAGACACGTAAAGCATACATGTAGTTCAACTAACAATCAGAATAGTCATCAAATGAATCAAACAGTAAGTCATATGCACTTCTTCTTTCTTTACCCAGAAGATCTTTCATCAGGATAGTATCAGCTAACCTCTGTGGTATAAAGTTCTGAGAGACAAGATTTTCAACCACCTTTAAAATATCTGTACCATAGGTTTTCCTCAGTTGTAGCTGGCAAAGATGCATCAATGTTTTTGGAGAATAAAAATAATTATATATCCATTCAACTAGCTCTTCATTTTCCCGTATGTTCTTTGGAAGTCTTTTCAAATTAATCATAAATTCATCAACTGGAAAGCCAGCTCTCAATAGTAATTTTATCATTTCTTCATTTTCATGACTCAGTGCTATTTGTAGGGCATTCATTGGGTTATAAAGGTCTTTGTATGCTGAATAATCATCAAGAGCACAATTTTTGCTCAAGAGAAGTTTTACTTTTTGTATATCACCATTATCCACAGCATAGTGTAGAGGGGGTGCTCCAAGTTTGGTTGTCTCATTAACATTGGCCCCATGATCTAAGAGAAGTTTAAACAATGTGTTATTTCTGTCACAGGCTGATTTACACAGGAGTGACATATTATAGTATCTGTTGGTAAAATTAACATCTCCCCCATATTCCAGTAACATGGTGGCTATTTTAGCATTGTTATCACAGACTGCAATCCAGAGTGGGGAATTACCATCAGAATCTAATACATTCACCTGAGCTCCAGCACACAACAGTTTCTCTACACAAATATCTTCACTTTTTGCCACAGCCACATGAAGAAGAGACTTCCCATATTTATTGCTATAGTTCACATCAGCACCAGAATTTATCAATGCTATAACAGTCTCTGTGTTTACTCTCTGTCGGCAGAGTGCAGTCATTAAAGGACTACTTAAGTCTGTGTTTTCATTCACATCTGCTCCTGCCATGATAAGTTTTTTTAGCAAAGCTGTGCTATGCCATTTGCCAGCTACTACATGAAGTGGTGTCATATTTGATGGAGGACTGAGATTTACATTGCAACCTGACTGCACAAGTGCATTTATGGTCTTCCTGTAATTGTTCTCTTTGAATGATGTGTCAGAACGATAGACAGCTTTCATAAGTGGAGTTAACCCTTGCTTGTTCTGTTTGTCTTTTAAGCTGTCATCGTGCTCTAATAAGATTTCCACACACTTGTGGTGTCCATACTTGCATGCAATATGTAAAGGAATTTCACCTTTCTTTGTTTCTATTGTTGGGTTTCCTCCTTTACTTAGCAAATATTTCAAAACTGAATGCCCATCTCTCTTACAAACAAAATGCAGTGCTGTCCATCCTCTATAAGGAAGTTCTATAAACTGTTCTGTGAAAACATGATTTATATCAAATTCTGCTCCAGATATAATAGAATTCAACAACTCAACACCATTGTCCTGTTGTTTTAAACTATCATAAAATTTTCTAAACAAATTTTCAGTATCCACCATTACTTCAGAACTGATATTACTTGGATTTTCATCATCTTCAGGACTTTTACCATCAGTGTCCAATCTTTCCAGTTTCTTTATTATAACTTCTTCATCTGATGGGTTGATCTCATCTGCTGAATTCATTTTCTCAGATGCCATTCTTATATTGAGATTATTGTAATAGAGAAATCACAAGAATTTGGATTACGGAATATCACAGGTTTCAGTATGCAAGCATGACAAGCTGAATTCCACTCAAAACATACTTTCTCCAGCTGTCCAGCTATTTCGGAGAGGAAGTGATGGCAAGTTGAACACACTTAGTATCACAATGTCTGAAAGTTAACAAGATCATTTGCCACACACTTCTAGACTTGTCCAGCTTAAAAATAGACATCTGGAGAATATATTTAAAGAAATAGGAAGTATACTATTAACAAGTTCACATTCTGTTAGTAAAATATTACTGTTAATGAAAAAAAATCATGCATTTTATTTAATCTTATAGACTAAAATTCAGTAAAACTCCTGAAGCCATGAAAACTAATAATGTTTAACTTATAGCATACCGAGTATACTCAAAATGTTTATCATTACTTCAACAAAGTGCTGTTTGATTTTGCTCATACGATCTAAAAATGCAGGTACTACAAGCATAGTTTGTCTATCACACAGCTTTCTGTTAAAAGTCAACATAAGATGCCTAACATATCTGCTTTCCTTTATAATACTTACATGTCTTTTCTTGTCTATGGTGTCATAATAAAGGCGGTAAAAATCTTGGCCTGCTTGGCAAGCCTGTTCTACTTTCATCTGGATGTCCTATAAAGAAAACTCAACATCAACTATCTTTTCTTTTTTCAGTTCTTTTGAAGGTTTTACTTTCATTTCTTTTAATAGTATTTCTTATTCGAATTTACTACTTGGTTTAAAAAGGCAGTGAAGTAGCATTGTGTGTAAATTAACTTAAACTACATTAACTTTTTTATTTTTTTTTTTACGTTTGTATGTTGTCACCAGGGAAAGTCATTATATAAATAAGTGACTTCGAAAACAATCATGTTAAGATCGTTACCTAACAAATCGTAACACGACAAATTGGTAACATGATTTTATATAGTAAAAAAATGGAGAAATCGGTAACAATAGAAATATTGTATGTACCAAGAAAGGCGATTAAGTTTGTGTGAAAAGGCATGCTGACAGCTCGTCAGAGAAAGTGATAGAGTAGGTGTGAATAGCACCTTTGATGACTGAGATTACTTTATTTGGTGTTCTGCCATTGTTAGTCAATAGACTGATGGAGGACATTGTTCAGTTTTTATTTAAAAATCTGTTTTTGATGAAAACGACTGAAAAACATACTTCTTTAATTTAAAACATTAAAGCGCTATCACAAAGTTTTTTCTTTTCATCCTAAAAGTAACTATGATTAGCACCATGGTCCAGGGGTAATGCGCAGGGCTCCGGATCCGGAGGTCGCGGGTTCGAATCCCGTCAGAGGCGAGATTCTCTCATGATCTTCACATTCTTTACTGCTGCGCGAATACTGGTATGGAACCTAGGAAGCAGTCATCGAGGGTGGTGAATCTAAGTTGTAAGAACTTGTATCGCAATCCATGTAAAATAAATGAGTCTAAGTCTAAACGATGATTAGAATATTATAGAATCAACTTTAATAATTTAAATAATGATAATTGCATGTCAAACACAAATTATTATAATTACCTGCTGAGACAAACTAATAAACGACCGACACGTGATGTTAGCACCTCTCTATGACGAGCAGTGTACCACAATTGCCTTTTCACACCAACTTAATCAGCTTTATTGGTACATACAATATTTCTATTGTTACCGATGTCTCCTTTTTTTTACTATATAAAATCATGTTACCGATTTATCGTGTTACCAATTTGTCGGTAAATCGTTAAGATGATGTCCGAAATAAAATGATATCCGAATGTATGCTCTTAAGTAAATCTTATTAAAAATTCTATAAATGAACAAGTCAAATAAAATCAAATCAACAAGAAAAAGTCTGTGATTTTATATATCTTTTTAAAGATCACTTAACTTAGTTCTATTTCTACTTACCTCAGGAACAGGACCCATACTTATCATGTGACTATTTTCGTAAAAACAATGCCAAGACACGGCAAGGATTTATCTTTCCGCTAAAAGAAGTAAAAAGGGCGCTGTTCTATTTTACACCATTACTCCGCATTAGGCTGGCTTCCTTCATATTACTGGACAAAAACGCGTAGCTTTTCGCGATATTTTCGTTTTGTAAGAAGTATGAAAATGAAATTTTCGTGTAATAGTTTTTGGTCAAATCATGTGTAAACAATACTAAACTTTGGGGTCAAGACATCTGAAGAGTAGTAAACCCCCGTAATAAAACGTCAATCAATCTTTTATCTGCAGGTTGAAAATTTTACTACTACGATGGATTTTTTTATTATGCCTCCGAAGGGAGGCATGTAATTTTTGAACTGTCAGACTGTCCGTTTGCCCGTCCGAAAACTTTAAAATTGGCGATAACTTCCTTAAAATTATTAGTAAGTGGCTTTACCTCATACTTGGACACAACACCACTTTCGACAAGACCTTTCCACTGACCTATATTCGTTTGACCTTGACCCCTGAATGACCTTCACCTTAAAGATCCAATTGTCCAAAAACTTTAATATTGGCTATAACCTCCTTATTAGTAAGTGGATTCACTTCATATTTCGACACAACACCCGTTTGGACTAGATCTTCCCACTGACCTATATTTAATTGACCTTGACCCCTGTATGACTTTCATCTTGAAGATCCATATTCCAAAAACTTTAAGACTGGCCATAATTAACTTCCTTATTAGTACGTGGATTTACTTCATATTTGGATACAACACCCCTTTGGACAAGACCTTCCTAGTGACCTATATTTATTTGACCTTGAACTCTGAATATCCAATTGTCCAAAAACTAACATTTGGTCATAACTTCCATATTATTAAGTGGATATACTTTATACTTCAACACAACACCCCACTGGACAAGACCTTCCCATTGATTTATATTTATTTGACCTTGACCACTGAATGACTGGTCCTCAGCTCAAAGGTCCAAGCACCATTTTCGGGGGCATTTACATCTTACAGTGACAGTTCTTGATTTAATCATGTCTTTCTTTAAGATGTACATTTTCCATTCATTTTCCTGGAACCCTTCTAGTCCTCTATTACTTTTATAGCTAAAATCGGCACACGCAATAGCAAATCACAAGTCATGAAGTCATGCTCCTGCGGAACTGGAACACATATAAAACAGACATAGTGAAGCATTAAAAATAAATATCTTATTTAGGATGTTGTTTTCAGCACAGTCGTAGAAAGTTAAAGTTGGGATCTTTTCAAATCAAGGTCAATTATTTAAAGTTTATTGGTGAAGCCAAAGACCTAGAATGTCGTATTTTTGGTCTTTGGTAAAGTGTCTGGTTAACTGAACAGAACAGATTAACTGATTGCCCATCTAATTGATATCCTGCTAGTACACATAATTACTTAGCTTTTTTTTTATAGTGCGTTAGTATCTAATAAATGCATTTTTAATCTGCGTTTTAGTGTAATGTTAGTAAGTTTACCGAGGTATTTTCAGTACCGTAAACGAATTTATTCATACCGTGGTCAACTTTTTATTCCCATCTCACCTGTGACTTACAGTTTATTACCCAAACATTCGATGCGCTGAAGCGCATAACAATCGGATTCTTAAAAGGCGATGAATTTCGGCAAATGAATAAAACATATACCTAGAAAGTTTTTATTGTTAGTGTTGCGTTATTCATATGTTTCCCTTTTAAGTCTCATAATAAATCCAAGTACATGTACAGTTTATTTACAAGAATATTTACAGGTAAGGATATTACTACAAGAGTAGCTGGTCAACGAGAGACGATGCCAATTCTTCATCAAATACATATAGTTAGATTGCCTATAATTTGTTTAAATAACTATAACAGACATACTGTAGTAAGTAATTTAAAATAACTTTTGATTACAAGACAGAAAACTGACAATTTTATACAAGCACTAAAAGAAACATTTAGGGATGCTTAAACATTACGTGTTGTCCTTTGAATAAATTGTAATGCTTGTACACGAATAATAAAGATTCATGCAAAATTTAGTGGTATTTTATATCTCAATTCAAAATACCTATTTATCAGTTCAAGACACAAGAATCTTTATTTGATTCAAGAAGAAGAAACAGTGGCCTAAGGCGATTTGTATAACAAAAAGACACATAAGTTATTAAATCTGTAAGATATTTAAATGAATCATATGTGATTAAGACAATAACAGTCCATATAGATAAATAAAACATGTTATATTGTAAGTATAAGAAAGAAAAGAATTATGAGCATCTCTTTCATGCAGCCACGATTTTTCAGGGATCCCTATATATTTCACAATTTACATGTATATAGAGGGTCATCTAATCACATTTCTGCCAAATTATTTTCAAATCGGGTTAGCGGTATCTAAAGTAAAGATTTTGTAAAGTTGTCCAGACATTAAGGAAAATAAACCACGCCCTTTGCGACCATGGTTTTTCACGAATCGCAATAAATTTCCCAATTCATATAGACGGTTTCCCTATGTCAATGCTACAGTAACTGACCCCTCGGGCGGAGTGAATTTTTGGCCCAGGGGCCATGACTTGAGACATCTTGGTAGAGGTCCACTAGATGATACTACACACCAAATATCTAAGCTTTAGGCCTTGTGGTTTGAGAAAAAAAGATTTTAAAAGTTTTTCCTACGTAAGTCTACGCAAAAGTAAACGACCAACTTGGGCAGTGCCGATAGTAATCTCAGGGCTATAATTGAACAATCTTGGAAGATATTAGATACTAGATGATACTGATTGATAAATAACTTAGCTTAGGGCCATAAGCTCATGACTTTAGAAGATATAATTTTGAAAGCTTTACATATGGAAGTCACCTCGGGTTGGGCCAGTTTTGACCCTGGGCGATGATTTGTATGATCTTAGTAGAGCTCCATTATAAGATGCTATAAACCAGACCTTCAAGCTCTGGGCCTTGTAGTTCCAGATAAGAAGATTTCTAAAGTTGTTTCTTTCGTTTGCCATGTCAACTAGAGTTCGGCATGGAATACCATTTCAATACAGTTCTGAGGCGGACCATCCAAAGATCATTCCTGTGAAGTTTTATTGCATTGGCTTAATGTCTTTAGAAGATATGATTTTGATTTTTACTATAAAAGTGTATGAAAAATGAAGTAAACCCTCGGGTTGGGTCAATTCTAATTGTAAAATTTTGGTAGAGGTCTATTAGCTCTATGCCTGGTGGTTTCAGACAAGAATATATCTAAAGTTTTTCCTTTCAGTCGCCATGGCAACCAGAGTTCCCCATGGAACATAAAGTTCCTGGTACATAAAGGCCCACATTCCCCTTGACATACGTGTTTATTCATATTTTGTTATTTATGTGATTATTTTATTTTGTGTAGGGAATTTTCTCTTCCCTAAATACGCGTAAAACTTTGCATTATTACGTATAATTATAATTCTTTCAATGCAAAAATTCATTGGGGACTTTTTTGTATTGGCCCTCTTTGAGTTCCATTATGCGCTCATTTTGACCGAAGGAGATCGAAAAGACGGAAGTTGCGGAAGCAGGAGTATTTAAAACGTTTAAGCTCAAACAGATAAAACAATTTGGTAAAGTTGAATATTCTCTAGTCTAGCAACCTAGCTTTGTTGGGGAAAAAATGAAATATATTGTACTCCTAAATGGCCTTTCCCACCGAGGCTAGGACCTAAGTCAGATTTTGAAACGAACTGAATTCATTGGTGTCATTATTTTGGAAGCACCACCATGACCACTAAACATGCTAAAACTAAAAGACATTTTTCATAGCACTGCAGTCGTATCTCCAGGCCTATTTTTATATTTTTTCTTTCCATCACATAGTATTGTAAAAAGTCAGCTTTTCTTCATTTCAAGTACAGTTGTTTTGTTAGGGGAACAGACAATAGCCAGCTGGGACCGTTACAGAACAAATCGGTAACACGACAAATCGGTAACATGATTTTATATAGTAAAAAATCGGAGAAATCGGTAACAATAGAAATATTGCATATACCGAGAACCGTGATTAGGTAGGTGTGAAAAGGCATATAGGTGTACACTGCTCGTCAGAAAAAGGTGCTAACAACACGTGTCGTTCATTAAGAAGTTAGGTCTATTAGTTTGTCTCAGCAGGTAATTATATAATTTGTGTTTGTCATGCAATTATCATTGTTTAAATTATTAAAGTTTATTCTATAATATTATAATCATAGTTACTTTTAGGATGAAAAGAGAAAAAAAATTGATATAATTTGTGTTTGTCATGCAATTATCATTATCAAAATTATTAAAGTTACGGTATGTAAATAATAAATATTTATAAAATATTTAAAACATCTGAAAAAAAAACAATTAAAGTAATCTCGGTCATTAACGGTACTATTCTGGGTATATGCAATATTTCTATTGTTACCAATTTCTCCGATTTTTTACAATATAAAATCATGTTACCGATTTATCGTGTTACCGATTTGTCGGTAAATCGTTAAGATGATGTCCGAGATAAAACCGATTTGTGGGTAAATCGCTGGGACATTAGCCCACACTTTAGGACAATAGCCCACTGCTAAGTTTGGCAGGGAGGACAGTAACACACTTCTTATCAAAAAGGGTTCAAATATCAAATTTGAGCATTATCTTATGTCTTTTTACAAATGCCAGTCTGTTCTCCCTTAAACCGTTTCCTCCCCATGACAGTTCACCCCCAAACCGTTACCTCCCCTGACTGTTCTCCCCTAAAATGAAATTATGCAGACTCACAGTTCCCCCCAACCCCATTATTACTTTTTTATAATGACAGTTAATATTAAAATGAATTTTGCAGTTATTTATTTTTCAAATGGTGACCTTGATTGAAAGTGCTATAGTAATTAGTATAATTATGATATCAGGATCCAATTTTGGTGAACCTGTTATGGCCTAAAAAGGTATGATTATTGTTTTAAAAACCCACACAATTATTTGATTAAAAATATTACATCTTATTGCATTAAATTAAGAAGTCATATCTTAATTTTACACGTAGGTACTTATTATGATGCAGGTAAGGAAAACATAGCATATATTCACAATATTTATGATAAATGATAAAAGTGTACTGAAGTGTTTAATTGATTACTGAAAGCATTTTTAGCTCTGTGAGGTGTCATTATTTTTCAAATAATATGTCCATTGTTTAAGATAAATTTGTCTGTTCCATATTTTTTCATGTCAATAAAAAAAGATATTTATTAAATTGTTAATTCTAATACACATCAACACTCTTTTTAAGGTATTTTTATCAACAACAACAACAACAACAACATTTTATTCGGCATTAAATCATTAAATACATTTATAGCCGATTTATAAAGAAATAAAGAAATAAATCTACGTGAAGTGTAGGACAAAGAGCTAAAATATAACGTATTTGTCAATTAGTTTTACAGAGATAGACATGTAGTATGAATTAACAATATAAGCCATAAAGGCAGAACAAAAGGTGTATTGGCTATTTTGATTATACATTCGTAAAGATAGTCCTATAGGAAAAAAAAAAATCATAGTGTGAAGTTTATATTATAAATCTCGTTCTTTAAAGGCAAAGTACAAATACTTTGCTAGATTAGAGAGAGTTCTTGGATTTTTTGAACTCATCAGGTTTTCAAATTTCTGCAGTGTTGGCCATCTACAATAGTACGGGTTTAGGAATTGTTTTCGTAGATTATTATATTTCGGACATATCAAAAGGAAATGAAATTCATTTTCGATTACGTTCATGCGGCAGTTTACACATTTTCTGTCATTTGTAGGAATATTCGTATGTCTACCACTTTCAATTGCTAAACTGTGGGCAGAAAGTCTGAATTTTGTAAGTGATATTCTATACTTAGTTATTGCTACATGCTTTAAGTAAAATTCTATTTCGAAGTCATATTTATATAAGTTGTAAGATAACAGTCTATTTGAATTATTTATATTTGAATACCACATTTGTTTGTAAATATCTAAGATTCTATTTCTAATTATTTCAAAATTGAACTGAATATTCATATTCTTTTGATTTATCCAGATATCTGACATACCAATTTCGTCAAGGATTTTTTTAACGTGAAATGCCCAATTATTTCTGTTATTTGATAAAACGTTTACAGCATCTCGTGCTAGTGAATTATACATACGTTTGAGTAAACAATTATCATCAAGCTTTAATATCTTTAACCAATATTTTATAATAATTATTTTTCGTTGTATTTTCATGGGATGTCTCCCCAATTCTCCATAAAGACCGTCAAGATTTGTAGATTTTCTGACACCAAGTATTTTTCTCAAAAATTTACAATGAACTGATTCTAATTTTTTTCCTTCGTTATAGCCAAATACTTCCGCACTGTAATTAAGTATAGAGCCAACTAAGCTGTCAAATAATTTACATTTGTCAGGAATGGTAAGTTCAATTTGGTGAAATACAGTAAATAAATTATGAAGTGCATATAATGCATGATCCGCGAGTTTGTTTTGTGATCTAAACCAGTGACCGTTTTTATATAAATTGACTCCTAAATATTTAAATGATTTAACATTTTCTAAAATTGTATTATTAAACGTAAAATTGTGAGAGGTGTGACGTCCTAGTTCAAAAATCATGATTTTAGTCTTATTTGTGTTCACTGATAAATCCCAGGAAGTACAATAATTATGGAGGTCATCAAGCATAGACTGAAGAGCTTCGGGCGTATGAGCAAACAAGACCATATCGTCTGCAAAAAGTATCAAATATATTTTGATATCATCAGTGGTGAACAGACCGTCTATATCATCGTTGATATTATCAATGATATCATTCATGAAATATAAAAAAAGGAGACTAGAACTGGGGTCTCCCTGTTTCGCACCAATATTGGATGCAAAAAAGGGAGATAATGTATTGTTATATCTGACGGCAGCTTTAACAGAATTATACATGTTTTTTATTGCTATAACAAATCTAGTGCTAACGTGTTCTGAAAAAAGTTTTTGAAAGATAAAAGACCTGTTTAATTTGTCAAAACATTTTTCAAAGTCAATAAAAGCGCAATATAACTTTTTGTGGTTATTGATTGTTTTAGTAATTATTGAATGTAATAGGAATATGCTATCGATAGTGGATTTCCCTTTCTGGAAGCCAAACTGGTTATCTATAATTTTTTCATTTTTATTTGACCACTTTGTTAGTCTGTTTAGTAATACTTGTGAATAAATTTTTGATATGATGTTTATTAATGTTATACCTCTATAATTCTTCGCATCATCTGAGTCTCCCCCTTTAAAAATTGGAACAATGATACCTGAACCCCAGGAGGAAGGATATTCTCCTTTTTTAAAGATTCTATTGAATAACGATAACAAAAAAGGGGCTATAACATGAAAAGAATGTTTATATACTTCTGCAATTAACAGATCTAATCCGCTACTTTTGTTGTTTTTTTGTGAGAAAACGGCATTCTGAATTTCCACCAAGTCTATCTGTTTATCAAGATCATCATCTAAAATAAGTGGAAATCTTTCATTCGCGTTATCATCTTGTACTTCTGTACTATACAAATTTTTAAAATGGTTGTAAAGGTCAGTGATTTCGAGGTTTTCTGACAGTACTGGTGCTTTTGCATTTTGTTTTTTTATCTCTTTCAAGAAATTCCTTGGTTGGGATTTACTAAGATTTTTTAAGTAATTACTTTCTGTGATTTTATATTTGTTTTTTTGTTTACGCTTTACTCGATTATAATCCGATTTAGATTTAATAAAAGCTTGTTTTAGCAAAACATTGTCTCTATCCTTTAAAAACGCATTTCTATCTCTTTTAAACTGAATCATTGAATTGCGACATTCAGTATTGAACCATGGTTTCTTTTTTTGTTTTTTAGGTGTTTCTTTATATAAGCTATTGTTTTTTAATATACGCGTATGTCCAAATACATTTTGTGTGCCGTCATTTAAAATATTAACAAAGGATTCTGTAATATAATCTATATTATCGTTGTTTGTTATTTTTTCCGTGAGAGACTGAAATAAATCTTGTTTATTTTCTATCAGATCTTGAAAGTCTTTAACTTTATTATCGTCCCATTTTATAACTGTTTCTTTTTTTATTGTATCGTTATTGAACATAACTTTGGATTGTTTCCCTTGTATTTGGAATTTTATACCTGAGTGATCTGAAAACTCGTTAGGTCGGAGGACACAAAAGTTAGAAATATACTGGAAATCATGACTTTTTAATAATAAGTAATCTACTACACTTGAACCATTTAACGAGTGATATGTAAATTCACCAACTCCTAAATCATTGTGTAAGCGACCGTTACCTATAACAAAAGAAGACGATAAACAAAACTCAATCATGCGTTTACCATAGTTATCAATCACGTGATCTTTTGATACACGTGGAGGTATGTTTACATTATTTGACAGGTCAATGTCATCAATAAATTCATCAAAAATCAAAAAATCTGACAGGTTAGAAGTGCGGCTATTAAAGTCTCCGGTTAAAAAACATTTTCCTTTGTTTTTATATCTTTCTAGTCCCGACTCTATTTCCTCAAAAAAATCAAAAGTACTATTATCAATAACTGTAGAACTTATAGGTGGGACATAAGTAGTACAAATATAAACATCTTCTTGAAAATCAAAGAGTGATTTATCTATTTTTACCCAAACAATTCCGTTTTTGTCTTTTTCTATAATCGTTATATATTTTGAAAGAGAATTTCTAAAATAGATGCTTATACCACCGCTATATCTGCCTTTTTTTGTATTTGGTGCCTTATTTCCAAACAAATGATCACAAGTATACCCAGGAATATCAAAATTGATATTGGTGTTTTTTGAAATCCACGTTTCTGATAGGAATATTATATCATAATTTGTTATAATATTAACAAAATCTGGGTCTAAGATCTTTCGCACAAGACCATTAACATTCCATGAAATTATCTCTATGTCTTTCTCATGACTTCTCTATATTTCAGTCTTATTTGTTTCATATATTTTACCGTCTACATATTTCTTTTTTAACGAATTGTTCACGTAAAGTTTGTTACCGACAATGCGTGTCTTTTTGCCGAGTTCTTTTTCTGTTTTTGCGCATTCACTTAAAGCCTTCCTGGCGTCTCTGTATTGCTGAGGTTGTTGAGTTCCTACTCCCTGTTTAAGCTGTTTAAGTTTTTCTTTGATCTCCTCTTCATATGATTTTTGTCGTACCTTCTCTCGATCAGAGTATCGATGAAAGTTTACAATGATAGGTCGAGGTTTTTTGGCCTGTTTTCCTCCTAGTCTATGGATTCTGTTGAACTCCATATCCTTAGTATCGATGTCTAACGTATCAGAAATGAATGTTTTAACCAATTCCTCACAGTTATCAAATTTTTGAGGCTCCATAGTTTTTGATTGGGTGGAGGGTTTTGTGGGGGGCTCTTGCAGACCATAGAATATGAGATTATCTCTCATCGACCTAAATTCTAGATCTAAGAGTTTGTCATTGTTAATTTCTTCTCGTTTTTGTTGTTGATATATAGTTTCTTGCATATTGCTGCACAATTGCTGCATTTTCTTTATTTCATTTTTGTGCTGTTTAATATCTTCTTTTTGTGACTCAAAATGATTATCAATAAAAGAAACGGATTTTTCTATATCGTTTACCTTAGACTCGAGCTCTGTGACTTTAATATCCATTTCTGAAAATTTTATACTCATCGAATTTACTGTTTTCTCAATCATGTCAATTTTTGGTAGCGCGGATTTTATTGCCTTTATATCCTCTATCAGTGGCAAAGCCCAAGCAGGCGTTCCTGTCGGCAATGGCGTACCTGGCGGGAAAACACTCGGCGTTCCAGGCGTTGGTATAGTTTGTAAACTATATGGGAATTGCTGATTATAATTCACCATTGGGGAAGTGTTAGGATTCATGACTGCACTGACGTAGTCTTTACTATGTTGCAAGTAATCGGAGCACGTCACGCTTGGCGAATCAGCAGTCTGTCCAGGTGTGTAATGGCCACTAATGTCCGCTAATGGTGAACTACTCGCCTTCCTCTTTTCAGCTTGTTTTTGTCTCTTTTTTTGACTTTTGGATAATATTTCATTTTGTGACATGGAGACATCTACTAAGGTAACACTTCGATGTAGAATATGTGCAAATATATCCAATAACTATTCCAATTTTATACAAAAAAGTCCAAGAAACAGATCTTTTATCTAATCAACACCTTTTGAGTGTTTGAGGCTCTGATGTGTATGACATTTTTTGATGGTTTGATGATTCCATGGGATAAATTAACACCTTTGTCAATGGGTTAATGGAGGGTCTGAAGTGTTATATAGTTCATAACATGGAATTATTTCCTTAGTTTTAAGTTAGTAAAATGAACAACTAAACTCTTGTATAATTTAGCTCATTTTTTCATTTATTTTTTTTTATTTTATAAAACAAAGGTGCTGTAAAGTGTTAGCACTTTTAAACAGAGTCTTCAGCAGAAGTTTTCTATAAAATAAAGCAAGACACAAAATTATGCATCAAGTAATAACAAAGACACAGACATAGAGCCTTCAAAGCTTTGGTTGAATTTCATCCATTATTGTCTTAAGTTCATAATACTGCTGTTTAATCCTCATACTGCGGACCATAGACTGCTGCACAACCCATAAGCAACTCACTGGTCTGGATTGTCCCTGCAGCATATCTGTCCCAGAGCTCCTTGATCTTATCGTCTATTGCACATGCAGCTGGACGGACTCTATGTGTTGAAATACCGTCTCTGATATGGCGCAACTCATACAATACTTCCTCTGCCTCACTCTGTAGGGCTGGTACAAGTCTATAGAAAGACATGCTCATGCCACCAGCTTTTCTATTGAGTCTGTTGTGCCATCCTGAAAATAAAAATACTCGTAAAATACAACTTAATACATGATGAGGCTTTTATCACTATTCAAGTATGTTCAACTGGCACAGAAATGTAATATTCAATAATTTAATTTACTTTAGCATTTACTTATACAATGGCATTTTTTTCAATAACAACTTCAAAACACTTATTATACATACCTTTACAGTCATTGTTGGTGCGGATGGTGAGTCCATACACAGACCATGACTCCATGGTAAAGATAGGATGGTTCATCCACTGTTGGTCCATATACGAGATTAAGTTATAGAGAGGTCCATCATTCACTCTGGATGATAATTCATTGAAGGCTGGCTCTATGTGTGTGTGAGGCAGAAATGGCAGGTCTAACAGCTGTCGGATAAATTTGTAGATGGATGCACAAGAAGTGTATGCTGGCTTTAGCCCTACATCCATAACTTTGCACCACACAGCCTTTGTGTAGTGGAAAACACACCCTTTGTATTAACAGTTTTATTTCATAATGCGTTTATTTAAGTCTCATCAAAGGACATAATATGAATTTAATTAACTTATTATCAATTGTTTATTATCACAATATTGCTCTGATTGTTTTACATTACATTCTTATTTTTCTATTTTTTTAAGACAAGCCAGGACAGTTCTTTTTAAAATTTGAAGCTTTAAATTAATGTCTGTTTTCTCTTCAAAAATAAATCTAAAAAAATGACAAACATGATTTACTCTAATTTATAAAAGATATTTAAATTCCAGTAAGGTATTTCACTAATTAACTATAATTTTAAATTATACAGTAAAATATGCTTTTCATTCTTTCATTTATTTTGCATAAGCTTATCATTTCTTTGAATTTTTTAAAGATAAGCCAGAACAGTTCTGTTTGAAAAAAAGAGAAAAACAATAGGAAGAAAGATTGTATTTATTCTTACCTGTTCCACATGTGCGGTGTTGCCACTTGTAACAAGAGTCACAAGCTACAGTATGCTGCCTTGGACGAACATCTTTTGTACACTCTATACATATATCCGTCGTAAATTATCTAACATATACATCCAAATTATTTTCACTTATCCAATAAATGTTAATAAATTCGATCAATCACAATATTATAGTACCATATATTGTACAAGAAATACAATTGTTTGAAATTGATAATTATATGTACACTGTATTAAAGGGGCTGTGCTCCAGATGACAAAAAAAAGAAAGTTTTCTTGTATTATGAATTTCTTGTAATATTTATGACTAATGCTTAAAAAATAACTTACTGACAAAAACTAAGTCAAATAATTACATTATAGATTAATTTTTTTCCCTTTCAAAGTGCTATACCGTAACGCGACGGTATAACTATAACGTATAAGATTTAAAGTAAATATCTGTAATATCACAAACGGCGATGGTGGTGACAGTAGAAGCGTTGGAAATATTTTGTTAACATGAGGGTCCAGAGTTCAAATCAGGCTCGAGCGAAAATATTTTTTTTTATTCTATTTTGACTTTTATAATCAGTTTTGAAGTAAAATATTATGTTGTTATAATCTCACGGCATCTAAATATATAATTTATGAAAAAAATTTTTTTTATGTCAAATCTGGAGTACAGCCTTTTTAAAGTATTAAAACACTTTGTATAAGGTTAATCTCAAAAGACATAAAAAAAGAGAACTAACAAATCAATTATTTAATATAATTATAAAAAATCAGTTATTTAATATAATTATTATTATCACTTATTTAATTGCATTACGTGTACCTAAACCTTCTCAAACAACAAGAAAGTGTAATTATAATTCAAGATCAAAGACATCAAACACTAATTGTTTTCTCTGTCAAAGACAAAATTATTAAATGCTATTAACAAATTTTGTATGATATCCTAATATATTATTTCAGTAAAATATTTAATAATTCTTTTACTGATTTGATTTCATTTACTAACTTTAAATTTATTTATTTATTTTTTCTTTAGTAGAACTTTAGATTATCAAATATTAAATGGGGCGGAAAAGTCTTCATATATTAATATATGCAGACAGTTCTCCCCGAAAACAGGGTGGGAACAGTCAGGGAGGAAATGTTAGGGGAGGAACTGGCAAGGGGGAGAACAATCTGACAGTGTCTTTTTACATATATATATTTCAAATACAAATTCAATCTTTTGTCAGTTTATAGTCAAAACATTTATTTTCATATTCAGTTATACAGTATGTTGTACTCAGTTATATCCATGCAGTTTATTCTAATTAAAAAGACATGCCCTCAAAATACAGAGCATTCCAATTTTTCTAAAATCATATAATTTTGAATGAAGAAATACCTGATGTCAAGGTGCCAGTCAAAAATTCTAGGTAAAACAGGTAAACTGGATATGTATGAATAAAGGATTTTTTAAAGTATGTTTTCTGCTAAATTAGGGCCAGTAACATTAATGTGTCATTAATGGTATATAAAGTACATATTTTTATTTTATTATTTTTCCAGTTTAAAATCGCAGTTGAAAGATGGAAGACAATGTTTATATACTGATTTATTTCGAACCTTTAAGTTGAACTTGTCACATAATATTGATATTATTGGTATACATGTATAAACACTAAACAATCACTGGATTTGTAGGGTGCTTAATTATTCCAACAACCTAGCAGCCTAGTAGCCTTGCAGTCTAGCAGCATAGCAGCCTTGCAGCCTAGAAAAATGAAATATTGAAACACTCTGAATTGCATCTAAATCATATTTTTCAAGCATAAGAAGGTTATTTGAGAAAAAATAAACACCAAGAAATCACTTGATTTCTAGGTGTCTTCCCAATAAATCATGAGTAAAAAGTATAGAGCTGGTAAAAAATCCATTAGATTTAGATCTCCCCTCCCCCCGGGGTAATACCTACCCCCAGTAATTTTTTTTCATTATAAATATCTTTTTTTTTTGGTTTTAAACATGTAGGTACTTGACATACTTGACTCCCCCCACCACGATGTATGGGACCCCCTCCAACCCCCCCCCCCCCCCCCTGCCCCCCTCCCCCCCAAAATTTTTTTTTTAATTTGTAGGTATGAAATTACTTTACACCCCCCCACTCCCCCCTCACACCCCCAACCCCACCCCTGCCAAAAAAAATCTTTATTCTCCTGTATTGGAAAAGAACTTCTTAAGCTTTGAAATAAACTTTTAACTTAAATGAGATGGTTCAGTACTCCCCTCCCCCTTCATCTCCCCCACCAAACTTTTTCCATTATTTATTTTTTTTAATACATAGGTACTTGACTCCCAAATGCATGGGGACACCCTCTCTTACCTCCCCACCATGTTACCCCCACCCCCCACACCCCAACCAATTTTTTTTCATCTTATAGGACTAGGTACTTGCCCTCCCCCACTCAAATTATTTTCACTTGGACCTCTTGTTTGACTTGGCTTATAATTTATTATCCAGCACTGAGAAAAGTGAAGCGTGCTGTCTGTGGATAGGTCCTGTTAAAGTTTTCTGATCCAAGCATTGGAAGAGAATTAAAAAGAGAAGCCCACATCATTTAAGAGATTGTGTACCAGTCCAGGCCATCACTGTTACATTCTTACTCACATCTGAATGACCAGTTCCTGTCGAGAGAACAATGTACCCATGTTTTAGCATTTGGCTTAACTACTCACAAGTCTCAGGGAAGTACCTACACACACTGTATTGCTAACCTCAAACTAACTCTAAACATGAAATCTGTCATGCAGGGTCATGCTTATACAATGCTTAGCAGAGCAGTCATGTGATAGTTTGAAGTTAGTCAATTTTACTGCAGACAAAATTAAAGTAAATAAGACGGCTCTAATAGAAATGGACAGGCTGCGTGAGCACTGTACTTCCAGTCTGCTGTCAATGCTATACCTAATTCAAATAATATTATACTTGGTGGAGACTTTAACTTGATGCTTGATGATCAAGTTGTGATTAAGTTTTGTCATGATAATCAACTTTGACAATATGTAGAAAAGCCAACTCATCAGTTGGGAAGAACATACAATGTAAGACCTGATTTTCTCATCTGATAACATACAGTACAGTGCACTAGTGGAGTGATTCCAGTTTCTTACACCAACCATTTCCTGACTATTTTATCTGTTTTCTAAATGGTTTGTGTCGATTTGTATTTGTCACATTTTGTGGTTTTGAAATAGTGATAACAAGTACACAAATGTATTTCTGTTGGCACATATTTCGTTTTATTCGTTTAAGGAATTTATTGTTGCATGTGCAGATCTAGCATTGAGCAAGATTTTGCACTGAAAGTCCAGATCCATACCTCAATCTTTTGAAATACCACAATTTTGTGCTTCATGTAAAACTTCCCTTAGGTGGGGGACGTTGGTAACTCTGTTATAAATTCTTTTTTTTTTAATCAAAATTTCATGAAAAACTGCTTTTAAAAAGTACATGTACATGTATCTATCTTTACAAAATCTGACCAAAAGGGTACAGTTATACAGGTGTCATAATAATTTTGTTTTCCATATTACAAGAAATATCATCAACAATAATGTTGAAAATAAGAAGAAGTACATATGTATTATTGTAGGATAAGTATCTTACAAATGCGTGGCTTGCAGCTATTACTTTCTTTCTGCATACACAAACTCACATGTCAATACTTCGCAAAAACAGATTTCCAAAATGCAAGAAATAAAGAATAGAAAAAAAAGGTCCATATGGCAAATGATGCTAAATTTCATACGGTCTTGAAAATCTTGCTTGTAAGGAAGAATATATATTCTTAAATTTCATATATCAATAGGAACAAATAAAGACCATGTTTTAAAGCCTTCAGGCATTTTCAAATGCAAATTTCGTTATTACAATGTTTTACTATAACTTTGTACTTGAACTGATCAAGCACGACCGACAATGCCAATTAACAGTGACTTATCAAAACAAAGACAGTTTGTCACACCCATATTACGTAACCACATTCCTTCACCACAGGCCAATAAAACCAAATAAAACCGAATTCATCACAGGACATCGCGAAAGACAAAAGACAGTTTGATATTTAAACAAGCGCTTAATAATGCATATTTATTGTCAAGTGTTCTTTGAAACAGTATCAAAGAATAAAGCAAGTTTTAGTTAAAACAGAGTAAACATGCGGTTGATGAGTGAGATGTTTCATTTTGTCCATTTTGTAAGCTTTCACAGTTGTTGTAATAATTGAAATCCTAGTTTCAACTTTCGAAAAGGAAAATAGTGCTTTCAATATTATTTCTGTTTGAAACATATTATATGGTTCACACAACTCAAGCTTCAACTTTGAACAGTCCATGGTCTTTTTCACAGTCTTTCATGTGTTAAATAATTCAAGTTAATAATATGTTCAAGTCAGGTATAAAACATACAAAATAGTAATAATAATACAATAAAATTATGTTTATTCTGCAACAAAATTCATGCGATATAAGGCAGTATGTCACCTATAAATGTGCTAAAGTTATAAAGATTAATACAGAACTTAAGCATTATAGCGAGATTTAGCAGTTCTTTAATGGCGGACGGTCATGTGATCTTCATAATGGCGGCAGTCAATTTAGCAGTTATGAAAAGGTCTATAGTAAGGGAGAAATCGCTTTGTCAAACTTATTTATATAGAGCCATTTATAATGCTACGTTTTCACACCTATTTAATGTGACAGATTACATTTTACCCTCGTGTTAAATGAATGTGTGATTGAATAAGTGTCAGAAACGAATGAAATGTGAAAAAAAGGGACAAAGGTAGAATGTTCAATGTAGATATTTGAAGAATAAGTGCATTTAGCATTCACTATGTAGCTGACAATATCAAATTATTTGAAGAACATGCAGTATGGGGGATGATAAAATGCTTTATTGTCAAGTCTGTCTGAATTATTTTTTAACTTTGATGTTTAAACAAATATAAACAAATATTTCAAATCAATTTCCAGCTTTATTGCATGAAATAATTTACAAGCAAAACAAATTTATACAAAGGATAAGACATGATGTGAACACTGTCAAAAGCATAATAAATGCGCAAATGACAAAATTTTTTAACTGACAAAGAGGAGAATTTCATGAAATATTTTTAAGCATATTGCCTTACACAATGTAAGTCATATTTGCAAAAAAAAGTTAACCTTGCAATTCTGTATAAAATATTCTTTGATGTTGAACACATAATATTTTCAGATTTGTTTATTTAATGACAGTAATAATGTTTCAAATATTTACTTTTAAGATTTCTTTATCTTGGTTAAACTAGCAAAAAGTGACATTCAGATAATATATTATATGCCCGTTTGAAAAACGGGACGTATTACGGGAACGCCCATGGAGGGCGGGCGGCGTCCAGTTTTATCTGGAGCTTATCTTCAACGTGCATGGATGGATTTTAATGATACTTGGTACCAATGTTCACCATCATGGGGGGTAGTGTCACATGCATGAACCAGGTCTCTAAGTCAAAGGTCAAGGTCACACTTAAAAGTCAGAGAAAAAAGCTTGTCTGGAGCAAAACTTCTACATGCATTGAGGCATTTTAATATAACTTGGCATAAATGTTCATCATTGTGAGGCAAAGTGTCGCATGCAAAATTTAGATCCCTGTGGCCAAGGTCACAGTCACATACAGATGTCAAAAGTCAGATAAAAATATGAAAATCTGAGTATGGACCATTTAGTCATTATGAATTGAGACATTTTGTCACAAATGTTTGCCATCATGAGACTTAGCATTACACGCATAATCCTGTCCATATATGCAAGGTCAAGGTCACTAGAGATGATGAAATGTCCAGATTTTGTCTGGAGCATATCTTCTACATGCATGGAGGTATTTTAGTATTACTTGATACAAAAGTTTACCATCATAAAATGTAGTGTTGGGCACATGAACCAGGTCTCTAGGTCAAAAGACAAGGTCACACCTAGAGGTCAGTGGAAAACGGTTGTCCGGAGCAAAACTTCTACATGTATTGAGAGATTTTAATATAACTTACAAATGTAATTGTAAGGCGGAGTCGCACACAAAATTCAGGTCCCTGTGGCCAAGGTAAGGGTCAGACATAGAGGTCAAAGGTCAGATAGAAATTTGAGAATGTGTGTATGGACCATTTAGTCATCATGAATTGAGGGATTCTAACATAAATGTTCACCATCATGAGACTGAGGGTTACACGCATAATCCTGGGTCATATATGTAAGGTCAAGGTCACTAGAGATAATGAAATGTTCAGATTTTGTCGGGGCACATATCTTCTAAATGCATTCAGGGATTTTTGTGTTGCCTGCTACAAAGTAGCCGCAACAAATAGGGATCACTTATCAATCATCTGTCCATCCGTCTGTCACAAAATTTGTCTGGACTACGCCTTAAAAACTACTGGTGCAATTTCATCCAAATTTTAAGGGAATGATCAGTACTACAGTACGCGCCACGAGGAACTCATATTTTCTGCTTTTTTGCACGGACGCAGAAAAAGAAATATCCGCCGCGACAGTGAGGAAAAAGACGGAAGTCCTCAATGTCTTGACATTGCAAAATATCACGGCGATATTTGATGACCAACGCGAAATTAATTAGGGTCATAACTCACCTGGATAAGCTGAACATTAATGAAATGACCATTATGAAACTGCATTTTACGTCTACCAGTTATGTGAAATTTGGTAAAATTAAAACCAAACTTCAAATACATTTGCTGTGTAGGTTTATTGTGTTCTTCTGTTGTTGAAATTTTTAGAACGCTTGTTATTACATAGCAAAATTGATCAATAATTTTTGCCAAGCACCTAGACGATACAGATGTCGCAGTAGGGTTTACATGTTGTTTGTTTTCTTTAAGGAAAACAGTTTTGACACATTGCAATCGGAAACCAGTCAGTTTATTTTCTGAAAATACGGTCAGCTGTTTCAAGAAGCAATTGCTTTGAATTGTCACTCTTTGCGTTAACAAATAGGAGCATTCGTAAACAAATGCATCAGAATGAGAGTTTTATACATTTATTTGATATTTTTAAAGCTTTAAATTCACCGAAATGCTTGTAATCGGGAACTGTGAGAGCCTCGATATCAATAATTATACCTGTGAAAATGTTCGCGGAACCATTTAGCGGACATCCGGGCAATATTTGGTGACCATGTCCGCGGTGGGGATCCTTGAAATGCGGCGGATTTTGTCGCGTTTTACAGAATGGGTAGTCTGCGACGACCTCGAGGAAAAAGAGAGTTTCTGCTGGTGCGTACTGTAAGTCTAGTTGTGCATATCTTCAGCATTTTCCATTTTAACGATTTTTGTCAGAGTTATGGCACTTTAATTTTTTTTATTTTTAAAGTTTGTCTGGACTACTTTTCTTGTACTACTAATGCAATTTGAATGAAATGCTACAGGATTGATCGGTACCTCAAGAACTTGCGCATATTTAACAGGTTTATCGGTTGATTGATTTTTAGCTTAGTTATGGCTCTTGAATAAAAAAGGTGTTTTGGCCTGTTAATGATTTTTGTGTTGCCTGCTACACAGTAGCTGTGACATGCTACAAAGTAGCAGTAACATAAAGGGATCACTTCTCTGTCGTCTGTCTGTTCATCCGTCACAAAACTTGTCTGGACTACTTCTCAAAACTACTTGTGCAATTTCATCCAAACCTTACAGGAATGATCAGTACCAAGTCTAGTTGTGCATATCATCGGCATTTTCCAGTTCAATAAATTTTTGTCAGAGTTATGGCCCTTTAATTATTTTTAAAGTTTGTCTTGACTACTTCTCTTATACTTCTAATGCAATATGAATGAAATGTTACAGGATTGATTGGTTCCTCAATTCACATTTCCAACGAACTGTCAAATCACCCCTCAATAGAACTGCTTAATTGGGTATCATCAGGCAACACGTGATCACGGATCTCGCTTGTAGTATTACTTGATACAGAAGTTCACCATCATGAAACATAGTGTTGCGTGCATGAACCAGATTTCTAGGTCAAAGGTCAATGTCACACTTAGAGGTCAGAAGTTCATTTCAAATGTTTGTTTCACTATCCTGCACTAGAAATAGCCAAACTTGCTTGCCTACTAACACCTCTTTTTTATTCATAATCATTATGCCCACATCTTCTGCAAAGCTTTAGTGAAGGGTGTATTTTGTGACAATGGCACCCTTGTTTTACTGATGTTATTGCTATATTATGCATAGGTCCCCATGTTGTATTTTGTAAAATAAAAGGTTTGACATAATAAAGACACTTAAAATAACCATTAGGTTGGTTTGTGATAAAAGGTTTGTTTTGTTCTGATCTGTTTTGTTCTTATTCAATTTTATTCAACACGATTTGAATGCAGGAAAATTGTTTATGTTATGAACACGTCAGGTAAAATAAATAAGATGAAACTTTGTTGTTCCTGTCCTCATTTTAATGTTTTCATGTGTTTATAAATCGTTTAAAACTGTAAAATAAAATGTATACTGTAAATGTTGCTTTGTGATTATTTTATTGTACCCTAAGTAGGAAATACTGTTCTACTAGAAAAATAAAGCCTGAAAGACTGTACATAAATTTTATACTTTTGTTTTTCCTCATTCTTGTGTAAAGATTTCCATTTACTAATGATATGATATAACTGTATAAACAGATATTCTAAATAATATAAAATGTGTAAATTCAAAAGGTCTAAATACCATTTCCCAAAGAAAAATAATAATGACAATAAATTAGTAAGTTTGTAGAGGTTTTGGTCACATGTATGTCAAACATTCAGTTATACAATCATACTTTGACAGCTACACAATCAGTTTGATGAGACTAGCTCTCATTTACTGTTTAAATTAAGTTTGACAAAACAACTTCCTGCCTACTATATATATTAAGTTTGACGAACTGGTAGATTGACGAAACGAGCAGCACCCATCATATTCTAGGTAGAGCAATAATTTTATTGAAAGCATAGTCAATTTGACACACCCAATTTAAAGCATTGATTTGTTCAGAAAAGAATTCAGCTCTGAGGTGATAAAATAAGTACTTTATTTTAATTGTTTCTTTTTACTCATGATGTAGAACATAACCAGGGCCTTAACTGAATGGAATTGACACTCCCTATCTGTTAAAAGAATAACCAAATATGCTGTCAGATGTTCTCCTGTATATCTGATAATGGAAAATCTATCGATAATTAATAATCTATCGTTGTAAGGTAACATGCAAAGGTTGCACCTAGTTTACAAAAATCATCAGTCATTTCTGATTATTTTGTCAATAATAAGCTGATTTTCAAAATTTAAAATTTGTAAGGAAGAAGAAACATTTACCTTTTACCTTTTCGAATATATATTATTCACATCAGCCGCTAAAGTTTAGGTTGTAAACCAACAAGTAAAATACAACTACTTTTCAAAAACAACTAAATGCTAAAACTAGCACAATATTTAACAGTTTATTTTTGAGGAATGTCAAAAATTTATTATCCAGACTACTATACAGGCCAAAGAGAGTGTGATGAAATTCATGTCAAGTGTCTTTATTAGCTCACCTGAGCACAAAGTGCTCAGGGTGAGCTTTTCTGATCAGTCTTTGTCCGTCATCCGTCCGTCTCAACTTTTCATTCAAATGACATCTCCTCTGAAACCACTGGGCCAAATTTAATGAAACTTGCCTAGGATGATCCTTGCATGAAGCTCTACCAAGATTGTTCAAATGGTTCCGGTCCATTGCTTTGCTGGGTCACTGGAGCTAAAAACAGATTTTTAAAGTTGGATCTTTAAAAATCCTCTTCTCTGAAACCGTAAGGCCTGGAGCTTAGATATTTGGTATGAAGCATTATCTAGTGGACCTCTACCAAGTTTATTCAAATTATGATCCTGAGGTCAAAACTGACCCCAACCCAGGGGACAGTTGATTTTACATAGATTTATATAGGGAAAACTTAAAAATCTTCTTGTCAGAAACCACAAGGCCTAGAGTTAAGATATTTGGTGTGCAGCATTGTCTAGAAGACCTCTACCAAGTTTTTTCAAATCATGGCCTCTGGGTCAAAAATAGCCCCGCCCTAGGGGTAACTTGTTTTACAAAGAGTTATATAGGAAAAAATTTAAAAATCTTCTTGTCAGAAACCATAAAGCATAGAGCTTAGATATTTGGTATGTAGCATTGTCTAGTGGACCTCTACCAAGTTTGTTCAAATTATACCTCTGGGGTCAAATTTGGCCCTACCCTGGGGTCATTGGTTATACATAGGCTTATATACACGTAGGAAAAACTTCGAAAATCTTCTTGTCTGAAACCACAAGGCCCTGAGCCTTAAGATTTGGTATATTAGCATTGTCTAGTGGACCTCTACCAAGTTTGTTCAAATTATGCCCCTGGGGTCAAATTTAGCTGCACCTTGGGGGTCAATTGATTTTGCATAGGGAAAACTTTGAAAATCTTCTTATCTGAAACCACATGGGCCTTAGCCTTAAGATTTGGTATGTAGCATTGTGTAGTGAACCTCTACCAAGTTTGTTCAAATTATACCCCAGGGGTCAAATTTGGCCCCACCCCGGGGTCATTGTTTTTACATAGGCTTGTTTAGTGAAAACTTTGAAAATCTTCTTGTAGAAAGAGAGGTAACATTTTCAGTCAAAATAATCTGGAAATTTGTCAGACAGGTTGTTTCTATGATTTCTAGCTCAAGTTCGAATATGGGTCATTTGGGTTCAAAAACTAGGTCACAGAGCCCAAAAATAGAAAAACCTTGTTAACACTCAAGAGGCTACATTTTCAGTCAAAAACAGAGCCCAAATATGGAAAAACCTTGTAAACACTCTAGAGTTAAGATTTTAATTCCAAATAACCTGGAAATTTGACAGAAAAGTTGCTTCTATGATTTCTAGCTAAAGTTTGAATATGGGTAATCTGGAGTCAAAAACTAGGTCTTAGAGCCCAAAAATGGAAAAACTTTGTAAACAATCTAGAGGCTACATTTTCCGTCCAAATGTCCTGGAAATTTTCAGAAAAGTTGTTTCGGTGATTTCTAGCTCAAGTTTGAATATGGATCACCTGGGGTCAAAAACTAGGTCACAGAGCCCAAATATTGAAAAACCTTGTTAACACTCTAGAGGCTACAACTTCAGTCCAAATAACCTGGAAATTTGTCAGAAAGATTGTTTCAATAATTTCTAGGTCAAGTTCAAATATAGTTATCTGGGGTCAATTAACCAGGTCCATAGCTTTGTTAAAAGCAGTCATATTCATGTGAGGGATACAGGGCCATCATGGCCCTCTTGTTAGGGATGTCATCCGGAGTCTGAATATTAAAATGCTGAATCAATTTTTTTCATGTTTAGGTGATTGGATTCAATTTTTGGATCCGGATGTTTGTATAAAATATTGCATTTATCATTAAAAATTAGAGCATTAAATGAAAATGCTGAAAACACTTGTCATAAATTATTTTATTATCTATTTATATATTTGATATTGTCAGTTACAGCAAAAGTTGTGGACTAGTTGTTATTGACAGTTAATTTCTTTTTATATTATTATGTTGTTCACTGTATAAAAATTATTGAAATTTAATCAAGGTATTAATCTGAAAAAGTTATGAAATATTCCATTGGTATGAACTTGAAAATATCATGTTATATGATCCTCAACATTTTCTTAACATTCGGTCCCTTTATATTAATAAGTTAATTCAACCTTGCTGTGTGGTGTGGTGCTACACAGGAGGAAATTAGAACAAAGTAAATATCTGCTACTATGATTCTGGCCATATATTTCTGCCTTTTTCTGGTTTCTTTGAACTGATTGAATATTGATTAAGTCATTATACCGATTGAATGATGACCTTAAGAGCAAGTGTATTACAATTTAGTACATGCCTGTGTATGTATAATTAGGATATGCTGAACGTTATGCTACCTGTCAGTTCGCTATCTGTACATTTCGCTACCTATGTTCTTTCGCTTCTAGTCAATTTGCTACTTAGTAAATTTGCTACTGGGTCTATGGCACATTGGCTAACTTGTGAATAAACTTAATAGACTTAAATGGGTTAGGCATTATTTTAAAGCAAACTTAGGCTGTTTATATGATTTCTTTGTTTCTATGTTTAACAATTTACATGTAAAAAGAGTATAGAAAAAGGTCATCTGTTGTGACTAACGCTCGTCTGGGAATTTTAGTACAATTGCGGTGTCATTAAATGATAAGTTTTGAGTATAACCAGAAGCTGCTATCTCCAGTGATTGATGCTGAGTTGTTTAATAACTTGCTTTATTAAGTACAGTACAGCTCCCGCGAGATGTACAAATTTTGTACTTCCTCCGCGATCGCAGTCAACACAAACCTAAATTCATGGAGTTTCTCCTTGAAAAATGCTTAGAATCTCCGTGATTTAAGTTTACACACAATCGCCATGTTTTTAAGAGATTAAGAGCATTCCCGCGGAGATTCTCTGCAAATATTCTAATGCTTAATAACCAGAATTCTGACAAACTATTTCCCATTTAAAGGTGTTAAAAAATAATCATTATAAAATTTTATTCACTTGAAATTCTTTCATCAAGAACATACAGTACGTAATGTGTAATGAAATGACAATAATGAAACATTTTACTTCTGCTAATTATGTGACTTTTGGTTAAATTAAAACCAAATTTCAAATACATTTGCTTTGTATATTTATTGTGTCCTTTGGTTTTTGAATTTTTGAAAGCGCTTGTAAAATATATAGCAAAATCGATCAATAATTTTTGCAGATGTTGCAGTAGTTTATGGTTTCTTAAAATAGGGGTATACTGGAATCAGCTTGTCCGTCCGGCTGTCTGTCGGTTTTTCCTTGTCCGCCAAATAACTTAAGAATCCTTTGACCCACAGTCTTCATATTTGGTCTGGAGATTCGGTCATGGCCAGTAGAAGACCCTTATTGATTTTGAGGTCACTGGGTCAATGGTCAAGGTCACAGGGGCCTTGACTAATAAAAGCTTGTCCGCCCAATAACTGAAGAATCCTTTGACCCTTAGTCTTACCTCACTGGGTCAAAGGTCAAGGTCAGAGGGGCCTTGACTATAAAAAAACTTGTCTGCCAAATAACTTAAGAATCCTTTGACCCACAGTCTTCATATTTGGTGTGGAAGTTGGTCAAGACCAGTAGATGACCCCTATTTATTTTGAGGCTACTAGGTCAAGGTCACAGGAGCCTTGACTAAAAAAAGCTTCTCCGCCCATTAACTTAAGAATCCTTTGACCCACAGTCTTCATATTTGGTGTGGAGGTTGGTCATGACCAGTAGATGACCCTTATTCATTTTGAGATCAATGGGTCAAAGGTCATGGTCACAAAAGCTTTGACAAACTCATGGTCATTTCATTGCCATAGCTCAAACAACAAAAAGTAGGTCAGTAGGTCAAAAATTTAGGTCATGCGATGACATTATTGAAATGGGAACAAAAAACTGTACACATGGTCCAAATTTCATTGCCATAGCTGCAAAAACAAAAAGTAGGTCAGTAGGTCAAAAATATAGGTCATGCAATGACATTTTGAAATCGGAACAAAAAACTGTAAACATGGTCCAAATTTCATTGCTGTAGCTAAAAAACAAAAAAGTAGGTCAGTAGGTCAAAAATATAGGTCATGCGATGACATTTTTAAAATCAAAACGAAAAACTATGCACATGGTTCAAATTTCATTGCCATAGCTCCAAAATAATGAAGTAGGTCAGTAGGTCAAAAATATAGGTCATGCGATGACATTTTTGAAATCGGATCAAAAAACTGTACACATGGTCAAAATTTCATTGCCATAGCTCCAAAAACAAAAAGTAGGTCAGTAGGTCAAAAATATAGGTCATGAGAAGACATTTTTGAAATCGGAACAAAAAACTGTACACATGGTCCAAATTTCATTGCCATAGCTTCAAAAACAAAAAGTAGGTCAGTAGGACAAATATATAGGTCATGCGATAACATTTTTGAAATCGAAACGAAAAACTGTGCACACGTTCCAAATTTCATTGCTGTAGCTAAAAAACAAAAAAAGTAGGTCAAAAATACAGGTCATGATATGACGTTTTTGAAATCGGAACAAAAAACTTTATGCATGGTCCAAATTTCATTGCCATAGTTCCAAAAACAAAAAGTAGGTCAAAAGTAAAGGTCATGCGATGACATTTTTAAAATCAAAATGAAAAACTGTGCACATGGTCCAAATTTCATTGCTGTAGCTAAAAAAACAAAAAAGTAGGTCAGTAGGTCCAAAATATAGGTCAAGGAATAATGGTCCAAATTTTATTGCCATAGTGAAAAACTTAAAAAATGAGATAAAAATTTTTGGGCCGGGGTGGGGGGGGGGGGGGAGTGACCCCCACGGGAGGGGGTATGACCCCACTGTGGTCACGGTGCATACTACCAAATATCTAAGTTCCAGGCCTTGCAGTGTATGACAAGAAGATTTTAAAAGTTTTTTGCTATATAACTCTATATAAAACATGTGACCTCTTTGGCTGGGCCAGTTTTGACCCAGGGGCCATGATTTGAACAATCTTTGTAGAGGTCCATTTGATGATGCCTCATACCAAATATCTAAGCTCCACACCTTGTAGTTTCTTACAAGAAGATTTTAAAAGTTTTCCTATATAAGCCTATGTAAATTAAGTGACCCCCAGGGCGGGGCCAGTTCTGACCCCAGGGTCATTATTTGAACAATCTTGGTAGAGGTCCACTAGATGATGCTCAACTCTAAATATCTAAGCTCCATGCCTTGCGGTTTCTGACAAGAAGATTTTTAAAGTTTTCCCTATATAACTCTATGTAAATCAAGTGACCCCCAGGGCGGGGCCAGTTCTGACCCCAGGGTCAGAATTTGAACAATCTTTGTAGAGGTCCACTAGATGATGCCTCATACCAAATACTTAAGCTCCAGGCCTTGTGGTTTCAGACAAGAAGATTTTAAAGTTTTCCCTATATAACTCCATGAAAATCAAGTGACCCCTAGAGCCGGGCCATTTTTGACCCAGGAGCCATGATTTGAACAAACTTGGTAGAGGTCCACTGGACAATGCTGCACACCAAATATCTTAACTCTAGGCCTTGTGGTTTCAGACAAGAAGATTTTAAAAGTTTTCCTATATAAGCCTATGTAAAATCAATTGACACCCCCCCCCCCCCCCTGGGCGGGGCCAAATTTGACCCCAGGGGCATAATTTGAACAAACTTGATAGAGGTCCACTAGACAATGACTACATACCAAATCTTAAGGCTCAGGGCCTTGTGGTTTCAGACAAGAAGATTTTCAAAGTCTTTCCTTTAAGTTGCCATAGCAACCAGAGTTCTTGATGGAATTGAATTCTTTGAACAACTTTAGTAGAGCTTCATGCAAGGAATATCCCAGGCTTGTTTCATCAATGTTGGCTCAGCGGTTTAGGAGGAGATGTTGTTTAAGTCAAATTGTTGACAACGCACGACGCACGCCGACGCACGCCTGACAATCAACGATCCCAAAAGCTCACCCTGAGCAGGCTCAGGTGAGCTAAAAAAAGCTAGTCCGCCCAATAATTTAAAAATCCTTTGACCCTCAGTCTTCATATTTGGTATGAAGTTTGGTCATGACTAGTACATGACCCCTACTGATTTTGAGGTCAAAGGTCATGGTTACAGTGGCTTTCACTCCGTCCGTCAGATTTTCCTTGTCCGCCCAATAACTTAACAATCCTTTGGCCCACAGGGGGGTTCAAGTCATGCAATGGCAGTTTCAATTTTGAGGTAGTAGGTCAAAGGTAATGGTTACTTTGATCTTTGCCACTAAAAAACATGTAGAATATATATAACTAAGCAATGTACTGGCTTACTACCCTCAGATTTGGCAGGGAGGTTGTCCATGACCTCTAAATGACCCCTGTTGATTCTGACAAAGCGCTATGCGGGGGTATTCACGCCATGACAGTGGCAGTTCTAGTTAACAGCCGCAGTACCCATCTTATGCACAATTTAGACATGTAAGGTTCTTTGGTCATTATGTCATGTACCACAGTTCCTTTCAAACCAAGAATGTCACTAATTTCCCTTACTGTGTGACGTCTGTCTTCTTCAAGAACTGCTGTAATGCGTTGTACGTGATTCGGCTGTGCTTCTTTCAGTCGTCTGGTGTGTTTCTTATCCAATACTCTGTCATCCCCACTTCTAAATCTGTTGTGCCATTTAAACACAATTTCCTGTCGAATCAGCTTTGGAAAAAAACTCCAAGTCTCAGCTGGTGTCATATTACCATTGACACAAAATTTTGTAACGCTTGGTTGCTCCATCCGTGAAATTGATGTCATTTTTGCAACACAAATATTACGCACCTTCAGTGCGTCTTAACTGTTGTGAACAACTTGTTTATTAACATATGATGTCATAATTTTGTCATGCAATGATATCATATGACGTCACGTCAATAAAAGCACGTTTGGGATAAAACTGCAATTTTCATCAACTTTTCATTCCAGTAGCTATTGTAATAGAATCAAAGCGCTCCTTGATCCATCAATCATGTTACCATGGTGATGGGCGTTTTGCAAATATAAGTGTTATCATGTTTATTAATTCAGAAATATGCAGCATATACATACTTTAGTCAGTTAAAGGTTATATACTAGTACATGTAGCATCACAGTCTTCACAGCATTTAATAATTAAATAAAAACAGAATATGTTTAGCTTATAAGAAAAATAAAACCAACAATATAATTTCTAGTTTAACTTATTTTTTCTAGATTTTAAAACCGGCATCAAGTTTGTTGAAAAAGACTTAAAATATTAGTACACTATCCTGTTGTACAAGTATTTTGAACTTTGTTCAGGAAACTGATCATCTGCAGAGTCTTTTATTCACTGCCTTCTGTTTTTAGCTCATATGAGCACGTAGTGCTCATGTGAGCTTTTAGGATTGATGGTTGTCCGTCCGTCCGTCCATCCCAAAAAGTTGTGTCGCCTGTAGCTCCAAAAGCGCTGGAGCTAGAGTCAAGAAACTTTACAGGAATGTTGATCAGCATGTGAAGTTGTGCACCTGGGGTTTCCCGTATAGATTTATTTGGAACTGTTACAGTTATGGCCCCTTACTTAGTCATAAATAGTAATTTTCAAGTTGTGTCACCTGTACCTGCAAGAAGCGCAGCACCTACAGTCAAGAAACTTTACAGGAATGTTGATCAGCATTTGAAGTTGTGCACCTGGGGTTCTGTCTGTCCGTCTGTCTGTCCTTCCATCTGTCCCAAAAAGTTGTGTCGCCTGTAGCTCAAAAAGCGCTGGAGCTAGAGTCAAGAAACTTTACAGGAATGTTGATCAGCATGTGAAGTTGTGCACCTGGGGTTTCCCGTATAGATTTATTTGGAACTGTTACAGTTATGGCCCCTTACTTAGTCAAAAATAGTAATTTTCAACTTGTGTTGCCTGTACCTGCAAAAGCAATGCACCTACAGTCAAGAAACTTTACAGGAATGTTGATCAGCATGTGAAGTTGTGCACCTGGGGTTTCCCGTATAGATTTATTTGGAACTGTTACAGTTATGGCCCCTTACTTAGTCAGAAATAGTAATCTTCAACTTGTGTTGCCTGTACCTGCAAAAGCAATGCACCAACAGTCAAGAAACTTTACAGGAATGTTGATCAGCATTTGAAGTTGTGCACCTGGCGTTCCGTCTGTCCGTCCATCCCAAAAAATTGTGTCGCCTGTAGCTCCAAAGGCGTTGGAGCTAGAGTCAAGAAACTTTACAGGAATGTTGATCAGCATGTGAAGTGCTGCACCTTGGGTTTCCCGTATAGATTTATTTGGAACTGTTACAGTTATTGCCCCTTATTTAGTCAAAAATAGTAATTTTCAACTTGTGTCGCCTGTACCTGCAAAAGCGCTGCACCTACAGTCAAGAAACCTTACAGGAATGTTGATCAGCATGTGAAGTTGTTCACCTGGGGTTTCCCGTATAGATTTATTCTTTATTGTGGAGACAGTATTTTAAGTCTTCACACCACAACAGGTTTCTTATAGTTGTCATTTTGTTAAACCAATCTTATTAATGATTCAGTGTGTATGACTATCTTGTGGCCATATTGCTAGCTTTATTTTAGCCTCTGTGACCTTTAACCTAATCTAATAATTTGAAAAAGCTTGATAAAGCTTGCTTCATGCCAAATTTTAAAATTCTAGGCCTTGTGGTTTCAAACAAGAAGATTTTTAAAGATTTTCTTCTATACTGCTATTTAAAACTTGTGAACCCTCGGGCAGGGCCAATAGTGACCCAAGGGACATTTTTTCAAAACAGAGTATATAATTAAAGAATATGTTGTTTATCTAGACTAGCTGTTGTGCTTAGTTCTTTAAATATCTCAACATCTCCCTGTTTAAATTTCTTTTATTAAAATTTATTTTGTAACATTTGTTATCATCATAATTCCTATAGCCAGTCTATGAAATTGTTCAGCTATGATTCACTTTGCTAGAATGAATCTGGTATCAAGTTTAATGTGTGTGCCTGTGATAAGATGGTATTCCATTAACAAATACATAATAGCAATAATTAGTACGAGATTACAGTTATACTGAAATAATAATCCATCCAATTACCAAGCTATTATTATTGTCTGTTTATACAGTTACACCCAAAATTTCTGAAACTGCTATCTTATTTCTCAGCTGTGAACATTTTGTGTTGAGATTAAAATGCGTGGTAAGTAAATGCTCTATTTTTTCAAACTATGGTAAAGACTTTGTGTCTTTACAATTTTCAGGGGATTATTATGCCCCAAACACTGCAATAATCCGTGTGAATTAACTCGTCACAAAATCTTCATACAGTCTGGGTAAATTAACAACACGACCACTGGATGTAGTTTTAATGTTACTTGGAGGTGGAAATCCATTCTCTTTCTCCTGTGGTGTACTTTCATTTTGCACAGTATTTTCAGGACACTCATAAAATACTTCCAGTTCTATGTCCTCTTTTGTTGTATTTTTCTTTTCAGAAGTTTTCAATAAATCTCAGCAATTTCTTCTTAGGCACTGTCCTCTTTCTGTTCATATATTATTTGAACGTGGTTCTTGCACCTTATCTATGACTACACCTGGTTGCCATGTGTTTCCTTGCCTTACTCGAATTTGATCACCTGGATTCAGATGTGGAAGAGATTTAGTATTACGGTGGTAATACTTTTTCTGCTTTATTTGCTTTTGTTTCAACAAACTTTTAACTTGTTATTATTATACCCCCCCTTCAAAGAAGTGGGGGGTATACTGTTTAACCCTTGTCTGTGTGTCCGTCCAACCGTCCGTAACAAATTTCCGTTGCAGTTTTCTCAGCAACTATAACATGCAGAAGCCTGATATTTCACATATTGCTTTATCCTATAGTCCCATATGGTGTAAAGCGATTTTATGCTCCTTGCTCATCTACTTCCTGTTTACCGAAAACTTAGATTTTGACACTATATAGGTGCAATACATCAACCAAACGACATCTTTATTTTCCGTCGCAGTTTTCTAAGCAACTAGAGCATGCAGCCGCCTGATATTTTGCATATTGCTTTATCCTATAGTCCCATATGGTGTAAAGCGATTTTATGCTCCTTGCTCATCTACTTCCTGTTTACCGAATACTTAGATTTTTACACATAGTTGACATACATTCACAATTTCCGTCACAGTTTTCTCAGCAACTATAAGATGCAGCAGCCTGATATTTTGCATATTGCTTTATCCTATAGTCCCATATGGTGTAAAGCAATTTTATGCTCCTTGCTCATCTACTTCTTGTTTACCGAATACTTAGATTTTTACACATAGTTGACATACATTCACAATTTCCGTCACAGTTTTCTCAGCAACTATAAGATGCAGCAGCCTGATATTTTGCAAATTGCTTTATCCTATATTCTCATATGGTATAAAGCGATTTTATGCTCCTTGCTCATCTACTTCCTGTTTACCGAATACTTAGAAGTTACCAACACACAGGAAAGGAGGTTCACTTGATCGTGTTTTTGTGAATAAAGACTTCAACGAATCAGAAATCACAGATGTAATACCTGTTCATTATTCTGACCATTTTCATATCCATCTAGCTGTGCCTTGGATGAAGTTGTATTAAATTCAGGTAAATACTCGGAAAAATTTGACACTCTTTATACATATGACAAATGCAAATTACATTATGAAAGTCAAATTTCTGATAGCGGGGGTATCACTAGTGAGCATTAGCTCACAAATTTACTTGTTATTATTTAGTTCAAACAAGTCCGTAGCTACTATGGTCAGTTTGGCATTTCATGAGGTTACATAGGCTCTTTTGATTGAGCATTCCTGAATTCATTGCAGATTGCACATTGACTTACAGTGTCCTTTATTTGTGATACCATTCCAGACCAGTAAAATACATCTCTTGCACGGCTGATACATTTCTGAATACCCATTTGACTTTTGTGAAACTTTTCAGTGACTAATTTCTGCATTGATTATGGTATGATGACTTTTTCCCCTTTCAAAAGTAAACCATCAATATACGAAACTTCATCTCTAAAATTCCAGTAGTGTGTTATTGTCTGGTCAACTTCATCTTTGGTTTTCGGCCAGCCTTTCAACACAGTCTCCTTCGAAGTCACTAGCTCTAGATCAGATTGAGTCTCAGTCCGTAATTCAGACAACCTCTCATTAGAAATCGGCAGATTTTCTACACTGAACACAGTCATGTTTGAATCACAAACTGGGTCAGTGTCTTTTGCTGTTCAAGTACGACTCAATGTGTCTGCTATATACATCTCCTTTCCTGGTTTAAACTGTACTTTCATATCATACTTCTGTACTTTAAAAATCATTCTCTGTATTTTTGACTTCACAGCCCTCGGTATCATCTAATATTTAACTAACAGTTCTTTGAAATACTTCTGGTGCACTAAAAATACTGAAAGGTAATTTTTTAAGAAATACCTTCCAAATGGGGTTTGAAAGTTGTAAACTTTGCACTATCTTTTGACAGTTTTATTTGCCAAAATCCACTTGATGCATCAAGAACACTGTAATATTTGGCAGTTTTTACTTGAGCAGCAACTTCCTCCACTGTTTTCATAGGATAATGCTCCCTTTTGATATTTTTATTCAAGTCCCTTGGATCCAAACATAACCTAACTGATTTATTTGGTTTCTGTACTACTACTATAGAATTCACCCATTCTGTTGGTTCAGTTACTCTTTCAGTAACTCCCATATTTTCCATTCTTTTCAACTCATCCTTCACTTTCGTTCTTATTGCAAAGGGAATTTTTCTTGGGGGATGTATAACAGGTTTTGCATTTTCATTTAACTGTATTCATGCAAAACACATCCAAAAACATCTTTGTAATGGTCCAAAATTGCTTCCGTAGCAGTGTTTGAAATATCCTGAAGGAACACACTCTTGATATAAGATCCAGTTCAACACATGTTTTAAGGCCAAGTAAAGGTTGTGATTTGTTTCTGACTACCTCAAAAGTTATTGACACATACTTGTTTTGAGTACAATTAAGAAGGGTTACTTTTCCTGCAGTATTCAGCTTTTAACCAGTATATGACACTAACTTTGTTCTTGATCTTTCCAAAGGTTTCCTTGTAATTTGTTTGTAGGTATCGTATGAAATAACATTGCACTGTGCTCCTGTATCTAATTTCATTGATAGCTGCTTATTTCCTATACGCACTTTAACACACCAGTCCTCATGACGTTTATCACCATATACTGTATCTAAGTATATTTCTGAGGAGTCTGTATGTCCTGCCCTTTCCTCAATATTTTGCACTTTTTTGTTTCTGCAGACTTTTGCAAAGTGATTCTTAATTTTACATTTGTGACAGACTTTTCCAAACACCGGACAGTTTCCTCAACTGTGCCGTGTTCCACAGTTTCCACATTTCTCTTGTTTCCTTGCAGCGGACTGGTTCTTAAACGATGCTCCCTTTGGTGATATAGCCATTCTATTTGTTTTTCTCCTGACTACATCTATGTTGTCAGTGGATGAACCATGCATTGACTTCAACTGCTTTTCTGTAGATCTGAGGTTCTGCAAATGTCAGTTGCACTTTGTAGAGTCAAATCTTTTTCACGAAGTAACCTACTTCTAACAGTGTCACTTCTTATGCCACATACTATCCTGTCTTTTATCAGGGAATCTGTTAATTCTCCAAATTCACATGATCTCGATAGAATTTTTAATTCAGTCACATATGAATCAATTGATTCCTCTTCATTTTCGTTTCTTGAGTTAAACTGGTGCCTTTCAAAGGTAATATTTGTTCTTGGATTAAAATGATTTTCAAACTTCTTAAGCACTTTTAAAACTTATTCTCTGTCACCCTCTGTATCTCCCGCTTCATTCCATTTGAAGGTGTTAAAGATTTCAATTGCATCCGGTCCAATCACGTGGAGCAATGTAGCACATTGTACATTTTCCTCTTTTTCATGTAGACCCGAAGCCTTCAAGGAGATTCCTGAAGTTTTCCTTTAAATTACCAGTTAGTATAAGCCTTTCTGGAGGATGTAGGTGCTTAGCCATTATTATAAATCCATGTAGCAAAAAAAAAAATCAGTTTATTTTCACTTCTGACACAATGTCATGTTGTATGTGGGCTTTTATATTAGGGAGCAACAAGAAACACTTCTGTATACAATAAGCTATTTAATAAGACTACTTAAGCAACAACAACAACAGATAACCAATCAAAACAGAGTATATAATTAAAGAATATGTTGTTTATCTAGACTAGCTGTTGTGCTTAGTTCTTTAAATATCTCAACATCGTGCATGTGCATATTAGAAACTTTAGGATGCTAACAAGATAACTTAACAAAATAATCTACATTTTCAGTGTAAATTACCTTAAAAGATCAATCTTTGCAATACACTTTCTTTCTTAACTCTTTAGATACACAAATCACATCACAGTATCTGGCTGATACAGTTGGTTGTAAGAATTCTGTCGGAAAGGGATGGCTACAGTTAAATTTGATCCTCATTGAAATGAAAATCTTCAGATATACCCATAAGCACTTGTGAAGTATGCACAATTATGACTAGAATATTTTATATAGTATTTCTGACATTTCCAGACTTACACTAGGTCATTATTTATAAAAAAAAAATAAAAAAAAAAAAAAAAAAAAAAAAAATCTTAAAAGAAGGGTGTGTTTCCAATGATAAGCAACTCCTTAGTTAGTATTACATGCTCAAAACAACTTGTCATTTTTGTCACTTTGCTGTTTACATGATTTGAAGTAATGTTCTGTGTGAAAATAAGATCCAAACATCATAATATTGATGTTGTAAGTGTCTTTTTTGTTTCAAAACAAAGTTGTTTTAATATTTCACTTACCTTACACATTTCAGAAATGTCATAATGTCTTTAACATTAATACAATATGAAATTTTTGTCTTGATACTAAGCTGATACTAAGGTCATTTTAAAGTCTGATGTTACACATATTATGTGACTCACAAAACTGACATTAGGTTTTGGTACTGTTACTGTTATATCACAAGTATGTAACTCCTGTTGGTATTTATTTGTACTGGTATTTGAATTCAGTTATGGTAAGAGTTAGTGCTGGCTGTCAGTTTTAATGTCTAACTACAAATTAATCACCATACAGCATGATGCAAAGATCTTTCCTGAAACTCCAGGGTGTGTGTATATATTTATAACTTTTTGGTAACCTCTTGTATAACTAACTCTGTGGAAGTTTTGTATAAAACATTTAGTCTTGTATTTGTAGGAATGACAGATGGAGAAAGTTCAAAGACAGCTTCCCCTACAATCTCTTCCATGTCTGATGCAAGGTAAGAATATCTTTTTGTACCATCTGTACATTCTGGATAAGCAAAGCAGTAACTTATTATCTTGTTACACTGCTGGTATCTGAGGCAAGGTGACAATCATAATGCTCTGTAGCTGATATCTGAATCAACTCCGACTTTTGCAGTTCTGCTGATATCAGAGCTAAGGTATGAACAGCCAAGTGTACACTTCTTTGCTATATTAGATCTCTGGTAATAACTGCCTCAGTCTTGCAACTCTGCGGATGTCTGAGTTTGGATTAGAATATGATCTCACAGATTTTAGACTCTCTTTAGTACTGCAAATCAGATATGTGTCAGTCTTTACATTGGTTGATTTATTAGGTTACAACCCACATCTGTGACTAATACAAGGATAATGAATTAAAATTAAAAATAGAAAACACAGAAATTATGTACCTAACTTACCTACTTTGAAACAAACCAACAAAATAGAAATACATCTAGAATTTTTCTAAATTATTCTAGAGTTATTGCCCTTAAAAATTTCTCTTACTTATTTTTTGTACGGGGCATATCTCACAAAGTACAAGAGATATTAACATGAAACTTTATTGGTAGATAGATCTCTATGAGGAGAAGTGCAGTGTGCAAGAACCATAACTCTATTTTGCATAATTTAGGAGTTATTGCCCTTTGTTATTTTTCATACTTTAAAAAAATACATATTAAACAATAGCCCTTTTGGAATTGGCATTTATTCGGGGAGCATCCATCGGTTCTACCGATTTCTTGTATACAATCATGATTTGAATTGTTTTTATGACTGCACTACTGTAGATTGATTTTATGAATCAATTCTGCACAACACATAACATCTTTATACCCCCAAAACGAAGTTTGTGGGGTATATAGGAGTCACCGGGTGGTTGGTCAGTCGGTCGGTTGGAGTCAGTTGGTCCGTTACAATTTCCTTGTCCAGAGCGTATTTTGAAAACTAATAGTTGGAATTCAGTGCAACCTCATAAATGGTCAAGCACAATGAGAGGAAATGCAGTGTTCAAGAATCATAACTCCATCTTCATTATTTGCAGAGTTATTGCACTTTATTGGTTTTCCTTGTCAGGAGCATAACTTGAAAATTAATTGTTGGAATTCAGTGCAACTTCATACAATGGTCAAGCACAACGACAGGAAATGCAGTGTACAAGAACCACAGCTATCTTTAATTGCCCACAAGCATAACTCTATTTCAATTCTTTTACAAAGTATTCTGTTACTAATAACTTCCTCAGTTCCAAAGCCATCTTGTGGGGGTATTAATCACATTTAGTGATAGCTCTAGTAGTTATTGTAACATATATTCAGTGGAGTAGGAAAAGGAGGTGTGAGTACATTACAGTGGTTTTGCAATGAGTCAACATGCAATGACCTGACAGGTCCATCTGACTCGAAAGTGTAAATGAGTCAAAATTTGCTGACTCAAAAAATGCGTTAACTCAACACTTGTGTTAATCCCCACCAGTCAAAGGCATTATAAATTATGTTTCAATTACTAGACATAATTACCGAAGCAGTCAGTAACTTTTAAACCTTTGATTAGCCGCTTAACGATTACAATGTATAGTTGTCAGTATTAACGAGTGATGAACACAGCAAATTATCGCAATTTGATTATTCTTTGTTTGGCTTTGGCGTTTTTCAGATAGTTTGAGTGATGTATTTATAGCCTTGACTCTGTTGCTGGTAGTCATTATCATCACCACACCACACTGATTGCTTTCAATGCATGTATGTGTATTCATGTTGGTTGTTCTGTATTGTTTGTATTTTGTAAAATTTGATTTTCTTTTCATGTAGTTATTAATTTGTAAATAGCTATATTAACATTTATATGAAAACAAAAGTGAAAACAAACAACATTGTGAAGTTCTGTATTATTCTTTGTCAAGCAAATTTCATGACTTGCTATAAACATGACGCAAAACTGAAAAATGAAAGTACAAACTGGGCATGACATGGGATGACTTGACAGATGTGATGACTTGACAGAAAGGCTATCTCCCTTGTGATTTCGAGTCATGGCAAAGTTACAGTATGTCTTTTTAAAAAAAATTTGGTTCCCGTCCTCAGTGTCTCAGAATCTAAGTGCATTTTCCACATTTATAGTGTACACTTGACAATAAGACAGTGTATGAAGAAAGTCATCATGATTAGGTGAAAAATAACTGCAGTGTATCTACTTGCGGACGGCATGTGTAACTAATTACGAATTACGAGATCACGCCTGTAAATGGTTCAAACATGTGGATATGCCAGTGTGGGAACATTGATATATTAATGTTAAAGTGGACATGTCGTGCCTGATTTTAATTTGCGGTTCTAAAGATACCATCTGCTTTGCAAACAATGCAAAATGTTTTAATTAAATGTTTGTTGTTTCAAAAAACATACATTAAAAAAGTCTCAAAATATTTATCAGAGAAAACGTTCGCAAATTAAGGATGATGTGACTGTGTGACTGTGTGATGTTACTATACTATTTTCTTATAGGACCTAACATATTCACTGGAATGATACTATGAATGATGTAATGTGAAGGTTATCTAATGGTCTTTTTACCAAATAATTCTCTGAATAGACTGTCAAAGCAATGAACAAAACTCTTTCTTCTTTATTTCTTTCTGGCTTTTTCTTAAAGTCTCCCTAATTTTGTCCTAAAAGTCATTTACATTACATCAGTCATGAAAGGCAAGCTTAAAAGCAAACAAACAGTGAAAGAAAAACAATGAAGAAAGGAATGAATGAATAATAAACGAGTTTCATACCAGGACCAGTTTTGTGTTAATGTTAAATGGTATGATTCCAAAAAAGGCAGGTAAACAATGACTGTAGCAAATATTTTGTCATCAGGAATAATATTACAATTTATTAAGAAAGAGCAATTTTGCTGCAGAAATACATTTTAAGGTAATATGGTTTTTGTGTCGCCTTTTGAAGAAACAGCGATACATAGGGATCACTTTGTTGGTCTGTCATGAAAACTTAACGTTGGCTATAACTTTGCCATTTCTAAACATTATCTTATCAAACTTTCAAATTGTATTGCTTATGACAACAGGGTCGGGATGATGCCAAAATTTCTAGGTCAAGGTCACATTTGACAGAGTTATGCCCCTTTTTGTACTTGGATTTTGTCATGGAAACTTAACGTTGGCAATAACTTTGCCATTTCTTAACATTTCATCATCAAACTTTCAAATTATATTGCTTACGACAACAGGGTCGTGATGATGCCAAAATCTGTAGGTCAAGGTCACAATTGACAGAGTTATGCCCCTTTTTGTACTTGGATTTTGTCATAAAAACTTGACATTGGCTATAACTATGCCATTTCTTAATATTTCTTTATCAAACTTTCCAATTGTAATGCTTACAATTGTATCACTTAAGACAACACCATTTCTCAAGGGCAGACACCCTCAAATTTATTTTTGCAATGTTATGCCCCTTTTTCAAGTTAAAATTTCTTGGTTAACCTTTTTCTTTATGTCCATGTCTCAAAAAGTGTCAAAGATATTCCATTCAAACTTGGAATACTTGATAACCAGCAAGACCCCTGCAAAGATTGTTGGTACCCATGTCCCTGGGGTCACAGTTAGCCTAACCCCCAGGGGTCACTTGATTTTGCTTATACTTATATAAATGAAATAAAACTTCTTAAGCCTAGAAATAAAATATTAACTGACATGTGATGGGTAAGTACTCCCCCCCCCCCCACCCTCTCATCTGCATGGGGACCCCCCCATTTTTTTTACTACATAGGTACTTGACTCCCAATCCACCCTCAAACCCCCCCCCCCCCCCCCCCCCCCCCCCCCCGCCCCCGGGCCCTTTTTTTTTTTATCCCCCCGCCAAAGGCGGAGGGGATATTAGAAATGCCCTTCGTCCGTCTGTGCTTCTGTGCATCCGTGCGTCCGTCCGAAACAATTTTGTCCGGAGCATAACTCCAAAACTACTTGAGGGATTATATTCAAACTTCATACACTGACAGAGCACATTGGTAGGTAGTGCAGTGTTCAAGTGCAATAACTCTACCTTGCCTTTTTTTAGAGTTATTCCGCTTTATCAAATTTACTTGATAAATTTTGTCCGGAGCATAACTCCAAAACTGCTTGAGGGATTTTATTCAAACTTCATACACTGACAGAGCACATTGGTAGGAAGTGCAGTGTGCAAGTCCAATAACTCAACCTTGCCTATTTTTAGAGTTATTCCCCTTTATCAGAATTACTTGATAAATTTAGTCCAGAGCATAACTCTAAAACTATTTGAGGGATGTTATTCAAACTTCATACACTGACAGAACACATTGGTAGGTAGTGCAGTGTGGAAGAACAATAACTCAACCTTGCCTATTTTTAATGTTATTCTCCTTTATCAGACTTACTTGATAAATTTTGTCCGGAGCATAACTCCATAACTACTTGAGGGATTTTATTCAAATTTCATACACTGACAGAGCACATTGGTAGGTAGTGCAGTGTGCAAGTCCAATAACTCTACCTTGCCTATTTTTAAGAGTTATTCCCCTTTATCAGATTTACTTGTTTACATTTTAAAAATCCCAGCATATATGTATATCTAATTCTTGAATTCTTGAACTTATTATCCCCCCGCCAAAGGCGGAGGGGATATTAGAAATGGTCTCTGTCCGTCCGTGCATGCATCCATTCCAGTTTTGTCCGGGGCATAACTCCAAAAGTACTTGAGTGATTTTCTTCAAACTTCATATACTGAAAGAGCATATTTTGAGGAGGTGCAGTGTGTAAGAATAATAACTCTACCTTGCCTACTTTTAGAATTATTCCCCTTTATCAGATTTAATTGAAAAACTTTGCCCGAAGCATAACTCCAAAAGTGCTTGAGCGATTTTCTTCAAACTTAATACACTGACATAGCACATTGGTAGGAAGTGCAGTTTGCAAGAACAATAATTATACCTTGCCTATTTTTTGTGGGATTTTCTTCAAACATTATTTCATTGAGTGTTTGAAAGTACAACCTTCAGGTAGCTTCTTCCCGGCGGGGGGATTAACCATGTGTAACATGGCTCTTGTTTAAATACATAGGTACTTGACTCCCCATCCAACCCCCAAACCAGTCCCCCAACCCCCACCCCCGGGACCAGAATTTTTTTTTTTCTTTTTTTTAAATACATAGGTACTTGAATTCCCATCCTCCCATGCTGTCTGTGGACAGGTCTTGTTGTACTTTGACTAGCATGCTGTCTTTTCCAGCAGACTCTTGTCTACTTTTTTAGTTATTCTAACAGAGTACCCAAGGGCGACAGAAGTATTCCACTGAACACCCATCTAGTGTTATGTTCAAGATCAGTAGCACCACAGATTATATTACACTTTGATTGTCTACAAAGTAGTTTATTGTTTGCTTGAATAATGAAATTCAACAAGACACTATCTTTTAAAACAAATCAGTTTGACTTAAGTTGTGACTACAGTAATATTGTACCTTCCAGGCAAAGTAAAACCTTTAATGAGGAGAAGACAGATTGCAATCTTTGTCCTCCATTTAGCATGGTCTGTTAGATATTATCTTAACTTTTTGAGTGTCTTTGATTTGTAACAATCTTCATACAGTATTATCAGTTAAACTGGTGAATGATCAGTTACACTTAGCCCACAGTGAAATGGTAAAATCTTCTATTATAAATATGAAGGATGCATTGACACAGACCTGACAATGTGACATCTTGTAATAACAGGGTTGGTTACCTTACTTACACATAAAGCTCCTCCCAACTTTCTTGAAAATGTCAAGGCAGCCTGTGTTATGTATGTTCACCAGTATATTTTCTTTTCCCTGTCTTCTTCTAAATTTCAAAGTAGGATATTGTTTACCAAAATATTAATGTAACCGCCTCTTAAGATTTAGTTCTGAATCCAAATACTAATTAAGTTTGGAATATAGTACTGCTGAATGTCACATATCTCCATAGTTTGTCTCGGGAGCATATCCAGTCCTGTCTCTCATTGTTACCTCTCATGAATTTTTGGAGTTAGCACTGGCGAATACAATGTACCAAAAACAAGAAATATCTTTAAAAAGATATTTAGCATTGGTGAGAATAGTACACTGTTGCAGATTGCAGAGTAAGTGAAGGTACACGGTTTTCAACTGGTCATATAAAACTTTTGTCCTGTTGTCCACAGGAATCTTAAGTAATGGCAGTCATGCTCTCCTTATATCAAGCAGTGTTACATTATTGACTACATTATTGACAAATGAAATGAATTGATAGTAGATATTTATTCGGGACTGATACCTAGTTAAGGCCACAGATAGGATCAGTCTTCTCAGTAGGTACAATGTTGGCTGGGACTGATACCTAGTTAAGGCCACAGATAGGATCGGTCTTCTCAGTAGGTACAATGTTGGCTGGGACTGATACCTAGTTAAGGCCACAAATAGGATCGGTCTTCTCAGTAGGTACAATGTTGGCTGGGACTGATACCTAATTAAGGCCACAGATAGGATCAGTCTTCAGTCTTCTCAGTAGGTACAATGTTGGCTGGGACTGATACCTAGTTAAGGCCACAGATAGGATCAGTCTTCTCAGTAGGTACAATGTTGGCTGGGACTGATACCTAGTTAAGGCCACAGATAGGATCAGTCTTCTCAGTAGGTACAATGTTGGCTGGGACTGATACCTAGTTAAGGCCACAGATAGGATCGGTCTTCTCAGTAGGTACAATGTTGGCTGGAAAAGTTGGTTAAATGTAATTAATATCTTGCTTTCAAAAATTTTGGTATATTTGTATCAGTAGTATTGCATCATTGATAAAAATGGTTCCATTTTTTTGGCATTTTAGATCAATTTAAATCAGACTGGAAGTATACATTGTTGTTAAGATATTTTAAGGAGTCTGTCACACTTTAGTTATGAAAAGTTGATCAAATTAATGTCTAAGGTGACCAGGTTATCAATGGGCCATCACAACCCTGGTATACCTTATATATTTGTACAGTATAATAATATATGTAATTTTGCAACATATACAGGGAGCTGTTATGCAAATTTACAATGTTAGATAGTTTGTCCAGTATCATGTACTAAGGTTATGTTAATGAGTCTGTGTGAATACTGATACCTCAGCCGATCTGTAACCCTAGTAAAAAACTCAAATTGAAAAGAAACAGCAAGGTAACTCTATTTAAGAAAAGTGGGTCTATAGGCATCATGTTTCTACAAGGTGACAATCATGTAAATATATGTTTTTTTTCAGTTAGCTTTTGTCAGTATCAAGGAAAGTGATTGTCCAAAGATTTACTTTTGTTTTATAACTCCCTGACGTGACTTTGTCAGAAGTTGTATCTACACAAACAAAAATTGTGTACTAAATTCATTGTTAAATAAGTAACTTCAAAAGAAACTGAAAAAAGCAGAATCATATGGGCCAGAATCATATAAGCCCAAATTTGGTCTTATGTAGTGCCACACCATGCAGCAGTTACTTCCCTTAATAAAGGGTAGATAACTGGGTATGGCAGGGTTGAACTCGCTCTATCAAGGAATTGAATGTTAAGAAAATGTTCATTATTATCAAACATGATATTTTCATACCAATTTTCCACTAGTTTTGCTATAACCTTGACAGTCTCAATTGTAGCTGGCACTGTCCTTAGTGCTGACTAAAAAAAAGTCTGGTAATATGGCTTCTATTTTTCTCATTTCATGAGTTGATTTTACTTTTTCAATGGTTGATATGAGTTTTTACTTTGCAAAGTTTGAAAGCATATCAGACTTTTCAGTATGTGTTTTCAGTCATTTATCTTGAAATTTTAGTCCAAGTATTTCATCTCCATAGAAATTACTGCTCAAATAAGATCTGTAAAAACGTAAGTGTATAAGTAGCCTGAGAAACAAATCATAAACTTTGTTTAGCCTTTATGTGTCAATATATATATAATAATGATTTGTTCTTTTTTTCAAATGCATTGAGGAACCATATACACATATAATGAATATATAAATGGTTCAATGACTGCTACTGTTATATAAAAGGATTATAATGCTCATCAAAGCTCAGTGTCTTACTACAATAGAAACTGATAATGATGGGGAAAAACAACACTGTGTAGAATAAAGCCAGTTTTTTTATTGTTTAATTCATTTTATGCAGACTGATTTTTTTTTTAATTTATAATTTCTTAATGTATGTACAATGGAAGGAAAGTGTGCTACTAAAAGAACAGTGTCATGGTGAGTTGGCCAAATTTTATTGTATTTTCAAAACCACTCTTTTGATATGCATCGGTGATAGAAGAGTTATAAAACTACTTGTTTTGCAAATCATTTATAAAAGCAGATGCATTTTACATGATTGTTCAATAAAATTCTGTTTGAAAACAATTTTATGACAGAAGTGATGAAAAAAAATATGATAAGTTGGTAAGTCCTGCTTTTTGTTGTGTATTTATCTTAAATTAAAAGGAATTTGAACTCTGTGCAAAGTTAATTAACAGTTAATTAACAGTTCAAACCATAACTTCTGCTTTGTATTTGTTGCTTATTTGTTCATAGTTAATTTTTTTTTTTTTTTTCTGAATTTCAAAATATTCTCAAATAAATGCTTTAGATATGAGAATCTATATAACAGTTTAATTAGTTATTATACACAGTAACATGCCAGAAGGCTTTTGAATGTGAAGTATCTCTAATAGAGGTAGCTTAGCATTCTCTGTCTGTTAGTCCTAGGTATTGCCTTTTAAAGGATACAGATTTCATTCTAATATTGTTTCTAATTGCATAAGGGAGGACAATTGACGCCATTTTGTTAAAAACTTGTTTGAAAATGTATAGATTTTTGGAAAAGTTGGGTCTGTTTTTCATGTCCATTGATTAACTCTTGACATTTATGGATGGATTTTGGAAATACTTGACAGAAATGTTCATCAACATGGGATGATGTGTCATGTGCAAGACACAGGTCTGTACCTCGAAGTTCAAGGTCAGACTCAGAGGTCAAAGATTAAAAAGTTTGGTCTGTTTTTCATGTCCATTTGATAACTCTTTCATTATACCCCCACAAAACAAAGTTGTTTGGAGTATACTGGAGACATTATACCCCTACAAAAAATGAAGTTTGTGGAGGGGGGGGCGGGTATACTGTAGTCGTCTTGTCACTGTGTATGTGTATCCGTTCTAAAATAAATCTTAACTCAGTTAAGTTCTTACTTGATATTTGCCCTTTTCCTCTGACAAGGCAGTGTTGTGGGGGTATTAATCATATTCAGTGATATATCTAGTTTGTCATATTTACTTAGAGATGTAGGTTCAGCCCTTATTTGGACCATGATTCCTTTTCTCTGGAATTTCAAGTTCAAAGTTTTCATACAGGCATGCTTTCCTCAAGGTTCTGTTTCAAGAGCAAACTTATTTTTTGTTTGGTCTGTTGTACAAAAATCTTACTTGATTATGTTTTGAGTATCGTATGTTATTATTAGCATAACAAAACACAGGAAATAGCCATATACATGTTACAGCTATCAGTTTCACTTCTTCAATGAATTTAAATTTTTAGATATTTAGAAATAATCTTCATTTGATAATAGGCGATGAAAAACTTCAGTAGTGAACCCAACATATCTAAACACAATAGTTAGTTTCAAGTTTCTATCTTATTTTTATAAATTGTACACAGTGTTTATTTGTCAGTTTTTTTTCTAGCATGTGACTTGGGATATTCCAGACAGTATTAAAAGCAAGAACAATGTTTACAAGACCTAGCATTCAGGCACAGAGTCCTGTAGATCAAATGTGAAGGTCATATAATAGCATTTCCAGACTGGGTTTTTTTTAACTCACCTGAGTACGAAGTGCTCATGTTGGCTTTTAGGATCAGTGATTGTCCGTTGGGGTCCGTTGTCCACAATTACTTCAAAGGATATTTCCTCTGAAACCAGCAGGACAAATTTGATAAAACTTGCCTGGAGTGTTCCTTGCATGAAGCTCTATCAAAGTTGTTCAAATGGTTCTGGTTCATTGCAGATCTGAACCACAGGAGCTAAAAATAGATTTAAAAAGTAGAAATTAAAAAAATCTTCTTCTCTGAAACTGCAAGGCCTAGAGCTGAGATATTTGGAATGTAGCTTTGTCTAGTGGTCCTCTACCAAATTTGTTCAAATCATGGCTCCATCGAAGATGAGGGGCCATAAAGTTTTGCAAATGTCAGTCAGTCGGTCGGTCCGTCAGTAGACACTTCGTTTCCGATCAGTATGCTGGTTGGTCATCACAATTAGATGACCCCTATTGATTTTGAGGTCATTAGGTCAAAGGTCAAGATCACAGAGACTTTCATCCTAAAAACGGTTTCCGATCAATAACTAGAGAACGCTTTGACCTAGGTTCACCAAACTTGGTATGCTGGTTGGTCATTACCAGTAGATGACCCCTATTGTTTTTGAGGTCATTAGGTCAAAAGTCAATCTGACAGGGACCTTCATCCTAAAAACGGTTTCCGATCAATAACTAGAGAAAGCTTTGACCTAGGTTCACCAAACTTGGTGTGCTGGTTGGTCATCACCAGTAGATGACCCCTAATGATTTTGAGGTCATTAGGTCAAAGGTCAAGGCCACAGGGACCTTGATCCTAAAAACGGTTTCTGATCAATAACTAGAGAACGCTTTAGCCC